>CM057387.1:104776479-106017417 GCA_030015415.1 Cynopterus sphinx
AAATTGGACCTATTCTGGGAAATCGCATTCCTCCAACTCAGCATCACCTCTGGACCTCCATGTCTCCCTTCCCATTTGGGGGACTGAAAAAGTTGCTTTTTCTCCCGGGGAGAAGTCCTTGGGGAGAGGGTCTCTCATCATCTTTCCCAGGTTACTCCAGGTTACCCCCTCGAAGGCAGCAGGAAGTGGAAGGGGACTAGTTGCAGCTAGAGGGATGGAAGTTAGATCTCAGGAAAGACCTTCATAGGGCGCAGCCTGTTACTCCTGCAGGTACATATGTAACAGAGGGTCTTTTTAAAGGGAGGAGACATATAACTCTTCCTAAGGGGAGAGGGGGAAATGGTTCTAGGAGGCCACAAGCAAAGTTTAGTGTGTGTGTGTGTGTGTGTGAGTGTAGGAGCAGAGGAGAACGTCTGGTTCAGAAAGGACAGGTGGCCACTCTGAGGGTCACCTGGCTGCCTTCCTGTCCCCATCCGGATTCCCAGGACATGACTTGGGAGGATGGACTTTCTTCACCACAGCCTTTAGTGACTAAGATACTTTTCTGAGCAAACAGCTGTCTCAGGATCTCTCAAGTAGGCCACTCCGCTGGAGGGTGTGGGGATGCTGTGATTTCCCACCCTCCTCCCTCCCTCTCTCCCACCTGTTCCCTTCACCCTACCCTCAGCAGCTTCCTTCCCTCTCCCAGCCCCACTTCACCCCATGGTAACCGTGTCAGAACATCCCTGCCCTGTCCGGACTCACTGTTCCACTCGGGCAAGTCTTTTCCCAGCTTTAGACTTCAGTTTCCCCATCTGTACCATGAGAAGGGGCAAGGCTCCAGGATCTCCTGTAATTCATCACTGTCACCATTATCCATCAATGGAGCAAGTATTGATTGAGAAGTGGGGCGGGGGAGAACTCCCATTTGTGGAGCACCAACTTTGTACCAGGCCCTGCCCCTTCTGAGACCAAGAGCAGCCTTTTGCACACAAGAAAGCTGAGGCTGAGAGGTACAGGGACTCACCTAAGGATACACAACCAAAGGGTGACTCCAGAACTGTCTACAGCCTGTCCTGTCCCCTGGCTCGCACCTATCTACTATTTGTGGGGTCCAGAGATCAGTGATGTGGGCTGAGGGGGATCCATAGCCTAATCCTTATACTCTAGGATTCACTCCTGCCAGGGGCAGACTCCCAGGTCTGAGAGGGTTAAGGTCTGCAAGTGGCTGGGACCAGGGGCCAGGTTTAAGCTTTTCATTGACTCCCAGTATGACCTCAGGTCAACCAAGGGCTCGATTGCTTTCTTGGGGTGGGAAGGGGGTGGTTTAAGTCAATGGTTTTCAAACTTTATTAGCAAAAGATTTTTCTTACCAAGGTGTAAAGTAGCACCCCAGTGTGCCAAAAGCATTCAGAGGTTTACCCATCAGACCTCCTCCTCCGCCTTCCCCACACCCCAGAAACTCCATGGGTTTTCTTACAGCTTTTAGAGTTGCCAGTGGTCACATGAGGGAGACATCACAGGCAATGGCAGAGGGAGCCTTCCTGGGGACAGAGATAGGAAGGGCTTGAAGAGGTACAGAGAAATACAACCATTATTGCGTGTAGCTACCATTAACGTGGCCCATGCTGATCCCATGCATTGTTTACTTCAGCATCCCAACAACCTTGTGAGCCAATATTGTTCACACCCCCGTTTTACAGACAAATAGACTGAGGCTCAGTGAGGAGACTTATCTAGTATAGCTCTTTACCCCTGTGCCGTGGTGTGTGCATATGAGTGGCAGGTAGGGTGTGGAGATGGGGAGAATGTTACAGAGCACAGGGAAGGAAGAGCAAGCTGGGCAAGGGGACACAGGGTGCCTTTCATGCAAAGCTGAAGGGTCCAATTTGACCTGAGAGGAACCAGGCAGCCTACCAGGGCCTGAGCCCAGGCAGGCGCCAGAGGCTGGGGCTCTATAGGAGAGAGCTCAGCAGGGTGGAATGGGAAGCATCAGCCTCCAGGGAGATTGGCAGTGCCAGGAGCAGAAAGAAAACTGAAATACAAGTCATGGCTGGGCTAACTGGTGACCTTGGGCAAGTGACTCCACCTCTGCCCCACCTTCCCCGGTTGCCAGGAGGGCCGAATGCAATAATGCACGGAAAAGTTACGATCATGCCGGGAGCTGTACAAATGTGAACCATTGATCTTACTGGTCTTCAGGTGTTCAGGTGGTAAAGGGAGATACGGTGAGAATTCTCTAGTTCTCCAGCTCTTCTCATTCTGGGAAGGCTTCCTAGGAAGAGGGGAGTAGAGCAAAGGGTATTCACGGAGTGACAGCATTATAGACATTATTCACCTCTAAGGATCCAACTCCACTGACAGCAAGAGGAGGAAGTATGAGAGGAAGTACAAGCCTGCTTCCTTTTCCCAGTGAGGCCAGAGGACAAGAGAATTAGGCCACCCAGGAGGTGAGAGATACTGGAGGGGAACCTGGGGAATTTCTTTCCTCCTATACCTGGACATGCCACTGAGATCTCCCCAGACCAGACCATGCAGGCCTGCTGGGCCAATCAGCTCTGAGCCATGGGGAAATGAGGGAGGGAGCAGTGTCGCTGAGCTCAGTGAAAGTGAACCCCCATTGATCCTCAAGGCTGGAGGGGGCCCACCAGGAAGAGACACTGAGAGAGAAGGGGTATGGAAATGAAGGTCAAAGCCATCCCTTCTTGTGCTGCTCCTCCTCCATCTTCAGGATTCTGAATCCAACTCCTAGAAGATTATGCAGAAGCCAACACTACTGCAAATTTGCTGGTAGGCTCCATTTTCTTAGTGAAAGGTGCAGGGACAGTGGAACTGGTTGGAAAATGAGGAGGAAGGAATTTTCTGAGTTGCTGAGAGTGCAATGGAAAAACGCTTTCCTGCTCCCCACTCTCTTAGTGGGAGAAACTTGGATGAGGGCTCAGGGAAGATGATGTGAAGAGGAAGGGTGCCAGGAAGAGGTTCAGGAAAGGGGTGAGACTTGGTAAAATAAAAGATTGGATTCAGGGAGGAGAATGGGGGCTCAGAGAGGAGAATGGGGGCTCAGTGACAGAGCCGGGAAGTCCAGAGAGTGGGACTTCCAGGCCAAATTTGATCAAACACTATTGAAGTCCCTCCTCCTTAAAACAATAGGCATACAAGGTAAATGCTGGCTAGTTAAACAGCAACCACAACATATCCAAGCTCAAACGCAAGAATGAGAAATCTGAGGGCCAAAACTGAGAGAGAATTCCAGAAGTGAGCAGAAGTTGAAGCAGAACCTCTGGGGAGGGGCTCAGCAGTGCAGCAGGATGGCACGTTTATTTACAGACCCCACTGGTGGCAGGAGCTATAGTAGGCTCCCTGCTAAGAGCTGGGTCTGGGAAAGTGCTATTTTCCATAAACAAGACTAAAATATCTCTGCCTGCTAGCTACCTGGCCTTGGCTTTGGGTAGAAAGAGTACCCGTATGAATATGATACCTCAAGCCTGTCTACACGGAACGTGGGCTAAGGACGTGATATTCATGCCATGTAAAAATCCCAAGCCAAGACAGTAATATAAGAGCGACTTTGGGGCTAGTGCACTTGCACATGGCTTGGACAAATACAACTAAGAAATCATCCCTTAGGGTAGCCATCATATCAGAAAATGTGCTGAAAATAACTATGTCAAGAATAAACTTCACAACATATAGGATGAAAATATCTTGAGAGATATATCTCATGAGAGAATCCATACTTAAAGACCTAGAGATAATGGAGCAACCTGAAAGGAAGTTTAATATAGTTAAAATCTTCAAGACGATAAAAGAAGGAACAGCATCTATAAAACCAGAACAGGCAGGTATCAAACAGGAACATGTAATGCAGCAGACATGACAAGAATTATCTAGAAATTTTAGAAATAAAAACAAAGCCACTGACATTAAAAAAAAATTCAAGTGGATTAATAGAGTAAATATAGCTGGAGACAGAACTGCTGGATTAGAAGCTAAACCTGAAGAAATCCTCCAGAGTGAAGCAAAGAACAATAAAGAGATTAAACTTATGAAAGAAAAAGGACATAGAAGACTGAACGAGAAATTCCAGCATGTATATTATTAATTCCAAGAAAAGATACTGGAAAGGGTAACTAAGCTCTTTCAAGAAATGACATGAATTTCTAGGTTTGAAAGGCCCATAGACTGCTTAGTAAGATACCTTTAAAAACAAAACAAAAATACATCTAGACACCTTGTAGCCAAAGTGTAGAATATCAAGGATAAAATGGAAATTCTAAGAGCTATCAGAGGGAAAAGATAGCTTATCTACAAAGGTCCAATAATTGAACTGACAGTGAGCGTCTCATCAGCAACAACAGATGCCAAAAGGCAATGGAATAGTATCTTCAGAGTGCTCAGGGCAAATAATTGCGAACCCAGAATTCCATACATTGCTAAACCATTTACATAAGAAGCAAAATGAAGACATTTTAACACACGCAAGATCTTAGCTTCTGTCTCACAGACCTTCCCTGAAAGAGAAAGGCACAGGGGCCTGAGGAAGAGACTGGGAGCTGGAGAAGTGATGGGGCTAAGTGGAGGGCCAGGGCTGTGAGGGGTGGGGCGAGAACTGGATTGTTTCTGATCTCTCCTGAGCACCAGCCAGCCAGAGGAGCCCAGCCCAGCCTGGCCCAGCTGGGGCCCAGCTCAAGTTCTCCCCTCCTGTGTGCCAGCCATGATGTCTTATCCCCTCTCCCTAGGCTGTGCTGGTAGCCCAGCATATAAACTAGAGGGTAACGCTGCAAGCCCAGCTCAGGGGACCGTGAGGAAGCCACACCCAAGTTGCTCATATAACCAGGCACTTGACCTTTACCCTAGAATCCTCTCCTCCTGTGAGGTCAGACGCTACCTTACAGATGCCTATGGATGTCTAGAGAAATGAGACAAAGTCTAGGTCCCTATCTAGTAGGGGGTTGGGAGCTTTCATTCTCTGTAGAAAAAAGAATCATGAGCAGAGGGGATGAGACTAATGAGGCAGAGCCAGTGGGGACAGAAGGCTTCTTGGAGTTCTGGCTCTACTCAATGAGCTGGTGCCCTTGGGTCATTTCTTAACCTCTTTGAGCCTCTGATGCTCACTTATAAAATGGGGAGACCTACCTAATGAGGATGTGAAGATGAAATGAGATAATCCATTTAGGTGCCAAGTTTTAGAAAACATTTTCCTATACCAAAATTTCTTAAAAGAATCATCTCCATCTACTACCCCTCTCCAGCATATTATCAGTGTTCAATAAAAGGTTGTTAAGAAAAAAGCAACAGTAAAAAGCAGGTGGAAATGTGTGCAGAGTTGGAGGCCCTGTCTGCGGGGGACAGGTTCATGTTCATTCACTTACTTGTTACTGTTATTCTCTTAGTGTCAGGTCCTGTGCTGCACTCATGAGGCACAGAGATGACCCTGAACTGGGTCATCTTCAGGACTTAGCTCGTCTTGTGTTGTCTTCTCTTTCTCATTCCCTCTCCTACCTCTTGCCCCAGCTCAATATAAGTTTCATGATAACACAAACTCCGCCTGACTTGTTTTCAGCTGTCTTCACAATGTCCAAAACAATGTCTGACACACAGAAAATGCCAAAGACATATTTGCTGAATGACTGTGTATTTGAGTACTAATAATAGAGGCTGTAGAAGTTGCTATGGAAGCATCAAAGAGATCTTCACTAACTGCTCCAGGAATTAGAGATTTCTCATCAAGGGCCATTAAACTGGGCCTTGATGGATGTATAGGAGATCAGTAAGTAGAAAAGAAGGTCAAAGGACATTCCAGGCATCGGGGCCAGTCCATTCTGAAACCATGGGAGTTCAGGGACTAGTGAGTGAGTATGGCAGGAGCACAGAGTGCAGGAGAGGAGAGTGGAAAGACACAAAGCTGGGAAGATAGGGTCTTAAAAGAACTTGTCAGAAAGTCCTTATTAAAATCTAACCTACTCTGATCTAATCCTCTGGAGAGGGTAGTGTTTCCAGCCCTTGCTGTTGCCCCAGGGAAGCCCTTCCCTTCAAAAGTTAAGGATCTTATTAGGAAGGGGCCATGGATCTAGTACCCACCGAGAAAGGGGACAGTCACAACCCCACAGTTCCTTGAATTGTCTCAGGTTGGATGAGGGTGGGACAGGGCATCTCCCAGACTTGGTTAAGTGCTCCATGCTGCCCCCTTGTGGCCTCAGCAGAACTGAGCAGCGAACAGGCCAGACAGGTGGTCTGTTGTTGGTAATCCCAGGGGACCCCAGTCTCCTGCATCAGCCTCCAGGAAATTATCCCAACTACCAGCTGTTCACAGACCAGATCCAATTGCTTTATTTACTCCACATATATTCAAGGCTGGGCCAAAGAGTTTGGGGAGGAAAAGCAAAAGGAATCAGTTTGCATTTAGCAAAGGCTTGTTCTTACACACTTACACACACACACACACACACCCTTTGGCCAGTATGTGAAGTCAGAAGACCAATATTTTGGTTTCAGCTCCACCCCTATTCAGAGTGACCTTGGGAAAGTCACTGCACTTCGCCGGGCCTCCCATGTCTCCTTCTGCAACACAGGGATCACGATCCCTCTTCCTGTCTCCCCTGCAGGGTCACCGTAAAGATCATTAGGAGGTCGAATGCTGCAAGTGCTAGGAAAAATGTTTAGAGTGCTCCGGATGTAAGGGGATCGTGCTGGGGATTAGCTGGGGCTCTCTTGGGCTGCACCAAAGTGTTTGTTTACACCCGGATGGGACCTGCTGGCCGGGAAATTTAAAGGGAACGTGCTCACCAAGGAAGCTACTTGCCAATAAGAATGGAAGTCTATGGGAAAATGGGGACTCATTGACTGGCCTGCATTTCCAATTAAGCTTAAGTTGTCAGGAATGAGTCAGAGAAACAAGGCGAGAAAGTACAGTGGCCTCGACATGGGTTGGCCAGGAAATGAGATAGCTGAGCTTCTGCCGTTTCCAAGGCCGGTGCTCCTTCTGTGAACTGGAGTTTACACTCCCTCTTGCACTCTCTTCACAAAGCTATCGGTGAATGCTTGCATGTCCGAGATGTTTGGGTACAGGACAGTGGGTAAAGCCAGATAACCCCTTCAAAGTCCAGAGCTAGAATGAATACAGGAAGCAGGGCACTGAACTTGGGAGTCAGATGCCTGTGGTGCTGCGCCAGACTCACTATGGGGATGGACCTACTGACTTCTCATGGTAATAGAGTCTGCTCCACCTAGCCTGATGACACTGGAGGAGTACCATGTATCCCAACTCTGAGAACTAGTAAATTCTTTGCTTTTGCAAAAAAAAATGTTATTTTTCTTTTTATAGTGTGAATCTCTTATCTGGTCCTGGCTGTTTTTGTGTGGTGGCTAAGAAGATAAAAACGAAACATGAAACCTAATTCTAACAACTAGGTAGATCTTTACAGCCAGAATACTACTTTTTTAATGACCTATGAAGGAGAATGCTCTTTCTATTCTTTCTGCTTCAATCAATAGGACACAGGACCTGGCTGTAGGCATTTCTAATCCACTGGCTGACAAGAGACTTGGGCTGCCCTCCATGGCAGATGACAACCCCAAGTGTCAGCCTGCATGTGCCAAGGCAGAAGTGGAGGGATTTACCCGGGCCCTTATTTGAAAGGTAAGGACAGCTTTCTCCATGACAGATGCTCTCTTGTCCCTCAACCCAACAGGATACAACTGAATCAGCCCCATGTGTGGCTGTCCATGAAGTAAGGCAGGCAGGCATCTCTGAGCAGCAAATAGATTCTGATGAAGTTCATTTTTAAAATCAACTGAAGACCTGTTTGAATCACATATATTGCATATAAGTTCCCTCAGCTCTTTCTCACAAGGATGCCCCTCCTTCAAGACACCCAATCTGAAGGCAAATCTTTCCAAGTCTTTCCCAAGCAAAGTGGCCCATGAATGCCACAGACACAGAAACTCAGACTCTATATTATCTAAAATGAGATTTATTGCATATCATGCAGTTTGAAGTCCATGCAGCACAGGAGACTAGCACAATTTTGAATGCATTTAAAATATAAAATAAAAAAATGGGTTGGGAAGTAAATGCACAAAGTTCTAGTCTCCTTGGGTCCCTGGGAGAGTGGAATTTGAGAATGAAACTATCCACTCTCCAAGGTGAATGAGTTCATCTCTTAAATCAAGGAATGTCTCCATGGTCTCTGGATGCAGATACACAAAGCTCTGGGGCAGGAGCAGGGACAAGTGGAGAGGACCATTAATGGAAAAAAAAAAAAAACTACGAGCATTCACCTAATTTAATCTGAAAGCAGTACAGGTTGGCAAATCCTGGGGACGTCAGCCGTTCCAAGAGTCAGGAGATAACATACACCTGTGAGAAGATTTGCTCCTAAAAAGAAGTGGTGGTAAGAACCAAAAAGAAAAAAAAAATCTTCAACCACACTCTTCAAGAAAATGCCATAAATATGTTATTTAATATTTTCATTTCATAGCATTGGACACACAGCTCAGCATACTGAAATACTCATTCCTTGGAGAAGAAAAAGTGGAAAAGGAAATAAAAAATATTGCATCCTTCTTTTAGAGATTCTTGGCCCCCAGGCATGAGGCGTAGTGAACCAGTGTCCTAGCCTGTAGGAGGCATTCAGGTCGGCCGGGTCCTCTGAGGAGGGACGCTGTGCCCACTGTCTGGGGCTTTATGGCAAAAATTGTGTTGGGTGTCCTTGGCCTCGCCAGCTCAAGCCCTCAGTCTCCGGTCACCTGGGGGGCCTGCCCGTCGGAGGGCTGGTTGGCTGACTGGATGAACATGGGTTGGGCGAGGTCCTGGCCGGCAGGCATGGTGACTTGCTGGATCTGGTAGAGCTGCTGCGAGGGGTGGAGAGGAGAGAGTGAGGTCACCCCTGGGAGAGGGGCATGCAGCTCCCTACGGGCCTCGAGTTGGTTGGGGGCCCCAGATACCTCAACCACCACCCACTGTAAGGCGTCGGAGGGAGGAGGGGATGTAGAACTCTGCTGGGGGTGGGAGCAGCAGACACAGGAGGCACCAGCAGGGTGTGAGGGGGTGTGTGTAGTGGGCGGGGAAGAGGTGCAGGGAGTTGCATTTCCTGTGGCTTTCACTTCTCTGGGCTCTGCCTCTCCCGTTAGCTCAGAGCCTCGAGCTTGCTGCACGCTGTTCCTCTGTGACAAACACAAGCAATTTGAACCACTGTACCAGCAGCTTGGAAGTCAGCATTTCCCCAACTCTCAGTAATCCTCACTGGCAGGGGCCATAGGATCGCCCTCTCCTCCTTTCTCAGAATAGCTGACTCAGTTGGCGGTTACACCGAACCTGTAGTTCTACATGGGCCCTGCTGTGGAGGTGGCCTGGAATCACACACTTCCTACAGTGAAGACTCATGAGGGGGCGAAGAAGATGCTCACATAGCTACTATGAAAGGTTTGGTTTCTCAGGCGTTCTCCAAAGAAACCAAAAGCCAAGACCCTCTACCACAGGAGCCCTGGCATGTGAGCCTAGCACCTGGTGCCGGCAGAAGCCAGAGGTGGGTGATGCAGCTCCTCTCCCTTCTGGACAGCAGAGAACACGAGCTTGGGTGTGTCATCCTATCACATCCTCAGGGGTGTCTGGGACCACAGTACGAGGGGAAAGGCAGAGGGAAAGGGAGGATTCTTTCCTCGTATGAGTTTAGAATTACTGAATTCCAAGCACTGAGAGAGGTTGAGAGGTCACATGTTCTCTGCATTTCAACTGATCCCTATTAAAAAGCAATAGAGCTTCGAGTAAAACTAGTCCTAGAGAGGGAAACAGGAGGCCTGCGTTCTAGTCCTGGTTCTGCAATGAACAGCTGAGCGAGCATGGACAAGGCACTTCCCAGCTCTAGGGCTCAATTTACTCATCTGTAAAATGGGGGGTGGGCTATGTAATGTCTAAAACTATGTTCAGCTCCCACAAGTCTAAATCTAAAGGACAGGAACCCTGATTCAAAGACTGTACTTGTTTTAACAATTTCTGTCCACCTGTTTTTAACAGAAGATGGGACAGCGGCCCTAACCATCCAAACCCACGGATGTCATTCACTAATCCTCCCGACTCCTCACTCTCTACCCCTGACCCGGCTGGGTGTCCTACCTGTCCATCTGTGAACTGGCTGAACTGCTGCTGTCCTTGCTGGACCTCTGTCTGTGTGATCTGCAAGAATCAAGATGGCAGAACAGGCAGGTCAGCTGCAGGGTCTGGTCCACCAGCCCGCCTCCCAGGAGAGGGTCATGAAGAGCAAATGAGACAATGCATATGAAGTGCCCAGAATGAGGCCTGGCACAGAACAGGTGCTTGACATGTAGCAAGAAAGCAAGGGGCCATCCCCATCCCCTAGCACTGAAGGCTACTCGACTCAGCACCACACAGAGGACCCTGAAGCATGTAACACACAGCTTCTACAACCACCTCTTAATGGCTGCCCACTTCCCGCCTCTTTCCAGGGCCTGAGGTTCAAATCAAACGAAACACTGAGCTCCTAGGTGCTGATATGAGCGAGGCATAACATTTATGGTTTAGACAGAAACCCTAGAGTCTTTCAGGCAGTGAAGGCAGACTGCAAGACACTGGGCAAAGTGGTGAGTGGTCCCTTTCATTCTTGGAAGGTGGGCTCCAAACCAAACCCGTATCACCCAGATTATCTGATGGGAATATGAAACACCCTGGCGAGCAGGTGGCCTTGGCCCTAGAAGCCCTTGTGGCAAACCTATTAAGTACTTTTTTCCGATAGTAGCCACGTGCAGCCCTCTGGGCAAGGAGGAGGGGAGTAAGCAAGGACAACATTTATCACATGCACTTAAAATATTGTGTGTGGATTTTTAGATAAATTAACTGATATGTAGAACTGCATTGTATGATGCAGGCTGCCGGAGACAGCTCGGTAGACCAGAAAGAAGACTGAAGCATGTAAATGTGTATCTATGGAACATTTGACTAGTAATATCTTCTGTGTACCATCTCCTGGAATCATTTCAGCCAACCTCTCGAGTGTCTTTGCAACGGCCAAAAACCACCCGTCAGGCCTACCCAGGAGGCAACGAGGAGCAAAGGGGACAGGTGTAAAAGGGCTTCATAGAAGTTTCTTACTATTGTTCCTTATTTTGGGTCTTTCTCCTCCTACCAGTCTAAAAGCTGCTTGAGGGCAGAGGCTAAGTTTTGTCTTTATACCTCCCGTACAAAGTAAGTGCTCAAGAAGTTTCTGCAGAATAAAGGAATGACCCTGAGATAAATGAAAAATATTCCTCATAGATGAGGTTAACTGTGTCCGGTGGTCAGGAGGATTGCTCAACATATCCGCTGAGAAGTTTCACTGATCTTTAAATTCCATTTACATATTATTTATTCAGTATTCATTCAACAAACATTTACTGAGCACCTAAGTACCAGCTGTCACAATTACAATCTGTTGTTATGTAGACTCTGACTGCCCTCAGGTGCTCTCTTCCTGGTTCTCCTCCTCCTCTCTGTATACACAATTCTTCCCACATTCTGGCTTTAGTTTCTGGTGCCAAAACTGACCTCTGGGAAACCAAAACCTCTGTCTTCTCATTTCCTCCAACTCCATGCCATAGAAAATTTTTGTATCTCAGGTTAGAATCTTTCTTTAAAAAAGAGAGGGGTGCCCAATGGTGTGGCCAGTCTTGAGATCTTATTCCATGTCAGTGAGCCCCAAGGAAATTAGGGTAAAGCCCAAGTCCTTATGTGAGCCTTAAATGATCCCAGAGACTATAGGAAACCTGGAAGCCTTGCTTTGGGCGCATTCCTCATATTTTCCCAAATGAGTTCTTTGGAGGCCTGCTCTATAAACTCAGCCCTGTCACCACTGTCAATAGATACATCACCAGAAATGCAACTGGGCCAGACAGGTCCAGCTCTTAAACGATTGCTGCTTTTTTTGGGTCTGAGGCAAAAGAATCCATTAACAATGCCTCCCCCTTGACCAGCATCCCCCATCCCCTGAAAATCATGCATAAGTCCCAGGGAGGCAGCTCCCTTACCTGTGGCTCACAGCCTTCAATATACTAGGGTACGAGAGGAGATGGCAGGGTAGGGCGGGGAGGCAATCTCGGTTAGAAATGCATGGTGGGAATAAAATCTAAGTATGCTTTCCAAAGGGCACCAGAGGTGCCAGAACAGCTATTCAGGTTTAAAGATGGAAACTCAGCCTGACCATGAAGCAGTCTGTCAAAATGCTTCCTCTGGTCAGGCATGCATGTACATACATCAGGCTTTCTTCAAGTATCCTTAAAGAAAGGATACTTGAGACCTCTCTGCCGTGCATCTCTTTGTCGCTTGAGAACTTGATGGTATGACATGCACTTTGTATACAATCCATCAAAAAACCCCACCTTGTCCCCTGGGATGCAGAATAGATGTGCAGGGTATAGAGGTGGCTCTTGCTGAAGGATAAGGGGACAACAGAGCTGTGTGCTGAGCATTCCTTTGCAGCCAGAAGCCAGCTTCTACTGGTCTCCAACTCAAACCCAAGCCCCGCATCTCTGGGGCACATACCTGTTGAGCATTGGTGGCAAGTGTCTGGATCTGTCCCTGAACAACCTGCGTGCCTGATACAGGCTGGGCTAAGCGAATATACTGCAGCTGGCCGGCATTCAGCTGCACCTAGGGCAGGGGCAGAGACAAACAGACCACAGGAGATTGAGTACAACCTCGGATGGGAAAATTTTTCACGACCTGAGACGATGACTGTCTCCTACCCCAGTAAGACCTCCAAAGAAGCCTACCATAAAAAGTTCCTTTATAACAGAGATCAACACAAGCAAAACCATAACATCCCCACTCTGAAAGTCACACAGCACAAAAGAGGATATGTTCCCTGAACGGACTTTGGAAAAAATTCCCAGAGGATATTTTCACATATGTGAGAACAGCATGGCTGCATCCTCAAAATTTGCTGGCTCTTAGCGCTTTGCTCAGTTTAGGCAGTCAGGCTGTCTGACATTATCAGATGCTGTACCTTCAGTGTAGGGCCTTTTCCTCTCCATTTCTACACATGCTTTACCCCAGTTCCTGGAAATGCTGATCTAACACTGAGAAGAGTTCCAGCATTTGCCAAGAGCCCAAAGCAGATGGCCAGCGCCCTGCACCATAGCCCTGGTACTGCCCAACTCCAAGCTGCATGTCTTGGAAGAAAAAGCTGGCCTGCTTTACTACTGCTGTCCCCAAGAGCGAGGACCAATGGGGGTCTGTGGGACTTTTAGGATCCTTGGTGTTCAGCACTAGCTTCCGGCCAAACACCTCCCAAGAGGAATCTGAATCAATAAAACCCTCACAGAAAACCCCATCATGGGAAACTGAAGCTACAAAAATGCCCTGAGAGTCCCTCATGCTTAAGATTAAGTCTCAGATAATACAATAATACCACATGCTGCATTTAATTGTGTGCTAAAAGCCTTTACTCAGGCTCTTAACGCTCCAGTGTACCATGAAAGTTTTAGTGCTTTGAGCATGGGAATGAAGAAAGGACCAATGCAAGAAGAACTGTAGCTCAGCAGAGAAAACAGCCAGCAAAGGAGGACTGTAGGCATTTACACCCGGGATTTGGGGGATGCAAGAGGTTCCAGGAGGTCGGCAGATGGGCCCAGATGCCAACCCCCCTGGCCGCCCAGACTGCCTTTATTGCAAGGGTGAGCTTCTTTAGGCGAACAGTCAAGTCATACCTCTTTGTTCTGGAGCGAATGCTCCCCATGCCTTCAAGAGCTAATGCCATTCTAGGGATTTTTACTTCTAAGGAAGAGGTTGATAGGAGGAAGCTTCACTCCTGTGTGCAGTGTTAAACCAAATGACTTCTCTAAAATTGCCAGCCTCTAACAGGATTGGAACCAAGAAGGACTAATCCTGAAGTCCTTGGTAGACCATTCCAGAATTGTCCACTTAAGGCAAGCTGGAGAGCTACAAAATCTAAACTTGTTAAGAATCTGGTTCAAAGCAGACAGGGCACGATATTGTGACCTGCATTCATTTAATTCCTGAGAATATGCCAAGAAGAGCTGTTGAGAAGTTGCTGCCAAGCTTCAACTCCCCACTCGATCCCATGAAGCAGCTTCTAAGCAACAACACAAGATGCTTGTGGGGATGTAGGCAGCTGGGTGGAGGCTTGGGAGACCTCATTTACTGAGACTGATATCTGGTTCCAGGAGTCACCAGAACTCTACCCAAGGCACACGGGATAAAAGACTAACACTTTGTCCCAGGCATGGGGAGAGGTGTACTGATGGCCATAGCAATTGTCCATTTCCCAGCTGGAAAAAACTCTCTGCAGAAACTCAAATGTGACTGAAAAGCTGTGAGTCAGACAGTTCCAAGCAGTTCTTAGAAGCAAGCTCTTCTTTTAGGCTTAGGTTGAGACATCTGCTGATACTCTTCCCTCAGTCCTCTACCACGAGGATAGGTCTGGGGAGCCACCCAGCCTTTTTAATGTCAGTGCAGAGCAAGTAAGACTACTCCTTGGACTTTCAAAAGAGGAGCAAAGTTTCCTTTCTGAAGGTCATCGCTATCACAAGCTTTCTGGTGAGTTTAGAAATGCAGATTCCTGCAGAAGGTATCTGAGAACAGTGAAGTCGAAGTCCTGAATTCTACAACAAATCTTCTGTGCTAAAGCTCTGCCCTAGAGGATTGAAAACGCTAGAGATAAAGCAACTGCAAATCGGAAACTCTTCTCTGGCTTAAATGATCTTGTTTTGCTGCCTTCACATAAATGAAAACCATTCAAGAAAGAGGTCTTCGGGTTGGTGGCTCAAAGGTACATGGAATTGATATAGTTAGTGTGTGTGTGTGTGTGTGTGTGTGTGTGTGTGCGCGCATGCGCACACACACGAGACATACATATAGACATAGACAGATAGATATACAGAGACACACACATACACACTCTACTTTCCTAAGCTTTCTCTTGGCCTATTACTCTGTTAACTTAATAAAAAACAGGTTCAAAAACAGAGTTGAGGATACTTTTTGAGCTTTTTTCAAAGAGAAAGTAGTTAATAAAGTCCAAGTAAATTTCTCTATCTGCCTACATTTCATTTACAATAGGATAGGCAAGAGGCACAAAATAGAGCTGCTCCTTGTCACTTACTTTCCACATTTTTGGTGGCAAGATGACCAACGTATAGATGGCAAGTGTCAAAACAGGGCATTTTTTAAAAAAGAATAAGTACACGTAAAAAAGCCAACAAATCTGAGAAACGAAATCCCTCAAGCACACAGGAAACAGCAGTCCACAGTGAAGGAATGGATAAGTTAAATGAAAGCCAAAAATACACTTTGCTGCAGGCTCCACTGGGAACTGACTCATGAATATGCAACAAGTGTATTTATGGCCTTCCCTATATACCTCCCTCTTATTCTCTGCTAATCAAAAGACAGGACTGCCTCACAGGGCCTTTGGGCCTTGGCATAGAATAGTGGTTACAATGATTTCTCTGTATAGGCAAAGTGAAGAGAAATCAAGAGCTGCCCCATGGTGGTGAACCTGAACCTGGGTTAAAGGAAAGCAGTGAGTATGCAGTGAAGCAAGTTGTGATCTGGGGTAGAAGGAATATAGGTTAAAAAAAGTATAAATGCACATATGTGTGTGTTACTTACATCCACACCCAAAATATATATATATATACACATATACACATTTTGTGTGTGCGTGTGTATGTGTGTATTAAGGTATAAAAATCTTGAAGTATTTCCTGTTATAACGAGCGCAGTGCCATGCAGACCTCGAGGCAGGACAGGGCTTACCGGGATCTGCTGGATCTCTCCTGTGTTTGTGATAATCTGCTGCATCACCTGCATGGTCTGTCCAGTGCCGCTCTGGGCCTGCTGGGCTTGACCCTGTGGCTGGGCCTGGACAATCTGTACCTGCTGACCTTCTCCGACTTGCATGGTCACTGGTGTGCTCTAGGAAGAAAAGTCATGAGAAAGCTGGCTGAGGTATGGCTCAGAGTCAGTCGGCTTACCAAGGGGTTAATAATGAGTACTGAGTAGGAGCAAACCCTTTCCATGAATGCCTGAACTCATCTCAACACTAAAGATAATATTCAACCTACAGAGTCTTTTGGAGTTAGAATACTGCCAAAGTTACTCTCCAAAATAAAAGATAGGAAAGCCGGATTTTTAGGCTCATAGCACAGAATATTTGCCTAGACCCTAAACATCTCTATGTTTCAAATGTTGCAACTTTGCACAGCCACTTCAAGACAGTGAAGCACATATGGTCCAAAAGAATCAGAAGTAACCATGACAGTTCACTTGATAAATGGTCAAAATTGAGTCAGAAACAGGTGAATTTGGAGGGCAAACGAAATGGAAAATGGGGTCAGAATGAATTTACTAAATTCAGGATTCTGGGCTCCTCCTTAGGCTTGCAGGACATTGAAAAGAAATACAGTACACACTGATTTTCGCCCCATTCGGGCAGCATAGTGACTCCAGCCCACACTGGCCAGCTGGCTGCACTGGGTCATAGCATAGCTTCCCAAGAGAGAGGCGAACGGGTTAACACACTGTGGACGACGGACACTGTTATGATCTGGATCTTAATTTAATAAAGCAAGAATTTTAACTTTCTAGATACAGGAATCTCAGATGTAAGAAATTTCTGTCCAAATATATACAACTTGGCAGATTCTGTGTCTCTTACACACACTTAGTGGATGGTAGTCCTATGAAACTTAATGTTTTTGAGAGACTTGACCTGTCTCACACACACACACACACACACACACACACACACACACACACACACACACACACACAATACAACCAAAAACCAAAAACCAAAAAAAAATTTAATTAAAAATAAAAAAGATGACCTGTCAGAAAGGTATGTCACTTTTTCAAATCTCAAAATTTTAGCCCTAGATGTGACCTTTATAACATATCTTACTCATCTGGAGGGGTGTGGGGGAAAGGGCGGTGCATGGAGAGTTGTGAGTGGTGGTAGTGGTGAGTGGTACTGGGGGGTGGTAAGGAGAATAGAGCCATTTAAACTATACCCACACCCCCAGACCCCCTATGACTATCTCTCCACTCTTCAGTAAGGGGACTCTGAGATTCTCAATGAATCATGGGCTTCAATCTTCAGTCAATACTGCTATTCTGATGCTCTTACACTCTGATTGTATAGGTCTATTAAAAGCAACTAAAGTTACAAGGGAAGGAGGTGTGTTCTGGGAACTACATATGAGATTCAAGGTAAAGTGAAATTACTATAAACTATAGAGGAGGGTAGGGAAGAAAGATGACAGGGACCTATGTAAAAATACATGTAAGTAGTGAGCTAGGACAACAGGAAACATCTGTTCTTACATCCTGATTTTTAACTCAGCATATTCCCCAAACCTCCAGAAATAAAGGTTTCTAATTTCATGACAGAAAGCATAGGATTCACTTTACCAAAATATGCTTTCCTTCCAACTTTAATCTGTATTCTGTCCTGCAAAGGATATCTGAACTCAATTTGAAATAGCCATTACTAGGGAGGTGTCACACAGCACAAGGCTACCCTGAACCAGCAAGACAGTGAAACAACAGCTGTAAGATGTTGGGAGAGACCAATTTACCATCTTAACAAGCCTTATCAGCTTCAATCTGAGCAAGTCTGAGATGCAAAGAAGTAGAAAGATGAAATTCTCACTAACTAAAAAACAAAACAAAAACAAAAAAACTGCCAACTTATCACTATATTCAATCTAGTTAATTTTCCTAGAGAATTTCCAAAGTATTTTTAAATCATTTCAAGAAAATGAGGGCTTGTGTTAGCATGGCAGCTGTCAAATCATGTATGGTCAGGACACAACAGCCATGAGCCTCTCAGGATGCTCAACCAATCAGAGCCAACTTTTGGCAGACTCCCTTGAAGTTCACTCTGGAAAGGGACAAAGCCTTTGGCAGGTAAAACTCTCACCATTGCAGAAGCACAAGAAAGAGCCAAAGAAGGTCCCTTAGGCATCATGGTGCAGTGAACTCCTTGAGGCAGAGACTGGGCTACAATTATCTTTGAACCCCTCTTGCCTAGCAAGATGTCTGGCAAAGACCAAGCATTCAATAAATTTCTGTAATACGGATAAAAAAAAAATGAGCAGGGAATAGATCCTAAAGTTACAATTAATATTTAAATCTATCTCAACCCTAATTTTTCTTTCTTCTAGGCAAACCCAGTTCCATACTAGAATACATAAGGCTGTCTAGGACATGTCCTTTGCCTATCTTTTCAGACTTGCCTAGCTGCTTCCCTATGCTGACTGTACTCTCACCGCTCCCTGTGCTGTTTTTCACCTCCAAGCCTTTGCTTGTGCTGAGCCCTCTACTGGGAAAGCCTCCTTCTCTCTGATTTATTTCCATTATTCCCTCTAAGACTCATATTAGTCCCTTCAGGAAACCTTCCCAGACAGCTTCTTCTACCACCTCCCTCACATCTATGTTAAGTACCCCTTTTGATGTGCTCCCATAATACTTTCCACACAATCCTAAGAATATCTTACACTTCCCATGAGATGGTATAATCTTATAGCCCCAACTAGACTGTGAATTCTTAAAAAAAGGGACTATTTTATTCATACTTGTCTCCCTAACACATAGCACGGGATTTTATCTTCAGAGATCAATGCTTGATGAATAAATAAATTAATGATTGACAGGGAACTGAATTCAGGGCTCAGAAAACAGTTCTCTGCTACCTCTCCTGATCTCCAACAAACATGGATGTTACTGGTCTTACAACAATTGTATTATGGAGAGAAAAGAATTTTCTAATTACTTATAAAAAAAGAAGGTCATCTGATAAAATATGGTAGGACAGAGAAATGATGGGGAGAAGAAGGAGAGAGGTATGAAGCCTGGCAATAATGCCTAATTTCCCCTTTAAGGGTACAAATTCCAATTCCCTGTAGATAGACACACAGATGGCAGGCATGGAGTCCCCTTAAAATATCTCCTACAGAGATGCCACTACTCTTCGTGGGGGCATTACACAGACTTTTTTCCTTCTAAAATTTTTTAGCTCTCAGGGATCCTGGAGAACATCTTGTCCGCTGTACTTTCCTCATTTGCCCCATGAGGAAACAAGGGCCCAGAGAGATTAGGGTGACACGTGACCTCGGCAGCTGAATCTGGGGGAAAGCCCAGGTTTCAAATCCAGTACTCTATAACAATGACCTGAGTGTCTCTCTGCCTTAGTCAAGCTTACACCATCCCAAACCTAAGAGGTATTATCATGCTGGGATGGTACCTCCACAGCTCACAGACCTGGCCTTGCTGAGGCTGTGCAATGATGATCTGCCCAGGCTGGATGGTGGTTGTGGAGCTGGTGGTCTGCTGGCCTTGCTGCTGCCCCTGGACTTGGACAGCGGTGGGCTGCTGAGCCAGCGTGAAGTAGTACTGGACGGGCTCGGCAGGAGTCACAGACTGGCGTACCTCCTCCTGTGGGGTAAAAGGAGAGGCAGGTAAGAGGAAAAGAACCGACTCAGCAGCCGCCAGAGTGAATTTCCATTCTTCCCCCAAATGGGCTCTATGCAGTTGCCTGCTGAATGCTGAGCTCTCCACATTTGAAGCCAAGGGAAAGTGGAATTCGAAGAGACCAGTTGTCCTAAATCAAACTAAAAATAACAGATTCTATAGGCTTCACAGAACATACAGCCAATTTTCCGAAGTACAGAGTAATCACCCATTGCGTGATGAGTTGCAAATGGGCAAATAATTACCGTAACTAAAAACCACACACCAGCAGTGCTTGTCAGTAAATGCTATCAAGGCCTATGATCTGAGAACAGTGCTAATTGTGAGCACTGGAAGATACTACCCAAACGTTATGCTTGCAGGCAAGCTCCCAATCTCCCAGATAAGGAGCACTCTCCCCATTTTGTTCCCACCACCTCAGAAGGGACAGAGCAAGGAAAAGGGACATAGGACTTTTCCTGGGTTGAAATTTCAGAATTAAATGTTAGAACTGAGAGCACCAGTAGGCAAATGCCCAGCTTTTCAGTGTATTGAGAGCTCTGTGGTCACTGAGAGCCACATCTGTCCAGTGTCACAACTAGTTCTGGTTGTACTTAGCCACAGAAGCGCAACCCAGGGGGCCTGAAGGACAGCTCTCCGCTGGGGTGCTGCCTTGGCTGACTAGGGAGGTCGTATTCTGTCCGATCTGCAGGGTGAAGAGACTTCCTTCTTCAGCTGACGTTTTCCATGGCAGAAGGAGTAAACAACCCTCTCCCAGCCACCTTGAGCTCACAGCTGAGAGTGTAGGATGTTTACACACACTACAGCATGGTTACAGCCTGAGGGTCCAGGGTTGGTCAGCCCCTGACCACCAACAGAGATCGGCATCTGTTCCGGAGGGCCCTGTGACACACGATGCCCCTGCCTGAGACAACAAAAACAACAGAAACATACAACAACTTGGGCCGGCTGAGCAAAAAATATTAAATTTACTCACTTCCTTATTCTGTCCTAAATTTGCCAGGTTCAAGAAAAGATGAAAAGACACTTCTTCAGGATACACAGAACTTGTGGACTCCTTCAAAGCTCCCCAAGTGACATTTACAAAGTTGGTACTGACCACATCCCATCATTAGGTTAGGTGCCCTAACCTGTGCTTCCACAGTCCTTTCCTCATTACACTTTTTTGTCCTTGCTTATCAAATTCACTGTTTTCCCTGCTAGAATGAAAACGCTATGAGGGCAAAACCTTGCTCCTCATTATTCCTACTATACATTCCCTTGGGCACTCAATAACTGCTTGCTGAATGATGGATTTATGGAGCCAGGCAGACACGTGAGAAAGTACAGGCTTACCTCATTTATTACACTTTATTGTACTTCAAGGTGTTACATTTTTTTACAAACTCAAGGCAAGACCCTCCACCAGCAAAAAGGTTACAACTCACTTTACTGAGATACTTTATTACGGTGGCCTGGAACAGAACCTGTAATATCTCCCAAGAATGCCTCACTGTGGTGGCCTGGAACTGAACCCGCAATTATCTGAGATATGCCTATACTCTTTTAAAACTCAAGTTGCTAATAGGACAAAGTCTCTTGAACACAACAGCTGTTATCAATAGAAAAGAATCCCTAAACTCTCTTTGCTACCTTTAGGATTTTGTGGTCACAGTGCAGAAAGAAGTTCATGTCCCCTGTAGAACAAGGCTGGGTATTCGTTTGTTTGCCTGGTCACTGGAGGCCCAGGATACTAAAACTAGGACTACTGATATCTAGCCTCTGAGGAACTTGGGTCTCTGCATGACAAGGTTCCTGGATGGCCATCTATACAGCCTAGGTGGCCATTTGTAACATGCAAAATTTCTAAGCTAGTCCTCAAACACAAACTGCCTCCTAGGTTAATGTATTCTGAGCTTCATACCCAAACAGTCTGCACCCTGAATGTGATTGTGCTGAGGCAGAAGAGGAGCTCCCCTTCTATTTTCATCTAGGTCTCAGTTTCCAGAACTTAACTGTGATGACGTCACCTCCATTTCAACTTCAACTTCTCACCATTATAAATCAAAGTCAGCCCTGTCAACTAGATCTTGGTAGTGACAGGGATAAAATACTGATACCTTCCTTAGCTAAGAAACAGAGGCCGACTTCTCTCTTCAAAGCTCTTGAAATGGGTTCAAAATATTTATTTTCCATTGATATCTCCCTTCCCACTTTATAAAAAATCATCAATCACTGGAGTCCAGACATAACTTGAAAAGGCTCCTGGGTGATGAGAAGGTATAGAAGACTGAGACCACCCCTGGAGGACTGAGAGGTCAGTGAGCAGGGAGATACTTGCATTTCCTAGCCCTCACCTGTGATTGTTCTGCCTCTAGTTATCCTTGATCTGCAAATGAATATAGTCTTTATGCTAGACAAAAAGAAAACCCTTTAAATACCCCATTCAGAAGCCAAAATACCTCTTGCCAAAAGCTGTGAGAGCAGGCAAAGAACCTCTCCTATGCTGCCAACTATAGTCTCTTGTTTATGAACCAGGCAGTTATCTAGAAAACTCCATCAAGTGGAGGCCCCTAGGTCTGTGTTATGAGGACAGAGCATGACTGTTCTCAAATCACTAGAATGGAAAGAGGCATAGCTAAGTTCTTCAGCATTCTGAAGACTCATTCGGCCAATGAGGTCAAGCTAGCAAGGGAATGATTATGCTTGGTTTAAAGAGATGGGTGAAGAAAAAATGATATTTTAATGGGCAGGAACTTTCAACTCATAGCTTTAGTGGGGTAGAAGTCAGATCTCAACTACCTTCTGCTTTCAAATAGTCTTTACTTGCTTCCCTGAAGAATTAGAGAAATTTCTAAGCATCTCTGAGAGCTCAAGGGCCTTAGATCCACAACTCAATATTTCTGGCTAGTTCTTTTCCTAGCAGTGGAACATCATCCCAAGTGCTAGAATAATCTATGAATGCCGGATCAAACCAGAATGGGGGACCTGCCCAGCTTTAGCAGTGGCCTCCCCAACCAGAGGGCTTGCTCTTGAAGTGTGTTCCAAAGTGGAGACTGACAAACACTACCTGAAAATGAGCAGCATCACCTCCTAGGGCCATCACTACAGCTCTGGATAGCCAGCCCCAGACTGAAAAAAGTACATTCACTTCAGTAGCAAGACTGAACTGCTGCCTCCTTCAGAAATGGTGAATTTTGGAGAGTAGGCGCTTTTAAAGGACTTAAGGAGGTGCCAGCCAATTTGGAGCCTGGGAAAAATTCACGTCTACAGAGAATTAAAAGTGCTATCTTAGAATTTCAGGCCAGCTTTCAGCAATCTCAACCTTTCAAAGGCCAGGCACAGCTGTCCCAAATAGGATGCCAATCAATGGCTTGAACACCTACAAAGAGCTGAATCCAGGCAGCAAGGAGCTGTTTCAGCTCGACACACTTTAAAAAGAGATGGATCCTAGTCAGGCTAGGATGGAACAAGGAGCTGTCTGACACCCTGCGAGAGCCAAACACTGAGGACTCTAGAGGGTAGGATAGGACATGACCCTTCTCTCCAGCCAGTTGGTTCAGCAGGCAGCCCACAGAAAATAAGCAAGAGTTAGTGCAAGGAGCATGAACAAGGCCTGATTTTGTTCAGATCTCACTACTTTGTTTTTAAAGGGGTCTTCTAAAACAAATTCCAACCAGGAGAGCACGTGAGTTGTACCATTTGTTTTGAAGAAAGAGAAATGGTCTGAATTCTTGTTGTAGTGACTGCTCAGAAAGAATGAAAGCACCACCCTAAGAGGGGGAACTGAGCCCAGGGGGACAAACCTGCAATGTTTCAAAGGTGATGCGCAGCCAGGGACGACCGTGGCAGCCTGCCGCTGTAAACATCCGACTGAAAGCTCCTCTGAACACCTTACAGCTTCCAGTCAAGGATGTTTACAGTAGCAAAGACTGCCCAGAAAGGAGACGCAGTGAGGCTCCCTGCTCTAGTAAGGAGGTGACAGAGGGGCTTGCTAACCCAAAGGCCCCCAGGCAGGGTCAGGATTACAAATGTCCTTTAAGATGCCCATCTCTCCTATACTTTCTGATGGGTTATTAATATGAGACAGCATGGGAGTCACTGAATGACTCTGTTTCTAAGGATAATATACTATGAAATAATTCATTAAAAACACTTAACATTTTATTAACAAAGCAAGCAGCTTTGCTCCTGCGAGACTGCCACTATTCCTCCAGTGTCTCTACTACTACACCTAGGTAGCTATGCAATCTGTGTGCCTGAATCAATGAACTATATATACAGGATAGGGGTCTATTACAATTGCAATTAAGAGCTTTATGCACCCAAGGTGCTGACAAAATAATCAGTATGACTTTTGGGGAGGGGCCCGCAGAAAGGAGGGAAGGGCAGACAGACATTCATGTTCCTTCTCATGATTGTGCATTAAACAGTTTAAGTGGTAGTTCTCAAATTTGGCTGCACACTGAAAGCATCTGGGGAGCTTTAAAGTGCTGATGTCTGGGCCCCTCCCTCACAGGTTTTGATTCATCTGGTATGGGGGTCAAGCCTGGGCACTGGTATTTTTTAAAACCTAACAGGTGATTCTAATGTGTAACCAGAGCAGTATATACAGAACCACAACTGAGTAAGAGAAAACCAAAATCCACTAACACCAATAACACTGTGCACATAGGCTGTTTCTTGAAAATCTAAAATCTGTCACTTGCTGAGAATGTTCTCCATCCTAGATTAAGAACTCTGATAGACTTCCTAGGAGACCTTAAAATGAGCTTCCCCTTCACTGTTTATAACTGAAGTCTTTAATTTTCATTTTGTCTATTTTCACTGAAATACTACCTCAGTGGCACTGAGTTAAAAGTATCCATAAATGAGTAACAGAAGATGTTAAGGATGGATCTGGTCTACAGAAGGAGAAGCAAAAGGAATAGCAAATGACTTGTTTTGAGAGACAAAGAACAACATTTTTTGACACCTATATGCAACGTGTTCTTCAGTTAGTAGAAGCAACAACGCCTTTCTAGCTCACCTGACGCTTTGGAGGTTTCAGTTCATCTCTTGGAACAATATCGATGAGAAAGTCAAACTGATCAAATTTTGTAATTGCCATGGCGATATCATTCCTCTGTAACAAAGAAAAGTTAGATGAAAAATTAGCCTGGGGAGAAACTAGTTCACCTGGCTTTATACCCTCTAAGTTACAAGATGATGATTTCTCAGCCAAACCTAATAGCCATGGACAAGTCTATAGCTGAACAATAAACAAAGCCGAACTCTAATAAACTTCAAATGATCAGACTTGCTGTACAGACATTGATAAAATTGACAAAAAAAGAGCTACCTGTAGCTCAGGTTCCACAAACCATAAGTTCAAGCCTCCAACTACTACTGCCATTGCTGGATCCTGCCCCAAGGTCCTCCCAATTTTTAAATTATCATCTGGCTAAATCTGTATAAATCTAGGAATCTGAACGGGCAGTTTTCTGGTCATTCTGTGGTTAGCTAGGTTAGGCTACCATTTGCTATTATAACCTTTTTAAGGCCTGAAATAATATTTTGCCTCTTTGGTTAAGCAGTTATAACCTGTTTTGAATCTTTTAGCTAAAATCTCATTCAATAACTTTTTGCAATATATCCTAGTCATTGATCTATATCTTAGCTCCCACAAGGCTATAATTTTTATTTTGGAATTCAAAATTGCAATGTTAAATCCATGGTTTATAGCTTGTTTAATGTGATATGAACACAAAAAATCTAAAGTTATTAGAATAGAAGTGGGGTGGGCAGCTGACCAATGATACTGAAACCAAGGCCTGCTCCAGAAGGGTTCTAAGAGTGACACTCCCTTTCTTTAAAAAAATTAAAAGACTTTTTAAAAACTAAAAACCAACATACTATGTATACTTAAGATATAGGTACTTCACTGTGTAAAAATTTCAAAGAAAAAGAAAATAACAGGAAAAAAAGAGCGAATTCTAGTGAATGATATGAATGTTCAAGTATTTAGGGAATCGTAAACTTTGAAATTGATTTAAAAATAGATAATTTGATGAACAGAGGAATAGATAAATATCAGAATAAAACAAGTAAAATGTTAATGACAGGATCCAGGTGGTGGATACATAGGTGTTCACTATAAACTTTGCCTATATTTGATTTTTCTCTGAAAAAAAAATGTGTGGGGGGGTCAACCCATTAACAGAAGTCCTTAGTAGCCTCTACATATCTTATCTTAAAAGAACGTGACTCATCAGACAAAACAGGAAGGGACAGAACTTTTGTTTTTTCCTTCCCTAGTCTGTGGTGGCCCCAAGCCACTGAAATGTAAAACTACAGTCTACCCTTCTTGCCAAACAAGAGCTTGATAATAAACCTATCCTATTAAAGCAGGGAACATTTTAAGGCTGCCAGGACTCATTTAAGATTAGTATGATATAGTATCACATTCTTGATGATGTCACCTACTCAAGCTACATAAATGATTCATCTAAGGATGGAATGAGTAGGAAAAAAAGAAGAAATAATAATCACCTCCAAATGTACACCAAAGTGTTCTACAGTATTTTAGAAACATACACTTAAATTGGTCTTTTTAATGCAAATATTTTACTCAATTATCACTCATATTCAGTAAAATACAGAAATCTTAAGTACACAGATTGATGAATTTTAATAAGTATATACGCAGGAAGCTATCACCCAGAAAAGAATACAAAAAGCTTCCTTCCATCCCTTTCCAGTCAATTACCACCACCCCCCCTTCCCCCAGGCAATGGAAGGCAACCACAACTCTTATTTCTAACACCATAGATGGTGACAGTACATGGTATCATGTGTTATGTAATTTTTTTCTGTGGTTTCTTTTGCTTAACATAATATTTTTGAGATTCATCCATGTAATTGAGTGGATCAAAAGGTTTTCCTTTTTACTGTTTAGCAATCCATTTTATAAATATATCAATTTTTTTGTATATTTCTAACTTAATGGATACTTGAGTCGTTTCCAGGTTTTGGCTATTATAATATAATAACTGATATGAACATTCTTATACAAGAATGTCCACAGTCTACGGCTATGCCACCCTTAATGTGCTCGATCTTGTCTTACCTCAGAAGCTAAAGCAGTGTTGGGCCTGGTTAGTAGTTGGATGGGAGACCACCTAGGAATACCAGGTGCTGTTAAGCACTTAAAAATAAAGAAATGTCCACACTTTTGGTTGTATGACTAGGAATGGAATGGCTGGGTCAGAGTGAGGATACATTTACAGTTAAATTTACAGGTAGTATATGAGTTTCGGTTACTCCATTTCCTTGCCAACATCGGTACCTGTCAGTTTTTTTCCCCTTCAATTTTAGCCATTCTACTGGGTATAAACCACTATCTCGTCGTTTCATTCATTCATTCATTCATTCATTTTTTAATGAAATGCTTCACAAATTTGCATGTCATCCACGTGCAGGGGCCATGCTAATCTTCTCTGTATCACTCCAATTTTAGTATATGTGCTAATGAAGTGAGCACTCGTTGTTTTAATTTCTTAAATGACCAATGATGTTATGTACCTTTTCATATGCTTATTGGTCATTTGGACATATTCTTTTTTGAATATTCACATATTCTGTCCATTTTATTTTTTAATCTGAATTGATGTTGAAGGTAGTTTTAATTGGATCTCTCTAGATCTTTGAGGCAGCATAAAGTAAGTTCTCCTTAGTGAAAATCTAGCTGCACTAGCATGTAGACTTCCCAGGGCAGGGGGCAGTGGGGAGGAGGGAAGATTTCTGTTTGTTTTGAGTATTAATCCCCAGGGCCTAAAACAGTACTTGGCATACTGTGAGTGTTCAATAAATATTTGTAGATTACATAAATAAATCCATGTTCTTTCAATTTTGGAGGTAAAGGGAAACAAGAGGAGAAAACATAATTAACTTTCTTGGCTTTGTTGTTAAAGTACCACCCCTGTCTTAAATCTGTCATACCCCTCCTCTTCTGGGAAACCTTTCTTCCAAGAGCTGGGGCCTGACTGTTCAGGTGAGGGGTCTTCACATAATATAAATATTGATTTGCTGGATTAAAATAAAAACAAATAAAAAAAATGAGGAAAGGAGTCCCAGGAAAGCAGACAAGGAACAAAAAAGCTAATGAGGTTAGTGAGACTGAGTCCTCCTGGGACTATCCTTTCCTGGAGTCTCTCAAGGCTTCTAATGAGAAATTGTTTATCTATCAGAAAATAGATAAATATCACCATAGCTTCTGTTTATAGTGAGAGCTCACCAACTGAAGAGTTCAGTCACTGAGCTGTGAAAACCACAGAAGAGTTGGAAAAAAAGATTCTTGGTGGGGAAAATACTAGCATGGCTATTAGGTATGCCTGCCTCCCAACAGTAGAGGAAGAAGCCAATTACACACATCGGCTTGACAGAGGCCTAAGGAAGAATCATCTCTGGTCCAAAGACATGCAAGAGAGCATGCAAAGGCAATTGCTTGTCCAATTTTCCCAACGTAAGTCTACAACATTACCTGTAGAGTCCGGCGCTTGTTATCCTCTGTGTGGATCCAGGCTCGAAGAGTCAACTCTGTGATAAAAATCTGGGCTGCCTTGGCAAAGAGCACAGGGGCTTCTGCACTGATCATCTGCAACAGATGTAGGACCTCCCTGTCAATTACCAGCAAGTCATTCAAACCAGTTGGTTTGTTCCTGTCCTGGGGCAAGGACTGGAAAATGAGAATGTGGTAGCCTCAGGAAATTCCAAGGTAAAATAAATCCATGAGTAGGACAAAGCAGGTCGCAGATAGAAGAAAAGAGAAAGAATACTTAAACTGCATAGCACCTATCATGCACTTTCTCACTCTCATAATAGCCTTTCAGAAAAACTATGGTTTAGGAAAGGTAAAGTGCCTTACCCATGGCCATAAAGCCAGTAAGTAGTACAGGGTTTAGGTCCTAATCCAAGAAGAGACAAAGTAGAGAATGAGTTTGAGAACCAATGGATTTAGGTAAAAATCTCAGGCTGCCTATCCTTTTGGGCATTGTTTTTTATATACTGCAAAAGAGGATAACCTTCCAGTGTTTCTGTGGGAATCCAATGAGATGATATATGTAAAAGCACCTCGCACAGGGCCCGGCACATAGTAAGTGCTCCAGTAATGTAAGCTCTTGGTCAAACAAGGCTCTGAATCCTTAGTTAGGTGGTCTTTACAGAATAGAGCCATGGGAAGGGCTCTGCAGTTAAGGAAGCAGGAGATGAAAACTGGGATTACTGGTTTTCCTACGCTAAGTGAGTCACTTTTAACCTCATTTCTCTATTTCTATACCTATATAAAATGAAACTAATGATTTTTATCCTACCAAATCTCACAAGGCTACTATGAGGAAGAAGTAAGCTAACGGAAGGGAAAACTGCTGTGAACTGTTAGCTTTCTATACAAATATAAAAAAGACTATTAATTTTGAGTGGTTAAGGAGAGAGAGTTGCTTATTTCCTCAGAGTTATAGTGGGAGGTGAACCCCTAGAAATACAGAAACAGCCACTGTCAAGTAAATTTTCTCTCAAGTATAATTCACGTAAAACAATTCACAGATGCAATATCATTATCAAATTTTTCTTAGAGTTTAGATCAACAAACTAGAGATTATAATAAGATATTAAAAAGATGGCACTATCCTGTTGATTTGATGATACATGTCTACATTACATGGTAAAAATAACTGGATGACTGAAAAGCACTCAGCATCTTTTCAAAATCTAGAAAGATATCCCTAATTTTCAGAGAAGCATCATATAACAATTAAAACTGTTCAATTTCAGCTCACTTAACAATTTTACCAGGAACTAAATAAAGCAACAATATTTTCATTTTTGTTTAAACTTTGAGCCCTAGAGAAATGAGCAATAATCTACCAATCATTTTATTTTCAGTATAAATGATAAAAATGAATGTGAATTCACCTTCACATCTTCATCCAGTTTCATAATCTTCTTAATACGAGCCAGTGGGAGTTCCTGTACTCGGAAATCTTTCTGAAATGAGTAATAAAAGGTGGGGACAATCAATGGGGTACAACAGGCAGCAAGAAATACAGATTGGCTTAGTCCCTCCTTTCAGAAAATATGGCAGGAAAGAAGGTGCAGCAAAAGTCTTCTTAACTCATGCAGAGCTTCAAACATTTAAAGGGTTTCAAGATAAACTTATAATGGCTTCTCACAATACCCTCCAGAAAAATAGCTCCCAATACCAGATTCTTTGCCAACACAAGACAGAGTGCATTATGAGTGTCTTTTTCTTTTCAAGAAAGTTTACCAGTATGCCATGTACACATTAAAACAAGATTTTTGCCTCAAGGGCACTGCTCTAAATTGTCGGTTCTTTCTTCTATTCAGGGACTACAAAAGGGCAAGTGCCAGCAGCACCTGTCGCAGTGAGCCTCAGTTCTCTTCGGCCAGTGTGATACTGGCTATTTCTGACCTTTGCACTAACTTGTCACCAGAAATTGGGGAGAAATTCCTTTCTCACCACAGTAACAAAGGGCTTATCTCCAAACTTTGCTGGGGGGTGCGACAGGAAGAATATGAAAGGTCAACTGTGAATTTATCAGCTGGCTTTTTGGAATAATCCTTGCACATTTTTTCTTAACTAACAAGACCTGGCTGAGGGAAAACCACATCATTTTACTGTGGATAGGATTTAGGAAAGTGCTTTTAACCAGCACTACTCAACTATTTGTGAGTAAGCCTTTTTTGTTTGTTTGTTGTATTTTGATACCACTGGCATTTAAACACATAGCCAATGATGGATGCAATTCTAGAAATAAAAATCAATTCTGAGTTTCAGAGCTGCAATGAAGAGAAAGGTACAAAGGCAGAGAGATTAGCTAAAATCAGCAAAATCCCTGCTGGGACTAAGTGTCAAATAATTGATTCTATAAGTGGTCTGAAATGTGACTCACCAAACCCAATATGCTCACCTGGGAATTTGCATCATCACATTATGGAAAGAACAGCTGTTATTTGAAATTTCACATAATTAACATATAAGTGAACTTTCTTTTCCAAGACCAACAGAAAACCTTGACTCTATGTCAAAGAAGGCAGTGGGGGCATTATGGAAAACATAAACAGCCTATCCAAAAACTATTTTATGATTACAAAAAAAATAGTTTTAGAATAAAATGTACACCTAGACATCTAATTTCCCCATGCAAACCCGCCAAGCTGCTTGGCTACTACTCACCTCTACAAACTTCCAAACCTAATTTTTCATCTTTTCTTTTTCCAAATTAGGTATCAACATTTTCTATGAAGCTTCTACTAAACTAACCCTGGAGTGGCAGAGGTTTGGAAGTCGTTTATTAAACTTTCACCAAAAGGAGACAGCAAGGACACATTCTCTCTATTCTTATTATTCCCTTCTTTCATTTGCTCAACATGCAACTCAACTAATATACCTACTACTATGTAAAAGATGCAAATAAATTCTTATCTTAGAACAATGTAGTTTGTTAGAGATCGTCATATAAAAACATTATAATATCCTATCCTATGCTAGAATGGGGGTGTAGAATCCCACAAAGAAGGAAATTACCAGCTAGCAATGGGGATTGGAGTGACCAAGCGAAGTTGACAATGTTCCACAGAGGGGCTGACATGTGAATTGTGTTCAAAGGATGGTAGAAATTTCCTTCTTGAAAAAGTATGAGAATGTTATTCAGAGGAAACAGCATGTGCAGAAGCATAGACACAGAAAACATGGCCTATCCAAGTTTTAGATGTATGACCTTAGTACAGAAGGGAACAACAGTAAAGGGAATGCTGGATTGGGGCCAGACCTTAAAGGGATTTAAAAAAAAGTTTCACCACAGAAATCGATCACTGATCTTCCTTCTTGTGTGGCGTATCACAGAAAATGATGATGCTAAACAGAAATGCCAAAGAGAATGCTGGGGATGATGATTCCTTTGGAAGGCCTCCCAGGATGATACACACAACACAAGATTATGACCACAAGATTTAGCTCTCTTGCAAGTATGCTCCCATTTAACTTGGCTACTGAATATAATTTCCATAAGATTGTTCCAAGGTTACTTAATCAAAACCCAAAAGCTGATAAAAAGATCTCCTTCCCCAACTTGAAAGGGTTTAAAATACCACTTTCAGACTTTCTATGAAACTATCCTTTAAACAAAAGCAACGAGAATGGGTCATGGATAAAGAGATTATATCATTCCCACCTTGGAGAGGTGTAAAATGAGGCACGCATTCACAAAAAGCCCTGCTCTAAGCCCTACTCGAGCATTTTCGTTTGTGAGAAACTTTCTCATGATCCCCAAACCTTGAGATCTCAAGGGGCAGTGTGGGAAAAGTGGATCTTCAGATGTATGGTTCATTACTGCTGACAACAGCCCAGTTTTCTATACTCTCATCCTAGCTTTCCAGTCACATGGAAGGGGCTATGTATAATAAGCTTACTGGAGAGGAGATTCCCTTCACTATCAGTAGGTTGAAGTCCACTAAACTGACTCTCAATTCAATGCCCCCTTTGTTATTGGCAACCATGCAACTGATGTGAATAACAACTAAATACCCCTGATGCTGACCCAAGTAGAAGAGCACCTGAGACATACTGACTTTTTCTTTCTACTCTTGGGAGTGATATCAGGAAAGTGGAAGAGCAAAATTCTCTCAGAGAACATTCCTGCGCTCCTGACCACATCCAAAGAACTAGATTAAAATGCGATCTGAAACTGCTGAGTTTCAAAAAGTCTAAATTCATTCAATGAGAGTTAAGAGCCAAAGTCAAGTCAATAGGTCTCAGGCTACACTAAAGAACATCCAGAGTTTCAAATAATCATGAGAAATCTTTTCTAGGCCTACCCAGTCAGGATTCCCACAAAGTCAAGATTCTAATCCTCTCAAAAGCAGTGATTTTCTCAACCCTGGTTGCATGTTAGAGTTACCTAAGGAGCTTTTGGAAAATAAGATGCCTAGCTCTACCCCAGACTAACTGAATTAGGAACTCCTGGCATCATAGTTTTGAAAACAATGACTGTGATCCACAGTGAGGGTTAAGGGACCACTGCTTTAAAGCCTTAATACTCAAAGTGAGGTCCTTATACCAACAATGGCACTGCCTGGGAACTCAAAAGAAATGTAGAATTTCAGGCTCTGCTCCAAACCTACTAAATCAAAATCTATATTTTAACAAGATCCTCATGTGGTTTATTAGACAATAAAGTTTGAGAAGCACTGCTCTGTAGGAAGGGCTCAAACAACACAAGACCTACTTTATAACAGTCCACCAATCTTCACCTCCAAGTTCTTCTTTAAATGGTTATCTGATTTGACTGTAATATTAGAAATGCCATCGCCTAATCTGGAGACACTGAAGAATGAAAAGATGTAACTGGCAATTAAGAGAAAGTGACTTAGGAATTAAATTACAGCTAACTGAATGGGATGCAGGGAGTAAGTTAGGTGAGAATTAGATTTTTCTTTTCAAGATGCAGCACTATTGCCTCCCTACCTGCCGCTGCCAAAAGACAAACTTAGCTTTTCCTTGCCCACTTTCAAAGAGGCCTAGAGGGGTTAAATTTAATGTCAAAAAGTCTGTTAATTATTGTTCTCAGAGCTCTACTGAGCAGGAAAATGGTATTTTTACACAATCATCCTGGTATACAATCATTTGGTATGATTTTTAACCAGACTCGATTCCAGCTGAATAACACCTAGATTTATGGACAATTACAGAGCTGTTAAGATTGAGGAGATCATGATGGCCAAGCTGAGATGAAAGATAAATGCTTTTCCAGAACTAAGACCAAAATGACCAGGGTCAGTACTTCCAATACATCATGAAATATATCACACCTAGCAAACTTCAATTACTTGTTTTTGGAACAATCTGTGTCCCAGTCTTAGAGACCACAACACTTTGCGAATATTGTCATGTTTTATTATGTTTGGATAGTTTGAACATATGGAGTTTTTAAAAACCTGTTAGAAATGTTGAGATGTCAAACTTAAGAGGTTTGGACATATCTGAAGTCTGGTTACAAGTACTATGGAGTCCTAGAAAGGCACAGACTAACTACTAAAATATTTGTACACAGGCAGAGATGCAATCAGAGAAGCAGATGCCTTCATGTGCCATAGGGAGAGGGGAAAATAAGTCTTATAAAGGGAAAGATCACTCTGACTTTATTGGACTGCATTCTCATTCAAACGTGGCACTTATATTGCTTCACACTAAATCTAGAATAGAGAAGTCTGATTCATTCACATATTTATTGTGTACCCATTATATGCCAAATGTTCTTCTAAGTTTCTGCTATAAGATACCACGGTAGCATTCTAGGAGTCTTTTTCAAAGGTGCATGGGAATAAAAATGTAGTTAGCCATCAATAAATAAAAAGATTAAAGACAACTTTCCTCCTTGCTCTTCTTTCTCTTATTAGTAACACTTGAACTAGATCTGAATCCCTCAAAGTAACCTCTGATGGACTAGCTCCCCAGGTACAAAAAGTTTGTCAACAACATAATGTGCTTTCAAACTTAAAAATTAAATCAGGTAAGAGAAAAAAATCAAAGCCCACACTCATCTTCATTGCAGCATGACTGGGCAACTCAAATGCCCACTAGCAAATGAATGAATAAACAAAATGGAGTACATACACATATATGGAGAATATTATTCAGCCTTAAGAAGGAAAGAAATCCAGTCACATGCTACAACATGGATGAAACTTGAAGACATTATACTAAGTGAAGCCAGTCACAAAAAGACAAATAGTGCATGAATGTACTTATATGAAGTACTTAAGAGTGGTGAAATTCATAGAAACAGAAAGTAGAATGGTGGCTGCCAGGGGATGGAGAAGGGGAAAGGGCAGTTGTTGTTTAATGGGTATAGAGTTTCAGTTCTGAAAGATGAAAAAGTCCTGGAGATCTGTTCCACAGCTACGTGCATATATTTAACACTACTGAACTGCATATTTTAAAATAATTAAGATGGTAAGGTTTTTATGTTTTTTACCATAAGTTTTTAAACAATCAAAGCCCAATGAAGTACAGAAAAGTAGTGAGCCTGAACCTCCAGAGTTTTTCTTGCCATTTCCTTGATTCTGGATTTGTTTCTGCGCCCAAGCTGGAGTGCAGACTTGGAGTACTGGCCCAGCCCCACCGTACCCCAGGATGGCACTGGCTCCACACCTGGCTGACCCCAGCACTAAAACCTGATTATATCAACCACGAGATTATCCCCTCAAAATGAATAAAAGACGCCACTTTTGACTTTATAATTTCATTTTTTCCTACTTCCTCTTTTATATCTGAGACAGTATTGATTGCAGAAGAGAACTGATGACTTTTCAGTGGAAATCCACATGTGAACATAGGCCACTCTGAGACAGGCCAAACCAAGTTCAACCGCTGAAAATCTCCCATATAAACAAACATGACCAACAGGTACACCTAGAATATGTCCCTGAAGTCAGTGGACATCAATCACAATGAAAAGTTATTTTATTCACTACTTGTTTATAGTCTGTTTCCCCCACCAGAATATACATTCCATGGGTATAATGATCTTGTCTGTCAGGTTCACTGCTAGATCCACAGTATCTTGTATAGCCAACTGGAGGTGCATAGTATTTGTTGACTGAATAAACTAAATGTTAGAGGTTAAAAGCCATTAACTAAAAAACTGCAACATTATTTCTATATTAGGAAGGAATCCACTGTCTGCTCTGCCAGGATGCTAATACCTTCAGGGCAGGAATGACACTTTTAACCTAGAGAGCTCTTTCAGTATTTACTAAAATGACACCAAATGGAACATTCATTAAGGACCTGACATTGAACTCTGAAAATATTCCAATTCTAACCTGTCTCACCTTCTGTTACCATTGTTATACCCATTAGTCTTACCCTCAACCCCTATTACCCACATAGTAACCTCCAGCCACTCTGAACTTCTTGCTGTTCCTCTACACATAAGGAACTTCTATGTCTTTACGAACCTCCATGCCCTTCTCTCTGCCTAAGATATATTCTCCCCTCTTTTTCCCACCTGGTGAATGCTTATTCCTATTTCAACACCCAACAAAATGTCTCCTTTTTTTATAGCCTCCCTAACTCAAACAGGGAGGAACAAGCACTGTCTTCTGTGCTCCCATAGCACTTTTACTGCTTCATATTTTTCACTGTGCCTGACTCAGTATGTATTTAATACATACTTATTAAATAAATGACTCGTTATACTTATTAGGTTATAAACTCAACAGCCAGGGTTATATTTGATTCTTTTAAGTCAGTGGCTCTCAACAAGGGATATTTTGACTGTAGCCCCCAGGAAACATGTGCCAATGTCTAGAGATATTTTTGGTTTTCATGACTGGCAAGAGGTGGGGAGTGCTACTGGCATCTAGTGAGTAGAGGCCAAGGATGTTGCTAAACATCCTACAAAGCACAGAACAGCCCCCACAACAAAGAATTACCTGGCCCAAAATGTCAATAATGCTGTTGTGGAGAAACCCTAATCTAAAAATATCATTTAAAACCTAGGAAGAGTGACTGCTTGTAATAGATTTGTTGTTGAATAAATTGCTCAGTAGTTTTCTCCGGGTTCTATAAATTTGGCAGGGCCACTAAATCAGGCCTAAGAAATGAGCTCAAGCTACTGGAGAAAAGTGAGAGCTCTGCTCTTCTGCATTCTCTAAAGATATGCTTCACATTAAACTAACTTCAAGTCAAAACATCCACTACACACTCATATGCCTAAGAAAAAGACACTAAAATATATAAAAATCCTTGTAGTTACCTCACCTAAGGTAGATTATATTTTCATTTCCCCACCCTAAGGTCAGGAATGGACAAAGCCTATGTAAATGTGCTTGAGATTAAACATGTTTTAGTCTTTTGGTTATTCATCTCATGGCTCTTTATACTGCTTAAAAACTTCTCATTCTTTCTTACCACTGTTAAATTCCGGATTTCTTCCATGACACGAGGCCAGAAGGACTGTAGGCTTTGCTGAGCATCACTGCTGCTAGTACCACCAAATCCTCCTTCTGTAGACATATTGACAACTGAAAACAAACACATACATGAGACACAAAAAAATAATAATAAAGTCAGACTTTCTGTCCAGATTATTTATATCTTTCCTTATAGTTTCACTAATTCATCAACTTTTCGGTCTGAGAAGTTATACAATTACGCTAAAGAGGTTTTAACACAGACTTAAATCTTAGCAAAAATGTACAGGGGAAAGTTTTTGCTTCTATCCAGTTTATACCTCAGAGAATATCAAGGCGCTCCAACTAGAAAATATAAAATTGTTAGAAATCCAATCTGAAATCCTAATGTAAACCAAGGGCTTTTAATGTCTCATCTTGGGGGTGAAGGCACTTGGCTGCCCGAACCCAGTTCATAAATTTTCAATACCATTCCTCCAATGTTTTTTTTTCAAGTTCTATGTGGCTTCTCATACTCCATCCCATAGGCTGCAACAGATATAGTAAGGGTCCCAGTGATTAACACTTTACAGAAATGTAAACCCAAAGTTGTAAAATTAATCAAGTTTGTTCCTTTGTTCTAGATACTGTGGCCCCATTTCTTTGGGACTACTGATGATTATTATTCCTTCTAATCTCAAAATAATCTGCCTCAAAGAAAACAAAAGCACTAAAGCTTAGGCCAGTAATTGAGTGGGTGGCACAAAAGACAAAGAACACCATCAACTGGAAGCTTTAAAGATAGTTGAAAAACAACAGGGAATTAAATTTAGGATAGAGCTGAGAGGGTCAGAACCCAAATTTGGTCAACTACTTTGTGATGTGGGAGGGAAGGTAAGTGAGAACCCCTACATCAGCTATAACTGTAAATATTGTAATGTCTTAAAAGATTTACAGGGGGAAAGTAAAAATCTCCAGATGGCTTAAATGCTCATCTGGCAAATATTAAATTGCAAGAAACAGTTTAATTAAACACACAAAAAAATTAGAAACTTAGTGACATCCTAAGAATTTCTATTCTGGGAAATTATGTGAAAAAGTTTAACATGCCAGTGACAGGATGTTGGCAGGAGCTATGTAAGTCATTAAGAATTATTTCTGAAGGGCTGAAAGAAAAGCACCAAAGCCAGGTGTCACATGACCAAATACGTTACTTCCCAGGCTCCATGTGGATGCATGCTGGACTGATCACTCTCCATCAGCAGAGTGGAATGAAGGCTGATAAATCTAGGTTTAGACTGTGAGGATGTTTGATTCACTCAAATGTCTGCCTGGGATTATCCTAGAGGTCTCTGTTTTGGTTTTTTTCCCCCCCTGTTTCCTTCTAAAGGAAATGATGAAAGGAAAGAAATGGAAAGAAAACAAGAGTACAATCTTCAAAGCAAATTTCACTCTGGTGTAATGACATTAGTGGGTGGTGATGTAATGGGAAAAGGTTTGGAGCCAATTTCTGGTGCTTGGAGGCCTACGAGAAGCTCTATACGGCAACAGGAACTCTTAAGTACTAGGAAGCAATATGATCTTGGCGTTTCTGGAGGTAATTAAAGTGAAGAGTGTTGAATCATAGTTGGAAATGACTAGATAAAATCCTGAGTCCTAAATAACTAAGAAGGGTCCTCAACTCAGTGCATAGCCTATACACTATTCTCTTAGATGTATTGAGAATAAAGAAATCAAGGTAATCTAGAGAAGTTTATTTTTATTAATAGATTCTTATGAAGTACTCATGACAATGAAGGTGCGACTTTAACCTTTTAAACTGGGGCAAATAAAAATATATTTCTAGAAATTAAAATAATTATCAAAACAAATTAAAATAAGAATCTAAACTTTTATTGTATGGATTCATGGACAGGCCTCATCTTAGCAAAATCTGCTCTCCAAACTGCTACAGTCAAAGGAGGAAGATGAACAACTGCCAAAGGTGATATCTTTATATACTTGCTACTTGCTACTGATGAGTAGGTGTAGTCTGAGTGTAAAGGTCTGTGAGATTTAGAAAGTTGGTAACAATTTTTGATTGTCCTCTGATCTCTTCCCACAAACATTACAAAGGCAAACAATTCAAGAAGCACTTTTCACACTGTCTGTGCAGTCTGCTTTTAAATTTTGCACTGCCCCAACTAAGGATGTGTTGGCGCAATCAGTTCCCAAACACGCATGCAGTCAATAGATCATGAATGCATCTTTGGATGGCTCAGAGCCACACACCGTTGGAGTAGAGGTTGGGTGCAAAATAGAAGTTAACAAATATTTCTGGAACTTAAAAATGAACTAAAAGCAAAGTTTTTAACTTGAGAGGCCCATCTGAATTAGATAATCGTAAATGGATAATGGCAAAAAATACATCAATAATGTCCTTTATATTTTAATGCATCACAGAAGTTTGAGCTGAACAAAAAGACATTAAGAGTCAACCAAGCCCACTACCTCTAAAAGATACAGTTCTACTTCAACCTCTGCCCAGCCTCCTTAATCCCACCCTAAGTGGTCATTTAGCTTAAATATGAGCTCCTTCCTCTCCAGGTCTGGGAAACTGGCTTACTGGTAAGGCATTCTTTTCCATCTTTGGACAGCTCTGACTGTTCTTTACATTAAGTTGAATTTATAAAGTTCCATGTGAGCTATGGATTTAGAGTTAATAGCTTTTATAATTTTTCCATCCAGAAACCTCTTTCTCTAAATTCCTGACCAAAAAAACAAAGATACTCTCCTCACCAGGGACAGACCATCCTCTCAGGAAGAAAAGAGAAAAAGATTTGGAGCATGGTTTCTAGCATCTTTGCACAGAATTATTAGTAGCTATTCCTTTAATGCTTCTTGGAAGAACACAAATTGTTACTGTAAATTCCTAGAAAAAGTGAGTACTTTGATTCAAAAGGCTTTCCTTAAAGCAGACCATCTTTACATGGGGCTTTAAAATCTCAAGCAACAGATTTTACGAAAACAAACTGGTGTTCTCAATATTTTCTAAGGCACAACTTAACATTAAACAAATAAAATCTAATCATAAACACAAACAAATTTTGCTCATCAAATACCTCAACAAATTAAAAAATATAAAGCAACTTTAGTTAATTTTATCACTTCTTATTTTAATAATTAATACATAAGTTGCAACCAAATTAATTTTGCTACAGAAGTAACCTGTTTATAATATATACAATTCATGGAAAATATGCTATGCTCAGAGAAAGTATTTAAAAGAAAGAGATTTATATTTTAGAACTCTTTTTATTCCATGTTAAATTGCTATCTCTATCAAAGAATAGAGCTATTTATATATAAAGTTGACAAGGACAAAACTGCCTTAAGACCAGGCCACTTAGATCGCTATGAAAAATACAGTTTAGCATTCTCCAGATTTAATTCAATATTATCAGATTTATCATTCATGTTCATTAATTACTTTATAAATACTTGAAGACTGCCTGATTAATAAAGATTTAAAGATCAGATGAAGTATTGAATGATTGTTCTTAGAAGCAATCTCAATTCTCAAAATCTATTAATTCATTTTAAAAAGTTTGCTTTTCCAGATAGAAAAAGTTGAAAATCACATGATATCACTTATGTATGATATATAAAATAAACCTAAAAGCAATAAATGAGCAGGACAAACAGAGACTCATGGACATAGACTATAGACTAGTGGTTACCAGAGGGTAGGGGGTGAGAGAGGAGGGGGAAGTAGATGGTGTAAAGGGGGTCAAATTTAGGGGGGTAGGGGAAGGGTGAAGTGGGTAAGGGGATCAAATACATGGTGGCTGAAGGAAACTGGACTTTGGGTGGTAAACACACAATAGAATATATTGATATCAAATTATAATGTACACCTAAAAATTATATAATTGTATTAACCAATGTTACCCCAATAAACTTTCCACAAGTCTTCTCTAAACATCCCCATCTGGAAATGATCACTCCTTCCTGTGAACCTTCAGAGCCGTTCGTCTGTACCTCTTTCTGCTCTCACCACATTACCTTGTATGACCATTATTTATGTGTATGCCTTTTCGTATTTCCCCTCTATTTACAAACTCCTTATAACTAGGACCTGAGTATGATTCATCTCTGGATCCCCTGTAGCACCTAGCATGCAGTCTGATTACTACTCCTGAATGAAAGGGCAAGAAAGTTGCTGAGTATGGCCTTTCTGAGAGAAAGAGGCCTCTTGGAAAGCTTGGCCCTGAAACAGACTTATCGAGATTGCCTTAACAACCAAAGAAATGGTTATACAAACTATTCTGGGAAGGTCAAAATAAACGAGATTCTCTCTCAGCCTTTAAAATAAGAAAGACTACAATCAAAAATCCCCCTGACTTACTGAGGTGAACTAAGGATAAAAAAGCATGATAGAAAGATAGGTGTGCACTCATGCACACACAATCCTTAAAGTTGCAAGGCAGGCTGGAAGGCTGGAAACATGGGTGCATACTATTCCCAAGTGTAAATCTTTTCTAAGTCAGAAGCTTCTAAGAAAGGAGACCAGGACAGATTAGCAAAGTTTGAAAAATTAACGACAACAGGTAAGTAGGAAGAGGAGGGCAAATACCTCTGGTTTGGCCATCCATTAGTAGGAAGATAAGGAGAAAATCATGGAGAAAATGAGATGATTCAATCGAACCATTCAAGAGTGGCCAATCTAGCAGTCACTCTAATATCCAGTTACCCTTTATCATACTTGATGAAAGAAGAAGAGACCTAAGCAGTTTTCAAAATGTCCCAAAAGCAGAGTGTTCCTCTTTTGACATTCTGTTGGAAATCTTTCAAGCTCTTCCTTTTGACCAGGTTACCATGCTTGCCAAATTCTCCCTTAGTGATATGCCTAGACATGGAACAGGACATATCAAAATAACCTCATAAAATACAAAGAAATATAAGGTTCTGTTATAATAATCCTTAATTTCTAAAACCACATACCTTTAGATTTTAGCTATTTCATGGCATATACCTCATTCTTCCTATGAAAGTCATTTATGCACAATACAGCTCTTTGAACTAACTAAAATCAAACAGATGTTTTTGGGAGAAAATACCTTAAAACCATAACATCACAACAACTATTCAAGAAAAAAAAAGACCATAGTAAGCTCCCTTAAAATGGAGCCCAACCCCTCATCAATGCTACCTCTATTAAAGTACTAGAGTTGATCCATCCCAGGCAGTCAAGTTTTACCTAAAAATAATGCTCTCATTGTCAAATACAATTAAATATCTTTTAGCCTAATCATGAATGAAAACAAATCTAAACACTGATAACCATCTTTCTCCTAAATGTCCACCAATCCAAACTGCAGCCTGTTTCCAACTTAACATACATCAACAAGTATCTATGTTCAAAGCGCTTATCTTCTTCACTCCCTTTCTCTTTTTGATGCTTTCCTGACATTAAATAACAATTTTAAAATCCAATCAGCATCACTATCACATGTATTTTATGTTCTAGTACTGCTTCAGGTATTTATTGAAGTTAGTTCCAGCTAAAGCTGTTCGGATGTTATACTTCAAATGGTGAATGAGAGATAAAGAAGGAATATCAATATGAGTAAATAGATAAGGGGTTGCACTAAGCTAACTTGTGTTTACTATTTCAGATATTCTTCCAAAGTACAAAAAATAAAAAATAAAAATCCACTAAAATTGAGAACTGAGATTTTCAAAACAAAACAATTGTACCAACAGACAATTTGGTTCTCATATGTGTACAGATGGATCTAAGGGCATATGCCATTAACAATCACGATGGCTAAAAAGGATTTCAAGCCTTAATGAGGCATATGCTCTCCACAATAAAATCAACTTCAAATTGACAATTTCAGAATAATAAAAATAACACTGCTCTGTAAATTAAAAATCCTGTGTTTATGAACTGGCCTGCTGCTCGCTAGCTGGTGACCTTGGGCCAGTCACTCCCCTAAGCCACTCCAGGAACAAAGCATATTGAACACATAAGCCAAGAGGTGGCCTACACTTCACTACTTGAGGATATAATAAATAAATGAACACAAGGAAAGGCAGGGTGACTAGAGAGAAAAGAGGGTTCAATAGTCTTTAAGCTCATTTAAGGTTTCTACTTAAGTAAAGAACACTAAGCTTAGTCTCAGAAATCTTACTAAATTTCTAAACCCTGGCATCTACTACTATAAGAAGGAATAATGTAGCCTTACTGGAGACTCTTTTGTTGTTTAATTCCAAATTCAGTGTTTGAGGGTGTGTCTGTCTTCAGCTCCAAGAGGCTAAGTATGAAGCTACTTTTCAAACTGCCTACTGGAAAAACCATGCTTCCCAAAAGACTAAGGGTTGGAACTGGTTCTCCCTGCTCATGACACATTTTCAAACTGGCAGTACTGACACTTTTCCTTCAAAAACAAAAACTTGTTTCTGTTTTCTATCTACTATAACAATCTTTTAAATAGGGGCTAGGTCACAGTATAATTATAACTGGAAAAAAAAATGAAGGCATAGAAAGAAACTGATAGGAAGGCATAAACAAAACATTTTAAAGTATGTTTCTGTGGAATAGAAATGGTATGAAAACATTTTAACTTCATACACTTTCTTCCTAGTTCCTTCCCTAATGCTCAACTTAAACCTTCCTTGCATATATGAAACACCATCAGTATTTTGTATGTTAGAAAAGAGATCAAATATATTTTTTTAAATATTCTAAAGCAAAGGTCCACATACAATAGCCCACAGGCCCCATATGTCCCACATCCTCTTTTTGTAAATTAAGTTTTACTGAACACTGCAGCTCTCATTCATTTATATTGTCTATGGCTGCTTTCACACTACAATAATTGAGCTGAAGTGCTACAACAGAAACCAAATGACCTGGAAGTCAAAAATATTACCTGGCGCTTTAAAATAAAGGGGGTCAGAAAATATTTAGAACCCAGTTCTAAAGCATGTTAAGTGTTTTATCTGAATCCTTTCCTAACAAAGGTACTGTTATCCTTCATTTACTGATGGAGAAACTGAGTTCCAGAGGCTGAGAAGCTTGCTGGAAATCACATAGCTGTTATATGGCTCCCTCATCAGTTCAGCCATTAGGAGTGAACTGAGCTAGCCCCCTCTGCCCCACAGAAGTATTTGTTAATCTCTTTGACCCTCCAACCTAACAGGAGTAAATGAATCCTTACAGAAAGAATGATGACTAACTGGTTTTTCAGGCCCTGAGCTTGAAAGAGAATTCTGACAGGAGCTGGATACAGAAATAATGCCTGTAGCCTGAAGTCAACTTATATCCTAAAACAAAGAGCCATTCTGCTTACTGGATCCCTTATGAGATTCAGAAACCCTGAGAACCTCCTGCTGTCCAGCTTCTGAGAGGATCCTGTGTTTGTGTACTCTCAGGAAAGGTGAAAAGTGTGATTTTTAAAGAATGTTTCAAAGATGCCAACTTAAGAACTTTAGCATTTATAAACTACTAACATACATTACCCTCAATTGATCTTCACCCAGCTCAGTAATAAATATTTCAATATTTTTCCAATTTTACAAATAAGAAAGCTGAGGACTGGGTATCTTAAGTTACTTGCTCAATACAGTAAAAGGTCGTATCAGAAATGCACAAGTTCTAAAACTGTGTCCTTGATTTGGTATAGCCTGTTTATTCTCACTTTTTGTATGCATTGTTTTAAGGTGTCTATTCAAACTGTTAAGGATGAGTAGTCTCAGCTTTGACCACTAACTTAAATCCTGAACCCTCCAAAATCATTTTTATTTACTCGCTACTCCCCACTCCCAACATCTCATCTCTGCCAATCAAAGAAGAGATGTGAAGGGCAGTGCTGTCTCCTATCATATAAGCATCTTTCTTCTCTGTTGTCTCTCTTTCCATGCTCTGTCAATCTTGTATTTTATCCTTCCCCTTTGCATATCTAGAGGTCAGTAGCACCTATGAATATTCAGCTGTGAACAGTTGAGGGCAGTAAAGCACAGGGTAAAAACATGAAGAAAAAAACATACTGGACCTGAGGTTCTTGTTCTCTGGCTACTAACCTGCTATGTTTATGAACTTGGGCAAATCACTTCTTGAAGCCTCTGTTCATCTACAGCAAAACCTCACAGAGCAGCTGCAGCACACGATTGGGAAAATATATGTTAGAAGGCCTCGAAAATTACCAGATAGCATATCATCATCACTGCTCAGGAAATTCTCAATTAAAAACCTGAAGGGTATTAAAAGAATGTCAAGATGAGCTTGCCTGAAATGATTTAGCTGTATGGATTCTGCTAATTCACAAATACACTGAATTCTGCTCTTTGCTTAATGTCTTTTACCATTGATTTAAATGTTGAAAGAAAGAAAAAAAAGAGGAGGGGGAGGGCAGGCAGGTTGCAGTTTGAGAAGAAACAAATCTTCCACCTCCTAGTATATAGCTGTCAGGAATTGAGAATGTAAAGACCATTCCAAAGAGTGCAAAGCAACTGAGATGGTTATGCTAATCTCTCACATCTGTACCTGCTTTACACTCTGTTAAGTAGTTTTCTTTACATTATATCATTTGTTTTTCACTACAAACACAACACAGGTACTGATATTCCATATGACAGATAAAAATACTTTATCCAGACAGATGGAGGGAACTGCCATATGTCACAGGGCAAGTACATGCCAGAGCTGGACCTAAAATCCATATGCCCTGATTCTCAGTTCTGTGCCTTTCACACGTCCTCCTCTGTTTTTAGAACTGATAACTTAGTAGAGGATCAAAAACTTAAGAACCTATATGGGTCTTCTCAGTCTGGAACATAAATCTACCAAGTCTTTGCCTTTAGTTTTCCTGATCACTCTCCTGGGAAAAGTACTCCAACATGCCAAAATGCCATATTCTTATATGTTTCAAAGTGGAAAGCTAACGGTTTTTCATGCTTGTTAAAGTTGCAGTTGTCCACAAGGACTGAGACTTGGGGATAGGTGGTCACCAACCAAAAGCGGAGATGAAAAAGTCTAGTGGATCAAGCTAAAGTTCACTCTCTCTGGTGATGGAAGTCAGTCTATCTTTTCACTATCATTCATAGGAATAGCGTTATCCTAGCCCCTCATCAAAGATGTTTCCATAGCTGAACACTTTTATGAGGAATCATCTGGCTAAATTTATGCAGTTTTTCAAAATTACAGCTATTGCTATTATTGTGAACATGGTGACAATGTTACTTTGAGGCCATCACTCCAAGAAATCAGAATTCCTTTGTTCTAACTACCTCTCTAGAGGTAAAGCAAGGTGTATAAATCACAGCTAATAACTAAAAAGCAACTGGCTATTTAAGAACACAATGATTCATCTAAAAATACCAGTCTCTGTGGTTCAAAGAAAGAACCCACATCTAATAGATGCCCAATACATACCACAAACTGTGTATCTACACAGCTAAGGAACAACACAGAACACCTAATACAATGCTAACCTCACAGCTATCTGGAAAAAGTCAACTACATATCAAACCATAGTGAACTTAGAATCGACAAAAGACATTTTCCCAACACACTATGCTTTGTTCTAAAAAGGTGGCTGAGTTCACCTATCTTGTTTGACAAAAACCTTTAAAAATAATTCAATTTGACTATATATTGATCGTTTTAAGTTTCACTTATTTAGTCATATAAATTATGTGAGAACTCCAGGAAAATTTCCATTATTTAATTTGTGCCTTTTGGGGGGAGAGTAAACACAGGAAAAGGGGAAGTGGGAGGAGGAATTAGTCCCATAAGATGAACACAGCTACATCTTGTGTTTCATGTACAGTAATGAAGTGCAACTGCAAAGTGTCATTAGGCTCTGACTCTTGTTTCCTCACGCACAAAATGGGGTAGTAATCCTCTGTCCTAACTACCTTAGGTAAATACCAAGGGAATAAATATGAAATCACCCCATTAACTGCAAAGTATTGTTTCATATAAGCATTACATACTATTAAAATGCATAACTACCTTCAAGGGTAGCTTCATGGGCATTTGGCCAGTTAATTACCAGAAGAGAAATAATCATGGAGTACAGGATATAAATAACCAGGTAAGATGGCTGTAAATTTACCACTATTTCTCCAGTGAAAAGCTTCTTATTGCCTTTATTTTAGATTGAAGATAATTACAACATATCTAGCCTAGAAACTAAATGTAAGTGACTATTCCTAGTAATTTATTGTGCGTGCTTCTCATCACTGTTATGATCATGTGGCTATAAATTACTTGTTAAGCAAATGTTGCCAAATTCCTACATGTGCATTTATGGTTGGCTTCCTGCAGAATACTGTCATTTGAGACTTCACAAAGCTAACACCAGTATGATTAAGCCTAATGCAGCTCAGAAGAAAAATCTCCAGTCTGTGTATTTGATGACTACGTGTGTTTGTGTGTATGCACTTAAAGCTTAATCAAGGAAACTTAAGCTTATACATACACACACATATTCATATATATAACTCATCTCAAAGGACTACTGGATATTTTTAAAAAATATTATACATTTCAGGACAAGTGAAAGCCACCAGATTCTGGGGCAGTATTTCTAATCTTTTATGTATCAAGACACACAGAAAATGCTAATATTAGCTTTCTGAATATTTAACGTATGGGCTGATACCTATGCTCTCACTCAGTTTAACTTGTCCCAAAATCATACACCATGTACGGAGCTCTAAGTATTCTGAGGAAAAAATGAGCTTAACTAAACAGTGGCACCTGTACTTTGTTATGTATGCCTGGATAAGGAAAGTTATAGATATTCCCTGGTTTTAACTAAACTAACATTCAAAAAATGACCAAGTGACTTTTTAGAATAAAGAATACTAATTTATACATGTGAGCTGCACGCTCAGATAACAGGGGTGTGCAATTTAAAAAGCTTAGAGAACACTGACCAAGAGGACTCTACCATGCTCATTTCTAGGTGTCTCAACTTGAGGGTCTGACATTTTTTTGTGTTTCCATCTTTGATATGAAGCTTTATTCTTCTGGTCCTTCTGTACATTCTCTCCTTTGATTCTCCGTTCCCCAGGTTCAGCTATAATCTCTATGCACTTAAATTCCAAATATATATTACCAATGTTGATACTTCTCCAAAGTTCCAGTCTTGCACGCTGAACATCCCCAACTGGAAAGCCATCCAGAACTCAAACTTTGTGTGTCCGAAAATACATCTACTGTCTTCTCAAATTCTACTCCTTTCTACATAATGATGCTTAATAAATCTTATAAAAGCATAGCTCTGATAATGCTATTATCCCAAACCTTCAAGGGACAGTTCAAATTTCTTAGCCAAGCAATCAAGGCCCTCCAACATTTGACCCAACTTACTCCAAACCTGCACCTTCTAACTTTTCTGTTTCTATCCTCCAGTCACCTAGGCTTGAAATCTGAGTCATCCTGGACTCTGTTCTTCAATTCTAATCAAATGCTAAATTCTGCAATAGTTTCCATCTCCTGACCTTTCTTCATACTGACCTTAATTTTGTTCAGCCCCTCATCACCTCCACGTTAATAAAAAATATATAATTATCATAATAATAGCTACTACTAATTTAGTGCTCACTGTGTATCAGGTCTGGTTCTAAGCTCTTTACATTACTCTCTTTGGACCCTCATAACAAAAGTATGTGAACTCATTGCATTGTTCACTGTTTCTACTGTCTTCTCAAATTCTACTCCTTTCTACATAATGATGCTTAATAAATCTTATAAAAGCATAGCTCTGATAATGCTATTATCCCAAACCTTCAAGGGACAGTTCAAATTTCTTAGCCAAGCAATCAAGGCCCTCCAACATTTGACCCAACTTACTTCTCCAGATTTCTTTCTTTTGCCCCTCTCTTTTGTCTCTAATGCATTTCCTTATGCTCTAAGCAGACTGGACCATTTACTGCTCTCTTTAGCCCATACTGCACTTTTTGAATCATGACCTTCCTCCTATTCCCCATGCCTGGAATCTCCTGTCTCTACCTTCCTGAGTCCAATGCTCAAACCATCTTCCTTCATTCCTAAGCTAGAAGTAAGGTCTCCCCTCCTCTGAATTCTGTGTCCTGTGCTTATATTTTTCCCTATCAGTTAGTTTCATATACTTTACATACAACATGTCTCCCCTACCAGATTGTTAGATCCTGGAATAGTTTTATTTGTACACATTTTTAAATCTTCACATAAAAGACATGCATGCATGATAAATTAATGAAAGGAAGTATAAAGCATCTAACTTTAGTACTCTTTCAAAGGTTAAGAACTATGTAGCTTAGATAAAGGAAACAATCATTTTATCTGGATATTTCCAGTTGAGCAGGTCTTTCCTTTAGTTGTCTATAAAAGTGAAACTATAGAGACAGATCAAAATGATAGGACTTCCCAGAAAAAAGGATAACCAAGTGAATCTGCACTGCTGTTTGCAATAGTTATTTTAGCCTCCATTCTTCCTTTGAACTAAGGAACACAAGGTCACAAGCTATGTTATGCCTCTTTAAAGTTAAACATTTACTAGGCTTTTTTTTCCCTTTAGTTCTGCCTTTTCACTGGAATTTACCTTCATATTTTCTCCTTCAACTGCCCTTTCTCACTGCAGCGTGCAAAACTGTAATTTAATTTACAGTGAACATTCTAAATAGAGAAAAACTTTTGGTAAATTATTAAACAGTGGGGTCTGGCTTTGAGATGCCAAAGGGAGAGACAGGAAGACAAGGGTGATAATACAAGTAGGATCTGACCAAGTTCTAAAGAGCTGAGCCCAATATTGAGGCAGCAGAAAGAACAGATTAAAAAGAAAACGAAGCTTCTGAGAAATGCAGATACGACGCAGATACCATTCAGCTGTGAATTTTTAGTCACACTATACATCAGGACTTAAAATTACATAAGTTACATCATTCAAGTTCTCATTCTTTCAATAAACTATCTTTTGTTCAAATATACGAAGGTGGTTTAAAGAAATCCAACTATAAAAGAGAAAAATTAAAAATTTTCAAGTAGATTTTGGTCCATCAGAGAATATGCAAAGTAAGAACAAAAACCAAATCCACAACTAGACAAACACACAATACCACTTTGCTGGTGGTAAAGACTAAAGTCGGGTAAAATAATATTTTGGGAGTATACAAACAACGATTTATATTTTAGACTTGACAAATGCTTTAAATGATCCTGGGAAGTTTGTTTATTAAATACAGGTTGGCTTAAAGACACTTGAAGAACCAGGTCCAAACTTGTTTGGGAATTAACTTGTTCTTGAGGTGTGTTAACAAAAACAAAAACAAAAAAACAAAAACCCTACTAACTGGCACAGGTGTTGTATTTGTATATCTTAGTGTACTTCCTTGTAATGTATAAAGTGACCCAGCTCTCTGAGACATCTCTGCCAGGGGGGCACCATTAGCTTCTTAGCTGATTCTCAACTTTCTGAATAAGCAACTGGCTAAGGCAAGAGATCTTCAGATCTCAGATGATAAGTCTGCTTACATGGCAGACTTTCTAACCAAGAGACCATGTGGAGACTACCGAACCTCTTCCATGGTCCATTTTCTCCCTGTTCTTGTACAGATGTACCAAAAGAGATACAAATATGAAAAATAAAAGGTAAAAACCATCTGGGGAATAAAAGAACCATCGAATGAACTAAATGGGAGTTGAATCTCTGAACTTTCATAGTCATCAAAAAGCTGGAAGACTGGGGCATGTAACATCTTTGGGCCTCAACTTCCTTACTTTAAAGAAGGGAACTAGACTAGATCCCTAAGTGATTTCCTTCAGCCTACTTAATAGTATACAAACTCTGCATGCATATATTATCAAGGGCAGGGATAGGCAAAAATAACTTCATTCATGAAGACCATCTATAAATGATTTGCTTTAAGAATGTTTTTTGGGTAAATGAAGCCTCCACAAAAGTATATAACTTCTTTTAAAGAAGACATCATCTTATTTTAGGAATAAAAAGCCCATAGTGACCATGATTGCTGTTTTCAAGCATATATATTCCTGAAACTGGAATTTTATCTGGAGAGGCCAATGCCAATTTTGCCAGGTCTTATTCTATGCACAGAAAGGAGGCAGACATCAATGCTGACTGACCATGCCTGAGGAAATGACTTAATTAGACAGGAAATCAAACAGATCACGAAATATCCACCCCACCCCAGGATGGGAGGGGAGTCCTAAAAATAGATGACAGCAGGCATGTAAAATGCGTGAAGAGATCCCTATGGATTTCCACCATTCATCTTGAAAATGTATCTCACAGTAGGTATCAACTGTGTGAAATTTATGCTAGTGTTTATATTTTGATGAAAGACCAATTATTTCTTTAAAAAGTCTTCAACCCAACATTTACATGCCTGCTACTACTATGCAAGCTGTAATTACCTCCTAAACTTGAAAACTGAAAGATCATATGACCACAAAGCAAATAAAAAAAAATAGTTCTGGTTTACCTTTTAAATACTTGGTATACAAACTAAAAATGTAACCTCTTCTGATAAACATCTGCAACTATTACAACTTACCTGTATTATAATGCAAATCTCAGCATTCAATCAGAATAGGTTTCCAATTTTTATTGAGCAGTTCCTAAATCTCATAAGGGTTTCAAAAAAATCAGCATTCCCATACCACCTTATTCTGAGAGGACCCTAATTTTTGACAAAGAGGTTAAAATTCTTGGTAAGAAAAGGCTTTTGATGGTCTCATGCATGCATTATACATTCACATCAGCATAAACAGGAATATGGAGGCAGAGAGGTATGTGGAACCAATTTAAGAGAACTGTCAGGTTTAAACAAACTACTTTGTAAACATTAAAATACTGGCTTTTTTTTTTCTATACCACCCCTATCTTCATAAGCATTTAATCCACCAAGAGTTTGGATTAGCAACAACTAATATTTATGTAGCACTTTGCAATTGCAAAGCACTTCTGACATACATGATCTCATTTGAGACTCACCACTAAATAGGAAGGTGCTATTTTTAGGTCCCATTTTTACATGTGAGGAAGCTGATACTAAATGGCTGACTTGCCCAAGCTCACAAAGCTGGCAATAGCTGTGTGGGACCTGAACACAAATCTCCTGACTTTTAAATAGCCTGCTTTTGCTACTGCACTATGCTGCCTCAAATAATGTAATCAGAGTAAATAAATGCCCAAATCCCAGATGCCATCTAAGCCTCCCCTACTCACACACAGCCACTCCTAATCTAAGTTATAGTTAGCTCCTTATGGAAGTAGAGTTTTCACTTCTCGGGGCAACATTTACCTGGCTAAAGTGCAAATGAAGAGATCATATAAATACCATTTCTATATATACTGGAAAATATCTTAGTCACCAAGGGCTCTGCATAGACATGCCTATGTGCATTTTCCAGGAAGTGGGTCAGATTCTGAGTCCATGACCCTAAAAAGTAAAACCCAGGCTAGAGACGGTGGCTACATGTTTTTCCAAAAAACTCAATCCATAAAGTTCTTAATATAAAGAGTTTATCTAGGCCTCATGCAGTGCCCCACTTACCTTCTGCCTCCCCTCTCCAGGCCTTCTTCCAGGGCCAGTAGGGTCATTCAGTATCTATAACTGTTTTTTAAATCACATATAAAACCTGGAGCAACTAATAACATATAAATCAATTACTTGTAAAAAGTAAACTTAAATTAAAATAATTATGTTAAAATGTAATCTTTAACCCATACTCCTTTCTCTTATGACATAACTTCCCAGAATGATTGTTTTCTTACCATAAGCATTCCAATTGCCCAAAAGAAGTTTCACAAACATAACTACTTTGAACTCCTGAAATACCATTCTTCACTAAGAACCCTCTAGATTACACAGAAGACAAGGTAGCATGCAAGGAATTTTGAATCTGTTAAGCAGTTCACTCAACTATCATACCAAAAGGATTTAGAAATTTTTTGCTGGGGGGAGGGAACATATAGGAGTGGGAGAGAATGAATACAGCCCTATTGTCCTATTGGATGAAAACTAATTCGAATCTATAACATATTGCTACTAACCACTCAACTTGAACATCAGAAGTACAGTCTCTTTTAATCTTAAATAGAGCTTTTCAGTTCAAATCTGTATAAATAAACTTTGTCCTTCAATCTTTCAACTCCTCGGCAGTTTTTCAAGGTCACTTTTGCGAGCAACGACAGAGGCCTGCATTTGGCAAATTTGACTACTACACCACTCCAATTCTAACAGTCCAGAATCCAAAACCCTAACGATCCTCTTAGGTAAATCCTTTACTTGAGGGGAAGTGAAGGGAAGGCAAATCAACACCCACCAAACTTCTCTTCTAAGAGGGCCTGTTCCTGTTCCCTACCCAGAGCCTGGGTGCTGCTGGCTCACTGTTCCACACTGAGTCTGCTGCAGAAATGTTCCAATGACCTTCATTCCATACTTGCAAATAAAAAGAAAACAAAGAATTGCTTTTTAAAATCAAGTATATTATAGATCATTACTATGTGGGAAGGAAGATTTCACTAGTCACAAGAACTGGCTGGTTATTGATTAGCAACCTGCATATGCTTCATATGCTAAAGAGGATAAATTAATATATCAAGGGCAAAAGACAGGGTGGCCTACACTCTTAACTTTCCTATTCACAAACTGCAGGTAAATTAGGATTTAAATATTTCATACAGAAAATAAAAAGCATTTTGCTCACATCATTTTAAAGAACCAAATCAACACCTGACAAAATGTGTGAAATTGGTGGAAAAAGATTTGCTCTTGTCACTGTCAATATAGTAGAGAGTTATGTTCTAACCAGAATTCTATGCTAAAATGTGTATTTTAAAATAAAAATTGTTACTTACTAGAATCTAGAAATAAACAGATAAATCAAGAAAGTTATGGGATAATATCACATTGGCATGTGGGCCTTCAACATTAGAAGCTGCATCAGTGCAAATCATATTTTAACACAAATTTAGAACAGCAACAGTGTTGCTTCTACCTCTGAAAACACAGATGTCAACAAAGTGCATGGAAATAGAAAAAGTCTTACAACAACTCAGCTTATTCTGTAGGAAAGCTTCAGTGCACTTGAACAAAGGAAAATTACTAGGAAAACAGTTAAGTTTACCCAATGCAAAGAGAAAGTGCTCTGCTTCTGTGTGCCCTGAAAACTGATTAGCCTTTCTCCATGTACCTGATCTTGTCCATACTCAACTAGGAAAAGAAATCCCAGTTGAAGGGCATGCAAAATCTAAACAGAGCAAGGTATTCTAGGTGCACCAAAAGGTATGCATGGAATGTAAAGTGGCCATTTTCTGAAACAGTGCAACTTGTCTACACTCTCTGAAGCTAAACAGTTTCTACCATTTTAACACAAAACAAAGAATTAAACTTACCGGGAACTGCATTAATTTTACATGTAGTTATTTATATCTCCTCGGACAGGGAGAATTTAAGTCACTCCTATCCCTCCCCCCCAAAAGGACGGAGGAAACAAAAGGCAGCAGGAGATGCAGAAACCTGAGTCTGGAATGTCCACTCCAGTGAAAACCCGAACAGCTGTCCCCCCACCCTCTAGCAAACTATTCGCCATTTTTCTTTGTCTTTCAGCTGACCCCTGCCTCAGTGAAAAACTCCGAGGCTCCAATGAAGCCCTGCAGCCTCCTTCCACTTTAACAGTCAAAGGCATTCAATCTAGCATGCTATTTGACACCAAACCTTGCCTCCAAAGTGGTCCCATTGGCTGAGCTGCTTTATAGGCTAAGAATACAAAGCCATGATTGGCTGTTCACGTCATCAGTTACCTCCTTTGTACACTTCCTGTTTTAAAGTTACCTTGAGAAGCAGAACAGGGGTCAGATCCAGACTCCAAACTACAGGGAACTTAAGGCGTGAAAATGCCTGGCAAATGCACACAGCAGATGCACTAGGGCTTCATGTGCTTCCAAAACAGAGGATATTGCAAATTTAGAATTGTTTTTAAAATCACATTAAAGGGCTGTTACAGTTCCCACCCTAAGGATTTCTCATTGGCTGTCAGAGTTCCATTTAAAAAATTTAAGGTAATTTAACTGCTTCTGATTGGCCATCAAAGATGTCTGTAAGATATTGCTACAGTATCCTATGGCAGTAAACCAGAGAAGCAATGTGCACAGGTTGAAAGTTGTGACTTAACTATCTTCGATTTTCTGCTGAGCATTAACAGAAGTTGAAAAGAAAATTGGGTGAGGTAATCCAACGGCTCCAAAGAAAATGCAGCTTCTTTAACAGTACCAAAAATAATTTCAATGGCCATACAATAACCTGCAGAATTTCTAAAAAGGCATCTGTCACTGTGTCCATGGTCATTTTAAAAGCACATATATTAGTACCAGGCAAATCACTTTATTTCAAAACACAAACTGATTTAAACAGGAAAATTCTGGGGTAATATATAAAGTTAGTGACAGAAACAGTGGCGTTTCCAAAGTCTACCAGTAACCCAGAAGGCATTACAATGATAAAGGGGGAGAAAAAATAGCAAAGAAAATAGAACATCAGTGAGTACATTTTTAAAACACATTACAGTTTGCTAGATTAACTAATTTATTTAGGCAGTCACAAAATGTAGCTGATTAGCTTTTAATAGAGGATAAATTTTTCTACCACATTTTCAAGAATAAGCAGGAGAGCTGATCCCAGCCTGAGATATTATAAATACAGGTATCCTTTGCTTTTCCAAAGTTCACTTTATACCACTTCATTTTACAAACGACCTAATTAGTACCTGTTTTCACTAACCAAAAAAAAAAATCCAAAAGGATTTTTGCTTTTATGAAAAAATACAAAAAGCAAAAATAGCAGTATTAGTTTTGAAGCTAGCATTGGAACAGCAAAAGTGGCACTGCCAAGCTCCTTCTCCAGTAACTAGGAACACTAAGGAACACTTAGCATCAACTGGCCTTTAACTGTGTCTGTAAGCATCTGTGCTTTATTTCAATTTATTTTGTGCACCTATTAGCAAGATGTGTCCTAAGGTGATTGCTTCTTCACTTTACACCATTTCGGCTTACAAAGGTTTCATAGTAATGATCTACTTTCGGATAGCAGGGGAAATCATTAGTGTTGTGGTTACTGAAGACATTCTGGGGTACTGAAGCTTACCAGGGTTGGTTGAAGATTTACTTATGGGTTTGGGGCCCAACTGTTTAGGTTTTAAGAGGAGCCTCTTAAAATGGTGAAAATCAGTTAACATGCCTTTTTTCTTTTTTATAAAATATTAAAGTAGAAACATCTCACTATTACTTGGGGTCTTTAACAATCTCCTTATATCTGCTCTCCCCATCAAAGCTAAGTATCCCAGGAGTAAACAACACAACTATTTTACCAGGTAGATGAGATCTCTTCTAGAAATACCTTGGTTGATCTCACGAGAGGTCATTGTGGGCATATGCAGAGATTCAGCAAAGCCCTGAAATAAAAGCAAGGTGGTCTGTCCAATCACTTTGCCATGTTAACTTCTCTACACACATTCTACTCATTTTCTACACTGAAATGCAATAATTTCTGTATAATAATCAGTGCCAAGTTCTGTCCTGAGTACTTTACTCCTCTAATCCTCACTATCCCCTTTTACATATGAGAAAGAAAGAGGTTCAGAGAAGTTAAACTGGCCCCCAAACAATATACCTAGGATGCAAACTCAAGTCCCACATAGGGTAGTACTCTTTCCACCACACCAATTGCTTACCAAAACATGGAACACCTCAGGACACATTCAAGGAAATTCTTAGGTGCCACACATATGTATGGATAGCATAGGTCATTACATGCAACTTCGTTAATTTAAAAATCAGAAGTGAGACTAATTTTGAATTTGATCTGTTGGTTATAGACTTAGCTAAGTATTTGAAAAAACAGACCCTATAAGTTGGTACACATTTTATTACTCAACTATTAGGAACATTTAACCAGTAGCAAATCATATTTATAAGGACTTAAAATAACTAACAATCATTAAAAACAATATACTTTAAAATATTAAGGGACTGCAAGGCAACTTCACTATTGCATCTAAATAATTTAGTTATGCTAATGGGGTATGTTGTGGGACAATTCCTGAAGCTACACAGAATTATAGGTATTGTAGTTCTTTTCTCAAAAGTTTAGATAACAGATTCTGTTAAGTATCATATCAGTCTAAGAAAAGGTAGAAGGCCAACAGACCAGCCATGTGCCTTAACCACACTAGAGCCTCTTCTAACCCAAAACACTAGCGTTCAAGTCAGCTGCAAAGAAACAAAGCAGCTCATTTGAGGAGTGGCAGGCAGAAAAACAGAAAAAAAAACATATTCACAACACTATTAACCAGTGTCACTATGGCAAAATAATGTAAGCTCTTGAGTCAGGCAGAGTTAGTTTCAAATTCTGACTCCTCTACTGGACTAACCCTGAGACTGTTTCCTCATCTGTCATATACAGATATCTCTATCGCAGAGCCACTGTAAGAATTAAATGAGCTAATAACATAAGTATGTTGTACTGAATAAGCACTGGAAAAAAAAAAAAGGAAAGTGCTAAAAGTCACCCAATCCAAATCCCTTGTTTTAAAAAGAGTTTAAGGTTTAGAGACCTAGCTCCTCAAGGTCCTAAAGCTACCATAAGGAAATATCTCTCTTTTTATCTCTAGCATACTCTGCAGAAAGCAACTCCTGAGCCATAAAGGGCAGTGTGGGAGAAATACCAGCTGCTACTATAAAAATCTTCCCGTTTTTATGCTAGAAATCCATGCTTTTCACCACCAATACTGGCTGAGGTCTGCTTATTATTCCAAAAGCCTACTCTTCAATTAAGCTTTCAATGTACCAGATTAAACCAAACAGGTCTCTATACTCTGTGAAGGTCTTTGCCAGAGTTTTTATTAGTCCTTGGCAGTTTGCAAAAAGCAAACAAACAAACAAACAAAACATTTTAAACTCTATTTCTCATCAATAGTCGCCTTAGTAGAATTCAAGCCACTGGAAGAGAACCTGAATTATCCTAGAATTTCATTTGGCAGTCTGACCCATTCGCTTACTATACTATAGCTTTCACTCCCCTAGCCTGTCATTACTTCAGACGAAGAGCCTCATGGGATCTCTAGGATTCCAACTCACATTCTTCCCTAAACCTGGATCTCAGCAGCCTTTTATATATGCATCTTCTTGCCCTAAAAAACACTCAAGATCACTATGAAACAAAACCAGTGCCTCTGGTTACACAGTTCAGGCTTTAATGCTCTCAAAGTCAGGATGGAAACTGATGCTCTTAGTCTGAAAATTGATTTTGAATCATAGCTATCTACTTACTAGCTTTATGACCTTGGCCAAGTTACTTAACCATTTCTGAGCTCACTTCCTCATGTGTAAAATGGGGGTGGGGGGACCAACCAACTGCAATAGTGTTAAGGCTTAAATAAAAGCACTCAGCATTAATAGCTGGTATGTGATAGATGGTCAATTAAAATCAAAATATACATTTGACCACAGCACTTATCACATATTATAATTACTTTTCACCATGTCTCTATTACCAGAAAAGGGCTTCTTGAAGGCAACAATTTTCTTATTTATATCCACATATATCCCTAGTGCTTGGTACAGAGATATAAAATCCAGCTGTAACCATAGTGTCAAGCAAGGAAATACAGGGAGTAGTGGAGAACTAAGAAAAACTGAAGAGTACATGTCTCATGTACAAGGGCAGCTACTACTTAGTGCCAAGTGACAAAAGCCATGGAGGAACTCTGGTCCACTGCAGTTAAGAGCTGCAGATGATAAAAGAAGCAAAAGCCAGATCCCGGACACAAAAAGTTGATGCTAGGACAGCTCCTGATCCAGCATTCTGAAGAATGACTGGAGGACTAGAAATTGGCCTCAATCACCATGACAATTTCTGCCCAGGACAGGGTCTCGCTCAGTATTCCAGATTACCTGATTTGGGAGTTACACTGCATCCCCGCAGAAGCTAAAACAGCAGCAAACAAAAGCACTGGGCTCTTCAGTGGCCCGAACATTTTATTGATGGTGTCCTTAACTAACTCCTTCAGACTTAGTAAGTAAACCTTGGGGGTCCCATGAAATATCAGAGAACCTGTAGAGAAAAATAAACTTCTCATTTGTTGGAATGGGGACACAAAGCCATATTCGTTTGAATATTAAATATGGTGTATACATTATTATATACTAAGCTGATGAGATGGATGTATATAGTAGTTTGTTTTTTAATGATGTTGTTATAGGTTAGGTGGATGGGGTACATTTTTAAGAACAGATTTAAAAAAAAAACCTTTAATCCAACCACTCAGAATCAGTCACTGTTGGTATTTTAGGTTATATACTCTTATAAATTTTTCTTATGTAAATGAGATAAGAGGCCGAGTTAGTCCAGGAATATTAGAAAATACCACACAAACTTTTTGTAATGTTTTCTCACTTAAAAATGTGAATACTTTTTCATATCAAATATAGATTTATGACATCTACAACTGAATAATACTCCATTGAGTGAATGTGACATAATTTTTAATCAGTTCCATATTAATCTCAATTTTTTCAATTAAAAAATATTACAAATAGCACCACAGAGAAATCCATTATGCCCATTCCTTGTACCAATACCCTCATTATCTCTTTCAGAACTGTGCAATGGTTTCATAAATAGTATATTTTTGTCTGTTCTTTAAAATAACAAGCCAACTTGTTTTAATGTTAACTCTTTCCATTTTCAATTTTGGCTTAAATTTTTAAAAAATTATAAACAGATCAAAGAAAACAGGGCTGCCAGATTGTAACTTCTGAACCATATTTTCCACACGACTTGGTCCTGAACAACAAATGGCCATTTTCCAAATCAAATCCACCTTTATGATTTAAAAAAAGAATGTCAACACATTTTCAAAAATATCTGACAGGAAGTCCGAAGATAATCCTCAAAGAAGTCCCAGAAACATTTTGAACAATGACAACATCAAGAGAATAGAGAACCTAGCACTGGTACTCAGTAAATGGTTGCTCAATAAATGAATTACTAAAATAACTAATAAATAAGACCTTAAGTGGACTATAAATTTTGACTTATTTGCTTTTAAAAAATTATATTCTCCAAAGCATAAGTTAAGACTAGTAGATAGAAAACTATTCTAGAGGGACCTATTTCAGCTCTCAGAGGTATCCAAAGACAGCACAAGCTGCCTCAGAAGCTATGAATGGGGTTGTTAGCAAGGCTGTTGGAACACTTAACAGAAATGTGTAAAGACAAGATGGAAAAGAGCAGCCATGTGGAGAAGTAGGGGTAAAAAAAGCAGCCGGGTCTTTGCTGCTAGACAGATTTAGATTGTAATCCTTCCTCACCTCTTTTTAGCTGAGTATCCCTGGGCAAATTACTTAACCCCACTGAGGCCAATTTCTTAAACTAGAAAACGTTTTGCAAGGTTATAAAGATTTAGGATACTTTTATTCATTCAAATAAGTACTTATATGTGTAGGTATTGTGTTAAGATCTGGGGATCCTAAACAAGACAACCTGTCCTCAAGGGGATTAAAGTCTATTATAAAATACAGAAAAATTAAAATAGGCAACCATAGTGCCATGTGTTAAGAATTACAATAGGGGCAAAAGCATAATACAGGACATAAGCAGAACCTATCTCAGTTTCAGGGTAGTCAGAGAAGGATTCTTGGGAGATTTAAAAACCTACTTAGAAAGATAACAAACTGCATGTACAAAGGCCTGGAGCTGATAGAGAAGGATTACATTCCTGGAACAGCTGTAGTTTGGTATGGCAACAGCCCAGAAGCAAGAGGCTAGAAGTAAAGTTAGAAAAGTAAACAAGGCTGGAAAAGGGGAAGATACAGGAATTTTACTCTCTGAGGACAAAGGTGAGCCACGGTAGAGTTTTAAGCACAATTAGATTACTCTTTCAAAAGATCCTTTTGAGTAAAATGTGGAGAAGGGGACGGGGTGGGAGGGTGGCAGCATTCTAGTGAGATAACAGAAAACAGGACACTTCAGTAATCTATTTACTGGAAAAAGTAGTGAAGCTGTTGAAAAGTAGATGAATGAGAAATATTAAGATAAAAAAATCATTTAAGACCAGTGGTTAATAAATGTATGCAAAATAACAACTCTATGCCTGATAAACAGCAAATGCTACAAAAAATGGTAGCTGCTACTAATATTATTGTTACTGGCAACTGGATCAGATGACTTTTAAAATCACATTCATCCCAAGAGTCTATGTTATCTCGGAAACATACCTTAAATGTGTTCTCAGAAAAGTGCTTTCCTACTAATGGCCAAACTATCCCACACAAAAGGATTCATTTTTTATTTATAAACTCTACACCAGAACTGCTCCACTGGGCTCAACTACATGCCAGTCATAATATAAAATGTTTATCAGATGTTCTTACAAACAGGGTTCCACAGCCAAAGAAGTTTGAGAAACACTGCATAATGTATGATTTATTCTCCTAAACAGTCATAAGGCACATGAGTACAAAAATTCTCAATACTAATTTTGCAGTAAAGAAATGCATTTCACTTTGGCCATTATTTTGTCAAGGATCCTTTTTTCATCCCCAGAGGACACTTATTAGCATTGTATAAGAACTAAAGTTCAATAAAACTTGGGAAATGCTGCTCTAAGCCAACTTACAAACGTTAGTGGAATGAAAAGACTATAGGCAACTCTATTCTGATCACCTTCCAAAATGGTTAGTTTTACATATATTACGGCATTTTACCTTTTTAATTTAGTTCTACTGAAAATGGCATTAAATATCACCAGAAATAGCAATCCTCAGCCTCCCAAATTATTGCTAACCAAACATGCTTTGCTTCTTTAAAAGGCCCCAACTTTGTCATCTGATAATGAGCAAATCTAAGCGACTTACCTTCCAGGTACAGTATTAATTTTTAAGAGTTAAAAATGACAGATGTTCAGCTGTGCAGATGGCATGTACTTTTTCTTTTAAATGGACAGATCACACCACTGATGAGAGGATATGTTTTCTACTGGGCAAAGAATCTTACTTTGTATAGATCACTGGACAATTTGTAGTTCCCGAGGAAAAGGTTAATAGTAATTAGGGATTGTGAAAACCTTCAGTAACTCTAACAGATTTTAACCAATGACATAATACCAAATATTCTACGGTTCAATGTATTTCCTATGAGTCACAGAAGCATTTGTTGAAGCAAGATCACTATTTATAGCTCATACCCATGAATGTATTTATTGAATCTGGTTTATAACTACATACTGTTGACTTTTAAATAGAGGATATTCTTTAAAAAGACATGGAGATCTGAACCTTTAATTTAACCTATTCTATTGGACACATTCAAATGCAAAGGTTAGACTAGTCCCTCTCTCTAAACTGCCCCTTGAGTTTATCCATTGGAAAGCTTTCACTGTATAAAAGAATGAACACTGGATTTAGAAGTAAACTGTCTGCAAACAAAAAAGAACTTAAACCAAAACAGAAAATACAACTCCCATGCTGAAAATGAGTGCAGGTGTTGCCTCACTGCTATCAGGTACAACACTGCTAAAATACGGAGAAGTGTGACAAATATTGCAACCTTGCAAAAATTCCTGCAGGCAAAGAGATTTTCCCCTGAACCATTCCAACAATGTTGCCTTTCTGCTTATTTCAAAGAAAATGTTACCCAGATGACCATAAGCCAAACTGACAGTCCCAACTTCAAATGACAATTTCTACAATTAAAAAAAAAATTAACGGCAATAATGCAAATTTCTTTCTTTCTGGTTATTCTGATTTCAATAATCATTGATACTTGACAAATATGAAAAATTTTTCATCTCATCAGAATCATTACTACTCAGCACCTGGATTAATAAAGATAATTGGGAGACAATCTAACCCTAAAACAAACTCCTAAACCACAAGAGCCACAACTAAATTAGGTTATGTCTTTCATGTCAAATGGTTGCTCTCTATGTGGAAATCTTACTGTACACAACAGAGTAGACAATTACAAAAGGCCTCACCAGAGAATTCGAACTGGCTGTCCAGAGAGACTTTATGCTGTTCTAAAAAAAAAGGGTCCACTTAATGACAAGCACCTACTATATGCTATTGTATTCATTTTTCATAATTACTGTATAAGTATCATTACCACTACTTTACAACAGGAAGAAACTAAAGCTTACACAGGTTAAGAATCTAACCTCCAGTTTACACAGAGGGTAAACTCACTGCAAAGACAAAATTCTTTCCCCAGGCTGACTCCCAACGTCAGCAACTACACTGGCCCCTCCCAAAGACACTCTCTGGCCAAAATATTTTAAATCCATTTCCTCTTACAATTAATCAACTTACATTATGTTATGTGATACTTTGAGTCTCTGTGGGAAAATACAAAAATAACCTTGTAGCCTTCCTAACTAGTCACAGTGCATGCATGAAAAACAGAATAAACAAAATGAAGAGGCTGTAAGACATCAGATAACTCAGTTTGCTTTGAATACAAGAAAGAGAATGGAAAAGAACAACTTGCTAGCTAAGGAATGTTCTTCACAGACTGTACACCTAAGGCTCGAACGAACCTCAAGAAGGTCACTTGTGAACCTAATAATGTCCTCTGCTATTTTTCCTCCTGTGAATGAGACAAATTTGTCAGAATGCAAAAGGTGTCTTAGAGGCATCTCTGTCATCAAGTCAATGATTCCACAGGAAAGGAAATGCTGTCCCGATGAATACTGGTATTGGCCTAGACTTGGTTCTGCCCTTGCATAGCTAAATGACCTTGTCAAGGTCACTACATATTTTGTAGGGCCTCACTACAAATGTAATGTCTGAAAGAATCAAAGGTCACTTCCTGAGCTAAAATGCAAGGATTTTTCTTTTCTCATAATATTGTATGATCAAGAGAACAGTGTTTAAGAGTAAGAGCTCCACAAACTACGTTTGAGTTAAGAGTTACAGACCTATGTTTGAATCTGGGCTCTGCCACTTACTGGCTGTGTGACCTGGAGCAAATTATTTACCTCCTTAGTTTCCTCACATGTAAAGCTGAGGGTGGTAATAGTATCTACCTCATATTGTGCAAGGATAACATATATAAACATTTATATCCTAGCTAGTACAATGTGAGCACTGAATAAAAGGTAGTTACTATATTATTTCTGAGTATTTTAAGTGGCTCAGTACCCCTGAACTAAAAGAGATGTGAATTTCAAAACTACCTCAAACTGTCACCTAGCATGGCCCCTCATGTCATTTTGCCTTCATTCTCTGTAAATGGAAATAAGAAATCTCATATCTTTTCTAGTACAATGAATCAGTTTTGACCAAACGAAAAATGTGTAAGAATTAATAAGGTAATCGAATTTTTTGTCATAAGGATCAAATAAGATGATATGGACACAGTCTGTAAAGTATAAAGCATTAGTATGATTTCTGCTTAGAAGATAAAGCTGATGTTCACAGGTTTTTATTATAAATTCTGACCTACTCAGACCTCCTGGGAGTTCAAGATTTCTAAGGTGGTCAATTCAAAATGATAACAAAGCCCAGCAAGTGGCCAGGGGTGTAAAGAGTTAACGTGGAATGAAGTTGGTCACTAGTGTTGAAGAGCAGGTAGTCCAGAAATGTTTACTGAATAAAAAAGACACATGTATATTAACATTTTTGTAACCTTGCCCAGACTTAACTAAAAAAGAAACTTGGTTAAGGATGCCATAATTTTCTTTGCATTTGGTTAACTTAATTACTGGGCCAAATGAAGCTGAGATGATCAACACACAAAATGCATGGCAAGCCCTATTACCCCACTACAATGTAATTGCAAATAAAAGGGAGGAGACTCTCACCTAATCATATCACGAAACAAAGCAATTAAGACTTTCAGTTCATTGGTCTGCCTTTGAAACCTGAATTATTTAAAGATTTCCACGTAATATTATTATAACAGTTTTAATTAGATACATCATTCAGGATAAACACATCATAGACTCATTATCCCACAATTTGAAGAAGGCACTAGGCTTTTGGATTAAGTCTCTGCGTTTGGAGACAAACATCCTAAAGAATTTGTGATGTTTGAAAAAGCTCCCTAGTGAGCTCTTTACACTGTAGTCCCTTATTGCTGGGCATTACTCACTTCCATAAACAGAAAGCCTACGATGCCTGGTTTTAAAGAATGCAGATTCTTGAAACTTTCTGTACATATTTTTCCCCATTATCTATTTGAGTTCAAGAAAATTTCAGTTTACTTTGTAAATCTCTCCCTTCACAAAAGAAACCAGTAGGTAAGGTTTAAATACCTAGCTGAAGAATCCATATTCAAATGGGTTACCATTCTGCGGCCTGGATCTTTGAAACATTACTCCAAATTCTTACTAATTATATTCTACTCAATACACTCCTTACACCCAGAAATTAAAGAAAGATGATCCACTCTGAAATTTAAAACTACCCAGGAGTTTGACTAGTCAAGTTTATACTGACAGCATAATGTAGCAGATAAAACTACAGGCTTTGACATTAGGGAACTTGGATTTGAATCCCAGTTCAACCACTGAAATGGACAAGCTACTTAACCTCTCTGATCCTCAACTTTCTCATCTGCAATTGGAAATGATAATGCCTGTACCTAACAGGGATGTGTATTAAATAAGCCCCAAAATGTCAATCCCCTTCCTCTACTACTAGAAAGTGCTACTTCTCTCTCAAAACTTTAGGTACATTCACATAAACTGACCAAATCTGAAAACCACAGGAATTTCTTGAAATTGGTATGAAAACAGAAGCACAATACCCATCCAAAGCTTGAATGACCTAACACAGACAAGGATACACGAATTAGGAAAGCATACTAACTTAACACAAATGTGTTTCCCTGATCCGCAAACCTTGGAAGATGCAAATGTTAAACCAAGTAACCATTCAGTGGAAACAATGCATCCCCAACAAGCTGACTCTAACAACTTGCAATGACAACAAAAGCTTTTTGAAACATGAACCAGAAAATGATGACAAGTTTCATTACTTCAGACAAGATGCAAGAAGTTATGCACTAGTTTATTTTTGTTCCAGGCTTTTTTATGATTTTAAAAATGCATATGAAGGTCAGTGTATTTTTTAGGCACATATATGAAAAGAAATAAATAAGCCAAGATCCAGGATCCCTGTCAAGTTCTTTGGAACCTAACGATATCCATTCAACAAATAATTTACCAAGTCTAATGTTTGCTGGAAAGTGTAGCTTTGCAAATGCGGCCCTGACCTGTATCCTCCCTAGAGTAGGAAAGCTTGAAAGAGAACACTTCGAAACCAGCTGCATGGTCCTGGGCCCTAATAACCTATCTTACTATAGAACTACTAAGTCTGAAAATGTTCCCCACTAATAACCTATCTTACTATAGAACTACTAAGTCTGAAAATGTTCCCCACTAATAACCTATCTTACTATAGAACTACTAAGTCTGAAAATGTTCCCCAAAATACTTCGTATTTTCTCTCTCCTATAGACCTGTCAGTACTAAATGCTGTGCCTTGTAGGCTTGGCATTGTTATTAAGACCGGGCACACCTATCCAACAGGATTTCTCCCTCAGGCTGCGTCTGTTTACTTCCTCCTCACATCACATTCCAGGTCTGGTAACTTTGGACTCCAGCGCTCCACCCAAACCTCAGCGTTTCCCTGATACGATCCTAATGTTCATAATGTCCTTAGGGCCCTGATACCTTTTCTCCTATACTATGCGCTCAGACCTGGTATCCACGGAAATTAGAGTCATTTGCAAACTGCCTTAACACTCTATATAAGTTTAGGATCCCTGGATTTCGAAGATACTCTCGGCCTGTAACTCGGGTTTCAGTGCTTCCAAGCCTGGCACCCTTGGGGTTTGCACGCCCCCATCCCGGGCCCTGCATGTTCCACGGAAGCTACGTCTGGAATTAGGAGGGCCTCCTACTTCAGGCCCTGCACAGGTTACCCCAAAGTGCCCGCCAGACAACACCCTCCCTTCGCCCTTAGAGACCTGTAAGCCGTCCCCCAGCCTCTGCCTACGCCTGCGCCGCAGGGGGTCATCACCCTGCAGCCCAAACCCCAGACCCGCGAATCCCTGCAGCCTCCGACTCCTCCACCGCTCCCGAGGCCGGAGCCAGCGCGACCAATGAGGTACCAGGTCCGCGGCCTCCCCGCCACCGACCAATCACGAGCGAGCCCCCCCGCCGTCGCCTTCCGCCAATGGGAGAAAGCCCGCGGGCCGGGCCGGCCAGGCGCACGGACCCCACGAGCGCGGCGGCGGCGGCGACCCCGGCGAGAACTCAACATGGCGGCGGCCAGGCCGGACCGAACTGCAGCAGCGGCCGCGCGAGGGAAGTGAAGGCTCCGCCAAAGGCGGGAAGCGCGGCCCCTCCCCCCGCCGCGCCGCTGCTCGCACGTCCCCCCTCCCTCCCGCCGATGCTCCCGCACACCTAACACACCTCTGCGCAGGAGTCCAGGGACGAGCAGGAGCCGCCCAGCGCCCCTGCGGAGGAGGGCCGTGCAGAGGCCCGGGCACCGCGGAGGGGAGGGGAAGCGTGCGTCACGGAGAGGAGCGCGCGCGGAGCGGGGGCACAAACAAGATGGCGGCCACGCCGTTTGCACCGTCCCCCCCTTCCCCTTCCCTTCCCCCTCCCTCGGCGCCTCGCAGTCACTTGCCGTGCGCGGAAGCTGGGTTGCCGGAAGTCTCGCGAGACTTGGGGAGGGACGCCGACCTGGTGAGGCGGAAAGAGATCTGCGCACTCTGACTCCGCCCTCCTCGCCGGGATCCGAAGGCGTTGCCTGGCGACCCGCCGTGGGGCGTTGCCTGGCGACCTGCGTAGGGCGTTCTGTGCTTATTATGGGTTCGGGCTGTGGCGTCTGCGCAAACGCTTATTAATTTTTAGGAATTTGTGTGCGCGCGCATTTTTTCCCCCTTCGTTGATGGGTCTCGGGAATATGTTAGCATTTTTAATTTGGGAAGAAAGAGGTGAGGGACGAAGGACGACAGACATAGGGAGGCCAGATTAAGTGTGCTGGTGAAAAAAAGAGGTACCGGTACTGTAAAAGAGGGGATTTAACACCAAAACTGTAAAACGACCCAGTCCGGAATAAAGAACGGCACTTCCAAGAATGGTCAGCTTGTAATCTTACATCGACATGGACATCGTTTTTCTCATGTGAATGCAGAGTTTGGAACTTTATCCAAGAACTGGAAACCACAGCTACAAAGAGCACTGCATACTTTATCTCTTTAATGTCCACAACAGCTTAGTTCTAGGACATTCGTATTATTTTTATTTTACAAATGATAAAACAAGCCCGAAAGGGCTAACTAACTTGATCAAGTTTCCACAGGTAGTGTCAAAACTCAATTTGAATAGCTCCGAAACCTGTAGATACACTCATCAAATATGTATTGAATGGAATTATCTACAGTGAGACAGGGCATTAGGTAGCAAGTACAGAGAAATGAGATTGCTCGTGCTGGTGGTTACCTTGAATTTTACAAATGACCTTGGAGCCTTTCTGATAACTTGTGTTGCAGTGGTCCTCAATAATAAAATCAGCAGACTTATTCTTTCCCTCGAGTTCATGACCCTGGTGATCAAGTAGCTGAGAATAGAGGAATAAAACTCTTGACTTGAATTCAGGAAAATTGTTTTCAAATCCAAACTTAAGAACTCTAACTTTAGGCACTCAATAAATATTTGATGGATGAATGAATGAAACCTAACTGGCTTTAAGACCTGATTTCACTGAGTCTCAATTGCATCATCTGTAAAATGACCTCATTCCTACCTCCTAGGAGTGTCAGGGAGATTGAATGAAATGGTGTAAGGGAGAGTGCTTTGTAAATTGCAAGCATGTTATAAAGAGGTTAGTAATAAGACATTTTCAGACATGAGAAATGGCATAAGAAATTAAAAATAGAGACTCAAAATAGTATGTTGAGATAAATGAGCTAATGTGAAAAAACTAGGTAAGTGTACAAGTATTTACTGAGCATTTATTGCATATTCTGTTTGCAAAAGATGTCAAAATGTATAGAAAGCACAAATTAGTATTATTATTAAAAGTATTGACAGCACATAGGGACTGCATCTGGTTTTCTTCCAAGAGACTGGAAATCAGGTAGCCCTCAGAATTAAACTAATAAAAATTTTACATAGTAGAGGAAATTAGCCAACATTTAATAACAGGTAGTTCTCAAGCATCAATCTAATAGATTTGAAGTCCTGGAGCTATCCTGTGCTAGGTGTGCTTGGTGTTAATCCCTCAGTTGCTAGTTTGTGAATAGTAGGTCCCAGAGAATCCCAGGGGATGGAAGTTGTCAGGAGGTTTGGGACAGCAGCTATTTACCAGCTGGTATGAAAGTCACTATTTTGATAGTATCATAACTGATAATAGTTATTATAATACATATAATATCTGGCCTGTCCCTAGGAGATTATACTTCTCACCCTAATGTCATCATGCTTGGTCTTGTTTTAATCAATGAAATATAAATAGAAATGGCATGAGCCACTTCTGAGTAGAAATATATAGGCTAACTCATGATTCTGCCATATTTTTTTTTCTCATCATGAGAGCAGCATATCCCAAATAGAGGTGTTTCAGCTTTGATCCCAAAGTGAAGATGTGCATAGCCAGAGCTGACTTGCAAGGAAGTCAACTCTTGTTTCAGTCTCCCAGTCTCTGGTACACTGTTATGGCAGCACTAGCATTACCCCTCTAAGTCCTGTCTCAGTCAAGCTGACCTGAGCATTTGGATTTCCTTGTCCATGTCATCCCTGTAGTGGGTAAAAACTATTTCAGGCTGTGTCAGCTAATAAATGCTCCAATCTGTTTTTTCTGGTGTGATTTTGCCCACTCAGCAAATGCTTTGCATATAGGGACAATTTAGTGATCTGCCACTTACTGAATTCTAGTTCTTTTGATACCTACATTTTTCATTTAGTCTGTTGGATTCTGGTTTATGTAACTCAGTTTCTGTGAACTTAGCGAATACAAGAACCCTGCTGAGAGATGGTTCTACTCTTTGCTGTTAAAATTGGGCTTCTGAGTTTACAAGGCAGAACACCAGTTCTGAGATGATGGTAAATTCCTTAAGGTTATGGCACTGTAGAGGGACCTGTCAAGAGGGCCAACTGGATGACCTTGAGCTACACTTTATTTCATTGTGTCCCTTCATTGATCTAAAAGAAAAGCACTAAGTGCTAAAGAGATGATTCACTGTGCTGTGGGAGTTCAAAAAAGGGAAGGATTACTTCCACTTAGTATGAAATACAGGAGGAGTTCAGGAAAGCTTTGCAAGGATGTGACATTTGAACTGGGTCTTGAAAAATGGGTAGAATTAGGGAAAGAGCATGCCCTATATAGACAGCCACTAGAGCAAATATAGGAAGCTCTATAATTGAGCTTCTATAAGCTTGTATTAATTGATGAAATATAGAGTAAGAATCGGAAGAACAATAATCTGACCTTAATTTATGTTAAGGTCAGATTAAGGCTCTTGGGTTTTATTTTTCTACTATGGAGAGTTGTTTTACCATTTTAATCATTTTTAAGTGTACAGTTCAGTGGCATTAAGTACATTCTCATTGTGCAACCATCACCACTATCCATCTCCAGAATTTTCTGATTGTCCCATACATTCCCAATGGTAGTTTTTACAAAGGGGGGTGACATGATCAAAACTATGTTTAAAGACAATCTGGCAAAGAAGTAGGATAGAATAGAGTTGCTGAATTACCAGTTGGAGACTTCCACAATAGTTCAGGCAAAAAATGGAATGAAGGCCTGAACATATCAGTAGCAATGAGAATGAAGGGAAGAGGATACAAATATGAAGTGATAGCAACAAAGTGGGATTGAAAGATTTTGACTATTGTTTGGCTACTGTCGGGGTGGGGATAAAGAAATATTTAATGTAACTCACAGGTTTCACACCTAGAGGATAGTAGTTCAAGATGAAGACTTCTTCAGAGCATGAAGAAAGTTATGAATTCAGGTTTGGACATAAAGAGTTTGACTTACAAGCGGGACATTATAAGCTATGGGATGGACATTTGTTGTCTTGCCTGCTCAACACTCTTGCTCTTTCAACTGATAATGGCTCTCTATTTTTCTTCTTTTTTTTTAGATTGTAGAATCATCCTTCATTTGTATGTAGTGCTGGGCCAGGAGGGTATGTGGCCATGAGAATGCATTTCTCATGTCTTTAACTGGGGGAAGTATAATTCAACAACAACCCCAGCTGTTCAGTTCTGAAATCCATGCTAAACTTTGAAATCCATCACCCTTAACTCCTAGGCCTTGCTTCCCACTGCCTACTCCTGGCCAGTGACTGAGCACAGCAGGGGTTTTAGGATAGGCTTTTTCCTAGGATAAGTAAGGACTCCTCAAAGACCTTGCCAATCTTTTCTTAGAGCCACACTGCAGTCTAAAGTACTGCCACCCTGAACTCCTTCCTTCTCTTTCTCCTTAGGATCAGAACTACATCACTATCTGATGGTTATCTCTGAATCTTCCCTGGCTCCTGCACATTTTCTCTCATAGATGTTTTCCATAATAAATTTCTCATTTAATCCTGTCTTAGTGTCTGATTTTCTGAGGATCTGAACTGACACAAGGGGAGGGAGGATGAGTTAGCTTCTATCACAGTATCACTTCTATACTGCCTCAGCCATGGGGGTAATCATATGGTCCAGGATGACCATTCATAATGATCCCCACATCTTGGCCCTGTGGTTCCTTAGAGTCTCTCAGTGCCATTTGACTACCAGACCACAAGCTACGTGGTTTGCCTCAACCACAGACATAGCTAATCAACTCTTGAGGGAGGCCTCACAGTCCTGCTGCCTGAGGCCAACTAGTTGCAAATATGGATTCTATGGCTTCTCTTGCAATTTTCAGACCCCGATGACACAGCACATCACAGAGCATGAGATCTGGCTTTCTGAGCAGCTCTTGAAGGGGCCAGTGAAGCAACCTGGAAATACAGGAGAGTTAAGTACCCATAGAGCAAACTGACCAATGGGAGAAAGGAGCAGGGTACAGCAACCTAATCTCCCTTCCTCTGATGGACTCTGTTAAGGTAGAATTTCTCTGTGTAACCTGTCTAGAGACATTCTGCATTGCCAAGTGGGTGTACCTGTCAGAAGACTAGCTGTGTCTTGTAAAGAATTAACCAGCAAACATTTTCTTGTATTGTTTCCCATCTTTTCCTGTTTCCCCATTCCCTTCATTCTCACTGCTCTAGGATGGTGCATCCTACATAAAGCTTTAGTTCTTAATCCCTTTTTCAGGTCACAGTTTCTGAACAGATAGACACAAGACTCAAACTAAGATAAGCAAAGCCTTCCTAGAGATGTGAAATATGGGAGAGATGGCTTTTCTTCTGGAGGTCTTGAACCATAAAGATATTTTGGTGGCTATCACTTCTGCTTCATGGAGAGAGCCTGCCTGAGTATGAAGGCATCACAGAGAAAGGCAGAGTACACAGAGGGACACAGAGCCCTGATATCCTCTTAAGTTCCTAGATCTGTCTCAAATAGGTATAACTGTTTGGTCATTTTTTATTTCTCTGAAAACCAGTTTTCCCAATCCAAATAAAAGAAAACATGGTCACCCATGGATCCCAGGTCACCTCCAGTCAAGAGATCAGCCGGGTGACTTGACTTTTAGGTTCAATTTTGAATTCCTGGGGAAAAGAGCTGTCGCTTGGGCTAGATTTGGCTGGGTGTCCACCCCTGAACCAATCAACTTTGTTGTGGGCAAGGGTAGGGCCACAGGGTCATGTATAAACATGGCCATATCCACTGTAACATGGAACAAAGGTATGTGATAGCAGGTTGCAGGGTAGAATAACAGTTTCCAGAAAAGTGGGACTAGAGAGTTGGGCACACCAAAGAATGGCTTCCCACTCCCTGAGAATAATGGAAAAGAGGATAAAGAGAAGAGGTCAGAAGACAGAACACTGTCTAACCCAATGCTATCCTATACTTTACCTGCACCAATGCTATTCAGTAGAAATTTCTGCAGTGGTGGAACTGTTTTAGATCTGTGCTGTCCAATATAGTAGCCATCAGCCACATGTGGCTATTTAGCAACTTGAAAACAGTGCTACTGAGAAACTGAAATTTTTATTTTATTTAAATTTAAATTTAAATAGCTATATGTAATTAATGACTACATTTTGGACAGAACAGATCTAGACAATTGGTCTAGATCTTGGGAAGGTAGCACAGAATATTGATTATAGCCTGATCTGGGTTCAAGTCCCAACTCTACTTCTTAGTGGCATGAGCCGAACAGTCTACTTAACTATAGATGTGAAAAGATATAAACAACAGTAAATGGTATGTGATACCAAAAAGAGAGAGACAAAATATCTGTAAAGGGACAATCTGTTGGACTTGGCCATTTGGAGACTATGAGTGAATTGACATAGGAATGTTAGAAGTGTGATGGCATAAAAGCCAGACCAGCAATTACCTGCCTTTTACACACCTGAAAACTTTTTTTCTCTGGAGGGGGATACCAGGCAGGGAGAAATAGAGAACACAAACATGTTCTCTTCATCCTGGTGGCCACACGGGAAGCAGAGAACTAAAATGCATGCCCTGAAGGTAGGGGTCCAAAGTCTAGCCAGAAGAACAGAATCAGAAACACTGTTAGTTGTGGGGTCTGGAGTCAAAGATGGTGTTGCCTAGACCAAGGAAACCACAAAGAAAGAATGTCTCACATACATACCCTCATTACCTAGTACTTACTGTGTGACTAGATTGTAAGTCCCTCAATGTTCGGGACCTTGTTCATCTTGGTATCCCCAGTGATCTAGTAAGTTCCTGGCACTGTAGTAGGTGCTTAATTAACATCTATAGAATGAATGAATGCAAGTAAGCCATTTTACTCCCTGGTGCATTGTATTTATTTTAGAAATATTAATTAAGTTATCAGATTGAGAAACTCTGAAGTGAGAAGGTGCCAGGGAACCCTTCTTGGCTTGGAAACAATTTGTAAGGCCCTTAGCATACTGCCTGGCACAGAGGACTTGCTCCATGAGTGATCACCATGGTAATTATTATTAGTGATGGAGCGAGGTTTTGCATAAAAATGGGGAAGGCCTTGATGATGATAATTGCTAACATGTGTTAATCTCATTTAATCCTTAGGCCCACTCAATGAGATAGGTTTTATTAGACTAATTTTATGGATGAGAAAACTTGTAGAAGAGATGTGATTTATCCAAAGTTAGCCAGCTCAAAGCCAGTGTTAAACTTGAACTTACCTGACTCCAAAGTCCAGGCTCCAGCAACAAAGATTTGGGATCCAGGGAGCAGGATTCTCAAAAGGGGAGTTAAGGAAAGTAGTTCTAGAGTCAAAATTCACTTATTTCTTTCACTCATATAAATCTCAATGCCTTCTTCTACCTTCAGTACCTATTACTGCCTTCTTGCTAAGGTCCTTGTCCTATCTACTGAGTTCACCTCCAAGCCATCCTTCTGCTTTCTGTCCCATTCAACCACATCTACTCTGGTTTGATTGAAGGAAGCAAGAGTCAAAATGAGGTCAAAAGGAGATTTTTGTTTGTTTTTGGTTTTAAGGAGAGGGACTCTAGAGCAATTTTGCAAACTAAATATTCCAGTAGACAAGCAGAATTTGACAATACAAAAAAGGGAGAATATCTGCAGATGTAAGTTCTTGGGGTCTTTAGCACAGGCTGAGGAAAGATTGGCCTTTGACAGGAGCTGGGACACTGTTACTTCAGAACAAGAGAAGACAGAGAATATGATCTATACAGAAGCAAAAAAAAAAATAGTAAAGGTTAGGATGCTTCAAATCAAGAGTTAAGTTTTACAGCAATTGATGATGGCATGGTATATATAGGGTAGTGTTTCTCAAATTGCAAGTCATAATTTATTAGTAGATTGTGAAATCATTTAGAAGTTTGCAACCAGTTTTATTTAAGAAATGGCCTAGAATACAACGGAAAATTTAAATTAATTGCATATAGCAATTAAGGGTAAATACTGTGAAAACTATTGTGAAACTTTTGTTTCAGTTATATATACAGCTACATGTGTACTGGTTACACTGTAAAATATATTTCTTATTGAGGGTACAGTAAAAAATACTTAAAAGCCATTGGTCTAGGATGTGACCATGGGAAAGTAGTTAATTCCTAAAACTTTCTTTCTCTTCCAGAATTTTCCATCATGCTTGAAAACTGGTCTTGCTTTCTGAACAGGTAATAGGCACCCTAAGGGGCATGGGCCTGATCAACTATGCCAGGTCTTCCAAAACAGTGCCTATGACAAGTGGGTTCCATGTGTACCTCCAGATTAATCTCCTAGTCTTTAGGGCTACTCTTTCTTCCTGGTTTCTGTTCCCCTGATTGCCTCAAGATGACTGCCATCAGATCCCAGGGGCTGGATACTTCTTCATTCGTGATTAGGAAGGAAAAGAGTGTGTGTGCCAGCCTTTTCAGCAAAAACCCTAAGATTCACTTGATTGGACGGGCTGAGTTCCTATGTCCACCCTAAACTAATCATTCTGGCCAGTAGGCTTGACTGGCTCAGCCCTGATCTACCCTGAAGAAGTTGGCTTCCTGGAAATACATGGATCCTGGAAAGGAACGCAAGGGCTATTGGAAAGGGGGGAATGGAAAGAAGAGGTAATCAACTAATGTCCAATACCTACGGCCTTTAAGGTGACAAAACTAGTTGAAAGTTTCAATAGCATTTTGATGGCCTGTTTGCTCTGAGCTCCACTCTAGCCTTTCCATGCTCTCTCTGCTTTGAGCTGAAGATTGCTGGGTCCTGAAAACCACATTTTCCAGACTCCCCTTGCCTGCTGGCTTCCTGTCAGATTCAGCCAATGGAGAGTACAGGTGGGAAATTGTGTGGCTGGAGATGGGATGGCGGGAGGAGAGGTGAAGCCATTGTTCTCTCTGCATCTCCCTGAGACTGGCAGCAGCAAGCAGCTGGTGGTTATGGGCTGAGAGACCTTCAGTGTTTCCCGTGGTGGTAGGCTACTGCCAGGGGATCCAACAATATCAGTGGTACTGGAGGGGCAGCAGTGAGTAGCTGTAAGCTCCAGTGACTTCTGGAAATTCTGCCGGCAGCAACATTTCAAAAACAATACTCTGGCAATGTCAGCAGCAAGTGCCTTTCTGGGTCCAGTAACACCCTTGCATTTGATCCAGGCCTACGGGTGATAGAAGCATCCTACAGCTACTATTTTTCCAGTTTGCCCACTTTACCCTTTTGCTCCTTCAAGCTGACCAGTTTGTAACTAGTTCTCTGAAGTAAATTTCCTCTGTTTGAAATTCCAACCACATTTTCTGTTTTCTTGTTTTCACCCTGTCTGACATAGTGCTCCCTGGCGAGGTGATAAGCTGACTGCTATGGCTAATTTCCCAGTTGTGCTGTTTGCAGTTGTTGGACTGGGCAATGCCACAGGAGAAGCCCTCCACTGGGGCACTAGGAAAGGAGCAAGGGCGGACCCCGGAGAAAATCTTCTCCTCCTTTTGCTTCCTCACCTACTTCTAACTATTAGAACCATGTGATGGAGAACCTACCATTGCCTCCCAAGATAACTTGACTCCGTGTTGTAACTGGGAGGGATAGGCTCCAGAATGACTGGTAGGAGTTCAGCAATGAGCAAGGTTGGCAAGGGGATCCAAAACAGAGAGACTAGGAAAGTGTGTCCATGCAGCAAAGGAGAGTTTAGTGAGGAAGGAGGGGCAACCACTATTACTTCTGCTTCCACTTTTTCAGAGATGCTGATGGAAAGTAAGACCAGTGGTTTCCAGCTTTTTCTGTCTTACCTTCTACCAAGCACTCTGTAATCAAAACTGTTTTAAGGGGGTGGATGGGATGGAAGAAATGATAGGTATTTCCCTCTACTCCTCCTTCTTGCCCATTTGCCCCAGGTTTCTATATCAAGTAAGATAATAAGCTTTAAAATGATCTGAAAAGTACAAAGCACTATACAAAAGCAAAGAAGTATTATTATCAACATAGTTGTTAGCTTAGAAGGATGAAGGCAGGGCATAGGCTGAGAGCCAAACAGCTTGAAGGCGGAATCTTAACACCAAAGAAGGAAAGATACTTTGTTCAAATTCTTTCTGGAACGACACTTTCTTTGGAGCAGAGCTGGCACTGGAATCCTCTGAAATGCTAAAGTGGGTCCAGGAAAGTGTTAAGGAGTAGGATCGGGCATTCAGCAACCAAAAGACACTGGAGAAACACCAGCCCTGGTTCCTCAGCTTCTTTGTGATCCAACAAAGGATGCAATGGAAGGGGAAGGCGGATTGTATCAAAAGGGCTCATGTTCAAAGCCAGGTGTGTGTTGAATCCTCCCACTGGCTCGTTAACCAGCTACCAAGCTATTTTGGGAGCCAGGATGTCTTTGCACTCTGTAACTAATACTGAATTCAGTTGCCAACAACCTAAAAACCATTCTCTCTACACAGTGTTCAAAGAAAAATTGATCTGGAGACGGTAGAGATGGTCTAGTCCAACTGAGGCCCAGAGAGGGAAAGATACTTGCCAAGATAACAAGTAGAGTCAGACTCATAGGCCTGTAAGGAACAGAAGAAACTTAGCCCAAACATTAAAAAGTTTCCTGTAAGGACTGGAATTGAAACACCAGCAGGAATGAGGCAGGTCTAGGATTCACTGTTCTCTTCATTTTCCTTCTCCTCACACCCTCCCCATCTGCACAGGGCTGCTCCTTTCCCCTCTATCTAAAAACAGGCTTCTTGCTCTTGATCTCTGCTCCCTCTTATCTTGGCTTGCACGTGGATCTACTGTCCAAGGCTCGCTTGTCTCTGACCTCCTTACTTTAATTCCCTCTGCCATCTCATAATTTCTTTCCATTTCTTGGTTCAAGAGAGCCTCTAATTGGCCTGTCTCAGATTGTTATACTAGGCCATTAGTTAAAGGTCACCAGCTAATATATGAAATAGTAACCCCTGGCTCTGGTGCTGGCCCTATCTGCTCAAGTCTAGAGACTGGAGGGGCTAAGTGGTCTCAAACATGGCCCCACCAGAGTCTGTGGTCTGAGCAGCTCTTTTTCACAGTGGGTGTGAGTTGGGCAGGCACTTTGCCATCCCTGGGACCATGTGACTAGAGTTCAAGGCTCCAAATTTTCTGCCCAGAACTTTTGTTAAGGAATTTGTCATTTCTTTCCTTTATTTATGCAGCAGACATGTCTTAATGCCTATTAAATGTCATTCATGCTCATCTTCTTCCTCTTCTCCTCTTCCTCCTCTTTCCTGCATTGAGGAAATTACCATAAGGTGAAGATAAAGGCAGGAAAATTATTAGAATATATGAGTGCTTTAGAAGAAGTATAAACAAAGTAACAATAACTACCACTTACTGAGTACCCTGCACCAATCACTGCTGATCGCTTCATATACATTTTCTCATTTAATCTTTACAGCTCCCCTGTGAAGTTGGCACCACGTTGTACATATGTGGAAATAGGCTCAGAGAGTGGTGCACAGATAATAAACAGCACTGCAGGACTCTGAAGCCAAAGCCTGCTCCATTAACCACTGTGCTATGCAGCCTTTACCATGCTGTTGGAGTACAGAGGGCCATCGTGGCCTAGGGAAGAGGCAGAAATAACTGGGGTGAGCAGTAGACTTTGTGGGAGGAGGTGACATCTGAGCTGAGCCTTGGAGCAGTGTGAGCTTTCACCAGGCAAATGGGACTGAACAGCAAGACGTGAGCACAGAGGAGCACCTGAGTGGCTAGAGAATGGGTATGAGCAGGGAACAGGGCCAGGAGCATGTTGTGTGTCCCTGAGACCGAGTTCCTCTCTAAAGTTGTGCTGAGGTGCCTCATTTGCCCACCCTCATCCAAGCCCAGGAAGGGAGTGTGACATTGAGGAGCAATGAAGACAAGGAGCTAGGAGGAGAAGGCAAAGTCAACAGAGCTTAATAAATTCTTGGCCTTTGTTCTTGAAATGGACTTGAGGTACATAAGTAGAGTCCAGGGTGAAAAACTCAAGAGAGATGACCTTTAAAATAACCACATGGACAGCACACACTAATGACGCTCTCAGGCTCAGATTTTCCACACAGCTTTTTTCTGCCTCACTTTCAGGTCTTGTCTTAGATGTTACCTCCTTCCTTGGTCTCTCAAGCTTGCCTTAGGGCACTTGGTTTCAACATACATGGTTCAAGAGGAATATTTTTTTCTCTGATGGGAGCAATATCTGTGGGGTTTGGCAATAGATTTCCTCTCACTCACAGCCCTTCAATTAAAAACTGAACTACTTCAGCACAGAGCAGCCAGTCTCATTAACATGTGTATTCAGAGGGCATTGTAGCCCCCCTAGATCTAGCCTGATGGTCTTCAGAGTACATTGCTGCACATTTCTTGTTGAGGACCTAAGATCCCATACAAAGACACAGGTCTACCTTGAGTTTTAAGCACCATTACCACTTCAGTAAAGCTTCCTGTGATAGTGTGGAGCTAGCATGTCCCTGTACTTCGGAAATATTTTCAGGTTGTAATGATGCAACTAATAATTGAATGCCAGAGAGAGCTCTTTGTGCCAGATAGGGTCAATGGAACCAAAAACAAATTTCCAAAGTCAAAATACCGAGTCCTCAGTTCTGCATTCTCTCCATGGAAAACACAGTCTAGCTCAAATATAAAGGTGTTTTTTAAATAAATACCACAAAGTTCCTTAGTCTAACTACTGCTCCAACATGCAACAGCCAAAACCACATTGCCAAGACAATCCCCTATGTTACTTTCTTTTTATTTCTTTAATGCCTGCAGCACCTGGTATTCCAAGGTGGTCTCCTATCCAAGTACTAACCAGTCCCGACCCTATTTAGCTTCCAAGATCAGACAAGATCGAGCATGTTCAGGGCATGGCCATACCCTATGTTACTTTCTCTCTCCATCTCGATTTCTCATTCCTACTAATCCTTAGACCATCTTTTACCTCCTCCTGATGGTCATTATTAATGGAGACCTAAGCCTTACCCAGCCAGTTTCTCCTTGATACTTCTAATCAGTTCAGCCCTACCAGGCTATGAATACCCTGACTGCAAGGGCTGGGGCTTGTCACCCTTCAATCCCCAGTAGAGCATGTGGCTCATAGCAATTGCTCAGTGAAAGATAGTCAGATGAAAGAATAATAAATAGCCTCCAAGGATCCTCTGCCAAGTTTTTCAGGCCATATCGATTTTTTTTTCTTTCTGTCTCTAGTGTCCTACCAACCTCAACACTTTGAATCCTATTTATGTTGGAACCAGAAGAAAACTTAAAAATCATCTAGCTATCTCCTTCCTCTATTATTTCACAGATGGGATGATCGAGGTCCAAATTTTATGTATTTTCCAACAGTCTCAATTTAACATCTCCAGACATAATTTTTCCTCAGAACTCCAGACCTAATCAGCTGCTTCTGCAGCTCCTCATTCAGGATGCCCCACAGTACCTGTATCTGAAGACGCCCAGAACTGGATTCAGCATCTCCCCTAGGCCTGATCCTCCTCCAGGCTTCCCCAACCTGGTAAGAACATCATCATTCACCCTGCTACTGGGAACAAAATGTCGGGAGCTCGCTATAACCTCCTACAGCCTCCTACCACCAATGAAACACCAAGGCTAGTGGTTTCTAATATCAAAATCACAAAATCCCTTCAAATCCTTTCTGATTTGTTTGTCTAAATGCCCCACAGCCCTCAATGGACCCCTGAAAAGTCTCCCCATTAGTTCCTTTGAATCTGCTCTTTCCTTATTCCAATCCATGCTCCTCACTGCAGCCAGAGTGACCTTTGAAAAATACTACTTTCGGATGGAAAAAGATATTTCACAATGGACCTAGAGGGTATAGTGCTGAGTGGAGTAAGTCAGGTAGATAAAGACAAATGCCATATGATTTCATGTACATGTGTAATTTAAAGAACAACATGAAAACAGAAACTAATAGAGAACATTTTGAGGGTTACCAGATGGGAAAGGGATTGAGAGGGTCAACGAAAAATGGAGAATGGACTAAGAAGTATAAATTGATAGTTACAAAATAGTTGTGGAGATGAAAGTATAGCATAAGGAATATAGTCAGTAATATTGTAATAACTACATATGGTGTCAGAGGGACACTAGATTTATTGGGGTGATCACTTCATGAGTTACATAGATGTCTAATTGCTATGTTGTACACCTGGAACTAATACATTATATGCCAATAATAACTAAAAAATAAAAAAATTATTAAAAAAAGAACAATGATAATAAAAAATGATCTCTCATTTAACTCCTTTGCTGTAAGATTTTCAGTGGCTTTCTACTTAAAAAAATTAATATTAATGGTAATAATTATTGTTATTATAGCTAACACTAACAGAAATTTAGTATGTCCCAGGACCTATTCTAAGGACTTTATACATATCAGCTTATTTAATCCTCACAACTCTAAATATTTTCATTATACAGGTGTGGAAATTGAGACTCAGAAAAGCAACTTCAGGGCTTTTGCATAAGTTCTCACTCCATCCTTGACTCTTAGATCTGGTTGACTGCTATTCAAACTTCAGAGAGGACACTTTGGCGGAATCCTCTAAGACCTCCCTTACTAGGCCAGGCCTTCCTATGGCATGTATCCAAATTTGTAATTACGTATTATTTTGGTGGGGGGTCATTTGATTGACATCTGCCACTCCAATAGGTTTTAAATTCTAAGCTTTGCTCATTGTGTGTCCTCAGTACCCAACATGGATGTAACAAATGCTTGCTCAACATTTGTTGAATGGATAAGTGAAAAGTTTTTTTAAATAAGAGAGTTGTGGTCAGATTTGCTTTAGAAGGATATCGCTGTGTGGAAGTTTGGAGGTGCTGAGTCCAAGTCTCTGCCAGCATCTGGATTCAGGAGTGAGAGGAAGGGAGTCTAGATGAGGATCGTAGCCATGGGGATGGAGAGCAGTAAATGAACCTGGGAATATTTAGGAGGTAGATTGAGCAGGCCCTAATAATTAACCGGATAGAGATGAGGATGGAGAAGGAGTCCAGAGTGACTCCCAGGTTCCTGACTTAGGCAAATAGTACCGTCAACCAAGGCAGGGAGCACCTGGGAGGAAAGAGACAGGTTAGGTGTGTACAGCAGGTGGCCCTTAGACCAAGTCAACTGAAACCTGGAAAAGTTCTCACAATCTTTGTGCCCAAAATCTGTTTTGGTCCTAGTGTACTCATCCAACCTTGTCTCCAATTTATCACCCCTCCCCCACAGCAAAGGGCACAGAGACCACCTCCCCTCTCCCAAACCCTCCTCTTCCTCCTCCCAAGCTTGTGAGTACTGTCCCACTCCTTCGAGCCTCCCTCATCTCCTCACTATTCAGCTTCAAGAACATCTCTGGGATCCCTCCTCACGGCCTCCATCATTTCTTGGGATTAACATGTCCTCTGCTGTTTCCAAGGTGTATTGTGTCAGAAATGTTTCTCTCTGCCTGTCTCCCCTATTGGCTGTTCCTCTCAATTCTGAATCCCCCCAGCACCTGGGACAAGGCTGAATTAAGATTAACCTCAAAAAAACTTTGTTTTCTAGATTTTCCCCAAAGTCTTGGCTTTTTTACATTAAGGATGGAGCCAGGAGTCGGACACTGAATTCTGATGCCACCCCTTAGAAGTAGGACAAGAGACTTCTCTCCAATCCTGTTTCCTCATCTGTCAAACGGAGATGAACTACAGTGGACCTACCTAGGAGAGTTGTTTGGAGGATCAAGTTAAACACTCGGTGCTAAGTTTTTATCACAATGCCTGGAACACTGTTAACGCCCTCAGAATTGTTGTCATTTATCCTAAGAAAAAAGTTCCCGCCTTCACGCCGGGAAGCGGCGTCAACTGGAAACGGAGGGTTGCAGTTCGCAGGACGGCCACACGAGAGAAGTGGGGAGCAGCCTCGAGGCGAACTCCGGCTCTGCCTGCTGAAGGCACCTGCTGTGGACCCAGATGGCCCGGCGGGGATTTCCGGGGCTTCCCGGCCGCTGAGCAGGTGGGCGCTGGCCAGGACGCTGTGGGAGGGGCCTCCGTGGTGCGCTCGGCCTCAACCCTCACAGCCACGGCCGTCCCTCCTGCCGGTCCCCTTCTCGGCTTTGAGGAGAGTCTGGCCGGCCCGGAGGGTGCAAGAGTAGAGGGCAAATGGGATTTATCCCCTCCTGCTTGTCATTTGTCTTTCAAACTTGAGTATGATCGCTTCCTCTCTGTTGAAGTTTTCATAGTCACACTGATCTGTTTTTCCTTCGGCTTCTAGGTTTCATCATGCTTAGAAAGCCTTCCATCTCCAAGATTATTAAAACATTGAGTATGTTTTCTTCCGGTACATTACGGTGTTATTTAAATATGCACTCCACCTGGAATTTATTTCGGTGTAAGGAAAGGACACAGCTTTCTTTTATTTCCCCAAATGACTTGCCAGTTATTCCACCCATTTGTTGAAAGGCCCATATTTCCTCCCATTTATCTGAAGTGGGTTTTTTTTTTTTTTTTTGAAATCACTTTCTGACATTCTGTTAATCAAATTCCATTTTTTTAAAAAAGGACTGGATACGACTTACATTTTTTGTAGCTCCTAACCCAGTTTAAACATTGATTTCTGACTAAAATAATAAATTTAAGGATCTAAATGTGTCCAGATTTGTTTTGAATAGTATGTTGTATTCTTATCACAGTATTTGATTTTTTTTTCCCTGAGAAATAATAAAGAAGCACCTCAATCATTATTTATTTTTAGGAGCACAATTAACAAATTGATGAAATATGATCCATTCCCACACTTTATAAGATCTAGTGCCTCTACAGGCAAAGAACAAAGTATTGGTTCTTTGTGACTTTTTTTCTTTTTTATCCGATTCTTAGTTATAATTATTTGGAGGAGTTACCCTAGGCGCAGGGTATTCAACAAATGGTAAGTGAAAACACTCCAAGACCCTCTTCCAAACCTTTGCATTTTATAAGACCTGTTTAAGTTGTTCTTGTTTCTGTTTGTCAATTGCTTGTTTTATTTTTTGTTTGTTTCTGTAGATGTTCATGCTTTACAAAGCTTTTTAGAAGCTGATTTTATGTTTCATGTTAGTCATCTGTATGCCTCCTCCTTAGATTGTGAGAAGTAGAAATTAAATCAGGCTGGGTTTTTGCCTGGCCTCTGGTGGAGGGACAGTGGCTGAGTTGTGTGGTTTCAGAGTGAGGGCTGCCATTATCCCTGTGTTGCGCCCTCCTCCGTGCACCTATGGGTGGGCTCCATCCCTCCTATGCTGACCTCAAGTGCTATCTTTATCATACATCCCTTGTGTGGTTGCTTATTCCTGTGCTCCACTTTGTTTCACTGGTTCCTCTAGGGCTACTTCAACATACTGCTTTAAATATTTTGACTTTATAATATGGAGTTTAATATCAGGTAAGTCAAATCCCTTTTTTTCCTAGATTTTTTATTCCTGCATGTTTATACTTTAAATGCATTTAGGGATCGATCCATACCCCCACCTCCCTATCCAACCCTTCTGGAAACCAATATGAAGTTTTGGAGTCCCTGAAATGATATAGAAAGTGTACATCTGCACATTTCTCTAGAGGGAAAGTCCAAGTTTTCATCAGATGTGCAAAGGAACTAAGATTCCAAAGGGAGCCCCTGGTTTACATGTTTCTGTGATGGGATGCCTTGATTCTTGATTCCTCCCTTCTCTCCTATATCTTCACAGGCTGTGCTCTCTGCATCTTACACTTCCACCATTGTCCCAGCTACTTCCTTCACCTCCATCTTGTCCCCCCAAACTAATCTCACTCGTTGCTCTAGAGCAATCATTCTACATCACAGGCCTTAGTTCTAGGCCTGATGTAGATTAGATAATAACAAAAGTTTAGCTAATAAGTGAATAAAATTGTTTGTCCCAGCTCTACCACTGACCTGCCGTGGGACTCAGCTTTGCACTATCCACACTGTTGGGTCCCAGTTTACCCTTCTCACAGATCAGATGAGAAGAGAAGAGGTAGGGTGAGGGACATGTAGAAGATACAGCCAGCTATCCCAAGAGAGTCATTTAATCCCAGTTATTTTCCTTTTCCCCACACCTTTCCACTCTCCATTCACAGTTTAATTCATGTTCTCAGCAGGGAACACTGTTTGTTTTGCCTGCCTCCAGCAAAAAATTGGGAAGGCAAATATTATTAATAATATTGTCCCTCTGTAAATGAGTGAAATGAAGAACACTGGAGCCCCAAAGTGGAACTGACCACCTAAGCAAGGTTAGACACAGCAAGATGGTGGCAGGCATGACCCTAGGAGACACTTTATGCTGCAGCCTCCTCAAGTCCCAGGCTGCCAAGAAACCCAGGACTCAGGGAGCTCACTTGGAAGTTCAATTAGGCTGATGCCAAGTCCTAGAGCAGGGTTTCTCAGCCTTGGCACTACTGACATTTTGGGCCTGATAATTCTTTGGCATGGAATTATCTTATGAATTGGAGGATGTTTAGCAGCATCCCTCATCTCTTCTCACTAGATGCCGGTATCAACACCCAGTCGTGAAAACCAAAGATGTCTCCAGACATTACCAAATGTTCACAGGGGTGGGAATTGGGGGCAAAATCACCTGAAGTTGAAAACCACTGCTCTAGAAGGTGGGGGAGGGAGGTTACCTGGAGTCTAAGGAAAGGACACTGCAACCTTACTCTTTGTCTGAAAGAGGCATTATTAAGTCTTTTTCTTCATAGCAGGCACTGGGGCAAGTCTTTTCTTTGGGCTTCAGATTTTCCATTCGTAAGTTGGATTTGGTGTTCGCAAGTCATTTTCCCCTTCTTTCACTATCTAATGTTCCTGGATTTGATCCAGGGTGGAACTGGGGTACTTCGGTGTCCGTGAGGCGCCCCCAAGGAAAGGACGAGAAAGAACATGCAGAGGATGTGGTGGAGAGGAGGACCGGGCATTGAGGCACTAGTGTCCAGGGATATGGAGAAGCTTGAACCATCTTCTAGACCCCACCCGCCCTTCGAGGCCTATTAGCGTAGGTCGACCCCAACCAGGCAAACCCCAGACTCTGCCTCTACCCCACAGGCCCCGCCCACCTCCAAAGACACCGCCCCTTCACGGGCCCCACCCACCGGCATAGGCCCCGCCCCGGGAGGCCCCGCCTCCCCCTTCGCCTCCCGCCAGCCAGGGCTTGGGCTGTGCACCCGGCGGCTGCTGAGAACCGTGGCGGCTGCAGAGCCGGCAGCGCAGGCGGGCGGAGCGGAGCTGCCCAGCCCGGTGGCGGGCGATGCCCCCGTGAACCTCCCTCGCGGTCCCTCCCCGCCCCGCGTCCCTACCCCCTCGGAGTCCGCCGCCCGCCTGGGACCCGGCCGCGCCTACCGCCGGGTCCGCGGGGCGGGGTCCCGGGGCAGCACCTGCCCCGCCTCGCAAAGCCGCCTCCGCCGGCGGAGACCCCTCCCTGTCTGGCCCCCAGCCCCGCCTCCGGGTAAGTCAGTAGGCCTTGCTCGCCTGGGAGTGGACGTGGGGATGGGGAGGGGGCTGCGGAGGTGTGGGGGACCACCTGGGGAGAGAAGAGGGGCTCCGGCCGGGGGGCGCCGCGTAGGGATCGGAGCGCGCAGGGTCTGGGGGGCGGGAGCCCGGGGAATGAGCATAGTGTGTGTGATGGCTCTGGGTTGGGGGCTAAGGTATGCGAGGGGAACATGGGGTGTTTAAGGAAGCCTGGAAAATGGGGTAAGGGGCCCCAGAGTCTTGAGTTTTTTGCTGATGCTCAGAGCATCTGGGGCCCTGATCTTCAACAGCATTGCCTCGCATGGCATTTTTGGAAAGTGCTTAAAATCCCTCCTGGAAAGGGAGCTGGAAGGCAGCCTGCCTTTCTCTGTCCTGCCCGTGCCCTGGTTGAGAAGCAGCCACTCTTTCTTCCCTGTGAGACACCATTGTGGTGCCTAGAGGACCCCCCCACTCCATTAAAGAAGGGGGTGGTGCTCACTCCAGCCCTAGAATGGGAAGAGGGGGCTTCTGGGAAGCTGGGAAAGGCAATTGGTCAATCCACTGTGGGGAGTCCAAGGTTCAGGGAGGCTTGGCAAGACCCTTGATGAGCAACCTGGGTACCTTCTCATTCAAAAGGGAGTGTATCTTCACTGGCTGGCCTCCAGGCCGTCTGAACCCATGCCCACATCACCTTCTTTGGACAGCCCAACCTTGAGTAATGGGTTCCCAGTAAACTGCGCCTGAAAACGCAGGGAGGGCCCATAGCACCTGTGGTCCTGGATGGGCTTGCCAATGCCATACCCAAGGCCAGAGAACAGGGGTACTGGCTGGCACTGCCACCTGGAAGTTGTTTGGATGTGGCCCTATGGGGCCTGGATCAATGTCAGTATCCAACCCCAGCTCCAGGGATGTTGTCTGGGTGTGGAGAGGAAAGATGCTGCCTCTTTGGTCCTGTCTTCTGTCTGCGATGACTTAAGTTTAGGGTCCTTGGGTTTGAGGCCTGATGTGGTGGGGAGAGGGCCTTTCTGGGATAGGCCTGGTCACCAAGGGGTTAACTAGCTAGCCCCACAGTTGCTGCCAGCCACCAATTAGTCTGTAATCAGGCAGCTGCCAACTATCCCTAAGGGCATGTGGGCAACCTAATGGGACATTCTCTTGGGGGAGGTGGTGGTGGTTAGGGAAGGGATCTGTGAAACCTGTGCTTAAACCAAGCACCATGCTCTTCAGAGCCTGTTTAGGACCCACAGACCCCTTCCCTACCCTCTGTGCCAGGCTGCCTGGCTTAGGGACCTCCAGTCCTGTGATTCAACACCTACTTGACCCTCTGCAGGATATGAAGCCCAGAGTTGGGCAAACTTGGCTTCAGATCCAGGCTGTGCCACTTTCTGGTTGTTGCTATTCAAGAAATCACTTTCCCTACCTGAGCCTCCTTTAGTAAAACAGACCAACCTTCTAGATCTGCTGAGAGGAGTAAATAAAATGGTACGTTTAGGCTGCTTAGCACAGTGCCTAGCACTCAGGGGAGTTCAATAAGACAGCTGCTGAACTCACCACCAACTCCTGTGCCAACGACTTGACAGGAGAGGCAGGCAGGAGTCAGGTGCTGAGGACCCAGCAGGGACCAAGGTCCCTCCCTCTGGGCATGTGGTCTCTTGGGCCACTGTCTCTGTGTTATTATCTTTCCCTCCCATCTTGCTCACAGACTCCTCTAGTCTCTGGACATTAATTGGATTTTCTTCTGTAGAACCCAGGGCTGAAGTGCTCCTTTCTGAGCTCCCCCTATCCCTAACCAGGTACTAAATTCCATGGGGTCTGTCGGGGGTCTGGATTATGAATGCAGCTGTAACAGCAACTGGCCCTTTAAGGAAGGAAGAAAACAATTATCAGGCCTGGGCATTGCATCAGCTGGAGCCTGGAGGGTCCCTCGGGAGGAGGGGGGGCACAGGCTGGTGGTTGATTTCATTAGTGCCATGTGAGAACTCTCACGGAGTCTGCCCCATTCCCCAGCCACAGTCTTCTCCCCCAGGCAGCAGCAGCAGCAGCAGCAGCAGCAGCAGCAGCAGCAGCCCCAGTTATGTTGCCTCCTCCATCCCAGGAGCCCCACATTGAAGGACTCTATCTGTGCACCCCCAGCCCACATCATGGGCCTGGGCAGAGGGTATAGGGGAGTGTCTCTCACAATGGCCTTTTGCTGACTGGGGATGCAAGGTGTGCCTCCTATAAGGGCACTTTACTGACAATGGGGGTGTCTCCCTGATTAGTGTCTGGCTGACCTGGGGGTATTTCTCCCACATTGGCATTTTGTTGACCCAGGGAAGGAGTGGTTTCTACATTGGCCTCTACACTGGTGTTTTGCTGATCTAACAGAGGAACTGTGTTGCGCGGGGTGTGTGTGAACTGAGGGCATGGGTGAGAAACAGTCGCTCTCTGGTTGGAGGTGAGCTGGCTGTGAACAGTGAGTCACAGACACCAGGTACTTGGGCAGCAGACAGACGTGGGTTCAAATGCCGCATCCTCCACTTCCAGGCTCTGTTACCATTTCAGGCAGGTAGTCTCACACTCCTCTGGAAAATAGGAATAATTTACACCCATACTGCCACGCCCCCGCTCCCATGAAGGTGCTTGGGGGATTAAATGTACTAACTGGATGTCCAGCACCCAGCCCAGGGCTGGCAGGTGAAGGGTGCATAGTGTATGATGATTCTCTTCCCTTTGCAGGTTTGGGTTTCTCACACCTTGTGCTCAAGAAAAGGTGTGAGGAGCCCTGGACAAGAAAAGGAAGGTTGGAGTGGGAGGAGTGGAGAGAAGGGGTGGAAAGAGTGCAAGCCCCGCCCCCTGCCGAGTGAGATGCATTCAGACACCTGATGTACCAAGCTCTGTGAGCCAGGCAGCCACTGCCTCTGGGAACGTCCATTCTAGGCAGGAGACAGCCCAGAGGAGGTGATGTGTGTTGAAGGAAGGGAGTCAGGGAGATTAGGGTAACAAGAAGTTGAGGAGGCAAAGAAGGGATGAAGGAAAGGGAACAGTTTGTGCTAAGGCTTCAGTGATGGTAGGAATAGGCCTTGTGTGATGGGATAAGGACAGCAGTGGTAGAAAGAGAGTAGGCAGGCATCAGCACAGCCAGGCCAAAACTCCCTGGTCTAGCAGGATACTAAAGATTTGGGAATTTTCCTGAGGCCAAGGGCAGTCCCTAAGGAATTTTAAGTAGCGGAGGCAGAATCCCAGTTCCAGAAAGTGTGGCCTGGGGTCTGTGGCCCTCAGGCAGAACCTTCTCAGAAGTGACCTTTTGCCCTTTTCTACCACCTTTCCTTGGAGCAGCTCTGGTGCCCAGGGACCTGATTGTTTATGTGGCTCATCTCAGGAGGGAGAGGACTAGTCCCAGTCCCTTCAGCTCTCTCACTCTGGGCCTTGTTGACAGAGTTCATCCCTTGGGATCAGGTTCTCCCAATCTACCTGCAGAGCCAGAGGGCACGAGGTAGGGCTGAGGTACCAGGCTGGCCTATGTTCCCATCCCAGATTTCTAGTTCAAGATGTGGGTGACCTCCAGCAAGGCATACCCCATCCCTGAACCTCAACTATAGAATGGGATTGATGTTATCTTTCTATGGGGATGATAAAATTAAATTAAATTCCAGATGGAAACCACAGAACTCTATCTAAATGTCAGTTAGCATTTTTACTCTGTTGCATGGGGGCTAACACCTACTTGGGCCAGGCCCAGGTCTGGCTGTGAGTGGGGGCAGGGCTGGTTTCATAAGTCTGTGGTTGCACAAGGCCCTGCACTTAGAAGGTCCCCACACTTGTTTTAATGTTTTGCTGTCACCATCTTGAAATTCTGAATAATTTTGAATAAGAGGTCCTACATTTTCATTTAGCACTGGGCCCTACATATTATATAGCCCTGAAAATTGGGTGGGGGTAGGAGGAGGCAGGAAGGGACACAGACCTGCAAATAGTTCCCAAGTGGAGGAGGTATAAGGTGGAGGACATGACTAACTGTCCAGGGTGGGTGGGATGTTAATAATAGTAACATTTATTTAGTGCTTACTGTGTGCTGCATTTTTTGCTAAGCACTTACATGCTTATCTTCAAATAGCCCTATGAGGTAGGTACTATTATTATTTCCATTGTATAGATGAGGAAAATGAGGTTAAGTTCGTTGGCCAAAGTCACATAGCCATGAAGTAGCACAGCTGGGATTCAAACCAGGTTGTTGGGCTGCAGAGCACATGCCTGGAGCAGGGAAGTATTCAACTATGAGAAGGAGCCCCTGAGCTGGGTCTGAAGGACAACTTGGAGTTTGCCAAGGAGGAAGGTGTTGTGGGGAAGGGAGGGCTGTCTCAGTGGGGAAGTGCCTTTGCTGAGGCTTCATGCTTGGCTAGGAAAGGTGGAACCAAGTCCAGATGTCTCCCAAAGGCTGAAGGAAGTAACTTTTGGATTTCATGGTTCTGATTTTTCAAGCTCAGAGCTCCTGGTCACTCTTTCCCCAGTCCCTGCTGCTACCATGATTCCTCAGAGCTGCCCGGCCCCCTTTCTTGCCCTGTCGCACATTTCTCCCCCACTACCGGGTAATCTTATCTACTCTCTTGACTTTAATTATCTTCTCTGAACTCAAGACCTGCACATATAACTGCCTCCTGGGCCACATTTAGATGTCTCACAACCAGCCTCAGGTCCAAACCCAGGTCCCCAGCTCCGCCTGCCAGCACCTGTTCTGCCTCCAATGTCCCCAGCTTATCTCTGCCACCACCATCCACCCACTTGCTCAAGCTGGAAAGCTGGAAGTTCTCCTGGACACCTCCCTCTCCCTCACCCCCACATCCCACAGCCAATCCTCAGCAAGTCCTGTTAGTTCTCCTGAATATCTCTCCTGGATCTGTCATCTCTCTCCCTGCCCACCACCTCATCCTAGACCACCATGAGCTCTTACCTGGACCACTGCGACAGCCTCCTAAACTGGTCTCCTTACGTTTCTGTTCTTACCCCACTTGATTTCATTTTCCCACTGTAGCTGGAGTGATCTTCTAAACATAAATGTTTATACCATTTTCCTACTTAAGACCCTTCCACGACTTCTTGGAATAAAAGCTAGACTCTGATGTAATCTGTGAGGCCCTGTGTGAGCTGGTCCTGGCCTACCTTTTCATATCATCTTGCATCTCCCTCTCCCTGAGCAGCAGAACTTTCACACATGCCCCTCATCCTGGAATGCACTCCTCCTCTTGGTGCCCTGTTAACTCCTACTTACCCTACAGATAGATACGAGCTTGAGCATCATTTCTGCAGCAAAGCCTAAAAACTGGAAACTAAACACCACCCCACTCCATAGGATCCTGTGCTTCTTCATGGTACTCATCACACTTGAATTGCTTTTCCTTTTTCTCTTTTTCTTGCTATACTGTGAACTCCAAGGGGTCAGGCAGACCATTTTGCCTAGCCCTGGCACATAGTAGGTACACAGTGAGCAGTTCAGTGAATGAAGGAATAGATGAATCATTGCTAAGGCATCCTCTGGTCTTCCTGCCTTCTCTAATCTTTTCTCATTACAATACCAGAGCCATCTTTCTAAAACACAGAACTGACCCTGTCACCCCTGGTACTTAAAATACTTCAGTAGCTCCCCATTGCTGACAGGAAAGGCCTCAGCATGGTATTCAAAGCCCTTTGTGATCTGCTCCCGACTGCCTCTCCAGCCTCATCTCCCCTGCTCCCCCATCACACTTTGAACTCCTGGCAGTTCCTCTAGCGTATCAGCTGTTTCATGCCTCTGTACCTCTGCACTTGCTGTTCCCTCTGCCTGTGATGCCTCCCCACTCCTGCTTTGTCTCTCTGGAGAAAGCCCTTTATTTGTCAAAACCAGTTCAGCTGCCACCTTTGCTGTGAAGTTTCTAAGGAACCCTCCTGGCCCTCCCTAGGCAGAGTTAGCCCACCTCTCTCAGCTACATCTATATGGAGTCTCCATGTCTTCCTCTTTGTCTCTCGTTCAACTGAGCTCCTCCAGTGTAGGCACAGTGATCATTTTTCTTCAGGATTGTTCATCTTTGTGTCTCCAGCTCCCAGCTTCTCCCCTCTCTTAATTAGGTCTTTGCTTGTATACAGAAACCCCCTCGAGCCAGCTGTAGTAATACAGCAGGGTTTATTACAAGGACACAAGGGATTCCTGGGAACTGAGGGGCAGAAAAATTGTTAGCCTATAGGAAGCAGGATCAGTAGGTCAGGAGAAATTGAAGCAGCCATTCTCTGCATCTTGCTGGCCATCTTTACCTTTCTGTCTCCACAAACTATTTTCTCTGCTTTTCCAGATACTGGGCCACTAATAGTTTCTGTATTGTATCTCTCATTTCCAGGCATATTTAGAGATAGAACCAAGGGTTTGACAGGTCCAAGTCCAAACTAACAGATAAAGGTTTGATTGGCTGAATGGGTCAGGTGCCCACCCTGGTCCACTCAACTGCAGCCTACTGGGAAGGATCATAAAGTCAGACATGCAAACATGGTTCTTGACCCCCTTAGAGAAAGTAGGGGTTTTTGTTATCAAGGAAAGTACTTCAAAAGACATCTCCTAGAATTCTTAGAGTACCACCGTGGGCCTGGCTCCCAACCTTTCATCTGGATAGCACCTAGAGGAAACGGACTGGGCATTGTAACTTAAAGGAGAGTCTTATCCTGGGGCAGCACTGCCCAGGGCAAGCTCTGAAGAACCTTTCAAGTGTCATTCAGAGGCCTGAGCAGAGAGATGGTGAGACGAGACCCTGAATTTTCTCACCTCTCCCTGGAGTGGCAAGAGAGGGAGGAGAAGGGCATGAGCCGTTAGGACAATTCTCCCTTCTAAAATCCTACGTATCCTCTAGGATTTAACTCATTTCCTTTCCTCAATGAAGAACCATGCCATGCCTACTCTTATCAGTCATTCTTTACCTACATTAATTCTATTTTTTATACTTCTCTAGTACTAAACATTTTTGAGCATTTGCTTTGTGCCAGACACTACATATATTCATTATTTCACTTAATTCTCACACCCTTTGAGATAGGTACTATTATTACCTTCATTTTACAGACAAGGAAACTGAGGGTCAGAGAGGTGACATTTATAAACTAGGGTCACACGACAATGTGGCTTCAGAGTAAAAGCTCTTAACCTCTCTTAACTTCAGCTACTTACACACTTGTTCATTTGTTTTTTGGAATGGTGAGGGCCTCATGGCCAGATAACCAACTACCATCCTCCCTCTACTCCCCACTGCCTGATGAGGTTCAGCCCAGAGCAAGGGCTTCCAACAGTGGGACAGATGGATGAAGGTAGAGTAGAAAAGTCATTTGGGTAGGGAGAGGGTCTCTTGCTTGTGGATCAATCCTGTGTAGCTGTGTGCAGCCTACTGGGAAGAGGTTCCTAAACCTCGGGCCATGGACCAGTCCAAGGCCTGTTAGGACCTAGGCTGCACAGCAGGTGAGTGGTAGGTGAATACCTGAAGCTTCATCTGTACTTTCAGCCACTCCCCAGCGCTAGCATCAACACCTCAGCTCCACCTCAGATCATCAGGCATTAGATTCTCATAGAAGCTCTAGTCCCTGGTGCCAAAAAGATTGGGGACTGTTGCTGTAGACAAGTCTCTTAACCTTCCACAGCCTTAGTTTCCTCATTAAAAAGTGGGGATGATAATTCCTGCTGTGGGTCTAGTATTAGACAGTGGATAGAAGGACGATTTGTAAATAGGAAAGAACCAAGCAATTTCTAAGGATTGTCATTATCGGAATGGACCATGGCAGCAGGATGCCAGCTGGCCACTGTGCTCAACCTTCTATAGAAGGCGGGCAAGCCTAGAGCTTCCCAACATGGAGAGTGGTACCTTCACTGATACTTGAGATGACTTTCAGTGGCTCCTGGGCCTGCCATTGCACAACACTGAATCACATAGTGAGAAAGATGGTTTCCTTTCAGCTCTACCAAATCCGAGGTTGTCCCAGGGAGAGTGTCAGTGTAGTGCTGGTGTGTCCTTAACAACTTTCCAATACTTGCCGCCCTCTCCTTTTCAACAAAGAGATCCTGACTGGCAGCTCCATGTAGGTAAAATTTAATAATATAGCTTTGTTAATACTGACCTTATTTTACTGTCATTTTCCAGTTATTAAAAGTGATATTGGCTTCCTGTTTATAGTAGTAACACAGAGTTTCTACTTAAAGTAAATGCATATAAAAGTGTAAATTTTGAGAAAACAAATAATGAGCACCTCAGGAGTGTATAGATTTGGCAGATTTCATTGAGGGAGCACAGTGTTATGTAGATGATGCAAAATTAGGAAGTGGTACAGGAATGGCAGCGATGTGAACCATTGGCCTAGATAATCTTGAAGGTCCCTCCCACCTACCTGGTAAATTTGGGCATCTCTTCATGCTGTGCCAGCCTGCTTCTCTCTCCTCACCTTGCACCCTGGCTTGGCTTTCTTTCAGAGAATCCTGCCATGATTGTCCTGCAGACAGAATTTGTGCCACTGTCCCTTCAGCCTGTTTGAGGGGGGTGGCTCTTGAAGTTGGGGTATCTGGAGGGGAAGAGTGCCCCTTCGTCTCTGAGGCAGGGTTTGGACACTCCTGAGAGGAGTGGGAGCTGCAGGCTCCACAGTTCTCTCCATCTCTATGTACAACACAGGTGTCAGGGCCTCCCAAAGGCCTGGGGTTCCAGGGACTGCTGAGGCTGTGAGTGAGGCCAGGCTGTCCCCAGAGCCTCATGCCCCAGAACTTGTGACCCAGGGACAGTGAAGCCAGGAGGCTTTGGGGTCTCAAAGCTCCCTTTTCACCTGCTCCTCGCTTCCCCACCTTTTTGTGTTGCTGACTGCCTGCTCCTGGGGATTGAGCACAACCCCAGGAAGCCTCAGAGGACACAGCATTTAGCCACTGGGCTCAAGACCTGCTTGCCCCCTCCCTAGTCCCATGTCCACATTTGGAGGGGAGGCCTGGGCTCCAGGAGAGTGGAGGGCCTGGATAGTGTGGGACTTTCCAAAGTGAATGTCCGAGGGTCTCTGTGAAGGTATGTTATGTATGTATGTGCATGTGAGAGCTTAAGTTTATATGAATATGTGCATGCAATGTGTGTGTGTCTTGACGAATGTAAGCTGAGTGATATGTCTGGGGATGTCTCTGAGAGCATGTTGTGTGTGTATGTGTGTGTGCATGCATGTATGTGTGGGTGTGTGACGTGTGTGTCTACGGTAAAGACATCTTCGTGTCATGTCTGAGGTTCTCTGAAGGAGTTTTTGTGCAGCTTGAGTGGCAGGGTATCTCATGTGTCTGTGCCTGATGTGCATGTGGGTCTATGGTGAATGCACCTTCATGTAATGTGTCTGAGGCATATAGTGTGTGTGTGTGTGTGTGTGTGTGCTGTGCGTCTAGGCGGCTTGTTTGCTGGGTGTGGTGTGTGCCTGTTGTTTTGTGTATGTCGTCGGCTTTGTACAGCTCATGTCTGGCTATGTGGTGTGTCTGAGTGGCCACTTGAAAGCATGTGGTGTACACGCGGGTCTCTGTGCCCTGGAAAGGTATTGGGGGTGGACAGTGGGCTGTGCTGGGAATTCGGAGTATGTCGAGGGCGGTGTCTATTTGGGCTGGGGCTTCGGGTGTGCTGAGTTCCCGAGGAGGGTCCCCAAGGCTGGTGGCGGGAGTGGGCGGCGCCTTCCGGCTTGGTGCCGAGCTGGTAACCCGAGCCCCTTCACTCATGAAATATTGATCCGGCCCAGGCCTAGCCGCAGAAACCCAGGCGGGCAGGGAGCAGCGTGACCGGCCGCTGTCCTTGGTGCTGCTGCGTCTCCCCTGAAGGGGGCGTTGGCGCTCAGGCTGCGGTGGGGCAGGGAGGAGAGAGACTTGGGCCCTGCCTCCCAGGATGAGCCAGCCTGTCCCTCCAGCCTGTCTGTCAGTTCTGCCAGCCCATCTAGGAAGGGGAGACAGGGACCAAATAGGTGTTTTGTTGAGATCCAGTATTTCCCAGGGCTGGGATGACCATATTGCTGGGTTTACCAGGAATAGTCCTAATTTACACCATGGTCTCTGTGTCATTGGTTGTAGTCCCTGCTCACTCTCAAAATAGTCCCAGTGAGATGATAAAGTATGTGCTCCCCAGCAATAAGGCTTTGCTCCAAAGACCTTTCCCCCCACCTTCTCTGCTTTGCCCTGGGGCTTCTGTAGTCATGTGGGTGTGCAAGTGCTGTGTGTGTTTGAGTGGGAGGATTGTCATTCCTGCACTTGGGCTGAGCTAGAATGAGTGCTTGGGAGCCACAGGGCTTTGGGGGTTTTTCTACAGCTCTGACCTTCTCTGGGGGATCTAGCCCCCTTCTCTACCAGTCCAAATTCTGCTTTCCATATACGCTGTGCTCTTTTTCAGACCTGGGCTTCCCCTGCACCTTAGGAGAGAGTCAGGGTGCTCCCTGGCCTCCTTCCTGCATCCTGGACTGGGAAGGCCTCTTCTTGGTCTCAGGGTCAGGGTGTGGTGGGCCTCCAGGTTGGCCATCTTCATGCCATCTTATCCTACTTTTAACTGCTGATTCACCCCACTTCGGTGGGTTCCACTTTCCTCTTTTCCCTAACTGTGAGTATTAACCTCTCGCTTTTCCTCCATCTCTACTCTTCTCTGGGCATTCTCCTTCCTTTCCATACCCCACTTTTTCCTCTGGGGAACATACCCAAATCCTGCCCACTCACAATAATCTTCTGAGCTCCAGTGAGTCTGCTTACCTGCCCAACACCTCCATGGGGGAGTTGCAATATTATCACACGCTTATCATATCTAAAATGGGGAATCATTCCCTTTAAGCCATTTTTTTTCTCTAGACCTTTAGCTCAGCCGATGTCACCTCTCATCCTCTACTTTTCCTATAAATCACCTTGGATTCTGTTTTGTTTTTTTTCCCTTCTCTTCAAACTTGTCACATTACTAACTCTAGCTAGCCCCCCTCCCCCAGGCCCTCCCATGACTCCTGGCCACTCTTTCCTCTACACCTACACTATCTGAAGCAATGCAGCCCTTACCTGCTTCCTGACTGTTCTTCCTGCTGTCAGGCTTTCTTCTGATTTCTGTGCTCAGTGTCAGATCTCTATAATGTATTACATCTCAGTTATGTCAGATTTCACTCCCTTCAGGATTAAAGCCAAACCTCTTACTCCTGCATTCAGAGCCCTTCATTGGCTATTCCCAGCCTACCTTTTCCAGCCCACTCTTTACAGTTGTGTTTGCTTTCTACGCCAATGGCATTGTCTCTGAACATGAAGTTTTCACCAGTCTCTGAACATAAAGTTTTCTCTCTGGACCTTCCCAGGGAATTCCCACCACTTTCCTGCCAAGTCTACCTCTCCAAATCCCACCTATCTTTTGAGATGCTCTGCAATGCACTTTCCCATGATGCCTTCTCTGGTGATCACTCCTTCTGCAGAACAACCAGAGTATTTTATCTCTACCTCTCAGTGCCTCGTGTGGTCCATGGACCAGCAACATGGGAGTCTGTTAGAAATGCAGAATCTCAGGCTCCATCTGGGACCCAAGGAATCAGAATCTGCATTTCATAAGATCCCCAGGTGATTTTTTGAGCACATTTAAGTTTGAGAAGCACAGTGTGTTCATTGAGGGCAGGAGCTTGGTTTGTTTGGGAGTGGCCTTCTGCCTGGGCCAGTGGTGTTCTCAAGTGCCAAAGTCTAGCAGCCCCTGTCAGGTGACAGGTGCCACATCTGCCCACATCCCAGAAGCAGTGGATGGTAGAGATGGCTGAGAAGCATGCATATTCTGCATGGACCCTTCCTGCCTGGAAACTATGCCCCGCAAGACCCCAGAGCTCAAACTCTAAATCTGACTCGTGAAAGCACTCTAGTAACATGAGGAAGAATCAATTAATCAATAAAAAAGCAGCTATCAAGAATATAGCAGAACTTTTCCCTCTTCAGAAAACACACAGTCATAGAAATGTCTGTTATTTTAATGTATATTTTGCAAAAAATATGTGTTTTAGTTTGTTCTTTATGATAACATACATAATTAATACAGTTTCTGCAGTGGTAACTTTAGAAAACACAATATGTCACATGAAGAAAATAAAAATGACTCACAATTCTGCTATTCAGCTATAAATACTATTGATTCCATGTTTATTTTAGATCACCATTCATTCCTTCCACAAATATTTACAGAGTCCTACAATGTGCCAGACCTATGCCAGGCACTGGGGGTTGAGGGTGAAGATGATGTGGATCCTGTTTCCAAGAAGCTCACAGCCAGGGGTTGGGATGTAGGTGACAGGCACTGAACAAGTTAGGAACATCAGTGTATTCATTTCCCAAGGCAGCTGTAACCTGTACCACAGACTGGATGGCTTAAACAGCAGAAATTTATTTTCTTGCAGTTCGGGAGGCTAGAAGTTCAAAATCAAGGTGTTGGCAAGATTGATACCTTCTGAGAACTCTGAGGGGGAGACACTGTTCCATGGCTCTGTCCTGGCTTCTGGTGACAGCTGGCAATCCTTGGCATCCCTTGGCTTGTTGCTGCATCACTCCAATCTCTACCTCCATCCTCACATACGTGTCCTCCCTATTTGTCTCTGTCTTCACAAAGCCATCTTCTTACAAGGAACTAGTCATATTGGATTAAGGACCTACTCTACTCCAGTGTGACCTCAAGTAATTGCATTTGCGATGACCCTATTCTGAGGTCATATTCTGATATATCAGGCTAGAACCTCAATGTATCTTTTTCTGTATGGGGACACAACTCAACCCATCACATAGGGGAACAGTACAGAGTCTGGGGGAGCACAGTAGGGGACTAACCTTGTCTGTGAAGACTGTCCTAGGAAATTACATTCAAACTAGGACTGAGTGATGAGTATGGATCAGGTAAGCAAAGATGGCATGACAGACAAATCTGGGAGCCACAGAACATGAGGGCAGCTAGAGAAGAGCATTTCAGGCAGAGAGTTGACGAAGTGGTACTTTTGAGGAGTGACAAAAAGGTCAGTGTGACTGGAATACAGAGGAGGGACAAGAGCATGGGACGAACTGGGTGATGAGGAGCTTTTACTTTCTCCTGGAAGCAATGAGTAGCTACAGGAGGCTGTCATGCAGGAATGATTCATTCTGTTTTGTGACCTGTCTCCTCATAAAACTGGGTGATCTGAGGGCTCTGTTGTTCCTCTGTGTCCCCAGTTCTGAGGGAAGACGCATGGCCATGTCCTCAAGAGCCCCTTGGCTGAGAGAAGACACATGCCAGCCATATTTAAAGATAGAAGGCATGGCCATGCTCCCAACAGCCCCCAGTCCAAGTGGGAAGGACAAGCCCTGACCTCAAGAACCTTGTTGAGGGCTCACCCAGCTCTGGGTCTGTCTCACCCTCGGGTATCCTGAGTCTTTGGAAGCTGGGAGACTCAGCTTTGGACTTGGCCACCCATCTCCCCATTTTGCTGTGAGGACTGTATAAGAATGTGTCCAGGGCAAGTGCATGACCTTTGTGGGCCCCTGAGGCCAGAAGCCCCGATGCCGGGGTAGACAAGAGTCTGGGTCTTGCAGGTGTTCTCTCCTTGGCACCTTGCTCCCCTCAAGGGAGGTCTGGATATTGCCTTCCTTTGCAGGACCCAGCTGGTTTGATGCTTAACCCATCCCTTACCACACCCTCAGAGGGTGTGTAATGGGAGAGGGCCCCCCTGCCCAATGCTGCCTGTCTTCCTTTGCCTGGGCTGGGTGGGCCAGGCTGGGTGGAGGAGAAGTGGGTCAGCTCGGTAGCCATGGTGACAGCAGCTGCTCCCTGCCAGCCTTCTCATCTCCTCACCACAAACCTCACCGATGAGCTCTTTTGTCCGGCCTGCTGAGATGGGGGCCAGGAGCGTGAGATTGGGGGCTGGAGTGTATATGAGTGTGTGTGTGTTCAAGCTCACACAAGTGCCTCCTCAGAGCTCGTGCGTGTGCCTTGGCCAAAGGAACCCACAGATTTGGGTAAGCTACTTCCCAGTTCCCTGCCTGCTGAAGGGATGAGGCTCTTCCTTCCTCTCTGGGCTAGGCAAGGGCCGAGGCAATGGCGTGTGTGTGAGCATGCGTGGGTGTGTGAAGGCCTGTGGCTGTCCACATGACTGCTCCTGTGTGCCTTTGTGTGGATGAGTATCTTGAAGGTGTGTGGACATATCTGTGCATGCATGTGACTATGTCTTATGTGTATTATCAGTGTGAGTCTGTATGGTATGTGATCATACATTTGAGATTCTGTGCCCTGTGTCTCTTCCTGTGTAGTGTGTGTGTGAGCATGCTTTGTGGGAGGTAAAGGTTGCACAACCAGGAGAGGAGCTGGCACGATGTTCTCTACTCAGGCTGGTTATGCTCCTTTAGCCCAGCTTATCTCCCCCACCACATACCAGCCCTGTCACCCACCCGTATGTCCCTGAGGGGGAAAAGGAAAAGGTTAGAAACAAGGGAACCCCTCTCCCCTTCTGTGGATGTAGGCGCTGGCCTCTGACACTGGCACAGAGTGTCATGGGTGGTGTGGTGGGCAGCCCTGGTACTGGATTAGGGTCGGGGCAGGGGTCTCAAATTCCAGGCCCATCATCCAGTGAGGGGCCAGGAGCTGAGATGCTGGCAAGGAAGGGCACAGCCTTAACATGGCAGCTTCCACTCCAACTGAGAGGTGCAGGGATCCTGATCCCACACTTAGTCCTGGGCTCCAGGTAGAAGCACCCCGGACTGGAGTGGGAGCTGACCCTGTTGGTCTCTGAGCCTTCCTATCAAGTGGTTGCACCTGGTGTGCAATCCAGGCCAGTAAGCACTAACCACCTGTACAGTCCTTTCCCATTTACAAAGGTATCATTATGAGTAGTAATAATGTAATTGCCCAACTGAGCATTTAGCATGTACCAATATTTTATAATATTTTATCTAAGAATCCTAAGGCTGTAATTATTATTCCCACTTTAGAGATGAGGACTGGTAGGCTTGGATTGCCTTGTCTCATACAGCTTGTTAGTTTTGAACTAAGTATGTCTGCCTCCAAAACCTGTGTTTTTAGTCACTTTGCTTTCCTGCTCCTCATTATCTCACCTGATGCCTACTCTAGCCTGGAGAGTTGGGCTGGGTCCAGGTGGCCAGTAGACTTATTTTATAGAAAAGTGATGGAAGTTCAGAAAAGCTGAATGACTGGCTGGGCTTGGAGCCAGGAGTGCCCCTCCTCTACACTCCTGACTGCTGGGCATGTCGCCAAGTGTCTGGGGAGGGACATGGACCCCATTAGTCAGGGGGAGGACAGAGGAAGGAAGACTACAGTCTAGAGCTCCTTAGCATTTAGACCTGGATGAGTCCCTCCTGTGTTAAAAGTCCTAAAATTGTGGGTGAGGCTTCAGCACCAGCAGCTTGATGTTAAAGTTCAGATTAGGGGACCCAGAGTTTGGAGGATTTAGTGAAGGATGAAAAGCAAATCAGAGAGCTGAGGTGATTTGCTCAAGGTCACACAGGTATCTAGAAAGTCTATCTTTTTATTCCACAAGATACCGGAAGCCTTTGAGGACAGATGTCTTCTTCAGCCCTTCTTATAACCTCCCCATTTTCCTTCTAGACTCTTATCACATCACCTCCTCCTGGGAGCTACCTTGATTGCCTTCACCTCCTTTCTTGAAAACTAGTGTCTCAGCAGAAATTAACTGAAGCCTCGTGTCAATGCCCTAAGGGAGTGTCGTCAGGAGGGGCCCAGCCCCCTGTGATGTGGAACACCGCTCTCAGATTCATCAGCTCGGTGAGTTTGGGTTTTCTTCAAGGCGAGATGTGAGGAGGAGGCACCTAATCGTGATGTGGAACCTGGGAGTTAGGAGACTTGGGTTGGTGCTTGGGTTTTTCCACCAACTTTTTTTGTCACCCTGGGTGTGTCTCCTTCCCATTCTGGATATTGATTTACTACTCTGTTATTTGCCACCCCTTCCAGCCTAACAGTCCATCATCCTGTGATAGATTCCTTCGCCTTCCCTATTGAGAAAGTGGGTGGCTGGGTTCATCTTTGGCTTTCGGATGGTCTCATTGACTCCCATAAAGCTCATCATTTGGTTGGACACTTGATCAAAGGGACCCAGAGGCCCAGGGTGGCCTGACAGAGTCCGAGACCTGCTGTTGTCAGGATTCTGTAGAAGGTTTGGGGAGCCCTTAGGGTACTGAGACCCCACTATAGAGGCCAAACATTGAGGGCTGGAAAGAAAACACCAAGCTTTTTCCTTGGGGAACTTGGAAGGTACCTGCTGGAGTGGAGCTCTGATAGGAATGGGGGCAGTGGCCTCCTCCCTGGGGAATGAATCTGAGCTGTAATCATAGATGCTGCTGAGCTGTAAAGTGGGGTCAGCAGGGAGAACTTGACAGTGAGGTCTCCATGGCCCAGCAAGGTCTGGGCAGAGTTCCCTTCCTTGGGGTGCCTTGAACCGGGCTGGGAAAGGGAAAGTCCTCAGAGGCAGAAAATTGTTGAAGTGGCTTTTGTGGAACTTACGTAGTTCACTTAATAATCTTTTAGGTTCTGTGTTCTGTATCCTGCCAGCCCCTCACCACTCTGCCTGCTGCCCCTTTCCCATCCCTGTGGTCTGACAGCTCAGGGGTTGCTGTGCAGTGGGCTTCCCTCCTCATGGGCCAGGTCACTGGCTCTGTCTGTCTCACTGTCTTTCCCTTCATGAGCTAAGCTGGCTACTAGAGAACCAACTAGAACTCCAGGACTGAGCCTGCCAGTGTAGTTTGTATTCACAGACTCTGCTCTCCTAGTCAAAAGGACTTTTAGAGATCACCTAATCCAACCCATTCATTTTTACATACCGATGAAGAAACCAAGGCCCAGACAGGTGCCGCAAGGAATCTGTATGCATCTTAACCCCACCGTGTCCTGATTCTTAACTCTCCCAGACTACCTTCCTAGGACTCCAATACCAAGGGTCAGGCCCTAAGACCTTGGGTCCAGTGCTTTGGGTCTGGCTCCTCCTATCGCCTTGGGGATGGCCAGCGGGCTGGGTCCTTCCAGACATTGATCAGCTCTCCAGGCCTTCTGGGTAGTTAAAGATGAGAAAGTGGCTCTGGATGGTGCCGAGTCCTGGATGTCAAACCATCTGCTTGTCAGTTCTATTTATTATTCATGAGGAAACATGAGTCCCTGGGTTGGCAGGGTCAGGGATTTTGTCCCTTACCCTCTTTCTAGCTTATCCCCTGGGAGTGGTATTCTTGTGCTTGCTATAGGGCGGCTGCTTGGGGGAAGCACCTGCTTCTCCAGCTGTGGTCTGGGTGGGATCTCGCTGCCTTTTAGATGCTCATGCCAGCTGTGGGAACCTGGGCCAGAAATTTTTTTTTTTTCATAATAGATGATTTCCTTGCACTTCTCTCAGAGAGCTCAGAGACCCAGGGCAAAACCTGAGCAGGAGGCCTGGGCCCACATCTTTGTGTGAGCTCTGGGTTACAGGGGCAGGGACTGCAGAGTGTGTCTGTCTCTCTGTGGAAACAGGAGACCAGAGTTTGAGTCCAGTCCTTGCCACTTTTTAGCCAAGTAGGATGGGTAAGGCCTTGACATCTCTGAGACTCAGTTTTCTCATCTGTGACATGAAGATAACAATAGACCTAACAGAAATACTTTCACGAGTAAGTTAAACTGACACTGTAGCAGATTCAAAGTATCAGATAAGCACCCTCCCACGATCCACCAAAAGACAATGCAGATGCCCCAAGAAACACACAAACTGGCAGTAGAATTGGAAAGTAAAGAGAAGAGATCATCATAGGCCCACGTCCAGGGGACTTTCCATTAGTTGCAAGGTTGATAGAGGATGGATGGAGAAATATAATCTGGGGTTCTGCACACATCACAGGGTGAGCAAGAACAGTCCAGACAACCACAAAGAAGGCAAAATATGGCATCGACTCATCACCACTATCAGCCCTAATTCACCAGCCCGGCAGGAGCCACGCTGACCGGGACACCAGATGGCCATTCTCAGCCGCCTGGGAACTGTCTTCTCAGTTAGCCAGAGAGGTGTCTTCCCTTTTTCACCCCTATTTCCCCACCCCTTTCTATGTCTTTTTGAAAAGTTGGATATCCTCGGAGTGACAGGCCTGAAGGTAGAGAGTCAAAGAAAGTGCCCTGAGCCCTGGAGCTGCCCTGGGAAAAGTGTGGGCCAGGACAGAGCCAGGAAGGGCTGGATACAAAGCATGCTGGAGCAGCTATATCTCCAGTACTCGGCCTGAGCATCAGACTTTTAGCCAGATTGTAGGACCAATAGCCAGAGATCTCACCTCTCTACAAAACAGAGCCATAGATACCTGTTGCCTGATTCCCCCTGAATGACTCCCAGTACCTTCTGAGCTCTTCCCTAGTACCCATCGGAATCATCATTAAATATTTAATTACATAATTAGTTGTTTACTGTCTGTCTGTCCTCTTGGAATGAAGGCTTTAGGAGGGCAGGACTAACTCTGCCTGGCTTACTACTATATTTTTGGCACTCAACATAAGCCTTGGTATTTTAAGGACTTAAATATTTGTTGAATGCAGTTAATGTGGAGAATCAATTTGTATACTTTGGAAAGGAATTTGGCAGTATATTCCAAGAATTAAAAAAAAATGTTTATGCCCTTAATATCAGGTAGTATGCTTTTGGATACAATAGAGAACCCTGATTCAAACTGGCTTAAGCCAAGGGAAACACATTGCCTCACATAATGGGAAGGCCAGAGAAAGACAGGCTTCAGGGTGGCCCGAGGCCCTTACTGTATCTGTGCTTTGTTGTCCTCAGCAACACTGGCTTCATCCTAGGACTGGGACCTCTCTAGTGGGAGGAATCTTGAGGGAGGAAGTGAAAGACAAAGACAGAGGGTGAGAGACCCCTTTCTTGTAAGCATGGAATCCGAATCTTTTCCCTAAGTTGGATTGGGCCAACATTGTCACAGGCTCACCTTTAGACCAGTAATAGTTCCCAAGGTGATTGTCACTTGCTGACCAGCTTAAACTAATCAGGACAGGGTGGTGTTGGATAAAACCAGCAACTCTTTCAGAAAGCAGGAGGAGAGAGTGGAAGCTACCAGCAGTGTCCACAGCCCTTTAAACCAGTCACCCAATTTCTATGAATCAATCCTAAGGAAAAAAGCAGATAAAATCAGTGTAGAAAGAGGTTTATTGCAGTGTTATTTAAAAGACAGGAGGGAGGGAAGGGAGTGAAGTGAAGACAGAGCGAAGAAAGTTGAACCTAATCTAAAAGGTAACTATATTAAAGTGTTTAAGTCTGCTACCTCCATATAATAGAGTATTATGGTGGCATTAAAACATTTATACAAACTGTAAATGACATTGGAAATGCTTGTGATATAATGCTAAAATGGAAAATCCCAGGATATAAAATTGCAGGATATAAAATGCATAGAAAAGGGACTGAGAGGAAATAGGTTAAATGCCTATTGTGGCTGCCTCTCAGTAGTGCAGTTAAGGGTGACTTTTGGCTGATTCTTTATCCTTTTCTGTACCGTCCCCTTCAAACAGGAGGACCCCTTCTACTTGCTCAGGTTGCAGCCAGCTTTGTTCTTCCTGTTCTTGTTGGCTATGAAATAACAGTTGCTAACACTTAGTGAATATTTATTCTATGCCTGACACTGTTCTAGGCACACATACACTGACTTAATCCCTACAACAATTCGATGAGGTAAGTGCTTTTATTTCTCGTTTTGCTGAGGTGTTCACTGAAACCCCAAGATGCTTGGTCACAAGGTCATACAGCTAGTGTACAGAGGCCTTTGGAAATTCAAGCGTCAGCTGTGTGATTCCACAGCCTCGGTCTTTGCCACCAAACCAGGTCATTTGCCAGGCAGCCATGTGTCCATAGGAATAGTCCAATTTATTGAGCCAGACTGTGCACACTCTTTACATGTATTTGTTCATTGAATTCTTAAAACCTCAGAGAGGTTGCCCAAGGTCCCACAGCTAGAAAGTGGTGACTGCAGTAGAGTGGCCCTGGGGTCTGATGTGGGACCCCTTTGTCTCTTTGTTTCCCCCACAGAGTTGCTTGAGGCCCCACTGCTCCTCAGGCCATGTTTAACGGGGAGCCGGATCCAGCCTCGGCCGCGGGCCCCAGGAACGTGGTTCGGAGTTCCAGCATCAGTGGTGAAATATGCGGATCCCAGCAGGTGGGGGGTGGGACAGGGGTCACCACTGCCAAGAAGCGACGCAGCAGCCTTGGGGCCAAGATGGTGGCCATCGTGGGCCTGACCCAGTGGAGCAAGAGCACACTCCAGCTCCCCCAGCCTGGTAAGGGTGCATGGGACACCAAGGGGCTGGGTGGGGTACCTTGCAATGACAGGGAACCCAAGAATTGTCTTTATGGGTGTATTTGGCTACACCCACAAACACTTATGTAGCACTTATCATATACCAGGAACTGTTCTAGGTCCAGTATGTGTCCTGACTCATTGAACCATCATGTCATTCTATGAGGCAAGTACTAAAGCACACAGAAGGGAAGTAAGATGCCCCAAACTACATAGCAAGTAGGTAGTAGAGCCTGGATTTAAACCCCAACAGATGGGCTTCTAAGTTCATTACCATAACTGAACTCCTAACCATTATACTCTGCTGCCTCTATGCACAATAGACATATTTATCAGCAAGTGTTGATTAAACAGTCATTGTGTTCCTGGCACTGTGTTCAGTGATACAACTTCACAGACACACACATCCACAAGACTCACTCTCACCTGTAATCTCTGTTTCCTAAGTACAAAGAGCACACAGATGTAGTTGCATAGTCACACACATACATTCCAAAGTCACAAGAGAGACATGCGCACATTAAGACGCATGCCTTGCATAGTCACATAGATAGCATGCTCTGTTACTCAGGTAAGACACTGCCCTACTGCCAGGAAAAGGATAATACAGCCAGTTATACTGTACATGGTCACAAACAACACTAGTCATGCAGATCACATAAACACAGCCCTCTGATACAGACATACCCAGATCATAGATGCTCCATTACACACTTGCACACACAATGGCCTATGGTCACAGAAACGTCACACATGTGTATGTACATATCTCATGAAAAACCACATTCACATACCTTACCAGCTATGTCCTGAAAAATACGCTTTCTCAGACACTCAGTATGGAATCCCCGATATCCTCAGACTGGTGGGTGACCACCTGGTCACATAGAGTCACACCCAGACCCCATACCACAGAGGAGCCAGCCCTCCCCACCAAGACCTCCTCACTTTGTGGCATCAGCCCAGACACCAGCTGGTTGTGTATTAAAATCTTTTCCTGCTTATTTTTCTCCGAGTAACAACTTCCCCAAGAAACCTTCAAATAGGCAGCTGGATGGGGGTGGTGAGGGGGCGGGGGTGCCGGAGGATCCGGGGAGAACGCTCATCAAGACTCCCAGTTGGGGTTGGGGGTGGGGGACTTTTCCAGGCCTTAAAATAGATTTTTACGAAGCCCTCCACAGGAGCATGTGGGATGGTCTTTTCTAGCACTCAAGCTGCGATGTGGTTCCTGGCTCACAGAAATGCTAAATGGAGAGGGGGCTTGCAGTTATTAGTGCCCCAGGGTGGGCATAGCCTCTGTGAACATGCAGTGTAGACCTGACAGTAGGGAGTGAGGAAGATGGGGACCTAGGGATCCAGGAGTTGGGCTTGGGGCAGAACCAAGAGGTGGGATTAAGATTAAAGCAAGGAGGTATTGGACTTCAGAAGACCAAGCCCTGCTGATCTCCTCTGAGTCAGCTTCAGACCCAAAGGGTTCTCCATGCTCAAAGTGATCTGGATGGACAGTCTTTCAAAGCCAGGTCAGGAGCCCGAGTCACTGAGAGATATTTCAGTGATCTGCCTTCGTCTGTTCGCCTTCCTAGACGCTAGTCGGCAGGGAGGGACTGGAGCGGGCATCAGGGAGACCAGCCTTGAGGGGAGCTGAGTGATGGGGCTCTGGATCACTTGTTTCAATGATATGCGAGGGTACGGCTGAAGGCCTGGGGCCAGAGCCAGGGGAATTACCTCGATCCCCTTCTAATCGAAGGTCTCTATGAATCATCCAATCACTAAATGTCAGTGCAGGAAGGGCCCCTTGAGATCATCTAGTCTGATGGACTCATTTTATTGATGAGGCATCTGAGCCCGAAGAGCAGAAGGCACTTTCCTGGAAAATGACTTCAAAGTGGCCACACCTTGCCATTTACTAGCTGGGTGGCTCAGGCAAGTTACTTCACCTCTCGGAGCTTGCCTCCTTGTTTGACAATAAGGACAATAACACATGCCTGCAGAACTGTCCAGGGGATTAAACAAGAGATGCGAAGGCAGCCAGCCTTGTACATAGTAGATGTTTGGTACACTGTTGGGGTTATTCTTATTACCCATGGTCACACAGTAGGGCCAAAAAAAATGTGAGTTTTCTGACCTTCACAGCTCTGCCTCTAGCTTGTAGCATATTCCTCTCCCATCTATAATTCCTTGTCCCCATTTTTTCCCACGAGGCCTTGAGGGAGGTTGCCGGTGTCCCAGCTTGGAGCCCCATCCTGGGTAGTGTAATCTGGCCCCAGAGGAATGTATGGGGATGACTCACCATGGGTATCAGCCATGGAAACTTCGTTCTGGGAAAAGATCTTAGCAAAGTATCCCCTGCTGCCCCTGAGTGGGATGGCTCAGTTGCCTGCAGGGCTGGGCTGTGAGAAGTGGGGAGGAACTCCTCTCCTGGACCCAGTCTCTGGGCTCTGGGTCTGCCTTCCCAGCGGCCTTCTTTCTCCTGGTTTATCCATACCCTGCATTGGCTCGAGCTCTGCCTATCCTCTCTTTTGTGTTTTAAAGCTCCCTGGACCAGCCTTCACTCTCATTCCCTGATCTCCTGCATGCCCCTTCTAGTTTATTTCTCACACTGCCCTAGAGTGGCTTTCAAAAATTTACCCTGAAACTTTAGACGACTAGTCCTGGTTCTAACTCCTCATGGGACCTTGGGCAAGTCACTTTCCCATTGGGTCTGTTTCCTCTGTAACATGAAGCTCAAAAGACTCTCTTCCAGCTTCCTTCTAGGTCTTACATTCCTCTAAGTTGTGGAGCAGTGAGGAGGGTGGGGTCAGAGCATTGGGGTCCCAGGACTCAGGTGAGTTCTGGCCTAGCCCTAGGCTGAGTCCATACAGGGCCATCCTGGGCTGTCCCAGCCCCTGCTCAAATAGGATTCCTCTTTTCAGTACCAAGGACAGCAGTTCCACCCTCCTGGGCTCTGGACTCTGTGTCATTCCAGAAGATGCTGTGGGGAGTGCTGTTGGGAGCTGTAACTGCCTCTCCCTTGTATGTGGTGGGACAAAAGGGTTGATTCCTGGAATCTTTTCGTCTCCAGAGACCACAGAATTATTGCAAGCAACTTGGCCTGGTTCTCTAGAGAGAGAGAGGCTACATAAAGTTGCTCCCCAGATCAACAGATTTTAGAGACTGGACAGGTATCAAACAGTAAAGAAATTTTTCTCTAAGGTTGCACGACTTTTCTTCTTATCCAGAAGAGGTAGAATTTAATCTCTGCTGAATCACATCTCAAACCAACGTGGAGTTGGTCGGGGGGAGTGAGAAGTAGCATGTCAGCAGACTGGGAATCAGTGGGCCTGGGGTCTAGCCCCAGCCCTATGGGACCCTGGGCCTCAGGTTCCCCATCTGTGAAGTGGCAGGGGCAGGGAGCTAGCTAGCTGAAGCATCTAACATTTCAGGATTCTGTGACTCCCCTACCCAAGGGCTCACAGTGGGTTGGGCAGGTCTGGTCAAAGAAGATAAATTTCCTCCCAAATGGGTCAAAGCTTTTTCAGGCTCTAGAAGAGGGAGAACTGGGGCCCCGTGGTTAGTGAGGCTCTGTCTTCAACTCAGTGTTGTTGTGGGGGGCATTCCAGGGAAGGGAGGGTAAAGTGCAGCTCCCACAGACCCACCTGTCTTCTAACTGGCTTAGAGGAGATTGGCAGTTAGGAGCCAGGACAGGACAAAGTCCCACAACACCCACCATTATTGCCAGCCCTGTGCACGGTGGGTCACACACTGTGGGTTTGCATTTGTGTGTGTGATGGAGTGGATAGGTTCAACTCCAAGTGTTAGCGTGTGAAAGTCACATTTATGTGGCAGAGTATGTCATGTGTATGTATGACTGGGACCTGGTAGGACCATTTGTAACTGTTGTATAAACATACACATGACTTTGTACATGAGATCATTGTCTTCATAAATGTGATTGTGAGCACTGGTGTGTGTCTTCTTATGCCTGTTGATATGAAAGAAGTATGGATGAGCTAATGTGACTGTGTGTGTAAGACAGACAGACAGGCAGGCAGACATATCGATGGTTCCATTGATTCCTGGATAGTTAGCTATTTCAACATCCTGGAAGCTGGGATCGTTTCAGAGGAGACATTCCTCCTCACTACCACCCCCACTTCCAGCCCCCCATCTCATCCACCAGTGATGCTGGCCTTCTCAGCCTCCCCTCCCTCAGTGGAACTTCTGAAAGATAAGTAGGACAAAGCAGGAGAAATAGTCACTCTTTTCCCAGGCCAGGATCTTCAAAATCCCCTTCCCAACCCACCATTAGATGTGGGTGGAAGAAGGGGTTGCCAGGGTAGCAAGCTCCCCGCTCTCCACAGCTTTGGGAAGGGGGTGCTGCATGTCCTGCCCTACCCTCAGGCTCTCCTCATCCCAGTAGGCAACTTCACTCTTAATTTGCCTGGGTCTCTAATCAGTGACAGCAGATGGCTCCTTTGAAACAGTCCCTTCCCATCAGGCTTTTTAGGCAGCCAAGCTTCTGCAGGGGATGTCCTGTAAACCCTCAACACATCTTCTGCTCCCCGCACCCCTGCCCCAGGAGGAGAGGGTGTCCAGAGGGACCACACTGCAATGCTGAGGAGGTTGCCACAGAAACCCAAGCAGGATGGTGTGCTGCTAGGAGAGGCAAAATGCCCATGTTCCCTTCAAGGCTGAGGAGGGGTGCTGGGGTAGGGGTAGAGGGGCGCTCTGAACAGGAGGCACAGTGACACAGGGGAGAGCTCTCCCTGCATACCTTCTAGAGTTCTTCTGCCGACTTCTGTCTCAAAGCCAAAGTCAGTTCAGGTCAACCTAGCTGACCCTCTCCCAGTCTTGCTTCCCTAATGGGGAATCCCACCTTGAGAATGCATGTTAGTTTGAGAGTGGCCAGGTGTCACATGGGGTTTTTATAGGGCCCATGAAGGTATCAGAGAGGTGGGTCATGAGCTCTGAGTGTGCTAAGATGCACAAGGGGAAGCAAATCTTGGAATTCCACTGAAGGCAAACTTTCTAGAAGAGAGGAGAGAACAAGTCCTTTGGATTAAGGGCTGAAATTGAGTGGGAAGGTGGCTGTCAAGGAAGCCTAGCGAGGGGGAGGGCCAAGCACTGCAGGGCAAGGACTCTACCTGGTGACTCAACACACTCCAGCCCCACCGTCCCAACTCTGCCTCCACCAGCTTCCTAGCCTGCTTTGTGTGTGCCCCTGCCCTGAGCAGGGCCACAGGGCAGGCTGCAGACTGGCTTTAGAGGTCATCTCAGCAATGGCCCTGCCTCCAGTCACAGTCCTGCCCATCATACCCCTTCTCAAGAGGGTGACTTTGGGCAGCTCATCCGTGATCTGACCTTGTTCCCTCTCTGTGCTTTGGGCATCACAGAAGGGGCAACCAAGAAGCTGCGCAGCAACATCCGGCGGAGCACAGAGACAGGAATCGCTGTGGAGATGCGGAGCCGGGTCACGCGCCAGGGCAGCCGAGAGTCCACCGATGGGAGCACCAACAGCAACAGCTCCGACGGCACGTGCGTTCAACCCACCATACCGCGGTCTCTGCCCCCCTCCTTGGTCCAACACACTGAGCCAGGGACAGGGCAAGGAAACCTCCAGCTGGATTTCCAGCCCAGATGTCTGGGCTCCTCTGTGTCCATGTCTCCCTCCATTCTCTTCCCCTAGACATCCTGTGCCTAGGCCCCAGTCTTGCTATTGCTCTGGGCTGCTGTTTCTCATCTGAATACCCCAGCGGCCCAGGAACAGTTCATCCCTTATGTTTGTTCCATGCCTCCCGCCTCCCAGCACCTACATGCTGCCCCGCTCCAGAGGAGAGGGTTGAAAAGGAAAATGTTATTCTAAAATCCTTTTAATCTAAAACCATTTTTATGGCTGAGATAAATGGAATCCTTATAAGTCCCCTTCCTTGGAGCTTAGGAAATTGGACCAGCTCATGTCTTTCAAACTATGGGTAGTGACTCATAGGAAAGAAGGAGCAAAACCTGCATTAGAAAAAGAAATAGAAATTCAAATGTATCCTATAGAGTAAGGGTGAATTACCTTGTGAACTTTTGTTTCAGTATTTTGACTCTATGGATGCACATAGGTCTATGACATTAAATGTATTTCTTACAGTCGTGTGTAAGTCATAGCCAACAATTTGAAAGTCAGTAGCTTAGATATTCCCTTGGATCTCTTCTGAATTATGAAACTAGGGTCATGTGATTAAGATTTTATGATTTGGCTTCATTAAGGCACAATGCGTTCAGTGTTGTGTAGCTCTACTGTTTAAGATTCTGTGGTCACGTATCTCGCTACCATACCTACATCCATGAATGCGAGCAGCCACTAGCATTTCTTGTATCTTACCACGTGCAGAGCATCACTGGGCAGTTCAGATCAGTGCTTCTTACTCTGGGATCTGCCAGGCACTATCAGAACAGAAACTGTCTCATTTAACACAAACCCCTGAGGGATGTTGGTACTACCTGAGAAACTGAGACACGGAAGAAAGGTGAGGTACCTGACCCAAGGTAACAGCTATTAAATGGCGGTGGAGTCAGGATTTGAATTAAGGCCATTTGACTTTATAACCCTTGTTCGTAATCTCTATACTCTCTGCACCAAGCTCCTGAAATTCTGGGACCTCCAGAGTCTACATTTCTTTATTTAACCTTCTCCAATACCATTATCCTAAGAATGTGATATTAGGCTATTGCTGACTGTGGCCAATCACAGCAGGTGGGCCTCAGAGCCTCTTCCTGGGGATTTCAGAGAGACACCCAGGCCCTCTCCGATAGCATTTGTAGCCTATCTCCCCTCCCTGCCTGTCAGTGGCCAAAGGGAATGCAAGGCCAAGATATCCAGCAGGGGACTTGTTCTGGGGCAGCCTTTCATCTCTCTAGCCAGGAGTCTGAGCTGTTCCAAGAGGTCTTAGAACTCTGTTCGGTCCACTGTATCCCATGAACAGACCTGGGTCAGCCCTCCCTCGTCTGTCCTTTTTCTACTGGCCACATGCAGAACACCTAGGCTTGAGGACATGAGCAAGTAGCACTTTTCTTTTGATGATAACGGTACCAATGATAACTACCATTTACTGTTTTGTGTTTGTCTGAACTTTTCACGCACCATCTGCCCTAACCCTCACCATAACCCTACACAACTTGAGCGTCATCTCTGTTTTGCAGACGAGTCTTTACCTCTTGAAACCTCTGTTTTCTCATCTGTAAAATTGGATAATCACTCCTGCCACACAGAGTGGTTGTAAGGATTAAATTACATGGTACACATAGAGCCGTTAGTGTGCTATTGGCATCTGGCCAACTTTCAATCATTGTGGGTTTTTTTGTTACTATTTCCAGGCCCCCCTACAACCGTGGACCACCTACCATCACTCATCACTAATCTCAACCCTATAATTGTGTTATTTTGGTCTCAGTAGCTGTTTTGGGCACCACCTCATGCTATTGACTTGATTTCAAACTTAGAATAATCTAAACCTCAGTTCTTGGAACTTGCTTCAGGCCTATATCTCTGGTTCTTGGCACTCATATCCCCTGGTGAGGGCACAGGTGTCCAGCCTTTTAAGGGTCACCTAAGGAATCTTGGAGCTTGAGAATTAAATACCATCATCACATTACATCCAAGTATTTTTCTTTAATGTGCAGAGACAGTCTATTTGTCCCCAGCCACAGTAGTACATGCACACAATAGAGGGGAAACTGAGGTACAGAGGAGTGTGCCCAGGGCCCAAGAGGCAGAGCTACTGTATCCCACCAGCCAGATGCCCTCACATGCCCCTCTGCCTCCTTCCCCAGGTTCATCTTCCCCACCACCCGGCTAGGGGCTGAAAGCCAGTTCAGCGATTTCCTGGATGGGCTCGGACCAGCCCAGATTGTGGGGCGACAGACACTGGCAACGCCACCAATGGGTGAGTCCTCTTGAGGGCAAGGTGAGTGGGATAATGGCAGCCAAGCAGCAGAAAGGGTAAGCCCAATGAGGGCCCTGTGTGACCAAAGCAGCAGAAATGAACCCTGGCTCAGGCTTCGGTGCCAACGAGAAGTAGTGAGCATAGCACTCGTCATTATGCCCCTCCTCAAAGAGGAAGGCTATCCTGCAACAGATTTTCTAGCACATTCCCTCCCTCGCTTCACCACACACTCACACACCCACTGTGTACCCAGCAGTGCTAAGTGCCGGACTCATAACGGTGAACAAAAACTTTCACGGCATTAACTTTTATGGAGTCTGTTCTAGCATCAGTTCTCTGTGTGGCCTTGCACAAGTCCCTTCCTTGAGGCTGTTTCCTCCTCTGTAAAATGGGATGTATACCTGCCTTCATTCTGCAATCCAGTAGTTTGAGGTTTGTTTGTTTGTTTGTTTCTGATGCTTGCATGAAGTATTTCATTCACTCCTTAGGAACTATGCCTTATTTACTTCTGACGACGTCTGGCACTTAGAAGCCTTTTAGTAATTTTCTCATCTATCTTCCCTGCAGCTAGGAAGTACTTTCTAAAGTCAATACTTGGTCCTCTTAGATGCAGTTCTGGCTCCCTCCTCTCCCTTAGATATTGGCTGTGTTGGCTTCAAGCAGCTCCTTCCAGATCTAGCTACCCCAGAGATGCCTCCTTGTCTCCATCCTCCTCTCCATGTGTCTGACTGAACAGTATCTGACCCACACATCTGCACTGACCTCACAGCAAATGAGCAAGCTGAGTAGAGACAGTGCCCTGCTGTGAGCGATACAGTGGAGCTGGGATTTTATTCCAGGCCAGGACTCCTCCCACTGCACTGCCCTGTCTTCCTCGAATGTGCTGGAAGAGGGGTCCATGGGGACCCTCGGAGGGTGAGCATCAGCTCTTATCTGACTCTTGGGTTGGATTTGGCTAATTCCCAGCCCCTGCTTTCAGACTCTTAAGGGCCTCAGAGGTCTGCTTTTCCCAGCCCTGGGCCCATCCAAAGACTGAGAGAGACAGAGAGAGGAGTTAGCTGCTTCCTAAAGTCAAATGCGCCATTGCAGCCTAGAACTATGCATGTCGTGCCCTCTGGTGTCCAAAACTGGGAAGGACAGGTTTGCATTTGTCCATCTTAGAGATGTTTCGGAGAGACAAGGGGGAAGTTAATTCCTGAGTCACCCACCTTCTCTTTCCCATGGGGAGGTCAGGATTAGCTGGGGGGGGATGAATTCCAGAATGTCTCCTAAAAATAATAAATCCCCATCTTCCCAAGTATGCAAATACAAACAATTGCATAATGGCTCAGAGAATCTAAAATGGGTAGCTGAACCCAAAGTCTAGCCTATTTTAATCTTTTTGCACCAAGCTTATGATTCTGCACTTCTTTGAGGGCTGTTTCAAATGACTAATATGTAATTTCAAGTTCTGCTAACTCAGGCTGAACAAAGCTAACAGTTGCAGAAATCAGATAACTAACAAGACTCCACACATAGAACTTGTCCCGGCAGATGATCCGTTTTGTGAGAGCAGAGTGAGGGGTTCTCAGTTCTCTGCTCCCTGGAAATCTGCCAGCCTTCCCTCCAACCTTTGGCAAGGGTACAAGCAGACCCTCATTCCCAGGGAGCGCCTCGTGTCCTGGGTAGGCTTATATCTCAGCATCTTTTCAAACTGATATTTTAAAAATATATTTGTTTGACATTTGTTTAGAGGAGTGGTTGAGGGCAGCTGTGTAGAAGGTGAATGAGAGCCACTGAGCCCACAGCCTTCCCTCCATCTTCCTGACATGAAGCTCTGTCTCCAGACGTGCCTATTTTACTCAGCACAGCAGAAGCCCCACAGTTAACCAGACTTAGATGGGAGTTTGCAGCCATTTGTTGTTCCCCAAGCATGTCTCTTGAGGGTCATGCCCCATCCCACTCCAAGGGACCCAGCAAAGCATTTCCCAGCCACCTTAAAGTGGCCTCCTGGGGACAGTTCTTATACATGCCATTTTCTCCATCTTGTGCCCTTTCTAATGCTGTGGTGTCCTCTGCAGACTGGTATTCTGCACAGTGGCTTGGTGGCCTGCCCCTGATCTGGCTTTGGCTGGACTGTCCTCTTTTCCCTCACAGGGGACGTGCACATTGCCATCATGGACCGGAGCGGCCAGCTTGAGGTGGAAGTGATCGAGGCTCGGGGCCTGACCCCCAAACCTGGCTCCAAATCCCTCCCAGGTGAGGACGAGCAGCTGTGCAAGGGATGTTGGACTTGGGAGGTCCTTCCGGGGAGGGGTATGTAGCTGAGCTCTTGGTCTAGTGAGTCCTCAGCTCGCCATTCACCTAAGTCAGTATTCTCAACACCAGATTCCTGGCTTGCCTGGAAGGCCAGTGAACAGGGGTAGGGGTAGCGGTAGGGGAAGGTGGAGGAGTCAGTATTGGAGTCAGTCTCTCCCACCTCCTGTCCACTGGGTAGCTCATCCTGCTCACCCTGCCCACCTCCAAGATGACCTGGAGTTTGGGGATGGGGCAGGCCACAGCAGTCCCTCTTGAATCCCTTCGCATTGTGCTTTCTCCTGTCCCTCAGCTACCTATATCAAGGTTTACCTGCTTGAGAATGGGGCCTGCTTGGCCAAGAAGAAAACGAAGGTGGCCAAGAAGACCTGTGACCCCCTGTACCAGCAGGCTCTGCTTTTTGATGAGGGGCCCCAGGGCAGGGTGCTGCAGGTGAGTATGACAGGGTGACTCTTCAAAGTCTGTAAGTCATAATTTAAAATTTGTTTTATTTTTGATTTCTCCTGGGCCAGGTACTAATGCCAGATGCATTAGTACACATCACCTATTTATTTTCACAACTTAGTGAGGTATTACTGCCCCCAGTTGATTCATAAGGAAACTAAGGTTTGGTGGATAACTCGATTGCCCCCAGGTTGCACAACTGGAAGGTAGAAGCAGGATCGGTTTGACTATCACCTCCTCCTTCCAGCTGGTGCTGGTATTTATTGTGCTTCTGCTTCACCCCAGGCTCTGTGGTAGGTGCTTTCCAAATGTGACTTAACTTTGTCGTTGAGATGATCCTGTGAAGCAGGTATGATTCTCCCCATTTTACAAATGAGGACGCAGTCTCAGAAAGATGGAGTGACTAGCTGGAGGTTTTGGCTAGCAACTTGCAGAGCCAAGTTCAGCCCAGGTTTGGGTGACTCTTGCCCCAACTACGTGAGAGTGACAACACACTTCACAGTCCTGGGAGGGAGGGCTCATCATGCCCATTTCATGGATGAAGTGCCCCAAATGCATAAGGGGTTACATGGGACAGAGCACAGTGGTGGTCGGCCTCTGGGTTCAGTCCTAGGTTCGAGTTCCAGCTTGATCACTTACCAACTGTTGTATGTTGTAAAGATTAAATGAGAGACGCATGTAGAGGGCCTCACACAGTGCCTGGCACATAGACAGCTACTTACCAAACCATAGCAGTCGTGGTGGTAGAGGCTGTTGGCCTGGCCTTAGGCCATGGAGGTGGCAGAGGAGAGGCTTTGGCTGGGGATTATCTGGGCTGTGTGACTTCTTGTCTAGAGCTGTTCTCTGGGCTGAGGTGGTTCCATAGCAGGGGCCCCTGAAATTGCAAAGAGTAAGAACTGAGGGACCCTGGGGATGTGTGGGGGAAAGGGGGTCTTGGGCATCTGTGTTTATATATATTGGGATTCCGTTTTGAAAAAAGGGTTCATCGATAAAACAAGAATTTGAAAATCACTGAGTTATTTATTCTCCTCACCCGCTTTTACGGGTGTGAACACTGAGGTCCAGTGAGGGCAAGGTGCTTGTGGCAGAGCAGGAACTGTGACCCACATCCTGGACTCTCAGTGTGCTCCGTCTTGGGGCTGACTATCATCTGGGCTACTGAGAGGCTCTGGAAGTCAGACCCAGGTTCCAATCCAGCTCTGCCACCAAGTCCTGTGTATTTAGGGGGTAATTAATTATCTTTCTTCTTTGTGGGAATAATAGTGCACAGCACCTCTGCCTAGATGGTTGCAACAATTGAGATGATGTATTTAAGGCCCATAGGATGGAGCCTGGCACTTCTTAAGAGCTCGCTAAGTTATTGCCTAGAATCAATCCAAGTTCGGTTTTCTCTGTCCCGTCTGTGCCCTGGCAAAATTTGTAGGTTCCTGGGCCCACTGCCCAGCCCGGAGTCGGGGAGGCGGCTCAGCTTCTCTCCTCTTCCCCACTGGCAGGTGATCGTCTGGGGAGACTACGGCCGCATGGACCACAAGTGCTTCATGGGCATGGCTCAGATCATGCTAGATGAGCTGGACCTGAGTGCCGCCGTCACCGGCTGGTACAAACTCTTCCCCACTTCCTCCGTGGCAGACTCTACACTCGGATCCCTCACCAGGCGCCTGTCCCAGTCCTCCCTGGAGAGTGCCACCAGCCCCTCGTGCTCCTAAGGACCTCAGGAAGAGGCCGGGATGCGGTGTGGGAAGGGGTGCCTGCTGGCCTGCCACCTCCTCCCCTGTACATAGTCACGTCTTTCTGGCCCCTTCACCCTCCTGCATGCCTGTTGGCTACTGGGCCCGTCCCAGCTGGCAGTGGAGACGTGTGCGTGTGCGTGTGTGTGTGTGTGTGTGTGTGTGTGTGTGTGAGAGAGAGAGAGAGAGAGTGTGCACACGTATGTATGCGTGTGTCTGTGTGTGACCACGTTATATCCGTTCATTTGTCTGGGTATAGTCAGTCTTGGTGACTATGTGGGCTGGAATCTATGTCTCTCTGTGTCTTGTTGAAAAGAAACCCAAAGGCGTCTTGTGTGGTTACGACTCCCCCTCAATCCAGGGATGGAAGAGGGGGCCATGGCCATTGTTCCATCCTGCCTGGTCCAGTGTGCAGGGCGGGGCCTGTGTGTCCTGCCTATGACTCTAAGTGGTTCCTGCATAACTTTCTGTCTTGTTCTTTGTTCCACCTTTGCCTCTCCAGCACTGCTGCTTTTTTGAGGAATGTAGCATCCACTGCAGCTGGCTACACTGAGGCCCCTCTGGGAACCCTGATACCCCTCCTCCTACCCATCTGGGAACCCCAACATCCCTCCTCCTACCAGGCACTCTGGCAGCTTTTCCCACTAAATGCATCTGCGGCATGTAGCATGCTCATCTAGTGCTTTGGCCAGGGGCCTGGGAGCAAAGATGCCCAGAAAGCTGGGGGCTTGGAGATTGCTTCCTCCCTTGGGCTGGAACCACCTCCTTCCTACAGGCCAAACATGGGGAGGTCTTAGTTCCCAGGATTGCTGGCCAGATACCTTAGAGGGAATTGCCAGTATCTTCCATAGCACTGCTCTTCACCTCCTGTGTCCCTCCAAGTCTTCTCACCTCTGACACGCCAAAGGAGCTCTCCCAGTGGACCCCAGGACGTGTGGACGGTAGGGCCTTGACATCCAGGAGGCTGGCTTCAGAGGGGATGTAATCTGCCACAGCGGACAGTCCCTGGAGGCACCTGTGTCCTCCCCAAGTCCTGAAGGTGGCCCTGTTCCCCGCTGGGCTCATCCTGGTGGGGCCTGGCCTGTGAGGAGGTCCTGAAGGTAGGGCCATTTGTTGAAATAAGGAGGGAGGGGGCTGACTTGCTCTGAGCCGCTGTTGAGAATCCTAACCTTTGGGGATTAGCTGCATGAAGGTTATCATTTAGGGCTCATTTTTCGCTCATTCCCAGACCAGGGTCCCTGTTTGGGAACTCAGACTCGTATAGGCTGTAGCCTCTTGGCTCCATAGACAGGCTGGCTCTGGACTCTAGACTGCACATCACCAGCTCTGTATAAGCAATACTCACCTGTCTCAGCCTCCCCGTCCCCTTGCCCTCCACTGCTGCCCCCTGGAGAGCGGCCTGCTTCAGGCACCTATCTGCCTCTGCTTTATTTCCTTCCACCCCTGTCTGATTGGAGCTTCCCCAGTCTACTCTAACCCTGACTTGGTCTGATAGCTGGGCCTTGTGGGTGGGGACCAGAATCGGATTGGATCTTGTGAGATGTCTGCTGGGAATCCTGAAGTCTGACTCAGGAATGCCCAGATTAGTCCTCCTTCCTCGAGTCTAGGGTGAAAGGTGAAAGGTTGCCCAGGAGACAGGTATAGCAGCCCTTAGGTCCATATCTGGTGGGGAAGAGAGAGATGGCTGGAGGGGTCAAGGTATGGGGCAGGCTCTCTCTTCCTCTTCCCCAGACATGGCCAATGCTGCAGTGACTCTAACCAACCACATACACGAGGGGGGGAGTGACCCAGGGGAGCAGTGGAGAGGTCTCCAGGCCTGAGCGCTTGGACACCACCTGTAACCAAAGCTGGATGGGCATGGAAGTGGATTCCGAGGGAGGGGTGTAGGTGGAGGCTCTCTGGAGATACAACCATTGTTGCCAAAAGGCCTCTGTTTCTGGCGGGATCCACGTTAAGCTGAAGCCAGAACCCTCCCGCCCAAGAAATGTGGAGAAGAAGCCAGGACCCCATCAGTTCTGACCACAGACAACGAGTGGGTAAAGACACAGTGAGCTCCTGGGCTCCTGCTGGAGCCTCCAGTCTTGTATCACAGACCAGAACTGTCGTGTGCGTGGAGACTAGGGAGGAGGCAGCTGGGTCTTGTCTTCTCTTTCTGCAGGAACTCCCATTGCCAGGACTGAGGAATGCATGTTTTTCTCATGTTTCTAAAATGAAGCAAAGGGCTCTGGACTCTTTGATCCTAGGGTGGGTGGGCAGAGGGAGGAAACTCACTTGAAGGAGGGTATTTTATGTCTTGTCTGTGATGTGTTCACCTCGACAGAGGTCACCCTCAGGATGGTGTGAAAATGCACCTTGGGGTGGTAGGATTATTTGTGGTAGTGTAGACATCTGTTGATGTAGCACTGAGTTGTGATCCTCAGACCTTGCAGTCACCCCCAGGGAATGGGGGATATCACTGAGGGAGATCACTCTCATTCCTCCAGGGACCCAGAAAGGTTGCAAGAGAAAGTAGGAGCTGCCAACAGAGCGGCAGCCGCTGGGTAGCTGGAGGCCAGTTCCCCTTGCCTCTGCCACTCCCTACTCCCACCTCTCTGATAGAAAGTAATCTCCCACCCCCAAGTTGACCTTGGGAATTATTCTTTCTAATCCTTTGCACCAAATAAGTGACTAAACCCTACCTGGATTTTCCCCCATGCGGGTGAAGTCGCGTGAGGCCGCTGTGTGTGATGGTGACCGGCTGGATTTAGGGTGTTTCTCAGCTTCTGGGATGTAGGAGCTTGTCTGAGAAGCTGCTCTGGAGCTAGCCTGTCTCAGGAGAGGAGGGAGTTCCAGTGAGACTCCTGGCCTTTCCTGGGCATGGGCTGGGGAGGGAGTAGCATCTGTCCTTTGTAGAGAGGATGGTGGGGAAGGAAGGAAAATGATCCCCTAAGAGTACTCCCTAACCTGAGACCACTCAGTGCCAGGTACAGTATCTTGGCTCCAATATGCATTCTTACTCCAGGTGAAACCCAGATGACTACAGGCTGGGCGCTCTGTCATTTCATCTTCCTCTGCTTAGGCAGGATTCGTGGAAGATGTGACAGAGACAGAAATGGCCCTGCAGCGATGCTGGGCTGTGGGCAGGAACCGTGGCGAATGATTCAGAGCATCTGTCTTCACATTTCTGCTCTGTTCAATCTGTCCCACTTCCTTCACAGACTCCTTCCCTACAGGGAAGCCTACAATGGGCCTTTGGTATGAATCAGGCTCAACTAAATGGGCCAAGTCTTGATTTGACATGGGGGATTGATCCTTCAGGAGAGAACCATCTCCAAAACTACTCCCCATCCGGTCTCTTCCACCACCCAGCTCTCTTAGGAAAGGAGCGTTTAGGAGGCTCTCACTGTGCGTTGCCAGGATTGGCTGAGGCAGAACCTAGAAGCTCCAGAGAATGGGCGCCTGTGCAGCTCATCGCTCCTGGAATCACTGCTGGTTAGACACAGAGGTCAAGCCAGTTCTCTCTGGGGCATGACAATAACCAGGGCAAGCACACCTGAGCTCTTCTTTACTGCTAGCCTTGAGGAGAGCATAAGCCTCCCACTGCCTCTTTTAAAGACAATAGAACCCTCCAAGGGTACTTCTTTGGAAATGAAATGTAGCACAACCTTAGACTGCATTACCAGGAGCCCCGACATGCAACCAGGGCTCTTGCTCCGTGCCCGGCTACCCAGGAGACCTGCACTCCTTCCCTGGGGCTCCAGAGCTCCTAATACCTCTGATCCCTCATCTTCCTTGGCCCAGAAAGCAGCAGGGCTTCAGTAAGGCTGCTCTTCTGTTTCTCTGATTGCTTCCTGCACTGTGCAAATTCTGCAAGAAATTGCTGCCTTTGCTTGATGTTGTAATGAGGTGTGCTCCACCTGAGTGCAGAGAGATGGTGTGATGTTTAGGGCCAGGAGGTTGTCCAGCAGAGTTTCTCCAGTGGCTGCAAGGAGATGGAAAAGAAGAGGCCCGCTGTCCTGCCGACCCCTACCTTTCTCTTCCTCTCCTCAACGTTTTCTCCATCCCAACACGTAAAGAGGGTCTTAAAAATGCTGCTTCCTGTGCTGGATTTTCTTTCACTGGATGATCAGGGAGGAGGTGGGAATGTGAACGCATTGTCCCCTGCCTTCTTCCTTAAGTCTGCTTTCACTCAGGTCGGAAGAGATTGGGGCAAAACAAAAAGATCGTGAATGAAGGGCAGGGGAGCCCCACCTAATCAGGTGAGGCCTAATGGGGGCTGGATTATCCTGGTCTGGCTGGGAAAGGGTTATTTTGAAAGAGTGCCTGAGCATCTCAGAGCAATGTCAGTGATGCCAAAGAGAGCAACTTGGCCTCCTTAGGCACCAACTCTGTTGGCCTGCCTAATGATGGGACCTTGTTCTCTGACAAAGGGCTTAATCTTTCCATGTAGCAAAGCAACTCCCCCATCCCCCAACCCTGAGCTTGGGCTTTTGTGGGCCCAGCATGGCTGTGCCTGTGAGGGAAACCACACCAGAAAGAGAAACTTGCATCCTTTCAGGGCCTAGACTGGCTGGGGGCGAGTGCTCGTTGGAAAGCATGAATGCTTTGGCAATTTCCAGCGCTCTGGTTGGAAAGTTAGCCAGTAAAGACAATGGCCTTGGGCTTCTCAAGAAGTTCATGCCAATGCCAGGAAGGGTCCCTGGGACTGGATTCCAGAGAGCTTGTCTGACAGAAATGAGCCCTGGGAATTCCAGGGGCAACAGAGCATCCGCCCCATTGGCCAGTGGCCTGAACAGCTGGCTACAGAGCATCAGAGGCTGTTCCATAAAGTTTGCCAGAAACTGTGACCATGTGCAAGACTCCTCACTTTTCTGGGCCTCAGCTTTCTCATCTGCAAAATCAGAGCATTCGCTAGTTGCTCCATGGTTCCCTTCAGGTTTTAAAAGTCTGTCCTGGAGCTGATGAGGGTTGCAAGCCTGGTACATGTGGCACCTGGTCTCATGGGCTGGTTTCTTCCAGCCCCAGGTGCCCAAGCTGGGTTCAGGTCCTCATCCATCCATACTCAGATGCTACTTCTGACAAGAACTCGGGGAATCCTAACAGACTGATTCCGCCTCTTTGTGGTTTGCTCTCTCTTTTATTCTTATGTAATGATGAAAATAATTAAGGGGTGTCTACAATGGACAGTTTTCAAGGTGCTGATGTGATGTCACAACCTCAGCTGCATCCTGTGAAGGTCAGTATCCCCACCAGCAGATGAGGCTAGGTCAGTCCTCATTTCGGCTTCTAGAATGACATCTGTGGGAGAGTTGAACATCTGAGGATTTTAAAGGAAATGCTCGCTGATGGAAAGAGAGAGAGAATTAATTTCCCTTCCATGTATTTTGCTTCTTCAACCATTCCTCTCTCCAGATTGTCTTTTACCGAGATGACATCTCAGCAAGCAGAGTGGCTGCTTCCTTAGGAAAAGCTGGCCTGGTTTTTCTATCCACTCCTTTAGAATGTAAATTCACAGGAGACAAGGACCCCTTTTTTAGAATTTCCAAATGCATCCTGCAAAGAAAGAGAGAGCTGGTAGGGACTGACAAGCACACTGCTTAGATAAGAAGCAATTAGCCTTTTATATCTGTGCTCTATACGTTTTCTATGTGCAACATCTTTCCAAACTGGTTGTGGCTCCTGGGTGGCAGGTGGATGGCTGGGAAGGACTTGCCGGCTGTTCTGTACAATGTTCTTGCCAATTCCCTTGAGGAGAAAATTCTTCACATGGCTTCTGCATGTACAGTATTTGGGCAGCAAAAAACGATTAAAGTCAGTTTGAAAATGGTCTCATGTCTTGCTTTCTGAAGATGTTTCTTAATTCTAGGAGAGAGAGAAAACAAGGTTCCATGTGACTGAGACAAAGAGGGGGAGGATGCCTTGGCTGAGGCAAGAGAGAGTAATACATCTCAGAAAAAGGCCTGAAAAAAATATGACCTGGACCTCTGACTCCTGTTTGGAGTCCTAGGACCATGGAATCTGACTGACCCAGGCAACTTCCAGGCTCTGCCTCCCATGGTTTTTGCTTACAGGCCCTCAAAGCTTCTGTTCTCATAGACTCCACAAGAGATCCCCAGAGCCACATCCATGGAGCAAAGGCTTACAATCCACTATTCATTTCTTTCTGAGTTCTTGGGTCCAGCAGCCCTGCTCCAGCATATGGCTGGGGCACTCTTGCTTAGTTAAGCCACATGTGATACAAGCAGTAAACATAGCAAGTAGACCTCCAGTGCTGTGAACTACATTTATCATTGACTCCTAGAGCACTCCTGCTTCAGGAAGGGACAGAAAGATATGTTAACATTTAGTCACTTCCGGGCAGTGCCATTGTCCTCCTAGGACTGGGTCTAGGGGTATAAAAGATGGATAAAGGAAAAGTAGCAGTCACAGCACTTGCTTGCTAGGGAAAGGCTGGCGCACTCTAACCCAAGTGACCTCCAGTGCTTTGGCTCTGGCCCTTAGTAGGCACCATCTCTTGAAAAAAGACTCATGAGACCAATATATGAGCTCTGATGCTGCCCAAGTTTCTGTCTTTTACTTCTTTTATGCTTATGCTCTCCCCGAGACATTCCATACACTCTTGTGAATTTAAGGATTTCTGTGTGTCTAGCCAGCAAAACTATTTCCAAAAATGGACAAATGAAAAAACATCCAGAGAAAGAAATTCTAAAGGATGTTCTTTAGACAGAAGGAATATAGTCCATACCCCATAGGATTATTGGGGGATTAAAATGAGAATGTGTTGAAAGTGCTCAGAACAGTGCCTGGCACATAGTAAATGCTTTTGCTATTATTAAGGAAAATGATCCTAGATGGAAGGGCTGAGATACAAGAAAAATAATTCTTAAAATTAGTGAATAGTAACATAGTTATGTTATAAAACTACAATGTTTAATTTGTGAAGTTAAAAAATGTTAGCATGAACTAAGTATCCCTAAGTATCTATTCTAAAATCTACAGTAAATACTAAGAAGATAGAATTTAGTAGATGTGACAATCCTAAATACAAACTATGAAATCCAACAGTGTATTAAAAAATAATAAATGATAATCAAGTGATATCTCAGGAATGCAAGGATGGTTCATTATTATCAGAAAAATTAATCACTGTAATTCACCACAGTAATAGGCTAAAAGAAAAAAATCATTATTATTCTAATGTAGAAAAAGCATTTTATAAAGTTTAGTCCGATTCATAATAAAGACTCTTAGTAAAGTCAAGGTAACTATTAGTTTGATAAAGTCATATCAAAAAACCTACAGCAAATATTATGTTAATGGGACACTTTAGACACACGCTCTTTAAGATTAAGATCAACACAAGGAGGTCCACTATCATTGCTACCATTTATCATAGTTGTAGGAATCCTGTACAGTGCCATAAAGGGAAAAAAAAGAGGTGTGAGCATTGAAAGAGAAGAGATGAAACTCATTTATAGATAATTTGATCACTAACTTTTAAAAAACAATAACTTATTAGAACTAATAAGAGCATTCAGCAAAGTTGCTGGATACAAGATCACCTTCCAAAAACCAATGCATTTTTCTATAACAGCTATAATCAATAGACAAGCGGATACTATCCACAATAGCAATATACATTATTAAGTAGGGATTACTTAAGAACACATAAGGTCTCTACGGAGAGAATGTTCACATTAATAACAGAGTTGGCGGTCTGAATAAATGAAGAGACATTCCTTGTTCTTGAATGAGACAGCTTAATGTAAAGATAATAACTCTCCCCAAACTAATCTAAAACTCGATGTAACATAAATAAAATTTTCAGTTGGTATGTTAAGAACTACTTATCTACTAAACTTACTCTACAACTTATATGCAATAATATAAGTCCATAAATGGTTAAATCAACTTCTGTTTAAAGAAAAAAAGAGCAGACGCAAAGATCGACACATATATAGCTAAGAAATTAATATATGACAAAGAGTGCACCTTAAAACAATAAGGGAAAAGAACTGTTTAAAATATGTATTAGGAAAACTGGATCACTACCTGGACAAAAAAATCCCTACCTAAACCAAGATACTAAAGTAAGTCCTAGATGGTTTAATAGACCCAAAATTGAAAGGTAAAATGTAAAATTAATAAAAGAAAATGTAAGAAATATTTTTATGAACTAAGGTCAAGGAAGAACTTTTAAAATTTCAAAAGTACAAATCATACATTAAAAAACTATGATGTGATTACATTAAATGTAAGGATTTATATTTAATGAATGACATCATGGACAAAAGTTAATAAACATTACAGAATAGTAATTTGCAATGTCAAAAAAATGGCATTAATAGCTAGAATATACAAGGAAGTCCTGCAAATCAGAAAATAAAAAGACAACAACTTCAATTGAAAAATGATGAAAGGAAATGAACAAGCAAACTCCAAAAGTTAATAAGCATATGAAAGTAACTTCAGAATTACCATAATCAGAAATGCAAATTAAAACAATAATGAGATATCACTTTATACTCATAATAGACTGGCAAAAATTAGAAAACTGGATAATGCTAAATGATGACAGAGACATGGAGATATAGTTGCTGAAGCCAGTACAGAGATCAACTTGACATTACCTGGTCCAATTATATGCAGACCCTGTGCACTGTTTGTGGGAATGTAAATTGGTACAGCTACTTTGGAAAACAGTATGGAGGCTCTTCAAAAACTACCATATGACCCAGCAATTCCAATTCTGGTATTTATCCAAGGAAAATAAAAACACTAATTCAAAAATTCAATAATGTTCATTGCAACATTATTTATAATAGCCAAGATGTGGAAGTGAGCTAAGTGTTCATTGATGTATGAAGGGATAAAGAGGTGATATGTGATATATACAATAAGATCTCTATAGAGAGAATCTTCACATTAATAACAGAGTTGGTGATCTGAATAAATAAAGAGACATTCCTTATTTTTGGATGAGACAGTTTAATATAAAAAAAAATGAACACTTGCCATTTGTGACAACACAGATGATGACACGAGGACATTATGCTAAGTGAAAAGTCAGAAAGACAAATACCATATGATCTCATTTATATGTGGAATCTAAAAAACAAAACAAACAAAACACAAAAGCCAAGCTCGTAGATACATAGAACAGATTGGTGGTTGCCAAAAGAGTGAGTGAAATGGGCAGAAGGGACCAAACTTCCAGTTATAAAATAGTCATAGGGAAATAACATGCAGCATGGTGACTATCGTTAATAATGCTATATTGCATATTTAAAAGTTGCTAAGAGTAAATCTTAAAAGTCTTCACTGCAAAAAAAAAGATATTTTTTCTAACTATATATGGCGATGGATGGTAACTAGATTGTGGTGATCATTTCACAGTGCATACAAATGTTGAATCAAATATTGTACACCTGAAACTAATATAATGTTATATGTCAATTATACCTCAATAAAAAGCACGAATCCTAGAAAAAAATAAAGAGATAAATTAGATTTTATCAAAATTAAAAGTTCTTCTCTTTGAAAGACAGCATTAAGACTCATAATAAGATGACAACTTAATAAGACAACTCAAGTGACAATGGGCACAAGATTTGAACAGACGTGTCACTAAAGGAGATACACAAATTGCCAATAAGAGGTACTCATCACCCATGTTCATCAGGGAACCGCATACCCACTAGAATTAAAGACTGGCAATATCAAGAGTCGGTGGTGATAGGAAGCAGAAATTTTGATGAAAGTATAAAATGGTACAAGCACTTTGTTAAACAGTTTGGCAATTTCTTATACATTTCTTACACACTGACCACATGACATAGCAATTTCACTCCTAGGTGTTTATCAGGAAAAATAAAAACATGTCCAGCTAAAGACAGAGTGCCGGGATCCTGCTCACCAACAGAGTCGGTGCAAGCCCGAGGTGGGCAGAGTCCTCAGTGAGAGTGAGGCGGGCACTGGGCTAGGCCTGGGGCTGTGATCTCACAGGCATTGTGTGCTCCGGTTGCTAGTGGATGTCCACATGCCTGCACCTTCGAAGGAAGGCGGTGCTATCTGAGGAAGAGAAGTGAAACACACGTACACTGGACGGGAAAAGGTTTCTTCACCTGCAGTGTCCCTCCGGCGCCATCTACTGACAAAGCTCAATACTGTTCTCTCTGCAAAGTAGAAATTCTTAAAAGGGGCCATCGCACTAACACAGAGAAGGTAATGAAAGGTAATAAGTTTGGAGTTTGAGAGGCAACAAGTTGATAATTGTCATATCTAGCAACGGGCACGATGGAAAAAATGATTTGTGGTGTATATGTATAATGGGATACCACTCAGAAATAAATAGAATGAACTATGAATATATGCAACATAGATTGCAAAAACAGCATGCTGAATGAAAGAAACCAGACACAAAAGCGTAAGTACTGTTATATGAAATTCTAGGACATACAAAACTACTCTATAGGGACAAAATGTCAGTGAGTTTTTCCCAGGGATTTGGGGTGGGTGGTATTGACTGCAAAGGAGCACAAAGGAATTTGGGGGTCATGATGGAAATATTACATACCTGGATTGTTGTAGCGGTTACATGTGTATATACATTTATCAAAATGCATCAAAGTATACCCTTAAAATGGAGGCATTTTATTTTATGTAAAGTATACCTCAGTAATGTCTATTTTTAAAATAGCATCTGTAAATCAGATGCCTATGATCTAGAATACCCTTCCAAACCCTGGTCCCTTGTAAATTCCAGGGCAAGGGCCATTTGACAGGGTCACAGTTTTGATAGGAACATTGGAAACCTGTCTTCCTGAAGGATGTGGATTCTCTGAGTGGGAAAGCCTCGGTGGTCATAGAGAATTATTTTGGATTATTGTACAGATGAGATGGTACACCTGAAAGAAAGTTACTTGGGAAACTCAAGTCATGATGTCTCAGAGGGTAGACCCTTGCATTTTCCTCTAGCTCAGCTATCACTAATCCTGCATCTTCCATGGTTTTGCCATAGGCCCAAGAGGTGCAAGTGGATAATTACAAAGGCAGATCCCCTTCAAGAAAGGCCAACCAACCAGACAGGACTAAGGAATGCAGGAGGATCAACCTGCTTAAGGGAAAAAAAAATTGCTGAAGATCCTGACAGTTTTTGAAATTGTGAGACATTAAGGATTGACATATAACAGTAAGATTTGTGATTAGTAAGTCTAATAATTATAAGAACAAGATTAAAGAATTTGCAGAAGTATACTGGCAGGCAGCTCCTTTAAAAATAAAGTTTAACATTGAACATTGACCCATTAGCTAATGTTTGCTGGTGCTGGCGGTAGAGAAGAGAGTCTAAAGTCTTGATTCGTATGTGTTGTACTTGTAACAAAGCTCCAGAGATTTAGAAAGAACATCTACTGAGATCCAACAATATTTTTAAATTTTAAGCTGGTTATGAAAATCTTGACCTCAACAAAACTAAAAGATATCTTATAGGTTTGATAAAATTATTACATTTTCTAAGTCTTGGGCGTATCAATGGCCCAGAGGGAGCTTACCAAACTTGACTTATGAATATATATAATGAACAACTCATCCCAACAAGAACACTTGTACATGAATGATGTAAGATTCGACTGAAGCACCCTTTAATTCAGTGCTCCTGGTGCTGGGCACCTATCTCAGAGAACTACCACATAGTTTCAAAAGAGGGAGTGTATAGGGATGGTCAGTTCAGAATTGTCCACCATGATAGAAAGTTAGAGTAAATCTAGGTGTCCATGTGTCACAGAAAAAATGGATGAGTATCATATGGAGGCGACACTGAGCAGGGTACAGTGAGTAGTTAGAAGCACAGATGACACACATATACAAAGATAAATCTTAAAAATAGACTGGTGGGTGAAAAAGTAGTAAACAGAATGAAATCTAGCACATAATATGTCTGAAAAATTTTTTAAAAAGCTAACAAAATAACACCACGTATTTTGCAAGGATGCATACACATACATACCAAAATATTTTGAGAGAATTTTTATGAGGGGAGTAGAAATAAGAAATGGGCATAAAAATGAATAACTAAATTAAACAAGAGAGGGGCCCTGCACAGGCCCATGATAAAGCATGTTATGAACAAAGGAGACATATTAACTTAGTTCTCTGCTCCTGAGGTTAAAAAAAAAGTTTCCCCATTCTAAGATAAATGTATCCTATGGCCAAAGGGAACTCAACTCTATATGATATAGAAGCAAACTGAGAGATCACAAGTATTTTGTATCATATAAAAGGGCCGGGAAAACAGAACTTCTCAGGAGCACTTCAACCACATCATCAGGCCAAAGCTGCCTCGCACTTCTGTGCTGATTTCTGCACAGGGTTATGGTGACCAGGAACGTTGCTGCAAGGTGGTGTGTGTCTGTGTGTGTGCATCAGTGTCCATGACTTAAGTGTTGAGACAAAGAGGGATAATCAGAATTCGATTTTTCCTATGCTTTACTCCTTGTAGAGTCTCTTATGTAAAATTAAGATCTCATTTATATTTGCCATACATATGCTAAATTCAAGTGCAAGATAATCAAGACATGGGGTAGGGGTGGCTGTGAACCCTATCTTGGAAAAGAAGCCCTTACCTGAGGGAGGTGCCCCTCCAGGTCATATGACTGCTGGTCATCATCCTGTGTACCCCGTGTTCACCAGGTCACCAGGATCTTGGGTACCACATTCTCAGGAGTTCGGGATAGGCCAGGTGTCCCACTGCTAGGGACACAAGGTTCCCACAATGAAGTGTAGTAATCATCATGCTCAGTGAAGGCTGGTTGGGGCAGATGTCCTAGCAGGAGCAGGGCAGGCTTATCTGTGCCCAATGCCCCGGCAGGTGGGCGAAGAAGTAGGGTGAGAAGGAGAATCAGGGGTAAAGGGAGGGGTGTGGGAGAAGAGGGGAGCAAGTCGGAAGGGGTGGTAAATGGAAGGGAGAGGGAGAGGAGGAAGGCAGGTGGTAGAAGGAGCAGGGGGACAGGCAAGGGTTGAGGTGACCCTGGTAGGAAGGTGGGAAGGGGTGAAACTGGTCAGAGGGAGAAGACGATCTGGGCATGAGGTAGGAGGAGGACCAGGTTGGTCTGAGTAGCCGGTGACTGAGGCTGGCACAGGGCAGAGAGACATGGAAGGAACCGGAAGCTGACCCAGGCCACCAGAAGTATGATGAAGAGGAGGCTGAGCAGCAGTGAGACAGGGCAGCTTCTTCTGCATGGCTTTCAGCTGAGAAATAAGGGTCTGTGTGATGGGTTCAGTGTTCTGCATTCTTTGCTTGATTCCATTATGACTCATTCCATTAAAAGAGCATCCAAAATTCTACAGGATTTTGACTTGGAAGCTACCTGTGAGATCCCTCTGATTGTTAGGGCCCACCCTAGATGTAGGCAATGGAAGTGGCTGTTCTCTATCATCCTGTAAGGAGCCTTGAAAGGTACCTTCTATCCCTCTCTAGCCATTACCAAAAGCTGCAATAAGTCTCTAATCTCCACACCATGAAAAAGCCCACTGCATATGCCCAGGAAAGACATCAAACATGAAGGAAACACCAGTACTGACCTGGTCACCAAGCAATACTCATGCTCAGATTCAGACCTGGGGTATGAGACATGAGGGAGAAGGTCTCAAAGCAGAAGAAGGGGTCAAAGAGCTTAGAGCCTCCCCCGAGTCATTGCATTAGATGCTCCCACAGCTTTCTCACTGTCTCAGTAGAAGTTCACAGGGCAGGGAGGTTACCTCCATTTTAAGGAAAGAGAAACTATGCCCAGATAGGGGTAGACACTTGCCCCGGGCCACACAGCCCGGGAATAATAATACCAGGACCAGGATTCCTGGCACTTGGTGTTGTGCTGCTTTAATTAAATGACTACGTTGGGAAATGAGATGGGAACATAAGGAGACATGGATGTAATGACAGAAGCCACAGCCATCCCTTCAACTCAGAGTATTCTCCGAGTCTATATGAATCTCATCCCCAACGTACCTACCCTGGTCCCATGTCTCTTTGTCACCCACCTCCAGCACCTGCCCTGAGGCCCTCCAACAGTAGAGCCTGTAGGTAGAGAGACATAATTGTCAGAATGGGCAGGTTATGCCTGTATAGCAAACCCTAAAATCTCAGCAGCTCAATGTCACCAAGTCTTACTTATCATTCATGTCCTATTTCAGTGAGGGTCAGGCCACTGTCTTGGGCTTTTGTCCTCCAAGCAGTGATGTAGGGACATCTTATATCTATCTCCTGAGGGGCACACGGCTTCCAACGTCACGGAGAAAGGGAAAGTGAGAACTAAAGAGCAACTAGGGTGTTAGTTCTATATTATTATTCTAAATATTCTAAAATATCTTTTAATCAGCAGGAATTTGAACTTACCAATACATTTTACTCATTTTTTTGTTTATTGTTGTTTTTGGTATTTAGCCTCTTTCTCCAGATTAATTTTCTTTTTTATCCCCTAGAAATTTGTCAAGGGAGGGTCTGTGGGTAAAAAAATGTATGTTTTTGCCTTCATACTAGAATGAGAGTTTGGTTGAGTTGAGAGCTTTAGGATCAACATTATTTTCTCTCAGAAATCGGAAGCTATTGCTTCACTGTATTTTTGCAATCATTGTTGCAAATGGAAAGTCTGAAGTCAACATGATGTATATTCCATTGATAGGAAATCTGTTTTCTTTGTGAATGCTTTTAGTATGTTTTTCTTAATCCTTGGTTTCTGGAATTTCACAATATTCTTTTTGCGTTCATTCTGCTATTTATTATTCATTTTTATATTGTTGGACATTTAGAATGCTTCCAATTTTTTTTATTATGAGTATTTTTATTTCAGCATACACATAATATGCTTTATAGAAATATTTTTCTATGCATTCAAGAAATATTTTTAAAACACTATTTGGTGCGTAGGTGATACAGCATAAACAAAACAGACAAAATCCCTTACCATTATGGAAATGGTATTCTAGTGGATTTTACTTAGTCCTTCCCACATGTCAGGCACTTTACTAACTCATTTAATTCTCACATCAACCTCATAAAAGTAGGTACTATTATTATTTTCATTTTACCAATGAAGAAGAGTAGCCGTGGAGAGGTTAAGTGTCCCCACCTCTGCCCCAAAGGCCACACAATCAGTAAGTGGCAGAGCCTGGGTTTGAACTCAGGCCATCGAACTCCAGTGCATTCAGGATATTGCTGGACAACCTACCGCAGTCCATGCTTCCAGGGAGCATCAATTTCTCTTGCAGAGGGTCAGAGGGCAGATCCTCACCGCATTGTCTGAGGGTGCCCCAGATAAGCTCTCCCTGGAAGGAGCAGTGGTACAGCCTCTGGAATGCAGACCTGCTGCAAGTGAAAAACTACATGAGACTGAAGAGAATGCAAATAGGGCGGTCCTCCAAACCTGCCAGAACCGTACAGACACCGGGGAAGGTAGTCATAAGCAGTTACGAACCTGTCGCTAATCATCAGTGCAACTGAATATGAGGGAAAAAAGGAGGCTGCAAAGAAGGAGAGTGCAGGCTGACAAAGATCAGGTGTTAGCCTTGCTATTTACTGCCTTTGAGAAATACCAGTATTGTGACATTAAAGATTTGGTTGGCATCGCTATGCAACCCGTTGTGTACCTGAAGGGAATCTTACAGGAAATGGGTGTTCAAAATGTAGAAGGGCCCCATAGAAACACATGGAGCTGAAGGCAGAGTACCAGCATCATCAGCTCACAGCCCAGAGTGAGGGAGATGGCCTTTTGTCATGATGGAGGAGACGATATGGGTGTGACAATCTTGCAACACAAAAACTGACCCGAGACTGGGCTATTAGTAGTGAGGGGTAGGGGAACGAAATAATTTTTTTGTTTTTAAATATTCACTTTTAGATTGTAAAACAAGAAAATAAAAAAGAAATAAAATGAGAAAATATTCTCTGAGGACTGCCTGCCTGTCTGCTCCTCTCTCAAAGAGCTCAGCTAATCTAAGTCCAAAGTGGCACAGCCAGGAACAAAGAAAAGTGTCACCAAGAACTCTGGACTTGGGTGGGCTGGGAGTGGGGGTATAGTGGTTATGTGTGTGGAGGGGAACAAAGTTCTACATTCTAAAATGACTGAAGAATGAAGCTGTTTTCGAAATGCTTAAAACATACTCTTTTTATATACAGACACATTGATGAAAAAAATATTAAGAGAAAGAGAGTGTGATCATTAAAACTTGCCAGCTGGCAGGCAGGGGAGGATGATGTCTGATTGATCAATTGGGAACAGGCTATATTAAGGATCCTTTTTTCCCTTCAAGTAAGTTATGTGAATTGTATCTTAAATTTGGATCCCTAATTGTTGCCTAAAATATCTTTATGAGATTCCACTCTGGCAGCAAGCATGGAAATGAAAGTTTACAATAATAATAGCAACGACAATAATAATGGCTAACATTTACGGGTGCTGTAAGCTAGGTGCTGTGGTTCGGACTTGATGGCATTTATTAGACATTTTCTTTTCACTCAGCAACCCCACATGGGAGATGTGGACTCTCTTCTGCTCTCCTACTCCATCCTTCAAAGGCTGCTGAGGGATGCGAAGTTGAGGAAGGGCTTGCCTTTTTTTTTTTTTCTGGCTCTTGTTTTAAAAAATATCTGCTCCCTGTCAGGCAGAGAATGATACTGGGAAGAGGGGAAGTCAAAGAAGTTCTTAAAGATAAACTCATTGGGCCCTTGAGCCCAGGTTGGATGGAATAGTTGGCAAAGATATTTTTAACAGGCAGAAGAAAAAAAATATTAGTACAAATGCAGGCACACTGGTAGATTTGGTAGCAAGAAGAGGGTTCCTTTTCTGGTTGCCTTATTCTTTCAATAAAACACGAGGCAAAATCATCAAATGGGAGTTGAGTGAGCTGCAGCTGGTTTACGGAAAGTAACAACAGCCACACTTAATTGACTGCTTAATAGACTCCAGGTACTGTCTAAGCGCCTCGTTGGTGTCAGCTCATTTAGTCCTCATAACAACCTGTGAATAAGCATTTTGAGCCCATTCTTCAGATGAGGAAGTGAGGCACAGAGAAGGTGGCTAACTTGCCTGAGTTACCCAACTGCTAAGTGGGCAGAGGCAGGGTTTGATCCCAGGCTCTGCAACGTCAGACACCATTGCCCTGACTTCCTGTTGTCTTGGAAAGCAGACAGCGTGCAAATTAGTTAACTAGTGGCACTCAGTATTGCTGAGTACTCCTTAAAGTGAAACAAGTTGTTCGAAATGAAGTTTTGACTTAGCAATGAGATACAATAAATGTGAAACAGGATGCAACAGATGTGGAAGGCCAGACTGAGAGGCCAAATGACCCTTTGAGGAGCTACAGTTAAATGGTTTAAGAACCTCTTCCAGAACTCCTTGAACCCTCTGCCAAACCAAGGAGCTCTGAATGAGAGGGAAAGGCTAGTGAAGGGACTTCTTTGGAGACACATCGCTGATGCCTGGCTGAGATTCCTCCTTCTACAAAGCTCCCTGAGCTGGCAGCAAAGAGGCTTGGACAAGCCTGGGGAGGCTACAGCAGACTCTGGACGTGGAAGTCTGCAGGGCCAGAGGAGGGCTGTTGGACTGCGTTGGTCAGGGCATTTTGCTATACCGGGACAGGTCTCATTCCTGGAATGTGCCATGGCAAGAGGATACAAAAGTTTCCTGTGGGCAAGAAGCTGAAGAGGGAACTGGAATGGTGTTATCTTTGGTCATGTCCAACGAGGCTATCTGGAAGGGTGAGGAGACCATGGCAGAGACTGAGAAGTGGTACTTGAAGCCAGGGCTGAAGAAGGAATAATAAGCAGCCATCTAGAATAGAGACGCATTTATCTGAGGTAAGCTTACTGAAAGGGGGCTATGTCAGAGATGGAAAACCTTTGAATATCCATCAAAGCACCCATGAGAGCACTGATTTTATTCATCTACTTGACCCAACAAGAGTGCCAGCTTGCACCAGAAGCCTTAAAACCAGATTTCAAGAATACCATTTCACATACTACTTTATTTTCTCCCGTCTCCTAACATTTTGGCAGGTCCCAAACCATGTGAGAGGAGATAAAACGAGGAAGAAAGAACAGAGTGAGGAAGTCCTTTCCCCACGGCAAGCTTCCTGCCTGAAGCAGTTTCCACCTGTGAAAAGCGGGAAGACTCAACACTGAGTCATGTCTGGTCCTAAAGTGGCTATAGGACTGTTTATTTCCTAAGAGAAGAAAAGTTATGGGTAGCTGAAGTCTCTTCCAAAGGAGTTTACTCCACTAAATAAATATTAAAGGGCTGGTAAGAGACAAAAATAGTTTGATTGTGTCTTGAGTGATGCTTATTGAACACAAGTGAAGGCAGTCCGGGTCATGTGGCCCTTCTCCAGCAGTGATCAGCTGTTTGAGTACAGGCCAGAAAAGTCAGAGCTGGGTTTATCAAGGTTTTGGGGCTGGGGGTGGTTCTAGATGAGTGGATGAGCAGGGAGAGTGTTGAAGCTGCTTACATAGATCTGTAATGATGAACTGTGGAGTCTATGCTGGGACAGGTGGACGGTGGAGACAGGTGAGCAGGGATAGAGTGGAAAGTAGTGGGGGTGTCAGGTCCTGGGAGGTCCGAATGAGGTTGAAGAGCTATTAAAGTATGGGTACCAGAGAACCCAAACTGGAAAGGCAGGGACTGGTGGTCATTGACGTTAAGCAGCTTCTGTGAAGTCATACAGCTACCAAGAGAGAGAGTCAGTAGCCTGATATGTTAATTAGACTGGTAGTTCAAAGCTCATGCTCATTACTTTTGTGCTATTCAGAAACTTTGGAATAAATCTGACCTTTCCAGCTTCATAACATTCTCTCTTAGAAACTATGGAGTCAGCTTGAACTAATATTATATTTTCTACCACCAATATTTTTTTTTTCTGTCATTTTCTAGGGAAATAGCTCTTAGACCCTCCCACACTTTCCCTTCCCTTTGTACACAGCTGATTTAGGTCTCTATCACTCCATGACTAAAATACTAAATTTCTTAATAACATTGACTTCTGTCACACACTTTCTAAATAATCTTAATGTCTCTGTCAAATTTTCTATTTGATATACCCAATTTTCTTTATTCTGTACCTGGTATAAGACCTTGAGTCTTTAGTCACTGCTTTCAGTCCTAGACCTCTATGTAATTTTCTTGGCCACCCATATTTTATCCTGTTATTATTGAGCACTGTCCATGAAATCTGCATTCCAATTATTTATGAAAGATGAATAAAAGGAATCATGCTCTAAGTGATCTCATCAATTTCCTCAAAAATAACAATATTAATTGAAATTCCAGAATGTTCCAAGTGACATATATAGTGCTGGCCAACCTTGGCTGACTCATAGAGACAATATGCATTTCCAGTCCACATTAGAGGGCCACATACATGATGGGGAATGAGCACGCTTGCCTTCACACATCAGATTGCTTGGCATAGGACCGGCACTCATTGAACGTTTTTCAAATGAATGTTAAATGAATAAATGGCTGAATGCAGAAACATTTACTAAATATATCCATCCAATTAGACTGTCAAGGACAATTCATGGTTGAATTTAAGTCAATTTAATGGGTAAGTGAAGCGCTGGAAAATTTAAAAGCAAGTGAGTAAAGTGGCTCCAAGGACTTTATGGCTGGAAGGTTAACAATATTTGGAATGAAATGAATATCAGAATTATATAAATTCATTTTGAGGATTGCAATTCATTTAACTAGAACAATATAACTAAATTAAGCAAAGCTTGGCTCCGGTCCCAGATATAGAAAGGTGCTAAAAATTATATTCAGAACTGGTGGAGAGAGAGATTGAAAGGCTGGGAGAGGGCCAGCTAGCTGATACTACCAAGGCTACTTTCTATGTACTACTTTCCTCTACTTAGACCATTGAAAAAAAAAAAGAACTTATTCAATGCTCATTTATTATTTCCTCCACGGAGAGTCTTTGACATAAGCCATGGTTGTCCTTGATGTTTGACAGAAAGAATTGCAATCAGAATTCTGGATGGTGAAGGCACCAAACACAAGAAGCTCCTCAGTGATTACCAGGAAGCACTCCCTTCGGGATAATTTAGAAGGGGGACAGCCCTGGTCTGAGAGAGATCACTCATTTCCAGTTCTGAAGGTCAGTATGCGGGCAAAGGGCAGATGAGAAATAGATCAAAAGTAAAGATGACAATCTTAGCTACTTGAGGGTAACAAGTGACTAAGGGACAGTGGGAGAGGAGAGAAGTAACTCCTTCAGTGAAACCCAATAGCCATCCCAGGGCTTAGACATTCATTTGACAAGGTTTAACACAAACTGAGTTTTCGAAAATAACCATTTCCGCTTGAAGAAATTTTAAGTTGGAAGAAAGGCTTGATAAAGAAATGGCTTGAGCTGCTTTTGGGCAAATCTGAAAGTGCGCTTTAGGGCTCCAGATGGCCCAGGTTAGCTGGGAGAGTAGGAGGAAGGTAAGGGGAATGGTATGCCCTCCTCCTTCATAACCGACCCACGGGGACTGGCTGAATTAGTTGTTTAATGGTAGATTATTAAAATAAGAGCTTATTTGTTGGGGTGCAATGGCCCCTACAAAATAGTGATTCTTTCTCTCCCCACCCCCCAAATATTCCACTTTTAGTCCCAGACAAGTGGCTGGCAAAGCCCTTGGTGAAGAGGCTTCTCCTGACCATGGCTTGTCACCCTTAGTTGTTTGCTGGTTTCAGGGAATCTAGGAGTTAAATGTCTTAAAGTGCCATTAAAAAAAGGATGGACACCACAGTAGCCCTGCTCTTGATAACTGCTCAACCTTTTTGGTCTCTTTGCGCCTCTTCAGCCTGTTTTAAGAAGCAGATACCTGGTCCTTATTGAAATCTATTAAATGTCTTTGAAATCTTAAGTTTGCCATAGAGAAGCTGAGAGTGAGTGCTTGGATCCTATTGGTTCACTCATTCCTGTGGCAAAATGTCAAAAAGCAGGGGCTTATTTATCACAGTACCATCACCTTCTTACTTGTAGAGCAAAATGTTCCAGTCCCAGGAACATTTTTCTGGGAGGAACTGCTGACAAGTGCACGATTATTTTTACATTCTTTAAAGAGCACTTGTGGAACATATTCATTAGCCCTAAGGCAGGATGACCAGAGGTTGCTTTAACAACTCCACTTGTCATTGCCTGACCGTTCTCTAAGCAGAAGCCCTCTTCTTGTCATGTCCCTTTACTTCCCTTAATTGTTACCCCAGGAAACTCTTTAAGCATCAGTACCTTAACAGGATGTTCCAGATTCCTTCTCGATTGCCATGACCAAGATTTCAAATTAGACAGCCTCTAGGAAGCCCAGGTTCTATTTTTAAAAGGTGTACAAAGCAGCAGTTCCCCAAACTGGAACTTAGATGCTTAGTCAGTCCTTCTCACAGAAATGCTGAATCACAGTCTCCTAGGGTGAGACCCAAGATAACTATATTTTTAACAAGCTGTAGAGTTGATTGTGATGCCCAGCTACATCTGGGAACCAGTGATATAGCTTGAGATTAGGGTATCAATTGCATGTTCTTGCCATTCCATATGACCATTTGCAGTAAATAAGCTAGAGACCGCAAAGATTACTCCTGTGGCAGACAGAATTTATGCTGATGTTTCTGATGTAATCATTGTTGCACTAAGGATGATTTAACCATTATCTTACTCTAATATAGGAATTTCTCATCTGTTTTTTTTTATTTTTCATATGTAACAGATTCATATCAGATGACCTTTGTCAAGTTGAATATTCCCATGCCAAACTAGTTTAATGCTGTTTGAGCTTTAGAAATAACATCATTCGAAAGCCTGGTTATGGTTGTTTGTCCTCATTAGTTTTTAGCTGTGATCATCACCCATTTCATATCATGAGTGATATCAGATAGCATTTGTTAATATGTCCCTGGGCCAGTTGATGTGCATTTTCAAGTCTCCTAAACTTTACTTTCTATTTCAATTTATTGGCTAAACTTCAGTGAACTCAGCATACTAGCAAAAGTGCCACCTAAGGTTTTTTCTTTTTCTTAACCTTATGTAAGCATCCCATAGAGCAGTTAATTCTCCAACTTTAGCATACACAATAACACCTACAGGAAAAGAAGTAGCTTTTACAAATGCAAATCCTTGGTCCTTCACCCACAGACTGATTAAGTAGACATGGCAAAGGCCCAGGAATCTGCATTTTTACAAGCCCTCCTCACTCAAATAATTATGTACACTGAAGTTTCTGTGCACTAAATACTAAAGTATTATTTACATTCTACTCACCTTGAGTAATTCTGATATAAGTAGTCTGCAAACCACACTTTGAGAAATGAGAATATGTATGTAAGAGATGTTAAATTAGAAACTCTCACACATCTCAAAACAAGGTTTTACACAACGCATAAAACACCATCACCCAAGAAAAGTGACACTATGGACCTATGTCCATGATCACTTACATTCTTGGCAGAATCGTGTACCATTAGATAAGTCATGAGGCTTTTTAGTCTCATAATGCATCCAAGAGGTCCCATGGTGATCATTCTTTTCAACTTTTTATTGCTTCTTCACAAACAGAACCTTAAGGTAACTCCTTCTACACCTTGTAACATTAAAACACTTGAAAAATAATATTTTCATTTAAACTTCATTTAGGCTATTGGTTTGGTTTATTTCTTAGGTGTAATTTTGTTGTGGGTTTTAAGGTTTGGGTAATCTTTTTTTCTCCTGTATTTAATTGTCATATTTATAGTAGGTATAGTAGGTATCTCTTCTGCATGTCTGTTACTTACAGTTTTGACATCCTTATTATTGCATTGGTTATATAGGATTCTCTTTTGTGTAGATTCTCCTAGAAGTAAACATTTCCTTTCTAACCTAAAGTCCATATCACACTCATTAATAGCAATTTCCCCTTGTGTGGATTCTCTGATGAATGTGAAATTTTGAAGCCTCAGAGGAGCCCTCATTGCACTAATCTCTTTCATAGGGTCTCTCTCCCTTGTGGACTCTCAGGAATGCCAAGCTTTGCACTCTAAGAAAAATTCTTACTAAACTCATCACATTGATATGCCTTCTCTCCTGAAGGGAGGATATAATGGAAAAGAGTGGCCTGGCCGATGAAGACCTTACTATGCTTTCTTTCTTGTGTGGACTTTGCTGAACTCAAAGATCTGCAGCTCAACAATAACCTTTGCCATCTTTCCCTTATTGATAGGGTTTCTCTTCTACATGGATACTTTTACGATTGTAAATATTTTTAAATTTATTTATTTATTTATTTATTTATTTATTATTTTTTAGGTAAGGCAATCCTTGGTTGACCTCACAGATTGCAAGGACCTTGTTAACTTACAATACCTTATTTTTTATTTTTTATGCCTCCAGCACCTGGTCTTCCTAGGACAGAGGAAGGAAGACTACAGTCTAGAGCTCCTTAGCATTTAGACCTGGATGAGTCTTCCTAGGTGGTCTCCCATCCAAGTACTAACCAGGCCCGACCCTGCTTAGCTTCTGAGATCAGACAGGATCAGGCTTGTTCAGGGTAGCATGGCCATAGATGGATTGCAAATATTTTTGAACTGGCTGATACCTACAGCCCACTCATCATATTGGTAAGGCCCTTCTACTGTGTGAACTCCAAGATGAATTCTGCAGGAGCTCTTAAGACTCTCTTCACATATACAATGTCTCCCCTGTGTGGATTGTCTGATGATCTCAAAGACTCATACTCAGGCTGAAGCCCTTACCATACTCATAACTGTGAGGCATAGTGATATATTGATGAAGGTTCAGAATGGTTGGAGAAGATGTATTTGCTGTCTAGTCGGTGCACACAAAGATTCTTTTTTGTATCTAGGTACCATCCCTTCCTCTTCAGGTTTAGAAACCATCTCTTAGTGCTCTTTATTGTCAAATGCACTGTTTCTGGCTAATCTGTACTCAGACCCTCTCCTTAGCACCTAACCCTGGGAACCACTGATCTGTTCTCTTTCTGTATTTTTGTCTTTCCTAGATGTCATATAAATTGAATTGAACAGTATGTAACTTTTGGAGACTGAAACCAATGCATTTGAGATTCATCTATGTTGTTGCATGCATCAAACATTCATCCCTTTTGTTGCTGAGTAGTATTCCATTTGGTAGCTACCACAATTTGTTTATACATTTAACCACTGAAAAATATTTGGGTTGATTCCAGATTTGGATGATCATGAATAATGCTGCTATAAACATTTTGGTACGGGTTTTCGTGTGATTGTAAGTGTCTAGAAGTGGAATTGATGAGTCAAATGGTATATGTTTACATTTTTAAGAAACTGCAAAACTGTTTTTCAGAGTGGCTGTAACATTTTTCATTCCCACCAGCATGTATGAGAGTTCCTGTTGCTTTGCACACTTGCCATCAATTGGTATTGTCAGTACTTAAAATTTTTGACTCATCTAAAAAGGGCATGTGGTAGGAAACTTCTGACATGGCCTTCCATGATATTCATGTCTCCAGGTAATCACACCCTTGGGTAGTCTTCTTGAGTTTGCTTCAAACAAATAGACTAAGAAACACTAAAAATATTAATTTCCCTTTCATTTTCTTAAACCAAAATGTTTATGGCAGCAGTGATGGGGTGTTTTTCCTGTGGCTAGGTAACAAAAGAGTATGACTTCTGTTTTGTTAATCTCTTTCTGGTTTTTCTTGCAAGCTGGATGGAGAGAGCCACCTGACAAGAGACCATGTGTCTCCAGCCAACAGCAAGTAAGGAACTGAGACTCAGAGTCTGATAGCCCTCAAGTAACTAAATCTGCCAATAATCATGCTTGGGAGTAGATCTTCCGCAGTCAAGCTTCCATTTGAGACTGCCACTCTAGCTCATATCTTGATTTTCTATTCTGTTCCATTATTCTATGTTATCTTTTGGCCCATATTACACTGTCTTGACTACTGTAGATTTATAGTATGTCTTAAAATCAGGTATGAGTCTGCCAACTTTTTTCTTTCTCAAAATTGTCTTGGCTTGTCTAGTTCCTTTACCTTTATATATCAGTTTTTGTTTGGGATTGCATTAAACTTTACAGATCAGTTTAGGCAGAACTGACATCTTAACTCAATTGAGTCTTATAACTCATGAACATGGTATGTCTCTTTAGTTCTTCAGTTCTTTTTCATCTTTCACCATTAAGTATAATGGTAGCTGTAATTTTCTGCAGATGACCAATGTTCTCTTCTATTTCTAGTTTGCTGAATTTTTATTGTGAACGTATATTAAATTTTGTCAAGTGCTTTTCCTGCACCTTATCGATATGGTCATGTGGTTAATGTGGAGAATTACCTTGATTTTCAAGTGTTTAACCAGCCTTGTATTCCAGGGATAAACATCATTTGGTTATGTGTTATCTTTTTGTATACTGCTGAATTTGATTTGCTAATATTTTGCTGAGGAATTTTTGTATCTATGTTCATAGGGGATTTGGTCTGACTGTAGTTTTCTTGTACTCTTTATCTAGTTTTGATATGAGAGTACTGTTGGCTTTACAAAATGAGCTAAAAAGTGTTGCCTCTTAATCTTCTGGAAGAGATTGTGAAGAATTGTTATTTCTTCCTTAAATGTTTGGTAGAATTCGCAGTGAAATCATCTGAACCTAGAGTTTTCTTTTTTTGGATGCCATGAATTGGATTTCTTTAATAGATATAGGAATATGCACTTTATTTCTCCTTGAATGAGTTTTGGTAATTTATGTTTTTCAAGAAATTCTTTCATTTCATTTAAGTTGTTGCATATATGTGCACAGAGTTGTTCATAGCATTTCCTTATTATACTTTTGATGTAGTCAGAGTAGTAATGTCTCCTCTTTTATTCTACATGTCAATAATTTGTGTCTTCCCTCTATTTTCTTGGTCAGTCTGGGTAGACACTTATCAACTTTAATTTTTTTTTTTTTTTTTAGAATTGGCTTTTGCTTTCATTTATTTTTCTCTATTTGTCTGTTTTCAAGTTCATTGATATATTTTTCCTTGTTTGGTTTGAGTTTACTTTGCTCTACTTTTTCTAGATTATTTATGGTGAATTACCCATTTTGGGAGATTGTATGACCATAATATCAAATCCTGATTAAAATAGTATCAAAAAAGAAAAAAGAAAAGAGAATCAGACAAACCTATAGATGTAAAAACTATATATAAAACATTTTGTTAAAAAGAATTAACTCATAAAATAATAGGGAAACCAATATTATAATATCAATAAATGCTGAAAAGCCATTGGCCTCATGAGGCATTACTTTAAAAATAGCTAGTATGTTCAACTCAAAGCTATATTTAAAAATACAAAAGAAAAAAAAAAGTACAGAAAAGACTCACTCTTACCATTACTCACCCAACCATTTTATTAGTCCCTGTTTATTCTCTCAGTGTAAGATAATGCAAATATAAGCAAACACAGAAATATATTCTCATTTCCCCTTATAATACATAAAATGCATTATATATTTTATATAATATATATTTGATCTAATATATATTTTTATATGTGCACATATACACATTACTTTTCATCTTGATTTTTCATTTAATATATCTAAAAGATAATTCCAGGTCAAAAAGAAAGTTTTCCTTATTTTTTATTGCAGCTGCATACCATTCCATTGTGCAAATGTACAGTTTATTAAACCAGTCCTCTATTGATGGACATTTATATTCTGTTCCATTTTTTACTATTGGAAACTATGTCAAGTATTTTCAAAGCACATTTGCAGGTGTCTTTGTGGGATAGATTCTCAGAAGTAGGATATTTGGATCGAAAGGCAAACGTATCTATAGTTTTGGTAGATATTGTCAAATTCCTACCTATTGAGTTGTTCCATTTTGCACACCCCACAGCAATGTATAAGAATGCTCATCTCTCTATCGCCTTATTAACAATGGACTTTAACTTTTCAATTTTTTGCTCATCTGATAAGTGGTAAATGGTGTCTCAGCATGGTTTTAATGTATATTTCTCATATCATGCATGAAGTTTGACACATTTCCGTACATACAAACACCATTTGTATTATCCCTGAACAGTCTCTTCACATTTTCTGTGCTTTGCTTCTTGATTTCTGAGAGCTCTGAATAAATAGGGAGATGAAACTGTCTGTGATTTGGATTGTAAATATTTTCACCAGCTTTTAATCTTTTACTCAGTTTGTATTTTTCCCTAGGGAACTGGTGAGGGAGAAAGTCTTCTCTTAAAGCTCTCCTTTAAGTCTCTCTTTCCCACTCAATATTTATTCATTCATTCAGAGGGATTCAACAGAATGTGCATAAAGGCAGTGAGTGGGAAAAGATAAAAACTTTTTCATGATCTTATATAACCCACTGAGTTGACATTTCAAAATAAACCAGTTATATTTTCTTATACATTGTTATATTATGATATTTTACAATAGACACATTATTTTGTAATTAGAAGAATCAATACAGTTGTCAATAGGAAGTGGTAAGCATTACAGACTGCTTATAAAATCCTGAAAAGTATAAAGTAAAAATAAAAATCATTCATTGACACTATTAATAGTATATTGCTTTCTAGTTTTTTCCCCTATGTATGTATCTTTATATCTGCTATAGCATGAACATTTTTCTAAGTCATTAAAAATAACACGAAAACATCATTTTTCTTGCTGAAGAATACTGTGTTATATAGCTATATTATGATTTAAAAAACATTTGTTATTATAAAGTTTCTTTTTCTTCTTTGTAAAAATAGTAGCTATAACATGGTAATGTGTATCTCTTATGCATAATTCATCTGATTACTTCCTTAACCTAGATTCTTAGCTATGAAATTTCTGAATCAAGTGATATTGTCATTTGAAAGGCTTATGATATATATTGCCAACTATGTTCTAGAAAGGATGCTGCCAAAGTACTGAGTGGAAATTTAATTCAGTGAAATGCATTTATTAGAAAACAAGAAAGGTTGAAGATAAATAAGCTCATGCAAGGGACTCAGAAAGTTTATCTGAAAATGAAAAACAAACCCAAGCAAAAGACAGACATAAGATATAAGAAATTATAGAAAGGGCTTCCATTAACATAAAGCCTAATTTAATCTCTGAGAAAATAGAGGTACAATATAAAAATTAGTAATAATTATGATTTCAATAAAACACAGGATGTTGGAAGAGGGTGAGTGTATGTGTGAATGTATATCAAGGCTAAGTGAAAGCATGTTAATGGCCTTGCCTTGTTATGAAGAATGAATGTTATAAATACTGATTAACATTTGCCAGTGATAGAAAAACATAATTAAAAAAATATGTTATAATCTTAAGGATAACTAATGGAAAGATAAAATTAAGGGTAGAATTTCCAAATAATAAAGGAAAGGAAGGAAAAAAACAAGAATTCATTTATAATTCCAAATAATAAGGGGAGGAGGGTTAAACAGAATGCATAAAATAAGATGTCATGAATCAGACCCATGTATCAATAATCAAAGTAATCTGATATGGGCTAACATCTTAGAGACACCAAGATGAGGTTTAAAAAACCCAGCCATAGTCAGCTCGCAAGAGACAAAGACATACCAAGTAAATGTGAACTAAAAGAAAGCAGATGAGCAACATTAATATCTGACAAAGCAGAATTCAAGGCAAAACACACTAAATAAGACAAAAGGTATAACTGACTAGTAGAATATAACAAATATAAAGCAATTGTCAAATCTAAAATTACTGTATAAATCTTTTAAAAATCCTAGGCGTCGCTAGATATCGGGGAAATGCAAATCAAAGCCACAGTGAGATATCATCTCACACATGTGAATAGCGAAAATCAACAGGACAAGAATACAAATGTTGGAGAGGATGCAGAGAGAAAGGAACCCTCGTACACTGCTGGTGGAACTGCAAATTAGTACAGCCACTATGGAAAACAGTATGGAAGTTCCTCAAAAAACTAAGAATTGATCTACCATATGATCCAGCAATCCGTCTACTAGATATTCACCCCAAAGACTTGAAAACCCATATCTGAAAAGATATTTGCACACCAATGTTCATAACAACATTATTCACGGTGGCCAGGACATGGAAGCAACAGAAGTGTCCTACGATAGATGCTTGGCTAAAGAAGCTGTGGTTCATATATACAATGGACTATTACTCAGCCATAAGAAGAGATGAAATACTGCCATTTGCGACAACCTGGATGGACCTCGAGATAATCATGCTAAACAAAATAAACCAGACCGAAAAAGTTGAAAATCACATGATATCACTTATATGTGGGATATAAACTTAAAAGCAACAAATGAACAAGACAGAGATTCATGGCCATGGACTATAAACTAGTGGTAACCAGAGGGGAGAGGGTGGGGGAGGAGAGGGAGGTAGACAGTTTAAAGTGGGTCAAACGTGGTGAATGAAAAAATCTAACTATGGGAGGTGAACAAACAGTGTAAAAAAAAAAAATACACACACACACACCTCACTGTTAAAGTGTACAGCTGAAATTTATTGGATTTCATTAACCAGTGTCACCATAAAAAATAAGTAATTAAAAAAAACCCTAGGCAGATATAGCAATAGGAATGTTAATTGCAACATAATACTGCCTATTGGAATTGTCTAAATGACCTTCAAGAAAAGACTAGCTAAATAAATTAACTAGTCTCTTAACCTCATCCTTTTTTAAAAGCTAGACTGTGGAACAGTGTACAGTCCAGCTTTTAGAAAAGGTCAGTGAGGTTAAGAGGAAAAGAAGGATGAGGTAGATCTGAATACACTGATGTGGACTCATGTCCATGATGAACCAATAACTAAAAAAATGAGGTTACAGAATGGATAGAAAAATAGGTGTCTGTGTCTCAGTTTCCATGTCTATAAAATGGGTATGTTATTGATATCCATTTATCTCACAAGGTTATTGTGAAGAGAGTGAATCGATTCATTCCAGTGAAGTATTTTGAATAGTGGCTGCCATACTTCCATCAGGGGGAACAGTGTTTAAAACCTTAAAATCTTTATTCACTTTGACATAACAATTCTACTTCTAGAAAGTTGTCTTAATAGTCAGACAAATATACAATATCATAGATTAAAGCACTGCTTAGCAACAAAACAAGTGGAAATAAGGTACACATTCAACATGCTATGGTCTGAACGTTTGTGTCCCCCACAAATTCACACACTGAAAACCTAATGCCCAAGGTGATATTAGTAGGTAGAGCCTTTTGGAAGTGATCAGGTCATGAGGGTGAAGCCCTTGTGGATGGAATTAGTGTCCTTATGAAAGAGGCCCTACAGGGTTCCCTAGCCCCTTCCATCATGGAAGGATACACCTGGCTGTGCTGGCCCCCTGATCTCAAACTTCTAGACTCCAGCACCATGAGAAATAAAGTTCTGCTATTTATAAGCCTCCCAGTCTGTGGTACTTTGTAAAAGCGAACCAAATGGACTGAAACAATAATGAATCATTTACAGAATGTTCTCCCAGATATGGTCAGTGCTTGCTCTCTCACTTCCTTCAGATTCCTGACCCAATGTCACCTCCTCGGAGAGGCCTTCCCTGATCACAAGCCACCCTACCATTAAGCCCACCTTTCCTTGCCCTGTTTCAGAGCACTTACCACCATCTGGCACACATATATTTGTGTTTCTTTATTGTCTCCCTTCCCAATGTGAATACTGCATTAGTGGGCCTTTGTTTTATTCACTGCTGTATCCCTAGTATCTAGGACAGTACCCATTATATTTAATTGAATTAATAAATGTTTGGATTCTCAAGGTATATTCATTCAGTGGAATACTATGCACGGGTTACTGGATGGGCTTCAGGGAGTTGATGAACTCCCCCCCCAAAAAAATATATATAACTTTGTGTGTGCTTCTTTAACTTTCAGGGTAAAATCTGTGTGAATCTCTTCTAAAAGAAATTGGTATGTCAGAAAAGATAAAAGAGAAAGATGGGCACAATATATTAAGTGTAAAGTATAGGTTAGAAAAGTATGCATTGTATAACCCCACTTTGTATAAATACATATTTATATGTGTGTTTACATATGGTATGTATCAGAAATAATAAAAGTATACACAACAAATCTTATGAGATATTTTCTCTGGTTTGTGGGTTTGATTGTTTCTAACTTCAGCCCTTTACTTTGGTATTTTGTTTTAGTTGCAGTGTTGTTTTAATAGACTGTATTTCATAGAGCATTTTAGGTTCATAGCAAAATTGAGCAGAAAATACAGAGTTCCCTTATACCCTCTGTCCATGTCCCAGTCCAGAAGACTCCCCTCCATCAATATCTGGTAACAGAGAGGAACATTTGTTATAACCGATGAACCTACATACATTATCATCCAAAGTCCATAATTTACATCAGGGTTCATTCTTGGTGTTGCACATTCTATGGGTTTTGACAAATGTATAGTGACATGTATCTACTATTATAGTATCATATCAAGTAGTTTCAGTGTCCTAAAAATTCTGTGTTCTGCCTATTCATCCCCCTCCCCTCTAATCCCTAGCAACAACTGATCTTTTTTATTGTCTCCATTGTTTTGTCTTTTCTAGAACATCATATAGTTGGAATCACACAATATATAGTCTTTTCAGCCTGGCTTCTTTCGCTTATTAATATGTATTTAAATTTCTACCATTTTTCATGCCTTCATAGCTCATTTCTTCTTAGCAATCAATAATATTCAATTTTTAATGGAACATATTTAAAAATAAAATGTAGAATAAAATATCATTATCATCTGTCTTTTCTTTCAGCAGAAAACATGTTTTCCAAATCCAATTTTTATAATTTTATTTACATTTAAGATGATGAAGTCAATAATTCACAAACCTCATTAAACTTTCACCAATTTTATACACAGTCATTTGTAGGCGTATGTGTACTTAGTTCTATTTTATTATGTGTGTAGATGTGTAACTACCACAGAGTCAAGATACAGAACTGTTTAATCACAAAGATCTCTTGTACTATTTTTATAGTGAGACCCATCTCACTTCCTACATCTCACTTCCTAATACCTGGCAACCACTAATCTGTTCTGCATCTCTATAATTCTGTCATTTCAATAATATTATATAAATAAAATTATATCATATATAGTCTTTTGAGAATGCCTTTTTTTTTACACCTATAGCACCTGGTCTTCCTAGGTGGTCTCCCATCCAAGATTAATCAGGCCCAATCCTGCTTAGGTTCCAAGATCAGACGAGATCGGGCACGTTCATGGCTGTAGAAAAATGCCTTTTTTTTTTTTTTAAACTTAACACAACTGCCTTCAGATCTATCCAAGCTTTTGTGTGAATTGTTTGTTCCTATTTTCTACAAAGTAGTATTCCATAGCATGGATGTACCACAGTTTAACTATTCATGAACTGAAGGACATTGATATGGGAAAGTTTTGATTTTACTTAGTGTTTTAAAGAAACAGAGTACTTGCCATATGGAAAATAGGCTGGGCTAAGGGGAAGAAGGAGGAAAGACCAGGTAGGAGACTGTTCAATAATGAGAGAGGGGATGTTTGAGTAGATTAGGGCAACAACAGTGAAGGTGGTGAGGAGTGATTATATTCTGGATATAATCTGAAAGTAGAGCTGCCAAATTTGCTAAAGAATGGATCTGAGAGAGATAAGAGTTAGGAATGACTCCAAGGTTTTTAGCCTAAGCAACTTGAAGAGTAGAGTTTCTATTTTATTGTGAGGAAGAAAAGATTAGAGGAAGAACAGGTCTGGAAGAAAAAGGGGAAAAATCAAAAGATGGTAATTCCTACTTTTTAGATAAGCAAGTAAAAAAAAAAAAAGATTAGAAACAATGAGAGAGTGAAGAATGGGAATTCTCGTGAGGATATAAATTGATTCAAACTTCTCAGGGGGCAATTTGAAAGTAAACATATAATCTCTGATCCACCAACTTTAGAATATTTTCTGAAAATATTGGAACCAAAAATATCCAAAAAATACAAGCACAAGAACAGTTATTTCAGCATTATTTGTAATAGAGAAAAATTGGTATCTTAAATAGCTATCAATAAAGCACTCTAGGTGAGTTTATATTTGTCCAGTACTGGAAATATATTTTAATTCATTCTGTACTCCTTCTTACACTTATGGAAGGGAGCTAACAAATTACTTATGGGACATATTACATGCTTCTCAATGTATTACAGTTAAAATCCTTGTTTTAGTCCCTTATTCCCATAGCAGACCATTGCACACTTCTCGCTACCTTGACCTGCAGAGCTGTTCTCTCAAGGGGACTTCACATTATCCTGGCAACAGTGGAAACTTCTACTCCCTCCTAATATGTGCCCTTTAGTTTTAAATATTTTGGAGTTTCTCAGGTGAGAGGCATGGGAAGGAGAGAGAGGATTCAAATGGTGAGCACTAAGTAGGGCAAAATGAGGATTTCATGTAGGAAATGAGAAATCTGCTGAGCTGAAGAAAAGGAAAGTCCTGTGACTATAAATACCTAAAGAATTTCCTGTGTGGCTGGTAAACTAATTCTGAAGACAATTCCAAAAGTTTCCAGAAACTCCGGAATGACTGCAAAAGTGAAAGTAGCATGAAGCCCCCTAAAATGACTTGGAAAGTGTTAAAGAAAAAAGATATTTAATGACACTTATTAAAGATGGCAAGGCAAAGCTTATTCAGGACTATCATAAGAGATACAGGGACCAATGCAATGAGATTTTAGTAGAGGAGAAAATATTGAGCTCAATTCCAAATACAGCATGGACAAGTGGGAATTTATAGCCAAGGAGCAGGATGAAGGTCAGTGGGTGAAAAATTAATAAGAGGAAACACCAGGAGTAAGAGGGGAGGTGGGGTTCTGGCTAAGTCTACCTAACAGGATTCTTGCTGAAGATAGACCAGGGTGATAACATATCACCTGAAGGGTGGTGAGGATGAGTAATTCATCAGATATCAAGGGTGGGAGTTCTGGTTAAAATGCTTTAGAAGGTTCCTCTGGAAAACTAAATTTTTCAAGGAAGTGCACAGATGGGCCTAGGACTAAAGTTTGGTCAAAGAATATTTGTCAGTAGACAAGATTTAATTTAGATCCTTAAGTTCTAGTATGCTGTTCAGAAAAGCACTACCATTCATTTATAATTGCTACTCAACATTTCTCTTCAAAGATTGGCTAATGAAAGAAAAATAATGCAACGTAGTTGTAACAGAGTTGAAACTTAAAGGTAAGAGGCTTGATTTGAATTTAAGTTCAAATTGTTTTAGCATCACCCAAGAAGGGTCATAAAGATTTTTTGACATTATCAAGAAACATTGTGGATGGCAATAAAAACTTTAAATAATGGATGGGTCATCCTTTAAGGAAATATGTGAAACTTACAAACTGTCACATTTCAAAGCAAAGCTAAGCAGAAAATTTGCTCTTTTCACCTTAGTTAGTGCTGTCTGTCCTGTCATATATGGAAAATTCCAGGCACCCCTAGGAGCTAAACTTGTATTAATTTCTTACAAAATACACAAAAATCAGACCTGAAAACTAGCTCCTCAAAGGTTGCAAGATATCACGACACCCTACTTTATTAAAATCAAATACAGACACCTCAGTTAAATACTTCTTGAACTGTGCTTACATGTTATGTAGATACACCAATGAAAAAGAACATGAATATTTGAGTGCAAATGTTTTAATTACATACTCATTTAAATACTTCTTTTCCTCAACTGAACGCTTATTGCACTACAGAATACAATTGCTTTTTCCCTCTCAATTGGTATCTTGTTAAAATTTTTGTTTTGGTGTTTACATACATAGGAAAATATCTTTATAACAAGTTTTATAATTAAAGAGGAGACGTTAGTTCAGTAACACTGCCATGCCCATTTAAATGGGAGAAAATATTACTGAAATTCATACTAGATATCAAATCACATTTCACTTGCATGTTGTAGAAGAAAAATGGTAATATTTACTGCAGAAACTTTATATAATTTAGTATGATGTATAAACATTTTAAATTCACTTACATAATTATATAATGTTATAAAAATAAAAATATGGTAAATTTTGTTTTCACTGATTCTTTAATTTATGCTTTCTTTCCAAGCCCTATGCTCTATTATTTATAACTCAATGTCTTCTGTGATCTTTTCTACAGAATCTTTATTATCACTTCCAGAACATGATTGGCAAAACCTTTTATGGGAATCTATATTTCCAAATTCACTCAAATTCATGGATTTTGCCTCACCTTGAATTCTCTACTTAATAAGATTTAATCAATATCTAAGGCTTTCTCATATTCATAAGTGAATATTATGTGTGAATTTTCTGATGTACAATAAGATTTGACTTCTGTGAAAATGCTTTCCCACATCTGTTACATTCATAAGGCTTTTCTCCTGTATGAGTGATCTGATGTCTAAGGAGATGAGACTTCTTGATGAAGGCTTTGCCACATTCAATACATCCATAAGGTTTCTCTCCTGTGTGAATTCTTTGATGTGTAACAAGCACAGATGTGTTGCCAAAGGCTTTGCCACATACAATACATTGGTACGGTTTCTCTCCAGTATGAAACCTAGAATGTTTATAAAGGGATGAACTGTACTTGAAGGTTTTCCCACATTCTTTACATTCAAATGAGTTCTCCAGTGTATGAGATTTCACATGTTGAGTAAAGGAGGAATTCCAAGTGAACGATTTCCCACACTGACTGCATTCGTAAGGCTTCTCTCCAGTGTGAAGTCTCTGGTGGACCACGAGCTGCGCTTTATGCATAAAAGCTTTTCCACAATCATTGCACACAAAGGGTCTCTCTCCACTATGAACCTTCTGATGATTTGCAAGGTGTGCCTTCCTGCTATAGGCTTTACCACACTCATTGCATTCAAAGTGTTTTTTTCTTGTATGATTTTTTTCATGTCTAATGAAATGAACCTTCTTTTTGGAGTCTTTCCCACATTCCTTGCATTCATAAGGGTTTTCTCCAGTATACAATAGGTTATGATTAAGTAAGTCTAAAGTGGGTTGCAAACTCCTTCCATATGATTTGCATTTATATGATCTTTTTCTTGTAGGATTAAGACTTGTGCTCATATTATAACCATGGAGTCTCTCCATAGTCAGAATTTCATTGGATGTAAACAAAACTGAATTCAAAAAACTGCCTTTGCTTTCCTGGTGCTTCTCTGATGCATCAACATGTGGGCACTCAGCTTCTAAAAAGGAGTACAATAAAACATTCCTAGTCAATTTTTTCATCAACAATTACAGAAAGAAATTTATATGACTTCAAATCTAGTCTCTTGTTTTGAAACAAATCCTATATTTGCCTTGCTCCTGAGCTTTAAGAATAAAACTCTAAAGAGGAAATGGGAGCAGATGAATGACAAGAAGAAGAAGAGATAGCTTAACTTATAGCTTATGGAAAGTCAGTAAAATAGGCACAAGGTGTAGTGGGTAGGATACAAGGGAAGTCAAAGGATGCTCAACAAGGGTGCATGGGTAGTTCACAGAATGGATGGAGCCCTCTGTGGGGGTCTGATGATTTGATAGGGTAACCAGAGGAACAAGAGAAAAGCGAGTTAAGAGAAAATATCAGAGGAAAAAATCGTTTTAAAGGAAGCAGATCAGATTCCTCACTACCTAAGTTTGAGGTTATTCTGTTTGGATAGCTCCCTATTACTCTTATTCATGTCATTTTTTCCTCTTAACCAACTGACACAACGTCAGTTCCCTTCAAGAACATTCTTTTATCTCCAGTCCTCTAACCCCATCGAAACCGCAGGTGAGACAGACATATCTGTAGACAGGGTTGCAACTCTGCTATAGCTGGGCATCATTCTTACATGTACTTTCTTGTAACCCAGGAACACAAACGTCCAGCAAGCCATTCAAGGGCAAGCCATCCTTAGCCCAGGCACAGATTCTTTCTGCCTGTTATCATTTTTATTCCGGCTGGGTTTCTATGTATGATAATTACTTGTCACGTTTTTATTTAACAAATACTGTTTTTACATCCTCTTTCAATCTGCCTAACAAACTAACCCCCAGAAAGCTGCCTTGCTCCTAAAGTCACACTTTTTCATGTCTATCCTCAAAAATCATATAAATCCCAAACCCACTGCTCCATTAAAAAAAAAAAAAGTAGAAGAAAATAGGAATAGGGGGTTATAATTCCCTGCTTCTGAGTTTCCTTCCATGTGAAGTGTTAGCAAAACACCCTTATCTTCCTGTTCCATTCCTTATCTTTCCCTGTGAAGCTGGACTGCATAATAGGCTATAGGTATTAGTACATACTTCTTTATAGTCTTCTTTCCTCGCTGCCACAACCAATGGGAAGCAGCACCCTAGCTACCTTGACCAACAATAACCAACTAAAAAATACAGAATAATCAGCCTGGTGAACAACCGATGCAATATAATGAATCTACTCATAGTAACTAAGCATGCATTCTTTTAGTTGTCAACTACTATGTTCTCTTCCAAGGATTCTAGACTCTAAGTAAATAATAATCTTTTGTTCATGTTCCTTCCCCACGGTAACCTGCCCTCCCTCTTTCCCTCTTATTCTATCTAGTACTTAGATATCTTTAGGAAGGAGCCATTGTTCCATGATCTCAAAAAATGACTCTCCTGATCCTCGCATACTTTGTTTGTTTGTTGTTTATTTATTTATTTATTTATTTATTTATTTATTGTAGGCGAGGCAATCCTTGGTTGACCTCACAGATTGCAAGGACCTTGTCAGTTTAAAATCCCTCACTTTTTATTTTTTACGCCTACAGCACCTGGGCACCTGGTCTTCCTTGGTGGTCTCCCATCCAAGTACTAATGAGGCCTGACCCTGCTTAGCTTCCAAAATCAGCAATGGAATTGGGCTTGTTCAGGGTGGCATGGCCATAGACTGATCCTTGCATATTTTAAACTTTAAGCTCCATTTTCTTTGAACTTTTAAGGTAGTCACTGCTGCTGCCTAAATCGTGGATTTTGACAATTAACTAGAACAAAACTGTAGTGTTATTGTGCACTGGACAAACATTCCACACTCGCCAACTTTTAGACTATTTTACATGGCTATGTTGCTTTTCAATTACAATTTACAAACCTGAAAAAAGGTAATGGTTTTCTTTTTTTTTTTTTTTGCTTTCACTGACTACATTTCAGGAAACAACAAAAAGCCTTATTGAATGAAAGAATAAGAAACATCCCCATAATGCCTGAATTTACAACAATGAGTTAATGAAATGTTCACTAAATGCCCATTATGTGCTCAGCAATGGTGTAAAGGAAAAAATGATATAGGTCTTTCTCCTTGGGGCATTATCATGAGAAAACCACAGGGGTTTTTTTTTTGTTGTTGTTTGTTTGTTTGTTTGCTTTTAAATCAAGACAGTATTTGTTAAGTTTTTATGATAGAGCCATACTAGGGTTGGGATGGGAGTCCAAAAAAGGAAGAAGAGGGTAATGCAGACTAGAATTATTGTAAGAGAAGAGAAATAAGACTTCAGATTTAGCAGCACGCTAGTTTTAGTTAGGTGGAGCCCAGCAGAATCAAAGGACTGATGCAAAGAAGAAAACTGTGTACAGAGGATGCTAAAGAACTCAATTGCCGTGGAAAGGGAAAAGATGGGTAATTCTGGCTATTTCTGGATCATATTACAGAGGACTTTAAAAGCCATTTAAATATCATAATGCAGGATATACAGGAATAACTTATGCTTATTTGTCAGGAGAGTGAAAGGAAAAATGAAATAATTTCAATAAATCTTGCAGGAACATCTAAGATAAATCAGAAAATAGAACGAAATTTGCAATATAGGAATATAAACAGTACAAATGCCACATCAGGAGTTAAAATCCTTTTGGTTTACATCATTAGATGTTGGGTTGCCAGGGAATCTAAAGTACTCAATTGGTGTCATAATCATTTGAAACGTGTTTTTTTTAATGGGTTTTGTGGAAAGGGAAAATTTTATTTTGAATCAGTCTTGGATAAACTCATAGTTGAAATCATAAGCAATAAGTTACAACAGTATTTAAGGAGAAACTCTTAAAAGAAAAAAAACCAAACTGCTTACCACATTGACTTTGAGACTGCAAAGCAGCAGACCAGTCATTATTCTTTACTATAACATAAAGATAATAGTGAAGGTTGAAGAAAATTGGTTACTATAAAAAAAAAGAGACTACAACACCAGATAGGGTAAAATTAGGGGAATGGTTGGTGAGGCAAAGATGCTAAAGATGACATAAAACAAATAATTTTTGTCATTAGAGTGATGAAGTTTCTGAAGGAGTTACTGTAGAAAAAAAGTTAAGAAGATGGAAAGAGAAGGTAAGAAGCAAAAGGTAAATAAACAGTAAGAAAGGGTAGGGCATATAGCAAGGAACCAACTTGAATAAAGTTGAAGGATAATTTCCAATAGATAACTGACATTACCAAGTGAAGAAGAAAGATGCACTAAAAGGTAGATACCTCAAGTTAGCACTGAGACTAAAGATAAGCAAGGTGAGGTACACAGGTGGGATATATGATGTGAGAAAAGGAATGAGTTTTTTGAAAAGAAAATCATTAGAAAGCATAATGTAACAAAGTTTTTAAATAAAAACAACTAACATGCTACACACTTACCATCTGCCAACTATTTAAAGGGTTTTGTGTGTATTGACTCAAACAATCTGTATAAAGAAATCTGAGGTAAGAATTAACATTATCCCTAGTTGTGCTACAAAGTAATTAGGTTAGACAGTGATTGGTGGAGGAAGACTTTGAATCCACACAATCCGATTAAAGAAAATTATAAATTTTCTTTATAATTTACATTATAAAGAAAAGATCTGCAATCATGTTGCGGAATAAAAAGAGAATGAAGATTTTAGAAATTAAGGGCACAGAGCAAGGACCTAGAAGCAGCCGGCAGCGCAAGAAGCCACAGCAGAGAAGAGAAAGACATTCCTTTGCACCAGAGTTGAGCAAAGAGGAACAGCAGCTATGTGGGGACAGTGAAAGTGAAGGCGTCATTTGGGGATCTGATGATGTTATGTCAAGGATACCTAATCACTTCCAGAGGTGTATGGCTTTTAAGAGATGCTTCTTGCAAAGTATCTCAAAGGTACCTATCCCTCAATGACAGACTGGGATCTCAGTTCTCAAGGCTCCCATCTACCCGGTTTCTCTCACTCACCTGGATGGCTCCAATATGGGTTCTCTGCCTCCACCATCTGTGGTTCTTGCCCTTGCTTGAAGATCACTTTTGTTTTGGCAACTGGACCTCCTGTTCATGGGAAACAACACAGAACTGGAAACAGGTGCTAGAGACAAATAACTACCTCACAACTCATGTCTGCCTCCTTGAGTCTCAGGGCCTGTAAAGGATGACAAGCAGTCTTTAGAACAGAAAGACCCTTCTCCTCCGTTTGGGAGGCAGAAGCATAAACAGACTATCTGACCCCCAAAAGGGATTAAGAACCTTTGATCACTAAAATTCAGGGACAAACTTACCAGAATGTTCACAGCTTTCACAGGCCTTCAAGAAAGGGCAATATTAACACGTTCTGATTTACACTGAAAAGTTACCACCCACTGTCCTTACCCACTGAGATGAGGTTTCTAAAGTTCTCCAACATCACATCCCAATACAAGGTTCTCTGATCACAGTCAAGCAGCTGCCACTCCTCTGGGGTGAAGTCCAGAGCCACATCCTGGAATGTCACTGATCCCTGCAACAGCACATTGATCTTCAAACTAAAGTGTGCATTATTTAGGGATTTGCAAGAGAATCAGCCTCTTATGTTCATATTGTGTTTATTGCAGAGTTTTCATAATGTTATGTATGATAACTATTGTATATTTGATTCAGAGATATATCTTGTGATAGAAACAAAAATCATATTAAAAATATTCAACTAGTACCAGGAATTCAATGGGGAAAAGTATAGTCTTTTTAACAAATGGCATTGGGACAACTGGACAGCCACATGCAAAAGAATGAAGTTGAACTTGCCTCCCACACACACCTCACATCATATACAAAAATGAGCCTGAAAATGGGTCAGAGACCTAAATGTAAGAGCTAAAATTATAAAATTATTAGAAGAAAACATAGGAGTAAATAAATCTTGTGACTTTGGATTAGGCAGTGGTTTCTTAGATGTGACAGAAGTTTCAGTGACAAAAGAAAAAGTAGAAAAAATGGAATTCATCAAAATTAAAAATCTTGTGCTTCAACGGACCACCAAGAAAACGAAACAACAACACAGAGAATGGGAGGAAATACTTGCAAACCATAAATCTGACACGAGATTTGTACAAGAATATAAAAATAAGTTTTATAACTCAACATTAAAGAGACAACCTAATTTAAAAATAGGCAAAGGATTTGAACAGACGTTTTTCCAAAGACATATATAGTCCATAAGCTTATGAAAATGCTCGACATCACTAGTCATTAGCAAAATGCAAATCAAAATCACAATGAGATATCACTTCACACCTCCTAGGATGATTAAAATCAAAGACAGACAATGACAAGTGTTAGCAAAGACATGGAGAATCTGGAACTCTTGTACATTGCTGGAGAGATTATAAAATTGTTCAGCAACTATGGAAAACAGTTTGGCAGTTCCTCAAAATGTTAAACATAGAGGTACCATATGACTCAACAATTTCTCATAGATATATACCCAAGAGAATACAAAGAATGCCCACACAAAAACCTGTATACACTTGTTCACAGAAGAATCATTAATAATGGCCAAAAAGTGAAATCAATATGGTTATCCATCAATGGATAAATAAGCATGCTACCGTATAGCCATATGATGCAATATTGCTCAGCAATAAAAAGGAATCTACAACATAGTTAAAACATTGAGCTGGATGAAAGAAGCCAGATCAGATATTGTATGGTTCCACAGAAATGGGCAGTGACTGCTAACAGGTATGGCGTTTCTTTTAAGGGTAATGAAAATGTTCTTAAATTAAGACAGTAGGGATGGTTTCACAATTCCCCGAATATAGCAAAACTACTGAATTGTATGTACTTTAAACAGGTTAATTTGTAATATGCCAATTATATCTCAGTAAAATTATTTTAAAATATTTTTATGTTCTTCATTTGTTCACTCATAAAATATTTAATGACTGATCAAATACTGTACTAGTGATGCAAAAAATAAAATTAACACTGCCCTCAGAGATCCTAGTTTATTAGACATTACAAAGTAAACGTATAAGTGCAATAAGAAATTACGTGGGCTGTAAGGTTAACATATCAGACTCACATAAGCATAATAAAATAGGAAAATGTGGATCTTTTAATATAATAAAATATATCCTCCCAACCACAAAGCCAAAGTCATGTTTAATTAACTTAAACTAAAATTTTAAAAAGGCACGTGGCTACATGTCTATCACAAAGAGACAGTTAAAACGACATAGAGCAGAGGTCAGCAAACCACAACTCAAGGGCTGGCTTCCTGTTTTTGTAAATAAAATATTACTGGAATGTAGTTAAGCCCATTAATTTACTTCAGCTACAAGGGCAGAGTTGTATAGTTGCCACAGAGACTGTATGGCCTTCAAGCCTAAAATGTTTACTATTTGGTCCTTTAAAAAGTGAAAAAAAACTAGGTAGGCTTTATCTCAGGAAATCACAGAAAGTTCAATATTGAGAAACATATTAGAAATTCTCTATAAACTGTATTAGAAAAATGAAAATATATGATTTTATTTACAGGTATTAAAAAAGGATATGAGAAAAAAGTTCCCAGTTTATAAAAACAATCTTCACAAGTTAAAAATCCTTAACCTGATTAAAAACAAAAACAAAAAACAACTATCTACCAGAATACAAGAGGAAACAGTGAAACACTGGAAGCATTCCCATTAAAAATGGAACAAAAAGATTTTTGCTAGCAATTACATTCAAAATTATAGTTCCTAGAAGTCCAGGCTATTGCAGTAAAACAAGAAAAAAATGGAGACATACACATTGCACAGTAAGGGACAAACTCCGTTTGAACAGTATATGATTGTCTAACTAGAAAATTCAAGGATCAACCAAAACCTCTCGGACTTAATAAGAGTTCTGTAAGTTGACATAGTCATGTGCTGCATAATAATGTTTCAGTCAATGACTGACCACACAGGCAATGGTGATCCCATAGATTATAATGGAGCTGAAAAATTCCCATCACATAATGACATCACAGCTGTCATAATGTCATAGTGCAACACATTATTCATGTGTTTGTGGTAATGCTGGTGTAAACAAACCTATTGTGCTACCAGTCGTATAAAAGTTTAGCACATACAGTTATGTACAGTATATGCTATTTAATAATAATGAACTACTGTTAAAAGTAATAAACTACTTTTTAATCATTATTTTATTTTTTTAAGTTTATTGGGGGTAACATCGGTTAATATAATTATGTAATTTTGGATGTACATTATAATTTGACATCTATATATTCTATTGTGTGATTACCACTCAGAGTCCAGTTTCCTTCAGCTACCATATATTTGAACCCCTTTATCCACTTCACCCTCCCCCTATCCCCCTATATTTGACCCCCTTTACCCCTGTCTACCTCTTCCCTCCTCCCCCACCCCCTCCCCTCTGGTAATCACTAGTCCATTGTCCATGACCCTGAGTCTCTGTCCTGTTCATTTGTTGCTTTTAGGTTTATATCCCACATATAAGTGATATCATGTGATTTTCAACTTTTTCAGTCTATTTTATTTCACTTAGCATGATTATCTCGAGGTCTATCCATGTTGTCACAAATGGCAGTATTTCATCTCTTCTTATGGCTAATATTCCATTGTATATATGTGCCACAGCTTCTTTAGCCAATCATCTATCGTAGGACGCTTTGGTTGTTTTCATGTCTTGGCCACCGTGAATAATGCTGCTATGAACATCGGTGTACAAATATCTTTTTGGATATAGGTTTCCAAGTCTTTGGGGGATTGCTGGATCATATGGTAGGTCAATTCTTAGTTTTCTGAGGAACTTCCATACTGTTTTCCATAGTGGCTGTACCAATTTGAAGTCCCACCAGCAGTGTACGAGGGTTCCTTTCTCTCTGCATCCTCTCCAACATTTGTATTCTTGTCCTGTTGATTTTAGCTATTCTAATAGGTGTGAGATGGTATCTCATTGTGGCTTTAATTTGCATTTCCCTAATAGCTAACGATGTTCAGCATCTTTTCATATATTTGTCAGCCATTTGTATTTCCGACAGTGTCTGTTCAGGTCTTCTGTACATTTTTTGATTGGATCATTTGTCTTTTTTGCTTTTAGAGTAATATGAGTTTTTAATATACTTTGGATATTAGACCCTTATCAGGGGAGTTGCTTGCAAATGTATTTTCGCATTTGGATGGTTGTTTCTTTACTTTGTTGATGATTTTTTTTGCTGAGCAGAAGCTTTTTAGTTTGATGTAGTCCCATTCATTTATTTTTACTTTTACTTCCCCTGTCTTTGAGGTCAAATTCATAAAATCCTCTTCAAGTCCAAGGTCCTTAAGTTAATCACTATTTTAGAGTGTACTCTTTCTGCTTATTAAAAAAAATTTACTGTAAAATGGTATGCATGTCATGCTGGCAGCAGCCTCATATATCTCATTTCCTGTATCTCCTGTGAACCATTTTCTCTTGTGCTTGGTTTTCTCTTGTGTTATTTTATACAGTAAAATGCTGTACAGACTTTGCTGCCTAGAAGCAACAAGCTATACCATCTAGCCTAGGTGTGTAGTGAGCTATACTATCCAGGTTTGTGTACATATACTCTATGATGTTCACACAATGATGAAATCACCTAATGACACATTTCTCAATCGTAAAGTGGAGTATGACCATAAAGTCAAATCGATTAATCCAAAATTTCCCATACACAATAGCCAATAAGAAAACATAATAAAGATCCATACCATTCTCAATAGCAACTTTAACCACATGTAAGAATAAATGTTACAAAAAAACATACAAGAATTACAATAAAACTATAAAACTGCAATGAAGAAAAAGTAAATAGAGGTCTCATTATTGAAAAGTTATTCTCTCCAAATTATCTAAGAGTGTAATTCAATCACAATAAAATACTTAACACACACTCCTTTATGGACCTTCACAATCTTATTTTAAAATGTGCATGGAAGAGAAAATCTTCAATACCTGGAGACCCTGAAAAAAGTACAAAGTTTCTTTATGGATCCAGATGAACATTAAAAGGGCTATGTACGTGGACTTACAAATTGAGTTCATATAATGAGACTTGGCACTGGTACTCTAGGGAACACTACTAGAAAGTCATAAGAAAGCTGATGTTATAAAACATCAAAGGATTCTTGCTGTGAATGTTATCTTTAACATGGTATGTATAAAAATCCATTATATTTTTTTTCAGAGAACTGTGCCAAGAAAAACTTTACTTATCTAGAAAACATTTTTGCTTTATCCTTACAATGTCAAAACTTTAACTGGTTAGCTATCCATTTTCTATATCGCCAGAAAGACGAGGTACACATATGCAGCTCAAATCTATTCCAATTATATGCAGATCCTGTGACCTGAATATCAACTAATCAATTTTCTAAATTTCCTTTCAGACCTAATCTATTCAAATCTACATCTCCCTGATTATGCATTTCCTTTTTATATGGACTTTGAGAGATTTAAATGATTAAATAAATGGATGCCTTACCTGGAAGTTGATCATTTTCTGCAACTCTTGCACAGAGATCTATGAAAGCAGAAATGGGAAACACAAAGACATGAAAAGTCAGGACTGCAATGTAGAACCCTGTTCTATCAAAACAAAAGCAACTCAGACTGTTGCCTCAGAGAATGCCACCTAGTGAGAGAATGATGTTTCTAGCAAGTCAGAAAAGTCCCTTTTTTATAAGCACCAATCTCTACTTGTGATTGTTATGAATGTATAGATGTGCAGAAATTTATCCTAATAATAAATGAGTTAAAAGTCTAACTAAAAGCCTGATCTCTGAAGCTCAGTATCTATGGAAGTCATTCTTTTCTATGATTCTCTGGTCTCTGCTCTGAAGCTGGAGTAAGAGATCTCAAATTAGGCTGGACTTTCTTGAGAAGGCTGGATCTGGAGACCAGGAAACTATTTTTTTTTTTAACCTGGAGCCTTTGGTTTAGATTCCAAATCAATTAGTCAGTCTCAATCTCTCTCTTTTAACTCATCATCTTGTATGAATGCAGTCTACCAACACTGCTGGAATTTAGAAAAGATACAATGTGCAAGAGGGACTCACAAATTTAAGCTTTATTACAGAGTCTTAACTGGAAGATCCACAGAGTCACCTAGAGATCCTTTTAAAAATGCCGACAAATAGAAATTTACTCAGTATTCATTGCTCAGATATTTGAAAAGGATAACAAATCCAACTCTTCGGTTTTTGCAGGGGGCTATTTTGCAAAAAAGAATGAAATTTGTAGAAAATTTATCTGGATTTGACTCTCAGCTCTTCCACTTCATAAGCTGTGTCTCTGGCCAAGTAACTTCTCTCAGCTTCAATTAATCATATCCAAAATGAAGATAACTTACTTCATCTGATTGTTGTGAGAATACCTTAGGAAAACAGCTTAGCAGTTTCTCTAAAATGCTTTCTTCCTAGATTCCTTGAAATGGTATTTCCTGTTGCAGGCTCTGATAGGACCAACGGTGCTGTTGTAACCAGGAACGGTGCAGTCTGATGCACAGACTCCTACACAGTGACCTTTACCAACAAGGGCAGGTATGCAAGCTGAGCCTTTCCCAGCCCCACCTGGGATCTAGGAACCTACGGGGTGACAGCTGGAGCCCTGCGCTTGCTTTCTCTGAACTACTTCAAGATTGGACAAGACCCACTCAACCAAACACAAAATCGCCGCACGTGCAGGTTAACTTTTACCTTCAATTGGGTAAACTAATGAAGCTGCTCTTGCCTTTCTCCCTGCCCTTCCCTTACGGCCCCCAAGTCCCGCAGAGTCATACCGATCAGCCTTTCACCGCCAGGCTCCCAGCTCCGGCCCTAAACCCTAATGCAGTTGACAGTCATCTCCCAGAGGCTCGAGGAGCAACACCCACTCGCGAGCCGGGCTGGTTCAAAGATCAGGGAACAGCGGCTACCACGCCACCGCGCATGTGCGGAAGTACCGGCTCACGTAGAGTTCCCAGGCTTCCCCGGGGCAGCCACCCAGCCGGGACTACATTTCCCATAAGGCCGCTGGAGCCCGTTTCCGGAAGGCGTCGGAGGCTCCTGCGTCTTTGGTGGAGGTTCTTGGGGTGGTATCTCTGGGAACCATGCTCATTTTTAAAATTCGGGTGCACATGTCATTTTCGTTTAAAAAGACGTCAGAATTGTTAAATCCTGGAAACTCCAAATCAGCAGTATACTAAGAGACTAATTTACCCCTACTCAGTTCGGTTTCTTTTAACAATGCAGCAGCTTAAATCAGGGAGGTGACGAGGACCCAACAAAGGCTGAGAAGGAAGAATCCATGAGGTAGATGGAAAAGTAGAAGATTTTGGACTTTGTCCAACTAGAATGTTCTGACCTGTTACTTGTATTTAATTATTTAGTCCCAAGTAAGTGACCTTGGTCGTGGCAATCACCTGCTAGGCTCCAGGCGTCCCTAGAACCTCGCACAGGACTTGGATCTCATAATTAAAGACGCCGGAAGAAGAATACAGACCACTCAAGATTGCGGTTGCACACGAACACTTTATTACTCACAGTCCGAGTTCAGCTTGAGAGTGGGGCCCTGTGGTCGTTCTCCTCGGCGTCGGCGGCAGCCTCAAGTCGGTCTCACGACGCTCACGTCGGTCAGCGCTGGAGCATGAAGTGCTGCTGCTGTCTTCTCCGCCCCACTCTTTACGCCGTTCCTTGGATACACCCTTCTCATCTTGTCCACCACACGCAAGCATGAACAAGAGAGCGACGGAGCAAACTAAATATTTTCTCATGCTTACTCTCTTAGTAAATATTGACATAAGCGGGCAGTCCGCTTATCCGTCTCACACAGTCACAGCACACAGTTAAGTAAATATTTGGATTTACACAGTTAAGTAAGTATTTTGGTTCACAGTTAAGTAAATACTTTCGTTCACACAGTTAAGTAAATATTTTCATTCACTCAGTTAAGTAAATATTTTGGTTCACACAGTTAAGTAAATATTTTGATTCCTTATACAGATCTGCAAATCAAGGGAAGAAAATGTTTCAAGTAGGAAGAGACCCACTGTGTAACATGCTGCTCATGAGTCAAGTAGGATGAGAACCAAGAATTGAGTCTCGAATTTAGCAATGTAGAAGTTGTCGAAACATGCCATTTTGGCGAAGTGGTGGAAGTCTGATAACATCTGATAAGAGTTTTATTAAGTGTGGGATGAAAGCACAGAAGAGGAAGTGAAAAAAGTAAGTACAGATAGAACTTTTAAGAAGTTTTGCGTTTTAGGGTGTGCAGAAAATAAAGCTGTCTTTGCATATGGATTATGGGTCTAGATTTTTTTTTAATGTAAGAAATTACCGTATTTTGTATTCTAACAAAAATAATACCATAGAGATGGGGAAATTGACAAGAGAAGACAAAACAGGAGGAGGAAAATCCTTGAAGAGAGAAAAGATGGAATCCAGTACCCAATCAGAAGTGTCAGTTGGAAGAGTATGGACAATTCATCTATTGAAATGGGAGGCAGAGTTCATAGGTACAGATGCATACAGGCAGGCAGCTTTGGTAGTGGGAAAATGAGGACATCCTCTTCTGAGAACTTCTGTTTTCTCAGTGAAATAGGAAGCTGAAAGTGAAGATAAACAGAAGGTATTGGAAGTCTCAGGAAACAATAATACTGTATTACATTGATTCTAATACACTTTTTCATGTCAACAACTGTGAAATTGTTGAAATCTTACAAATGATAGCATGCTTTGGTTTATTTGGCAGTATTTCTTCTTGTTTATTAGTATGTAAAATAATGATACATCTTATAATCAATGACATCTGAGATTCTAATGCTATTTAAGAATGTGGAAGAGTGAATAGATTAAGAAAAAGTAGTACTGTTGCCTGGCAGCATTGAGCCCACTTGATATTAGTTGCCACTGACTTTACTGGCATTTTCACTGTCATAAAGACATATTTTTATAGCTCATCTTTAAAAAATCCTTTCTTGAACTATAGCCCACTTGAGCATTGTTCCATTTCCTAGCTTTCCTTCATAGAAAATTTTCTCTAAAAAGTTCCATTTTGTTGCTGCCTATATTTCCTCACCTCTAACTCAGTCCACTCTAATTTGGTTTCTTGATCCTATTCTCCTGAAACTGCTCTTGTCAAATTACTAGTGAAATTTCAGTTGAAAAATGAAATGGGCTCTGTCCTCAACATATTTTTCTTCCAGAGCATTTGACGAAGTTAGAATAGAGTCTTCATTGTGAGGTTTCTAGAATACCTTGCAAAAACTAGTTTTTTCCACCTCACTAAGACTTTTTCTATTTCCTTTACTGAATACCCTTCCAATGTTCCACATCCAAATGTTGGAATACTCAAGAGTTTGACCTTGAGCTCCCCCCCCCTTTTTTTTTTTTTTTTTGCAGTTTTTGTTGTTTTGCAGTTTTTCACTAAATGATTTTGTTTGGTCCCATGGCTTTAAATACCACTCACATGACAATGACAGACAAATCCCTATCTCTAGCCCTCACCTCTCTCCTGAACTTCAAACCCCTAATTCCTTATGCCCACCTCAAATCTTCCCTTAAATATCTAAAAGCCACCTCTAACTTCACCAGGTATATAGTGTCAGGAGTGAGTTGAATTGTAGGACACCAAACTGGTGTCAGAGACTCGCTTGGTGGTGGAGAAAAGAAACACACATTAGAATTGCTGTGAGTGGAATCTTAGTTTTGTTCATGACATTAACTCCAAAGTCTGGCACATAACAGGTGCTAAATAAATACTTGTTAATAATGAATAAATGTGAAACTGTCTATAGTTTCATCTCCATAAATGCAGTATGGACCTTGGCTGGCTCATCATCTTGAATCTAAAGATCAATTTGGGGAAAACTGGTAACAGTATTGAGTTTTCCAATCCATTAGCATGGTTTATCTCATTTATTTAGGTCTGCTTAATTTCTCTCAGAGATGTTTTCTAGTTTTAGTGTAAGACGCTTACATATTTTTGTCAGATTTATCTCTATTTCACTTTTGATGTTATAAATTATTTTTTAAATTTACACTTGTTTATTGCAATTAACTAGAAATACAATTTAGTTTTGAATATTTATCTGACATATACTATAACATAGATGAAACTTTAAGACATTATGCTAAGTGAAATAAGCCAAACACAAAAGGACAAATATTGTATGATTCCACTTATATGAGATACAGCAGTCAATTACATAAAGATAGAAAGTAGAATAGTGGTTGCCAGAGGCTGGAGGCAGGGAGGAATGGGGAATTAGTGAATAATGGATACAGTTTCAGTTGGGGAAGTTGAAAAAGTTCTGTAGATGGATGATGGAGATGGATGGAGATGGTTACACAACAGTGTGAATGTACTTAATGCCACTGAATTGTACACTTAAAAATGGTTAAAATGGTAAATTTTATGTTACATACTTTACTTCAATAAAAAAAAGTTTTAAGATGTTGAAAATCGAGGAAAAAAGAATTAGGGGCAGACATATAGGAATTCTCATTCCAAAATTTTCTACAAGATTTTTAAGGTTGTACATAATCCTATGCCTTGCTTACCTATCTTCCATCATCTCTCACTTCCCTTCATCCTAGTATCTAAATTTAATAAACTTTATTCCTTGAAGCCACCAAGTTCTATATCTGCCAGGCTGTTGTATATACCATTCTCTACCTGTAAAATTATTGCTTAAACTCTTTCAACCCAGCTAACTCACTCTGTTCAGGTCTCAGCAGCCTTCACTTCTATCAGAAAGCTTCCCTGACCTCAAAAGTCCAGTGTAGACTTCCTTTTGTGAATCTCTAGTATCTTGTATCACCCATACAAGCTCGTCACATGGTTCTGTCATTGTCTTTTTACTTGTCTGTATTCTTTGTTAGACTATATAAAGCATAAGGGCCAGAACTGAATGTCTTGACTGGGTCCTCTCAAATCTGCTCTCTTTACGCCTGCCACAGGATGCCCAGAATGATAAAGTAAACTTCCAAGAATCTCATGACCTAGATTATCTATCTCCTGCAAGCCTCCAATTTTCAAGTTTCAAATTCTGAAAGTTGACCCTTTCAATCTGATGTTTTTTCCCTAGAACATGCAAGGCAGGGAAACAATTCTCCAGATTCCATCTAGTGGATGTTACCAGATTTTTTAAAATTATGAGCCTTAACCTGGAACTGTCAGTTCTAGCACATACTGGAACCAGGATAGAGTTGTGAGAACCAATTAAGTCATGTTCATCTCTTTCTCTTTCCCCCAAGGATTTAGGGTCCTTAGCAAGAAAAAAATTATCAGCTCTGTTTCTGAAAATCTCAATGGAGCAGAGACCGTAAGCAGTCATTCAACATCCATTCTACCTTTTCTTGCAGTTCATAGAATCTCCAGTTTTTGTCAGGGTACATGCTCTCCTAGAAAAAAATTTACATATCCAACCTCCCTTGCAGCTAGTGACCAGGTGACCAAGTTTTGGCTAGTGAAAGTGGAAGCAGTGGTGCAAATTTAGGAGTGTCCTTAAAATGATGTCCTTTTCCTATTTCAGCTCTATACTGCATATGTCATGAGTGACTGGAGGTTGGCCAGCCATTCTGGACTATGAAGTAAGAAGATGTACGTTGATATTAAGAGAAATGAGAGAGAAGGAACTTGGGCTCCTGACACCACAGGGTGCCACATCATACCTAGACTAATTACATTTAGGGTTCTTTTTCATAGGAAATAAATTTCTATTTTGTTCAACTACTATTATTTTGGCAATTTCTATTATGAACAATTGAACCTAATCCTAATTAAGGTATTTGCCCATTCTCTGGCCAAGGAGGCAAGTTTTTTTTTTTGTTAAAGAAAAAATGGCAAGAAATAGCTTTGTTATGATGTCTGTTTTCATTTCATACCCAGCCAACTGAAAAACATCTAAGAGGTCCATAATTTGGGGTTCAAACACTTTAGGCAGAATTTACAAGGGAGAGATGAAATCATTTGTCATGTGAAGGCTACAAACCAGTGAAGTATTTGTTGTTGAAAATATCAGTGATTCTGAGGTGATCCCAACTACAGATGCCTCAACTCTTTTGCGAGAAACCATAAAGTGATAACCAAAAGATGTTAACTTAAAATAAGGATTTCAGAGCTCAGGGAGTTACTGATTTACCTAATTGATTTTGATTTTCTCATTTTCCTCTTCTTAAAGTTTCTAGTATAAATAAGATGATGCCACAGAACGCTGATTAAGTTTTCTTGAAGACTATTAGAGTAACACTCTTAATCCCATAAGGTCCATTTTACCATGCCCTCAATTTGATTTCCAGCTTCCTAGGACCTAGAAAAACATGCAGTGCGTGAGGCTTAACAACGGAAAGAAAAATTTACTGCAGTCAGACATATCTAGGCTGGAGTCTACCACTTTTAAACTGTGAGATCCTGGGCAAATTTTATTATCCGTGTAAGCCTCATTTCCCTCATCAGGGATAATAATGATATACGTAGATTTAATCATAGAAGTGCTTAGCACAGTGCCTGGAACATAACACTCAGTAACAGGGAAGTTATCACCAAATTCGCAACATCCATAAGAAAAGGTGTTAACTCAGAAGGCCTCTAGAGATAACCTATTCTCTTACAACTGTCCAGGTTTTACCAATTCATGTATAACATGAAGTCACATTAACAATATTCATGTTCTGCTGGCTCTTGGCCTTCCAGTTAATATGGAAACTCCACCCCGCCAACTCCTCTTCCCTTCCATCTTCCTCTGCTGATTCTCCAGTAGTCTCCATAAACAAGACTTTATTTTCCAGATGACTTTCATTCATATCATTCTTTCCTCTGGTCTCTTGGGTCATGTTTACAGATAAGGGCTCCACTGCCTTCTGAGATGCACTGAGATTCCCCTCCACTACCTTTACTTTCCTTAAAATGTTTTTTGTTTCTCTTTATAAAAATGGTATCATACCTTATATAACATTTTGGGACTTTTCACTTACTGTTGTGCAGCTACATTGTTGCATGTCACTGTAGCTCACTTGTTTTGGTTGCTGTACCACATCATCCAGTCTTCTGATGATGGGCACCTGGATAGTTTTTAGGTTTAGGTTTCACTATTGTGAAAGTGCTACGAAGTAGCTTCTTATTCATCTTTCTTATTGCACTTGTATAAGAATTTCTCTTAGCATATCTCCTAGGCAGGAGTGGTAATGCTGGATTGTGCACTGTAAATGTTACTTCATGTATTATATTTTTTATATCTAATATTTTCATTTTTTACAACTTCCTATTCCTGCTTAATTTTCTCTTATTTCTTTAAGCATATTTATTATGCTTAAATTTATTGGTTTGCTTGTTCCATTAAATCTGCTTTAGAAATATGTTTATGCATATATTTAAAGGTCTGGATTAGCATACGTGCATTTATAGTGGTCTTCTTTGAAAGACTGAAATTATGTGGAAAAAAATCAGTTCAACCAACCTGGACAGCGTCTCATTTTATTATGCCAAATGTAGAAAACCTTGATTGAGGAAAAATAGGAAAGGGACTTGACAGAAACTAAAGAATTTTCTTAGGAAAGCAGTGACTGCTGAAGGATACCTTTACTCCAGCTATGCTTGTCAATCTACGGCAAAACTCCAGGGACAGTATAAACCCAGATCGCTCCCACTCACCCCTGACCCATGGTCCTGAAATTGAAGAGTTAGCCATTGAGGAATTATAAAAAGAACCAAAATAGGAACATTCTCCATGAAAGCGAAGATCAGAGACTGGTCCTCTTTCACTCTGTTGAGTAAGTACATCAGGAGCAGGAAGGATCGGCTTCTGAAGGCGTACCTTCTGTTCATCTGGCTTTTTTGGCTTGGGGCTACAGCGTGGAACTGTGCACCCCACCACCCTTCCTCCACTCACAGATATCTGCATAGTTGCACATCCGGCATTTCCATGCTTCCTCCACATCAACCCCACAAGGCTCTCGTTGACCCATCCAGTAGGCCATATAGTGCTGCACTTTGCTTTTCAGCTCCTTCTCTTCATAGGCCACGATCTCTGTACCTAGCACAGTGGTAGTCTCTTGGTGGATATACTCAATTTTCATAATATCAACAACTGGGAGGTCAGACAGTGTTAGAGACAAAAAGACCAGCTCCATAAGGTCACCCAGGGACTTCACAGAGAAACCACCCTTCTGGGCATGCCTCAGCACAGAAGGTCCTAGTGGCTTTTCTGGACACAATTTTACATGGTGGATTAGGCTAGCAGTGGTCACATTACCTTGTACCATGGCATCAAAGATATATTTGTATAGGCTGACTTGAAAACAGTCTTTTTTTTTCTGGGCTTCCAGAGGGAGTACTGGGTGTCTGCGTGTCTTGAGTTCAACAAGCTCCAGCTCCCCCTTGGCTGTATAGTGCAGCTCATCAATTACTCCAACAAGAAGCACGCCCTCCATTTCTCCAAACACTGGAAACTCTCTGATGCACCCTTCTGACTGCAGAGTAGGAACCATTGATAATATGTTCAGAAACTTAACTGCCCAAGCATCTTCTTTAGTGGTGATGGGGATAGTCACAAGATCATGAACTTCTAGTTCTCTGGCTAGGTGGATGCTGGCACCAGTGTCCAAAACAGCTGCTTTCTCGGGTGCTAACAAACCAGGAAACTCCTTTCCATATACCATTTGCTGTTCACACCAGTTCTGAGCGGATAGGTCAGTGACATACAAATATTTAAGGTGGAATCGCTGCATGGGTGATGAGATATCCAATTCTCTTTTCCTCTTCGGTAAGCATACAACGTTGTCATCCTTTTCAGGGAGTTCAGAAGAAGGGCCAGGCTTACTAAGTAAATCACTTGACTCTTTGAAATCTTCTAGATCCAGAAACTCCGAGTCACTCAGGTCTGAGAACCCTGAGGCTTCCGCTGACACAGTCTCCTCTTCCTTAGTCTCTGCCATGGCACAGCTCTGGACTGTTTTAGGCCCTGCATATCATGTTAAAGAAATGCATTATCCAAACAAAAAATTTCTAAAGAACACTTTCAAATTCCAATGAGGTAAAACGAATCATGACTATCGTGTGTGATTTTAAGTAAATCACCGTCCTTGGCTTCAATTTCATTTAAAAGATTTGAGATTTGCCTTTTCCACTTTAAAATTCTACTGACGTGGGACATTATTTTATCATTTTATGTGAATACAGATCTTTGTAAATGTTGGAGCAATGTTTGATAGTTTGCCGTAGGCCACTTCTACAATTCTTCTGATACAAAGTCCTTGATTAGAAAAATAAATCACAACTACAAACTGTTCCTGGAGAAAAATCAGCTCTACAATGACTTTTTAAATGTTGTTCTCAAGAATATAGTATGGCAAAACTTAAAAACTAACTATAGATATACAAACATCCACTCAAACACAAATATCATGAGATAATGAGAGAGGCTGTTCACAGTGACAGGTGGAAATCAGTTGCTTTTTATACTTGAGATATATTAAGGAAGTAGCAAAGAAAAAAAGCTCTTGGTGGATTTTACTTTACCCCTTCTGACCTTATCCTCCTAACATTGTAAAAACTGGTGTTTCCCTCCATAAGACATTAGCTTATGATGGAAAACATCTGTCAATAAGCAGTATTACGATATCACTATATTTGCTATGAATAATAATGAATATTTATTATGCTGTTATTGTGTACTAGACACTGAAACAAGTTCTTCACATCTAATACCTCACTGCTCTACTGTGAGACAGGTACTTTTTTTTAAAATTTCACTATGAAAAATTTCACACATACAGAGAAATAAAAAGTACAGTGAACACCCATATATGCACCATCCAGATAAACAACTGTTGATACGTTGCTGTATTTGCTTCTATCACATGCCTTTTTTTTTTTTTTTTTTTGGCTGAACTATTTTAAAGTAAATTACAGACATCATAACACTTAAAATATAAATGTTTTGGCATATATTTCCAAATAAGCACATTCTCCTACATTAACTACAATGCTATTGTCATATCTTACAAAAACAATAATTCCTTAACACTGTTGTCTGTATTCAAATTTCTCCAACTTCCGTAAAATGTCTTGGTTAGCTTTTCTTTAAACCAGGAAACAAAGCTCACACTTTGTATTTGACTTGTTTTGTCTCTCAAATATATTTAATCTTAAGAAACTAGGCAAAGTATCTTGTGATACTCTTTTTAAGCCTTCCTCTTAACCTCACATATCTAACACTGCATAGAGAGAAAACAAAACAAAACAAAACAAAACAAGATATGACCAGTCCACTAGTATTTGACTTTGGGTGCTAGGAAGATAATGTCACAAAGAATTTAAGCAGATTGAGGGAACTATGAGCCCATTTTCCTCCTTGCTATTCTAATAAGCAATGAATAAGCTGAATGTACCAACTTAAAAGCTTAAGAACTGATGCCTTGAAATGGTATACTTTAACAGTAATAAAACACAGAAATTGCATTTGTACAAGTGTCTTAAATTGTAAATGTGCCTTACATAATGATAGTTTCAAAATGAGTAATGTTATTTGGACTATGAAGTCCATGAAGGTTGGTGAGAAAGTCCCTGAGGTTAGTTTCCACCAAGAAACTAAAGTTAAAGTAGCAATGAACATGGTGTATACTTTGTAGGTTTTCTTTCCCTTGGGAAGGGGGAGGGCACTAAATTCAAATCAATTGATCTTGAAAATATTTTATTTCACATATCTAGACCTTGGCTATTCAGTATATAGACACTGACTACGAGTAGCTAAACTTAATTAAAAATACATAAAATTTAAAACTCATTTTTTCAGTTGCATTAGGCACATTTCAAGTGCTCAGTAGCTACATGTGGCTAGTGAGTACCACACTATAAAGCACATATATAGAGCATTTCCCTTATCACAGAAAGCTCTATTGGATAGTAGTGATTTAGATTATTCATGTGTATTAACTACGTAAAAACAATTGGAAAGTCCATACCTTTCAAGAGCTTCCTCTTTCTTTAGGGAGTAGAACGTTGAGAACCGAGCAGTCCTAAACAGGCAAGAGAAATGTTTTTTGAGAAGACACAAAGGTGGGTAGGGAGCATCCTCTGCAGACTTACTCATCTCAAAGAAGAAAGCAATACACTGGGTATGCTGTTTTTGGACTTCCTTATGCAGAAAAAAATCCAGGTGAGAGCATGATGCAGTGCATTGTGTGCCAAAATGCAGTTTGGATTATCCGACACAAGATGATTTTACGCAGTACACTGATCAACATTTTTAGATATACCTTAGAATAAATGTAAAGCTATTAGAGCGTCCATGAAATGTATAATTTCATAGATAATTTTTCTTGGAGGACAAGTTTGAGTTTTAAATAATTAGAAGTAAAAATTAAAAATATGAGAACAACAATAAAGGTACTACATAGGTATGGCAAAAATCACTTGGTGATAAGTGAATGAGAAACACCGGCACAGTGTCAAGAGACTTGGGGACCTAGAGATTTGGATTCTGGATCCGATCCTGACTAGATCAGTAGTATTTAGTAGTATGCTACTTGCCTTAGGAGCACTCTACTGCGAGTGTTTAGTTTTCTTGGGGCTTACATCTTTAGAGTATTCCTTCCAACTGTACTCAGCTTTCAAATGACTGCATGATAAACAGTATACACACACTCTCTCTCTCTCTCAACGGATGTGGATCTCCTTCTCCTTCCCTTTCCAAAGGAAGAGATGAGATAGTATCAATTTCTTTTGACAAATAAATTATGCCTTAAGAGAGAGGAAAACTACTTACAAGGACTTAGTTCATCTTCGTCCTCACAGGGCAAGGCAGAATGCTGAAATGACAAAGCTGAGGGAGAAGAAAGGAGCTCTAAAAGACCAGGTCTGCTTCAAAGAATCCAGACGATCAATTCTGAATCTTGCTGTGGTAGAACGGGGACTTTTGGTCCTTTCTCACCTGACCACTTCCTCAGACTGTGGCGTTTTCCCCTCTCTCATCCACACCGCACAGACTGTTGCCCACCCGAGGTCCTAGGTAACGTTTGCCTCTCTCCAGGGACAAATCCTCCATGAATTCTTCATTTTCCCCGTACCCTGAATGCGGTTACTTGATCCAGCCCCTGCTCCCTGTGAGCAAAAGGATCAAAAATAACCAAGGTCCCCCAGGACTTCTGCGGTCAGTTCTCTCTTCCAGGCCTGAGCGCACTTCAGAAGCTCAGGGAGAGACCTCAGGTGACACTGAGGCTTTTGTTCTTTGATGGGTTCCTGCTGCTGGCGTAACTGCCAGTGCGTCACCCTCAACATCCTGACTTCTTCGGAGCAGCCGGGACTTGACGGGCTCCGAAAACGTGTGCATTCTGCGGGGCCCTTTCCGCCGGACCCACACCACTGTCTCCCCGGGAGTCCCACGCATGCCCTAAAGTTGACTGAGCGCTCCTTCCTCCATTGTCCTGTAGGAGCCGAGAATGACGGCAAGCGGTGGTAGGCCTCCGGAAGGGGTCCCAGCTCATCGCAGGGTCTTCCGAGGGCGACAGGTCGAGAACCCACAGGAGCCTGGTCTGCCTGGGAGCCTCTGCCACCCGGGAGGGGTGTGGGGGGGGAGGGTGAGGAGGACGCGGCAACCGCGGGGACAGACCCCTGGGCTCCAAAACGCAGCCCCTCAGTCCGCCGCCCCCCTTCGCCGGCTTTCTCCTAACCTCGGGCACTTCTGCGAACCCCCAACTCCGCCTGGCTCCGCCACGACCGCGGAAACGCCCCCGCGCGCCACCCCAGAGCGGCGAGCGCGGGTTGAGACGCGGCGCCGTCCCCCCGGCGACACGCACAGGGACGGAGGGCCTGGCCCAGAATGCCCCGCGGCTGCCCACGGCCCGCCCCCTCCCAGAGGCCTCCGCGGCTCGGGCCCGGGCGGGGCTGGCTCTCGTTGACCGGGGGCGGGGCCGGGGCGGGTCCGGGGCGGGGGCGGGGCGGGTCCGGGGCGGGGCTGGCTCGCGTTGACCGGGGGCGGGCCCTGGGGGCGGGGCCGGGGCCGGGGCCGGGGGGCGGGGCGGCCCTCCCGCTCCTGCCGTGCGCGGGTCCGAGGCCTGGGCACCGGCTCTCTGCCCGATGAGCGCTGCGTCTTTGCTTTGCCACCCTCGGGTTTTGTATTCCCCTCTTTGCACCTCGCACCAGCTTTCCCAGCCGAGAGGACAACCACCACGCACTCTTCAGAGATGCTGTCGTTCGTCTCCTAAATGTATTATTTTTTATTACATTTTAGTTGACTTTTTTTTTTATTGAGAAATCTAACAATTGCATTTTGAGATAGGAAATGAAAGTGTGAATACTAATTTTTGGACATGTATTGCCGCCTCCAGCAAGTGATGACTCCTGCCACGTCCAGCGCGGCTCTGGAAAACACTCCTGAGTGGGAACGGTGGGAGATTGAGAAGAGAGAGGAGGCAGCTGAGATCGGCAGGCCCACCACTATCCACTAATGATGGAGGAGAGAGCAAGTTTATTTTTGCAAATTGCTTTTATACAAGAGCATACATTTGCTGGCTAAAATACCATTATCCCCACCCAGCCTACACACCCTGCTATAATCATTTGCATTTCAGCACCGCAGTGTTCTCCAGTTCCTACTTCTCCTTTCTTAGGAGGATTTGTGGAGGTGAGGCAAACCTTGGTTGGCCTCACAGATTGCAAGACCTTGTCAGCTTGCAACCCGCTCTCCACATGTTATCATTAAAGCAAAAATAGAATAGTGTCAGGCCCTACCCAAGCACGTTCCCATGCCTCCTTCCTGAGGAAACCACTAGCTTGACTCTTATGAGTCACTTCTTTGCTTTTATTTACAGTTTTATCACATATTTGGAAACTCGATTTATGATAAAGATGACATGGCATAGCAATGGTGGAAACATAATCTTTTCAATGAAGGTTCTGTGACAATAGGGTAATCTTACTTTTAAAATATGAGACCTCTATCTGACTTCATCACAAAAATCAATTCCAGAAGGATTAAAGACCTCAATGTGAAAAATTAAACTATAAAGCTTTTAGAACATAATATGGGAAAGTACCTTTGGGGCTTCATTTTAGGGAAAAAAATAAAAACAAAAATGTTAAACTACAAAGATTATTTTAAGTCAGTTGAGGGAAATTTAAATGTGACTAGTGTATTGATAATAGTATCAATCAAATACCTTGAGTGTGATAATGATTTTGTGGTTATTTAGGAAAACATCCTTGTTATTGGAAATATTAAAGTTGGAACATCTTAAGTGAAATATGAGAAGGCACTTCTGGATTGAGGCAAGAGATTTCTGCCTCCTCCCCAGTATAACCTTCTTTCACCAGGATATAACTCCCAATGCCAGGAAAACCCCTCCTCAGCAGTTTCACACATTAACCTATCTTCAGATGGAGTTGGGGTCAGGTAATGCTGCTGGATAGAGTGAAGCAAAATATATATTTAGAAATGATCATGGAGTCTCTGGGGTAAAGAAATACCCAAGATAGCAGAACCATGTTCCCCAAAGTGTTTATTCTCAAGACTGTGGGACTCAAATTTCAGAAAAAAGATGTCCTTCCTCCAATAGGCTATTCTAAGAAGTCTGGATATTTAAGCCTCATCCATATACAAAGTCATTGATTTAGTTCATTCATCTTCAAGATATCTATAAGCAAAGAAATACTGTTAGACACAAATGGTGTTTTCCTCTCTTTCCATCTTTTCTTCTTTACTCTTTCAGAGTACAGAATTTGTACCCCTAACATCACAGTTTACAGTCTACCATGTGTTTTTACTATATGAGTACTCTCCAGAGCTTCACTCTCCAACACAGTAGCCACTAGCCACATGTGGTTCTTAAGCACTTGAAATGTGGCTAGCCCAAAATGAGATGAGCTGTAACTATAAAATGTACATCATATTTTTGAGACTTAGTATGAAAAAAAGCAAAATAAGGAATAATTTTATATTGACTGCATGTTGAAATAATATTTCAATATATTGGGTTAAATGAAATAAATGTTATATTTTAAACTTAATTTTACTTATTGTATCACTGTAGTTGCTAGGAAGTTTTAAATTACATATGTAGTTCACATTTGTGTTTGGGCTCTCATATTTCTTAGACAGTGCTGCTCTAGAGCATAAGAGCCTAAGGGCAGGGAATTTATCTTGCTCAATTTTGTGTTCCTCACAGTTCCTAGAACATTTATTGACATGATTTTTATATGCTGAAGAGAAGCCCACTGACAACATTCTGTATCTGATAATCGTCTGTTCTCCATATTAAGATCATCCTTTCTTCAGCAAAACACCAATGTCCAGTAATTGAAAGGGCATTGCTTAGTTGGAGAAAGCCAGAGAAGGCAGTCCTAAGTCAGGAATTTGAGGGAGATGGAAATGAGCTAAGGATGTAAGACTGGGGCATGCTTCTGCTAAAAAAAAAAAAAAAAAAGGCAGCTTCAAATATAGCACTTTTGAATCTGGGAATCAATTAGGGTTTATTTATAAAAGTTTTAAAACCCAGGAGCTCTAGCTCGATCCATGGGGTTGAACAGCATGACTGTAAATCATCTTCTCTTTCCACTTCTTAGATATATTTCCAGTGTGTTGGCTCCATTTGCAGGCAGCCTCCCTCTTCTCCCACTGCCAGTAGATTCCGGGGATACAGTCTTTCATATTTGTGTCCAGTGGAAAAAAAAAGACATCCATTTCCCTAATACCTCAAAGATAAGTCCAGAAATTGTCCCATGGTCCCTAATTAGCCTAACTGGAATTATATGTCAATCTTAGCCAGAGTTTTCTAGAAAACGGAGCAAGGATAAGAAAGAAGTGAAGCAAAAACATGAAACAAAGTGAAGTGGTCCAGCATTGGCTATTGCTTCATGTTGAGCCATGGTCTTCCATATTGATTCTGGAGTAATTTCACACAATTCAAAATCCATGTTATCACTCTCTGGTCAAAAATCCTATAGGATAAGGCCTATTTCTTTGGTTTATTTAGTAAATTCAGCCAAGAATTTAATTGTTTATCCAAAAAGGCATAAATTTTGTGAGGTGTATATTTCCTGATGATGTGACACAAACTAAAATTGGGAAGATAATAAGAGCTAGCTAAACAAAGAAATTGGGCAGAAGGAATTAAAAATAGGACAGTGGAGGACCAGAACTCATGAAATAGCATGGAATATCTAGAGGACTATAAGATGTCTATGGCTGGAGTGAAGTATGCTTAGGGGGGAATTTGGGAGCCACTACCAAAAAAATAAAGTGTTCTATATCAAGTGTCCTATATTAAGGAATCTGACCTTTAAGTTATGAAAAAACAGAAATTTTAAACAATAATATCGTTTGATTAGATATGTGTTTTCTAATGCTCTAGCAGCAGTGGGGCGAATGGAGACATGAGTTCAGATTAGATATATAGAAAAACCAGTTGGAAACCTATTTAAGCAGCTAGGAAGGGCTAAGAGCCTGATTAAAGCACTAACAATGGGAACAGAGTGGAAAATATAGATTGAAATCCTAAATAGCATCTATGGTCATGCCACTCTGAACAAGGCTGATCCCTCCTGATCTTGGAAGCTAAGCAGGATTGGGCCTGGTTAGTACTTGGATGGGAGACCATCTAGGAAGACCAGGTATTGTAGGCATAAAAAATAAAAAATAAGAGATTGTAAGCTGATGAGTTCCTTGCAATCTGTGAGGTTGACCAAGGATTGCCTTGCCTAAAAATAAATAAATAAACAAGAAATTTAAAAAACCAACAGAAAAAATGAAACCTAAGTAGCATATAAAGGATCTGGTGACTGAGGGAGGTGATGAATGATGGAGAGGAAGAACATTAAACTGGAGAGTTGAATAGGTGGTGTTACCACTTCCTCAATTAGGGATACAGATTTTATTTTAAAAAATTATGAGTTTTGGACATACTTCGTGGTAACCAGAGAATATCCAAGTGGGACAAGTGTTCTGGAGCTCAGGGTTATTTCTAAGACATAAGATATAGATGTATATTAAGAAGTGTTGGAATATTTAACAAAATCAGACAAACTAGCTTGAGAATAGAATATGCTTAATGATATACAGCTCTGAAGAAGAACATTCATTGACCAGCAGAGGGAAAAGTTCCTGTGGGAGAAATAGAATGGACAGGCACTAACAAAAGGCAAGCCCAGTGGGTAAGCTCTGAATCATAATTTATGAAGACTTCCAGGATTAAAGCAGGCCTAAGAAGTAAAGCTCTTAGAATGGCAAAGAGCAGTTCTGTTTAGCTATTAAGGGCAGGTGTTTGAAAAGCTAGGCTAATAAACTTTCTTAAAAAAAGCTCTTAAAAATGTGACTCAGGTAAAAGGATATGAATAATTAAAGGAGATCCACCATTTCTTCATCTATAAAGTGAGGAGTTTTGATTAGGTGAATTCCTAGACACTTTCCAGTTCTAAAGTTCTGATCCAATGAGCTGGCATTAAAAAATGGGTAGGATTTGGAATTCTATGAGCAATAACCATTTCTTTTGCTTACCTGCTCATCCAGCCCCCCACTCACCACACCATCTACATGGTTCTCAAGCTGAGATCTACTCCTTCAGTTGACTTTAGAGATGATTACCTGACCTAGGTGGGCCAATGAGACCCTCCCCAGGATTTGGGATAGGAAGTGAGAAAGACAAGACAGCTTTTCTCTGCATGATATAAACTGAATATATGTAAAATCTAGAGTTGATGGTAATCATGATTCGCAATGAAGTGTTTTAAAAAAGCCAGAATGCAGACAACATGAGAAGCAGAGGTGACATATGAAGAGAAAACTGCCTGGGTTTTCCAAAATACTTTAGGTTCTGGTCCACTGTTAGAAGCTATTGCAACCTGAGTTACACGAGATACCCCCAATATCCCTCTAGCAACACCTCCTTTGAGAAAAATAGCACCAGTTGATTTGTTATTTACAACCTAGAGTCCCAAATAATATACTTAGGGCACATATGGGAAGGAAAAAAGTAACTGGGAGAATCATGGAAACTTTAATAAAATGTTACAAGATTAAAAAATGAACAGGTACGAAATCACTGTGGTCTTGACCTTGGTGCCGTTTTGGCAACATAAGCAATATCAACTTATTAATGATCTCATTGATTGTTTATTAATTTAAAAATTGTGTCCTACTCTGTGTCTCCCTCAATGTGTTCATAACTCGGTAACACAACCATCCTGTAAAATGCTACACATGGTCAGTTGATCATGACAGACCCTGCCATCAAGTACCATGACTCAATTGTCAGTTTTTCTCCATTCCAATTAAAATTGTTGCAGCCAAGATTATATTTACTAAGGCAGGTGGATCAGTCTCTTTAAAGGGACTCTCATTCATCAGATAGTTCCAGTCTCAAAACTTAGGGACTATACCAGTTGGTGGAGAAATGTCTTCTCCAACTGAGAAATTGATGGGCTTGGCTGCTATTAGATAAGATGTAGATTCCTCTCCGTTCAGGGATGGCAAGTGCTGATCTTTCTGGGGATGTAGCTCAGCTGGTACTTCTAGACTACATTACTGAGACAAGTTGGTATTTCTTTGATAGCTGATAGGGCTGTTGGTCTAAGAGATGCTTCAGCACAAGATATGGAGTTTTATATATTTCTGGTGGGAAATTAAACTGGTCCAACCTCTATGAAAGTCAAGTTGGCAATATCCATCATACAAATGCACACATCCTCCAGCACCAAAATTCCAGTTCTAGGAATTTACCCTACATATATACTTACACGTGTGAGAAGAATGTGTAAGACTATTCACTGTAACATTATATACACAAGATTGGAAATTCAAAAGTCCATCTATAGTGGACTGGCTGAATAAAAACTCCACTCAAACCATGGAATACTATGCAGCTATAAAGAATGAGTAGGCACTTGATCTACTGATATGGATTGACCTCTATGATATATAGTAAGTAATATTAAGTGCAGATGTTTCTGTATGGGAGGTTGCCATTAATGCTTAAAAAGAAAAACTATATATTTGTATTCTCTTGGGTATAAGTAAAAAAACTTCTGGAAAGGTACACAAAAAATTTAGTTATAAAAAATGGTTACCTCTAGGTAGAATTTGGCGGTGAGGGAATGAAGACTTTTCACTTATACACCTAGGTACCTTTCCAACTTTGTACACATAAAAGTTTTTCTCATAAAAAAATAAAATTTTAATTTAAAAAATGGGGGTGGTAACATTTTAAATAGTACTTCCTAAATGCTGGTCTGTAAATCAGTGAATGCCCATGAACAAAGTCAGAAAAATAATAAGAATGTGTGAATTTTCCATATGGCTGAATTTAATTTGAAGGACCATCCTTTATTCTGAAATACTTTGTATGGAGGTGTTAGTAGATAGCCATTACCAATGTGGTGTTTATTTATACAATGGGCATAATTTAAAAGTTGGCATCATTATATCAATAAATCAAGAGTATCAAACAAAGTATAGAATCACTGATTTAGACATGGCTTTTGTTCCCATGTTGGATAATCAGTTGTTACATGTTATTTCGGAAGGCATTCCTCCTATGTATTTCATGATGTCGAGTAAGCGATGAATTATAGCTGAAGGCTTTTCCACATTCATTACATTCGTAAGGTTTTTCTCCAGTGTGATGTCTCTGATGTTTCTTAAAGGATGAATCATGCCTATAGGCTTTTCCACAACGGTTGCATTCATATGCTTTCACTCCTGTATGAACAGTTTTATGGTTGCTAAGGTGTATCCTCTGCCTAAAGGCCTTACCACATTCCTTACATTTGTAGGGTCTCTCCCCAGTATGAATTCTCTGATGATGCGTGAGATACGCTCTGTGACTAAAGGTTTTACAACATGCAGTGCATGCATAGGGCTTCTCCCCAGTGTGAATTCTTACATGTTCACTGAGGTGTCTAATCTGTCGAAAGGTTTTCCCACATTCATTGCAGGTAAAGGGTTTCTCTCCAGAATGAGTTCTCAAATGTTGGATCAAACTAATGTTCTGGCTGAAAGCTTTTTGACATTTATCACATACATAGGGTCTCTCCCCAGTGTGAGTTCTGTGATGCTGATTAAGAGACGAGCGATGTCTGAAGGCTTTGCCACATTCTTCACATTCAAAAGGTTTCTCACCGGTATGGATTCTCTGGTGGGTATTAAGGGATGCGCTTTGACTAAAGGCCCTTCCACATTCCTTACATCTGAAAGGTTTCTCACCAGTATGAATTCTCATGTGTTCAGTGAGATGAATGGGCTGTTTGAAGATTTTTTCACATATGTTACATTCATAGGTTTTTGTTCTTATGTAACTTGTTGGATGATTAATCAAATCTAATTTGTATTTTTTCCTCTTTCTAAGCGTGTCATATTTACAATGTCTCTGTTCTATAACATTTGAACTCACAATATTTTCCCCAAATTTGTTAGTTTCTTGGCCTCTCTTCTTGTGGGTCAAGATGGTTTGTCTTACATCTCTTCCATGGGCATCTTGATGCCTTTCTAACGCAGCATCATATTTGGAGATGTTTTTCAGTGTGGAACAAATGACATCATCCCTCACAAACCTTTCCATCATAATGCCGTGATAAAACTGTTTCTGTAAAATAGCATTTTTTGCGGTTGACATACTGGTTTCTGTTTTACTCTTCAAGACTGAAAAAAAATGGAAAAAATACATATAATTCATATTCTTTACGCTTTGAAAAAATTATTGTAGTGGGTAGGAAATAGAGATTTAGACAACAATATATACAAAGTACATGAGCTTTTGATAATATTTAAATACGGTTATGCAACCTGGAGAAGTAATGAGGAATTAAGAAACAGTAAACAGAGTGAAAGTGTAACTTCATATAGAGAGTAAAATTTGAGCAATTTACTCCTGCTTTTTCTAATAACACTAAATAATGAAATTTCAGAGCTATGTCTTAATAATACATTTTAAAATTGACGATTACTTTTAGAAAACCATCTCAGAAAGATAAAAAGATATTTGTCCCTCAACCCCAGCAGCAGTTTGAGACATTAGTTCAAAAACTAAGGTTGGAACTAAAGATATTCACAAAAACATTAAGCTGTATTTTGTTGAAACTCATGTTAATATTTACATATTGTTGTTTCTTGTGCTTATTAATCCGTCCCTGAAAGTGTTATTTATATAGAGGAGACTTGTAAGAAACCCAGATTATGTTGCTACTATTGCTATTTTCTATGAAAATATCCTTTAACCTTTAAAATCTGGCTGGTTTTCTTACTTGATAATTTGTTGTATGAATTACTAATATTTCATCTGATAGTTCTGTATTCCTGAAAGTTAAAACATCTTGTAGGATGTTTTTGTCAACACAAAAGGATTATCAATACTTCCAAATTCCACATTCTAAATGAATAGAAGTAAGAACCGAGTCTATGTTCTGCAGACCCCTGACTCTGGTCCTGAATAGTGGAGGAGGAAGAGAAGACAAGGAAAGATGAAGCTGCCATCTCTGTCTGCCTCTCCAGTTCAGTATCTAGGCATAAAGTACACCCAAGCTAGGGGAGAAGAGGAGATTTAACTTTGAATGAAGATGAGAGTTTTTATTATTGTACTGATCTAAACATTTTACCAAAATCATATTGTTTTTGTTATTTAAAGGAACTGGGCCATCAATGGGACCTCTCTGAGATTCCATCCAGAGACAGGGAAAGAATATCTGTAGTATTTTGTATTATTTTCATTATTATAAGTTGAAAATGAGAAAACCCGAGAATGTACTGGAATTAGTAACTGAGTGAAACAAGGTGATCAGCTATAAGATCAATATACAAAACCAATTCTGTTATTATATACAAGTACCAAACAGAAAACACAATTTTAAATGCCATCTATAAAAGCAACAAAATATAGGGTCTTCAACATGAAGCAAGAAAAGAGATGAAATATATACAAGAGCTTTATAGGGAAAATCCTGAAACTTTATTGGAAAAAAAAATTAGGAAATATCAATAAACAGAACAATATTTATACCATTTTCCTGTATAGCAGGACTGAATAGCATAATATTAATCTTCCCAAATTGGTCTATAAATTCAATTCTATTCTAATCAAAATACCACTAGAGTATTTGTAAGTGTGTGTATGTAATGCACATTATATAATTTTGATGCATTATATATATTTGATGCATTCATTATACAACATGTATGGAAAAGCAAGGGGCTAAGAATAGCGAGGACAATTTTGAAGAACAAGATAGGAGAACTACCTCTACCAGATATTATGTTTCAGATGAAATACAGTAATTAAGACAGCCTGGCATTAGAGTAGTGATAGAAAAACAGAAAACTGGAATAGAGTAGAGAGCCCAGAAATAGACCCAAGCAGATAAACAAACTTGACAGGTGACAGAGTACCATTAACTATCAATAAATAATTATTAATAATTATAATAACAAACTTATAAATTATTTGTACACTGATTATCCATGGGGAAAATATTACACTACTCATTTCACACTATATATAAAATAAAGCCCAGGTAAATTAAACCTAATTAAACCTAAGAAACACTTGTATATGTACACAAGAAGATACATACAGGAAGATTGACTGCACCATCTTTGCAACCCCAAATTTAGAAACAGTATAAATGTTTACCAACAGGGAAGTGGATAAATAAATTGTGGTTTAATAAGTCAATGAAGTGTATGAAATAGAACAATATCGATAAATAGAAACAGTGTCGAATGAGAAAAGCAAGTAGAAGAAGTATATTTACCCTTTATTTAAAAAATAAGATATGAAAAAGTGCTATATATTGTTGAGGGATATACACATATAATAAAATTATGACAACACATATGAGAATGGTAATATTTATACTCAGAAAAATTGTTTTTTTCAAAAGGTAGGAGGGGAACAATGAGGCTTCAACCCTTTTATTTTTAATCTAGGTGGAAGCTACAAAGAAACTTGTTATAATGTTCTCTATGCCTTTCTGAATATCAAAAATATTTCATAAAATGGCAGACTTTAAGGAGATTGTGGTGATCTTTGAATTTGGTGAGAAGGAATCTGTGGTAATTTCTCTTACAGGCATTTTCATTAAGTAATTGTTACAAAAAATTAAGATACATGAATTAAAAACTGTGGGAATTGAAAGCTAGGATTATTAAATGAAAGATGCTGAATAGAATAAGAGAAAATTAAGATTTGTAGACTGCAGTGATCTGTCTTCTGTAAGGACTAAATAGAGAATGGATCTTTCAATTGCTGACTTTAGGATACTAAAGAAAAAGGGAAAATCAAGTTTAACCTTAATGAAGATGAAGTCTTTTCTTTTCCCTCCAACTCCAGAAAGACTTTTCCAAAGTCAAGTGTAAAAACAAAATGGGTAGCAGAGTGAGGGGTAAAGTTGAGTCTAATGAATGACCTGTCCAGTGGCGACAGCCTAGAAAGACTTTGGGCATGCCGGCCTACATATGAAAACCTAGTATCTGCCATGGTCTCACCTGAACTGGGATGTCCCGGACCTTCTTTCTCTGTTATCCATGGGTCTTCTCCTTTCTCCAACTGGGAAATTACCCTAGGTTTGGAAATTTGATATCCTGCTTGTGAAATAAAAAAAAAAAACATGAATGTTTATGTTGAAGTCTAAGAGCCACCCCCAGAATTTAGTTCCAGTCCTCTGGTAGTTAGGATCTCTGAAAACAGAAAGGGGTACCATAGCATGTCTATTATAGCTCTACAAAGTAAAGTTGTTCCCCTGAGGAAGCAGAATCACACATGTCCTCTCTTGATTTTCAAAGGAATGAGGCATCTTGAATAGAGGACCCAAGGCCAAGATCCAGGGAATCTACAACATTTAACAATTTTAAAATAATGTTTCTCCTGTAATGGGCAGGTTTTGTACATTTAGCCCATCCTTACCCACTGAGACCAGGTTCCCATAGTTTTCCAACATCACCTCCCGGTACAAATTCTGGTGAGCAGGAGTCAGTTGCCCCCACTCCTCCTGAGTGAAGTTCACAGATATGTCCTTGAAGGTCAATTGTTCCTAGAAAATCAAATATATTTATTTTCAGCCAGAGATCACCTCCAAAGTCCAAGGAGTTCTGATAGTATTCTAAGTTCCAAGAGATTCTAAATTGTTTTACTTAAAGCGTCCTCTAGATCTGTTTAGAGATTCTCTAGAGATTATGTAAATAATTCAATACACAGAAAGACAGGTGGTCGTATGTGCCTTGGAAAAAATTAAGCAGGATAAGAGGAATAGGGAGAGCCACAGTAAGAGTAGTGATGTTGGAGAAGGCCTCTCAGAAAAAGGTGACATTTGACCAGAGGTGTGAATTCAGTGAGGAAAAGACATGTGGAAATTTAAGGGGAGAAAATTTTAGGCTGGTATAAAGGAACTAAGGTGAGAGTGTCCTTGCCTCGTCTGAGAAACAGAAAAGTGAACTGTGTCACTGGAGGCAGGTTAGTAAAGGGGAGAGTGGAAGATGAGACCAGAGAGGCCTGGGGAGGAGAGGGAGAAGGTAGAAAGGTTTTTATCATCTATTGTGCAAAGACCAATGCATTCCTGCTGACCTTAAATTCTGGGGCTCTGCTGGAGTTTAATGAAACAAAACAAAGCAAAGCAAAACAAAACAAAACAAAACTGTCCAGAACTGTAGTCTTAACCCCTTCCTAGCTCAAATAATGAAGAGATAAAAAAAGATCCTCTTCTCCACAGTGCTGGTGTGGGGTACTGGTAGCTGGGTTAATCAGAAGTGAACTCAATCAAAGCTGTATCTTAGCCAGAGCCCAGCCACAGCTCTGGGAGGAATATGAAGAATCAGTTCTTATTAACCACCAGTGGAAAGGGCTTAGAGTCTCTCAGAAATAAACAGAATGAAACAAAACAAACTATATATGTTTAAACCTCCACTACTCTTTTATTCACAGTATCTGAACTATAATAAAAATTGTCAGACATGTGAACAAGGAGGAAAATCTGACCTATAATCAAGAAAATAAAAATCAATAGAAGCAAACACATGGGTGACCAAGTCATTAAAATTAGTAGACGAAAAGTTTAAAGCAATTATTATAATATGTTAAATAATTTAAAATAAAATATAGATAGAATGGGTGAAAACATGAGCTCAGGAGGGAGAGACAGAAATGCTAAAAAAGAACTAAATGAAAATTCCACTCCTGAAAAATATATCTGAAAAGCCCACTGGATGGACTCACGGCAGACTAGACCCTAATAAAGATAAGATCAGTAAAACTTAAGACAGCTCAGTATATATTATTAAAACTGAAACACCAAGAGAAAAAAATCTGGGATATCAAGCAGTTTCATATGCATATCATTAGAATCTCAGGAGATGAGAAAATGTGCAGAAAAATATTTGAAGAGATAAAGGCTGAAAAGTTTCCAAATCAACCTACAAATCCAAGAAGCTCAGTGAGCCCCAGAAAGAATAAATTCAAAGAAAATCATTCCATGCACATCAGAGTAAAAGTGCTGAAGAGCAAAGTTAAAAGAGAAAATTGCAAAAGTAGCCAAAAGAAGGTAGGAAAGAAGGAAAAAAAAAACAACAAGAAAAGTTGTCATAAAAAGCAGATACACCATTTATATGCAAATGATAAGAGAAACAGCTAACTTCTCTTCCCAAACAATATAAATAAAAGATCATGGAACATCTTTATGGTGCTTAAAAGAAAAAACAGGCAACCTAGAAATCTATATCCAGTAAAAGATCCTCAAACAGGAAGACAATATAAAGACATTTTTAGACCAACAACAAAAAAAAAACAGTGAGAATTTGTCATCAGGACACCCACACTACAAGAAATGCTAAGACATTCTTTAGTCTGCAGGGAAGTAATTTCAGATGGAAGCTCAGAACTAAAGGAAGGAATTAAGAGTGCCAGAATTGTGGGTACATAAGAAAGACTCATTTTCTTTTCCTTTTCTTAATTTTCCTATGACACAACTTACTGTTAAAAGTAAAAATAGAAACAATGTATTGTGGAGTTTATAACATGTTAAGTGAAATGTATTATGACAATATACAAAGAATGGGAGAGAGTAAATAGAAATATAATGCTTTCATATTATATGTGAAACAGTACAATATTAATTCAAAGTAACTGTGATATGTTAAAAAATGTATATTGTAATGGCTAAAGTAACTGCTAAAAACAATCAAAGAAGTATAGCTAAAAACTAAGTAGGGACATAAAATGGAATACTAAAAACATATTCAATTCAAAAGAAGGCAGGAGAGGAGAAACGAAGAAACAAAGAACGGATGAGACAAACAGCAGACAAAGAACAAGATTATACACTTAAATCCAGTCACATTAATGATTATGTAAATGGATTAACCATACACTTAAACCCGTCACATTAATGATTATGTAAATGGATTAACCAAGCAAGTCCCAGCTATATTTAAGAAGGTCACACTTTAAATATAAAGACACAGATAGGTCAAAAGTAAAAGAAAGTAAAAAGCTATACGATATAAACAACGACTAAAAGAACACCAGAGAAGCTATATTAAATAAGATAAAGTAGACTTCAGAAAAAGGAATATTATTAGGCATAAAAAGAGACATTTCATAAAGGGTCAGTTCATCAAGAAGACAACAATTCTACACACTTATGCATCTGATAATAGAATTCAAACTAAAGCAGAGTTGAAAGAATTAAAGGGTGATATAGACAAAACCACAATAATTAGAGATTTTAATATTCCTCCCTTGGTAATTGACATAAGCAGACAAAAATTTGTCAAGGATTTAGCTTGAACAACTTATTGCTAACTTAACCTGACATTTATAGAACATTATACCTAACAACTAGAGAATATACATTCTTATTTAAACCTTTTATTTTGAGATAATTTTACAGGATTTTATATGTAAATCTATTTACATGCAGTTATAAGAAATAATACAAGATCTCATGTACTCTCTTCTGGGGGTGAAGCAGAGTTTTGATTGGAAAGAGGTATGAGGAAACTTTATGAGATTGTGGACATGTTCTTTATCATGATTTGATTGCATGGTACACACAAATGTCAAAATAGAACTATCCACTTTCTTAAGGTTTTTTTTTCCTATATGTAAGTTACACTACAATTTAAAAAAATTAATCTTTTCTAGTGCCAAGAATCCCAACAGTTTTTGATAAATGTCAGGAAATAAGAAATTCCAGAAAAATAGAATACAGAAATAAGTTAACTCTTTAAAAAATTAGACTATTGTCACTTCTTCCACATTTCTGTAAATAACTTTAGAATGCATTTCAATCCTAGAAGGTATTAGCATCTGAATTAGTTGCAGAAACAGGAGGTGTAAACAGCAAAAAAGAAAGAAAGAAAGAAAGAAAGAAAGAAAGAAAGAAAGAAAGAAAGAAAGAAAGAAAGAAAGAAAGAAAGAAAGAAAAAGAAAATTGCACCAATCACTAAGCTAGTAAATACAAGAGGAATTCAAATCCTTTACCATCTAATTCTTCTGTTCTCAAATAACATCTTCTCTTTAATAGTCTTCCCTTCCTGTTTATTCAACAATTTTCTTCTGTTTCATCTATTCTTCTCACCACTCTTGATGCCCTGCTGTATCTGCTTTGCCTACTGTGTGTAATGTGTGGCATGACCATTTCTTCTCTACTCACTTCTTTGGCTGCAGTTTGTCCTCTGTTCCTAATACTACACTAAAGGTCACCTCGTGAAGTTCACAAGCAATATATGTACATCATTAAGAATGTCAGAACTTTCTTCTCACAAAGTTTGTCTTTTAATATGAAATACTCAAATAAAATGAGGCTTATCCTAGGTCCCAAGTGGTATCTGTTGGTTTTTAGGGGTTAGAATGATATCATTCATTTTGCTTTCTCTACAGAAATCAGCACGTTAGATCTAGATGTTGGTTAGAAACAAGAGTTACACTGTGAGAAGCCACTATAAGGACATAAATTGCTACCACCATGGCTCAGTTTTCTGTATAAAAGTAACTTGCTCTGAGCTCTCAAGGTTGAATTCATTAGCATCAATACCTCCCTTGCTCCCCCCAAAAGGGGAAAGTTATAGCCTTAAAAACCAAGAAGCATGTCAAGAAAATGAGAGGAAATTCCAACCCACCTGGGATTCTGCAGTCGAGGCCCTAGAGGTCACTTCATCCTTTAAACTTTCTCCCTGGGTATCATCAGCATCCTGAGATAGTAGAGCTGGGGAAGGAAAGGAGCCATGAAGTTTGCATCACCCCAAATCCCCCAAACCAAAAAACTGCCTGCAGGCCTGCTGAATGTGGTTCTTCCTTCAATATATTCACAAAGAGGGACATTTAGAATGACGCAAGAACAGACCGAAGCCTCCTTAATGAGGATCTGCAGTGCACTGCTTTGGGGATCAGTATTTCCCAATGGTCAATCCTGGTCCAAAAACACAGGTCCACTAGGCCACGCCTCTGTTCAAAGGTTCCCCAAAACAAGGAAAAATGCATTTCCCATGGCCTTCTAGACACTCTATAATCTTCCTGGAGCATATTTTTCCAGCATTGGTTGCCTCTAATCACCATCCTTTACCTGTTGACACATACATTGACCACATTCTTAATTCTCAGTTAGACTACAACGTTCTCCTTTCTCTGAACCACACTCTTCAAGGTATTCACTCTTATATCCTTTCCCCAAATCTTCTCTAAAAACCTTGTACATCTTTCAAGACCAAATTCAATGCTATTTCATTTGTTAAAATTTCTCATGTAAATACAATCAGAAGAATGCTTCCTATCCCTTGTCTTCCAAAAGAACTTTACCATAACATTTTTCTGGGCTGCCTGCTGTTATTTTGATCTGGGTATGTGTCTATCTCTATCAATTAATAATTAGCACTAAAGATCATTATTCATTTTTCCATCTGTCAAGGTGCTTAGCAAAGTCCCTGCTTGGCACAGCAAGAATACAATAAATTTTGGCTGTTTTTTAAGTGTTAAAGGTATGATCTAAAAGACCACATGAAGCACATGAATTCCTCTATCCATCTATCTATCCTGACTACAACACTAAATAATGTGTAATCTTGGACATATTTCTCATTGAATCCTTATATTTTAAGGTAAAATGAAAGTAATCAAACAGATCATTCCTTTCTCTTAGCAGAAGATGAAGACAAAGAACAGATACTTGTGAAAAATATTAGTTTGGGGCTAAAACGACTGAAACTTGTGAAGGAAAACCACTGGAGGTCCTAAACGTGCAAAAGCCTTTGACCTTGCTCTCTATGAATCACATTTACACACTTGGGAGTGGCTGGAGGGGAACATCTTTTGCCTGTCTTCTTGTCATGTGTATATTTGAGGATGGGAGATAGAAATAGCATGGAGCAGTATGGAGCAGAATTTTTTCTTTGATAGCTATTCCATTCCCAAAAGCCACAAGTGTGAACCTCAGAGATATGCTTTCCCCCAATTTTCTACCCAAGAGATCAGAACAATGACGTATGTATCTATATCTTCACACACAAACGAGACCTCCTTCTTCCCCTTCCATCCCCACAGCCATCAGTCTGTTCTCACCTTCTCCTTCAAAGATCTTAGTCACATCCTCCCACAGGAACGGCCCCTTCTGGGCCTTCTTAGGATCGTGCAACTTCACCCAGGTGCTGGCCTGGGTGGGCAGGGTGATCAGGAGCTGCTGCAGCATGACCACAACCTGTTGGCTGGGCTTGTCCACTTCTGGTGAGGAAAATGCTAGAACCTCTGCTGAGAGGCTTCACAGATGTGTGGTCTTTTTCCGATCACAATCTCCAGCCTTCAGTACTTTGGCATGTTCCTGCAGCACTAGATCCTAAGCGCTCCTAGAAGCCGATGTGACTTTAACAACACTGAAAAACTCACTTCTCTCTTAAATTAAGTACTGCCTCCTTGGGAGGCAGCCAGTTGAGTAGGTCTGAGTGCATGCCTTCGTCCTAGGGGAGCAAAAGGCAGGTGAGGAATCCAGAAGCAATGATCATACAGCCAGAACTCCAGAGCTTGCCAAAAACATTTTCAAAACTGCAAAAAGATCCAAAAACAAAGATTTGGCATCAGTGTGAGAATAAGTATAATCAATGCTCTTGGACGTGACTCTACCTCCCAGTTCCAAACACACATACACAAAAAGCGAAAGATACACAAACATGCACAGACTCTGCCCTAATGTCTCTCTTTGTAAGCTGCATGTATGTTTGAAATCAGACAGCCTGGGTTAGAATCCCGACACTTGCATTTAAAACCTCTGAGGCACTTCAACTGTCCAAGCTTCAGTTTCTTCATCTATAAAATAGGAATAATAATATATGTTTTTCCTTCATAAGGTTGTAATGTTGATCAGAGACAATGTCAGGCATACAGCAAACCCTTAAACATTGTTATAAGCATTTTGTTTTAATGCTGCACCATAGCATATCTTTTAAAGTTATTTTTTAAAACAATTAGAGATCTCAATTTAAAGTTCCTTTCAAGTATCTCAACTGATGGAATAATCACATAGCTGCAGTTTTCACATAGGCGAGCAGTGACAGACACATCACCACCCATGTGTTTCCCCATGAGCCTGCAAGTCCTTTTAACCTCTTTGTTAAGATGCAACCTGATTCAAAAAAATGTCAAAATTGGGAGAGAGGATAAGTCGTCAAATGGAGGAAATACAGTACCTCGAGCATAATGAGTATTGCATAGCAGTTTGTAACAAATTTGGGGAAAAAAAATAAAACCCAAACGCATCATCTGAATCACCCAACCCCTGGCATCTGAGCAGGTAAGTCTAGGTCCAGTGTATCTGGAGTCCCAAGAACAGTCCTAGCTCCGTGGAAAGGAGGCCAGCCCAACTTTTTGAAGTTTGTAGGGAAGGGTATGCGGTTCACGTGCGCATCTTTTTTTTTTTCAGCTGTAACTGATGAAGAGAAAGGAGCTGCACCTCCTATGAACTCTGGAGGATGTGGGAAAGAGGCTGTCTTCTGAATATACGACAAATGTCCCCAAAGTGGAGGAGAAACTTATGAAACAGTTAATGGCAGGGAATCCTCCTTTGGAAGATGCCCCTTTTCGCTGCTCGCAAACCCGCCTCCCTCGTACCTACAGACGGCAGACACAGGCGACGTCGCCCCACTCACCAGATCGGCCTCGGACGCAGTAGGACCGGGGACCCGGGAGCGAGCGCGCGCGCGCGCGAGGCTCTCGGCCCCAGAGGGTGTCCCTGGAGAGGGGGACCGAGTGGTAACGGATTTGTCCGTGCGCAGCCTTCTACAGACAGACCACAGCCCCACTCAACACAACCATCCCCCAAAAAACAACCCCCCCCAGACCCAGCCAGCGCTCACGTCGGCCTCGGGACTGGCGCGGGGTCCTCTCCACCCGCCCAGCGAGGGGCGGCGCAGGGAGGGTGCGGCCGCTCCCCATCGACCGCCGTCCTCCAAGGTGGCCGCCCTCGGCCGCACCCACAAGACCGCGCTCTGGGGGCCGCAGGGGGAGGGGTGCGCTGACCTGGCCTCCCGCGGGCCCGGCTGCGGCTCCGGCCAGCTCCCCGCGCCCTCCCGGCCGGCCTCGCGCAGGCCCCGGAGGGCCCCCGGGTGCGGCCCACCCACGCGGCCGCGCCGCCACCCAGCCCAGCGCCCGAGCGTCTTCCGGTGGGCGCCCGGAGCCGGCTGCAGGCCCCGCCCCGCCCGCCCCAGGGTGCGGGGAGCGCCCGGAAACCCCGGTGCGGCCGAGCGCGCCTCCCAGGGCCGCCCGGACCCAGCGGCGGCGGCCACCCACGCCGACCGCCTCACTGTATCTGACAGGGTCGCCAGAGGCTGCGTGGCTGGGAGCTCTCCAGTGGGGAACCCCCTGCTCTGTCATTCATTCATTCAATCATTCGTTCATTCATTCATTCAACTGTCTTCTTAGTGCCTGGGTCTGCCAGGCATTGTTACACGGTCTGAGGATACAGCAGTTATCAAAATGCAGTCCCTGCTTTCTTGCATCTTATATCCAATGAGACCAAATAGACAAATAAAAAAATAGATGATATCTCAGGTGATGATAAGGGCTATGAAGAAAAAAAAAAGCAGTGTGTAGAGTGGGGGATAGAGGATAACTGAAGTTGCTCTTTCTGTTAATAGTGGGCTAGATTATTTATATCAACATCCCCCCCCAAATAATAATAATAATAAAGTCTGGAATACACACACACATATATAATATACATATATTATATATATATATAATATATTATTAATATTCTTAGAGGTGTGTGTTAATTTACTCGGGCTGTCATGAAATAACACCAGCTGAGTGGCTTAAATGACAGAACTGTATTTTCTCACAGTTGTGGAGGCTAAAAGTGCAGGATCCTAGGTCTCAGCAGGGTTGATTTCTTCTGAGACCTTTCTCTTTGGCTTGCATGTGTCTTTATTTGGTCTTCTCCCTGTATCCTCACCGGGTCTCCCCTCCCTGTCTTCTCACATAGTCTTTCCTTCTTGTACTTACTTGCATGCCCCTGGTGTCTCTCTTTGTGCACAAATTTCCTCTTCTTATAAGAACACCAGATTGGTTTAGAGCACAACCTAATGCTTCGTTTTAACTCAATTATCTCTTTAAAGTGATTAGTTTAATCACTGAAATATGTGATTAAATACAGTACTGGGGGTTAGGGTTTCGACATATGAATTTTGAGACACACAATTCAGCCCATAACAAGGTGTCTAAGAGATGGCAAGATAGAATTACCAGGCCACAAGCTGGAAAGCCAGGATCCAAGAAGGAAATCCAACTTGGAACACTGGAAGATGCTTTTGCCCTGAGGCATTTAGCTAGCTGAAAAATGATGATCTTAATTTTGTACTTCAAAGTAGAAAAAAAAATAAATGAAACACAATATGTAAGGAGTAAAATAGAAGACCTTCTGTATAACTGGGACCCCAAAGAGCTACACCTTCAGGATGAGGATGAATTGGTAGTGGAATAGCTTGAAAGGAATTTGCAGGGTGGGGTCAAATTGCCTGTCTTAAGTCTTAGTCTTGGTTTTAGGTGGTCTCTGACTGTAATGCCACCAAATCGATAACGGGCAAAATCAAATACAAATCCTCACAGGAGGAAAGCATTATATTCATAGGCATTAAATTGTTCCTACACAAAAATTATCATAGGAATTTTAAGTATAGAATTAAAGATAAACAGGTACACAGGAAACTAGACTATTTTTGGTGAATGTTTCATCAGAAACATAAACAGAAAAAGACATGTAAAAATAACTTCTCTTAGAATTATCAGATGCAAACTATAAAATAATTTCTATTTTCTTTGTACAAAGAAATAAATGATAACAGTTTGGGCAGGCATCTGGAAACTATAAAAAGTGACAGAGCAGGTATAAAAAAAGAACTAAACAGAAATTCTATGACAGAAATACTGTAACAAAAGTAAGAACTCAATGTATGTGTAGACATAGCTGAATAGAAAATAAATGAAATGGAAAGTAGGTCAGAAGAGATTATCCAGAACAGAGCATTGAGAATCAAAAGGGTAGAATGTACAGAAGAGAGGATAAGAGACATACATGATTCAATGAGATCTAGCATAAGTTTAAAAAGATAGAGCAGAAACAGTATTTGAAGAGATAATGGCTGAATTCTTTTCAGTACTTATAAAAGCAACCAGATTACAAATATAAGAACTCAAATAACTACCTAACAGGATAAATGAAAGGAAATCCACACTTAGATACATTATAGCTAAACTTCAAAAAACTGAAGACAAAGAGAAAATCTTAAAAGTAGCTGTGGTAGTTTTAAAATACATCAATTTCTCTCCCCTTGAATGTGAGGCAGACTCACTTCTAAAAAATAGAATGTGGCAAAGTGTGTATGATTTCAGAAGCTAAGTCATAAAAGACATCACCACTTCTACCTTGCATACCCTTTGCATGCTCTGAGGAAAGTCAGCTGAATAACCAGCATCAGCTTGCCAGCTACATGAGTGTATTGGAAGTGTATTCTCTATTCCCAAACTTTCAGATGATTCTAACATCAGCTGACATCTTGATGGCAACTTCATATTGACTGCATCCTGATCCAGAACCTCTCATCTAAGCAGCTTCTGAGTTACTGATCCATGAAAAATGTAAGATTAAAAAACGTTTATTTTTTAAGCCAATAAGTTTTAGAGTCGTTATGCAGCAATTGCTAACTAATGCAGTGGCAAAATTTGATAACTAATACAAGTGGCATTATGACAGCAAATTTATCTCTGCAATAAAGCAATGATGGAAGCCAGAAGATTATGCAATGAAATCTTCAATGTTTTGTGAGAAAATAATTGACAACCAGAGTTATTCAGTGTAGAGTTAAAAAAAGAAAAAAATCCTTCAAGAATAGAGGTGACATAAAAATATTTTTAGACAAACAAAAACAAAAACTAAGTTTGCCACCAGAAGATTATATACTAAAAGAAATTCTCAAGGCTGAATTTCAGGTAAGAAGAATATGATTCCATATGAAAGCACAAAGATACAAAAAGGAAAGAAAAAGAAATCAGAATACATGACTAAATCTAAATGAGCATTTGTAGACTAAAAATCTTTTATTTGTAAGGTATTGAAAGATATAATTAAAATACCCAAGAAAAATAGCATATAGGTCAGAAGGGGATGGAGTTAGAGTATCCTAAGTTAAAATATAACACTTTAAGTGTTAATTATGTTAAATTAAGTTTAAGTTAAAGTATTATAAGGACTATCTTGGAGGGTAGAGGTATTCATTAACATTAAATTTATAATTAAATAAGTAAAAAAAGTACATCATTGGCTAGAATACTTATGTCACTGAACATAAAAACCTCTTATAAAGTTATAGTAATTAAGAAAATGTGGTAGGTATTGGTGAAATAATAGGTAAACTGAACAATGGAACAGAACAGGGTCCAGATTCAGATACAAACATTGATTGATACAAACCTGATTTCTGACAAGGGTGGAGGAAAGAATGCCTTTTAAATAAATTGGTACTGGGTCAATTGGATATTCATGTTGACCACTACTTTACAACACAAAAATTAGTCTAGATGTTTGTAGAGCTAAATGTCATAGGTAAAACAATGAAACTTTAGAACATAGTAGGAGAATATTTTTATAACCTTGCAATAGGCATAGATTTATTACATGGGACTAAAAGTGCTAAACATGAAGAAAAGACTGATAAATTAACCCAGATAAAAATTAAGAACCAGACATATCAGACACGTCTAGTAAGAATATAAATTAGTACAATTATTTTGGAAAAGCATTTGGTAGTGTTTACTAAAGCCAAACATCATGATGCAGTAATTTCATTCCTGGGTGTACACCCAACAGGAATGCATACATATGTTCACCAAAAGACGTATACTAGAATGTTTACAGCACACTCTTCCTATTAGCCCCAAACTGGAAACTACTCAAATGCCTATCAACAGTGGAGTGGGTAAATAAATATTTCGGTATCACAAAATGGAGTACACACAACAATGAAAATAAACACACAACAACTACACACAATATTAATGAATCTCACAAACACAGTTTGGGCAAAGGAAGCCAGACACAAAAGATACACACCATATAAAGTACAAAAACAGGTGAAATGAACCTATGATTTTAGATGTTACCCTCTGGAAGATAATGACTGAAATGCTATAATTTCTGTTCTTAATCTATGAACTAGTTACACAGTTATATTTCATTTTTTTGAAATCCATCAAGATATACATATGTATTCATTTATCTGTATGATTATTATAATAAAGTTTTTTTAAAATGCATATTATTTCAGGGAAACCACTAAAAGAAGTAGAGTACCTAACTTCAACTAGTAAAGAAGGTGAAAGGAATAATAAAATATAATCAATCCAAAAGAGAATAACTATAAGAAGTAGGGAGATGTTTTATAGATAATCAAGGAAAGTCCCTCTGATGAGATGCTATTTGAACAGAAACCTGATAGACAGGAAGTGAACCATGTTGATATCTGGAGAAAGGCAAAAGGCTATGAGGTGGAAGCACTTGTGGGCATGTGCATGGACTTGCAAGGAATGCCATATTAAGACAAACTATAGTAAGACTTTGGACCTATTCTGACAAAAAATAAAAATAAAAGGAAGCCCCTGAGAGTTTTGAACTGAGAAGCAGGATGATCTTACTTCTATATTAACAAAATCATTTGGGTGCTATTTGGAGAATGAACCATGGAGGATGCAAGTGTGAGAGAAAATCATGTACTGGACTCGGTAGTAGTAGTGGAAGTAATGAGAAAAGATATATTTTGAAGATAGAGCCCACAGAATTTTTGATGGATTTAATGTAATTAGAGGTAGGAGTCTGACTAATTAGATGTTCTCATTTATAGAAACAAGAAACATTGGAGGTAGAGCAGGTTCAGAAATGGACTTGTTAAATTTGAGACGCCTAATACACATCCAAGAGTCAACTATGCACGAAGAATTAAGAGTCTGAAGTGCAGAGAGAGTTCTGAGTTGGAAATATAAATTTGGGTGTACCATGGTCAGAAAGTCTGTGCCCCCTCAAACTTCATATATTGAAATCCTAATGCCCAACATATTTAGAAGGTGGGACCTTTAAGAGGTGCTTAGGTCATAAGGGTGGAAACTCACGAATGGGATCCCTAGCCTATTAAGTATGTGAGGACCCAATGGCAGTCTGTGATCCAGAAGAGGCCACTTTCACCAGAACCCAACCCTGCTGGTATCCTGATCTGGGACTAACAGCCTCAAAAACTGTGAGCAATATATTTCTAATGTTTATAAGCCACTCAGCCTATGCTTGGGGGGTGAAGGTAGAGACTGTTGAAGGGGTGGAGCCTGGCTTTCACTGGCAAAAGTAGATGAGGCCCCTATAGTTCACATGTGGCCTTAGACTCCTTTCCAGCTCTGCATTTCACCCCTGGCCTCTACTGTCTCTGGTGTCCCTGATTCCAGAGCAACTCTGGTCCTTCTCCAGGGAACAAACTTCTAGTCTCCTCTGAGATGAGGGAAAGTGGTAATGGAATGGAGAAAGGGATGAGAGAGAAATGTGTGTGTAGCAGCCTGCTGTATGGGGTAGGTGAGGGGATCTTGGGGTCTAACTACAGAATTCCAACCAATTCTAATTTTCAGTACCTCGTCTTCCATTATGCCCAGTGTCTCCAAGGCCTGTCTTCCTAGGGTCTTCTTGCCCGTATACTTATCTGTAGGCTATCCTAAATCAATAACCACTCATCTTCAAAATTTTGTTGACATCTCCTGTCTGCTGCTGTATTGTCTTTTACCCACCCTTAGCTTTTTATTAACTCATGCTTACAAAAAAAAAGTAAGCTTATGTTGTCAATCAGTCATATTTAACTGCATTTTTGGCAAATTAATTTAAAAATACCCTTCCAACTTAAAAGTATATCGGTTATAATTCATAGTTCTTAGAGGTCTATAAATTGCACCCATTTGTAAAGCAAAAAAAAAAGAAAAGAAAAGAAAAAGAAAGAAAGAAAGAAAGAAAGAAAGAAAGAAAGAAAGAAAGAAAGAAAGAAAGAAAGAAAAGAAAGGAAAAGAAAGAGAAAGAAAGAGAAAGAAAGAGCGAGTGAGCAACAGAAAGATCTTACCTACAAAATCTAGATAGGAAAGTATAGGGATCACCTTTCTCTGCTGTTATCAGGGATACATAATTCAAGAAGTTCAAATCAGAATACAGCAAATATTTGAGTCCCTATTATGTGATTTATGTCAGTGAAAAAAACAGATCCTTGCCCTCATAGAGATCATTAACTAGTAGGGAGAGACAATAGTAAACAATAAGCACAATAAATGTGTAAAAATATCTATTATGTTAGGTGGATATGTGGTAACAAAAAAAAGAACAATGGAATTACTGGTTTAGGGATATTGGAGTTCGGAAGTAAGGAACAGGTTGCAATACTAAATATAAGCAGCATGATCAGGATAAGCTTCAGTGAAAACACAACATCTGAAGAAAGTTTGAGAAGATAAGGGTGTAGGGTATCTAAGGAAACAGCTAGTGCAAAGGCCCAGTGTCAGGAACAAAGCTGGAGCTCATGAGGGAGGTCTGGGCTGGAGATGTGAATGTGACAGTTAAATAGAGATGGTATTTTATGCCATAAGGCGATATGAGATTACTGAGACAGGGACTGTTGATAAAGTGCCTGACATGCCTCGCCCTGAAAGAAGCCATTAGAAAACCCCAAACTCTTAGGAAACCTAAGACCACAGAAATATGATAGAACATATGTAAGAACAGTGTGTATTCCCTTTTCCCTTTGAACCATCAAAGTCATACAAGAAATTAAGAACTAGGGGCCACTTCAAATAAAAAAAAAAAAAGGATATGTAGTAATACAAAAAAATCTAGAGATAATGTTATATAGTCCAGATTTACAGTTTTACTTTTAATTTACAGTTCACACAATGCTCAGGCAATTGAATTGTTCTGCCACCTAAGAAGCTGAACTTGACCTATCTCCAATTATGTTTGGAAAGATGCAGCAGCATTTATTAAGTGTAGGGAAGTACTATGAGCCAATTCCTCTACTTCCTCCCTCATAATTCCCTGACTCAATATGGCCCTTGCAGTCACCTTCTCCCTGATCCTCTTTAGTGGGTCCCTAGATGTGTTGTTCTAGGGGTTACCTCCAAATCCCTCCCAATCAACAGAACGCACATTTTCAAATCTAATACTATACACTTATCAAAGGGAAAAGTAAAAAAATTATAATGGCAACTGCTGATCTCAATATTTCTATCTTCAAAAAGTCATCAACATGTATTAAGGAATCATGGCCTAATAATTTTAGGTGTAATAGCGGCATTGTGGCTGTCTTAAAAGTGAGTGCTTATCTTTTAGAGACACATCCCAAAGTACTTATGGATGAACAAAAAAAGCATCACTAAACACTGGTCTTCATAAATATCTCCATAAATAATACCTAGGCTTCCACAACAGCTTTACAAATGTGATTTCTTAAAATTCTTGCAACAAAATACAAAAGGAATTGATAAGGACATAAGACTTGTGACACAGATATATACACAAACATATTAATTTGACATTAAATGTGTTTCTTGCCATTGTTAATAATTTACATAATCTATAACAGAAGTGGCAAACTGCAGCCTTTGGACTACTTATAACCCAATATCTGTTTCTTTAATTAAATTTATTAGAACACAGCTACATTCATTCATTCATTTCAGTTCTTAACTAGGGATAATCTTAATCCTCAGGGAATATATAGCAATGTCTGGAGACATTTTTGGTTATCACTATGGGTGGGGGAACAACTGGCATCTAGTGACCAGAGTTAAACAGTGCACAGGACGGCTGTCCATAACAAAGTATCTAGCCCAAAAGATTAGTAATGCCAAGGCTGAGATACATTGGTTCATACATTATCTCTGGATGCTTCTACACTAAAATGGTAGAGTTCACCATTTCTGACAGAGGGCTTACGGCCCATAACAACTAATAAACCTATTTACTAGTCAGCCCCTTATAGAAAAAGTTTGCCAATTTTTTTTATAAGAAACCATTAAAAATGCATATCTCATGTATAGTAGGTTATCAATCAATTTTAAATAACTTCTTTTAACATTTTTTCTTCTTGAAATGAGCCAACCAATATTTTTATTTATACCTCTTCCGGCCATATAAAGGACTATAGTAAAAGTTGCTCTGATTCAGTAAAGGGATATTTTAAACAGTGATTCTCAAAAGCCAGTTCACAGATCACTGACCTGCCATGATGAAGTTTCCACTGGCCTAGAGAGAAATGAGAAAAATAAAGACAAATTTGGGAGATTTTCACAAAGGTGACTTCATTCGATATAAAGGACTGTTCTTTATGATTAAATTTTTCCTATATGTTTAAATATTTAAATGCCTTTCTTTTCTGAGAAATGTTAATAGTAGTTTTTTTTTAATATGGAAAAATAGTTGTAACTTTGGGTCAAACCAATAAAAAATATTATTTGTTCTTGAAATCTAAGTCAGAAAATCACCGATTTAGAGGCTCTTGCTCCAAGATGAGGATACTTTGATGTTGAATATATTTCACATATCTTTGCTAAAGGCATTTCTTAAATGTGTTTTGCAATGTCTAATAAGTGATGAACTACAGCTGAAGGCTTTTCCACATTCATTACAATCATAAGGTTTTTCTCCAGTATGAATTCTCTGATGTTTGGCAAAAGATGAATCATGCCTAAAGGCTTTCCCACAATGACTGCATTCATAAGGTTTCACTCCAGTGTGTACTCTCTGATGAATAGAAAGATGTATTCTCTGGCTAAAAGCTTTCCCACATTCCTTACATGTATATGGTCTTTCTCCAGTATGAGTTCTCTGGTGTTGGGTTAGATATGTGCTGTGGCTGAAGGTTTTACTGCATACATTACAAGCATAGGGTTTCACACCAGTATGAATAATCTCATGTTGCCTGAGGTGTCTCATCTGGAAAAATGATTTTCCACAGTCTTTGCACGTAAAAGGTTTTTCTTTAACATGGGTTCTCAGATGCTGGATCAGCCCAATACTCTGGCTGAATGTTTTTTCACATACACCACATTCATAGGGCTTCTCCCCAGTATGAATTCTCACATGTTGAGTAAGAGATGATGGGTGTCTGAAGGTTTTCCCACATTCCTTACATTCATAGGGTTTCTCACCAGTATGGATTCTCTGATGTGGAATAAGGGATGAACTTTGGCTAAAAGCTTTTCCACATTCTTTACATCTGAAAGGTTTCTCACCAGTATGAATTCTCATGTGTTCTGTAAGGTGAATAAGCTGTTTGAAGATTTTTTCACAAATGTTACACTCAAAGGTTTTCATTCTTGTATAACTCCTTGAATGATTAATCAAATCTAAATGGTATCTACTTCTCTTTTTAGCTTTGTCATATTTATTGTCCCTTTTTCTTGGAGTACTTACTGGTCCTGGAATAACTTTTGAGCTCACATTGATACTTTTCTCAAATCCTTTAGATTCTTGGCCTCTCTCCTGAGCAAGCATTTTCTTGTGGATCGAGGGGATTTGCCCTTCACCCATTCCTTGGTTTTCTTGGTGACTTTCTAACTTAACACATTTGGTGATTCTTCCAAATGTGGAATACAAGGTGCTTCCTCTTGTGGACCTTTCCAGCATCAGGCCATGGTGTAATTCTTCCCACGAAATATCATTCTTTAAGGTTAACTCTTTGGATTCCATTTTACTCTCCAAGTCTGAAAGAAATTAAAAAATACCAATGACCCATATTCACTTCATTTAAAAAACTAAATGGCCATAGTAAGAACAGGAGAGAAAAACAATAACATACTAGGTAAGAAAGCTTGGACTATCTTTAAATGTGATCCTGCCACCTAGAAAGCTAATGTGAAGGAAGTGAGGAAGTGGTCAAAGGAAGCTGTCAAGAAGTGACTTTAAAAAACTGAGAGAGTTCAACCATGTGAATTTCAAAAGGAAATGAAGTAAGAAGAAAGTGTTGGTATAAGGGCAAATATCAGGAGATAAGATTAAGAAAGACAGGATTCTAATACCATATCATCTCAAGCCCATATTTCTATGACAAAATTTCATTTATTAAAAAATTTTAAAGTATTTATCTCATATTTTTTACACATTAAAATAAAACATTAAATAGTATAGAAATTCATTCACTAAAATGGGGTAGCCTCTCTCAACCTCATCCCCATTCCCTCCAGTCTCTTAGGATTGTGGATTGCATCTGTTCAGAGATTTCTCAACATGTGATGGGAATGTTTATATTTACATATATATGGTCACAAATATACATTTGCACAAAGAAGGGATTATGGTATACATATAGTTCTATATCTGTTTTGTTTTGTTTTTTAATTCATCTATATTTTTAGACCCCCTTTGACCATGTCTATGTATTTATATTTACCTCATTCTTTTTAACAACTACATTACATTACATGTAATGAATATATCATAATTTGACTTTTCTTCACTGAAAAATAGTATTTTAGTTATCTAATTTTTCATGTTCCCATTATACATACATTTGTGTATACTCCTGTCTGTGTTTCATAGGATTTGCTAAAGAGGTATTATTGGGTCATGCGTATGTGTTCTCTCAGTGAATGTGAGTGCCTTTCCCTGCAAACTCACAGGATTTTTATCAATCTTCATAATTTTTGCCTATATAAGAGGTGAAAAATGGTCTCAATTTGTGCAAAAATATTAACTGTGTTGTAAAATCTTAAAGGACAGAGAATAAATCTTCTATTACATTTTTGGATGAGGAAGTTTCCCTGATTTTTATTCTTTCTTTTCCTATCCTTCCATTCTAGACCCTACCATCCTAAAACAACACTATTTCCTGTTCACAGTACAATCTTATTCCCCAGGATTTCTAACCTCACTTTAGTAATAGCAGATGCAGAGGATTTAAAACACAAGTGAAGATGTTTAGATTACTTCATATGGGGAATAAGGAGTTACTTAACTTTTTAGGGTAAGAACAAGATATATATTTTGAGTGGTTAAATCTGTCAGTAACAATCAAAATGATTCAGAGAAAGAAAATAAGACATCAATAAATGTAACTAGAAAAATCACAGTAATAGGCATGAGATGATGGGAACTTGCCTTAGCAAGTTCAACAGAGGTGAAGAGTAGAAGTGGATCTAACATGTAATATCAAAGAAGAAACCATGGGAAATGAGGAGAAAACTGAGACTAGAACGCATGATATATTCTTGCTGATATCAAACTTTCTAGTCTTAGAAACTAAAAGAGCAAAGGAAGTCAGGATGAGATACTTGTTTGGGGGAGATGATGCTTTCTATTTTTTAATGTACTGGCTTTGAAGTGACAACAGTGCATCTATATAGAGATGTCCTAGATACCAGGGATATATAGGAATAGAGTTCATATGAATGTATAAGATCAAGATGAAAATATGGAGAATATAGGTGTCAAAGGGGTAGTTGAAACCATCACAATTCATTTGTGAGAGTTTGTACAGAAACAGAATCGCAGTGTAAAAGACAGGGGCTCCTTAGGGATTGTGGCAGAAACTGTTGGCTGTTCACTGAAATCTGTTCTCCCCATTTCTGAATATACAACTATACTGTATTTCCCAGTCTTCCTTGAATTTGATTGAGTTAAGTGACAAAGGTCACTGAATTAGAGTGAAAGTAATGTGAACCACTCCAGGCTGGCCCATACGAAACTCCCAAATGAGCTCCCCCTTGTGCTTATCCTACTGCTGGCTAAGTTCAGATGATGAGGAGGCTCTAGGGGGTTGTGGAGCCACCAGGCAGAAGAAATTCTGGTCCTAGATTCACCAGGTGGAAAAGAACTGTCCACTAAACCAACAAACCAGTATATAAGCGAGAAATTCCTATTCCATTTGAGACAAATTTTAGAGTCCATTTGCTGTAATAGTTTAGCCTATCCTAACAAAGGTGGAAAGGATAAATCTGTATCAAAAGGATATTGATGAGAAGCACTGAAAAAGAAATAAGACAAAATTATTAAATTAGCTGTTGGAGGAAAGAATACTGAGAAAGTGATGAAGTCTATAAAACCTAATGCTGACCTATAGAATAACGCCATAAGAATATAAGCTGTAGAGTTGGAGTCAGAATGATTAGAATTCAAATACTAACTTCATCAAGTAGTAGTTCAGTGACCTTCTACAAATTTCTTACTCTATGAGCTTTCTTTTCCCCATTTTTAAGATGAGGCTAAAGTAGTCACAGGACTCAAAGAGGCCAGTTCGTTAAATAGCTGTCATTACTACTGTCCTTAGAAGCTGACAGAGCCGCCAGATTTGGTAAGGAATTCTGTGGTGATTTCTTAAAGATTCATAAATTATCTGAAATAAAAAGTTAAGTCACACACATTGGAAAGATAATCAGAATTAAAGCTATGATCACAGAATAAAATGTAGTAGGAAAACTTTAAATGGAATCATGAGAGAAAGTGCAATCTATGATAAAATGACATGAGAATCCAGTGAAGGGTACTGTTTTTAATGAGGAGAGATCCATAGATACCTGAATGTACAGGAGAAAGAAGCTATGATCACGGTAGGTTTTGGAATGCTAGCGAAAGCAAGAAAATCATGGAAATCAGATCAGAAGATATGGTAAAGAAGACTTACCCTGATGTGAAAGGAATCTCTTCCTCTGACTCCAGAGAAACTAATGAGAAGAGGCAAATGCAGGAAATGGGTAATAGTAGTAATCAGGTTTCTGGCGAATTCCATCCTAATGGCCTCAGCCTTTCCCCACAGCCCAGAGAAGCATTCAAGTGGAACTCAATGGCAAGCATGACAAAGACTCCATCTGTCTTAGTCTTACCTGAACTTGGGCCTCCTGAAATCTCTCTCTCAATCAGCCAGGGTTCTTCTCCCTTCTCCAACTGGGAAATCACACCAGGTTTAGAAAGCTCATATCCTGCTCATAAGAAGAAAAAAACTGTATGTGCTGAGGTCAAAAAGCCATGCCAAGAATTCCAAGAGAGTTCTTTGGTATTCAGACCTTCTGAAGGATGGAGTACAAAGACCAGGGCACAAAAGACTACAGGAATCCTAAAGGTATAGAAACCTTTAAAAGAAAACTCAAAGCCCAAGCATAGCACTTAACTTAGAAATAAAGATTTTCTTCCAATAGGTAGGTTCTAGTTACGAGGGGGACCCATCCTTACCCACTGAGATCAGGTTCCCATAGTTCTCCAGCATCACCTCTCGGTACAGATTCCGGTGAGCAGGGGCCAAATGCCCCCACTCCTCCTGGGTGAAGTCCACAGATATGTCCTTGAAAGTTAACAGCTCCTAGAACATCAAATATGTTCCTTTTCAGCCAGGGTTCAGGAAGTTGTTCCGACCTTATCTAATTTTTTAAGATTCTAGTCAAGTTTTCCTGGACATCCTCTTGGAAATTGTTTGGCTGATGATTCTCTGCTGGAGGTTACAAAGCAATGACTAGGGCACGTCTTTTGCAACTTAAAACTTGGCATAGAGCAAAACAGTCATGAAATATTAAAGAAGGTCACAGAACATAGTGTAATAATTTAGATTAAGGACAATAAAGATAAGAAGTATATGAGAAAGAGGAGAGTTCAAAAGGGGCAAAGGCCACAAGAGGAGATAGGGATCACTGCTAGGCTGCAAGAATTAGTGAAAATGAGAACGTTTCAGCTTGGGTAAAATACTAGTAGCTGGGTATTTCTGTTAGTAAGAAAAGTATGTGAAAATAGCATGTTTCTGGAGAGTGCAGGAATTACATCTAGTAAGGAAGATTCCCTGATGGATGCAGACATTCTGCATTGTAAAGTACAAGAGCCTGCTATGTACGATCTACACAAATTAAGTAACCATTTGATAGCTATTTAAAAAAAAAATTCCCAAATGCAAAGAGAATTCAAAAGCCAGAAGACACAGATAATAACAAATTCCTTAAGTTTGAAGACTATTTTAATGTTTTTTACTGTAAATAATGTATTTCATGCCTATTAGGCTGATATTAGCATCCATATTTAACAAATGAGAAACTAAATTTCAGGAAAGTTAAACACATGGGACTAAATCCTGTACCATGTGATTTTGGAAGCTAAGACGGCCCACTTTAAAACACTTCTTATGGATGTACCTTGAGATAATAATGCTAAACGAAATAAGCAAGACAGAAAAAGTTGAAAACCACATGACATCACTTATATGTGGGATGTAAACCTAAAAGCAACGAACTAACAGGACAAACAGAGACTCATGGACATGGACAATAGACTAGTGGTTACCAGAGAAGGAGGGAAGGGGCTTTAGTGTTAAATTGTACATCTGAAACTTACTGGATTTCGTTAATCAATGTCATCAAAAAATTAATTTAAAAAAATTTTTAAATAAAACACTTCTGTTCTCTAATAATATCTCCTATATTAGTTTTCTCTGATTATAATTTTCTTGAGTTTCCCTATGTTTCTGGGTTTGGTAGCATAGAACTTTGTCAGTGCCACTGGTTTTCTCATTTATGATATATGGACACTGTTACCCTATTCTTAGAAGTTTTCTTTCCTTTTCTGTTCTGCCTATTTAGTTGTTGCCTTTCATGACCCGCTAAGAGCTTCTCTACTCATTTCTTTTTTCAGCTACCATTGTGCTCCAAGATGTGACCAAATTCCTCTTTCAGAGGTCAATAATGAAGTGTATAAATCTCCAAGAATACCAGAATCTGATTCTGCTCATTTTTAAATGCTGATTAAAATGTTTACAATGTTTTTATTTCTCCCAGATGACATCCCTGAGGTTTAAAAGAACTACGCGATAAATTTTTACCCTCCCCCCACACACACACCAGCATATTTTTTAAATGTGTTGCATAAATGGCTAGAGGTTTGCTAGAAAAAAGAGGATTCCTGAGGAAGGTTACTACTGGTGGGGAAATTACTTGTGAAATCAATGGATTCAGCCTCGTTTTGAACAGGCTAAGAAAATCCAATCCAGGAAATCAAAGTCAAAGAAAATCCAAGTCTAGGGCTCTTAAAATCTGAGAAACAATCTCAAGAAAGTGACAGGAAACTCCAACCCACCTGGGATTCTGTTGTAGAGGGCCCCAGGGTCACTTCATTCTTGAAAGTTTCTCTCTGAGTCTCATCAGCATTCTGAGACAGCAGAGCTGGGGAAGAAAAAGAGCTATGAAGTTTGAATCTCCTAGATCCCCCAAGTCAAAAAACTGCATGCAGACCTACTAATGTAGCTCATCCCTCAATACATTCAAAAAGAGGGACATTTAGAACAGCTCAAAAGCAGACTGGAACCTCCCTAAAGAGGATCTGCAGTGCACTGCTTTGGGGATTAATGTTTCTCAATGTCAGTGCTAGTCCAAAAGCACAGATCTGCCTGGCTATGCCTCTATTCAAAAATCCTCAGAGGTTCTCCAATGACAAGAAAGAAAAATCCAAACATTTCACCATGAGCTTCAAAATCCTCCACCATCAGTCCAAAACTGCTTCTCCAAGTATTATTTCCCTCTAAACATCATCCTCATCCACTGGCCACACTCCCCCACATCATCCTATTCACCATTCATTGAACATACCTGGATAGCACCCACCTCAAGTACTTTCCCCCAGGTCCTACTCAGTGAAAAACTGAGGTATCCTTCTGGACCAGTTTGAGTGAAGTTTTCTCAAGACATCCTTAATAAGAAGAAACATTCCTCTCCCCTGTACTCCCCCAAAGCTTGGTTTTATTCTCTGGTATAGGCTGCCTATTATATTTGTTTTTATATTTATCTCCTTCAATTGAGTGTAATTATGAGGATATGGGTAGAAACAGTATTTGGTTTATTTTTCACCATGTTTTAAAGTGTTAAATGTAACACCCTGCCAGGTTGCTATAAGTCCGGAAATAGCAGCTGAATTTGAGGTATTAAATTATAAATTAGGAATGAAGGCACGCAAATCATTGTCCTTGTATTTTTTCCTCAACTTTTTATCATGAATATTGAACACTCATATATCCACCACCTACATTCAATGACTATTAACATTGGCCATATTGGCTTCATCCATCTGTATTTTTTTCTAAACTGTTTTGCGGTTACAGACATCATGATACTTCATCCAAAAATACTTCAAATAATGTTCTTCTACTGCATAACCACAATATGATTTATCACAATACCATTTGTAACTCCAAAGTATCATCTAAAAATTCAGTCCATATTCAGATTTCCTCAATTGTTCCCAACTGTATTTTTTTAAAGCATTTTTTCCTAACCTGGGACCAGTCAAGGTTCACACATTCAAAGTGGTTATCTCTAGTCTTTCTTACGCTAGAATAATATTTCCCCCTTTTCCAGGACTTTAGTTATTTTAGAGACCAGTACAGTCTGACTGTATCCTCATGGTGGGGTTTATCTTATTTCTCCATTCCTTGTACTTTCTTTAAACCAAAAATTCAGCCTTTAAGCTTAATTTAGGATCAGGTTAAACATTTTTGGCAGGAATACCTTATGGGTGATACCATGTGCCTTATATTACATTACCCACAAAGTGAAAAATGTCAGGTTATCCCCTTATTGGGACTCTTGGTTAAGATCTGACCACCAGATCTCACCATTGGAAAAGTATGTTCTTTCCTTGGCATTTAACAAATAATGTGTAGGCATGAAACTCTGATACCTTGTAAATATCCTGTTCTCCATCAACCTTTCAATTATTTCATTTACAGTAAAATATTCTATAATTTCTTCTATATTTATTATTGGCAGGTATTTTCTGTAAAGAACTTTCCCTCAATAAATGGAAATGATCTAACAAGTAAGATAAATTGTATCTTTCATTCACATAATAATCTATTTTCAAAGTAAGACATCAGTGTATTAATCACCACCAATGTTGGCAAATGAGATTTTCCCCCCTTCCTTCTCTATTTTAATGTCATCATGAACGTATGGGATTTTATTTATTCAAAGTGTTACAATCAATTTGGACACTTAAAACTGTGTCAGAAGCCCCTCGAACCTGGCTGTTGTATCCATGTGACAAATGTCGATTAGTCTTTGAGCTTTTTCCTGCTTTCTAGCACAAGATACTCTGAGCTCTCCTGGTACTCTCCCTGCTGCCTTCTACTTCTGACCTAGCCACCAACTACCTGGCCAGGTCTCTGTTTGATTCACATTTCCTCACCGTAAAATCAGGCAAGTCCTCCCTGCCCCACACACCCATGGGGAAAAAGAAATAACATATATAGCCATGACACTGAAATAATGGTTTTAAGTTGAACATGACTACTCAGGAAAACCCCAGGCCAGAAGCCATAATAAAGATTTCCAGAGACCTCTTACCCAATTGTCTCCCCAGGAGATGCTTCTGCTCAGGTGTCTACCTTCCTTCTCACATCTAGAGGATGTTGCTTTTCCTCCCTCCCACCCATCAGTCTACCCTCACCTTCTCTTTCAAACATCTTAGTCACGTCCTCCCACAGGGGTGCCCCCTCCTTGGCCTTCCTTGGATGGTGCAACTTCACCCAGGTGGGGGCCTGGGTGGGCAGGGTGATCAGGAGCTGCTGCAGCATGATGACATCCACCCTCCTTCCCTTCCTTTCCGTCGGACTCTCTGGCCTCAGCCCACAAGGCAGAGAGTCCTGATGGGGCTTGTCCACTTTTGATGAGGAAACTGCTGTAAACTCTAAAAGGAGGCGTCACAGCTGTATCGGTGAGCTCCCTCTCAGGAACCTGGGGAACATAACAGTACCAAAATCCGGAGTCTGGACCTTTTAATGTCAAGGCTCTCAAGGCACACGTCCCATCTTGAGCTCCCTTTACCTCCTCAGCAGGCAGGAGGAAGCTCCAGGTATATATTAAGCAGCGACCTCTATTGTCCCCTGGTGATGATGGATAGAAAACATTAGCGTCAGCAAAGAATCCAGAAGCCTCAATCACAGGGTCAGAATTCTAGAACTTGCACGAATCACGGAACAATTGTTTTCAAAAGATACACGGAGACCGCGGATATACACCACACACATGGCGCAAACCCCGGTGCTGGAGTCGATGAGGCACGAATAGGCGGGGACGACCCGATTCTTGGTTTCAGGCACCAGGGTGTGTGAAACAGCCTGAGATTTGGAATCAAAAACGATCTGGATTCGAATCCCAGCTCCTTTACTTGTCGTTTGGGGCAAATCCTGTCCCCGCTTTAATCCCGTGTGCTGCCTGGACCAGTGGAGAGGCTGACCCTTTCTCCAGCGCTGTCCCGGCCGGCCCTGCCCTCGCAGCCGCAGTCCGAGCCCGACTGCGGCCGGGCTCTGCGCTCCCCGCGCGCAGCCCTGCTCCCTCCCCCCGACCCCGGGCAGCCCCGGCTCACCCCTCATCCGCGCTGACCGCAAGCCCAACCCGCGCCTCCCGCCGCGGCGGGCGGTGGCCACGCGACGCGAAAACGCTCCCGCGTAGCGCGGCCCCGGCCCGTGCGCCTGCGCGGCCTCCGCGCGTGGGTCCCAGCGTCCTCCAGCGCAGCTGCCCGCTCGCAATCCCGCCCCCACCCCGGGATGCTCGCCGTGCGGTTCGGTCCCTCTCCCTTTGTGACATCCCGGATCCGAGCAGGGGAAGCAGCCCCGCTTCTGCAGGAGAACCCGAGCCCGTGTTCTCGTTCCCCTACCCCACCCAGGGACTACGAAATGGAACCAGCTCTGCTCTGCCCAGAACAGGGATGCGAGTTTCCGTGGGGAGGTTTGGAACCCTTGACAGAAGGGAAACATGTCACTTTTTGTCGAAACGTTGGTATGAAGGAATCCATACCACTGTCGCTGAATAAGAAGTATATGAAAAAAAAAGAATGAAAACGGCGTAGAATCCAATGTTTTACTAAAAGAATACCATGATCAGATAGTTTTTTGTCCTATAATTCAGCAAGTTCTTATGTCAGTCGCTTTCCTTATATTTCTGAAATGCCAAGAAACACACAAAGCATTATTACCTGTAATATCACCAAGCAGAAATAATCATTGTTAACATTTGGTGCACACACTTTCCTAAACACACACACAGCAGTGGTTTTTCGTGCATTTTTTTTTTTTCAAAAATGATCGCACTGTAATGCTGTTCTATTGCTGGGTTTTGTCTCCCCAACAAAATAGAAATACATCTTTCCAAATATATACATGTCAATCGCTTACAAAAATAGCAATTTAGAAAAATAGAAACTATGTAGTTGCTAGCTGTTATGGACTGAATGCCTCTCCACCAGCTCCCCCGAATTCATATGTTGAAGCCCTAAAACCCCAGTGTAGCTGTATTTGGAGAAAGGAAGTAATTAAGATTAAATGAGATCATAAAGGTGGGGCCCTAAGCCCATAGGATTAGTATTCTTACAAGACGAGGTGGCAGAGGGGTACCTGTCTGTCTCTGCCTCTCTCACCCTCCTCCCTTCTCTCTCACCCTCTCTGAAGGTGCAGGCACGGAGGAAAGGTCGCGGTGAGGATTTACCAAGAAGGCACCATCTACAAGCCAGGAAGGGAGACCTCATCAAAAAGGGAGCCTGCCAGACCTTGATCTGAGAGTTCTATCCTTCAGAACTGTGAGAAGATAAATTTGTTTAAGCCACCTCGTCTCATATTTTGTTGTAACAGCCTAAGTAGACTCATACAGTAGCATATATAGTATTAACAAAGTATGAGGCTTTGTTCTAAGTGCATTACATATTTTAATTGATTTAGTCCTAACAACTCCTTGAGGTAAGTACTATTATTACCCCCACTTCGCAGATAAGAAAACTGAGATTTGAAGAAATTGAGTAACTTGTGCTGCAACATGCAGCTTGCAAGTGATGAATCCAGACATTCTATGCTCCTGTGTGCAACTCAACAAAAACACAGCATAAAATGTAGTAAAATGTTCATAGTAGAGTCTAGGGAGTGGTATGTGAATGTTCACTGTAAAATTCAACTTTTCTTTTTGAATATTTTCATAATAAAAAATTGGAAAATATAGCTAAGAATAAACCGGAATTTTGTGAGACATAAATAAAACAATAAAAGTTAATGATTTAAATGGAGAGAAATAACATATACCAAATTCAAGGATTGAATAGAACATTCTAAATATGTCACTTTTCCTCTACTTTGATGCTCCCAAATAAAGATCTCAACTTTTCTTTTGTACTAAATTGACTCTAAAATTTATGTGGAATGTAAGTGTTCGAGAATGGCCAATAAAAATTTCCAACAATAATGAAATCAGACTTGTTCTATCAATATAATTGGTATAAACTGCCCTACAAATATAATAGAAGATATTATCTTGTATTATTGAGGCACAATAATGAAAACAAGATAAAATATCAAAATACACTCATAAATTAGTGAAATGAAATTGTAAGCCTGGAAACAGATTTGATTATTAAAATTTAATGTTATAAAAGTGGCATTTTGAACTAGTGGGCTACTGATGGATTATTCAACTGTCATTAGGACAAATGGGTAGCTATTTTGAGATCTGATAAAATGCCTCACCAAAGAAGAAACACAGATGGCAAGTAAACATATGAAAAGATGCTCAATATTATGTATTATGGAACTGCAAATTAAAATGAGATACCACTACACACATTATTAGCATGTCCAAAATCCAAAACACTGACACCACCAAATTCTTGTGAGAATGTGCAGCAACAGGACCTCTTATTCATCACTGGTGGGAATGCTAAATGGTACAGGCACTCTGGCAAACTTTGATAATTTCTTACAAAACTAAGTATACTCATACAATCTAGTAATCACACTCTTCAGTATTTACCCAAATGAATTGGAAACATATCCACACAAAAACCTGCACACACATGCTTTTAGCAACTTTATTCATAATTGTCAAAACTTGGAAAACAAAGCTGTCCTTCAGTAAGTGAACAAATGTCCATCCAGACAATGGAATATTCAGCACTAAAAAGGAATGAGCTGTCAAGCCAAGTATAGACATGGAAGAAACTTAAAAGCATATTACTAAATGAAAGAAGCCAATCTGAAAAGGCTACACACTGTATGATTCCAACAAAATGACATGCTAGGAAAGGCAAAATTATAGAGACAGTAAAACAAAACAAAACAAAATAAAACAAACTGGTTGCCAGGAGCTAGGGGAAAGGAAGAAATGAACAGGCAAACCACATAGGATTTTTAGGACAGTAAAAATATTCTGTACAGTACTACATGGAATTCATGTCATTATGCATTTGTGAAAACCCATAGAATGTACAATACCAAGAATGAACGCTAATGTAAACTATGGATTTGGGGTGACAATGAGTCAATATAGGTTTGTCACTTGTAACAAATATTCCACTCTGATGTGGGGTATATGGGAAGTGTATTTTCTGCTCAGTTTTGTTGTGAACATAAAACTGTTCTAAAAAATAAAGTCTAATAATTAGTAAGAAAAGTCTTTACCACAGGACTTTTCATAGACATTACTATTTAACATTATATTCTAGATGTTCAAGAGGTGATATGACATGCAGCCTTTCCCAAACTCATTTTAGCATTGTTGTGGAACACCTTTGAGCATCTCACATGCCTCATAAGCAGTTCATGAATTGCTGCTCTTTGCTGCACCACCCTTGGTACTCCTACCACAGCCCTCTCTCTGGTCTCCTAGATATGACCTTGTTCCCTTAAATATTGTTCTCAGCACTGTCTAAAACTCAGATCTGACCATGTCACTCTACTGTTTACCACACTTCTGGCTAAACTTCCTACGGTATACGAAGCCCCCTGAATTCAGCCCAACCCCACCTCAGTCTCACCTCTCACCACACCCTCAGATTGTACCTTTGAAATACTGAATTGCTGTGCTTCTCTGACTGTTCTGTGCTCTTGAAGGGCTCTCTATCTTGTTCACATGGAACTCCTCATCCCACCCTACCTGTTGTTTAATTACTCTCTCTCCACTTAGCTCGTGTCACCGTCCTTAAGATTTCCCTGACAGGCTAGGTGCCCTGCGAGCTCCCCTTAAACATGTATAAGGGATTCTAAGTCTTGCCTCATGAGTGAGATTCTTAAGAGCAGGGACTACATCTGATTCATTTACTTGTTCTTCCCAAATTCTAAAAGCTGTTGGGCCTTAAGGCTCAGTCCTCTTCTTGTTATGCCTTCTTAGGTGACACTATATCATCATCTCAGGGCTTCACGAACCATCAGTACCCTGATAGCTCCCAAACCTATACCTCCAGCCAAACAATTCCCAATGTAGACATTCACCCTTATTCTGCACTTTTTCTAAAGCCCCACAAAACTGGCTGCTTACTCAGGTCTCAGTTGAAATGTAACCTCCTGACTACCCCCATTCAAATGGTCCCATACTACTCTTTCCCCTTGTCTTACTTTGTATCATTACTGTCCAAAATTAAATAACTTATTTACTTGTTTATTGTCCACTTCTCTTAACCACACTGTTCTATGATATCCAGGAGTTTTAATTCATTGCTTTATACCAGAACCTAAGACAGTGTTTGGCACATTGTAAGCACTTATTAAACATCTGTTGAATGCATTAATGCCTAACGTAGGTCTGGCACATAATACCTGCTTGCTCACATTTGTGTCCTAAGTGCCCAACACTGTGTTACATGCACCACAGGAATTGCTTCATTTTTCCTGAAGAGATTTGGGGGTTTAGTAGCTTAGCCGAGTCACAGAGTAAAAAGAGATAAGAACACTGGCAGCCTGATCCAGGCTCACTTTCTTAGCCACTGTGCTATCCTCTCACATGTGGAAGTATTCAAAAGATGTACTCAAAGAAAGGGAGGAAGGGAGGAAAGGGTGGGAAGGGGAGAAAAGGAGAAAAGGGAGGGGAGTGAAGGGAAAGCCTGTTTCCCTACCTGAGGGGGAAAAAAGTGCTTCTAGTTCCAATGTTGTGACTCTAGCAGGTATAAATCTCCACAGTTCCCTCAGATCACAACTCTAGATACCAAGGGAGAAAGGTCCCTTTTCTGACTGCCTGAGCCTGGGCCTGGGCCTTGGGCAAAGCCAAAAACCTGGGTGGAACTCGCCCATCTCCAAGAGTGACAAGTAGTAACAGCAAGCACACAGTCCTTCCCTGTAATATTTATTAAGGAATTTACACATACACAGGAAAAAGGCAACCAGGAATTGTGGTTCCCACAGACGAAATCTTTTAAGCAAAGTTTTCTTATTTTAATTTTCAAGTAGGGTGAACAATGACTGAGAGGAAAGCTGTCCAGGCTCTCTGCCTCATACACCTGGAACAGGTAGGGAAACAGAGCAGCGCAGGAAACACAGGCATGAAAGAGTGATTGGCAAGTTGAGGGAGGAGAAAGGAAGAGAGCCATCAATGAGGCTGCAATCTTTTTAACTTCACAAAAAACTGGCAACAGTTTTAGGCTGTTGATAAATTAACTCCTCTCTGTTGTAAATCTAAAAGTCAAAGAAAAAAATAATACCTAGAGAAGATGGGGAGTGGGAGAAACACACACACACACACGCGCGCGGCGTGCACAGTACACATTTTAAGTTCCGCATTCTCACTGGAGGGGCTGGACCCCCGGCCACTGAGCCAGTTCCCACTGCAGGCAGGACAGAGGCAGGGAAAGGGGGTGTGCATTTTTGAGTGGGACCTTCACAAAGTCTTTGGTGTTAATAAAGGCTGACTGAAGCAGCAAGTCCTAAAGCCTCAGATCCAAAAAGCAATTCAGGGCACAGTAGAGTAATATTTTTGCCTATCCTCACAGACAGGGTTTTGCCTTACCCCAAGGCTAGGGCCAACCTAATCTAAATCCTAAGAAGTATTTAATTTTATTTCAGTACTTTCTTCATTCCCATAAATCATTGGAGCATGATGGCTTCCTCTTCAATAATTTAAACATGTAGAAACAGCTTATTAACACATATGGAAGTACCTCTAACTCTCCCCTCTTTGCCTAAAACACAACGCATACAGACCCTTCTGAGAGTCTAACAAGAGGTTTAACTTTGCAGGAGAGGTACTTAAAGGTGTGCACATTTCTCCTGCAGTTTAAGTGTCTTCTGCCCACACTTCCTAAGGTGCTGGTGCAGGAGAGGACTGGGGCTGAGGCTGGGGAGGAAGCCAGGATGATTAGGGAACATGTACAACATAAAGCAACAGAGAGGTCTGCGTGTTTGGGAAGTGGCTGGGCTGGGCAGAATGCCATACCTCAAATGACAGATTGAGCAATTTCTAAATCAAACTGAGAGGTAGGAAAGGGGGGTGGGGTGAAAGAGTTGGGAAGAGGGAAAAGGGGGAGATTGGGCAGAGGAGAGTTGCAGCCATACAAGTGTTTTGTTTTTATTTCCACATCTGAGGGCTGAGAGTCTGATTTGCTGCCTGTCCATTTCCGCCGCTCATCGACTGTCCATAGCTCAGCATGCCATTGGCTCCACAGAAGTTCATCCCAGCCATCTGCTGGGTCATCTGAAAGGGAGAGAGGAGACTTTCAGACCAGGATGTGGGCATACAGCCAATTAGAGCAAAAGGCAGGGTAGAAGTCCCTCCATATGCCTTTGCTGGGAGGGAGAGAGTGAGACAAAGGATACTCTGTCATGGTATACAACTGCCGTGAACCTTAATAGTTCATTTCAAGAATACCAGACCATGTAAATGAAGGGACTTTTCAAAAGAGAGAAGTTGACAGAGACTAATGTTCAGGGAGAGAAAGAAGGAATCCTGGAGCTAGTCAACATAAAAACAACATAAAAGTTATCCTCTTTTTCCTTTCCTGGCTCTCATCCGAAATAGAAGGGGATTATCGTTCATTTGCTTTAGCTAAGCCTAAGAGTATAGAAACCCTCACTCTAGCAGAGTTACTAATGTCAGTCAAAGTGCTTGTGCATGCTCAAGCAGAGAGAAAAAAGGAAAAGAAACTTGATTGTTTAGAATTAACAACCAAAGGCAAAACAACAACAACAAACCAAAAGACCAACCTGACTTCAGTGCATGAGAAGGGAAGTTGTTGGGAGAAATGAGTCAGTGAGATAAGGCCTGGGTGGGGATAGGGTCTCTTTATATATTAGATTGAAAAACTAGCCTCTGGCAGTGAACAGAAGAAACCAACTAACCAAAGAAAAATACCTTAAATTTTCTAAGCCTAGTACATTTTCTGTATAGGTTTTTTTCTATAGGAGGCCTATTTTCCTTCCATCAACTTTTAAAGAAAATTTCAAGCTTACAGAAAAGTTGAAAGAACAGTACAATGAAAGCCCTATATTCTTTTCTTAAATTCCCCAGTAGTTAGAATTTTGCCATATTTCCTCTCTGAGATAAATATGTATATGTGTAAACTTCTAAAAATTTTGATGAGCACTGAAAGTTGCAGATATGGTGACATTTTTCCCTAAAGTCAGGATGCACCTCATAAGAAAGGACACTTTCCTAAAACCACAATACAATTAACACACTCAAGAAATTTAAGATAAATACAATATCTTAATGTACATTTCATTTTCATATCTCTTTAATCTAGAACAGTTCCCCTACCACATGTTTTTCTTTCCTTCCCCCCCTCCCCAGTATTGTTTTAAGAATCCACACCACTTCTTTTGCAGAAAATCTTTCAATTTGCATTTATCTCATGTTTTCTTATGACTGGATCCAGGTTAAATATTTTTGGCAAAAATTGTATGTAGGTGATACTGTGTCCTTCTTAGACCTTAGTACAAGATATCAGAAAGCACATGATATTAATGTGTCCCATTGCTGGTCATTTTATATTTGATCACTTGGCTAGGGTAGTAGCCATCATATGTTTTTTCACTGCAGTTAATACATAATCTGAAGGGTATTTCTTTGAGAATATGTGAATACCCTGTTCTTTCTACAATTATCAGTTGTCATTCTTCCATAAAGAAGGCTTTGTCTCTATCCCACATCCATTTTTTTTTACTAAAAAAAAAATCACTATGGACTCACAAATTTTTTTCCTCGGTGTATTATAATCCATTAATGTCATTCTTTCTGAAGTTAAAATTGTCCCCTTTGGACAGTGGGAGCCTCCAAAAGTTGGCTCATGTGTCTTTTTTGCATGTTCCCATCTGTTATACAGCACTTCAATAGTTACATAAATAAAAAAGAATAAAAATAAGTGAACTAAAATCCCAACTATGAAAGACAAAAAAAGAAATGTAAAGTAAATCAAATCAAAAGAAAGTTTATGGAAGGAAATAGTAAAGATAAACCATAAACTGAGGTAAAAACAGAAAACTGTAGAATAAATTAATCAACATCCTGGTTTTTTAAAAAATTTTTTTTAACAAAACAGATGGACCACTTAAGTAGTGACTGAAACTGACTGAAAAAAGGATAAGGGAAAGGAGTACACAAACATACAAAATAAGAAATGACAAGAGAAATAACCATTGAAACAGGCAACTAAAAAATCATGACACTATGTGGCCTTAACTTTTGACAAATGAATTTGAAAGCCTAGACGAAGTAGATAATCTAGATAGATAGTCTTCCAAAACTGACTTCCATAGAAGAAACAAAGAAAGTAATCAAAGAATTAACATACAAAAAAGCAAAAGGCCCACAAAATTTCACATTTTGGGAATTCTACCAAAGCTTCAAAGACCTATAAATTATCCAGAATACAGAAAAGAAAAATGTGACAATGCTTTTTGTAAAGCAAGTATCACGCTGATACCTAAGCCTGATAAAGACAGAATGTGCATACATCTGGTATTCCTTTGCTCATCTCTTTATTTTCAGACTTTGAATCACTTTGTTTTACCTCCATTTTTTGTATCTAGTATAAAATTAGGTGCTGTTTTGTGAGCCAATTTGAATATGTTTTTAATAGAAGAGCTGCCTATTGATATGACTGGTATGTCTGGTCTCAATTCTATCATATTTTGGTTTTTACTGTGTTTATTATAATTGCTGTACTTTATAGTTTGTGTATTCTACTTTGTTGTAAAAAATTTCTTTGGTATTTGGAAAACCTCAGATTTTTGCTCTAGTAATTACTTTTATACTAATATTTTTTATATTGTCTTTGGTCACCTTTATTCTGTATTCAAACTCCTACCATTTGGTTTGTCAGTTTATTACATCCTTTGACTTCTACCTAATTTCCTATGAAACAATCAATTTACTCTTTTCCCCTTTTCCATCACCATCAGTCCTTTAGCCAAAATGTCCCTAATCATCTTTTAGTGGAATAACACTTATCTTCTCGGTAGGTTCCTAAGGAAAGGCTTAGTACTATATTCCCTGATAGCTTGCATATTTCAGATTTTGAACCCATTTCTCATTCAGAAAAAAAAGTGCAGCTCACTGCCAGTGTTAATTTAATTTTAAATAAACATATTCTTTGAGGCTGAAGCAAATCTGACTAGTTTTCAATGTGAAAATAAAATATAAAGACTGTTCTTGAAATTATTTCTAAACAGAACTTGTCTCTAATCCTCACATAATAGAAATGTATACATAAATCGGATTCATCAAATGACTCTTCAGCTAACTGTTCAAGAACAATGTTAACATCACACGTAGGAGTGCTAGATTTTCTAGGATTTGACATTTCAACAATCCAGAATTATTATTTTGTAAATGACAATACCACTACTAAAAACAGAATGCTATAAATAGAATGTCATTTGTTTCTAAAGACTATTGATATACTAGAGCAATGCAAAAATAATAATAAAAGTGAGCTATTTTGTGGCACACTTTGGGGGTAAGGTTAGGACTATAATCTGTGAGTTATCTTGGGGTAAACGCTGCAGCCACAAGAACAATCAGCACGTATTTTGGGGGCAAAAGGGAAATAGGTTAAAATAGCCTGACATCTGAAAGATAGCTTGGTTGTCTATAAATACTTGTCCTACACGTACTGAGTGTTTTAAAAACACTATTCACATTGCTACCTTTTCGTAAGTTGTAACTACAAAGTCTGATATCAGCCTGGGTGTTCTTTTTTTTTTTTTTTTTTTTTGTAAATGATTTTTGAGGAGTGGGAAGTAAGAAGAGGCCTGGGGTCCTGAAAATTTTTCTTGTCTATAAAGTCTAAAAGTTTACTGTGATATGTGTTAGAGTTGACCATTCCGGGTCAGTTTTTCCAGACACACGGTGGGCTCCTTCAACATTATATTCAAGTCTTTCATTTCTAGAAAGTTTTCTTGTATTACAGTTTTAAATATATTAATTCTGTTCCACCATTTTGTTTTTCTTCTTTGGGATTCTCCAAATACATTTGTTAGGCCTTGTTGGTCTAATTTCCATACTACTTTCTCTCTGATTCTTTTTACAACTTTCTATATTTAGTTTCCATTTTCTTAGCTCTTTCATGCCTTTCCTCAATGCCAAATATATTTTTAGTTGATTCTATTCTTTCTTATAATTCAGTATTTATTTCTGAGTTCAGTAAACATTAATAACTTTCAGTTTTTTTTGTTTTTTTGTCCATTTTCATTCTAAGTTTTTGAATTTCTGATTCAAGCTGTTTTGTCTGCAAGTATTTGTTATAGGACATTTAATTCAGGTGGATAGACTATATACATTTTCTTCTGCTTCATGGTTGTTTTTCTGTGGGGGGAGAATTTTCATTTCCTGAAACATTTTGATTTTCATTTTCTATTTTCTTCTCATAGTAGTTTTGTAGTGTCTTACTCTTTCTGGATCAGCAATGATACAGACAGGGGCGAGGGTTTGGAGAGGTTTACTAGACTTTTTAGTTCAAGGGCACCCTCTTCTGTTAGAATAGTGAAATAACTATTGAAGGGGAGAAGAATGGTATATTTCTGATTTTGAGATTCTCTTTTCCACTTCTCATTTCTTACTTTTCCTTTGCCACCAGGTCTTCAAAAAGCACATTCTCCTTATAAGTCATCCTCATCTCCCTTAGAAGCAAGGCTTTTCCAAGGCTATACCATCTCTAATCCTATATATTTCAATCCCTTATTGTTGATTCTAGAAGTAACCAGAGTCTTAATCTACCAGATCTCAGAACTACTCTCAGCATGTCTCTGATCAGGGTAGGACTTTCTCTTTCTAGGAGGTGATTTTATCTATGTTCTGTCACTGCTTCCTCTCCTCTTTTCACATAGTCTTCTCTGTGATGTTGGCTCTGCTGGATTTAGGTGTTTATACACCTACTGCCATGTAATTTAAAGTCTGTATTATTCTATTTTACTATATGGGTTATGGGTGATTTTATTTGTGCTCCTTATTTAACTGTATAGGTTGTTTTTGTTTTCATAAAGGTGTGGAGAAATTTAGGTTTAGGCAGTTATCCTTATTCTATAAGAATCCAGAATTCCTCGGAAAGTCTGACTTTAGATAGACCTTCTAGGAAAAAAAAAAAGCAAACCTAAGAATGTCTTACATTATCCCATCCACTATTAGGAATCAAGAATAAGGGAGAGATACAAAGTGAGACAGCCTTGAGGCAATCTCAAAACTGTTGTCCCGAGTTAATTGGAGTAGCTTACCTGAGTAAGATTCCATTGCAGCTGCTGAGCTGGCTGAACCCCAAACATAGTCTGGGGCATAGCTGCCATGCCTGCCATGTAGCCAGCCTGATGGGTGGTCATCATTCCATTTGGCACACCCATCACTGATGCCTGCATGCCACCCATATAGCTTGCAGGCATGGCCATGGGGGCAACCATCCCAGAAGCTCCTGGCTGAGCTACCATGCCTACTGGAGGGGGCATCATGCTCCCCATTATGCTGTTTGGAGGCGCAACTCCAGGAAAACTGGGGTAGGCTGTGGGATATGCCATCTGAGCAGGAGCCATGAACATCGCTACCAAGAAAACATACACACAGATCTATTAGAAGGAAAGCACACAAAGTTAGTCCAAAGTCTAACTGGCTACTCCTTTCCAGCCTGAATTTCTCAGGACTGCTCAAATCAGGATGCTCTTTTACACAGCAAAACAGTTAGATAGATTCCATACAAGATTTGACTTACCAGTAAGTTACTGACCTAACCACTTCCCCTCTAAGGCCTAGATCCAGACATTGAGTTAGATTTCACACAGGTGTGACACCAGACCACATGGAAGTATCTGCTGATACTTTGTGGCTTCACAAGAAGCATCAATCTTGTTCAGGCTTATTTGGAGTATGATGTCCCAGCCCCCAAAACAACTGCTCTGTCATAACAAATAATTCCTGCATGGAAGTCTTAATGTCTTTATCTGGCACATTGCCATAACCCCCATGAAATTTACCTTGGGCAGGCATTTGCGGTGTCTGAGATCCATACAATGAAAGGATGGAGTCTTTAGAGAGCTGCTTCTTGCATGTTTCTTCTGATTTGCTCCCTGGCTCTGGAAACAGGTTCAGGTTTTCAGGGACAGAGCCAGCACTCCCTGCGGTTGGCATGGAACCTACAACCTTAGGGCAAAAAGGGCAAGAAGAGAGTTGAAACTGTCCTCATGGGGGTCTCTGTAAGGACCTCCCTCATCTCTCTGCTGCTCCTAACATTTCTGATAAGAATTCATGGCTCAGTTAATAACTTCCTGACGTTTTTACCATACAAATATCTGAAAACACCTGATAGTCAGGTTCTTGTACAATTCTTTGTTTTTTAGCAAAACAATGTGACTTGGTAAAAATAAAACAAAACAACAACAAAACAACAAAAAATAAATGATGCAGCCAGAAAGAACTGAAAGACTTTGTATTCCAGTGCAGCCATTTACTAGTTTTATATAAAAAGCCTAATTACATAACTTTTCTGAACTAATGTTTCCTCATCTATAAAATATCCATTTTGTAGGGCTGTGGTGATGATTTTAAATTATAAATGAAACTACAAAATTATATACAAACATTGTAACTCATACACAGCAGGTATTCCACAAATGGTAGACATCAAATGTTTCAAGTCTCTCATACCTACAAATTATCTGGTAATAACTTAGGCTGAGTTAACCTAAAGCATCAGCTTTATAATCTGACACACCTTTGCTAGAAGCCCACTCAAAGGGTCCACCCTTTCTAGGCAGGAGATGAAATGGAATGAATAGTAATCTTAGGATGACCCAGTATTAAGAGAAGAATCAAGAATTAAGAAAACCAAAGTCTAGTTCTACCAAAGAAGCATGACATGGTTCCATGGTTAAGTCATCAAAATCACTCTTTTCAGAATACTCTTTAATCCTAAGGAGCCCACGAGACTCACCTTTCTAGAAACTGAAGAAGAGGGGGATGTAACAGAGGCCAAAAGTTCTAAATCCTTCTCTAGGGTATTGCTGGTCTTACTGTTTGTAATGGAGCAGGCCACAGGAGCATCTGGAAAGAGAGATCAAAGTGAAAATGTAGCACTACTCATTAAGCCCATGCCTTCCTTCTATCCTAGACACAAAGCTGACAGAGAAGCCCCATTATGTTCCATCATGAAAATCCACACTTCTAGAACCATCTAGCTTGGATGGGGCATCTCAAAGAGGCTTCATTCCCAGGAGCACTCTGGAGAAGCCTATAGCCAGCTATAGGTTACAGGGCAGCAGAAACCCAGGCCTGAAGGCTACATCAGCACCACAGCAAGGGGGCTGGCTGGCTCCCTTCTGGCTATTTGAGGGACAAAGTTGTGTAGGATTCATTTTCAGAGAGAAATGAAAAGTATAGAAATTAGAAGTCATTTAGGAGTAGCTAATAACCTAAGTCAGCAGAAAAGGACTGAAATGAAGTACAACCATCAGTACGTACAAAGTAAAGAATAAGCTCTACTTCTGAAAGGGGCAGAATCACTAGTTTAGGATTTCAAAGGTTTGAAGATAAATGACCACAAGGTAATGAGCCATCTCAGAAACAGGTTGGACCTGAAAAATGAGAGAGATGGGGATGGGCTTACAGGTGGTGGTTTAATGAAAAATGCTAACGTTTACTGAGTGCTTACTATGTGCCAGGGAAAGGGCAGCATCTCATTTCATCCTTCCAACAACACGTTTGAAATAGAGACTCTGATCATCCTCACTGCATAGACAGGAAAGTAATGTTCACAGGTTCAGTGAATTGCCCAAGGTCACATAATAGTAAGTAGCAGATTTGGGACTCTGGCTCTCAAGGCCATGCTCTTAACCATTACACTATCACTCTGAAAATGTCACAGTAAACAAATACTTCTTAGCACTACTCAGATGTAAAACGAGAATATGAGAGAACAATCTTAGTGACGAAGATACAAACTGAAGACTGTCATCTCTACCTATCTTCCCAGGATCAGAGAGAATTTATTAAAATTTAAGATTATGGGAGTGGAAAAGTCTAACTCTTACCAAGGCCCAACAAATCCATGACAGGTGCTGTAGATTTCGGGGAGCTTTTCCGAGGTAGTTGTGGATCTTCTTTTTTCTGTGGCTAAGGTGAAAATATGTTACAGCAAGAAATAAGCAGGTGCTTTGAACCCTTTTTAACCCTCTTCACAGTAAAACCACAGGTATTCTTGTGGTATGGTTGCTGTTATTCAAAAAGAGCTACCAAAAAAAAAAAAACAAAAAACTCAGGAAGTACTGGGTAAAAGATTCAAGTCACGAGGCTTGAGTACATAAATCAATACTAAAGGGAAAAACAATGATATCTGTGCTTGTTTGGCTTTCTGAAGAGAGAGATTTTTCTGAAGCCAATACAACCACAGATCAGGGGATTCAACAGAAGTAGCAATTTTGGGTCCCAGGAAAAATCAAGAATAAAGACAGATTTCTGATGGTACAAGAGCTGAGAATCAACAAATCTCCTAGCAATTAGAAAATGTTTAATATTAAAAGGGATATCAATTTAAAGATTACTTAATTTACTCTGCCAATATCACTAATGACTGTGTCCTGCACACAGTGCAATTCAGAATGATAATAAAAGACTATTCATTAAGCAGATAGTAAAAAGTCCCCTCTCCCAAGATTCCAAGCTTCTATATTAGAGTATCTACTACTATAGCCACAATATGTCCTGTAGAAAAAGAAAGGTGTCTACTTCATTGTGACAGAGCAAGAATACAAGAAGCAATTGTTTAAAATGGATTAATATGCCCTGGCTTTTAGATTGTTCTTAACTGCAACAGGAAATGAAGTACAGAATGTCTAACAAGAGAAAAATTTATGTGGAAGTAGCATCTGCTCAGAAGGTATCACACAGCCTTGGCATTCTGGCATGGAATGTGCCTCTTGCTTAAATGGGACAGATGCAGTTCCCAAACTTCCATCTGGCCCAAGAAGAAGTGTTACAGAACAGATTAGGCAAAAATAAGCAATGGGAAAGAAGCAGAAATGGCAGCATGTAATCTAAGCTAAATGCGGAACCCTTTAGCCCCAGAGGCAAAATGCTATAGACCCTACCTCACCCCACCACACATATAAACACACGCATAAAGCCATCCCACTCAGTGTAAATACTTTCCCACTTACCATTTTCACTTTCTCAAAAACAACAGGCTCCATTTTTTTCTCAGGTGCTTGTTCACTCCCTCTTTTCCATTTGTCATCTTTTTCTTTCTGTAATAATTTTACAAACAAGATAAAGAACACAGGCCCAATGGTGACTAATAGTTTGATAAATTACCATTCCAAATATCCAAAAATGAAACAAAAAGTCCCTATTGAATCTGTAGCAGGAGTCTCACTAGCTTGGGGGGTTTCTAGGTGTCAGGCATGAGAGCTGATCTTGTCCACATTAGCCTTAATGCTCTATGAAGCATCCTTCAAATAACTTAGGTGCCTGCCCTCCTCATTCTGTCTTGTGACTTTTGAAATGTGCATTTAAGGCTATTTAGAGAGGATAAAACATTTCATCAGTTAGCTACCCCTTTTTTATTCAAGTTTAACTTGCTCACGCTTTGAGGGGCCCCTCCTCATCTTGATACACTAGTGAATAAATTCATGTTCATCTAACTTGGCATGCAGCCTTTGTGCCTTTATAAATTCGATCATCTCTTTTTTTAAAAAAGATCAGAAAATAAACAGTAATTTCAAGCTTAAAGATTAAAAAAACAAAAATCGTGGAAATAAAGCAAAAAAAAAAAAAGAAGAGTAAACAGATTAAAGTATCCCTTTTAGGTTTTCCTGAACGATTTGCCAGTAAAAAACCAAAAAGCACATCAAATAAAATATTACAAAGTCTCTCACAGTTTCTGTTACTTTCAGGGGCAGTTTCATAATACTTTCACAGATTATAATGTTATTGGTCACATTTTTAACATCAAATAAACATCTAATTGTAAAACAAAGCCACAAAGAAAATTCAAGAACACAAGCATATAAAAGGAAGTATTAGCCTTGCTAATGATCAAAAAGTGTACATTAAAATGCATTTTTGGAAAGATCTTAATAATACCTAATGTCGGTAGAGATAAAGTAAAACTAGTACTCTTATACAATACTGAGAAAACAGTACAAAATAACAGTACAACTTTGGAAAGTATGTTGGCAAAAGTATGAATGACAAATACTGAAACCCTTTGACCTAGATAATATTGTAATATATCTTCATAATCCAAAATATGAAAAAGGTTATATGAACCAAGAAATTCACAGAATTATTTATGCTGAAGAAAAACTTACCTGAAACTAATAATAAAATAATAGTTTTATCAACTATTAGAATATCAACTCTAATTGAAAAATAAAAATTAATAAAAGAAAAATTTTAATTAAAAACTGTATGCCACAGACAGAAAATGGTAAAATAAATTGTGATCTAGATACTTATTGAATGATGATACAATAACTAAAAATTATAAAAACTATATAAGTAACATAAAAATACATGATATAGTAAGTTGAATGAAAGTAAAAGACATTCTGTATAACTTTTTATCACTGTGCCTCCAAAAAGTAATTACAGAGAAAAAGAGGGAACATACCAAGATGACAATCATTACTAAAAGTTGACACAGATTTTCATATTTTCTGTAAGATGATATTCTAATCACAAAATATGCAGTTATGTCTGTTTCATACATAGTGTAACAATATAAAACACTATTTCTTAAAGTCAAAAATGTTTTATCTGTCCATTAAAAAAATACTCTTTAATTAAAAAATCTAGTTTCTTTTCAATTTGACATTAAATGTCTTCACTTAGAAAATACTAATTCTTGGCATACTCACAAGAATATTTTCAAAAATCTAAGCTCGTGAAATAAAATTTGAAATAGCTTTTTCGTAAACAGGAGGATTTCCTTCCTAAATGAAAACACCGAATAAAACAGGCCGTTTTCATGGACATGGTACACCAGCAATATAATTATGAACAAACACTATCTTCACACAGCAATTCTTCCTGACTAACTCATCTTTGGGATTACCTCAGTTACCCTTTTCTGATCTCATACAATTTCTTATCTTCAGGGACAATGAACAGGGCTACGCAGACCGACCATTTGTAGTTTTCTACAAATGAAAGAAAGTGTATATGTTGTTCCAAACTCTTTTTGATGTCTTCCAAGATATAACTATACACTGGGTTACTCTTTCTTAGAACAGTTATGATTACTTATAGGTCCCTTTTCTGTATGACTATGAGGTAAGAGTTATCTAAGGAATTATCTTCACCTAATTACACATATTACTTTGCACTGACTTTCCTGAACTGAAATTCACCTACCAGTTAATGCTGTTTTGTACAACCTCAAAAGATCGATTTGGAGATGATTCTAATCAGCCTGACATTAAATTATATGAAAAGGTTTAGAGCCTTGGTGATTTCACTGGCTAGTACATGCTCCATTAAAATAAATAACTAGATGACAGAGAAAGGAGAGAGAGAGAGAGAGAGAGAGAGAGAGAGAGAGAGAGAGAGAGAGAGAGAGAGAGAGAGAAAGGCAGGCAGACAGACAGGACCTCTGCTGGAACTGGAGAATCCCATACTCTATATTTCTGAGACTCAAGTAGTGGTCAATGATCCTAAGAGAATTTACTGTAGAATCTTGTCAAAGCCTTTTTAAAGGTCTAAACAGTCATATTTATTGGTTTTCCTTTAGTTGTCAGTAGTCAGGCTTATATTCTTCTTCCAGAAATCATGCTCTATTTCCTCTTGTATGTTATACTTGTCCTAGTTACCATACATGGCATTTCAGATTCTAACTTCATATCTAGGATGGAAAGCGTACTCGGCAACTGGTAGTCTCCTTCTAAAACCCTTCTCAGAAACAAAGGTGCCATTGGCAATCTGTCCATTGACACAGAGGAAATATACACTGGTCAAACTGAAGGAAACTCTGGTGATTTAATTACAGCTAATTTTGTTGACCTCATTTACATAATTAAAAATTCATGTATGTATATATGTGTGAGCATATATGTACACACTTATTATTCTATTTGATCTCATATGCCCAAGATGTCCACTTGAAGAAATAATTTCAAACTAGGAATCGCTTACACCCAAATACAGAAAAGGGGAAGAATTCACTGATGGTTTTCTCTGTCTCCCACTAAGGTCATAGTTTGCTCTCCATGATACCTCATGGACTTGACTCAAAAACTGGCTTTTTTCTACGTCTGTATTTTGCAAATGATAGTTTTTGAGCATGTTGGTAGCTATTCTTCAAATTCTTCCCTTGCCTGATTAATAAGAAAATTACATTATATGCAAAGAACTTGAAAGATTTACCACCAACCCTAAAGGCATTGATGTCCAGACTTCGGTCCATGTATTTCTTCTTCTCATATTTATCTCGAATAAATCCCTCAACAGCTCTGCAAAAAGCCTTTAAGGATAAATCAAACAAATCTTTTCCATGGTATGACTATAAAAGATCACTCTCTCCCCACTGCCTGGTTTCCCCATATGGCTCCTGTTTCCTCACAGGTAAGTTCCCTGACCAAAACCTTGAAATGCCTTCTTCACAGTTACTCCAGGCAATCATGTTTCCTCTGATTTTCTTTCAGAGTGATGAGAGCAACAAATGGGATTAAGCTTCATGCTGATATCAGAGGAGCCTGGGGCTGTTCTAGAATATAGGTAAAGCAGCAATTACCTATTTCAAAGATTTTAAGTCAAAAGGCCTTAAACAAAGGCAACTGAGTGCCTCTCATGACTATAAACTCTTGTACCGCACTATTAGATTTTAAGAGGTGGGTCTTCTGCAGGGCCCAAAATCTATATTTTAACATGTTCTACCTTCACCAACCAAAAAGTAAACTCTAATGAGACGGCTACAAACACATTTTGAGGAACACTGCCTTTAGGGGGTTTGGTTTTGTGAGCTGGGTGCTATCCTAAGTTGTGGGAATGGCAGAGTGAGGGGGGTGTGGAATTATTAACTGGTTAACAACAGTTAATTCTTTCACACAGGATATAAAAAGACATTAAAAATAAATGGCAGTTTTGCTGATTTGACACAATGCAGTAAACTTTTAATCAAACAATAGTTTCAGAGATCCAAAAACTATGGAAAAAGTCACTTTGTCAATGATTCACAGTGAATCATTGCAGTCCTTATTCCTAAATGAGTCTTCCCCATGTGACACCACCATTTTGATATAGAAAGTGTACATATGCTTTTGTATGTCTTGGTTGCAGGTGAGATGGAATGTAAGACTTTGACCAACCAATCTAGATAGATTAGATTTGACTTTCACCAAATCATGGGTCCTGGGTCTTATGTGACTCTTCCAAACACCAAAATACCACTCAGCCTTCTAAGTTGCTCCAGAAAAGATACAGGTCTATTTGAGGTCGCCGAAAGGTCTCTGGAAGGTAGGCTTCATAAAGTCGGTTTGCCTTTCCGTTCCCCATCTCTTGCATGCACTGCAATAAAAAAGAGATGTGGAAACATGGAATGTCAGAATAAGAAAGAACTGAAAAACTTCCCACCCAATGGCAGCATTTTATAGTTTAAGAACCAACCTAGAGAAAGGCAAAACCAAGATTTAAACCCATGTATCCTGATTTGCAATCCATGATTTTCTTTACTCCCAAATATTTGCCCACAGTTGTCTTTCCAACTCCCTGCAAGAGTTCCTTTTATTGTAAGATCTGTCTGACAAGATATGTTTAATTCAGTGATAGTTCAAGATCTCATTTGAAAGTCCAAGACACAGCTACCAATCAAAATGTCTACTTGGCAGGCAATAATCAGTGCCTAATTGGGCAGGCAATACACGAGTAATAACTACTTTCAGAGTTTATACTATTAATTAACCTATTCAGCTTTATTGCCAATAAATGTGCTTCACACTAGGCTTTTGAAATTGACTCTAATACTTGAGGGATAAATTCCAAGTCTTTTTAAATCTTCAAATTCTCAAATGCCTCCATGGATATAATTTCCTTCATAAGATACAGTAAAGTGCAACTGAAAAATATAACAAGAATCTATAAAAACAGTCTAAAGTATTTCTAAAACCATGTTCTGATTAAGAATAACCTCTTATTTCCACCACTGACTTTAGCAACTGGTTTTCTTTGGAGCCACTCCCTGCCCCCTCGCCCCGATTTTTAAAATTACTTTAAAAAGTTTCAATGTAGTAAGAGAGTAGAGAGCAATGAATCCACATGGAGGTACAGATCTTAGGCCAGCTGGACTCACTAACTTAAGTGTCTCACTTCTAGCCCACCAACGTAACAGCAAGCAAGATTCACATTGCATTTTAGCAAAAAAATATTATAAGTCTATAAATTAGAGGAGCTTTATTTGTTTTTAGAGAATATCTGAAACTACAAACGTTAGATCTACAAGGGCCTTTGTCTAACATTTGTAGTTTTAGATATTATTTGGAAAATAATCCAAAGACCTACCCTTTACACCTTCCTGGATCCATGAGGGCCTAGACCATAGACTATTTGTGTTTTAAAGTACATAAAATATAGGTCGACTAATTTGTATATTCAAAAGAAAGATTAAAAACTTCCCTATTAAGGTATGAGAATTTGACACAAGTGTTTGACAACTAAATTTTCCTTTATCTTCACCTTTGTGCCCAGTTTGAAATTCATCTGAAATTACTTTAACACGGGGACATGGGAGATGCTGACTCATTCCTGGGCTATGTAAGTACCTGAATCTGTTCCTGAGTCCACTGGTCGAGGTTAACTGATTTTACCCTGGATATGTGTACCCCCAGATTCCTGTGGATTCCAGCGCATCGAATGCAGATGAACACACCAATGTTCCAGGAGGCCCATCGTGGCCCTATGAAGGTCAGGAACAAGAAAATACAGTACAGATTAAAACAACACTAGGCCTATGCTGTACTATTTAAATATTATTTAAATATTATAATAAAAGACTCATGCTGCAATATTTACATTATCAAACATTTCTGCTAGAACATAGTGAGAGAACTGTTACCACAATCATGTTTTTATTGGTTTTGTTTATTCCTCCATGGATCAGCTTTAATTTTAATTATTTTAAGTGTACAAATCAGTGGTTTTAGTATATTCACACAGCTGTGCAATCATCACCACCATCTAATTCCAGAACATTTTTATCATCCTAAAGAAAAATCTCAAACCCATTAGCAGATACTCCCCCATTTCTTCCCAACTCCTCTTACCCCCTACTCTAGCCTCTAGCAACCATGAATCTAATTTCTGTCTCTCTCTATATATTTTCCAATTCTGGACATTTCATATAAATGGAATTATACAATCTATGCGCATTTGTGTATGGAGCAGCTTTTTACAGTGGCCAATAATAATGAATGCTAAAATACTGATGTAATACTGTTAAAGAAAAGTAAAGAAAAATCTCAGGAGAACCGTGCAAAAGTTACGTCACATTTTATTTAGCATCTGACATGAACAGCCCTCCCTCAAGAAACTTTTCAATGGTGGTGGGACCTGGATTCACTTTTCCTCTAGGAAAAAAGATACGGATACATCATGTCAATCTAAGGATCAACCTGAAATTCAAAGCTTTGTTTATCCTCCCCTCCCTATGAGGCCTATAAAATATGCATCCAGATTAACTTAATAGGATCCTTTCCCCTTGGGCTGATGTCCATATTTTACGCAACTACAGAATCATCTAGATTCAAGATTGTCAAAAATAAAAAGATGCTTATTGAAATAAAAAAGAAATCACAGGTATATATTTTAATAAAAAACCGTTACATAATCTCCCATCACATACCAACTTTGCTCACTCTAATAATCACTCTGGAAAATTATAAAATTCCTCTTCATAATTTTTATACAGGAAAAAAGTGACTTACTTTTATATGACATTTGCCAAAGACTTACTGAAAAATCACTACTATTTCCTTCTCCATTATTCCACTAGGCAAAAACTTACCACATAAAATAAACATGATATAGAAGTTAGAGTTTGCAATGGAGAGGTGAAAAGACAGAGATTGATATTTGACAGAGATACAGGACCTGTGTTTGGAACAACTAAGGGCACAAGACTTCACTTCTGTTGGACACAGATAATTATTTCATTAGTCTGCAGGTTTTGACAGCAATTTTAACGAAAGAATGATAGAATCGTATGGCAGATTATTCCTAGAAATTTGAATCCACAATTATTATAAATTAAAATGTAACATTTAAAGATATCACTTAGATACTATAGCAAATACTATAAATATAGAAGCTCAAATCCTCCTTATAACCACCAGGTGGTGTTCTCTGCCTGAAATTTTGACCCAATACCTTATTTTCCTGATAAACTCAGATTATCTTCTAAAAAGACTTTTGGTAGGTCCCTTCAAATTCTTAGACAAATCTGCACAGTAAGGCTGCCATATAGTTAAGAAACACACAAATGATTCACATACTTCTTTCTGTGGCAGGAAGTTACATAAACACAAAAAGAAAAACCTAAATGGATGTGCATGAGGTTTCATAGGGGGCTGTATGTCTATTTTGGGTTATAATTTTCATAAATAAACTCAGATAAGATCTAAGTTATATAGGTTTAAAAATGGGACCAAAAGTTAATATCTCTCGTTTCTTTATCATTTTCTCTTTGCTTTAGATTCTAGAACTAATGATAAGATAGTTAAAACATGGTTGTTTGCTAACAAAATCGGAAGCTAAGAACACTAATTAAAAGTAAGCTGTGAAGCATAGGAAATATAGTCAGTAATATTATAATAACTATGTATGATGTCGGGTGGGTACTAGACTAATCAGGGGGATCACTTTGTAAGTTATAGACATGTCTAATTACGATGCTGTACACCCGACACTAATATTCAATGTCAACTGTAATTGAAAATGCTTTAAAAATATCTTTTTAAGAATTAAAAAAAAAAATTAGCTGTGGAATGTTACACCACTTGCCTCCTGGCTGTCAGTCTAGAGAAGGTGATTCCAAATCATCTAAGCCACTATCAAAACTGCGGAATGTCTCTGCATCCCACTCAACAGTATTCAAAGCCTCTTTGCTGCTGAGGAATACAAGACTAAGATCTGATGCTCTGGAGCTACTAACAAGGAAACAAGGCCTCAGTACAGAGACACAGGCAATAGTATTTTCATGAATAGTCGGGAGAATGCCTCCCCTGCCTTCTCCCACGTCCCTCCTAGAACCTTTTCCCAGAGAAACTGGTGGTTCGATCCCACTCAGCCTCCTTTAGTTTTAAGTTACTAGATTTATTCATCAATAGCTGCATGCTCCATAAAAGAGTCTGAAATTAGAGAAGAGGAAAACACAGGAGACAAAGGTTACTTACATGGTTGAAAATGTGGGGAAATGGTATCATTATTAAGAGTTCAATCTTTGCAGCCAGGAAAAACTTAGTTTGGCATGTTGGCTCCTGTGACCCTCAGAGAGATATTTAAACTTTTTAAGTCTCAGCTTTCTCATTTACAAAATGTGTATGATAATATCTACCTCACAATATTCAGAATGTAGAGGGATGATAATAAAAGAGAGCTATATGTGGACTTGCTGGCAGCATGAAACTGTTGAAAAGCTCTTCAACAGAAGGGTCAAGAAAGGGAGAGAAAATCTCTTCCATCTTACATCCAAGCCCTGTTGAATCTACCTTGGAAACTTTCCCAGAATCTTATCCATCTCTACCCAGACCTTCTCATCTCTCACCTATAGACATTCATTCTAACATTATTTACTGAGCATTTACTATGTGCCAAGCACTCTGCCTGCTAGTTATTAGGGATACGAAGGCAGAGAAAATAAAAATGAGATGCCTGATTCAAAGAGCTCATGGACTAACAACTAACTGGTCTCCAGACTCCCACCAGAATAATCTTTCTAAAACACAAATCTATATAGACCAGGCCTCTAAATATAAACCTTTCATGTTGTCTTATATATAGAAGTAAAAATATAAATTGGTGCCAGTTTTCTGAATGGCATATTACAAAAAAGTCTCACTCTCTTGCCACAAAACCTACCCTTCCTCCATTTTTTCTCCCCCTTAGTTATACTGCTCTGACCACTTAAATGCATCATTCAGAAATTTAAACATCTTTGATACTTCTCTCCTTCAACCCTCCTATCTATATCATCACCAAGACCAAAATATCTCACAAATCAGTATCTCTTCTCTCCATCTGCAACACTATTTCTTTAAACCAAAACCACCAGATCTCTTAGACTAGTGCAATAACCTCCTAATGTCTCGCCACTTTTACATTTCCTTCTCTTCCAACCCCAATCAAAACCATTCTCCACAAAACAGTCAGCTTGAGCTCTTAATGAAGCAAACATCACCTTCACTAGGCTGCTTAAAACCCTTCTCTGGAAGACTTCCTTCTATCACTGTTGGATTAAAGAATAAAGTCCTTAACACAGTCTCCATGATCTTATACGATCTGGCCCATGCCTACTTCCCCAGCCCTCAACTCCAATGATACCAGCCTTCTTTCATTTCCTCAAAACATTTTTTTTACTTAGGGTTTTTGGCCTTTGTACACGCTGTTCTCACTACTTAAAAAGCTCTTTCCCAACAGCCATCCACCACTTGTGCCTGGTCAACTCCTATACATCACAAAGGTCTCAGCTGAAAAGTTTCTTCCTAAAAGGAGCCTTTCCTTGGTCCCCCAGCGTAAACCAGATTATGATCTCTCTTTCCATCTTTATATTTGATTATGGATAATTTCAAACACACAAAAGTAGAGTACAATTAACCACCAGCTTCAGCCATTATCAACATCTGGCCAATCTTATTTCAGCTTTACTCTCACCCACTTTCCCTCACCTCCAAGTGTGGAACATTTTGAAGCAAACCCCAAATATCATGCTATTTCTTCTGTATGTACTTTGGTATATATCTCTAAAAGATAAAGACTTTTTAAAGATTATAAACTCATTTACTCATTGCTTTTTCTAAGTTGTACCACATTTTATCATATGTTTATTTGTCAGATTGTTTAACATGTCTTTCCCACTAAACTATAAGTGCCACAAGAGCAGAGAGCAAATTTGCAATACTCAGTGTCATATTCCCAAGGCATAGCATAGTTCCTCACACATAACAGTGAGGCAAATTTTTAATTTTTAATTAAAAATTAATTAAAAGTAAGTCAATCCTTTGATTCCCCCTCCCACCATTCCTATGAATTCATCAAGGAAACAGGTCAAGTATGCAAAGAAATATACTAAGAATGCTCAGTAATATATTAAGAATGCTCTAATAAAAATTAGAAACATCAACAGATTACATAAAGGAATTATGGTATTACTACACAATAGAGGAAAAATTCTGTAGCTCTCTAATAAAGAAATCTCTACATGTTAATTTGGAAATTCAAATTCCCCAGGCTTTACTCCAGATCTACTGAGTCAGAAACTCTAGCGGTGTGGCCCAGCAATCTGTTTTAACAATCTGTCAAGTAATTCTGATGCAAAAGAAAAGAAGAAAAAAAGTAAATAAAGAAGAGAGTGGGGAGGGAGAAAAAAAGAAGAGAAAGTTATTTTAATTTTATAATCTAGGTTTAAAACAGTACACACAGAATAATTCGATTTTTGTTCAAGAATGAGAATAAATGTATATGTATGCACAGAAAATGTCTAGAATGATATGTGTAAAATATTAAAATATTTCTGGGTAGTGGGGTTATGAAATACCTATTTTAATTTCTATATTTTTATATACTCTGAATCGTTGGCAATTAACTTGTACTGCTTTTGTAATGAGAAAAAAAAAAACAGCAAAGGTATTTTAGAAACAACACACCACTGTCCAGGGCTCCTCACTGGCTACATGATAAGTTGATATTCCTTAACATGACATTATAAAGCCCTTTGAAGGCCGCACATGCTCAGCAAGCCATAACTCTGAAATATGCCATGCATTCATACCACTTTGAACTCACACCCTTCTTCCTACCTGGAATGGCTTTCTCTCCCAATTACCTGTTTGACAAAATTCAAAACCTAGTCCACTGTCACCTCTTCTCTGAGGCCCTCCAATGGAATAAATATTGACCTTCTCTATGGCTAATAACCAATGCATGTTTTGCTCTATTAATACTTAATATCTCATTATAGTTAGAAGCTTACATGTCTCTCTTGTCCTAAATAGACTGTGAGGTCTAGGAGGCAAGGACCATGCCCTTTCATCATTTATCTCAAACACTTAGCACAACGCTTACAAATAGTACATACAAAATAAATATTTGTTAAATGAATTCATCAGTAAGATAAAAGTATACAATTATTTCATGCTTTGGAAAATAAAAGAAGATGAGTTTTCAAACACCTTAAAGGTGAAGCAATCACACAAAAAAGGGAGAACTAGCATCAGTGAGTGAAGCTGATTTCAGCACACTCTGGGGAAGAATCTTCTAATAATTAAGGTTGTGTGAAAACAAATGCAGCATATCCAGAACTAGTAGAAGCCCAGTAAGTGCAGGTATTCATGCAGAGGCTGGATCGTCAGCTCTCAAGGATAGTAGAGAAATGATCCTTGCACAGTGGGTGGGCAAAACCATGAGCCTTAAGATCCTTCTACTACTGCAGTTCTCCTAGCTGATTTATAGGTGATTTTTAGGTCCCTTCCCGTCTGACTGTCAATAGTTCTGAAAATGCAACATGAGAAAATCAATTTATGAAACGTTAAGACTTGATGAACCTAAAAATCTGAATCAAATTCAGTTCATGAAGCCTGTAACTGGCACTGAAAATTGGTTTAAATGTGACAGATACACAAGAAAAAATCTAAATCGACAAACTCTGATTTAAAAACAGAGGTTAATTCTCTTTGACTTGGTCTGTGATTAACTCTAACATGTTCAAGTGAAGAAGTAAAGAAGAAATATGTGTTTTAAAAATAAGTCTAAAAGAAAAAAGAAAAAAAGAATAATTCTAATGCCAGCTACTTAGTTTTACTGAGACCCCTCCCGCCCCTGATTCATTACAAAGAATACACAGAAACACTATTGCCATCTTGGAGAAATTAAGAAGGGCTGAGAGATATGTATGTTTCCCAGCCTGTTTTCATCTATACAAAAGAGAATTCACCTAGTCCCTTATTCAAACAAAAACAAAAACAATAAGCAGTAACCTTGAACTTCTGTAAGTACAAACATTTTCAGGAACCAGGAGACCAAAATAAGACTTACTCAATCCACCTCTGCTCTCAGAATGCTTTGTAAGAGAAGTCCCTTCCTATCTGGTCCATCTTGCAAGAATGTTGTTTCCTTTTCTCAAAAAGAGACACTGTCCACAAATACTGACAAAACTACATCAAGAATATGCAATGAAACATTACAGAGAATTGATCAAGGAGGGAATTTACTTCTTAAAAATAAAGAAGAAACTTCGCAAAGTGTACAAAAATATCAACAGTATACACCAGAAACAACTCCTATGGCCAAAGGCCTAGAGAGAGAATTGAAAAAAAAAAAATACTTTCATTTATCAAAGATAAATTATATCCCATGAGAAAAAAAGCTCAACAAAGTTGGTTGGGATCTCTGTCAACTGAGAGAAAGCTCAATCAATGAGCTAAGAAAATGGTCACAGCAGACAAAAATTGGCCTAAAATAGAGTTTAAATTCAGATTTCCCCAAATGGCTCCTTTGCCCCTAGTATTTAACAAGCAGAGACCCGAGAGAGTGGATACACCCCTCTCCTTCAGGTTCCCAGGGAAAGAGGAGGGTTAAACTGTGAGAGCCAAGGGACCTGGGGTCACATTCAGATTTGATTAAGCTTCCACCAGCAGCAGCCTCTGGAACATCCACAATTACAGGAAAACGTTTACTTGTTTTCTCTCTTTAAAAGTAATTTCGATTTATATGTTTTTACTTATTGACTGTTATTTAACTGATGGTACATTTGCTTTTATTATAATTCCTAAGATAGTATTCAGTCTAATGCTTAGGGGTGTACTATTTCTACTTCATTGGACTCTCTAGAATTAGACAATGTAATTATTATACTTTGACTGAAATAAAGATCCACTATTCACTGAAGTTTGACATGACCAACTGGAGACATTTGAAATATAGAAAATGCAATGAGTTGTTATTAAAAGTCTATCAAAGTAACTTAATATGTGTCTCAATAAATTTTGATTGGTTTTAAAAATAATTTAAAATAAATAAAACTAAGCAGCAACAACACCCCTAGCCAGACTTAGTCATATTTTTATTAGTTTAGCCCTAAATTCATAGGTCAAATTAGGGGAACTGACATCTTGCAATTATTCGTTTCTTGTTAAATACATGCTCCCACAAGACTATTGTAAAAGTTGTAGTACATATTCCTGGACCTCCAAGTGGGGAGCCCCATTCTTTCTGGAGAATCGCGCATTCCACCTGGAGGATGATGTCTCTTATTATGCCAGCAACCTCAGGAAGCGGCCTGAGTGCCTATCTACTGAGAAATGAGTAAAAGCCCTACGTGAGCAGCAGCACAGGAAGGCTAGTTTGGTTTTTACTTCTAGGTCTCTAGAGAGTAAATCCTGGGAGGTTAGACCTGAGACAGTACCTTACACATATAAGGCCTGAGAAAAGAGAAATCAAGCAAGGTATTTAAGAATATACACTGGTCCTATAAAGGTTAAGGCACAGAGATCTCAGGACTGTGATGCAGGACAGGCACTGGGAACAAGACAAGGTAGGATCAGCTAGTAAACCTTAAAAGGATGACTATTTTTTAGTTTTGTTTATTTTGTGACCAATTCTCATTTTTGCTTCCCCCTTGTACTCAAAGTTCTAAACAGTCTTTAACAGAGCTAAGGGGGAAAAAAATCAAAGGAAGTGATTTGTGTCTATATATGAAGCAGAGCTTTAGAACAGAGGAAGTAAAATGATGAAAGCATCAATGATACAGAAGAAGCAACCCAAAGTTGGGGAGAGAAGCAGGCCCACCTGGGAAACTTCATCTCTACTTGAGGATTCTCCTTCCTCAATTCACATTTTGGAGGTTCTCTGTTTCGACCAAGGAAAACTGGACTACTTATAACTTTCCAGATCAACCTAAGATCTCTGACAAATTGCTTTACGGGGGCTATTATTTCCATTTGCAAAAACATCATTTTCTGCAATTCTTGCTCCATCCACTTTTTCCATCAAGACTTTTCTCTTTTCAACTCCCATAGTACTCTGTTGTTCTCCTGTGGCACTCATCTTTGGTTTGTTGTTCTGTTATTGGATTTTATTTTGTTGTCATTAATTTTTCTGAGCTCCTTTGGGTAACAACTGCCTAAGTTAGCATACTTTTAAAAAACCTACTGTTAGTATTTTTTTTATGGAGACTTGAGGTACAAATTGCTTATTACTCAGAAAATCATACAAAGGTAATTAAATATCTTACATAGAAAGTTGGGAAAAGGGTGTCCTCAATGTTCTTTGTCTCCAGTTAGCCTGTGATATTTTGGCTCTAGCCAATTTCCTCTGCACAAAGACCCTGCTTAAAGCATTTATGAATAAGCTAGAAGAGTGGCAGCTGAGACATGGCTTCTCTGAAAACGGGAGGGAGGAAATAAAAAATAGCTGCTTTCACCGGGGTCAGGAAGGAGATTATTTCATTAGGAGCTAAACAGGGAGACTATCTCAGTACAAACAATTGTTTGGTTCAACAGCTTCATGTGGCCAATGACTCCAGCAAAGACTCAGCTGGAATGGAACCCAGAGCTTGCAAGGACTGAGGGACAGCGACTGACACATGTTCAAGTGTCAGCTTCATCACGGTGTTGGGGTCCCAGAATGTCCCAGCAAGGATGTTCACAGAACACACTCTACCCAATCAGCACACAGCATCATTCTGTACCCAACTCAGTTGAGAATGTGGATTTAAAAGAGATGAATCAAAGATGGAAGTGAGGCAAATGCAAAGTTACCTACCCTAAAACTGACAATTTTACAGCAAATATAACAAGTATAAAATTAGATCTCATAAGAGAGCTAATGCATTTCAATCATCATGTCAATAGTTAACAGCAAGGAGGAGGAGGAGGTGGGTAGGGAGGGATTGCTAGCTAGGCAGGCACCCCTTACAAAGTCAGCCAGGTAGATCTGATATTTCAAAGCTTGACATTATAATTGAACTAATTTCCCATCACTCACGACCTCACTTCAGGTAACAGGCACTAACTTGGTTGGCTAGAAGTCACTTTCTTCACTCCCTGGGGACATTTAGCACTTACATTTTTAGCTTTACTTCAAGTTAAAGTCTTAACTTCCTCTTGCAACAACCACTATCTACTCCTATTCTGAAAAGTACTAAAGATGCAAAGTAAGCCTGACCACTTCTGGTATGCATATCTTTAAAAGAAGCTACTAAAAGAGGGGTGATATGGCCATTGACCAATGAGACTTCATCCTCCAACCCTAGGCCAGGTAATAAGCAGAAGAGAAACAATATGAAATGGATATTAAAAATAGCCCACATTCAAACAGTACCACTTTCTTCCCTCTAGAACAGTGGTTTTCGACTGAAGCAATTTTCCTAAGGGGCAATATCAATGTCTGGAGACATTTTTAGTTATCACAACACACAGGTGGTGGGTGGGGCATGCTACTGGCATCTAGTGGGCAGATACCAGGGATGCTGCTAAACATCCTGCAATGCACAGAACAACCCCACAACAGAGAATAGCCAAAATGTCAAGAACGCCAAGGTTGGGAATACCTATCCTACAGGAACCATTTGTAAGTCATTTAGTTGGGAGCATGCAAGCCATAAGATTATGCCAATTCTACGAAAAAGCCTCTTCTCTTGTTCTATAACAAGCAATTTAGAGTACTAGAATTCCAAAATTTAAAAGAACCTTAAGGATTACCTAGTCTAAGCACATTGGAGAAATAAAGGCCCATTGAGGTCAGGTCATTAACCCAAGTTCATAGAAATCATCAGCTGTACTGCAATTAGAATCATCTCTAAACACCTGCAATGTGTGTTATACATAGTAGATGCTCAATAATGGTCACTAAATTGATATCCTGCTCTTTAAGTGTTCTTTTCTATTACAACATACAGTGCACTCTCTCGCTGAGAAGCCCGACACCTGAAAGTGTGCGTGAAGGCTTATTCACACCACTTCTCATCGACATTCCTCTTCCTCCAAGGAAGTGCAGAAGTGGAGGAGTGTGACACAATACAGCGCAAGAACCAGTGGCCAAGCACAATGTTTTGCAGCAGCTTGCCTAACACATCAGAGGAGCCCCGACAAGTGGCAAACATTTGGAAAAGCAGTGCCAGGTTAATTGAATCACAACCTTATCCAAAAAAGCTAGAGAACTTTCATTTCTAAACAAACAACAGAACAGAAATGAATTCTGAGATCAAAGTACAGATGGTTAGTTAGTCCAATGGCATGTTGAATGTTAGTTATCAAAACAGCCCCGGCTTAAGGGGAGAGAGCGAAAGGTGGCGATTTGCCCTTTCAAAATGCAAACACACAGTACATTGTTTCAAAACCTAGGTGTTTCAAAATTGGGTATAATGAGATCAAGGTCAGAAAGTGTGGTGCAAGGGGGCGGAGCAAAGATGCTAGCCATGTGAACAGAAAGGATCCCACAAAGGGAATATTATGTAGGTAAACCCAGGACAGGTCTCTAGGAAAAAAAAAAAATCAGCCTCAAAAGAGCCAAAGCAAGATTCTTAAAATTAAACCTGTTCCAGTGGGAACAAGGAAAGCTTCTAAAGCTACTGCAAGGTTATTATTAATTTCTACGACACCTGAGAACAGTGTCTAAATATTTACTCTCATCCCACAAAAAGGCTAAAAGGGACTGCTATTTCAGCCTCCTGTTTCAAACCCCATGCTACATTTTCCCCAAGTTGATGTGTCACTAAAACCTCCTACTGAGAGGGCAGAGTACTAGCTTCGTGAATGGCTCCAGTTTTCAATGCAGCACAGATGCCAGAAGTACACAAAAGAAACAGCACAAAGAAGCAATTACCACCAAGCAACCATGAGATTCACCTGCTCAGCTTCTTGAACTGTCGCATATCTTCAAATATCTGATATAATGGTATGAAGGTGACTTTCAAAAAAGCATATGAGCTAAACACACATTAATAGAGTAATCGTGTTTATGACGGAAACATTAGACACTATGTGCCAGACACTGTGCATTTGGTCTACAGATATAAATGGGACAATCCCTGTCTTCATGGAATTTACAGTCTAAGAAAAGCCCCTATAAAAATGCAGTAGCTATCATCCCCTTTCTAACAGTGTAGGACCACTAACCCACCTTTCCAGAGAACTGAATTTAAGTGGAGGAGGCCTGAATGAACAACATAAGATGCTGATCACTAGCACAATATTTCCACATACCAAGTGTATAATGTGGAAGACTGTGCATGTGATACAAGAATATATCTTGGCCCATCTTGCTTTCACCATGTGCCATAAAGCTGTTCAAGCCAGGATTCTCCCAGCTCTCCATTCCTTGATTCTTTGTCTTAACAGATGTCCACTGTGGTGAAGCACTTTGGAATGACAGTCCCCACAGCAAGGCCATCTCTACACCGGCTCATCCCAGAGGACTCCTTGATAACTTTATACAAGTAGAGGACCCCATGATTACTCAGCTCTGAACATCCACCAGTCTAACAGCAACACAGAAATTTACATTGTACCATTATTTATAATACTGAAAAACTAAAAACCAAAATGTCCAGTGATTGGGCAAGAATTAAGTAATGATGATGATGAACTACAGTAAAGGTATTTAAATGTTTTTAATGTCATAAAAAATTCTTATGATAAATTTTAAGCAAAACAATAATGACATAAAATTATTACAGTATAATTCAAGTAAAAAATGGGTGATATGAATTATGGGCATTATCATTTTGCATCATACTTCATTCTTCCCAATGATTTTTATCAAATATGAATAACCATCATCAAAAAAAAATAAAGTTTTTGCTTTTTAAGAAATAGCATTTAATGATGTTTAGCTAATAAGCACAAGAACAACCCCCAATCCCTCAAGACAAAAAACAACTAGTCTGGGAGTCTGTTCCTATGGTTACAAATCTTTTTTCCCCTGTAAATACATAAGTCTAATGAAACTGAACCCTATTTTTACTCTGCCTACAATATGGACCCTTGATTTGAGTCATTTATGTCAGGCTGCTTCTGTTCACAACCTAGGCTTAGAACCAAGTCCAAACGCTCAGAGGAGCTTATCTAGACTAGAGTCTTCCTGATTCCAGCAATGCTTTTAATGACACTTTCTTTCTCTCACATACAAAATGGGAAAATTATTATAGCACTCATATATTCAGGAAAGACCTTTCCTCAAAATTCTTCTGAGTCTGAACAGTTTCTCTAACCAAACTCCATGTGCCTACCTCAGAGAAACACAGATCCCAGTCCCACAGCTATTCTTTCAGTAAAAAGGTTTTCAACATAGCAGAAGAGCCTGAATCTTTTAATTGTTACTTTCTCAAATCAGCTGTCACACTTAAATTGGTTTCCATTAGCTCTGCTGTTTACAGCTATTTTGAACAAAAACATCATGGTAAGAACAGGGAGTTTCCTTCCTATTTCTCATCGGAGGACTTGTGTCAGCTTTAACCCTAGTGGTAAAGTATCAACAAGATAAAGACAGCAATGCCCTCTCTTCTCCCACGAGCTTTATATTGCAGCATAAGATGTCCCCAGATCACAAGGAAAATTCCCTAGGAAATCATTTTTTGAAGGTATAAGAACAAGAAAAACCAGCTGAATATTAAGACGATCTTTAACTCGAGATTTGAAACACTAGAGAACTTATTTCTAAATCCATACACTGGGGACTTCCAGTGAGACATGAAAAGAGGAAGAAGCTAACAAAATTTACTTCGTGTGCACTTTAGGAAGTAACATTGTAGGATTAATACGTGAACCCACATCTAAAGATGTAAGCTCTGTGGTAGAAGACTGGAGATTTATGGTCTTTCCATCACTACTAGCAGCTGGTGCAAAAAGGCTGCATGGCTATTCGAAAAAAAGAAAAGAAAATGTGTGCAAGTCTCTCAAATCATTATACTAGGGACAGGCTTACCAGCTACAGCTGAAAGTTCGTCTCTCTTCCACCTCTATTTGCTTACTATTTTCATAAAATGAGAATGTCACACATTTGTGTTTTGGGTGAGGAGAAATGAGGAGAAACCTGAGTAATCCAGTTTTCACTGCTTTGGAGTAAGAAATTTTGTTTTGAAAGCACTGACTTGAAGTAAAAAAAAAAAAAAGCATTCTTCAAGTGGGCTTATGAATCCAGTACTTTCTTAATAAACCATAACCTACATGTACTTAAAGCAGACCAGAATACCCACACAAAATATACAAACGGGGGAAAGGGGGGCTGTGATCAACAAAGATGGTTAGAAAACTAACATTACTTGAAAATGAAAAGTAGCAGCAATAATAAAACCCTGTTACTACCCAGTGATATGTTACAAAGGTGGGATTCCAAGGCAAGTTTCAGCCACACATGAGGGAGGCAGGGTGAAAGGGATGTTGGACAAACTGAAGACAACCACCAGGGCAACCTTACGCTGATGGATGGCCACAGCTGAAGGCAGATTTGGCTCATCTCTGTGGTTTTCCACTGGGGAGAGACCTGCAGTGCAGCCATCAATGGACCAGCATCCACAAAGCCTGTGGGAAAACACGGGATCCAGAAAAGTAGGGTAGGGAAGGAGAAAGTTTGGAAAACGGAGGAGTCAAATACAACAATGAAATAATGTACTTATTAAACATGAGGCTTCAAAAATGCATAGATGTACCTCTTAAGTTGAAATTGGCTGGCTGAAAAAACCTGGTATTCTGGAAATCAGTCTGATATGCTTTTTAAAATACCAAATTACATTTTAATTACATCTGGAATTAAAGTAATGCCTGTCAAGAGGAAATTAATTTTTTGTAGAAAAGAGAAAAACAGTAAAACCTATGCGATTTTTACAGTTAGTAATTTTACTGAGACAATGAGGTCCCTTATCTGTGGCCTCTTCAAGAAATAAAAGCCTAAAAACAAATATACTCACACGCCACTGAAAACCTTTGCTGGCCTACTTCTACCAATTCCATTAATGGAGCAGGGGCCCAAAGGCAGGTGACCTGATTGACAAAAAAAGCACTTCTAGAAAGTGCTGAACTTGTATCATGTAACTCATTAAACACTTTATAATCAAGAAGAAAATTAGTAACAATAATTTAGGAAGCTTTGCCTTTAAATGGAGCAGTGTTCCTTATAAAAAATACTTTTCAGGTCTAGTATAGAAGAAAGTAGATCCAGTAATCTCACCTTCATCCCCTAGTGCTAACCTATCTGAAGTTGGGGAGGGACAGACAAACCACTAAGACTAGTTAAAATGATATATGGCACAAGGAGAATTAGCTCCACCACAATTACCTTAACTATCAAGGAAAAAACTAACTTGTACCATGTTTTAAGGCTTTAATTCTCAAAACTCTTTGTACATTTGTGTTCTGACCCAAGTCTTTCAAACTGTAGACTGGACAAGCTCAATGTATCTATACATTCTATCTAAGTCCTCCCAGATATGACAGGGTGGGGACCTATTTTCTGAGTAACCAAATGATGAACTGCTTCTGGCAGAAACCAACAGTCAAATACAGATTCAACAGAAGCCAGCTTTCCTAGTCACACATCCTAATTATATAGGCAGTGAATGAGTCGTTACATTATTTCCTGGGACTAATTATTATTTCAGCAACAGTTAAGATCTTTTAGAAGCACACAAGGTTGTATCTGCCGAAAAAAACCTTTTTATCTCTGTCCAAAATAACTCAACTATTTACTAATAAGGAGAAAGAATTACATCTTGGAAATATTTTTAAGTGTTTTTGCCAGTTTCCACTTGGATCCTACCCCTGCTCCACTCTATCACAGAGAACTACATCTCCCAGGCTCTCTTGCCAATAGATTTCTGGGTAAATTCCATCAATGGGAGGTACTGATAAGATGCAGGAGGAAGGGGGCAGGGGAGCCAACGTTAATGCTCTCTCTCTCACCAAGTCTGAGTTACAGCTGCCACCAAAGAGCTCTTCTTTCCAAGCTTCTATCTTACATCAGATAGCTCAGGCTTCAGGCCTTTGGTGACACCAGCACCTTCTAATTTCCTTAGGGGTATAGTAGCTCCCAGGTGTTGCTAATCTCTGGGTTGCCTCACCAGCCCATTTACCTTCTCAACTCTTACATCATCTATGTAACCTACTCTGTATATTAAATTCCCTCTGCCTGTATCACCTACAGTGGTATCTATTTCTGTGATGGGTCCCTGGCTTTAAAATACATTTTAAAATTTAGCTTTCCTAAAAATTAAACAAATATTCAGATAACCTGTAAAAAATTTCTTCTAATGAGAAACAAAGGATTTACAGATGACAAAATCAATTCATTTATTCAAACGAACATTATCAAGAGCCTGATCTGTGCCAAGCCCTGTTCTTGGTGCTGAGACTACTGTAGTGAACAAAATAGGTACAAAATCCCTGTAACTGTGGCAAATTACAATTTTAAAAAGTTAAGCAATATAGGAATATTTCTTTAACAAAGGAATCTTGCAAAAGTGAATTCACGTTAAGGTGTTCTACTCTACACAAACTTGGTTCCTACCTTTTCAATGTGGTATGCTGAACTGTCACATTCCAGAGGCCAATACAGAACTTCTCCAAAGTTAGTATCTACTTAAACTGGCCACTTGTGCTCAAACAGAAGTACAACTGCGATAAGGATTTAAGCAGACACAATAACAAAAGTTAGGCATTGTATGCTTAGAATGCAAAACGTATGTGTATTATATGCAGATTATTGCTTGGCATTTTTTCACCGGGGATATCATTTGGAGGAATTGAGCCTGAGTCCATTTAATAAATCATTTTATTCCTTGTCTATGGCACAAGTAGATTCCATCAACACAACATACAAAGCCAGCTGCAATGTACATAACGAATAAAGTGTTGCAGTCACCAATTGCATGACATAATTCCAAGATGAAAATTTCAGGCAGAATAATAGAAACAGACAATGAGTCATGTGGTGAATAGTTATAAAGACAACTGTGCCCAAGAAAGCTGCCACCTACATAATAACACAATGACATCAGATGAAAAATGAAGAAAGTAGTTTTCTGATTTATTTGAATGCAATAGATTTGCTGAAAAGTGTACTGAGAGATCAGGCTGCAGCAACCTGTTTATACATCCTAAGCACTGAGTAACCATGAGCAGACTTCAAATATTCAGTACTCATAGACTGCTTGAGTGTAAAAGGACATTCAGCCTCAAAATCAATGTCATTAACTTCGGAAATGATATAACATCTATTGCTGCCATCTCATTAGACTTTTCTAAGATAATTTAATGTACTCATGAAGGTACATTTCCATGGAGATCTTGTAGGCATAATACTCAGACCTTTCTTACTACTCAACAATTAGAAAATGTTTCATATCTACAACGCTTATGATTCCATTTAAGTAGAGTGTGGATTTCCAATATTATCGGCTTCTTACACAACAGGGAGACTAAATCATCTTTAAATCTCAATATCACACAGCAAGTCCACTACAGAGCTAGGATTTTAACCTTATGGCCAGCCCCCTGCCTGCCTCATCACTACCCACTCCCCAACATGTAGGCAAAATATACCAAAAAAATCCACCCTTTCTGCCCCATAGTATATATTACCCATGGCAGCCTTTGTACAGTTTCTGCTGCCCGGAATGCAAAGTCCCCTAAATTCACCTGGCAAAGTCATGCTTATCATTCAAGACACAGCCTACTTGTCTCTTTGAAACCACAACTTCCTGAAGTAGATTTGTTTGCTTTCTTCGATGCTTTCATTTGGGTCTGTACACAATGCCATAATGCTGATTACTACATTGCATCATTTATCTGTTTACACATCTGCTCCCCCCATTGGTCTGTAAAGTTTTTGAAACCAAAGACCCTACTTTTTAACCTTCATATCCTGGTACAGTGTGTGATACAAAGTAGGTGTTTAAGAAATATTTTCTGAATAAAAACATGCAATGTGGGATTTCAGGTTAGTAAAGAATTTCCCCTAAAAGTTACGGCATTTTGTACTCTACATCACACTGACATGGAATATTTAAAGTACAAGAAGAAAGAATAGCAAAGTATCTCCCAGGTTTAACAAGTTGATATTAAAAGACAATCTAATAGAAACTTTGATATATTAAGACAATCCAATAGAGACTTTGATAAATTCCTTTCAGTAAAACTGTGTCAAGGTAACCACAACTGTCATAGTTAAAGTGAATTAACTGTAAAGACCTGGAATTTTTCTTGGCTGGAGAAGGGTGTTGGACTAGAGATGGAAGCAAAACACCTTCTGTTGTCTAAATCTGATGGAATTTTCTTAACCTCTCAAAAGGTGCCACAGACACAGCTAAAATAGTTAAAAATTGATAGAAAAGTTCATGTTCTAAGAAATGATGTTTAACAAGCAATGATTTATCTATCAACAGAAAATAAATGCAAAGCAAAGCTAGAGGTTACTTTACCAGAGTTAAAATTTGGGACTACCATTAGATTTCTATACAAAGACTCCCTCATCTAATCTTTCATACAAGTTTGAAGAGTCAGGAAACATCCAGAGATAACCCTCAAGAAAACCATGAAGTGCATTTGCAAAAATGCCAGAATCCCCACAGATAGGAAATGGTTTGGCTTAAAGACTAGGGAATTACTGGGTGAGTCATTCTAACTGCGGCTTCCAGTAACCAGAGTATTTAAGGGAATAAAGTCAGGAAGTGAAATGATAAAATCAAAATTAAAAAAGATCAGCAATGGTAAAAATAATGCTTATTTTTGTGTAACATTTTAGTTTACAAGACATTTTCATTTTTCGGATGAGGAAAATTAAACTGAGAACGTTAGGTGGCGTGCTGAAGGTCACAGAGCTAAAATAGGCACAGTAAAGGAGTTTAACTGGATTTTTCAACATCAGGTCTACAGATCCTTCCACTACTCTGCTTCTTTGCCACCTGAAGAGTGGGCTACTATGTGCTGTGGATGGGCCCGAAACACTTTCTAGAATGCCTTCCATGAGAGCAGATGTTTCCAAATCACTTAAGCATATCTTTCAACTTAAATAAGGTAGCCTAGGAATAGCCTTAGAAAATACCCTGAAAGAAAGAAGATGGAAGAGAGAATCTTCCTGTTCTCCACGTTATACTATTGATTGAAAAATGCAAGATGTCATGCATTGTGGGTATTATGCAAATGTTTGCACAAAAGCACTGCAAAGAAATATATTTAAATGTAGTTGTTTGTCTAAGCAAATAAAAGCCACATAAGGAATTGCTGACAAGGTTACTTCCAGGAAGGGAAAATGGTGGTTAAGGGATCAGAGACAGGAAAACAACTTTTCACTGTACACATTCCCTTTTGAACCTTTTGAATTTTGGACCACACGAAAGTGCTACTTTTTTCAAAAAGTTTAAATTAAAGAATACATATAGGAACTGGAACAGAGGCAATGATGATTCAAGGTGAAACATTTCAGATAGGACACAGCAAAAGGGAAAAGAAAAAAATTACAAAATTTCTGTCCAATTTTAGAATTCTATGTGATGATTCATAGTCTGAAGTAAATGTTCCTCGAGACCATCAAATGTCTTCCATTTTAATTCTCTTCTCATTCTTTAGGTCTCAATTCCTTATGAACCTTGATACTGAGAAAGGAGTGTCCCGATAATGGACACAAGTATTCAGGCCATCAAAATGGTAGATTCTTTCATGGTAAATAAGATAGTGTCTAATTTAAACCAGGCTTTGAAGAGGTTGATAAGGAGTTATTTCGAGCACAATGATAAAATACAGAACTGCAGAGCTAAGGACTAAACTAAACCTTGGACTAGTAAGACCCCACAGAGGGTCTACCCCAAAATGGGACCTGGCCTCAACTAGGTAGTTACCATTGACATATCTGGAATTTTCAGTATGTCTGTTCTATCACTACTTAAATCAGTCCAAAAATTTACCCTAAAGATCACAATAGCTTGAGGATTTGGGGTGGCGATGAAACCAGATCTTTAGGCCTAGAGTACCAGATCATTTTACTTTCCCACACAGGAATCACTTCCATGCCTTAGAGGTCCCAGAAATTGGTGAGTCTTGTGCTCAAGAGAGTTTTTAAAACCCCCATGACCAACAAAACTTGTACCACATAAAGAGAACACATTCTTATTCTCTATTCTGGTGTTTAAATTACATATTTAAAGATAATAACATTCTTAAATAAGTATAAGGTTTTAAAAAGAAAAGCTATTGCCAAAGTTATTTTGGAACAAAAATACCTACTCATGGGCCTGCAGTCCAGGGCTATGTCATTAGCAATCATTCACTAGGTCCTGTACAATTAGCTCTCAATTTTCTAAGAATGAACATGAGACACAGAGATATATTCAAATTCAAGTCTCATTTTAGCCAAGTGTTTAAATTCCTCCTCCCAATAAATATATTTTTCACCACAGCTAACAGGCAACTTAATCTACTGATACAAGTGTCTCCTCTTTCCATGATCTGACAGTTGTCTACATGATCATTATGACAACCAAAAATCAAGAAAAAGGAGGAGAAAAATTAGTGAGAAGGGTTGAAAAAGTAGAAGGGGCTAGATAATTCACAAACTGGATAAATTGAGCCCTCAACAAATGTCTTATTTAACTGAATTGAAAGATGGCTGACACATTGTCATCTCATTTTTAATGCTATGACCAAGTGACTGAAGCCATCAAGCCAAAATGTAAAACTAATATGTGAAAAAATGTTTCAGAAATCAGGATTCTACCATCGATAGCAGTTAATAAGGTTTATAAGCCAGCAGTCACTGGTTCTCATTAAGAATTAACTAATGTTTCATTACCTGATCTCCAGTAATGCTATCAATACGAGTAATGGAAAATTTGGAGGAAGAAGTGATGAATCAACCTCTCTCTTCCATATGCTATATTTTATTGGAATATGAGTAAGCATAAGAGTGGTATGAGAAATGGGGATGGGGGTGGTACTAATCATCGAAACGGCATCTGACTCTCCAAATGTGGCAATGCTCCCTCCAGGGAGTTGCTTCACTGTGACTCAAGATCTGTTAACTGAGGACATAAGGGAATTAGAGTAAAGCCAAGAGATACACTGCTAAATTTTAAACCAAATCAATCTTGCAATAGATTTAAAACAAAATCTAACAAGAGTCAACTAAAAGAAATTAACCTACTCAACATAAATTGATTCTAAAGTATTTTGGCAAATGCATTCTTGCTAATGCAAAAATTCAGGAGAGAAGTCTGTGGACCTGCTTTCCTAATGACACATGCCATTTATCTACTGGTAGAGGGCACTACAATATACTAGGCATCGAAATCCATGTATCACCCTTCCTGTCCTCCTCACTTAACCTTGTTTTTCAAAAAAAGATAGATAATTAGTGAAAGCATTAATTATGCATGTACTTCCTCTCTCAACACTAATACAAATACATATGCATCTTTGCTATACACTATATGCCCAATATGCTATATGGCAAACAACTCTGGCAAATCCACTGCATTATGAACAGAAGTAAATTAACAATAGCTTCCAAAATATATCTTTCTCCCCAATCAAAAGAAAAAGAATTTTCCCAACTCCTCCATTTATAATCCAAAGAAATCATAAAAAAAAAAAAGGAAATAGAATGTTTAGACACTTGCACCTATAAATTTCGAGTACGAACATTTCACTAACAACCACGCTTTCCTACCATACTGGTTTTTAATTGGATCAAATCATGAATCTTAGAGGGCACAGAAAACAAAGACTAAAACTCTGCCAATTTATGACTATACTTCACCTTTAACGCGGTAATCACCACGAAAGGAACAAATTGGATACATCCCTTGCTTCTCTCTCCCCAGTGATTATACGGACCCTTCACTACAGCCACAATCTGCTAGTTTCTGCCAGCACACGCGCGCACACACACACACACTCACTAGGCCTCAAACGCACTCCACAAGCCAGGGCTAAGACTATCTAGAAATCCGCACTGTCTCACTGCATAAAGAAGATTCTTGCTCACATATTCAGGAAAAAGAAAGCCACCTAAGCACCCTGTCAGATCACAGCAAAGCTGTGAAATGTCAGGAGCTGCTAACCAAATGGCAGGCAGCAACTGCCACCTTTAAAAACCGTTTAAGCACTTTTCCTCCTCCTCCTCCTCATCTCACTTCCCTCCTCATCCCTCTTCCCTCCCTCCCTCCTCTCTCTGCCCCCCACGCCCCGACACGCACACACAGACACACACACACTCGCTCTGCAGTTCATCCTCGGCTTTTCAAACGGAAGGCTGTGAGCCCTGGGCTGCCCCAGGAATAAGTCAGCCCCAGACTCATTCAGACCCCTTCAATACAAGCACACTCACCTGCACACACCACGCCCCCCACCCACCCCGCCTCAACACGTTCGCCCTCGCATTCTCTCCCCACACCAATCCGGGCGCTGCCGAACACCTGGCAAGCTCGCAGCGACGGCAGCGACAGCAGCGACAGCAGCACGCGGTGGCCACGCCGGACGACTCGCGAGGCCGAAGCTTCGGAAACCCCCGCCCTCCCCGCACAGGCCGCCTCCTAGGAGCGGCCCGGAGGCGGAGGACCCCCATCGCCCGCCGGGGGCGGTGCGCTACCTTTAGCCTGGCAGTCCGCGCAGAACTTGTTATCTTCCTCCAGCAGCAGGTTGGCCAGGACCGCCTGGTACCGATCCACGTCCTTCACCGACTTGCCCGTCATGGCCAGGGTGCCGGCGGGGGCCGAGGGCAGCGCGCCCTCTCCGCCCCCAGAAGCCTCTGCCTCAGTCCGGACGTGAGGACTCCCGGGCCCCCGCCCAGGGGCGCCTCCTGAGCGGGGGAGAGCCCTCTCCTCGCGCCCCGCGCCCCTTCTCGCTTCAGCCGCGCCCGGGGGACCCCACTCTGCAGCCCCCTCAGTGCGGCGCCCCCTGGCGGGCTCGGGGAGAAGCCGGGGTCCAGAGGAAGCTGCGGGACCAGAAGCCCGCAGCCCCGGCCAAGGGGACTCTCCGGCCTCCTGGGTGCCGGACGCGGAGACAAACGCGCGGCCGGCCCGGCTGTCGGTCGTCAGCCCCGCGCCTCGGTCTCCCCGGCAGCTGGCGCCTGCTCGGCCACCACCTCCGCCGCCGACTTCCGGCAGCTCTTCCTCCCCCGCCGCCCGGCCCGGCCCGCGCATGCGCCCCGCCCCCTCCGCCTCGGACTGGACTCCTCTCCGGGCCCCGCCTCTCAGGAGCCAATCCGGGCAGGAGTGAGGGGCGGGGCTTGGTGGGCGGGGCGGGGCGGAGACACGCCCCCTGCGTGTCCTTGGAAAAGAATGAATGGAGCCCGGCAGAAAGGGAGTGGAGGGAGTGGAAGAAAGTGAAGGAAAACAACGATGAACATTTCCTGAGCTCTCACCACGTACCAGACACTGTGCTTAGCTCTTAACATGAATTATCGTAATAAAATCTTCAAGACGTCTCTATGAGTTAAATACTTATCATCCTTACGTAACCTGAGGATTGTGGATACCCTAAGGATCTCTAGCTTATTCTTTCCTTCAACAGCCAAACAAAAAATCCTAAACATTTGACCCAAGATAAGGGAGGCATCACCTCCTTCCCAAATTTTCAGAGGATTCTCTTCACCCCTCACTTGGAATACCTGCTTCCATTGAATCCTGACTGAATGCTGGGTACCCCTGTGCATTAGCTTTCTTGCGATGACTACCATTTTTGGACATTGTTTTGCCTGAAACCTAGCCGCCTTTCTTCTGTCGTTCCTTAAACCCTCCCACAAAGTGCAGTTTTCTGCAGCAGACTTTTACTGGAAGTCATTTGGACAGATGGTGTAGGGAGAAAAGTGATTACAGCATACCACAGAATAAGTAACTACTTAAAAATGATTATTAAATATCATTCTCCAAGGTAACCTTTGCTACAGAGATTTTCTCAATGACTGTCTTTTCTTGAGGGCTCCACTTGCCATCTGGCAAATGTTTTCATTCATTCCATCATTCATTCACTGGGCAAATTCTTACTGAGCAACTTCTAAGTATCAGGAATTTATGCAGGGAGAGGAAACAAAATGATTCATTCTGTGGTTTTAAAAGTTCACTGGCTGACATGGGAATTATGGATTAGAAAAGCTGGTAATACCAGATTGTAAGTTATCTTATCTCTATTAAAATCCTCTCCTCCATCTCTTAACTTTCTCTAAGGCCAGGATTCCTTCAAAACTTTATCTCACCAGAGGAAAACTAAAATTCTCTATTACTTTATTAATCAAAACAATTTTAATTCTCCATCAAAACCTCTTTCCTTCTAGCCATAGGTAGAAGACTTGACTTTAATAAACACACATCTTCATTAAGGTACTTTTCTAAAACAAAATCTCAGTTGTTTCTCCAGAAAGAATTCTGCCTTCCTCCTAAGCTAATTTTCTAGAACTGCCACCAGTTTTCAATCATTTTTCTTCCTTTAACTTATTTAACTTTTCTTACTTTAACATCTATTTTGAAAATAAGTAAACTGAGACTTAGAGCAGAAAGGGTATGTGTCACTTTATGCCTGAAGCAATTATTTGCTGCCTTGAGACTCCTCTGATTCTCTTTCCCTCTGCATGTTAACCATCAATGTTCAAGATGGTGACCACCCCAGTAAATTTAAGCAACAGGGTTGCTTAAAAACAACAGAAATTTATTTTTCTCAGTTCTGGAGACTGAGAACTTCAAGATCAAGGTGCCAACAAATTTCAGCATGTGGTGTGGAGGAAAGCATATAGAAAAAAATCTAAATTTTTATCTTCCATAGGAAGAAGTGAATAAGCAAAGTTGTAAACAATGATAATAGAAGCATATTATTAGGTATATTTATAAATTTCAGAAGAATCCACTACAAAATTTGAAAATGATTACTTCAGAGGAATAGATATTAGGGTGGGTAGGGTAAGGCAGGGCATTACATTTGTCATTAGAAGTGTTGCATAACTAGACTTCTTAAACTATGTACATGCTTTACTTTGGTTTAAATGTTTTAAATTAACCTAATATTAAAAAAAAAAATCCACAATGATCAATACCCATGGACTCTAAGAGGCGTTTCAGAACATTTCCTGTCAAGGTAGTTTTGCTTCATCTTAAGTTAGCCTCAGATGAGCATCTGTTTGGATTTTTCTCTTTCTGCCCTCCCCACAGAGTCCAGCTCTCTGTAAGTCCAGAAGGCTTTCGAATGTGGATTATAATAAATTCAACTAATCATAGCTTAACCAAATAATTCTTTAGTTTTTCAGAGAACAAAAAATCCAGAGGCAGGGCAGTTATTTATAGATTCAGCTACTTGATAAGACCATCAGCACCCAGACTCTATCATTCTGTTTTGTCATCATCAGCCTATTGAATTTTCATCCTCATGTTTAGTGATTCTCAAAGGGAGTCTTCAACCCAGCAGCAGCAGCAGCAGCATCTAGAAATACGGTAGCAATGCGAATCCTTAGGCCCGCTCCAGAATCAGAAATTCTAGGAGTAGGGACCAACAATCTGGGTGATTCTGGTGTATACTCAAGTTTGAGAACCACTGCTCATGCTAATCACCTCATGATCATAAAATAGTTGCCATAGCTCCAAACATCATATCATCTTTGAAGGCAGGAAAAGGGGAAAATATTGTCTCTAGTGTGGTTGTTTCTTTTATCAGGAAAGCAAAAGTTTTCCCAGAAGCTCTCAGCAGATTTTCCCTTAAGACCCCTTGACCAGAACTAGGTTCAATTCCTAATTACAAAGCTGACCGGGAAAGCAAGTATCTGGCTTTCCAGCCTCTATAGTGGGAGACAGCAATAGAGAAGGGAGCTGCAAAATGGCTGTGGACAGCCAGCAGACAATGTCTGCGATAGGGTCCATGGTGGTTAGGACCACAGATAACATTATTCCTGACTCTATTCTATAAAAGCAGCGGAAGGTCTTGACATTTATCTGCCAAAGAAACCTTAGAACTTCTGAATTCTTCAGATGGAGAATATACAAGACATTGAAACACCATTTTTACATGTTGACATGAGATTTGACATTATGGCTATTTTCATACCACTGACTAAATAGCCCAACAAATGCCTTGTTTTGGTACATATCACAAAAGAAAAAGAAGGAGGAGGAGGAGGAGGAAGAGGAGAAGGAGGAGGAGGAGGAGGAGGAGGAGGAGGAGGAGGAGGAGGAGAAGAAGGAGAAGGAGAAGAAGGAGAAGAAGAAGAAGAAGAAGAAGAAGAAGAAGAAGAAGAAGAAGAAGAAGAAGAAGAAGAAGAAGAAGAAGAAGAAGAAGAAGAAGAAGAAAACTTCTTAAATCTGCCTTAATAGAGTTAATCAATTTCCAGGCAATCAAGGAAGAGAACATCCTAGGCAGAGATATCAATATGCAAGAAAATGCAGAGTGCCAAGAGAGAGATAGGTACTCCTTCAGTGTGTGAGAAACACTTGCCAAGTGACAGAGTTCCTCTTCTCTCCAAAAACTTCTCAGTCTAGCTTTCTGTTGCTACTCTCAAATGATGAGAAAGGAGGGGATGGGAGCTCTATGAAGAGAAATCCCTCAGCTCTCCATCAAAGCAGGGGCACTTCAGAATGGCGGTCCCCAGGAAGGCAACAGAAAATAGGACAGGAGAAAGTGGGACAAATGTAAGGGAACTTCTGGTTTATGACTTGTCCCTGTGATTCTTGATGAAAAGTAGAATTTTTGAGTCTGCCCCCAACCTCGTGTCTTCGGAAATTTCAGCTGCAGAGGCTTACAATTATTATTTGTAATGAGTGAGCGAGCATAATGGGGAAGAATATTATTATCACCTATCTTTTTTAACTCAAAGAGAAATTACTTTACAAAAATCACAATAAGCAATAGAATTTTTAAGATACTTGATTTAGAAGAAGATAGAGACATGTTCTTCACACGGCTAAACTTCTTCATTAATGATGTTATGTTGTTGTTGTTTTTTCCAATTAATTCCTGAGTTTAAGAAACCCTTGAGGTTCTTAGCTTTTTGGGTACCACACACTTGAAGTATTTATTCAGATAGAATCAATAGATATCCAAGTAACTTTGTTAGCACCTTCAATTAAGGTGAGAACTTCCCTTGATCCAGCTAGTGGGGACTTACTTACCCACATATACTACATATCTAGTGCCTGAACAGGAAGTGGCTCAGATTTGCAAACTGCCGCACAAAAACTCAGTTTTGTACCAAAATATAGTTTTGGCTTCGTCTCTTACCAGAGAACAGATGTGTTAACCATATTGTCAGCCTACTTTCCTCTGTTCTTGAAGTCCTTACTGACTCCTGGACCTCTTCTGGTCATTTTCTTATGGTCTCATAGGCTAGGAACCTCAGGTTTGCATACTGCCCTATGTACCGTATGTCCAGTGTGGTGGGTCTGACCTGATTCCTATGTATCTTGTTTTAGTGTATCCTCAGGTACAGATGCTTCTGTTTGGATACACTCACTGCTGAAGATCATGGCTAAGAAAACCAATAACTTCTCTGCTTGATCCCCTGGCCTGGTCTCTAGAATTGGTGATGTATAGCTGTCGGATTCATCATGTGGCCGTTCAGTGAGTTCAGAGCTGCCGGTGCCAGCCGGCTAGATGAGTTCTGGAAACAAGAGAGACACGGTGAGGAAAAATAGACAAGAGACAAAAGCATGGGATCAAGAGGATCGGTCCGAAGAGCCGATGTGGAACTTTATTTCAGACAGCTTATATACAGGCTTATGTTTATGACTGAGTTGTCATAGTTATTCTCTTGCAAACAGTATTAATCTTATTATACAAGGTATGATGACACTGTGTAAAGGTCACATTTGTATTGATACGATACTGTTACCAGGGAATGAGGTCCTGGCGGTCCTCCAGTAGCCCAATGTACAGAGATCTTACTTCAGGGCTAGCTGAATATTCGGGAACAGTGAGCTCAAGGAGCTATTGTCTGTAAACAGACACCATGGGTGCAATGGCAGCTCCTTGGCTACCGTTAGTGCTATGGCAGCTCCTTTGCCAGTCCTAGAATCTAACCAGATTCAACGGGACGGCTCCCCACACAGAGCACACAGAAGGGCAGCCATTTCGTGACTTCTTGAGACTGAGCTCCCATGGCCACATGCCTGCTTCTCCTCACTAGTGGAAAGTTCACCCCGTACAGTCTCTGAGAGGCAACCCTTGCCTTCTGTCTGACTCACCACCCCTCTGCCATTTCCAACAACTGCCTATGAGATGCTACCTTGGACAACGTGCTCCTATAAGTGACCTTAGGAAGGACAGAAAACTGGTGATTGGATTGTAGAGAAACAACACCATACAAGTTGTCATGAAGATTAGAAATAATAAAAAGCATTCTTAAGAGGCGGGATTCTGGATGATATCTCTTTTTTGTATTTACAAACAACAATAAAAGATCAAATCAAATAAATGTTAAGCTTTAGAGCTGAGGAATCTCCTTTCCATCAATGGGCTAACCTAGGATGGGACAGTTGTGGCTACAAGTGCTATCTTCTGAGCTGAAAATCACTGAAATCACCACAGTCATATTAGCAAGGTAATGCTCTGGCCACTCAATGCTCTCACTTCTGCCACTGCCATTCACAACTCAGCATCACTTCCAGTAGCAAGAGGATTGGAACACCTGTGGCCAAACCCTCCCTCAATACTGCAATGAGAGTTTACAGAACAGAATGTGTGAGCTGGAAGGAGTTCATGTCCATTACTTCTCAAAGCAAACACTCAACTAAGAGCCTATTTCACAGTAGACCCTTGCTGGGCACAGAGGACACAGCAGTGAGACAGACACAGTCCCTACTCTCATGGAGTTTACGATCTAGTAGAGGAGACTGGAAAGTCTATGGGTCATTCCAATGCCATATGATATACTCTGACTTTGGAAAAGTGTCAGAGCACATTAGAGGGGACACATAACCTAGAGAAGGCTTCTGGAAGAGGATGATGTCTAAACTAGACCCAAAGAGCAAGTAAGAGTGAACTTGATGAACAATGACCTTGATGTCAGCATGGAAACTGAGGCTACAAATAGTTCAGTTTGGCTGCATTTCAGAGTGCTAGTGTCAGGAGAAAGAGGAAAGGTGTGAGAGTGTTCAACAGGTCGGGACGGCCAGATGACAAAAGCTGATTTGTAACAGCCACAGTAGAAATTTGGTCTGCATCCTGAAGTACACAGGAAGCCATTTAAGAGGGTTTTGTTTTGTTTTGTTTAATTGAAGTATGATTGACATATAACATTATATTATATTCAAGTGCACGAATAAAGATTTCATATTTATATATATATTGCAAAATGATCACCACAATAAGCCTAGTTAACATCTGTCACCATACATAGCTACAAAAAGTTTTTCTTGTGATGAGAACTTTAACGATCTACCCTCTTAGCAATATTTAAATATGCACTACAGTATGACTAGCTGTAGTCACCATGCTCTACATTATAGCCCATGACTTATTTATATAACTGGAAGTTTGTAGCTTTGACCTCCTATACCCATTGTACTCATCCCCAACCCCTACCTATGGCAACTACCAATCTGTTCTCTGTATCTATGAGTTTAATTTTTTTTTTTTTTTTTAGATTCCACATATAAGTGAAATCAGAGGGTATTGTCTTTCTGTAACTTAATTCACTTACTATGGACTAAAGTGACTGAGTTTGGAGAGGTCACACTGGCTAAAATTTGGAAGGGTGTGGTGGGCAGAATAATGCCCCTACTCCCAAAGACATCCACATCCTAATCCCTGGAACCTGTGAATACATTACATTATATGGCACTAAGGGATTCTGCATGCATGATTAAATCAAGGTTCTCGAGATGGGGAGATGATCCTAGATCAACCAGAGGGGCTCAGTGTAATCACAAGCATCCTTAAGAGTGGAAGTGGGTGGGGCAGAAGAGAGAGGCAGAGGAAATTTTGTTGTGGAATAATGATCAGAAAGCTGCAGTGTTGCTGGCATGAAAATGAACGAAGGAGGCCTTAAGCCAAGGAATGTGGGAAGACTTTAGAAAGAAGAAAAGGAGAGGTAATAGGTTCTCCCCTAGAGTCTCTGGAAATAAATGCAGCCCTGTTCACATCTTAATTTTAGCCCTTACATACCCTGTAGTTATGTGTTGGACTGTTGACCTATAACTCTAAGATAACAAATTTATATTGTTTTAAGCCACTAAGTTTGTGGTAATTCATTACAGCAGCAATAGAAAACTAATACAGATTTTGGTACTGAAATAACAAATACCTAAACATGTGGAAGCAACTTTGGAATTTGGCAGTGGGAAGAGGCAGGAAAAACTTTGAGAAGCATGATAGAAAAAAACTTAGATTGCCTTCAACAGACTATTAGTAGAAACATGGATATTAATGACTCTGCCAGTGAGAGCTCAGACAGAAGCAAGGAGCATGGTAGAGAAAAAATATGTTAACTTAGAGAAATCCTAAATTGTTGTTAACAGACTCAATAGAAATATGGATGTTGAAGGCACTGCCAGTGAGGGCCTCAGAAGGAAATGAGGAACATGTTATTGGAAATCGGAGGAAAGGGGAACTGTGTTACATACTAGCAAAAAGCTTAGAATTGTGTACCCTGTAGTTATGTGGAAAGCATAATTTATAAACAATGAAGTTGGATATTTAGTTGAGGATGATAAAATTACCCAGCAGAAAACAGATGCTATCTTTCATGAAAAAAGGAAAAAATGACTCAAAGGACACAGCTATGAACCCATATGGAATTATTATTCCTTGAGCCACAGAGTATTATTATTCCTAGGCTTTGAAACCTGATGGAATTGGTCCAATTTAATTTTGAAATTACTTAGGACTGATAATACCTTTACTTCTCCTGTTTTTTTTTTTCTTTCTCTTTTTGCATGGGAATATCTATGCCTGTTCCATGCCAGTCCTACCATTCTATTTTTGGTGTAGAGAACTTGTTTTCTAGTTTCACAGGTGACAGATGGAAAGGGACTTCGCCCCAGGATAGATTATACTAAATCTCATTGAATACCTATTAAAGATGAGTTAGATGATGAGATTTGGGCCTTATGAGCTGGTAGGATTTAGATGAGATTTTGGATTTTGAGTTGATGCTTTAATGGCTGGGACTTTAAGGGGACTTTTTGGAACAAAGTGAATGTATTTTGCATGTAGAACAGAATATTTGGGGGTCAGAACAAGGACTGTAGAAAGCAGAAAAATAGGCCTCCTAATCCCTAGAACCTGTAAATATGTTACATTATGTGGCAAAAGGATCATTGTAGATATAACTAAGTTAAGGATCTTAAAATAGAGAGATTATCCTGGATTATCTGAATGGGTCCAATGCAATCACAAGGATCCAGAGATGTGAGTTTTCTGGCTTTGAAAATGGAGGTCATGAGCCAGAGAACCCATTAGAAAGTGGAAAAGGCTAGGAAATAAATGTCTTCTAGAGCCTTCAGAAGGGAATACAAGAGTTTTCAAATAAGGGATATAACTAAAGCAAAAAGTCCATTATAACAATCCAAACAAAAAAGAGGATGGGCTTGCAGCAGGGATGAAGAAAGGTGGTTGGATTAGATAAACATATATGGGGCATAGTGACTGGAAAAATGGTGATAATACTTCTAGGGGAAGAGAGAGGAAAGAGTGTCATGGCTGACACCCATATTTTTGGCTTAAGCAATAGAGCAGAGGGTGGAGCCATTGGCTGTGGAGGCTACACAGGAAGGAGAACAGGTTTGGGGGCAAAGAGATAATTTTATTTCGCACATATCATGTTGGTAGTGCCTGTGGAACATCCAAAAGGCAGTTGGAAAAGAAGTTCTGTGGAAAACATATAGGTGATTGTGTTAGCTAGAGAATTACTGTTTAAAAGTTAACTACTTGCTGGAAATTATTGCTTGACTGTCGCCATAGGAACATAGGTTACTAATTATGGAAACATAACATTCTAACAAGTTTTCTGCTTCTGTACCCCTACTTGCACACCTGACCAATGGGTTGACAGGTAATGAACAGAAGAAAAATGGACCTTTGTGTTCAGACAGAATGAAGAATGGGATTTGGGGCTTAAAAACCCTGTACCTCTACATTTCCCTGCGGCTAATTTGGGGTCTGTGTACCCCTGGCAGGCCCAGCTGAATAAAGAGTGTGATTCCTATAAGTCACTGAGTTCTGGTGGTCTGTGTGTATTTCGGGGGCTGGCGCCTACAAAGTGATAACTAAAGCCAGTAAAGTGGGATAGATGACTCAGGAAAAAGGTGGGGAGCAAGGAAAGAAGAACAAAACAAGACCCTCCAGGATGGTAAGGGTGTGCAGAGAAAAGAAACCTGCAAAGGAGCGTGAGAGGAACAGCTAGAGAGGTGGGAAGAAAACCAGGAGAACATACCTCACAGGAGCCAGCTCCATAGTTGATCAATGCTGTATCAGAACTGTGACAGAAACAGATGGAACTGATAAGTGATCAGATGGAACAAGAATGAGGACTGGCAGTTCAGAGGAGTTTGGAGGAGATCTGCTCTATCTTGAGAAGAAAGCATAATAGTTGGCATTTTTTGCCATGTGGGGGCAGCCAGGGTCCAGGTGAGCAAAGCTGCTTAGGACTGGGTCTCAGCCTGGAACGAGTGGCTGTTCCAGTAAGGGGTTCCAGCTCCTCTCATTGCGCTAAAGTCAAGAGCCTCATACTCCCTAACTCCCACTTTGCTCCATGGGACTGACTCTCTTCCCAGCAAGGAAGAGAGAGCATGTCACCTACCCTGTGTCCTGAACATTCACCCACTTCCATGCCTTTTCTTACAAAGTTCCTTCTACCTAAAATGTCCAAAGCTTGCCTATGGTTATGCACTGCACACTTTATGGACATCAAAGGGCATGCTCAAAGAGGTAAAGTGACTTACTCAAGGTCACATAATTAGTATGTGATTGAATCAGGATCCAAGTATAGCTGAACACAAATTCTAAGCTCTAATTCTCCAGAAGCCACGATCTGTCCTTGGTGAGTTCCCTCAGAGCTTTGTCTTCTCTCCCCATTTCATCTCCCTAAGAGCTCCCAGAGAAAAGGGCTTTTACTCAATTTGTCAGCGTGCTGTGCTGTGGCAGAGGACCACTAGGTGGCTTCAGAGCACCGGAGAGCCTGACTTAACTGCTGACCAGGAGTTGGACTGTCCCGGGAATAGAGAAATCCGTGGGGAACAGAGGAATCCGTGGGAAACAGAGAAAACGGCGGGGGGTGCGGGTTGCCTTTTCTTTTCGGTTTCGACGCCCACCCCTCCTTCCCATCAGAGTTGAGGATAAAGGGTCAGGAGTTTAGAGATTGGAGGTCTGAGGCTAGGAAACTGGAGTGGCCCAGGCTTCAAGTCAAACAGAAGGTTCTAAGAATTCTTCTCCGCGAAGGGCTGGGACCAGCAAAGCAAAACCTTGTGGCAAGCTTGCGGCCACGCTGGATTTCAGCCCTCCTCCTCCTTTTGTCATCCTTTTTTTGTGTGCAGAGCCTAAACTGCACGACCTTATCCTGTGGTCTTAATGGAAAAGAGAAGAAATACATGTAACTGGTACCAACCTAGAGCCAGAAACAGTGGAAATACAGCTGAGTATCCTCGGGGAAATTATTTCATGACTCTAAGCTTCAGTTTTATATATTAAATGGAGATAATCACTGAGCCGACCTCACTGAGCAGTTGTGAGGACTTAATGACAAAATATACATAACATGCTAGTACATTATCTGTCATATAGCAAGTGCTCAATAAGTATTGTTATAAACATAGCATAATTATGATAATATAAATATATAAATGATAAATATTATTAATAACTGGTGGTTCTTAGCTATCCTTTTTATGATTATGTCATTTAATTATTTCCTCACACTACAGGAAATATTAGTGAAATGAAAATCTAGCTTGTAGAGTCTGGAAAGACTTTCTGAAGATGGAGTTTTTAAGGACCAGCTAAGGATAAACACAGCCTCTGTAACATACAGAACAGTGCCTAGCTATAGAGAAGATGCTCGGTAATGTATCAGAAAGAAGGAAGGGAAAGAGAAAAAAAGAAAGAAAGGGAATGAGACAGAAAGAGAAGTAAAAGAAGCTCAAGGTTCTTTAGTTGAGCTAAGGATCTCTGAGACAGAGGTCTGGCAGCAATGGGATCCCTAGCAAAATGCTTACTAGAGAGTTAATATCTATATACCCTATGTCCCCGTAGGGACCCAAATTTCCCCCTAATATAGTCCTCAATATACTTCTTATCTGAAAGCCTACCCCAAAGTATGAGCACTGTGAGGGCAGAAACTGCATCTATTTTGTTCAATAATATATAATATATATTTGCTATATATTATATCTATATATCTATATTTATCTGTCTATCTAAATATATAAAATACTGGTTTTAATATTAATATAGTTTTTCAAGATGTTACCTTTGGTGTAAACTGGGTAAAAAATACACAAGCTCTCTTTGTATTATTTCTAACAAGTGCATGTGATTTTACAACTATCCCAGAATTAAAATTTTAATAAAAATAAAGAGCTTCAATGATCTATGGGACAATAACAAGTGGTCAAGCACATATAATTGGAGCCTAAGAAAGAGAAAAGAGGAAAGAATGGATAGAAAACATTTTTAAAAAATAATAGCCAAATACTTTTCAAATTTGATACAATTATAAAATTATAGATCTCAAAAGTTCAAAAAAATCATAACAGGATGAACATAAATAAAACTGCACTAAGGCACATCATATATCATAATCAAATTTCTGAGAGCCAATAAGAGACAAAAATCTTACTAGCAGTCAAGGGAAAAAGACATAATATAGGTAACAAAGATAAGACTGCATAACTGCCATCTGAAACTATGCATTCCAGAAGACAATAATGCTAAAAGAACTGCTGCAAGAAAAAAAATTCAATACCCCAAAAAACTATTTTTCAAAAGTTGAAATAAAAACTTTTAAAAGCAGATAAAACCAGAGATAATTAGCAGATCTGTTCTATAAGAATATAAAAGACAGTTAATCGGGCCAAAGAAATATGACACCAAATGTAAATTTAAATCTACACAAAAAAGGTGACTTCTTTGAAAGACATATATGATCAAAACTTACTCAAGAAATAGAAACTATAAATCCTTATATCTGTGTTTAAAATTGAATTTGTAGATATTCTGCAGAAGATATGAGAGTAGGCTACAGAGGGCAGATACAGGAACCAGATCTGTGTTCTAATTGAGATATTGTCTTTAGAGAACAATGCCATCTCCCTTCATGCAGAAAAACTTTCAAGAAAGAGTTTGCATGGTCTTCCCAGCTTTCAAATCACTTCTGTCAGTTTATTGAAAGCTAAGACACTCTTGCCTGTTCACTGCGGAGTCCATTGTGAAGCACACAGGAGGTGCACAACAAACACTAGCAAATTTATACATGAAGATTGTTTAAAAAGTCAACTCCGGGGTATTGAAAGGAAACATGATGGAGTGAGAGATGTCTCTAGATATCTCCCCTTGAAATAACAATAAGCTGAACATCTAAAACACAACAACAACAACAACAACAAAAAACACCGAAAATGCACACCAGCACGTCTGAACATGGGATCTGCATATAAGAACTGCCACAGGTCGGAAACCCAGGTGTCTGTCAGTGGACTGGGAGAAATAAAAAAGCTGACTCTCACAGTCACCAGAGCTCCATGTAGGGGGAGGGGGAAGGGGAAGGGAGAAGGTGTGGCGACTTCCCTGAACAGCACTGCCTGGGAGAGTTTGTGAGTTCCATGAAGCCAGCGGCAGGGCCCAATCATCAGGGCAGAAAGCAGAGAATTCGATGATAGAAAAACAACAGTTGATTTTTACTGGCTACAGTTGCAAAACCGAGGCTGAGCCACAGCTCCCAAACCCGAAATCAGAAGGCCCTTCCCCCCATACCCTCTGAGAACAATCACCACAGAGTCCAGGGGAATCTGAGCAAACGCTACCAAAACTGTTGCTAACACTGACAGGGACTGAAACTGAGGGCAGCAAGCATGATTAAATATTCACAAGAAAAGAAAGGCTTTATATAAAGACATTATTAAGGCATCATATAAAGCAGGGATCCAAGAGGCTTAGATGCCACCTACTGGAAACCAAAAGAAAGGAGCCTTCTTTGCAGCAGGCTAAAGAGAGACTTTTATATAATAAATCTTCTTTCTGGAAATAAAATAAAGCAGAATACATTTTCATTAATGCCCAGGTGGAGACAATGCGTAGCTGGGAGATTCTGCTCCATGCAGTGTTTCCTCAGACCCTCAGTGGTATTTAGCTGGTGATTAGACTGGTCTGGAAGGTTTAAATGGTTTCAGTCATTTGCCTGGTTCCTGGGTGTGGATAGCTAGGAGCTTGGGCTCACCCAGGCCCCTCTCCCTCTCCATGTGGTCTCCCCAGGAGGATAGTCAGACTTTTTACACGGGCTCAGGAATCCCAGGGTTGTTTGATTTTAATACTTCAGAGGTGAGGCATTTTGGATGAGACCAAAGCCCTGGGTATGCCTTTGAGAATATAGCTAAATTGGAATTGAGTAGACAGCCACTAAAGTTAGGTTGTCAAAAAACTGAGAATCCAAGCTGTTAAATGGGTCATTCATGAAGATGTAAAAGTGCCCCCAGATGATAGCACGACTCAGAGAGGAGGTTTGAGATAAGGCCCAAATCATTAATGAGTTAGGGAAAGTGACCCAGGGAAAAGAGGAAAAGGGGTGACAGAACCAGTTTGTATGTGCCTAAAGGAGTAGGGCTTCTACAAGCATGTCTGGAAAAATACTTAAAGAGACAGTGTAGACTCTGATCCCTGCTCCTGACCCTGAAGAATTCAGAGCCTCCATCTGAGACAGCTATAGGAAAGCAGTGTTGTCAGAGATGGTCATGTAGAGGTCTAGGTTTGAAGATGGAGAAATGACTCTAGAAATTGAGAACAGACAGGAAAGTTTACTGATCATTGAACCCATGTCCCAGAGGATACAGTGAAAATGTTGGGATAGGAGATTAGTTGAGACCTTGGATGCTGGATCAGGGGAGGGAAAACGCAGAACAGCAAGGAAGTAAATGTTTTGGAAAGTGACCAAAGACACCAGGGTGTGAGTCTGGTGGGTTTGGCCATGTGTAAGAGAACTCAGTCCATCACTCTGAAGTAAATCCTAAGAATATGCCCCGGCAAGAGTGAGCATGGTAGGGAAGGTCCTGAAAGAATCTCAGTCCATGGATCCAATGTATGTCAGGAGTTGATTTACTCATATGTAACTTTCTCACTCAATACTCTGTGGACATCTGCATTCTGGGAGCACTGAGGATGAATCAGACAAAATATATTTATGCTTAAAATTTTAAATTTTATTGACAGAAATAAAAGAAATCTCGAGTTAATTTGAATGAAAAGGAAAATGTAGGTACATTTCTTTTCCTCCTATTTTTTGCTCTAGTCCACTATTTTGGGCTCTATGCATTCTTCAGGGGAGATGGGGTTCGTAGTGTGTGATGTCAATCTTCCCTTCTGGTCAAGAACCTGGCTTCCTGGGCCCCCATTTTCAGACTTGTTCTTGCCTGAAAGAGGAAATTACTATCATAGGTGGAGACAAGAGTATACATTTGAGTTTCTCTTTTTCTTTTCTTTTCTTCTTTTTTTCATCTGAGATAATCTTAAACTTTTCTTTTTAAATCTAATAATATGATGAATTCCATTAATAATTTTTCTAATTTTAAACCATCCTACTTTTCTGGTATAAAACCAACTTGGTCATGATATATCTTTTAATAAATTGTTATTCGATATGCTAATACCTGAAATAAGACTTTTCTGCCTATGTTCATAAGACAGATTGGCCTCTAATATTCCTTTTTCTTACTACCCATCACTGATTTGGGTATCAAGGTTTTATTAGCCCCATAAAATGAGTTGAGAGTGTCTGAACAGACCCCCAGTCAGAACCAACCAGCAGAGCCATTCCTGAATTTCTGATCCAAAAAATTGTTGTTTTAAGCTGCTGTTGGTAATTTGTTAAGCTGCAATAGACAATTAATAAACAAGTGCGCACTGTCCAAATGTGAAGCTCATTCCTGTTCTATGGTTCCCATACCAAAAAAAAAGAAATCTCACACACACAAGGCCTTTGTGTATTTAGCCCAAGAAGAGATGAAGAAATGAACAACGTAAAGCCAGCAACTTTCAACATCTTGTTTCTTGGAAATCCTTTATATATATTACCCTACCCATCCCCGCAATATCCATCATTCCTCTCTCACTTCCTCCACCTCCCCTCATTTACTTCCTACAAACTCCAAATTCTTCCTCACTCTGTAAGGCAGACCAGTTAAATTCTCTCAAGCCCATTTCCCCAGACTCAGCTCCAAGAACACCCTTTAAAGACCTACAGCCCTTTGACAACATGCTCAATGGTATAGGACATTTCTAAGTTCCAAAGGGTATTCTCCTTGACTATTTTGACTCATCTGCTTGTGGCTGTCTTCTTCACATTTTGGGTGCAGGCCTGTTAAAGGGAGGATCCTCATTAAATCATAATGAAAGCTAAAATGTATCAAGCACCTATTATGTGCTGTTGCTAGGTTAAGCATTTCGAACACAGCATCTCGTTCAATGTTCACAACAACTCTGTAAGACAGGGATTCTTATTGTCCCCTTTTACAGGCGAGGAAACTAAGGCTCAGATCGTTAGGTGCCTTTGGTTATACTTAAAGTTAGTGACAGAGTCAGATTCCTGAACATTTTACCAAAATTGCTTAAGTGAATCAAAAGGAAGGTAAGGGACTCTAGAGAGAAGCTATATTGGACAGGTGGGTTTGGGAAATTGTGGTATACAAGGTGGTGGTTGTTTCCATAAACATGAGGAGAGCACCCAGAGTGAATGAGCAGCCTCAATCCTAGAAACCTGGGTGCTTAAGGGAGCTTCAGAGAAGAAAAGGCAGTAGAAGAAGAGGGAGCTGGGTGGTGGAAGCCAGGACTTCAAGCACAGAATGGCCAACAGCAGCGCCAGATGCCAACAGCCTGTCTGGATGACTGAAGAAAGCTTCCACCTCACCACTGACCTTCAGATAACTGAGCTCAGGCAGAAGCAGGGAGGTGAGAAGGAAAGGAGGAAATTCGAAGGTGGGATGCTGACCGCTCTGCTGAAGGCCTAGCAGTGAACTAGAGCGAGGAGGCAGATGGGGGTATTCACGAGATGGTTGATCCAGGAAGGGATTCGGTAAGTTTTGATATGAAAAGGCCTGTTTATGAGTGGAGAGAAGCGAGGTGGGTGGGGGCTGCGCAGAGCCTGCTCTGAGGTCTGCAGAACCCGAGGCGCGGTGGGTCTGGAGAAAAGGGTGACCCAGGCTCACAGGCAGAAGTGTTGAGGACGTGGGGCGAGCGATGGGGCGTGTGACGCGGGTCAGGGCTAAGGTGCTGGGCCCTGGAGGTCAGGCTGGCGGGGGACCCCGACGGCCCTCTGCCTCCTCACGCAGAAACCGGACCGCGGGCCGCGCCGTGCACGGACGCCTCTCCTGGGATTACAGGGCCAGGGCCTTTGGGAAGGCGAGGACGGAGAGAGGGCGCTGGCAGCTGGACGCAGCGGGGCGGAGCTGGGCGGAGGACACGGCCCCCCTCGCCCGCTCCTCTCAGGTGACAGACCCCGCGGACCCCCGCCCCGCCCCGCCGCGTATTCAGGGGGCCGGCCCGCCACTTGCGAGAGCAGCCATCGCCGCGCGCGGAGCCTCGGCCGTCGGTGCTGGACCCGGGCCCCCTCCTCGTCCCCCCGCCGCCGCCATGGCCCCCCGCGGCCTCCTCGTCCTGCTCCAGGTGCTCGGACTCGCGCTGGCGCAGATCGTAAGTGTCGCTGCCACTCGTCGGGGCCCGGGGTGCGGGGCCCGGGGTCCAGGACCCAGGGTCTGCCTGGCCGCTACCCTCGACTGACACTCCCGAGCCCGCGGGGCCGCTTCGGACAGTCCCGCCGCGCAAGTCGGCCCAGGAGCGGCACATACGGGGCGCGTCCCCGCACCGCGAAAGGAGGTCTACGAGCCGGGGAGCCTGAGGGACCCTGTCCCGAGATGCTCGGCCTTGCAGGGGACATCAGCGTGGGGCAGGGTCCTGGCCGCCCGGCGAGTCCAGGCGGCAGGGAGGACAATGGTGCCCATTCAGGGGCTCGGGGGCCTCCGCCTTCTCTGCCTCCCCCGGGGACGCCAGCTCCGGCCAGACGCCGCTCTCTCCTGGCCGCTGCCTGTCTGCGGGGCTCATTTCCGAGGCCGCCTGGGGGATGGAGGTCCAAAGGGACGCGGGTGCGGGGTGGGGGGCAGGGCCCGGGCGCCGTCTGGTACCCTGTGCGGTTCGCAGCTCTTCTGCGCTCACCTGGCACACGTGGACCGCGGCACGCGTGGAACCTCTGTGTAGAGCCCCCTATAAGAGGGCCACCCCAGGGAGGATGGAGGAGCGGTGCTGGGAGAGAGCTCTGAGTGGAAGGAAAAGACAGGTTTCCCGTCCTTACGCCTCCCTGTCCCCATCACCCCCCATCACCCCCTTTGGGTTTCACCTTCACCAGTGGGAGGGGAGAGGGTGGGTACCTTCTCACCATCGAGACCTGAATATTCATCTAAAAATGATATACAAGCAAGCCTTCATTGTACTATCTGTGACTTATTCGAGCCATCCGGCTCTCCATCTGTTCCCCACCACGACAGCGCAAGGGCCTCGCGGTGCAGTGGAAAGAGTCGTCCAGAACCAGGGCGGAATCTGGCTTCACCACTTGCGCTCTGTGATCAGTCTTAATCTTTCTGAGCCTGTTTCCTCAACTGCAAAGTGGGGCTCGAGAGACTATCCTCACAGTCCTGAGCATTCATTAAGTTCCTATGTGTAATGGTACACACAGTATGTGGTACACCGTAGGGTCTCCACATACTGCTCCCTGCGGAGATGTCTTTCCTGGGGAAGGTGCACCCCTAGGACGCCCCACTCCTTGCACTGTCTGAAGGTCGCACCCCTGTGTGTGTTTTCAGAGAGGTCCGCCAGGAGAGCGGGGGCCCCCAGGTCCCCCGGGGCCGCCGGGTGTGCCTGGATCCGACGGCATCGACGTGAGTCTCTAACCTGGGCCAGGAGGGGGAGGGAGGCTGCGCACAAAGGGGAACTTTGTGAGCCTGGGGCGGATGGTGGGGGTGGTGCCTGGAGACGCAGTGCCCCATGTTGCCAGTAGGCGGCATCGACCCGCACCACAAGGAGCCCATTTATCTTGCAAAAACCTCAAACTAGCCAGGAGGTGCAGAGCCGGTTATAGCTGCCCACCGACAAGGAGCTGCTGTGCCGTCTGCCCGCCACAGATCACAAGGATTCCTTATCCCCACCTCTCCTCCTCTTTCTTCTTTTTCGGGGTGGGAGACGCCTTAACCCCTCGCCCTGCCGCCTGGCAAGTCTGATGCTTCTTCAGGGTAGCTTGGGAGCCTCGGCCAGACCGCTGACCAGCTGGAGCCAGACTTCTGTCTCTTCCCTTTGCACTTCTCTCCCCGATTTAGACCCAGCTGGGCTTATTCCCTGCTTTCCCTAGCATGGTGAGGGTTAAATACCTCATTCAGGAGCCTCCCCAGGAGGCTCTATGTTTACCCATCTGGACAGACTTCTATTCAACTTGGTGGCTCCACCCCCAAACACAGGGCCCTGGGTCTCTGCCAGCTCCCTGGCTGCTGCAAGCTCTGAAATGCAATGCCTCTTTGGGGCTGGATCTGACTCCAGATCCTGCCTGTCCTCCACCAAGGGTCCTTTGTCATGGGGAAAAGGAAGTCCTTCCTGCCTTGGGAAGATAGAATCTGTTCCCTTCATGGGCCCCCTTGGTCCTTGTCCCTCCCAGTCCCTTGCTTTCCCGACCCCAATCCAGACAAGAGCCACTGCCTACTTCACTCATCTCCTTTTCATGTTTTTCTGAAAGTTTCTTTCACACTTGCCCAAATCCAAGAGGCACCAGCTCTTGGAGGTAACTTGGAGCTCACAACCCCGTTTTCAAGTCTCATAACTGATATCTTACCGGCACTGGCATGTCTAAGACCCATTGCGAGATAATATCCTCTCCAGCCTGGCTGGGGTTGATTTCAATCAACCTATGGGGTTTTGTTTGTTTGTTTGTTTGTTGAAGAAATAGGGCTGTTTTCCTAAAGAGTGCAAGGCTAAGGGGACCCAGGAGTGAAGAAAAGAAAGTGAGGAGAGAGGCATATGGAACCGGTCAACCAGGGCCTGTGTGTGCTCACTTGGGGTAGCATGACCAGAACAGGCTCTCACCAAGTTATATCTTGCAGGGTGACAAAGGGCCTCCTGGGAAAGCGGGCCCTCCGGTGAGTGATTTTTCCTCTTTGACCTTTGACCCTTCCAGTTCTTGCTTTCTGGCTAATATTTGCCTTGCCTCTGTTTTCAAGGGACCTAAGGGAGATCCTGGCAAAGCAGGGCCAGATGGGCCAGATGGGAAGCCTGGGATTGATGTGAGTAGACTGGCTCTGGCACCTTCCCTCATCTTCTGCTCAGAGTGGGGTAGCAGAATTGAGACTCTATGACTGTGAGACCCTTTCCTCTTCATGTGATTTGTGATTTCACTGGAACCCCTCACACGTATACCAAGAGCATTGAATCATGAGCACGTGGGATCCACAGAGTGGTTCTGTTAGTCTGCAGCACCCAGGATTTAGTGTCATATGTCTAGACTCCAAGTATCAGACTGAATACTCTGGGTGGAACTGTCCTTGTATGCTTTGTCTTCTCCTCCCCTCTTCCCTTCCCTTCCCTACCCCACCCCCTCGCAGCCCCAGGTACAACTCAGGAGAGGAACATTATTTGGCTGATACCACAGAGTTCTCAGGGACCCTAAGGTCACAGGCTCCTGGGCATAGGCCACTGGGATAGTCATCTGGTTGGGGGATAAGCTTGGGTCAGTCACTGAAAGATGGGAGGAGGAAGAGACTCTCATGAGTTGCCTTTACCCTGCTGGCTCCAGAGGTACCCACCAAAACTGTGCCCAGCCACCAGGGCCCCTCCCACTTGTCCACTCCCTGTAAAGGTTACAAAGCACATTGCATTTCACATCAGTTCTCATATCCACCCAGAGAGGTAAGCATGATAATTAACCCATTTTTCAGATGAAAAAACTAAGGCTCAGAAGGTTGCCAAGGGCAGACATCAAGAAAATGACAGTTTTGGATGTATGTCTATGTCTTCTAGATTCCTAAACTAGGAGGTGTGAGACCTTGCCTGATAAATCTTTGAGCCTTGGTTTCTCATCTTTCAAAAGAAGATAGTTTTTCTGTCTACCTGCCTCCTAGGGTTACTGTGGAAATTGGGGGAAGGGAAAGCGAGGTGTTGAGTCTTTTGAACTCTAAGAAGTGGGGTAAAAGGCAATTTGGCCCACCCAGGAGAGGCACATGGGTCAGGGAGCAGGTTTACCTCTCACTGATCTAACTTATTCCTTCTCAGGGTCTAACTGGAGCCAAGGGGGAGCCTGGCCCCATTGGGACCCCTGGAGTCAAGGTAAGTGGCCTACTGGGGACTCGGCATGGGCAACCTAGAGCCAGGGTTTGGGAGGGGCTGCAGTAGAGAGGAGCAGGGACTCAGGAGACTATAGCCTCTGAGCTTCTCCCATTGCTCTTGCAGGGCCAGCCTGGGCTCCCAGGTCCCCCTGGCCTGCCGGTGAGTATAACCTGTAAAGGCTCTGACAACCCTTTGTGGGGATGGGGTACTTGAAGAAAGAGCCATGAACCCAGTCTCTTTTCCTTCTGTTCTAGGGCCCTGGCTTCGCTGGACCTCCTGTAAGTCCTCAGGGGTAGGGTAAGGTCCTTAAGACTCCTAGGGAAGCAAGATACAGAAGGCTTCTAGGATACTGTTCATTATGGGGAGGGTCTAGCATGCTCTGATGGTGTCAGAAATAGTCACACTTGCCAGAGAACCCTGGGCCAGCCCACTCTGGGCCTATCCACCAGCTCTGGGAGTCTCTGGTCTTTAAAGCCCTAACCTGTCAGTCCTCTGAGGTTGGTTGCAAAGTAAAAGTGGGGAAGGGGGCTCTGGGTGCCTGGCTCTACTTGGGTGTCTGGGGTGGGCTAACCCTCCAAGACATCCTGGCCAGTGACATCTCTGCTCTTAGGGACCACCTGGACCTGTTGGGCTCCCTGGTGAGATTGGAATCACAGGCGCCAAGGTGAGCCCCAGCCACCTGTCTGCTCACTTTGTCTCCTGCCCTCTGCCTCCAAGTTAGCCAGCTAGGTGTCTCTTCAGGAGTTCCTGGCCTGGTTCCTGGCCTCCAGGCCTGGGACAGAAACTCCTCCTGCTGAGCTTCCCCTGCAGTGGGTCTTGCAGGGAGGCCAAGGGTTGGAGTTATCCTTTGTCAATCAGGCCTTGATATCCCCAAGAACCCAGACCTCAGGAGGTGACCTGGCTGGGCAGATATATGATATGAGCCCCTTTTGCTTTCAGGGAGATCCTGGACCAGAGGGACCATCAGGTCCCCCAGGCCCCCCTGGGAAACCAGTAAGTGTCCTCAGACCTCCCACATGGCAGTGTGCAGCTGAGGAAAAATAGTCACTGTCAAAAGCTGGGGGTGGAGAGGGTTCACATCAGGCTCTATCTCCACGCATCTCCTCTTAGGGCCGCCCAGGAACCATCCAGGGCCTGGAAGGCAGCGCAGATTTCCTGGTAAGAGGTGGTCCTGGGTGAGGCTAATGCAGAGAAGGGGTGGGTCAGCTGGAGAGGGGTGGTGGTGGAGATAGGTTGGGTCCTGGTGAGGGGCTATGCAGAGTGGCTCAGCCAGGCCGGCTGGGAGGAGGGTTTGGGAGTTGGCAAGATGGGGAAGCACTGCCCAGCTGGCCTGAAGCAGGCCACAACCACAGAGCCCTGTGGGATTTTCTTCTCAGTGCCCAACCAACTGTCCAGCAGGTGTGAAAGGCCCCCCGGGGCTGCAGGGAGTGAAGGTGAGCTACTGGCCCAAGTCTTGGGAGGGCAGAGCAGGTGGTTAGGACAGGACCTCAGACTGAGCTCTATCCTTTCTTTTAGGGGCATCCTGGCAAACGCGGGGTTCTGGGAGACCCTGGACACCTGGGGAAGCCAGTAAGTGTGCGGGTGGAGGGCTGTGGGAGGTCCTACTCCTTCCAAGGCCTCCGCATCTTCCTTTCTTTCCCTTCCCTTGTGCATCTCTGGGGGCAGAGCCTTGAGCTGGGGCCAGGAGGTCCATGTTCTAGGTCAGCATGTTTCTGGGCAAGTCCCTTCTCCTTGCCGGGCCTCCATTTCCCCATCCAGCAGTCACATGGCACTGGGAAGGAATGGTATTTTTCCTTGTCTGTGTACTCATCTCTGATCTGCCTGCCTGTCTGATCACTCGTTCCCGCCTTTTAGGGTCCCAAAGGCGATGTGGGTGCCTCTGGAGAGCAAGGCATCCCTGGACCACCGGTAAGAAACACTTCCCCTGGCACCTCCTCTCCTCATCCTAGAAGACCTCAGGGTACTCATTCCCCTGCTCTGGCCTCTAACTCATAAAAGGGATGCCTGTGCTTAGCTGGCATGTCTCTGGTGGGAAAAGGGAGGCTGAGGCCAACTGTCAAAAACTGGGGGACAGGAACCAAAGTTGTCAGTCAGCAGACTCAGCTGAGGCCCAGGTCCTGCCACTGTCACTTTGAGTGATCCTAATGAGTTCCTCCCCATCTCTGAGCCTCGGTGTCCCCTCTATGAGATAGGAACTCTGCTGCCTGTCTCAGAGTAGCATTGTGAAGAATGAGGGTGGGCTCAGAGAAGGTATCATGAAGTGGGTCTTGAAATTGCCACCGCTATCATTTTTCTGTCTTGACAGGGTCCCCAGGGTGTCAGGGGCTACCCAGGTATGGCGGGACCTAAAGGAGAAATGGTAAGTGAGTCTGGGGGTTTCCTGCAAGAGCTACTCTGACAGCCCTCTGGCCTCTGGGGTCCAGCTGGGACTGACTCGCACTCCTTCCCTCTCCCCAGGGTCCTCGTGGGTACAAAGGCATGGTGGGCTCCGTTGGCGCCGCTGGGTCACCAGTAAGTCTGCTCCTGGCACCTCCTCCACACACCCCCACACACCTCCTCCATGCTGGAGCTCCCCGGACTGCAAGGGCAGCTCTCTCTGAGGCAGTTCACCTGGATTCCTATTTATCCTTCTTGCCAGGGTGAGGAAGGTCCGCGGGGGCCACCAGGCCGAGCTGGGGAGAAGGGCGATATGGTGAGTCCTCAGGTTTCTCTTGTCCAGCCAGAGCCCCCAGGGAGTGCTGGGGAGGACTCTGCTCCATGTAGGACGTGCATGCATGTGTGTGTGCACGTGTGCATGTGTGTGTGTTACTCGGCGCCTGTGCTTGTGGGTGACTGGTTTGGAGAAGCCCAGTAGGCCCTGTCAGCCCCCACTGCTCAAAGCCCAGCCTGCTGCTGATCAAATTCGGACTTTGGGAGAAACCATGAGATTCAGTCCCACAGCCACCAGCGCCAGACAATGAAATTCCAGCAAATCAGCCATGGGGCTAATGGGATTTGGCCCAGATCCCAGTTCTCTCAAACAGCGACCCCCTTTTTTTAATTAATAGACTTTATTTCTTTTGAGAAGTTTTGCATTTACATAAAAATTGAGCAGAAAGTAAAGCTAACTGTTATTTTTTTTAGTTTTTTATCATGCAAGTTTTAAAATATACGCAAAAGTAGGAAATGATATAATGGACCTTCATGTAACCTAGCTCCCCAAATTAACATTTTGCCACACTTGCTTCATCCTTCCCTTTTTTCCCTATTTTCTTCATTTTGTCATTGTTTTGCTCTAATATTTTCAAGAAAATTTTTAACATTATGTCATTTTACTCCTAAATACCTCTGTTTGTATCTCACGTAATCACAATATTATCACACCAACAAAATTATCAGTTATTCCTTAACATCATCAAATAACCAGTCTGTGTTCATTTTTTCCTAGTTATCTTAAAAATGTCTCTTAAAGGTTCTCATTTCAATTAAGACCTAAACACAGCCCATGCTTTGCAACTGTTTGTTGTGTGATGTAGGTGGAACTCAGAGTCTTGGTTCTTGGTGGGTTCTCAGTGAGTGCTGGCTCCTTCTCACCATGGCCAGCACAGCCCAGGCCAGCCCAGCCCCTTCTGCTTGACACTGATCTCTACTTCCCACTGGGTCTAGGGCCAGAAGAGCACATCTAGGCCCCCACCCTCCTGCCCTGCACAGCGTGGTCTGTGCCAGAGGGACCGTGGGACCCAGAGTTTCACTGTTGGCTGTTCCCCTCCGTCAACAGCCAGACAGGCGTTCAGCATCCTGAAGGTGACCTCATCTTTATCTACTTTGCAGGGCAGCCAAGGTGTTCGAGGACCCCAAGGAGTAACAGGCCCAAAGGGAGCAACCGTAAGTGTCCCAGACCCACCCTGACAGAGTCTGGGGTTCAGTCACCTCTGTCCGAGACCCCAGAGGACATGGAACCTGGAATTTTAGACTGAACTCTGTTGCAAGCTGTCACCTTGGGAAATGCCTGCTTTCTGTGCCTTAGTTTTTTCAGCTGTAAATAGGAGGTGATGTAGGAGAGGTCATGAGAAGCTTACACCAATCTGGGACACTTGCCACTCACGCAAGGGAAGGACTGTGGTCCAGCCTCTGAAGTCCCCTTCCCACTTCCGCTCCTCTCCCCCAGTTGGCTGGTGGGACTCCTCCAAATGACTAGACCCACTTCCTACCTGCACACTACCACTGTCACATAGGGACATGGGTGGGTGGCCTGATCCCAGGCATCTCCCTATTGTGAATCTACCTTCAACTCTCCTCCTGAGCAGGGTCCCCCAGGCATCGATGGCAAGGATGGGACCCCAGGCACACCTGGCATGAAGGTAAGAGTGGGAACTACTGGCAGGATTGGGGCAAGGGTCAAGGTCCCTCCTAGCTCAGACCCTGGGTCCCATCACACTGATCCTGGAGGCTTAGGAGCCTGAGACTCTCAGGAGTCTCACTGACACATCCATTCTTGCCCCTTGGCCATAGTTTTCCTGCCTGCACTTGGTGGAAGCTGTGGATTTTCTGGGTGGAGCTCTCATTCGTGCTTCTGGTTTTCTGTCTCTCTCAGGGCAGTGCAGGACAGGCAGGGCGGCCAGGAAACACAGGCCACCAGGGCCTAGCGGTGAGTATGGTGTGGAACCATGGGGGCTGCTCCATGGCAAGCTGCTTCTCCTCCTCAGAGAGGCAGGTGCTCTGTGGCTCACCACCCCACAGTGGCATGAATGGCCAATGAAGTCAAAATCCGTACACTCAGGACTCATGCTCTAATCCTCGCCCTCACACAGCCCAGGCCTCATCACCACCTCTGTGGCCTCTGGACTGGCTTAGGCCTTATCTTTGGGAAAACTGCTCCAGTCTTCTCTTTGGCAATTCCAATCCTCCATGATGGCCAAGTGGAATCTGACCATTTCCCTGCTATGCACCTTGTATGGCCTTCATTGCCTCCAGGAAAGTCATTCTGTCCAGTTCATTAAGAAATAATTACTTTGTACCCGAGATACACTGAGTGGCAGGGAAAGTAGCTATGAATGGAACAGCCAGAATCCTTGTCCTCATAGCTCATCTGAGCATTCAGGGACCACCGTAACTGGACCAGCCTACTGCTGCTCCCTTTTTAGCCACTGCCTCGCTTTGTGGTCTCCCTTCCCAACGCCGCCTTGGCTTTTCTACCCCCACGTCTTCAAACCTTTGCCCATTCCTCTGCTTGGAATGCCTTTCCACATCTCTTGGGGCCTCCTCACCATTCAGGTCCTTCTCCATCCCACACTTTTCAGGAGCCCAGCCTATGGGCACCCCTGCAGCCCTGCTCCCTGCTGGAGGCCCTGAGACCAAGACATGCTAACCTGCCGTGTGCATACTGTGTTCCTGTATGCACCACGCGTGCCTATGAGCACATAATGTGTTCCTCTTCTCCCGATAGATCACAGGCCCCTCTGTCCCCACCTCTTCTCCCACCAGGGCTTGGGGATAAGCATAATCAAGTTCATGAAGCTATGTCTGGGCCTTCTGTTGTTCAGCTCACAAGGGAGAAGGATCTGGATCAGGGATGGGAGGTAAAGCACAGGTGCATGGGACTCCCCCATGCGTGGACAAAAATTGATTTTAACTTCTTTCCACAGGGTGTGCCAGGCCAGCCTGGGACAAAAGGTGGCCCTGGAGACAAGGTGAGGTGACCCCGAGCTGGGGGCAGAATAGCTTCATCTGAGCAAGGGAGCCTGGGAGTAGCGACGAGGAGCATGCTGTAAAGACTGCAAAGCTCAGGCCTCACCCCAGGCTCAGTAACTTAGCCTGGATACAAGTTTCTTGGGTCTAATTACTTCCTTCCTGCTCCCTCCCTCTGCCCCTTGTGCCAGCTGGAGACAGGATGGCATAGCTCCAAATCTAGATGAGAAACAAACACAGGAAAATCAGTGGAGTACCACGGACCTGACCAAGAACATCGTTTCTCCTCCCCAACTCATTTGGTTCCAGTCTATTTAGGGTCCATTGGGTTTCCCTAAGCAGCCACTCAGACTGACCTGAGACTTGTATTTTCCTATAGGGTGAGCCAGGCCAGCAGGGCCTCCCTGGATTCTCTGGTCCCCCCGGAAAGGAGGTAAGTGCCCCCTCCTTTGACACAGGTCTCTTGCTTTGCCCCTTTCCCCTAGGCCTGAGGACCCAGCACTCAGTGTATGGGTCTGAGGGAGACTGTGAAGCCCTAGGCTGGGGTACTCTGGTACCGGTCAGGCCTTTGCCAGCAATCAGGGAAGCTCTTCCCCTCTTTGTAAAATACACTGAAGGTGGGAACTGGTTTTGTTCTGGAATATGAACATCTTGGTCATCTGTGGATGACCAAGCTGAATAGGCCAAGAATCAGCAGAATAGCAGACAAGAATTGTTCGTTGGTTTGTTGGTTTGTTCATTTGTTCATTCATTCATTCAATAAACATTCACCAAATACTTGCAACTGTGCTAAATGCTAAGATACATAGTCTCCTATTCACAGAGCTTACTGTTTAATGGAAGAGAAGACATTAAATAAATAACCATATGATGACTGATTATAATTGGGTTTGGTCCTCTGAAGGAAAAGTACAGACACACAAAGGGATAAATGAGGAGTAAAGGGAGGCTTCCCTGATGAAGCAAATTAGCTGTGACCCAAGGATGGGTGGATGTTAGCCAGGTGTGGAAGGGAGTGATCCACCGGGCCTACTGCTTACTCCCAGTTTCTCTGTCCCTCAGGGAGAGCCAGGGCCTCGAGGAGAAATTGGTCCCCGGGGCATCATGGGGCAGAAGGTAAGTGCCTGGCACAGTGGCCCCTCCCTGAAGTCATTTGCAGCTGCTGACTCAGCTGGACCCAGGATCTGGGTCCTCTCAATGGCTCCAGCACCTGCCCAGTCCTACCTAGCCTTGTATGAGGCCTCCCCAGCCAGGACCTCAGTTTGTTGGTCTGTGAAGTAGAGCAAAGGACCTCCATGCTGGTGACAGCAGAAATGGAGGGCACCCTGACCATGTAGGGTCTGGCCTGGGGTCTGGCAGAGTTGGACTGCCCATGCCACCAGCCTGGGTGTGACTCACTTTCCATTTCAGGGTGACCAAGGTGAGAGGGGGCCAGTGGGGCAGCCAGGCCCTCAAGGGCGTCAGGTAAGTGCAGGACGGCTCAGGTAGGCGGTGCGGAGCGTGCCCCACACCTCATTTGATTTATTCCTTTGGTTTCTTTTCTCCTCAGGGCCCAAAGGGGGAACAGGGGTCACCGGGAATTCCAGGGCCACAGGGCTTGCCAGGCATCAAGGGAGACAAGGTACCAAATGGGACTGGAAAATACCGGGTAAAGAGGCCCTAAGATCCTGGGTGGGGAGTGGAGCTCAAATTCGGCCGAGCTTCCAAATCTTCCTGGGAAGATTACTCTTTGCGGGTCCGGGGAGTTTGGGGGGTGAGGCGGAGCTGCAGAGAGGGGTGTGAGCAGGAGCCGCGGTGGAGGAACTCATGGAGTCCCTTGCTTTCCGCAGGGCGCCCCCGGGAAGACCGGCCCCCGGGGCGGTGTGGTGAGTCCCAGCGCCTCCCCATCCAGTGGGTGGGCGGGCTGCGGGGCGGGGGGCAGGCGTGGCGGTGTCGCAGCCCCAACGCGGACCCCCTGCTGCTGCCACTCATGGCTCTGCATTACCAGGGCGACCCGGGGGTGGCCGGACTCCCAGGAGAGAAAGGCGAGAAGGTGAGCGGGTGGCGCGGGGTGGGCCGGGGGGCGGCGGGGGGGCCCGGGGCCCCAGCACTTCGTGACTGCGCTTCCCTGTGCCTGCAGGGCGAGTCCGGGGAGCCGGGGCCAAAGGGACAGGTGAGTCCTGCGCCTGCGGCGCCGCCCTCCTTCTCCCGCCGTCCGCCCTCGTCCCGCGGGGCTGCGGGGGAACCGCCGCTCCCCGGGTGCCCTCCCCCTGCGACGCCTGCTCCCGCCCCTGCGTCCTCTCACCCGGCTCTGCGCCCGTCCCGCCCCCGCAGCAAGGAGTCCGCGGGGAGCCCGGCTACCGCGGCCCCGGCGGGGATGCGGGGGCCCCCGGCGTGCAGGGCTACCCCGGGCCCCCCGGCCCTCGAGGACTGGCTGGCGACCGTGGCGTGCCGGGACAGAGCGGGAGACAGGGCGTGGCGGTGAGTCGGCACCCCAGGGTGGGGGTCTCCCAAACAGGAAATCGCTTGGGGTGCTGCTAATGACCCCAAAGGCTGGGAACTCCCCGAGGAAGCTGGCGTCTCTGAGACCAGTTCCACGCCCCAGAGCCGAGAGGACGAGTGTGGGGTGCAGCAGGAGGGATTTCGGTCAGATGCTAAAAACATTTACGGTGAAAAAGGAGGCGAAGGAGGGGTCACAGGGCACAGGAGCAGCAGCCCTGGCAGCCAGGGGGCTCCTTCCTGAAAGGGCCTCCCTGCTTTCAGGGCCGAGATGCCAGTGATCAGCACATCGTGGACGTGGTGCTGAAGATGCTGCAAGGTGAGGGGTCGGGCACCAACCCATCCTCACAGTCCAGGTTAGGGCATCACTTCCCCTTCAGGAGTCTCACTAGGCGGCCTTTCCCCAGTGTCTGGAGCCCTGGGTGCTCATTCCAGCTCTGCCTATGAGGGCTTGGGGACCTTAGATGGGGACCTGCTCTTATGGACCTTTGACTTCAGCAAAACGGCCTGAGAATACGGAGGTTAAATACAGGGCTTTTCTGTTCTGCACCCACAGGGGCCATCAGGGCCATCAGGATGCTCGCCTTCTGGGTTTTCTGAGTTGGCACTCATGTCACAGACCTGTCTCTCTCTCTCCTTTCCTCCAGAGCAACTAGCAGAAGTGGCTGTTAGTGCCAAGAGGGAAGCCCTGGGTGCAACTGGTATGGTGGGTCCCCCAGGACCCCCTGGGCCTCCTGGGTACCCAGGCAAACAGGGACCCCATGGGCACCCTGGCCCTCGGGGTGTTCCTGGCATCGTGGGAGCTGTGGGTCAGATTGGCAACACGGGGCCCAAAGGTGAGTGCTCTTCTGTGGTGAGGGTGGCGGCCGGACAATGGGCTTTGGCTTCTGTTGCTCAGCCTCCTGTTTTCTCTTCTTTCATCATTCCCCTTCACAGAATGAGATCTCCTGGGCTTGCTTTCTTGGTAGCAAATGATGAAAACAAATGTACTATTTTTTAACCTGTTTATATTTATTTTTATTTGGGGTAGGGTTGTTTTAAATTTACTTAGAGATACACCATAAACATCTTTCTATGTCTTTAGAGGTGGGGAGGCAGATTAACAAAACAGTAAAGTGGGCAGACATGAGAGTCACAAGATGGGTATGAGTCTAGACTCTGCCACTTTCTTGTTGTGACCCTTGGACAAGTTACCTGTTAATCTCTCTGGACCTCAGATTTATCATCTGTAAAATGGGGATATTAATAGCAACAACCTCACGGTGGTGAGGATTAATTACATTTAGAGGTAATTTACATAGCTCATTGCTTGGCTCATAGTGAATGCCAGCTATCCTTATTATTAGACATGTTCCTGTAACGGACTTTATCGGCTGTAGAGTCTTCCATTCTTTGTCTGGACCTTCTTTTATTTAACCTCTTCTGTAATCATTTCCAAATGTCCTCTATTGTAAACTAGTACAAAATAGAAATAATTGCTGTGTGTGAAATAGAAATTAAATAGCAACCAAAGTAGAACAAATATATTTGAGGCTGGAAAACTAAGGCCCCCTTCTTTCTCTGCAGGAAAACGCGGAGAGAAGGGTGACCAGGGAGACATAGGACGTGGACACCCGGGGATGCCTGGGCCCCCAGGGATCCCAGGTGAGAACTTGGCCCTGCCCAGAGGCAGCCTGCCCCTCAGCTCTGGAATTAATGACACATAGACAACTGGGTCTTTATTGTGGCCTCATGCTCTGCAATTCAGTACCATACACCCAGCTTTTGCACCCCTTTGGAGTACCCAGGAGCCTCTGGGAGGGGTCCGGCTGGAAAGTGGACAGCTGGGATTCTGAGAACTTTCTGGGTTGTACCGAAATCTGCTCCGTAGAGGGAAAGGAAGGGTATTTGCTCTCAAGACTCATTGATTGGAAGTTAGGAGTAACTGACAACCAGATGTAGTTCCCAACCTGTTAGTCTGGGGCAGAGTCCCTTCTACCTGTGGTTTCCTTGGCTTCATTCCCCACCCTACCCCTCCACCCCTGAAAAGTGGAACTTACAAGTTCTAGGGTGGAGACAGGAGCAGGCCCTGATGTCTGACATTCTCCCTTTCACAGGTCTTCCTGGCCGCCCTGGCCAGGCAATCAATGGTAAAGATGGAGACCGAGGGTCCCCAGGGGCCCCAGGAGAGGCAGGTCGACCTGGCCTGCCAGGCCCTGTGGGGCTGCCTGGCTACTGTGAGCCTGCAGCCTGCCTTGGAGCCTCAGCCTACGCCTCTGCACGCCTCACAGAGCCCGGATCCATCAAGGGGCCATGAACATCAGGCCAGGATAGAGCCTGGGAGGCATCCTGTGGGGAAAATACTGGGTTCCCTCTGGGTGGACATGAACCCCACCCCTCAGCCCAGGAAACTAGCTTTCCCAAGACCCTCTGTGTGGGACCCAGGAGTCCTTAGGAAAAAGAAATTCTAAAATATGGAGGAAGGGAAGGGAGGGCATTGAAACAAAAAGATGAGGCCAACAGACAGGGCTAGTGTCACCGGAGAGTCCAACCTCCAAAAGGGATGGAGTGGCACCACTCAGATGTTACTAAAACAAATGTATCCTTAATTTGCACCATCTTCCACTGGCCATCTTGTCCTTGGGACAGATAGACTTAGGTCTCTGCTGGTTCCTGATCCCATTTCACCCACTGGACTTACTGGTTGACCGCTGATGGGTAACTACCTGAGGTGGCTGCCCTTAAGCCAGCCCCACTGTTTCCTCCCTGCATCCCTCCCATCTAAGTATTTAAACCCCCTTTTCCCTTCTCTTTCTGGCATCACCTTCTCCCACCACTCCCTTAGATCCGTGAAAGCCTTTCTGTAAATAAAAACCCCCAACTTGGGTACAAACCAGGATGTGAATTGTTGGGCTTAATTTCTCTTGGATTGGGGCTGGGCCTCCACTGCCTGGGAACAATAGTCAGGGGCTCCAGAAGAGGAGGGCAGGGGGTAAGGTACCTTCCTCTGGGCACATCCTGAATTGTGAGCATTAGGATGGCTCTGCAAGTTGGAGGAACATCTGTGGGAAGAATCTGGGGATGGTCAGGGGGGTGACCTGCTACGTAACTTTGGACAAACCACTTTCCAGACTTTGTACAGCTGTGACAAGGACTCAGCCATGTCTCAGCCATGTCTTATTTATCCCAGTAGAGTGCTCCCGGTGTCTTGCCTGGGGCCTGGCACACGGGAGGTCCTCTGTGAGTTTGGCACCCATTGTGTGTTGGCCCTGGGGCAGGAGCTGGCAGCAAAAGATAAAAAGACTTGGCTCTTACCCTTCAGGGGTTCCCAGGCCAGTGAGAAAAACAGACATAGACTGGATGATGAGAGCAGAAGTGATATTCATTCATGCCACTTTCACTAAGGGGACATCTAGGGGAGAATGGTTCAGACCTGATCTGTACCTTTGGGGGCTCCCAGTCTCATAGCTTTGTAGGCAAGCAAAGCTGCTCCAAACAGGAGAAGCAGGGAAGGGCATGGCAGGTGCTTTTGACTCATGCAAAGATGGGAGTTTCTGAAATTCAGAGAGTGACCAATCCCTTTGCTCCATTGATTTGGGCATTTGTTTCTTTAAATGAAGCATTTTGCCAGCTACAGATCCTCCTGAGACACAGGGCTCCAGCCTGAGGTCTGAGCATTTTCTAAAGCCTGAGCCCTCCTGCACCTCACCCTAAACTTGGCTGCACATCCCCATCTATGCTGGAGCACCCTTTTTCTCCTCTGGCCAGCAGGGGCAGAGAACTCCCCTTGCTGGCCCACCCTCTCTCCTCCCTTTCTTGCCTCAATATGTGTGCACACATATACACACACCACTACTGGTGACATCTCAGCATCCTTACTCCAATCCAAAGATAGACAGGAAGGATAAGGTGGGGTAGACCTAAGGGGCACAGAGGTGGCTTTACCCTCAGTGCTTTGACAAATCCCGAATCACAGTATCCCAGTCCCTTGACCCCTATCCCAAGGCCCCACTATAGCTAGGGCTGTAGGAGCCTTGGAATCCAGAATCTGGGGCTCAGTGAGAAGGGGAAGAGGATGAGAGCCGCAGGAGGCAGCTGCAGCCTGGCCCTGAGCCGGCTCCAGGTATTTCATACCTAGTGGGGAGGGGCTTCTCCCTTCCACGGGCCAAGTCACTTTTCTTGTCTTGGTGTCTGAAACCTTGGCCTTAAGAGAGTCATTTGAAAAGAGAAAAAAATGCAAGTTTCAAAAACCAAAACCAAAAAGAAAACCCAAAACAGTGTTTGACACATAACAGGGGCTCAATAAATAGTGATTAAGTGAATGCTCAAAGAAGACCACTCCGACCATCAAACCAGGAAGGAAAGGATTTGGTCTTGGATTTGGTCTTGGCTAGTGTGTGGCTGAGGCATGTTCCAAGATGGCCCAGAGCATCCTGTTTATTTCCTCCTCCAGGAGCAGGGATCTGCCCTCGATAACTGAACCTTGGGAGACACAAAAATGAAGAAGGGATTCAACTCCTGTGTTCACAATCAGGAAAAGGGGGATTTAGGAAGCCAAACTGAGTAGCACATCATGGCAGTCCAGCCCCTTCCTGGAGGTTCAGCAGCTTCTCCAGAATGCAGCCTATGAGGACTGAGTTCCAAACCTGCCCTTGGCTGGGCTGCAGAAGTCTGAATGATGGGATTTTGTTTCAAGTAATCTAGCAAACCATTAATCTTTCGGCCCAGATGGCCAACATCCAACCCATGCCACCAAAAATTCAACAGTGAAAGAGGCTTTCAGCCAGAGCTCTTGTGTTTTACTAACAAACAAAGCCCCAAGTTTGCTGCTGGTGATTTTAGCAATTTCTGAAGTGAGTATTGATATGGCGGCACTGGGTGGGCATAGAAGCTGATCAAGCCCTCTTCCAAGTAAGCACTGGTAACAGCACTGGAGCAGCAGTGGAGAGGCTGCTCTAAGGAATCCTGCTGGGGGCAGAAACACTCCCATTTGGAGGGCTTGTTTCTTATCCATAAAGCGAGGATTACATTGAGGATAGTACTCATAGCCAGTTGCCTTGGCTGTGCCTCTGTCATGTTCTTCATGAGGTCATAATCAACTAAACTCAAGTAGATCTAGCTCTAGGTGGATGAGGAGATATGTGTCCTCTGTCCCCTTTGCATAATCTATCTGATAAGCACTGCAACTCAACCTGTCCAAAACTAAAGTCAAAACTGGACCCACACCCACCTCAACCTACTCCTTCAGGGAACCCCTATAAATGACTAATTCTACCATCTACCTGGTGCCCAGGCCTGAAATAAGGATGCATCACCTTCAACTTTTTGCCTTCACCCCCCCTCACTGCAAGTTTCTTCTCCTTTTCACTCATTTGTTTAGCAAGTATTCATTCATTCCCTAAATACTATTTGTTCACCGTTTCCCCAACTAGAATGTAAGCTCTATGAACGAAGGGGATTTTGTCCTGTTCACTGCTGTACCCTGAGAGCCTACAAGAGGATACAGTATTTAACAGAAACATACATATTAGCTAAATGACATTATTCAGGATAATAGTCAAAGTTTTATTTGGCACACAGCCCCTTAAACCTGACCCAACTTCCTCTCTAGCCTTGTTTCTCCTAACTTTCAATTCCTAAAATGTCTCCATGTGCTCATGTTTTTGTACCTGCTGTTCCCTGAAATACCCCCTGCCCTTCCTTGCCTGGCTGGTTCCTACTCTTTCAAAATCTGATCTTGTCCTTTAGCAATCCTCTCCTCACCCCGACTGCCAGCTGGGTTAGACACTTTTGATTTTGTGCTTATCCATATCATAGTGATTATGGTGAATTATTAATATAGTTATTAACAATTATGATTATTAGTGTGTGGCTGAGGCATGTTAATCAGTTATTGAGCTCTTATTATTATCAGGCACTGTGCTAAACACTCTGCAAACATTATCTCATACCACCCTTATAAGAGCCCGGTGAAGCAGGTATTAACCCTATTTGCTATGTTAAAATATAAAATATTTTTCTCAAACCCACTTCCACCAACAGTTGCCATCCCATAATTTTGGCCCTTTTATGGGAATAAAGGGTTGTCTTACTTGGTTCTTATCTCATCACACTGTCCTTGGATACCTTTGCTGGTCTCTCATCTCCCCAGTAGCTAACACTCAGAAGAGTCCTGAATCATAAGTTTTTGGATATAAGTTCTCTGTAATTTTCTTTGTATAGCATCAAGAACAGAACTTAAGGCCGACAAGTGGTACATAGTAAGCTTTCTGCTAATGATGATAAAACATTCAAAACAGTAAAAGCTACATAAAGTACACATGTACAGAAGAAGCCAAAAGATTAATGAAAAAGATCAAGTAGAAGAAGGCTTCCTCAAGGAGAATACTACATAAAGGATTACGAGTTACAATGAGAATATAAAGGTAAAGGCCGGCTTTCCTTCGATAGCTCAGCTGGTAGAGCAGAGGACTGTAGACTAAGTAAAGGTAAAGGCCAACCTGGAACCATCATCGATACTAAAATTACTGAATCAATCCCAGGAATTCAGCTCCTATCCTGAACAGAGGCAGAATTTACTGGTAGCTCTCAGACTTCAGGAAAGGTCCAAGTCAGATAAAGGCATTACCTACACACAACAGAGGCTCTGCCTTAGATTCAGAGATCAACCTTGCTAAGGGCATGTTATTTACCTGTCCCGATCTACTTCATTCTGCCTCCTGCAAAGTGGGTGTAACTTGGCACCTCTTTCCCTCCTTGGTTGGCCTCTCTACTCCTTCCCATGATTGGTCAATACCACAGGAAGCTAACAGTATCCTTATGCCATATCCATGCCTCTGCCATCCACAAATTGTAGGTGACCAGGTTAAAATAATCAGATTGAAAAGCTAATTACTACTGCCACATGTAAGGAAGACCAAAGATGCAGCTGAGCAGACCAGACAGCTCCAAGACAATTCTGGTTATGAAAATGGAGAAGAAACAGTTCCAAATGAAGCTTCTAAGGAAATACCAGAACTGGTAACGTTCTGGAGTGGAGCAGGAGGAAGGCACTGAAGACTCTGTGAGTAAGGCACAGTGATGGTGGTGGCGTCACCCAGTATTAGGACCATTTCTTCCTACTACTCTTCATATCCTGGCAACTCAGTCCTCTAGGTAATAAATATATAGTTGAGTAACAAATGACACAGTAATTTTGTCAAATTGAAGACAAAGTACATTAATTTGCATTGGCAATTTTTAATGTTTCACCTGTGCAGAACTGAAATTTGTATTTAAAGGCACAGAAGGAAGGAAAGGCAGTTATCACAGCATGAATTCACAATAAAGGATGCTGGATAAAATCACAGACTGCTCCTCTTAGCCTTAGGAAATAAATAATGCAGTACTAAACTAGATCTTTATTTTTATAATATTTCCATGTGAAGTCATCACCCAAATATGAGCTGAGAAAAAGACTTTCTGGCCAGGTACCAAGGGTGCACAGTTGATCCCACTTTGAAGCAGTCAAACACACAGCTTTGAAAACTGGAAAAGAAAGCTTTTATAACATTTGTTTTGAGAAGAAAAATTATTAGCATATCAAGAACTGTAACTTTCAAAAATGGAACCAGGCCTGATTAAATAGTACTTATGATTTACTGATAAAAATTACAAAAATAAAAACTAAACTCTTCTGTCCTTGAAAGAGATAGAAAACTATATATTTTTTTCCTATATTATCATAAGAGAATCATCAGTATTTCACCTTTAAGTCTCTTAAAATGTCATTTCTTCTTCTTTCCACATTCTACTACAGTAAAAATAGCAAAACCTGTTCAATATGACAATTTCTGATAAGTGAAAGGATGCCTTATATATGTGATAAAAGGGTATGAGGAAAAGGCTGAATGTTTTGAAAAATACTAGTTTACCCCTAATTGGATCATATTACCAAGTGGAAAACAAGATAAAGACTGAGATTTTCTTAAAAACAAAACCCAATCATTCGAAACATTCTATACATAATTTCTAATATTAAAGCACTACTGGAAATTCCTGATCTATGTGTAGCAAGAGAAGGAACAGAGAATTTGGCAGAACAGTAGGACATATTTCTAAGTACTTTCGTTTAAATAACATCAGCCTTACCAATTATTGTCTTTCTTCCTTATTTAAAACACTGATTGGCCAGGTTAAATCATAACAGCATGAAAGTAAAAACAAGTCTTAATTTAGGTATGAGCACAATGATTCGGAACCACTGTTTCTACATTACAGAGGATTCAGAGGTTGGGTGTCCTCTTAAACGTATGCCCTCAAACACGCTATATGCAGATTTCATACGAATGTGTAAATAAAACAAGTTCTCTATTTTCACAAACAATTTTACAAGTTGATGATAAATTTGACATTAAAGATAAAACTATACCTCTAAAAACATTAAGCCTTAAAATGTTATCCAGTGTTTTCTTAAGAAACAAATTATTAAAATAATTTTTGAAATGTGATATTAGATGTATTTAAATCTGGGCTTTTCTGTACTTAATACTTTTTCTTAAAAAAAGAAATTAAAAACATCAAGAGCAGGAACATGCTGCCAGGACAGAAATAATCAGAAATATCTTCAGTCGCAGAACCAGTGCAATTAATTCAATCCTGTTTTGAGTTTTTCAAAGCTTGAAGTCTCTCTAGTAGTGGAGGATGAGAATAATGCCACATTGAAAATAGCCAATCAGAAACGGGGAATCCCAAGTTATCTTTGTTTAGTTTGATTAAAGCAGAATATAAGTCTTTAGCCTTCCCAAGTTTCTTGGCAAATGCATCAGCTTGAAACTCAAATCTGCGGCTTAAGACTGTTAGGCAAAAAGAAAGAACCTGGAAAAGTAAATAAAAAGGTTTTAGCCACTGTCCAACTCTGCTGTCACTGAAGATTTTATGAATTAAGAAATGCAGAGGAAGTTTAGCTCAGGATAAGAGAAACAGCAGGCTCAAAGAAAGATCACTCTTATTTAGGGAACTTAGGATGGGGAATTATTATAAATTGAACCTTTTTTCCCCAAGCAAACAGAGCAGAAACAGATAAATCCAAAGAATATTACCCTTACCAAAAAATACTAAGTTTTAAGAATTTGCCATGAGCCAGGCACTTTACATATTCCCCAATGATCCCACAAGGTAATTAACTCTTAATCCTGTTTTACAGATGAGGAAGGTGAAGTTCAGAGAGGTGAGATAACTTGCTTGAGGTCACACAGCCAGGTGGTAGTGCTGAAATTCTCAGGGACTCCAAAGCCCATGCACACCACCTTCCTCAGAGTCAAAGTGAAGTTGTGGTAATTTATATTCAGACCTTTTCTTTTCAAAAAATATTCGTCATCATTTATCCACCTTTAAAGGATAATGACAGTCTTTACTGAGAATATTCTAAAAAATATGCTATAGCTTCTAATGACAATCTCAAAATTAAATGTTCTGAGCTCTGCAGCATTGCCAGAATAAATATCCAGTCTCCAAAGGTGACTGCTATGAAAGGGACAAATTTCACTTGAAGATATAAATTTCTGAGGGGAAAATAATTTCTTTGCATACTCAAGTAAGTTGAATGACAGATATTTCTTAAGAAATATCTTAAGCTATTTCTTATCTTAAAATGCTTAAGTATTTAAACAAAAAAGGTTAAAAAGTCTCTCATTTGTACCTCTTATTGCCACTAGCAAATATAAGAGTTTCAAAGTAAAGTTTGAGTTCCTGCTACCCACTAAGATACGTTCAAACTCAATAACTGAATTCTCCCTGAACTTTCTTTCCAAATCTTGAATATCCTTTAATGGATAGAATCATTAACTGCTGTGTGTGCGCGTGTCTCTCTCTCACTCGCTCTCTCAATATTAAGGCAAATTGTTTTTTGAATCTCACTATAACACATAAAGACATAAGCAGATACTAATATGCACCTACTGCTCTTATATAGTTTTCCAAACTCTTCTTAGTAATTTTCCCCAGGAAAATCTCTTTCCTATCATGACTTTTTCAACACTGACATTAAACATAAGATTTTCTGTTTAAATATCCAATCTTTTCAAAACAAATCTTAAGGGCTCTGTAAGGTTTTTAAAATTATCTCTGTGGATTAATCACATTTCAAATTATTCTAATGCTCCACATTTATTTAGACATGTTTTGAAGTGAACTCAACTACTCAACATAAGGAAACGAACAAAACAAAAAACCCTAAATAGCCCCCAGTTAGATGCCACAAAGGGTAATGATTAAAACTAACCATACTTACAAGAGGACCTTTCTACTCAGTCAGAACCTAGTAACTTTTACTTAATAAGGAAAATTATCTGATTTTCTTGTTTATGGCAGATTAAAGAAGAAAATTAGAAAGGAATAGTGGCGTAATGGAAAGTCACATTAATAGTAGTGAGGATTATCATCAGCCTGACTGTGAGGGAAGAGACAAGAAAATTAGATAGATAGATAGATAGATAGATAGATAGATAGATAGATAGATAGATAGATAGATAGTACAACTGCTGAAAAAGTAGAGTAATCTGGGTTCAATAGTATACATGGCTCAGTATCCTTAGGGCATTACTGAACTATGATAGAAGACAGAAATGACAATATTTTAAGGTGGTCTGTAGTTTCTAAGCAGTAATATACTGTGTAAGGCATTTTACAAATATTTTCAATAAGTTAAAATATAAAATTGAAACATTAGAGTTTAAAGATAAATCTCAGTTCTCTGAAAAATCTGTTTTGTTTATGGAACAATGCTATTCAAGTATGATCTATTTCTCTATTTTTCTTTTCTGGTGCCTTATCCTTCTCTCTCTTTTTATGAACAAATAGGATTCATTTAGTTTATTTTAAAATCTTAACCCTACAATTTGTTCCAAGAAATAATTCTGAATGGTGATAGCTCAAGCTCCCCAGTATTATTTCTTGGCTTAATTTGGAAGCCTTATCAAATATTACAACATGTTGTCATCATCCGATTTGTTAATAGTCTCATTAATCCATGTTCTATCATATGTATGAAGCCCCACTACTGAGCAATCACAGAGCAGTGGTTCTTAAACTTCACTTATCATAAAATACCCAATTCTGATTTAGAGGGTCTGGAGTGGGATCTTAAGGCAATTTTGAAGCAGGTAGTCAGAGGAACACTGTCATACAGCCTCCCTTATCTAGCCAGACATATATTCAATTATTGTTTATCTTGCTCCCTCACACACAGATTTTGACCCAAGCATTGGTGAATATATGGTCTAGGACATAGCATTCCAACAGTTTAATCTCCATCACCAAGTCTCTGAGGTATGTGTTATTTCAGAGTTTATACTACTGAAGTCTAATTCTTCACTTTCTTTTCCCCCAAACAAGTTTTTCTTTATTTGGGCTTGGGTTTTTCTGCTACTGTCTTACACTGGCCAGTAAATCAAGGGACTAAAAGACTCTGTTTCATCTCCTTGTTAAAACTACAGTTCTGTTTATTTCTTTTCTTACTACCCCAGGGGTTCTAGATTTGAAACAAGACATATGTGAATAATTTTAAAGATTATACATTACCTCATTGTAAGGTGAAAAAATAAACTGGAAAATGATCAATAGTCCAATTAGAGTGGGCTGGCTATCATAAAAACCAAATGCAGCAAAAAGCTCCTTTCGACCAATTAACACAGCAAACAAGAAGAAACACAGGAATGAATTCATCTAGAAAGAAGGACACAAAATTTCTAAGTTATTACTGAGCTGATTTCACTGCAGTACCAGAAAATTATAGTAAGACATTATGGTATGACTTTAAGAATGGTGTTAATATGGGGGCCAAAAAAAAGTTTAGGTAGTTTCATAGTTTTTAGGCTAGAAAGAAAAGTAAAATTTCCCCAAAAGTATAAACTATATAGCTTTTTCTAAGGACAGGCTTAACTAGAACCTCCTATGATTGATGGTTTAAAGTAATCAACAGCAATAAAATATTTTCTTCTTGTAAAAAGTTAAAGAGCTAGAATGAATTCGGGCTTTGTTTGCACTAGACCGTAATCAGACACAAGGCCTCCCACTTGACGTTGATTGGTAGGCTCCAAAGAAAACAGGCATCCCTTGAATTCTCTTTAAGACCACTGGAACTTTACTGAATAGTTAGTTACAAAGGCCCAAGAAAAAAGTAGGTCTATCTTTAACAATACATAAAAGAGAAAAATTATCAAAAGTCTGTGCCAAAATACTAGTAAAGGTGTAGTGGAATAAAGCTGGAGAACAAATACCATTCTTTTTCCTTAGCAGATGAGGATCTCAAAGGTATACCACATGCAGGTGTGTTGCTCCAAATCATTTACCAGGTGACTCAAAAAGCTGCCAGCTTACAGTGGGGCTCAGAGAATAAGAAGGCTCACCAGCTGGCCCAGGATGAAATGCACGCAGCTCTGCCACTCACCCTTTATGACTCACAGGTCCCTAGAATTACAAGCTTTGATGCCATTTCCATCAAGTAACAACTTGCCCTTTCGAAAAACTTTCAGTTTGCTTCTGGGACCTACTAGAGACTGATTCTTGACCATAGGACACCATCATCTTACAACATGGGCTCCTCCTCCTGAACTGGATACTATTTTGATCCATCTAGCAAGGAAACTAGTATGCTTAGAACTCAACACCAGGTATAAGTGAAAAATACAGGAGTGGGAATGAAAAAAATCTTGAAGGTAGAAAAATAAGCAGGTGGCTCACACTCCTGATATGCCAACTCCTGATATTCTGCCACCCCTCAAATGACCCTTACTAATGGGAAGTTCCCTATAATTATATAATTAAGGACGAAACATTTAAACCTATTTTACAAATAACTTAATATGCTGGCACCAGCTAAAAGTAGACTGCTGTGGCATTACAGTACTATCCTGGAAGACAGTAGTGAAAAGAAATACTCTCAGTAAGAAACTTTAAGCAGTTTACCTCATTACACACTCAGACTGGTAAGAGAGAGGGCTTGAGCTGATTATATACTAATTAATTCTTATATACTAATTATCTACTAATTAACTAGCAGTGGACAACTAATGGTTTGGCTAGATGATCATGGCCTTGGAATGAATTAGAGTATAACTAACAGGGAGATCTGGAAAAGAGAAATGAGAAAAACTTCCAAAATTAGCCCTAAGAATGGTAATATTTTGGTCTAATGTGAATGTTCACCAAGGGTCCCATAGCAGAAGTTCTCAGTGATCAGGTGGAGATGTCTGCTCTGTGGACATTAGCCAGCCTCTTTCCCCAGGCACTCGAGGACTTGGTTATGAACCAAGTAGCCAAGGTGACAGGGATAGAGTCAATGCATTGATCAATAACACAGACATCCCCCCACTGGCTTGTACCAGGTGCTCAAGCTATCAGAATTGGCAATCAAGCCTAGCCCTGATGAGGGACTAGGCCAGCAGCTCATGGTAGGCTGACTTCATTGGACCCCCACTTTCATGAAAGGGTCAGTGATTTCCTTGTTTGATAAATACTTTGAACTTAGATACAGACTTGTTTAATGTCTCACTCACTGCCGTGTATCCATATAACATAGCTTCAAGCCAAGGAACTCATTTTTTTACCTACAGATGTAAGCCATCAGAAAATGCCTATAAGGTTTCACAAGTCTACCCATGTAATCCAGCACCCAGAATCAGCTGGCCTTTTAGAAGGGTATAAAGTCCCACTTAAGACTCAGTTAAAGCTACACATGCTCAGAACCAGTCAACAAGATAATAGTGCTATTTCACCCAGAGCCTACAACTATGGTCACTCTGTAGGTGTAGAGCTATTAACACCCAGAGGAAGAATGTTATGGCAACTGTTATTTTCTTCTTTATATTTACTACATTTTCCAATTTCTTTTCAAAGATGTATAATGACTTTTAAAAGAGAAAAAGATGTTTTTTAAAAAGCATTTTAATGTCCAAATTATCTAGGCTCATGCCTTTTGATCTTACAGCTCCCACAGCTGAGTAACCCAGGTGGATGATGATAGTGGTAACAATAATAAATTTTATAGTACTTACCACATTCCAGGTACTATTACAAACTCTTTACATGTATTAACTCATTTAATTCTTACATCAGTCTGATGAGGTATTATCATTAATTAAGTCATGGAGGCAAAGAGAGGTTCAGGAATTTACCTAAGGTCATGCAGATAGTAAGTCACAGGTAGTAAGCCAGGTAGCCTGGCTATAGCATCTGTCTTAAGCTCTCTACTATAAGACCTCTCATGCCTGCCATATTTCTCTTTTGACTACCATGCCATAAAAAGAGAAATATCACTCCAAATTTACCTGGCTAATAACGATATTTTTGACTGTGTGTCCCAACTTCCAATGTCCCAGTTCATGGCCTAGTACAGCAAGCACCTCCTCATTTTTGCATCCTTGTTTCTTATTCTGAATCAAAGAACAAATTAAAATACATTAACAAGAACTTATAAAAAGTTTATACCTTTTAACCCAGTGAGAGCCCTTCTTAGATTCTAACATAAGGAAACAATTAGATCTTTGTGCAAAATTATTCATTCACTTAACAAAATATTCTCTGAACCACTCCATGTTAAGACACTGGGTTGATTATTAAACATAGAATCATGAATAAGATAGACATAGTCTGACTTCATGAAGCTTACAGTCTAATTTAGATTAGGAAAAAAAGTGGAAAAAATATAAATCTTTGTTAATAGGGCAACAGTTAAATAAATCATGACAAAGTCATATAAAAGCCATATTGTAAACTCACTAAAAATTTTGTTTACAAAAATTATGTTTTGACATGGGAAATTGCTCATGATAGATAATGTCAGATAATAGTTATGTTATACACCCATCAGAAATGTTTTCAAAGATTACATTCTAACATAATGATTTATTAGGTGAAGAACATAGGAAACAAAACATAGAGTATGATTCTAATTACAAAAAAATGTGAATGTGTATGCAGAAATACACAAATATAGAAAACAGACTGGAAATATATCAAAATATTAGCAGTTTTTCTACATGGTAGATTACAGTGATGTTTATTTTATCTTTCTTATATTCTAAATTATTTACGAATAAGTACATATCACTTATGACCTCCAAAAAATACACCAGGAATTGCCATTTTAAAAATTGTGACTTCCAAGTAAAAATAGCAGAAAGAACATTCATATATAATTTTATTCCCTCTAAAAATCAAACTATAGTAAATGGATATATATATTTTTAAAGATATAAACTCACAAGGATGGTGGAAACAGTAGAGATGATAACAGTAACATTTTGGGAGCAAAAAAGCAGACGGACAAATGATTGACTAAGCAGACCAAAGAAGGCTGACTCATAAGCCAGTAGTGGAGAAAACAGAAGCAGCCTGATTTACACCACAGAGTCTTCAAAGGGCTTAGAATTAACATCATCATGTAGTTCTGGAACTGGGGGAAAAGAATGAGGTGACTAAAATAAGAATTGGGTGAGAGCTGTTTGAGAAATGGTTAAAACTCCAGATTTCTTCTTCAACTCCACACCAAAAGGCAACTGCTCCTCCCTCATCCTGGCAGAAGCCTGAAAGTTTATTCTCCCTGGAAAGGGTAAAAGAAGAAGACCTTTCAACTGGGGGTTCACTAAGCTTGTCCATAAATTAAAAAAGTGACTGTCAGTTTGGATTTAAAAACAGCCATTACAGCAAAATCCATTGCCATGTTATGTACAAGATACCTAAAACATAAGGATGTTAAACGTAAGGTTAAAAGTAAAAGAATGAATGATAGTGGTGATGGTTGTACAACATTATGAATATACTAAAAACCGCTTAATTTTGCACTTTCAAATGTTTGAAATGGTGAATTTTATCTCAATAATTTTTTTAAAAAAGTAAAGTGATGACATGACTTCTAGTAAACATTAACCAAAAGAAGGTAGTATAGCTATATTACTAGCAGACAAAATCAACTTAAAGGAAAAAAGTACTATTGAAGGCCACACAGAATGCTAAAAGGTTCAATTTACCAGGAGGATACATTAACTCTAAATTTGTATATACCTAATACTATTTCCACAGAATATATTAATTCAAAATTTTTGGATTTGGAAAGAAAACCTGACAAACCTATCATATTAGAGGATATTAAGATACCTTTCTCAATAACTGAAACATTAAGCAAATAAAATATCAATAATGATATAAAGTTCTCAAAATAATACCAGCTTGATCTACTGGAGACATTATACTTGTAACATTAGAGAATATAGATCTTAGAAAGTGAAGACTTAAGGTTTTGAAAAAAAACTACAACTACTTAAAAGGGTGAAGTACAAAAAACCAGATGAACACATGAAATTGATTTTGTTTTATACACTTTAGAAAAATACAATCTAATGAGAAGCAAAGTTTACTGGAATCTAGATATTCTACTACTTTCCCCTCCTTTACCGATTCCTCATTTTAAAGGAACATGACCACTTAAAGAAAAGCTGGGTAGATAAATGAGAAAAAGGGATCCATCAGAGAGATTTACAAGATAGGATTTACATTTATTATCTTTTCCTTTTAAATATTAGAATTTAGGTCTGAGTACATTTGGTAGAGAAAGAAAAAAAATGAGGTAATTAACCCAGTTCCTTAAATGGATAAGAGACACACATGTGCACCCATACCTTCAGGACATGTCTGTTAAGACGGAGTTATGGATTAAAGCACCAAATAACAGACATCTATCTTAAGGAGGACAAGAGGTTTGATTTACACACAACTAAAGATTTACACACACAGATAGTCACTGCAAGAATATTTTTAACAGAAAAAATACTGGGAAACAATCCATATATCCAAAAACAGGAATATGATGAAAAAAAATATTTTAGAAAGACTAGAAATATATATAGTATGATGTTTATGGTTAGTAGGATATAGATGATTTTGTCCTAGATATTTTCTAACTTATCTATCACTTTATAATAAGCAAAAGTATGTCTTTTTGTTTAATAATAAGGATGTTATTTGCTCCTACTCATTAATGGCCTATGTACCGGACATTGACTATATTAGGTATTTTACATACAGTTCATGAATCTCCATTTCTATAAGGCAAGTATGGTGAACCTCATTCTATATAAATTAAGAGTTTTTAGGTTCCCATTTTCACAAGTTACCTGCTTTCCAATATGAACTATAAATTCTTTTATAAAACAACCAGTTCTCTATTAGAGCGCAGAGGCTTTTTTGGTTCGACGTGCGGGTTTAGGAAGCTATTCAGAAATACACTGAAGTCATATTCAACTATATGGAATGAAGAGAGCTTTCTACAAAAAGGAAACTTGCTTATTTGTGGTAGATTCTTAGGCAGTACTGGATTTTCTTTTCTTCCCACAAATTTCACATGAAAAAAACAAAAATGAATAAAATACACATCTTTACTTTTCTATAGTAATATTTATAAAATCACACACTGATTCACTTTATCCTCACAACACCAAGCTGGGAAGGATGGAAAGTATTATTGTCATTTTAGAGATGAGGAAAAGGAAGCTGAAAAAATTAAAATGTCTTGCTTAAGATCATCTTGCTAATAAGTAGTAGGTAAAACCCCAACCCACACCTTTGGAGCATGTGCCCTTTGTATTGTATTTATCAGCTGGGAAAACTTTCACCTAACCTGAGCACTTGCTGTGGAAACACTTGTTTTCTTCTACAAAAGGGCAGCTGTTCTATACAGCTTTCATATACTTTACTTTCTGTTTAAACTGCTTTTGAGACAGGTTGTCCCAATTATGTTCTCCATTTGTCTCCTCAAGGGTTACTCCAGACAGTAAGTTCCCTAGACATCTTTTAAAGTGTTAATGGCCAGTATAGGGACACTCATCGAAATGTTCATAGTAGTTACCTCTAAGAGGAGAGATTTCAAATAACTTTAGTTTTCTTCCTTGAACTTGTTAAAAATGAAACACTTCATCTCTACATCATGCAGACTTAAAACCATAGCAGGCGGTCAGTAGCAGATGCTGAAGTTACTGTTTCCTAAACTTTTGCCACACCTGTGTACATTCTGTGATTATTTACTTAATATCTTTCTTTAAACCAATTTACTTTTTAAAACTTAACCTTATCCTAAATGATAACATTCATAAAAAGTTCTTATCTTTTTCCTAATATACAGTTATTCAAATGTAAAATACTGATATACTATCTAAAATCATCTCGCCAGTGGTACATGCACTAGAAAGTAATACAGTTAATGAGTGCTGAGTCAATCTTTGACCTTCTTCACTCCCCATTAACAGTGATCATCAAGTGCTTTAAATCCACATTTTATTGTGACTCTCATTTATTCTGACCTCTCACTCTAGTGCATGCCTTCATTATTTCATGTTTATCTTGGATATCTTGATACAATAGGCCCTAATAGCTTCCCTGCTTCCAATCTTTGCTCTATCCTATATGCTGTCACCAAATTTTAGCCTTCCTAAACGAGCTCTGGCCTCTAACCAAGTCAATTTAAACTTTCCAAGCCACTAGAAACAACCACTCGAAGTCTTCAGAAGAAGTATTTACAAACTGGTCCTGGCCTACCTTTATATCCCCATCTATAAGAATCTCCTTAATCAGTCTCAGAATAGCCAGTATGTAAGTTTTCTACAGCTTTATTCATTCATATCTTCAACATGAAAAGGTCCATCCCCAAGTCAAAATTCTATCTAGTTCAAGTATCCTCTCTCTTAAGAAATCTGTCTGACCATTAGGATCTGCATTAACTTCTAATTTTGAAAAACCACATTATTTCAGCCACTTATGATCTTTACCACACTGTGCTTTAAACAATGGCCTATTTGTGTACATATTCAGTCTCCTTTACTATAGGTTCTTTAGGGTAGGACTATGTCTAATACATCTTCATCATGTAACTTAAACATAGATGCTAAAATATTTGTAGTTATCAACAAAATAAAGCAGGCTTTTCAAGACACCAGGAAAATAACTTAAACTCCATTCAGCCCAACCTTTTTAAAGATTTAAGCCAAAGAATACTGCTCTCGTAGATACTAAGGTAGGTAATTTCATTCCATTGCTTGAAATTAGTGGACCTCTATCTAATGTCTATATAATGTAATCCACCCTGTACGTGGATACCTCTTAAGCAAGTTGACTTACTAAACTTGTTTGATTCCTCAAACAGAGACTTGTCTGTCACTGGCTTACCCTTTCTGGACTTTAGCCTTCCTAGCTGTAGAATGATCTTAAGATCTCTTACTAGCTTTAAATCCTATGATTCTTGGTAAGACCAAAGTGACTTTTATTTCAATATCCTAACTGGCAGAATAACTCATTTAAAAAAATAATAAACACAATCAAAGGAGTTAAGCCTCTCCCAATGCTATTTAACCTCATCAGAGAATTTTGTTCCATCTACATATTTATAACAGGTTAGGCACTGTACTAGACCATCTTTTTAGGGTCAAAACAGATGCTCAAATGACAAGTTATTTTCTGGTACTTAGAATATATAAAATGAACTACAAAGGACTTCACATGTATTATTCCATTTAATCTTCATGACTCTAAAAGGTTGGCATCTCTTAGCCCAGTGTTTCTTAACTAGGAGTGATCTTGCCCCATACATCCCTGCCCTAGGAATATTTAGAGACAATTTTGGTTGTCAATTGTTGGCTGGGGGAACTGATGCTGGTATCTAGTGAGGAGAGGTCAGGGATGCGACTAAACATCCTATGATGCACAAGATACCCTCCCCACAACAAAAAATTATCTGGCCCAAATGTCAACAGTGCTGAGGTGAAAAATCCTGCTGGCATCATCTTTTACTTAAGAAACCAAAGATTTGAAAAACCTAACTTACACGCCCAGAGTTACACAGATCCAAAATCATCTCTGAATGATACCCAAGCCAATGGCACATCACACATATACATACTAGTGACTTTTCTGATTAAATTTGTGCCATTTATTATCATTGTTCCCTCTTCCCCATGTAGTCTTGATACTTTAGATTTTGCTCATCAGCACCAGCTGACCTCATCCAGCAAAGGATTCAGGAAAAGCTGTCACTGTATCCAGTATATATAGCTTCCTTCTGGCAATTACCATATTCTCCTCTTTTAACTATGAGTTCCATGAGAGAAATGTATGCCCCTTTAATTTTGTATTCCTAGTGCCAATCAAAGTATCTCAGAACAGAGTATATGTTTCATAAATATCTGTTAAACAAACAAAAGAAAACCAACCAAATTATATAATATACCCAAGGACACAAAGCTACTAAATGACAGAACCATGATTCAAATCCAAGTCTCTCCATTGCCAAAGCCTATAATTACTATGTCTCAACGAAGCTAAAAATTATATGTTTATCTCCTCTTTATTCTGCCTGTGGGAATTCTCTGATCATAAACACATCAGGAATATATATAAAGTCCCTGTTTTAAAGATAGTCTATAATCATAAGACTTTTCCTATCTTATGCTTCCAATTTTAATGTTTACATTCTGGAAAAGGTAGTTTAGTTAATAGCATGTAATAATAGTGACAATCATTCTCAAATACCAGAATTATAAAGGGGCCATGATGTTTATATTTGACAGTCTCCCTGAATTCAAAACTCACTACACAAAAATTGATGTTATTTTGAGTTGTCCCAGGAAATGTTTATAAAAACTAAACCAGAGTCTCTTAGGAAAAGAAAAACTCACTTTAACTTTAGCTTTTATTTCTTCACTGTCCCCTTCTCCATCATTGCTGGGTTCCATGCCAGACTCCTCCTGGATGTCTTTGTTTAAAACAGAATACTCTTCTAGTAGAGTGTCAAACAAAACTATTCGCTTGTTCTTGAAGAAGCCATAAAAATAAGCATTGCTGTGGGAAGAGCGTTTAGATCCTAAGGAAAAGACAGTTCAAAGCATGGAAAATAATTAAAAAGTCTGGAGTCCTTTGGAGAGACTCCTAGAAATTGAATTACTGGAAAGGACAGCAACAATTTCAAATTGTTCAATACTTGAAGAAAACGGTATCAACATAAATCACCACCAGCAGTGGAGAATGTTTACCTGAAGTCTTGACAACAAGTATTTATGCTCATCACAGCTGTGTAGCAATAAAAGTAAATAAGTAAGTATAACCTAAATATCCAGCAGTACTGGAATAATTAAATTATGGTAAAGCTATGAAATGGAATTTTAAGCAGCCCCCAAAATTGTACTTTTAAAGAATTTTAACTAGATAGGAAAAAGCTCACCATTATACTGAGGACATAAAACTTCATGTGTATAAAGTTCCATTACTATTGTGAATAAAATGTCCATGTAAACAGAAAAGCATAAACACGTCTATTAAGAAATATATCAAAATTTTGAAGTATTTATCACTAGCTTCTAGAACTATGAGTTTTTGTATCCTCCTCTATACTTCCCTCTCTTTTCCAAAGCTTTTAAAGTATACTTACTTCTATACTCTAAAAAAAATTAAAGCTATTTTTTCAATGATTGGAAAAAACATACCTAGATTTTTAACAGTGGCTAACAGTAACTGAGCTGCAGGTGATTTTTATTTTCTTCTTTATAAATTTTTTTTTACTTTCTAAATGTTTTACAATGTACATGAATTTCGTGGTTAAGAGCAGACTTTGGGTTCAAATCTTGGCTCTGCCATGTATTAGTTGTGAAGATGGGAAAAACTTTCTTAATTTCTTTAGGTTTTATTTTCTGTTTATATTGTGAGGCTAGTATCTATCTCATTGGACTAGATGAAGGATTACAAGAAAAATTATAAGTAAATCATATAAACTACACTATTACTCATGTTAGCAAAAAAAGAAATGATAAAACATTTGTTTCTCTTGAGAATTTAAGATCTCTCACAGAAAATATGAATTTTGTTTTTACTCAAATTTCTAACAGAAGGTATGTTTAGCAATACATTTAAAATATCACATATTTTATGCTTATAGCAATATGTTTGGCAGCACCTTTAGAATATAGTTAAGACTTTGATAAATAGCGGCATTTATTTATTTATTTATTTATTTATTTATTTATTTATTTATTTAATTTTTTTCACTTTTTGGTTGGGTTGCCTGGAAGTTTAGAGCCAAACATGTGGTCCAATTTTGCTAAAAATATAGAACCTTGGGATCTGGAAAGCCATGTACCATTCTGAGGTCTTTACTTCTATCTCTTTTTTGTCTTCCCTAATTCTAATTTTTTAATTAATTTAAAACATATTTCTTAGAAGCTGCCTGAAGTTATTTATAGAAGTAGGCAGATTGTATACATATAAGTAAAATAAAATGACCTGTCTTCCACTGGTCTAAGTACCTCAGCGTTTGACCCAAGGAACACTTACACCAAAATCACCTAGGGGTGCTTCTTAGAAACTAGATCCTATGGGGTCAGAAGCTCTGGGAATGAAGCCCAGGAATCTGTTGTTTAACAAACTCTCCAGGGAATTCTTATGTAATATTCAGTAAAGTTAAGAGTCCCTGAACTAGATAGACCTACAAGCTTTTTGTATCCCTGTGCCTGTTATGTAGTGTATATTCAATAATGCTTATTTGCTCAATGGATTAAGGATACGACCTGAAGGATGAAGCAATGTATTTGAGAACTCTGAAAATCAAAATGTTCTATGCAAATGTAAGGCATTGCCATCTGTGTCTTCATCTTTTGTTTATGTTATTTGATCTTAATCAACCCTTCAACAACATTTGCAACAGTTGACCACTCTTTCTTTGAAACACTTTCTCCTCCTATCTCAAAAGAAAACAACATTTTGTACTGTTATTCTTCCTACCTGAATGATCTCTCCTCAGTTTCCTATGATGGCTCTTCTCCCACTACTGACTCTGACCTGAGTCTAAGTGCCAACAACCAGGGCATCAAATGCTATCTATGGTGCCTGATACTTCCACATCAACATTCTTGGCCCTAACCTCTTCCTAGAACACCAGACTCATACATACAGCTGCCTATTTGACACCCTACATCTCCACATGGATGTCTATAGTGCATATTTGTTATTTCTATTCCTTTCAGAGTTTAGGGAATTCACACCACGTAAGTCTTGTGAGAGACTGGTTCTTATTTAAAAAATATAAAAAGCCAGATATTTGCTTCCCCAGCACTTCTGGCAGCCAGTCCCATGCCCTGGCTCAGTCAATCAGATGCACCTACTGGGGACTCAGGAATAGTTAGCTAATCTGCAAAGAAGCAAGGCAGTGAGGAACTAATTCTGTGGGTGCTAGTGGCAGGGATGTTAGGGGTGCAAACTGCTGCATCCAAAGGTAGGAGGCAATAGCAGTGTCCTCACCAGACTGGTTCTGCAGTGAGATTCTTCCTTGTCTCCCCATGGAACAGCCCATCTTCTAAGGTTGGTAAACTTAACTTTCCTGGTGATTTTGTGAGCTATTAAATATTTTTTCATTTTTTTCCTGCTTAAATCAACCTCAGTGGGTTTATACTACCTGTTTGCAACTAACTACTACATACAAAACTCTAATTCAATGTTCAATAGATAAGTCAATATGGGACACATCCAACAGAACTTAATTCCTCACAAACCTACTGTTCTGTTTTTCCATCTAGGTAAACTACTATTTATCCAATTGCTCAGGTCAAAAATCTAGATTGTTATCCTTCATGTCTCCTGTTCCCCCTTATTCCTTTATATCAACACTACCTCTAAAGCATATCCCCAATGCATCCACTTCTCTCCTATCAATTCCTACCATCTCTGTTTAAGCTATCATAATCTCCTCCCTGGACTGCTGCAATAGCCTCCTAAGTGCTCTCCCTGCTTCTGCTCTTGCCATGCCTACAATCTATTCTCCATACAGCAACTGAAATATTTAAAAAATGCAAACCAGAACATGTCACTTTCCTGCCTAAAACCTACAATGACCTTTCCCCCTGAATTTAAAATAAAATCCAAGCTCTTTTCCCTGATTTACAAAAGCCAACATGGTCTGATTTTTGCCTGTGTCTCAGATTTCACATGCTAACACTCCTGGTATGTGGCAGCCACACTGGACTTTTTTTTTTTTTTTTTTGATAGGAAGTTCTACAAGGTTTTCCCACTGATCTCAGCATGGATGGCTCCTTCCTTCAGGTTTCAGCTTAAATTCATTTGTTCAGAGAGGTCTTGCCTGATGACCCAATCTAAAGTATCTACTCAGTCATTTTTCATCACATCACACTAGTTTAATTCTTTGCACAGTACCTGTTGTCTGATATTTTTTGAGAGCAGAAATCTTGGCTTATCATTACAATATCCCTATTAATTTACAAATCTCTATTGTGTGTTGCTTTTGTTAGTAAAAATATTCATTTATTCAAAATATTTTTGAAAATTATTACCATTATTAACAATAAAAACAAACATTACAGATTTATATCTGTACATTCTGTTTAGCAATGTTAAGTTGCACAAAGTCACACAGGTAACTATGATAGAGCTGAGATTCAAACCCAACACTATTGACTATGCAGACTGACCCCTGAAAATCTACTTCTCCACTTACTCAAATCTTCATTTTCCATAAGGTTCCAGCTCATGTTATACCCTCTATAAAGCCTATTTCATCTAAAATCATATAGCACTGATGGTATGTATCACACATCAATTACCTCTGTTATATAATTAGCTGTCATTTCATGTTATCTCATTATAACTTAAACAATCAGCAACTTAGGTTGCCCCTTCTGCAAAAGTCCCTCAAACACTATTCTACTGTACTGATTAGTGTGCTAGTAGTTTAATATTAACTAAAAAAGTAGTGATCTCAGAGGCTAAAGAAATAGTGTGAATCGGCTTACTCTTCTACCATTTCCTCATAAAAATGTTTCAGTTTTATGCCTTTAGTTGGGCTGTATAATCTCAGAAGCCACCAAATGTTTGAGATTTCTATATTCTTCTAGGTTCTGTTAATTTATTCTTTCTAGTATGACCATCTCTTTTTACCCCTGACGCTGCAATTACGTACTTCTGTTTCTACTCCAAAAAAACTGCTTCTCGCTGTGATTTTTTTTTAGTTTAGGGGAGGGGTGGGCAAACTATGTCTTGCAGGCCCAATCCAACGTGCCATTTATTTTTATAAATAAAGTTTTATTAGAACACAGCCATGCTCATTTATGTATTATCTATGACTGTTTTTGTACCATAATGGCAGAGATGAATAGTTGTAACAGAGAACATGTGGCCTGCAAAGCCTAAAATATTTACTCTCTATGCCTTTATAGAAAATGTTTGCCAAACCGTAATTTATGGGAAACAAAACTGAAACCTAGGTGAATGAAGTGATTTGTCCAAGGTCCCACAGCTGGTAAGTGGCAGAGGCAGAACCAGTCTCATTCATTTACATGGATTTTAAATTTATAGATTCTTAAGTCATGGTACCATACAACAATTCTACTCTACATCCTTGTACGCTTCCTTGAAACTTTAGTACTTTTATGTAAGCTAATTGCTTAACTCTCAAAGCAGAGTATAACTATTCGGAAGTATTCAATGATACTACAGTCTTTGGTAATTTGCAGGTGAAATTACTCCAGACAATGGAAGTTCTGTTAGAGGAGACAAAGTCAGTAATAGTGGTTTTTGTTTATGAGCCCTCAAATTAGTGCTAAATGAAATTTGACCATGCAAGAATCCAACTCAGTTACCTAAAGAAGCTGGGTAGTTAACAGGATATAAATCAGTTTAATATACATGATATAACAGGAAGTGATAAAAAGCCTTGGCTCAAAATTAAAAACAATACTGTAAAGCCAACCAAACATAGCTGCAGGAAAGAGCAGGATCTGGCATCAGGCCACCCCCTGAACTATGTCATCAATTCCCATAAATCTTAAAAAGCAAAAATGTAAAATCCTAACCTTTCAATGACAAATTTTAAAAAACTGATTTGTTTTTATTAAAAAGTTTTAAGAATGAAGTGCTCAAATAAAACAAACCACCTAAATAAAATCTTCTTACCTATAGTAGCCTTACCTTCAACAACATACACTTTAGTCAAAGGAAAGTCAATACTCTTTGCCATTACTTCAATCTCTTGTTTAAGCTTTCCCTCAGGCAGAGGTGTGAATTTGTCAAATAAAGGGGCAATATAATCAGCATAGATTGTGACAAGTACCTGAAAAGTAAATGTCAGAACAATTTATGAATATGTTCTTACAGAAAAACTACTCTTTATGTAGATCCAATTACATTAAAACAATTATGTGATCCCACCTTGGGAACAGTAGTAAGTGTTCAATCTGTTTGATGAATTAATTCAAAGTGAGTAGTCTCCAGGTGGTAACAGCTGCAATGTCAAATAATATATTCAAAACTATTGTGGGTATTTCTGATACTTCGTAAGTCCATAATAACTTGGAATTCTGCCTTTCAAAGTAATCAAGAAAAACCTGAAGTCTTTGCTAAAAAAGAATTACTAGAGCTTGACAGTGGCTGTTATTTGGTTGGTCTGCTAAAATTAATTACCTGTAGTTGACAACTGTACACTTTGGTTGAAAGAGCACTTCCTTAAACGATTTTGGAATATTTCTTCTGCTCTCTTTCGAAACTCTTGCTTCAATTTGCCATATAACAGATATTTGTCAATTCAACTACCGCCCATTTTCTGATCTGATCTTGATCCCACTAGTGGGAAGTGAAGCGATGGTCATCATGGTGAATTCAGACTAAAATAAACCTCCTGAAGGCTGTGAACAGACCACTTTGATTATGTAGTGTTTGCGCTGTGAAGCAGTTTAGAACATGGGAAAGAGAAGAAGAAAAGACGTGAGGGAGGAAAAATGAGAAAGTAAGCGGTGAGAGAAAAAGAAAGAAGAGAGGAAAGGAGAAGTGACAGTGGGGGAGAAAAGAAGAGAATGCAGAAGGGGAGAAAGGAAGTTAACAGAAAAGAAGGGGTAGAGAAGGGAGAGTGGGCAAAGGGAGAGAAAGGAAAAGAAAGGCAAGGGAAGAAGGATAGAGGAAAACTAGGTAAGTTTATGCTTTCTTCTCATCTGTCTTAAATCTATTGTCTTCAAAACACCCATAATTTTTAAGCATTAGAGCTTGGTTCAGAGTCATTAAATTATCAGACTTTACCACCTATTCTGGTGGCAACTCATAAATACACAGCCCAAATGTGCCTGACAAATGGATCATTAAAAGTAACTAACAACTAGCTTCTAAGTTCTGTAAGAGTCAACATAAGAAGAAAATCTATGGTCAGAGTCAACCCTCCTATTTCTATACTCAAAAGCAGAAACCAAGCGGGGAACTTAAGAATACCTATTTACATTTCATCTTCTTAAAAACTATTTACATGCTAATGAAGAGTGATTAAATCAGAGTTATCACACCAAGGAACTTTGTAAAAGAAAATAAAACAAAGATTTTACTCACCAGAGAAACAACTAATGTGAACAGCCAGGCATAAATAAAAAAATAGTCACCCCCAATTTTAATAATGTAAAGGAGAAGTGAAGACACAGGCAATAAAATACACTGAGTCACAATAAATTTTTTGATTGCATCTTTCATGAAGAATCCCAAAGTCTGAAAAAGAAAACATCATCACAAGAAAGTGAGAAACTGTTTTTTAAGTAACTAATAAATGAATACAAAGAGTATATTATTAAAGTCATTTTAAAAATTAAAAAGTAGTGAGACTATTTTACACTAGGTGGCCTAAGACAATAAGTAAACATCTTGTATTTTACAGTTTAAGATAAACTCATTTAAATGTTATTAGCTGAAAAACACCTGACATTTGTGCTAGAAGAGTTTATGGCAAGATTTTAACTACAATATTTACCATATCTGCAGTTCCTTTTTTGTTTTTTAATTATTACTAGGAGAGGACAAGAACACAAAAGATCCTCACATTTAAAAGATAACATTTGCATTCTCTATTATACCTGTTGATTGAAACCATGTTTTTCTTCTATCACAAAAGTATTATAAAGACTCCACGGCAAGCCAGTCAATGCACTGAAAAGTGTAGCCATCAGTAGAAACACCAAGGACTGAGTGATCTAAACACAAAGAAAAAAATGGCAGTTTTTATAGCGTAATATTCAATCATTCCTAAAATGAATTCTTAGTGAACAAATCGACAAATAATTGCTGAGTACTTACTATCTCAAGCAATGTGCTTGATTTTATGGGTAATACATGGTCTGAAACATCATTTACCCTCAAAAGTTTGCTTCCTAGGGAAGGAAGCAATAAAACAATTTCTCTTTTATTATACAGGCACTGTATGAAAGTTACCTGAAGTCATATAGACAAAATAGTTAAAAGATTTGAAAATCTAGATATTTGTTAATTTGTAGTCTTCTGAAACATGCCCCATTCTGTTACCTACTTTATCAACATATGCCATTGCAGAGCAATCTTAATAATCAATAAAAAGTGATCTTTCAAAATTTTGGCTAATATACTAAAGACTTTCCTACTGTCAGATCTAAATAATAGGGACATAGAAAAAATAAAACTAATATTTATTTAGTGCACTGTAATTTAAAAGATTACAAACACTGAAAATTAGTGTTTTATTTCACTATAAAAAACTTAAAGAGTAGTTTGAATAATACTTGCCTTTTCATTTTGTAACTTATAATATGTGCCTTGAATTGTCACATTCCTCTGAAAGGTTACATCAGCTTCAAACATTTCACCCTTTGAGCTTTCGATGTCATGAAATATCTTCAAGAGGTCTTTTAATGTGAGACGTTTTGCCTGTAACACTATTTCTGGGACATCTTAAACCATTTTCCTCATTTATTACCAATAAGGTCACCTTCACTAAGTTCCTCTGGCTGCATATAGTCTCTCTAACAGAAGCAGGGTCAGCATTCCCAGGGTCAGCTATTTCTTCTATAACTACAAGTACATTAGGTCTGAATTTCACTTCTGGTGTTATCATTTTTCATTTCTTTAATACACTTTCAGCTTTATTAGCCAATTCCCTTTCGACTATCCATTTTTGTAAAATGTCATACAGATATTTAGCTGGGAAACCAGGAAGCAATACAATGCATACTCTGATTAACCGAATAACAGATATGCAGTGACCAATCACTGACAGACTTTGAAAAAAGTGACACGGTTGGTCACTGATGACTATGATCATCCACTATGTGCAAGTGATTTGTGTATTAAAGAGCTAGCAGGGAAGTTTATACCTTATGAAATTACTCACGTAATATACTATGGCAACTGAAATTTGAACTGTGTTGTTAAGGGACTGGTGTTATTTAACTAAACCGTAGTAACTGAAATTTGTCTATACTAGAACTGTACAAAGCAAGGACAGCCAATATCACATGGCCATTAAAGAAAACAAATATCTATATAAATGGAGAGGAGAAGATCTCTATAACACTGTTAAATGCAAAAGTAATGTCTTCGAACATTATATAAAATATGTCCCATTAAGGTAAGGATAGTTAATATGCATATGCATGCAGACTGTGTTCATTCATTCAATAAATATTACGGAATACCTACTCTGTAACTAGCATTATTCTAGGCACTCATGACAAAGCAGTGAAGAAAATATATAAGGTCTTTGTCCTTTAGAGCTTAAAATTCTTGTCCGGGAGAGATAAAAAGTAAATAAACAAGGTAAGTGCTTTTATAGAGAAAAGAAAATAAGGTGATGTGCTTCACCAAAGAGTGATAGGGGATTCTATTTTAGATGGAGTGGCCAGAGAAAGCCTGAGAAATTTAAGATGAGAACTGAGTAAGGAGTCAATCATGATGATTATATAAAGCCAACTTAAATCTTTTTAAACAATGCAAAGAATATATAAGTGCAATACCACATATGAGAGCTCAGGAGCAAGAGTCTGTGAAGACAGACATCACAAGAAGTCTTAAAAGAATTTGGCTGCTTCAGAAAAAGGTATATAGAGAAGGGACACAGGTCAGCTGCCTTAAGGCCTAAGATACCTATACATGTAGATGAGATTCATCATTTCAAATAAGAAATCAGAAAGGAGACAGACTTGGCAATTTCTAAGGTAGAATCAGGAAACAGTATCCCAGCATCCATTACAAATGGGAAGTCTCAGATTTAAGGTTTTGCTCAGTAACTGGAGTTCCTGGAAGAGTAGGTAGTCAACTCAAACACCTCAATGAAGATTCTACAAGATATTGTCTCCAAAATATCTGCTAAGAATGTGTGGCACAGAGTACCTGCTTAATGTAGGTTAAACAAAATTCCTGCTTTCCCTTTCATTTCATAGAGCTATTCCCAAGAAGCAGCTGCCTAACCAGAGACTACACTACTCTTGCGTCTGAGACCAAATGACTGGTTCACCAATGAAATGTGCATGCAAAGGACAGGTATCACTTTGGAGCCAAAGGAGTTAAAAAGGGGATATACATACCTCATATTCTGGTCCAAAGCCAGCAGAGCCACAGAACCGTCCAGAAAGTCTCCAGAGATAAGGGATTCCTCCAAAGAGAAGGATAAGCTATAAAACAAAGCATACTTTGGTCACATTAGAGCAGTATTAGAAACTATCATATGAGTGTGTATTATAAAGAAAAAAGGACCTATCTCATTTAGGACAAAATATGCATTTAGATAAATACAAACCAACTGAGATACTAAATTTAGAATGTAAAAAGGTTTTTACCTATATATTTTACATAGATAATTATATAGTGAATTATATCTCAATAAAACCGTTTAAAGGAGAACAAACTTTTGCCAAAGACCACAACAAGACCTTACAACAGACTTTATGAATCAGAAAATAAGCTTAGAAAGGTGAAGCAACTTGTCCAAAATCCCATAGCTAATGAGTGACAGAAATGGAATTTGAACCAGGTTTTATGGTTCTATAACTGGCTTTTCTTTTAAAGAAAATAGCTCTCTTTTTTAGTCAGGACAAAGTATTATTATCAGTATAAGTGGAGTCATGTCTGCTTACCAAACTGGGAATAAAATGAGCTAGTATGCCTTCTCTGGGGTAAAGAAAAAAGGTGAATCCTGAGGTAGGATCAGGGTTTTGTGGAAATAGGCCCCTTCCTCAGCACACCCTTTGTCTAGGGCAGATAAAGTAAACACAGATATTCACCAAATCACCAGGACATTTGAATGAGGAAGCAGTTCTTAAAATTTGAGAATACATACTTAAGAAACATGACTACTTCTAACAGATACCAAGTTCGTGAAATTCATTTTGTCAAGAAGAATAAATTTATTGTTTCACTCTGTGGAGTGAAACTGTGCCTCAGTTAGAAGCACAATATTCCCACCAGTTCAGACATGGCTCCTTGTGCTTTGAGGGTCGGGACACTATAATATAGTTCATAGGTATCCTCCCAATCTATTTTCCATTTTTATCTATGTATTCATAAATAATGCTGTGGTTAACATGTTTTTAAGAATGTATATAAGTGATATCATGTTGTACTTATCATTCTACAACTCATTTTTTAAGAATGTATATAAATGATATCATGTTGTACTTATCATTCTACAACTCATTTTTTTGGATCCGTCCATAGTGTTTTAACTTTATTCAGTATTATCAGCTTGTTCCCTAAGCAGGGTTTCCCAATCCCCCAAGGCCAGGGACGGGTACCAGTTAGGAACCAGGCCACACAGTAGGAGGTGAGAGGCAGGCGAGGGAGTGAAACCTTATCTGTATTTGCAGCCTCTTCCCAGTGCTAGCATCAAGGCCTCAGCTCCACCTCAGATGATCAGATATTAGATTCTCATAGAAGCTCTGGTTCCTGGTGCTAAAAAGGTTGGGGATCACTGCTCTGGAGTGTATATACTAAATTACATTCTCACCAGCAGCACTTGAGTGCTCTTGTTCCCCCACAATCTCACCCACACTTGATGCTGTCCATCTTTTAGATTTTAATCAGTATACAGGATTGGTTTAATAGCATGAGTCTCAAATACAGTCTCTGGACAGTAGCATCATCACCTAGGAAGTGAGTTAGAAATGCATTTCCTACTACTACTGCTACTACTACTGAGTCAGAAACTGAAATTGGGCCCAGTAGTCTTTAGGTAAATCTGTTGTACACTAAAGTCTGAAAATCCCTGCTTCAATAAAGTGCTTTTATAAAGACTCCCTTAGCTCTATGTCCAGCTATTTTCACTTTACTACAGCTAACTCAATCTTGGATGTCAATCCTGTTTTCCCAAAAGACATGCTTTGGCATCTATTTGTTGAACTAATTGATTTGGGATGGCATTTCTTTCACCCTATTCTCAATACTGATAAATTATGCAGAATTAAGGATTTATAATGCTTTTGGTGAAAGGCTGGAACACCTATTATTAAAAGTCCAGCTTTTAAGTAAGTATCAAGGGTAGCTTTAAGGAGAACTTTATGCATCTATGAATGCAGTTGGAAACTGCTGTTGCAACCTTGTTTAGTATACTTTAGGGAATGAAAAACAAAGCGTGGTGAACAATAAAGTTTCTCTATACTGACAATCTTACTGAGCATGTTCTTGGGACACCATATAAAAAGAACTAGTGATCTCAGCAAAAACAAGTCCGATGCTTTTACATATATTATTTCACTAAAGTCTTGAAAGGCAGGCAGGGCAGGAGCATAGTCATCTCTATTTTATAGATGAGACAACTCAGAGATGGTAACTTGCCCAAAGAAGCCCAATGACCAAGTAATTGCAATGTGTTCAGTACTGTACTAAGTGCTTCATTTACAATCTCTTATTCAGTCCTTGCCACAGACCATATGAGGTATGGTTTAATAACTACTTCTCATCTTAAAGGGGGAAAATGGGGCTCAAATTGGCTAAACTGCATACTTAGAAACACGCAGAAATTGAAGAAGCAACAATTTGAACTTTTCTACTCTGTTTTGCTCTATTCCACATCCATTCCATTTCTTGAGAGGGCTCTTCATTGACACCTATGAGATATCAGGAAAGTCTGTTTCAGAGAGGCTGGACATTTTTCTCTCTGGGTGCACCTGGTGTCACACAAGGCCTCTGTTTATGTTCCCTTAGGTAAAAAGTACCAAGGCAAAAAAAAAAGTCTAAATTAATTTCTGTACTTGTTCTTTGTGGCCAAAGCATACAAACCTACTAATTTTAATCTACCCAAAATAGGAATCGATGAACTTATTTTCAATAGAATAGGATTTCAAAGTAACACATAATATTTCCTATCTAATGATAAATGTAGCTACTAATTTCCTAAGGTAAATTAAGCACATTCATGTTGTGGTCCCCAGAGTTTCAAGAATGGTTTATTCAACATAATTTTAAAGACTCAGAATAACAGAGTTTGAAACCTGGCTCTGCCATTTATTAGTGTCACCTGGCCATTAAATGGGCAAGTCATTTAATTTCTCTGAGCTATCGCTTTCTCACCCATAAGAGGAGAATAATAATGCCTCTATTTTCGACCTTAGAGCACTGTTGTAAAGATCAAACAAAACAATAAATGTAAAAACAATATATGAAGTGAAAATCACTACCCATACAATTACCATGATGATGACTATTTTGGTTCCCAGCTTTTGCCCATCAGTACTAGTTCTAGTTTGGGCCACAGCACAATAAAAGCTCTCATTCTATTAACGTATTCTCCCTACTCGCATCACCTCCTAGAACAAAATGAACCATTACCACGGTCACCAATTGTAACAACCAAGCTATTGCCCACTTTTCGTGGAACTATTTACTAATGACAACCAAGGAGACTGAAAATATTTTTCCTGTCATTTTATAATGGCCTTGTCAGGGTAAGTCAAAGAACTTCAAAGAATCAAACATCAATGAAGAAAGATGACAGTTTCTAAATTTACCACCTCTACTTCCATCTCTCTGAAGGCTGATTTCTTACTTAGGCCCTGTCCCTGACAAAAGAAATGCTTCAAATAAATTAACCAAAGTCAAATATAATCCACTATAATGCTATCTTTCCTGGCTTGGTTGGAAGGCATCAAGTGTTTTTCTTTCTTTTTTTTTCTTTTATTCTAATTAGTTTCAAGAATACAGTACATTGGTTAGACATCTATATAGTTCATAAAACGATCCCCCAACTGCTCCCTCCCTCTCCTGACCCTACACTTAGCCAACATATTAATGTTAACTGCATTCCCTATGCCATGCTCCCCATCTCCATGATGATCCATCAGCTACTAATTTGTACTTCTTTAACCCTTCACCCCATTCCCCCAGCACTCCAAACCCCCTCCCCTATGTTACCAAATTGTCCATTATATTTATGAATCTATTTTTGATTAGTTTGTTCTTTTTATTCCTTAGATTCCACGTAGAATTGAAATCATATAGTGTTTATCTTTCTCTGTCTGACTTAAATACCTTCTAGGTCCATCAAAGCAATATCATTTTCTATCCCCTTCCTTTTCATATGTAGGGGTCTTGTTTTCTTATCCTTTCAGCCACTTTATCTTTTGGTTGGAGCACTTAATTCTTTTCCATTTAAGGTACTTATTAATAGGAATGTAGTTGTTACCATTCTTTATTCCTGTTTTTGATATATGGGAAGCTCTTTATCTATCCTTCAGCTCTAAATGATAACTTTGCTGGATAAAGTATCCTTGGTTGTAGATCTTGGGTCTTCATCCCATCAAATATTTTTGGCCAAGCCCTTCTGTCCTGCATAGTTTCTTTTGAAAGATCAGCTGCCAGTCTTATGGGTGTTCCCTTATAAGTAATTATCTGTTTTTCTCTTGCTGCTTTTAATAGTCTTTCTCTGTATTTAACCTTCGGAATTTTAATTATGATGTGTCTTGGTGTGGGCCTGTTTGGATCCCTGATTTTTTAAATTCTCTGAGCTACTAGAGGTTTTATGTCCATTTCCTTCACCAAGTTAGAGAAGTTTTCCATCATTATTTCTTCAAACGGCTGTTCAACATCTTGATTTTCTTCAGTTATGCCAACCAGATGGATATTTGGACACTTAATAGTGTCCCATACGCACCTTAAATTATTTTTATAGTCTTAGCATCTCATCTCTTGCCATTTTGATTGTGTGTCCTTGTCTTTCCCATCCTCTAAATAGGGCATTTGATCCTTTTCTTTATTCACTTTGTTTATTCTTTTGTTTATTCCATTTAATATACTTCTCATCTCAGATAATGTGTTATTTCAAACTGGTTCCATTTTATAATTTTCACTTCAATTTTTATGTTTTTATCTCTTTGTTGAAGTTCTCTACACTTCCCAAAAGGTCACTGAGCATTTTTATAGCCAGTGTTTTGCACTCTGCATCTGTTAGATTACTTGACTCCATCATATCAGGATCTCTGTTCTGTTCTCTAATATGGTTTCTGCTTCTTTGTCTTCCCATTTTGGCTGCTTTTCTGTGTCTATTTCTATGTACTATGCAAAGCTCCTAAGTCTTCTAGTCTTATTAGTGTGGATTTGTGAAGTAGGTGTCCAGTGGCACAGTCCTGAGAGGAGTTCAGCTGCAGGCCAAACTTAGCCCAAGCCTCTACCCCTCCACGGCCACCTGTTAAGATTCAGCAAGCAATCCACAGATGCTGTGCTTATAGTTGCCTCAAAAGGCCGCACCAGAAGCCAAGGCCAGCGTCTCCAGTGTGAGTCCAGGCACTGCTCAGTAAGGAGCACCTGACTCACTGAGGACACACCTGGATGTGGCTTGGGTGGGGCTGTGCGTTGGGGGAGGTGGGGTTTCAGAAATCCTCTGGGCGGAGTGACCTCTGTTATCTAATTTGACATGGTCTGGCTATGAGAGTGGGGGGTGGGCTCAACAGGGAACAATGGATACAGCCCACACTTCTGTACCCAGCGAATTTCACATTGGCTCTCACTCCGACAATGTCTCCCTGTTAGTCCCTGGTACCCCCTGCGCATAGCCTAATCAGCACTGGTGTTCAGAGCAAGCAGGTCTGTTACCGCAAAAATCTATTCATGGATGTAGCCCCTTTAAGAGGCTTCTGCTGCTGCCACAGCCACTGTCTCACTCAGCCACTGGAGACCAGGCAGCCCCGTGTCCTCACCCCATCCTACCTTCGGTCTTTGCAGAGTGATTTCATGAATTTCTCCTTAGTTGTATGGCTTGTTCATCCCAGGCAATTTTTCCTTGCTGCTGCTCCAAGCTTCCATTACAACTCTGATTTGGTCACCAGAGGGACAAACAGAACCTCTATCATCTACACCATTTTTTTTTCTCTCCCATAACTAAACTTGGCTTATGCTAGTAAAAATTTAAAAATCAATACTGAAAAGACTAATTACTAGCATTCACTATTACTCCAAAAGCCAATGCTACTTTATTTTTTAGGTCATTCATTGATTTTCTATAATACCAAGATATAACTCTTTCAGAAGTTTTGTCATTTTCCATCATCTTGAGGACATGGGAGAGGTTTCTAATAACTTGGTTCTAAACACACTAGTCTTACTATTCTATATTTGTCAATGCAAATTTTGTTACTAGCTAGACAATTTTGTCATCATTTAACAAAGCTACTAAGAGCCAGTTTCTTTTCTTTATCTAATGAAACAATTATAATAGCCTATCCCAACTATTTCCAATTTAGGAATCTTCCTTTTTGTGGTACTAGAGAATCTAAACGAGTTTTAGAGAAATAGTGATGATAATCATGACCACAATGATAAAAATAATAATAGCCAACATTTATGGAGTACCTATAATGGGTCAGGCATTGTTCTAAGCATCTTCCATATACCAACTCACTAAATCCTCTCAACAATAGTATGAATGTGGAACTATCATTACCATATAGTTTTAACACATGAGAAAACTGAGCCATAGAAATGCTGAGTGGCTTGCTTGAAGTTACAAAACTGGTATGGCAGACCTGAGATTCAAATTGAAGCCACCTGAGTTCAGAGTCTGCTCTTAACCCCTATACCATGCACCTTCAATTGTTCCTAGTGATGGAAAACAAAGAATTGGTTTTTGGATGTGGAAACAAATCTTACTCTTTTTATATATAAAGCACAGGTATATGTACATAGAGTATGAAAACAGGTATACAGTGTTTCTGTGTATTTAAAATTTCACGGAGGGGTTATTAGGAAAAGTTGTCTAAAAAGGTACATGATCACGGACCCAGGGAGATCGTGAAACAAAGACTGAGAAACACTGCTCTACACTATAAAGCCTCTCTTAGCATGGGAGTAAGACCGACACTGTTTTGCTAAGTAAAAACGATCTGTCACTCATTGTTTCATTCAATGAATATGAATCATGGTCTTATTACGCTCCAGGCACTAAATATAAAATGGTGAACAAGACTTTAAAGTACCCTTTCTTTAAGGAACTACCAGTCTGTCATCTAAAGAGGCAAATTCAATAAATGTGATAAGCACTGGTAGGAACAATGACAGGATGCTAACTTATGCAGACTTGAGGAACAGAGATAGTTTTAAACCATTTCTTAAGAGAGATGATGTCTCAGTTGGATCTTAATGTTAGAGTAGGGGTTAATTAGCCTCCAGTGAAGGAGTGGAGCTGAAGAGAGTGGAAGGGTGCCCCAGACAGAGATACCAACAGCATGTGAAAAGACTCAAAGTCACAAGAAACCATGTACGGTATGAAGTGAACAATCAAAAAGGGGAAAGAACTTGGGAAAAAAATAAAAAGGTGATGCTCAAGTAAGCAATAGCCAGGTCAAAAAGGACCTCATAAACCAAGCCAAGAAATTTGGACTTCACTCTGAAGGATACAAAAAGCCAGTGAAAGATTTTCTGTAGGAGAATGACATGATCAAAACTGTCCTTCAGAATTTCTTTGGCTACAACGTGAAAGACAAGTTGTAGAATTAAGATAAGAGGAATAAAGACAAGAAGGGACTGCAACAAGAATAACTTACAACATATGGTTCTTTTTCACACCTGTCCTCAGAGTGAGTGACCATATTCTACAATTTTCAACTGACTAAACAGTTACATTTCTACCTCTTTTGCTCTATATCCATTACTATATCAATAGCAAAAGTTAGGAAAGCATTCTGGGATTTATAGATATGGTATGAAAAAAGAAAAAAAATAACAATCATTAAACAATATGATAGACTGTCTCTTCAAGAAGTAAATTACTCACAGTGCCTTCAATCTCTGAATAGAGTCCTGACCAAAAGCTGAAGGTACTTTTATCCAGCTGATACAGTCGCGATTTCTCAAATGTTGCTGAATCCATAATCTGTCCTAACTCCAGTGGTACATGAGTTGTTGTTTTATATATCCGTCTCTGAAATATTTTGAAGAAAACACTTTAATGAAACAGTCTAACCAAATCCTTATTTATTACTGTAGTCATTTATTATCAAATATCAAATGGTTTATAGCATTAACTTGTTGCTTAAACCTATTGAATCTAGTTTATACATACACAAATAGTGCGTTTGATCAAACACACTGACTACTAAAACAACTGATGCAGGAAACTAAAAGTAGAACAAGAAAATCTGAGGCTAGTTGACTTAGGTAAAATTAAAATCAAGGCTGTCATCACATTTCAGTTTGCATATGTAAACCAAAATTGTAACATCACTAATGGTACCACTCATCCCAGGTATAACATACATACTATAATACAGAAAATAAATTCATGGAGAGGAGGAAACAAATATGCTAACCATGAATATTATTAATAGCTATTGTGGCTAGTTATTAAACTTGATCCTAGAGGCCAAATTAAGGGAAATTTGAGGAATGACAGACAAACATAACAAATGTTTGAGAAAGACAAACTTTCTCATTATACCATATTCCAAAAGGTAATTTCACCCCACAGGACATAATACAGAGAGCAGATACCAAAAATATAATGGACAGCATCTTCTACAACAGTTTTACAACAAATAGCTTTAGTTGTTGTACTTCTTACCAAACTCTCAATAAAACACATTACATGAAAGCATAACCAAGTAGACAGTATAGAAAAGTAGTTACTGTAACGAGGCTTATTATTAAAGTAAGACAAGCAGATGTTCAATACTGCATCCCCAATTTACACACTACATATTTACTTTATGCAAAATATCATCTCTAGGCCTACAAGATTCTGTACTAATGGAGCTATCTAAAGAGATATGTCAGCTTAACACTTCTTTGAATTTCCTGAACTAAGAGATCAAGATATAACCCAGATACTGACAGATATAGAAAAGTTAAAAATTTCAATTTAAAGATTCATGCAGAATGTAAACTGAGAGAAGAAATCTGCAGAGGAAATTTCCAGCAGTTAAAAAGAAAGGTTTTCATAACCATCATGGTTGACATAATTCAGCAGCAACATAGAATGTAGGTAAAGCAAACTAGCAATGAGAGACTGCAATAAAGCAGTCAATTAAACCTAAAATCTATCTCGTTTAAAAGTCCAGCTCTCTACTCCATCAAGCTGTTATGATAATCTCCAGGGAATACTTATTAGGTAACTTTCACTTGATACTTGTTTTAATTAAGCAAAAAATAATAAAGACCCCTTTAAAATAAGAAAATATTGTTCTTTGGGCAAAAACAATATACTGTATACTTTTTTTTTTTTTAAGGAAATAGAGTTCAAGTCCTTGGAACAACTGAGAAATCTTTATTTTCAGAAAATGGTTTCCTAATCCTATGGTTTTGCATGATGATTACCACAAATGGCACGAGGAGGCTGTGATTCTAAAATGTTAGCATCTTCCTTTTGAAGGCTTATGAGTCACTGCCAAAAGAAAAAAGAAAAAAAAGGAAGCCTGGCAGGATCTTAAGGAAGCTGTGGTACAGGCACAAGAGCTAGAGCCTGACGAGCCGGCAGCGCGGCTTTCCCTTTCACCAGGCCTTAGGTGGCCTAGGTCCCACGATCACGTAACTGAAAACGTCCCTGAGGCACCAGATCCTCTCAAACGCGACCCCGCCATCGGGCCACGTTAGCAGGCTCAGTAGGGACTCTCAGAGTCGAGACTGGTGCTGGGGCCACAGCATCCATCCAGGAAACCGGCGCTGGCCTAGGGCTGGCCGGGTGTCGGAGTTGGATGGCCCGTGCCCAAGCTCACCTGCCGCTGTGCTAGGAAAGTCTCCCAGAGATACACCGCCCAGGAGAACAGCAGCACGGCCCCGAAAATACGCTTCTCGGCCGGCATCTCCCACAACGGGTCCAGCGACGCCCACATCCCCATGGCGGCCCGGTTACGCCAGCTCCCTCAGCGTGCTCCGGCGCCACACCAACACGGTCCCTTCAGAGCGTCCCGACAGTGTTACAGCGATATCCGTCCCTTCCGAGAGCCCCTACCCCGACACCCGCCCCCACGCCACCCCACCCCACCCCACCCGCGCCGCTCGCAGTGCTACAGAAACACTCTTCCCCATGCCGACGCCCTCTAGAGCCGCCTAGTTTCTGCCCGAAAAGGGACAGCTCAGCCTGCCTCACTTCCGGCCCGAGGAGGCGAGTTCCGAGTTCCGGCCTCCGCTAGCGCCGGCTCCGGACCTGCGCACACTGCGCTGTGTTGCACCAACATTCTTCCCCTGCTCCTCTACGCCAGGTGCCTGCGGAGGGTTCCGGCTTCACTGTGGAGCCCGGCCGCGCCTTGGAGCTGTCGGCCTTCTCGCTTCCGGAGCGGCAGTTGCGTCTCTGCGGTTCGGGAATTGCCCACCTGGACTGCCGCCTGTGCCGTACTTTCTCGGTCCAGGACAAGCCCACTGGTAGTTAGCACTGTGCAGGAACTAACGCAGTGGGGGCCGCCACTCCCGCCCTGAGGTAGCCGGAAAGGACCGGAGAGAAGCCGACTTTCCAGGCTCTAACCTCTCTTCCTCTGACTCGCGTTATTCAGACTGTGGTATTGTTCATCCCTAGGATATCTTAAGACAAAAGAGATAGTATAAGTGAGACTAGGCATTATAAGAGCAGTATTGTGCCCTGTATGGGAGTATTCTGAATTCAGGCATGTTAGAGTAGGAGGTAGTGATGAAATTTCATTAATTTTCATCCTCCCTCAGGGAGGTCAGAGGCAGCATTTAGCCTGAGAGTGTGCCTGGAGGAAAGCAAGGATAGCGTTGGTTAGAAATACCTTAACTGAAAGAGCATTACTTGATGTAGGGCCAAACTCAGAGCTCAGGTGCCATGTCTGTCTGGGAATTCAGAAGTGAAACGTGATCACAGGCACGCCTGTTAACATATTTGTTCGAATTGAAAAGCTGATTTTTTTTGACAGACAAGTTTCACTTGGTTAATTGGTTTGACAAAGAGACTGGCGTTGCTAATTTGCATAATTATTATTTACAATAAATTGAACTAAATACAGCTGCAGCTAAAATTACAGTGATATTGTCATGCTAATGTGTTGAAATTAACAATATCTTGACTTTCCCAATTCTTCCTAAAAGCTTCTAAGTGAGAGTTATCATAATTAAAAGTCACTTGAGAAAATGATGGACACTAAGGACAAAATAAATTCTTTTGCATGTCAGATTGTTCGCAGCTTGCAACAGAGTTGGTGGTGCACCTAATTAATTGATGTGTCAGCTAGCAAAGGAACACTTTGATTTTTGGCATATAACTCGGAAAAGGATTGACATTACTATAACAAAACTACTAGCATTCCCATCTATTTTTGTGAGTAATATTTCTTGGCACTGTATCTGTGAAGCGAAAAAAATCTAGCAGTAAGAAAAAGTCATTCAGACAGATGAATTAATCAGTAGGAAACCCCATCCATCTCACTGAAACATGTATTCCCAGTAGAATTTTACCTTTTTCTATATTATCAAAATTTGTAATCGTATCATTTTGAGTATATTTTAAATTATTAATTGTAATTATAATGGTAGTGATTGGTCAATTCAGAGAATTCTTTCTAATGCATAGACCCAAACAATTACAGGAATTTTTAAAATTTTACTTTAATACATACATCACAAAGAAGTGATCTATAAAAGTTTTTCCAACATAAAAAGTATTGCATTTGCTTAATATTTTATTGGGGAGTAGAACAAAATGTAAATCAGAGATGATAAAAGAACAATGTAGAATTAATGGGTGTTAAAGAGCTTAGTTGTAATTTTTAAATGGATGATGGTAGTTATGCAATTGTTATGTAGATTCTATTGGATACATTATAAAAAGTGATTTTACAGATTTATCTTAAATTGTCATTATTTACAATTTGCCAGAATTTAAATCCATTGCAACTATTTAATGATGAAAACTTAAATATCAGCTTTAAAATATAAGTTATAAACACTTTTTCAGAATTCTCTTTCCCTGAGCTATCATTGGTATGCCCACCTTAGTCTTGTCTAAATTTGTCAGGGTCCATCCAGCCTACTGCAGTTAGTCCAAAGCTTCACCGAAGCTCCTGCCACTCAAACTGTGGCTAAGAGCACAGGTTTAGTCCGGCTGTGTGAGTGCCAGTCACAGCTACACCACAACACATTATTAGCAAGTTACTTAACCTCTCTGTGCATCAGTTTCTCATCAGTAAAATGAGAATAATAGCTTTTACCTCCTTGTATTCTGAAGATCAAATGAAAAAAATCATATAAAACTCTTAGCAATGTATCTGGCTGTCCCAATAAAGATATACTTGGAAGAATTGCATCATAGTGTTGATCTGTCACTGTGTGTCTGAAAAGATAGGGGAACAGGAGTCCAGTATGTTTCTAAAAATTAAGACTTTAATTCACTCATTTATCAACAAATCTTGAGTGTCTAAGTATCAGGTATTGTTCTAGGTACTGAGATATAACAATGAACCAGAGACCTTTCCTCTCCTATGCTTAAATTTTCTGTGGGGTGGGATGGATGGAGTTGATAAATAATAAGCAAATATGTAACAGTAAAATTGGAGGAGGTGATACATGCTATGAAAAGCAGGGGAAAAGGGATATAGCATATTGCCATGAGGGCTACTACTTTAAGATGGTCAAAGAAGACCTCTCAGATTCACTGACATTTGAGCACAGACCCAAAGAAAGAGAAGAAGCCATATAGTATTTGGGAAATGTATGCCATGCACAGTAAACAGCAAGTGCAAAGACCCTGAGGTGGGACAATGCATCTTAGCACATTTGAGAAATAGTAAAAGAGTCTAGAAAGAATGGAGAGAATAAGAAGTAGAGAGAGTGCAGATCATGCCATTATAAACAGTCTTTCAGTTAAGAACTTGACTTGTACTCAGAGTAAAAGAATAAGCCATTGGAAGATTTTGAGCAGAGTAGTAACATGATTTCTTTGACTACTGTGTAGAGAACAAAATGAATGAGGACCCAGATGGAAGAAGAGAATCCATTTAGGAGACTATTTTAAGAATTGAGGTGAGAGATAATGGTGGCATAGGCTAGGGTGATAGTAGTGGGGAGAAGTGAATTATGGAAAGGGAATAATAACTCATTTTCCTTTTGCAGGAAGATAGTGTTAATAGAGGGACTCGTCTGTCTGGAGTCTGAAATGAGAGCCTCAAAACAAGCTATTGTCAATATTTTGCCAAAGAAGAGAGACTGAATTTGGAGGATAAGGATTCTTTTTCCTAGAGTGGACATCAATTTAGGGTAGTTCATCTACTCCACCTAACCTGAATGATAAAATGGCTCTCAAGCCCTTTTCCTATCTTGCCATGATTCTCTACTTGCCAAGCATCCAAGTTCCCTTAATTGATGCCCTGGACATAAATGCTCTGATCTCAAGAAAAGAATGACACATACAGGGAATGAATACTTGGTATCAACCTCCTATGACTGTTGTGTGAATCATACATTCATTCTGGGGAACTGAGAGCCAGGAACAAGGTGAACCCATCAGTTTCTACCCTCCTTTGTATCTAGCTCATCCTATGTTTCTACAGGGACTACCAAATCTTTGTTACTCCCCTGTTTAAAAAGCTGTCATGGTCCATTTCTAACAGTACGGTATTACCTTTAAAGGCCCTTCAAGATGAAATGAGACGAAATGAAATGAAATGAAATATATCATTACCTGATGCAAGTCTATTCTTCTAGGCCCATCTTCAAACATTTTTCCTTTGATATACCTGAGTGGTAATCAAGACAAAATGACTGGAACTATGCAGGAAGACACTGAAATTTAGATTGCACCAAAAATTGAGACATTGACTTAAAAGGTTGCATGACACTCTTTCAGCAGCATAGTAAGCAAACTTCCCACTCACACTGTCAGAGAATGCATATTGTTAACTCCCATCTGTTCTGTTTGCAACATCATGAATTATAGCTGATTCAAGGATGAGGTTAGTGTGTCTTATAAAGCCAAAATCTTTCATTGCAGCTCTAAAAATAACCAGTTTTTCAGCCATCCTTATTTTTATGTGAATCCATGATATTCCCACCAGCAGTATCATCATTTCACTGTCAACCTATGTTACTCTTTATGGGACAACTCAATATCACCTCTGCAAAGCCTTTCCTAGCCCCACCCTATATTCACCAACCCATTTTTGCACTGAGTACACTGTACAGTGAAGTCTCATCTTACACAGGTAATATATGTTAATACCAGTGCCTGGACAAAAATTATGATCGAAATTACCCTTGGAAATCCTTTGGAAGACTGCAATATTATCTCCTAGTGGACAGCATAGTCAGTTTTTATTCAGAACAATAAGTAACTGCTTGCACACCAAATGAAATATTTCATTAAGGTGTCAGGTGTTAGTGTTTTAATGAATGTAATCATTTATTGTGGCAAAAATGCACACAAAAACTTGTGGACCATCTACTATCTTCTCCCCAGTAGGCCATCCTCCCTGTCAAACCGGGATTCACATAAAGAGAATCCCTCTAAGTTGAAGATGCTATGACCCCACTGTATTAGAATTCCTTGTTCTGAAATTACCTGTCCAATCAGCCAAACGGAGTGCTCTTAAGCACTCAGGACAGATTCTCAAGGATTATCACAATGTTCAGCACAGAGGGTGGTATCAGTAAAAGTTGTATAAAATTAAACAGTTGCGCTTATGTCCACCCCACCCTTGCACACCTCTGAGTATTTAATGTAGGGAGACTCCTGGGCCAAATAAGTACCTTTAGGCTAAAGACCAACACAAGGGCCAGCCTACCCCTACAGGAAAGTCCACAGCATTGCCCTTAAATAGCACTTTCTTGCTGTCTTTATTATATTCAATCCAACCTCTTCAGTGTGGAGCTCAAGGCCATCTCCCTAGCACCCTCCCTTTCCCCACTCCCATGGATTCCTGTTTGGCTGTCCTCTTCTACATGGCTGCTTATGGTCTCCAGCCTGCCAAGTGGGCACCACAACCTCAGAGACATTTTTAACCACCATTATACCCCCCACATTATCCAAATCCACATACAAGTCGATGCTGGGTCTTACTGAATAGAGAGCCAGTCCTTGCAGGATAATTTCAATATAGTTCTCTGTCTTTATTGACACACCACTGCATACATGGGGGAAACAGTGCTTTTCTGGAAAAGATTGGAGTCCATCACATTTCAGATGTGGAAGTAAACCCGGATGTTAGCAAGGGACTCTGGCAGTCGGAGCAACTGCAGTAGGGCTCAGAGGAGCAATCCTTCTTCATGGAAGGTTTTTGGGATATGATCATCCCCTCCAAGTCCTTCACTTTGTTTTCCACCGTCTGAAGTTTTTTCAAAATTTTCTCTTGCAGACCCAAGGACAGGAAAAAATTATTATTGTCTTGACCTGGGAGACCACTCCCTTCTGGGTTGACCAGCAAAGCCTGAATAAAATCTGAGCCCTTCTTGTAAAGTTTGTAGAGTGTGATTACAAACAACAATATTTTCTAAAATAAAACAACAGAAGTTGAATGTTATTTGTTTATTCATGTGAAATGCCAGTTTACTACAGATGCAAAATAAAATAAAACCTAATAGCAACAATAATTCCTCATTCCTTTGCAAAGCTTTATATTTAACAAAACATCTTTACATCTATTTAATCTTTTGATCCTCACCACAAAATGGAGTGGAAGGCAGATCAGGGATTATACTTATTTAATTAATAAAGATTATCATAATAGATACTATTTGTTGAAAGTCTGCCACATGCAGGGTTCTGTGTTAGGGGTTTCCTTGCCTATGCATGACCTATCGATGTAGAAAAAAAAATAGAACTGAATATCTATTTAGATACTTTCCAGTTTGGACTCAGTCATTATCTAAGGTCATATACTTGGAAATGGTAGATCTGGTACTGAAATAAAGGAATTCTAAAAAACTGGATTTCCTGATCATGAAAAAAAATTTTTTTTTAACATATCAAGACAGATTCCTGCCAGGGTAAGAAAAAAACAAACCAGATCATCTTTATTCCTTAATATAATACTAGCACTGCTTATTCAGTACTTACTTATATGCTAAGCTTTATATATAGAGTATCTCCTTTAATCCTCACAACCACCCCAAGGAAGGCACTGTTAGCAAGCCCATCTTATAGATAAGGAAGCTGAGATTTAGAGGTTAAGTGATTGCTCAGTCCCGCAGCAAGTGGCGGTACCAAGACTTAAGCCCCAACAGTGACTCCAGAGCCTGTGCTACTTACCACTGTTACACTATCTCTCTTTTTGGCTGAAGTGTCTTGGTGGGCTGTGAATTCATTTCTGATTGAGCTAAGTATTAACCACAGAAGAGCAGAAACCAGAATTATAGATAAGAGTTTGAGGGGGTTTTGCCTTACCTTCTTGTATTAGCTAATTAAAATGCATGTATGTGAAAATGCATACACACATATCCCTACTAGGGATGATTTAGGTCTGTTAGATTATAGTAAATGAGATTTGAGAGAGGAATTGAATTTACAATCCTAAAACTTGGGTTCAAATCTTAGCTTTTCCAGCTCTCCCAATTTATGTCAACTTGAGTAGGTGATAACCAAATTCCCTCACCTACAAAATGTAGATAATCCCTGCCCTGCCTATAATGCAGGGTTTTGGGAAATTAAGAGAATGCATGTGACTACAAGACCTCAACAGTAGTGATATATGAAAATACATGAATGCTATAAAATGATCTGGTAATAACTTAGCATTTGCCAAGTAAGCCAGTCACTCTTTAAGAAAGCCCTTTTAAAAATCCTGCCTCCTTAAACTTCCACTGAACCTCACTTCACCTCAGGTTCCTTGTCATATGAAAATAACTTCTATCCATTTCATTGAATTGTTGAGATTCTCATAGCATTTTTACTATATTATAAATATAGCTATTATTGTTGATTAAACAGAACTTTGTAAAGTACTATATGTTTCCCCTTAATCCCAATTATATTCCTATTCCCCCAAAGAGCTCCTGTATATTTATAGACCCTCATCTTATTAAAACAAGGAGATAATAAAAACATCATGGTAAAGTAAATGAATATATATATGTGTCTCCTCATCAGTTACGGAACAATGGCACAATAAGATCAGAAAGGCCAAACCCAGTTATAGTCGTGGTGCCTAGTCTATAAAGGCACCCCACATGGTGTCTAGCACACAGTAGATACTCAAAGATGAATAAGAGATCAAATAAATTTTGGGGTATGGCTGCCTTCTCAGGTTATGAACTTGTATGATCTATTTTATTACATGATGAGCCAAAGACCATTGTGAGAAAGAGCATTTTTATGCTCAAAACCTAATTAGTAGAAGTTTTTAAGGATAACTCAGTTTCAATCAACTTCAGAGACAAGGTTCACCCTTGCATATCTGCATAGTCTTAAAACTGGGTGGCAGCAAGATGAGAAACAATCAAACTTTATTTTATAACTATTTAAATTTCTCTGTAACAAAAGAGAATACCTGAATTGACCGAATACTTCGTTTCCATAAGGCATATAGTCCAGCTCCCAACAAAATCAAAAAGAAAATCCCCAGGATAACTTGCACAGCCGGAGGAAAATTATCTAGTAAACCCAAATTTGTTTGTTGAGGTGCACTGGTCTCTCCCAGAGTTGCTTGTAGCCAATTCCATATCGAGCTCAGAGAAATATAATCTATGATGTTGTCCCAGAGAGATGAAGATGAAAATGTTGACATTTTAATAAGATAGCAGCCTCAGGAGCTACATTTGCAGAGGCTTCCGGAACTTAGATATGAGTTAGGGAGAGTAGCCTGGGAGTCCAGGTGTCCTGGAGCCATTGTGAGTTACGTTCTGTGATGTCACCATTCCAAAGGTCAGCTTGCTTCTAACTCAATCAATGAACCTTCTTATTCAAAACCAACCAGGGACTGGCCTGGGGTTTCAGTTCAGTCATATTGCTTTCTCTGATCTTTGGCGAGTCATAGCTCTAGCATGACACTGCCCAATAGAACTTTCTGCAAAGTTAGAAATGTTTTTTTTTATCTGCTCTGTCCAACATGAGAGCCACTAGTGACTTGCAATGTGGATAGTGTATCTGAGGAACTGAATTTTACATTTAATTTTAATGAAATTTAGCCCCATGTGGCTAGTGGTTACCTTCCTGGACAGTGCATAGACCATTTCCAACAATCCATGGAATGGACAGGAATTATTTTCACATGACAAATGAGAAAATTGAGGCTATATGTGGAGATTTGAGGAGACAGATATTTAGAGAGGGTTTTACTAAAGAGCGAATAGTTGGTAAATGTGGAGAGAGGTTATTATTGGATCATTTTGTAGCATTGTTTTTTTATATATCACTATGGTTTAAAAATTGTGATCTTTGGAAGACTTTTAACATATTGGATCCCCATTTTGCTCATCTGTTAACACAGGGAGATTCTACCTCCTTCACAAGTTTTATTTTAGGAACAAGTGGCATAATTTTCTAAGCACTTTGTAAAAAGTAGCATGTTGTACTGAGACCTATATGACATCATCAAATCAATTATTTACTGAGTAGTACCTATCTACTCAGCAAAGAGGGTTGGTATGAAAATATAAAATATATGTATAAAATAGAAAAGCTTACATGAAAATAGTTCACACACAGTATATAATCTAAATTATGAGATCAATTACAAAGATAGCAAGAATCCAAAAAAGGGTTTGCACCAAGAAAAAAGGAAGGGTACAGTAAGGGTGAGAAAGGGTCAGTTATGATAAATGATTTTTAGAAAGTATTGTCTGATGCTATTCCAAGTTGTTCATTCTGGTTGGCTGAAAGTATGGTAGTGGGGAAGACTGGTGAGGAAGGAATAACTGTTTTGTTTTTACAGGAAGGAGAGGTATGGTAAATTGCTTGCAGTGTCAGAGACACATCCAGAAAATGGAGTCTAGAATGCTGATGGAAATATTGTACTAATGTCAGGGTGAAATGGTTTAGGAGTTACTGTTATTGATGTTAAACCAGGTCTGCTAGTGACTGACCGCAGCCGGAATTCTTTGTAGCAAGGACTGAAAGTTAACTTAGGATTTGACTGTAACAGGTTAAGCATAGGTCAGAAACCACTGAAGAATGGTAACCAGAAACTTTGTGAAGATAGGCTTGTGACTGCTGAATCATTACCTGAGACTCCCTAGATACATATTACATGGCACCTTCTACTTTACATGTAAAGCACTTAACACAGCTATATACATTGAGCAGTTTTGGGTCTAATATCTGTCTTTCCTGACTACTATAAACTCAAGGAAGACAGGGACCATGTCCATTTTAGTGATGACTGTATCTCTAGTGCTTGGCACATAGCAGGCATTAAAATGTTTTTAAGTGAATGCAAAGTCCCCTAGAAGAATTCCATCTTTGTAGCCAAAATTGTTCATTCATAAGTGCCCATTACCATATTTGTGTACTAGTTTGAATAGAAGCTTTATAGAGTAGCTCTTATGATAGGCCTTAATGGGTATAATGGATCTGTGTTCAAATTTTGGCTCTCCTATTCGCTAACCTTGTTACCGTGGGCCAACTACTTAATCTGGGGCTCAATTATTCATTTGTAAAGTGGGAGTAATTCTACCTTGTAGAGCTGTAATGAGAATGTGATAATTTGTGTAAAAAAAAAAAAACAACATGAAAGCTACACATACAGATAAGGGAACTGTTATTTGTAGTGATGTTTATGACCAAATATAAGGTATTATAAATCTCAATAATATAAGGTGTCTCAAAGAAAATCTAGGCTGAAAAACCCATTTGTTTTGTTTCCCCACTTAGACACCTGAACACCTCCAACAACCAGGAATTTACCACTATGGAAAGCATCTCAACCTACTTTTAGATAGTGTCATCCATCCAACTACCCATCCAGCCAGCCATCAGTCTGTCATGTCCACTCAGTAGTCTTCCACATGATGCCCTATTAGGACTTTCTGACTTGGACACTGCAACTTATGACATATACACTTGCTTTCAAGCTTTTTTATTTTATTTTTTTGATGTTTTAATAAAGTACACTTCCAGAAGTGGAAGCGGGCCTGAGCAAAAGCAGCTCAAAAGGCCTGCTTTCAAGCTTTTAATAGATTCTTTGTTGCTTTTCAAACACAACTCAAAATCTAGAACATTGTTACAAGTCCTGAAATAACCCGTTTCTGCCTACTCATCCAACCCTCTCTTTTCCCTTTCCCACTTATTCTTTCAACTTGAGCTATATTAGACTTGCCAGTGTCACTACCATATCAACCTGTTGCACCACAAAGCCTAGGCACATTAACTGGATTATCCTCTCTGGCTAATCCCTATTGATTCCTCTAATTTGTTTCAACATTGCCTCCCCAAGGAAACCTTTCATCCTCTCTTTGGTTCCCATCAGTTAGAGCTTCTATTGTCACACTTTACTTTTAGTATTTCACTTAATGTTTATTTCCTGACCAGATTCATGTCCATGATGCAGGAAACTTACTATGTCATGTTCAACACTCTGATCCCCAGGAGCTAGCAGGTGGTTATAAATATCTGGCTATAGTTTTCCTGTGCCTCCTGTCTTTTCCATGCTAAATGTACCATAGGTTGACAGGTTAAATCTCTTGACTATCTTGGTTACCTTCTCCAAATGTAGGGTCACAGAATCTGTTCTCTCAGGTGTAGACTCAGCAGGTCATAGTAGAGTGGGCCACTCTTTTTAGTCTTGGTTTTACATAATTGGAGGCTTTGCCTCTGAATCAGTAGTACAAAACCAAGAGGCATTAGTCTACTGTGGGGGTGGGAGGTGGGGAGTAAAGGAGATTGAACAACTTTTATTTTAGAAGCTTTTAAGAAAAAACTGACCTTTTCACAAGTCACATGTTACGCACTAAAATAATATGCACCAGTTTTCTATTTCTTTCTCATATGAGATGTCAATACTGGATGTATGACTGGAGATAAATCTGCATGTCTTGGATTTTACCTACACTTCAAACTTATTTCCCACTATTTGCTTTCACAAATAATATACTCAATTATAGAACCGTGGTATTTTGGGTACTTTAAATAACCACCTGCGACTTTCTATCTTCCTGTACCTTAAGTTCTCCTCCCTGATATTCTTTCAGTCCTAAGAGATTGGAAACAAGCTCCACCTCTTCCTAGCTTTTATCAGCTAGGCAAGACACTTCATATCTATCTTTTTATCTGTCAAATAAGGATAACAGTATTAACTTCATGGAATTATGAAAATTCAAAGATAATTTTATGTAAAGGGCTAAAAAAAAGTATAATTACCCTCAATTCTCATATAACTTCCAACTTTGTATTTTAGGCCATTGCTTCTAGAACTTTTCTGTGCCTATGAGTCATCTGGAGATCTTATTAAAATGCAGATTTTGGTCCAGAAGGTATGTAATAGGGCCTGGCATTCTATATTTCTAACAAGCTCCTTGGCGATGGCCATGCCACTGGCCCACTGCCACGCTTTGATTAACAATGTTTAAGTTACCCCAGCCCTCACATTAAAGTTCCACAATGGCAGATTCCTTAACAAATTTACATTGGTATTTTAATATCCCTAAACATCTGGACCTACCTTTAAATACGTATGTAAATATTTGGCTAATGACTAACTGTCCTCCAACAATTATGTCCTTGACAGTGCAGCTCTGAAGTTGGCAACCTGGGACTGAGAAGGGATAGATTGGAGATGGAATTCCTAGGGAGGCTAATCAAAAACTTTCTTCCCTATCATTCCCCACATTCTTTCACACATATGCTCATGAACATGAGGAGACACTGAAGCAGAATTCTGGATCAAAAGCAAGAAAGTAAGTGTCTGGCACTTTCTATCACTACCCATTATTTTATGAGGCATTCTTATATTGAAAAGGCTTTGAAAACATAGTCAATGTTTCCAGGTCTAGGACAAACCCCAGAGACATCAATAAATGGTACTAAAAGCTACAAAAACCACCCTTTGATCTGTATTATCATCACACAGTCAGTTGTCCATGCTGCTTTTAACATAAACATTGTCCCCAATAACTATCAAATGAAGCAAGCTGCTTCAACTGGAATAGAAAATGTTAGGAGCAACCATTTGATCCTAGGTACTTAAAAGCAAACTTTCAGTTGGGTTCTGAAAATTAGGGTTTTGTTCCACTGCAAACAGACTCACTTGGTCTTTCCAAGGGGTTAGGAGTGGTTAAATAGATGTAGTTCAGTCTTAAGGAAATTAGCAACTCTTATTTTGAGCTAAAATATGAATTTTTTTTAAAGGGGTCTATGGCCATGCCACCCTGAACACGCCCCATCTCATCTGATCTCAGAAGCTAAGCAGGGTTGGGCCTGGTTAGTACTTGGATGGGAGACCACCTAGGAAGACCAGGTGCTGTAGGCGATAAAAAAAAGTAAATAAAAATTCTCCCTCAATGTAAATGCTTAATTTAAAATGATTAAAAGGGGGGGGCATCAGTTGTTTCTCATGATCAGATCACAAAGAGACCTTTCAAAATATTTACCCTTATCTTCTCACTTTATAGTGAGGACACTGAAGCCTGCAGAAGAAATTAGCTTAAGACCCAAGGAGTCAGCAGTGGCCTCAGCCTCTAAGCTGTCCCACTGTTTCTGCCACTATGTTTGAGTCATTTCATAGCTAACTGGTGCAGGTGGATGAAAACTTAAGAGAATAAAGAACACACTGCTTTCCTTGTCAGTAGACACAGATGTCCCACAATACACTGAAACTCGGCATATCTTAAGACCAAGATCATGTTGGCTTTCCATCCTCTTCTCCAAAACCCCCTTTCCCTTTAGTCCCACTGCAACTGGTTGCGTCACTATCGAATCTACGTTTTCCTCAAAACATTTTCGTCACTCTCCAAGGCCCACCAATCCTCTTCACAATTCTCAATTTTGTTTACTCTTACCTCTACTGAAAATGTCAGTACTCTCACTACCTCTGCCTCAATTAATCTTATTACCTACCTATTGTTTCCATTCTCAGGCCCTCAAATCACACTCATTTGAAGTGATTTATAAATTATTATTTTGTTTAAAATCCTTCAAAGGCTCTCATCTGCCTAAGGACTCAAGTCCAAACTCCTTAAGTGTTCATGGTTTGGTTCTTGCTTCTCTCTCTCTACAAGAAATCTCACTCATGCTGGTGCTCCTGCTCCATTTACTCTTGTCAAATGATTTGTAGTTCCCTGGACACACGACTTCATACCTCTGAATTTGCTATGCCCTTCATATTCTACTTGGCATAACCTCTTTCCCTTCTATCTGGACAACCCCTGGACATCCTCTTCTGGGAGCTATTTTGACTCCCAAAGCTAATTACTCAATGTGAGAATTTTCTTCCCACAAAAATATTTTAAGACAATAGTAATTCAAAAATAAGCTTGATCTGAATGGTTTGGTTAATATGAAATAAAAAACTCGGGTAAAATATAAGTGTACATTCCAGAAAATACAAGTGTAATTCAAGCTTATGTGCATGAACACTCTTTACGAGTAAACAAGAAATGGGTGAAAAATTGTAATTTATTGAAACTCAACTCAAAAAATATAAGATGCTGTAGTGTACAATATATTACACAAAGCACCCTCAGGTGCACATTCAAGTCAAGTAAGAACTCCATATCCCTTTCCCTAGCCCTCCCACCCTGGGATCTTAGTATTTGTTCCATATACAATCATGCACACTTAATTTGAAAAAGGAAGCCCCAATATATTTTGATGTATTAATTAGCACCAAACAAGAGTACAGTTCCATTTCTTTTTTTTTTAATTAACAAAAACCCAATCAATAAACCAACTGGAGAGCTAATGGACTCAGCCAATAGTGCTGACATAGATATTATACATTCATGTAAATACACAGCCTATTCTACCCTAAACAATGGTATAGCTGGTTCTCAGCCTTTGTTCGAGTTGGCAATTGTCCCCATGTTGCAGTGTTGGAGCCAGTCTGTTTCAAAAACAAAACTGCAATTTAGGAACTTCCTACGCAAAGCTCATCTGTCTTTTTTGTTGGAAACAAGTCTAAAATTGGTGTGGAAAACTTAGATCTTTCAAGGACAACAACTGGCCGAAGATAATGAAGCTGTTTTAAGGCAAGCTCTCCACAGTCTGTTAATGCTTTGTCCAATACGACCCTCAAGTTTTCCAAGGAAGGAACTGTTGTCGTCGTCTCTGCAACTATTAAAGGTGGGATTGTAGTTAAGTTCTCATGAATTGCAGAGTCACTGGAAGAATGAGGTATTTCAACTTCAGGGTCATTGTCATTCACCATATCATTTGCCATAACATTCCCTGTTAAGTCATTACTGGGTTGTGAAGAATTATTTAAGTGCTCTGAAGGCTCCCAATCGTCAAAATCATCTTCTTTCTCTTCACTTTCCTGAATAAATTTCAGAAATGAAGATTCAAATCCCATAGGTTTATAAGTCTTCAAATCAAATGACCTGGACTGTGAGTGCTTCCTAAAATTCTCTTTTGGGACATGGGTTGAATTTTTTACAGTGTTCTCTTGCCCTGAACTTTGCTGTCCAGTTTCTGAGTCTTTGATCCTTGGTAAAGGCAGCTGGAAACTTGTGAAGTAAGTCCCATTTTCAGTCCCATCAGAATTAGGTATGGAATTTTCTATTTTACAAGGAGGGGGCTGAACTATATTACACTGCTCCAAAGAAGTGGTTTCTGAACTGTGGTTGCATTTCAAAGTTCCTCTGTAGAGCAGAGGATCTGCCTCATATACCTGCTTGCTTTCTGTACAACCTTTCTGACCTCCATCCCTTTCACCTGGATGAAGGGAATCAGTGTTCTGGACAGGTATGCTATGGTCGCCTGTGGAATGACTGTGCTTTGTGTACTCTGATTCACAGCTTCCATCTTCTTCTTTCTTTATATAGGGCTCTATTTCGGAAGGGGGCTCCTCCTTAATTTTGGTACCATACTTAACACAAATGACAAGATTTTCCATCTGTTGCTCTAAGTAGGCACTACTCATCTGATGGGTACGTTTGTAATGCCTCACTATGCTGCTCTCCAACTTCACCACAGATAAGCATCCTTGAACCATACAGGGGTACTGTGTGTGCTCAGAATGCTCCACACACATATGGAGGGCTTCAGCTCTTGTTTTAAAAGTAATTGGAGCTTTCTTTTCTTTGATTAAGCCACATTTTTTAGCCTTAGCATTAAATGACCTCCTGGTAGTCTGTTGTTCATGCCCCTGAGTGAGAGCTGTTTGACACACCTTTTCACTCCTTAGTAGCCTTTCATTTGCCACTTTCTGGCTTCTAAACAGATCATCATAATAGTCCTTATGTCGGTAATAGACATGTTGAGAATAATTACTGCGATGGGTGAAAATCTGGCCACAGCCATTAAGATCACAATGAATTTCATAATCTGAATGTATTTCTCCTTCAATATTATGCTGTTCCATCAAGTGGTGCTTCAACTTGCTGAATGTAAAAAAAACAGCAGGGCACTGAGGCTGGTTACAGGAAAACCTTGCTGCAGATTCAGCTTCAGAAAGCACTTTAGGCTCTTCAATATGGTCTAGATTATGAGAGTCACTACAGTGCTTAGCAAGAGCTTTGGAACACAAGAAGCGCTTGTTACATTCTTTGTATTTGCAAGCAAATATCTTTTTACATTTGACAAGTTCCCTTTTGGTTCTTGCTTTGTCTTTCTCTAAACATAACTGTTCTTTGTTGTACTGATGTACAGTTCTGTAATGACGAATCAAGCCTTTTAGATTGGTGAATGAGGAGTTGCAAGTTTTATGAATACAATGGAATGGTTTGTGGTACTTATTCAAAATATAGCAGAGATTTCCTTTAGCAACAGTTCTCCTGCTACCTCTTCCCTCTCTTCCTTCTTGTTCTTCTCTATGGCTACCTATTGGGGATGAAATATCAGATGTTTTACTTTCTGTTTCTTCACAAGATGACTCTAAATCTGTTTCTGAACTGCATTCATCTTTTTTGGAATGACAGTGGGGCTTCTCAGAGTTACTGCTGGGATCACCTCCAAGTTCAGCAGAACAATCATTTTTCAAAATGTCTACCGAGCATGGGCCTTCATGATCACATTTTTCACTATCTAACAGTTTGTGAGTTACTCTGTCACTGCCAATTTGATGTTTATTTTTATAATGAATCCTAAGGTGTGTTTTTCTTGTAAATGACCTTTGGCAAATATGACACTGGAATGGGGAATATCGATGCTGAAACATGGTTAACTGGAGGACTTTTTCTTTTGAATAATTATGCTTTTTAAGATAATGCATTAACAAAGCCTCTCTGGTCACAAATTCATATTTGCATCCTTGAAGCTCACAGAAAAAAGGCTTAGCTGCCAACTGTGCAAGGTACTGACTTGGCATATTTTCATCTTGATTCTGAAAATTAAGGTCTGTGATAGGTGAAACTGACTGAAGAGATTTAGCACCACTGGATGGGTACCCCTGCAATGACCCTGAGAAAGATCCATGTGTTATCGAGTTTTTCAAGCTTAAATGTTTCAAGCGTAACAGAAGTTCCAACATGGTATCCTCTGTACATGGCCTTTTAGAAGCACAAATAGAGGCTTCTGAAGAATAACCTTGATGTTCTCTTTTACATTTAGTATGAATTCTGTGATCTAGACCTTCATCTGGGGAGTCACTGTTTGTGTCTGAGCTGGGTTTAGGTTCTGCATCAAACTTTACAATTGTTTGATTATGTCCATTATCCAAACAGGGAAAGAGATCTTTTGTCTTTATCTTTTTGGGTTTCAAATGGTATGGATGAACCTTTCGTAGATGTTTCTGCATCCCTCTTGCATTTTTGTATGTGGAACCACAGCCATCAAAACCACAGGTAAACTTAGTCCCATCAAAACAGACTGCCACATTAGAACATTTTTCCTTTAAACTGGGGGACGCAAAGACTTTCTCATGAGATAACAATATATCCTGCATGTTTTCAGAGTGATCCAGTGTGTCAATTAACTCTTCATTCATAGAAGCTGAAGAGCTATGACTTAACTGATCACTAGAATTACTGTCACTGTTTTCTTTCAGATTTTCTGCAGCTTCTATTTGAGAAGTAGCTGGTCCTGCACAGAAAAGAAGATCCTCAGGTAAATGTGATTTATCAGTTTGGTCAACTAGATGAGGCTTATCAATACCCTCTTGCTTTTCACCTGCTACAGGCTCCTCAAGTTTCACTGATTTCTTCACATCTCCATTTGAACTTTCAACATTATGCATTGAGAGGTGATTCTGGTATTCAATTTTGGAATAATAGAACTTTTTACAGCCAACGAAGTTGCATGTGTAAGATGCATCCCTAAAGTGTTGTGCTTCATGGTGGTAAAGCTGTCCCAAGTCACTGAAAACAATATTACAGCCATTTAATTCACATTTATAACGCAGATCATCATGTTTTTGTTTATGATTAAGTAGTTCATTCACTGATCCAAACCTAGCATAGCAATCTATAGATACACACATATAAGGCTGAGGACCACAATGCACTTGTTCATGCTCACGCAGGTGAAAAGCAGACATGAAATGTCGTCGACAGTAAGTACACTTCTCTCTTCTATTTTTCATATCCAAGTAATGCTTGGCATTTTCATCATTATTTTGGTGTTCAGCTTTAAGATGCACACTTAAGTATTTAAATTGCTTAAACACACGGGAACAGTCTGTGCCAGGACATGGGTACAAATCTCTGTCTTGCAGGTGGCAATCTTCTAATTTGCTGAATGTGACATATTCATGAGACTCTCCTTTGGCTTGTTCGTTCAATGACTGATTTTGCTCCATGGCTACAGCGGGGCTCTTGGGACAAATTCCCTTTTGAGAGCCTTTCAATAGTAATTTCTTTTTAGAGCGGTCCCTTCTGCTTGGTGGCATTTTAACATGTTCCATCACATGAGGAACAAATATTTCTTTTCTCTTGAACTTTTTAATGCAAACTGGACAAGTGTAAATTCCATCTTCCATATGCATCTTAGAATGATGAAGAATTCTGGCCTCTATACATTCCCGTTTACATAACAAACAGAAGAATTTATATTGAAGCCACCTCTGGTATCTTTCAGAAGAACCAATGGGTTTTTTATCTCTTTTCTCCTTGTGCTGATCTGTCAAATCTCTTCTTCTATATTGTTTATCTTCTTTACTTTCCTCATAGTCACTGAGGAACGACTCTAAAACATCTGTGTCATTTATTGACATTTCATAGCCGCTTAGATCATCATCAGAATCTGATGCTTCTTGTCCTAGGAGTTGGTGGCAGTGTCGTTTTAAAGTTTTCCAGTCCCAAAATTCAGGATCAAAAGGCCAGTGCGCTTTTAAAGCTAATAAGAGCTCACATCGAAGAGAATTTGGAACTGGTGCATTTTCTTCATCAAATTTTTGATCTGGCTGCAAATACAGTTCTTCCAACATATTAAACCCATCCAAACTGGGTTCAATTAAGAATTCTGTAAGCTGACAGGCTCGTCTAACTTCTAAATCTTCTGGTAAAAGACAAGCAATTGTTTTACAAACTGATGCCTTCATTTCTTCATCCTCACTCGATCTCAGTTGAAGAGCTCTGACACACAGTAAAATCGACACTCCAAGACCAACATCTTGTGCCTATAAGATAAGCAGAAAAGTAGTCAATTTTTAAATAGAAATATTACATAACTTTCACTGATGAAAAATATACCTTGTACATATATATTTCTCAAAATGTTTAGCGTTCTTAAATTTTTTAAAATTTATTTTATTTATTTATTTTTATGGTGACATTGGTTAACTGGAGTTCTTAAATTTTATCTTAATTCTCTCTTCCTGCAAGTTACATTTAGATGCTTGTCTCAACAATGCAAAGGACTAGATTAGATGTTACAAACATTAACAACAACGTACATTCATATATAAAGTATTCAACTCTATGAGGAACTGCATATTAGAGCAGTCCCTAACCCTTAAGGAATTTACCTATGTGCCAAACATATAAACAATAAAGGCACATAAATTCAAAGAAATTCAGGATAAATAAGGACATTAAAAATTCAAAGGTGGATTTATCTTAAGTTAGGCAAGGAGAAGGGGACTAAAATAAATGGATTCAAGAAGGAACACATATAAATTGAGTCTAAGATAGAATTCACTTTAAGAAACTCATGTCATCAACACTTGGGTGTTTTTAAAACCTCAAGGTTAGAACAAATGACTCGCCTCATTTCCTCCTAATTAGTACTTTATATAGTTACAGGTGTATTGAATCTCAGCATGGAAAAATAACAGAAATTAGAAAATCTCTCTCTAGCAGCAGGCTCTCAGGAACTAGTCAAAAAATCAGGAAGAAGATCTGGTCATTTGTGATAAAAGGCTAGTATATACAAGATGATTTTTTTTTTTTATGTGATAGGCTGAGATGGAATGTGAAAATAACATGAGCAAAGAAAAGTGGGATCATATGGCAGAAGAGCTTAAAATGCATTACTTAAGAGCACAGGATTTCAAGTCAGACTTTGACTGCCTTTGAACCCCAGCTTCACTACAGTGACAAGTTCTTAACTCCTCTATGCCTCAGTTTCTTCATCTGTAAAATGATAATAATGGTAGTATTAGGTTTTCCTCCTAAAGTTGTTATAAAAACAAAATAAGATAATATAAAGTGATTACTACAATGTTGGCACATAGTAAATATTCAACAGATTACCATGTAAAATGAGGATAAATTCCACTGTTCAAATCAGTAATCAATTTGCTAAACAATTATTCCATGTTGGACACCATTCAAAATGCTGGGAACACAAAATAATTGCCATCAATTTATAGAACGTTTACTACATCCTAGGCACTATTCTAAACAAACTCTTTGCATACATTATCTTTATTTTATAGATGAAGAAACCAAGGCTCAGAAGGTTAGTTGCCCAGTGTCACCAGATAGTGAGCAGAGGAGCAAGAATTGAAATGTAAAGCAATCTTTTTCCAGAGCCTGAGTTCTTAATCACTTTATAGCCTACACTGACTGCAAAGTTTAAATGACTTGACTATATCCTGTGTGTCCTTGATATTATATGCCAAATCACTCTGTTCTTTCAGCTAAAAAACCTACCAAATTATGCATGTTCATAAATTTCTTCAAAATTCAGCTCCATGTTCCATATACTAATTCTAATATATTCACTCCTTTAACAAGTAACTGCTTGGTGTATCTGTCCAGAATGTATAATGGTATTTTTAGTTTTTTTTTGAAAAGTGTTTTTAGTGATTTCACAAATTTTACCATTTCAACCAGATTAAGCTGTTTAAGAAAAAAACAGACATTCTTAGCTATTTATCTCATAGTCTTACAAAAAAAGTTAAGTATTAATAATTTGTTGAGAACCTATGAATTATTTAAAAATGTACATGGCTTTCTCCAAGTCCTCTGTGCTCTTACTGACAAATCACAACCTTATATCACATTATGCCATTTGTCAAGATAACTATCATCTAGTTCTGACCCTGCTGTGAACTAGGTGTGTGATCCTTACAGATCACACATCTCTAATTTTTAGTTTTATTATAAAAGCGGTAGTACCATATGTTCCACCAGTGTCCCGTAGGCAAATGAACTGGATTCAAGATGATCCCTCTTCTTATACCTTCTATTTCAAAGTATACCACATCTACATTCATTTTGTCATACTGTTTTGAAAGTCTTGAGAGAGACCCTGGATTCTCTAAAGTCATCTCTTCCACTTATGACTTTCTCAAGTCACAATCCAAGTTTAACAACTCTAAGCACCTTAAAGAGATGATCTAATTTAAGCTCCTTATTTATATAAAACTGAAGCCCAGAAAACAAAAGGGCCCTCCTTTTATACACTGTCACCTTTTGCAGGAGATTTAATGCCCTCATGCCCAGAAAAATTTTTTAGCATCATTAATCTTTTCTATCCCATGGGCTATATGACTAGTTGCTAGCTGACTCCCAATATCTTTTCCCCTCTTCTACAAAAACAGAACACCTGATTTTTATCTGTTTGCAAAGTAACCTGGATTAATGAATATATCTCCTAGCCTCATTGCAGCTAGATGTGACCTCATGTATGTGTTTATATGTACTGGAGAGAGTGGGGAAAGGTATGCCAGAGTGTGTTTTACACCTTTCACCTCCCTTCTTGCTCTCTGGAACGGAGAATGATAGCTGAGATTTGAAAAGTTTTAGAACATGAGATGGAAGCTATGTGTTGACAGGAGACAGAAAGATATGTGGAGTCACTAATGCAACGCTGGCCGGTCTACCTGGATTATCTACCGATGTGAAAAAGAGATAAACTTCTAACTTCTTTAGATCAGTACTATTATGAGATTTCTATAATTCATAGCACAACTAGATCCAAACTGATATAGGTTAGATCACTTCTCTCTTTTAAAATGCTAGAGGTGAGTCAATTTAAAAGAAATTCTACATTCACTCCCCTTCTATCCAGTCTCTATCTTTTTTGCCGTTCAAGCCAAATATCATAAGTAATGATTATAATGGAAAGTATTCTAGACTGGAATTAAAGAAAAATGGGTTCCAGTTTTCCTATACAGTTGTGTAGGAAATTCCTTGGTCTGTGTCAGAAACCCACTTTCCCTAGTCCTCCAGCAGTTTTCTCATGTTCTTTGGTTCTTTGTGGTGAGTAGAAGATGGCCCCCAGCAACCCTCACCTTTGTATAATCTTCCCTTGAGTGTAAGTAGAACCTGTAAATATGATGAGATATTATTCCTATGATTATGTTATATGACAAAAGGGACTTTGCAGATTAAGACCTCAATTCAGTTGATTTTAAGATAGGCATTATACCTAAGTGGGACTGACCTAATCACTTGAGCTCTTAAAATCTAAGTCTGGTAGCTGGAGGAGGTCAGATTCAAAGAAGGATTCCTTGTGCCTTTCCTGCCTCCAAATTAAAGGCATAAATGAAGGAGGTTTGTAGGAGCTGAAAACATTATAGCTGACAGCCATTGAGAAAATTAGGACCTTAGCTCTGTAACTAAAAGGAAGTGAATATTCTCAACAATAAGAATGAGCTTAAAGTGGATTTCCTAGTGCCTCCAGATAAAAACTGTCTGGCCAACACCTCAATTTCAGCTTTGTGATACCCTACGCAGCAAATCTTGCCACACTGTGCTTGACTTCTGTCCTACAAAACTGTGAACTAATACATGGCTGTTGTTTAAAGTACTAACTTTGTGGTAACTTGTTATGCAGCAATAAAAATAACTTTCCTTAAAGATTAAAAAACTTTTTAAGGCCACTTAGAACACTAATTTTTTTAAATAAGGCAAGTTCTATAACTGATTTAACATGTTTTTTCTGTGATTGATAGGAGACACAATATCATTCAGTGATTCAAGTAATTATCACCTAACTTATCTGACCATGGATTTGATTCTGATAACTGTTTTTACCTTTTCCTATCTTCATTGGAGAAAACTAGATCAACATATTTCAAATAAAGTATAGGATACAGAATATTACATTAAAGAAGATAGGGAATATCAAAGATAAAACCATACCTTGACTTTAGTATAAAAACAATCCTTGGGGAAAAAATAAAAATGAAAACAATCCTTGGATATTGTCAAAGTAGTAACCCACAAAACATATCTATGAGCCATTATAGTTATGGGTATATGGAGAGATCAGTCAGGAATAGATACCAAAATCAAAACAAAATAAATATGGAGCATACCATAGGATTCATCCCAGATCTCTAGGCTGGTAATCTTAGCATATCTATAGGGCTGAACTCAAAAAACAAGGCCCTTCATTTCATTTTAGGAAATACTTATTTCTTAAAATTTCCTAATTTATTTCCTGTTTGCACAGAAGTTACAATTTGTGTAGTTGATTCTAGAACTGTTCTATTTTCTCCAAAACTCAGAAAAATGTATCATTCCATCCTCAAGAAGCTGAAAAATACAATTACATTTTCATTTGTGATTATGTTAATTTGCAAACAAATCTGTCTATATAAAATACAGAACATTGTTCTAGGAAAAGGAGACACAGGGTGGTTGAGATGACAGCCAAGAAATGCAATCTTCCTTTCTTCTAGTGGTTTGTCATTTATTTTTATTTTTTATTTTTTTAAATTTTTATTTGTCACTTTAAATCACTACTTACTAAGAAAAATTGTGGATTCCTATGAAGTCCATCTGCAGAAAAGCTAGATGTCTGATTCCATAATTGTAGTAAACCCCATTATTTCTCATTTTTTCTTATCTAAAATGAGTTGTCTGAAAAGTTAACTCTCCCTGCGTTTCTTTCCTCCAGGATAACCAGCATAAAAAGCATAAATTACTCACTTCAGTTTGTATTACTCTAATGAGGCAAAATAAATGCTGCTGTGTTTTAGCTATGACACCAAACTGACGACAGCGCTCCAAAAAAGTATCTAAAGAAGGGTCGATTCTTCTTTGCAGTTTACTCCAAAACAGCGTCAATTCCCTATAAAAAGAAAGATTAAGTAAAACACTTAAAGCAACTGGAATGTGCTATTCAGCTCCCCAACCCATTTTTTTGGTTTACAAAAATAAATTGACAGTAAACAAAAACTAGAAGAAAAACCTGTCTATGTTTCCTATTGCTTCTTCCCAAACTGTTAAAATTGTTAAGGATCCTCTCTGAAAATTTCCCCAATTCTTTTATTCTTTGTGTCTGGGTAAAAACAAAAACAACAACAGACTGCTTTCTTTATGCTGACATTTTAAAAGACTTTCGATCCTACCCTGTTCCAAAATTACCCCTTACATTGGTAACTGCATTGACTATTCTAGTGGGCAGGGATCATCATACATCGCTACACTGCCAACACGATGCATACAACCAATGAGTACTACTCTAATGACACACTTGCCTCCACACTAATCTCTTGCCTTTTTCCAGTTCTAAAAAGACATGATGCTACTTAAGGCCTGTATTTTGAAATGTTTAAAGTTTACTAATGAAATTAGTAAAATGGCACTCTTGGAAAAGGCTAAAATACAAGAATATCACAATATTCTCTATGGAAACAAATAAAAGATTTTTTAAAAATATATTAAATAAAAGCTTGAATGGGTTAAGAGAAAACTCTCAAGGAAAGACACTAGAAACTCAAAGATGCCCAGGATAGAAATGCTAGTATATATGTGAAATGCGAATGCAAGGAAAATTACTTAGCAAAACTGAAGAGAATATTACCATTTTAAAAAAAAGTGGCTCTTTTCTGTACAATTTCACTGCATACTGTGTATTTAAGTGATTTTCATTAAAAAGTAACCATATTATTTTCATAAATGAATCTTAGAACACTATGTCTTGTTATTCCTGTTAACATAGACTATTCCAAGAAGCTGGTTACAAATCCAAAGCTTAAGAAATCAATATAATATACTTCTTTTTATAACAGATTAAAAAATAAATATTTATAGACTTTACTTATATTTTCTTATATTTTTTAAAAGGTGAAATTCTTACCCTTGCTTCAAAGATTGAAATTAATTTGTCTCAAAAGATACATGAAAGCTTATATTTAATGATGGCAAATTTGGGCTATGAGAAATAAAGTTAACATTAAACAGCTGTCTTTGGTGACTAGTGTTGCTTTCCAAGCAGAAAAAGTAAAAATCTGAAATAGTCAGCTTTGTAAACAGCTACTAGCCAGGCAAGTAATTGGGATGACTGTTCATTTATAAATTCACAAGATCGCTTCATTCGGCTATAAGCACATTAGTAATAAAAACTTTCGAAAATACTGCAAAATTCTGAAGAAAGGAAATGGAAGAATTACATATGCTGAGAGATAAAAAGGAGTATCTATCAAAATATATGTGAAATCTATCCTACTTAAAAAGAGCAAAATTATCAAAGCCAGTGAAACCCAAATATGAAAATAAAAGGGTCAAGAGTATCTGCTACATAAAATTCATTAACTAGTTTATAAGTTTAAAGTTAAGCAAATCTTATGATTGATATAAGGAAGGTTGAGAATTAAGGTCTTTCAAATAATTTTTTAAAAAACCAGAATGTCTAGGGCTTAATTTATTCCAAATTAAATATTTCAAGATTTAGTTACCTTAACTCCAAATAACCACGATGGAAAAAAGGTATTTGATGCTTGTATACATATTTGCACATTAGAATTCAAAGATTTAAAATTACTATTACCTGCCTGAACATGTATGTATAACGTGCCTGAAATCATGACAACCAGTATATTACTTGTGAGAATGCCAATATGTGACTTTAATCATCCATTCAAACCTATACACTGGAACAATGAATTTACCAATGAGTCATAATATGTAGCCTGCTGGAACATCCAAGCAGTAAAACAAATATTTCTTCAATGAGTACAATGATATGATATTTAAAAATGGACAACCATTTAAGAATATATGAAAAATGATTCTACTGTATACAGGCTTCCAGTGTTCAGACAACTAACTGCACCCTCAAATTATCCCACTGCCTACCTCAAGTCAACAAATTATAAATTCAAAAAATTGGAAAGGAAATTTATCTATAAACGGCAGGAAATGCATATTGGCAGAAATCTAGCTACCAAGCAAGAACTTTAAATTACACTGTGTTTCTGAATAATAGCAGGAGGCCCATGGAGTCCAGTAACATGTCACATAGATCCAGAATTTAAGCACTTTAGAAATGAGGTAAAAAAAAAAAACCAAAAAAACAAAAAAACAACTGTAGAATTAAGGAATGACCATGCCCTAGAGAACGCTTCTGCAAATATAGTTCATGTGACTTCTTTTTTATTCTTACAAAATTGAGTTAAATGGAACACATATGGATATCTGGTCTTCACCAGGTACAGGAGACTCAACTGTGAATTAGACAACATATGTGATGACCACAGAATATTGTTTTAGTTAAGAGAGAACAGGCAGATAATTATGTCTGAAGACACAAATATACAACATATGAGATTTAAACTCAGAGATGTTACAGAAAGCAAATCAATCAAATACTGAAAGCTTAGTGTAGAGGTTTAAGATTCAACTGTATGATTTTGTTTTTAACGCAGTAGTGATAATTATACATCTATATGGACATTGTTCCATTCCAAATGGCTATCTTTCTCACTAGAATAACTAATTATGTGACCATTGCCAGACATCTATAGGGAATGCATTCCTCTAGCACTTCTTTAATTTTTGCGGATAGCCAAAAATTTTGAAGGGGCAAAGTTAATACAAAACTAAACAGGTCTACGGCCATGCTACCCTGAACAAGTCTGATCCTGTCTGTTCTCGGAAGCTAAGCAGGGTTGGTCCTGGTTAGTACTTGGATGGGAGACCACCTAGGAAGACCAGGTGCTGTAGGTGTAAAAACAAAACAAAAAAGCTAAGCAATATATCTTTTGAGAGCAATACTATAGTCACTGCAATAAAATAATAAGATATATGTTATGTGGTTTGGAAAATATATCTGAAGGAAAATTTTAAAATAAAAAATTGTTTAGAGTGATAGTTACACAGTTCACATTTCACTTCCTTAGTGACCACATTTAAGAATGACATTTCCAACAAATAAATGTCTAGTACATATATGTTTGAAAATAAGTGACTGCTTTCATTATCATACACCGACTTTACTGTTATATTTTTACAAATATCTTTCCTAGACAACGACTCCATAAAGCCCACTATCTTCAACTCAATAAATTTCCAGTACAACAAAAGAATTTATTCTATTTGAACAGAATTCCTGGGATTCATTTTTCCTTTGTAAAATTACTGTGTTTATGTTATGGCTATTCTAACTCAAATATCCCACTACCAAAAAAAAGAAGAAAGAAAAAAAGAATAACCTTTGAAAACAATAGAAGGGTAAAATAAGTTTCAAAATTCTGAAATTTTAGATTCGATTTCTCTCTGAATTGCTTGGAAGGGGCTTTCTTTTAACAAAGTATAAAGCGACTTAAGATTTTCTTTATTTATTATAGCTCCTCAGAAGGCCAACAAAAGGGAAATCCTTGTTAATCCCTTCCTGCTACAGGGGAACAGCATTAATCTTAGAGCCACTAACATCCTTGGAAAGGCTAACGGTTGCTGAGTGAAGAAGGGAAGAAAAAAAAAGAGTATGAGTCACTATAAAAGGGAAGCTAGACAAGGATTACTAAAAAAACTGTGTGACTACAGTTTTTAAAACACTTTATAACACATCCCATATGTGACTTAATGTATTCTCTGCACTGAAAACCTACCTATAACTAGTAGATAGGTTTTTCATTATAGGCAAAGAAGTTAACTATAACAAGAAAAATTTGTTCCTCCAGTGAACACATCTGTTTTACTGAAGCTAAAATCTCTGATCTCTTAATGCATGAAAAAAGCCTCTTCTAGTTGATTTAGTAATCAAAAACCTCACTGCTACTTTACCATTCTTTTTATTTATATGACCTATTTTTTTGGGTTTCCCCACAAAATGTCCAATGATTATTGTAAAATATATTTAAGTCCTTATTCCACTATCTCCTTTTCTCATAGGAGGTATAATAACTCTGGTATAGTAGGCTTGGTGGTAGAAGGCGGCAATTTGAATTCTGGCTCTGTGCCAAGAAAGCAACTGTATGGAAGAAAAACAATGATTAGGAGTCAAAAACCCTGGGCTTCCAACTTTAACCTTGAGAATTTGAGCAATCACAATGTTTCTCTGATCTCACTGATCTTCCACTGCCTCATATGTACAATAATTATCATGAGAACTAGGTGGAATACACAAATAATATAAAATAGTAAAAAAAGAAATGTAGTAATATACAAAACACTAACAACATAAAACTATACAAATACATGCAAATGGTCCAGAGGGAGAGGAATGAAGGGTAAAGTGTATGAAAGTGTTTACTAGTTTTTCCTATTAACAAAATGCTCATTTCCAATTTCAAGTCATTCTTAAGTCCTGAAATACTCAAAGCTCCTATAATCAAGATTATGCAAATCTAACCCATTTCTGAATTAAAGCTCAAATACTACGACACCTTTTTAAACAAAACAGTGGTGTATAGTAAGCAACTTTCTCTAACCTCCTATAGCATTGTCCACACCATTAATCTGCTTTCTTATTGACAGAATCTTGCATTTTGGAGTTTTCCTGTGTATCACCTTTCTTTCTCTGGCCTAAATAGATTCAATACAGTTAGAATGAAAGAACCATGGGTTACGCTGTTTCCTTTTTAACAGTAAGTACTCAATAACAAGGAAGATATAAACTGAATCAAAACCTAAATAATACAATTCTGCTATTCAGTACCAAAGGTGCAAAAGAAATTACTATCCAAATGAATTTTCTTCTCTAATGCAAGTTTGACCTAGAAACCTAATTAGTGGGTTTCCAAATGAGAGGGGGAAAGTGGCTACTAGAAGATGTAATAAATGTAAGGAAAAACAACCTAACACCAATTTGTTTCACACTGCTATAATTTTATGTTCAAAGAAAAAAAGGTATATGGAGTTAACAAACAACCCTTTTATGGGATGATCAAGATGAGCTCACACATTTTACCCTTTATTTTTGGGCTTTTCCAGAAAAGAATAAACCAATGATATCACTAATTAAATGGGTTAGCTTATAAACAAGATTTTATTCACAAGTCATCATTTAATTTGCTGACACTTTAAATTGGAAACAAACCAATGTTTTAAATAAATCTTGAATACTACACAATGCACCAACAAATACAGGGGATAAAAAGTAAATATACTCACCAGGAACAATACACACTTGCAGTTTGGAGCTGCTGGGTAAGGTAAGTCGTACAAAGAACAAATGCTGTGTTATCCTGACCCTCGGATTCCAGATTACATATGATGTCTAGTACTTCCTTGCAGTCGACCTTTGCAATCTATCAAAAATGAGATGACCAAGTAAAAAAGAAAATGGTGACTTTCCTGTAAACTTTGTTATATAATGTAAAGCTTCTCTTCTTTTGATAACTGATGAAGCAATAATTAAAGAGATAAAATTTTCTTCTATAACCTAATGGCTTCTGGAATGAAATATTTCATATAAGAAAGTATTAAATAGAGAAGCAAACAGATGCTATAAGGAGGTGTTACTGCAGTCCGAGCACAGAAAAAAACATTTTCGTACAGTTTAAAAAGTTACTCATGAACACTGCTGGCATACAAATGAGTGTAACTATGTATATTAACTTCAGGTTATTTTCACTTTAAGTACCACGACTTTTTTTCCTGTTTGTTTTTTTTCTTTCATTTTCAATTTTTTTCAAGTCATTCAAGTTAAAGACAGAAAGATACAAGGCTTACTACCCTTGCTGTCAGTAGAGTTAAAGGAAGACAACTGAGAAACTTTTAAATACAAATGCTGTATTAACATATTTTCTCATATAATTAAGAAAAAAATCTTATGTGAGTTTTTCAAACAACTAAAATACTTTTAGAAATATATCTTTTCTTTTACACTATTTATGAGAATCTTTAAAAATACTTCTGGGAAAATAGGAATTTTCTGGGGCTTTTTTTTTGTATACTGGAAAAGAGAAGAATAAGACCTCTATGGACTCTCACTCTATTTTATCACTTCTCTGACTTAACAAACAGAAAAAAAGAACATAATCTATTTCGTGACTGTGTCGATATTATAAATGTAAATTATACCAGGTACCAAATATACAGGACAAATGAGGTGTGTATCAGGGCAAATGAGGTATAAGAATTTAGCTCATCTCTTCCAGAGTGCTATGCAGTTCCAAGTGATGGTTCTAAGTCTCTAATTTTAGTCATACCCTCAGGTAGGCATAGAAAGGCTTCTTTCAAAGCTTAGCTCAAATGCCATTTTCTCATTAGATCCTTCTCTAACAATATATTGGAATCCCCATCAAAAACTCTACTCTCAAATCCCTCCTTTGTAGCATTTATCACAATTGCAATTCAATCATTAGTTGGACAACTTATTAGCAACTATCCTCTCTGCTAGAATATAAAATCTATGAGGTCAGGGGCTATGTACATCTTGTACAAAATGCAGCACTTATCAGTGTCTGGAACAGAGAAGATGCTCAGAAAATCGGTGCTGATGAAGGGAAAAAATCAAGTTTTTTTAATCAGGTAAAAAGCTCATGTTTACAAACTGAACCTCATACAATTCTGTTTTCTAATCTTTTCAAAGACAGTCCAATGACATAATAAATAGTATACTGTAGTGGTTAAAAGTAATTATTCTAGAACCAAATTGTGTATTCTCTTCCTGGCTCTATAGCTAGCTACTAGCTGTAAGACCTTGGATAAGTTAAATAATTTCTCAGTAACTTAGTTCCTCAGTTTCCTCATCTGTAAAATGGGAACAGACCCTCCCTCAGAGAATTAATATACGAATTAATATGCTTGAGTACAAAATAGTGACTACAGTTAATTCTGTACTATGAATCTGAAGTTGCTAAGAGAGCAAATCTTAAAAGTTCTCATCACAAGAAAACTGTAATTGTATATGGTAACGGATGCTAGACTTATTGTGGTGATCATTTTGCAATATATACAAATATTCAATCATGTTGTACACTTGAAACTAACATAATGCTACATGTCAATTGTACTTCAATAAAAGAAATATGGTATATGTATCTATTAAAGTTACAGTTAAGCCTTTAAGAAAGATGTTTCAAAAGAGGACTGGCAAATAGGGAGCACTTTAAAAGTACTATTAAAAACTGTTTTCATGAAATATATAAATTTTTTAAATGGGAGGGGGAAGAAAGTAAACCTTAAGTGTACTAGAAAGCATTTAGAAAGAACACTCTCAGATATAAGATCACTCCTGATGCAAATTTGTACTGGGGGGGGGAGTTAAATTATTAAAGACTAAAACATAATTAGATTCAGTTTTCAGGAGGGAAAAAGACTTCATCATACATTATAAAGATGAAATTTTATTGATGCCCAAAACAACCATTTCCTTATCCACAGCTGAATTAATCAGAAGGGTAACCCAGAGAAAGAAATGCGCACAAGGTCACTTAAAATTGCGTTGAGTGAAGGACCAAAATTACAATTCCAAAGTAAGTGCAAACAGCTGTTCTAGAGTGAACACCATCTACCATCCACACCATGTTAAAACTCCTGTGAAAAATCAAAAATTCTAAAATTCAATTTTGTTAGCAATTTAATATCTCCAAGCTGAGAAATAGCAGGGAAATTCTCTAAGCCAGATACATAAATTAGAATGAAAATAACATACAACTGCATTTCTAGAACATTTTTATCCCTTTCAAGTAACTTTTATTATATTATCTCATTTTATCAACATGATAAATCTGTAATATTGGCAAGGCAGGCCAGAAATATTATTTCTGCTTCAGAAATAAAAACAGCCTGAGATTGCTTCTTGTCTCAAGTCAACTAATCAGAATAGCAAATAATCAGAATAGTAAACAAAAAACTAATTTCATGTCATTTTATTCCTACAAGGAAGACTTTAATTTTAAATTTTAAAGGAGTACATTTCAGAGATATAGTATAGGCTTTTATCTTACAGAACCAAAATGTTAAGAAAAAAGGGACAAAGTGAAGAAATACAATTTAAGTAAAAATTCATTAACTTAAAATGATGGGGAGGAGGAAATGATATGAAAAATATGAACTAATAGCTTATAAGGCATATATAGTTTTACTACTTTCATTTATCATAAATATTCTAAAGATGAACACTGTCTAACAGTTAGTACAGAATAAGCCTAACAGTCCCTCTTCCTTTTGCCTGCCTAGCCAATTCTTCTCATCCTTCAATATCCAATTAAAAATCATTATGAAGTACTCTAGCATACAATAGTCTCCTGCTCTGCTCTAAATTCATGAGATCTTGTCAACATTTTTAATTGGGCTATTTTTTATTCTACTTTGGGACAACTTTTAAACAAGTGACTCACATTGGCCTTTACCTTTTATGATTTTACTTTTTTATGTGGATTCACTTTGACTCTCCAACTAGATCATGATCTCCTTGAAGATACAAGCAGAGTCTAATGACAGATATCCAAAATCCTCTGTGCATAAAATTCCATAAGAAGGGATGCAGACACGTTAAAATGTATGTGTCTATCAAAGCTATTTATTACCTGTAGTGTGCTAAAGTACTGGAAATACAAGAAATCTGATTTTTGCCCTCACGGAAATCACAGTCTAATCGGGAATAACAAATGAAGCAGCAGGGAATTACTAAGAATACAATGTATGTTAAATGCTACAATGCAGGCATACAGAGTATTTGCCAAATACCTTTGGTAAGAAAAACAACTTTCTGTATGAAGTCATGACTAAGATGAGAATTAAAGAATTAGTAGGAATAATTCAAGGGAAGAGTAGAGTGAAATAATAAAATTATTCCAAACAGGGAGAAAAACACATAAAAGGGCCTAAAGAGTAAGAGTGAGCATGGTGTTGGAGGAACGGAAATACTTCAATACAGGTAAGGGTATCCCTCTTTGTACCTGCTTCAGGGTCTCTGCATGACAAATAAGCACTTGGTTAATGTTATTTTTTTTAGTTGAAGAGAATCTCAGTATTTTGTCCCAAATACCTGTATTTTCTTGAATATAGAGGAAAAAGAGGTATGATAAATAAAATAGAAAATTCCAGGTAAATTAAAATGATCTAACAAAAATGAACTAATAATACAATATGGTTAACTACTTGTCCTCAACTTTTTTGCAATAAATAGCTTAACACAATACTAAAAACCAAATATATGCCACAAAATACTTTTCAGCTAAAGTCAATTAAAATGAAGGGTAATGACAAGCTTTTGAAGAATTTCAGTGATTATCTTGTACCTGGATAGGTACTGAAATAACTTTTTTGTTCTTAAACATGATTTCTATCCCTGGGGTTTACATTCTATACCTGTTAAGACAAGTAGGACATGCATCTAATAATTAAACCTTTGTTTACTATCCATCTTATTAGAGTATATGTTCCAAGAGAGCAAAAGTTTGTTTTATTCACCACTGTATCTTCAGTGTCTACAACAGTGCCAGGCACATGGAACATCAATAAATATTTGTTGAAATGAAAGGTTACAAGATAAATAACTTAGCGGCCACAAAAGGTAGGATCAGACTGAAGACAGGAATAATGTCGACTGGAGTAAGAAAAGAAGGCTTCAAGGCAAATAGCTCTAGGGGGGATATCAGGATCTAGATGTGTAGGGCAGGATGGCCCAAATAAAGATGCCAGAATGAGCAGATTATTAAACGTGACAGTAATCATGGCATATGAGAAAAAGGTTATCTGATATAAAGTGATATTCACTACTTAACTGGCATTTAGTGAGTTGAAGGTTGAATTAAACATGGTTAGAGACAGGGCTAATTTGCACAATGGAAGATATCCTTCATAGGCCATGTCAAAGAGGTGCAGTTTTACACTACACACAAATGTAATCACCTAAGGAGGTTAGTGGGGGGTTGAAATTCAGTCTGCTTACCAAGCCCTAAATTTTGGAATAGAGTTCTTCCTCTGAGAAGAAGAAAGACCTCTGAAAGGCAACCATGTGAAGGAGGACATAGCGGAACATAATGCTTTTTGATGATTTCCATAAAGGTACCATAGAGGATAATGACGGCTGACACTGCAAAACATGGAATTTATCATTTGGGTTTTAAATAGAATCAGAGGATTTTGTTGTCTCTTTTGGATATACACCCAAAAGGGATGACTTGAAATCAGTATGGTTTTTAGATTAATTTCTATTTATTAGATTTCTCCTGATTATAAAAATGTTTATTACAGAAAATCTGAAAAATACAGAAAATAAAAATCATCCTTAGATATTACAATTCAATGATAACAAATGTCAACAATGTGATGAATTTTATTCCTGTATTTTGTCTATACACACTAACTGCACAGCATGAATTCAATATATAACTACTGCAAATATGTCCCATTTTAAAGAAGGCTGGGACTGTGCTGGTCATATATCCTTTCTTTTACCCTAATGTTCTGCTGTAATTTAATGATAATATCTCTAACCTTACACAGTATTAATATATGCCAGGCTCTTTTAGGTTAACATAAACCAAATTATTAAATTTTCACAATAACCCAACAATACAGGTACACTACTGTTATCCCCATTCATAGATTCAAAAGCTTAAAAGCACAGACAGGGTAAGCCACTTGTCAAAGGTTATATACAGGCAGTCCCAGGATCTACCCCAGACAACCTGGCTCCAGAGTTCACTCTTAGCTAATGTGCTATATTAAGATGTTTAAACTGTAGAATGGGCAATAGGTTATTACTGAATAGAAAGGAAATTGTATACCTTTGGTTTTCCCCAACTGTGTGCTCTCTGAAGACAAGAAATATGTTGATTGTTTTATTTTTAATGGTGGTTAATATTTACTGAATTGAAATGAATGGACTGTGAGCAGAACTAACCAAGAACTTATAAGGATTTCAAAGACTATTCAGGGCCATTCACTCTACAACACATTCCCACCTTGAGCCTCTTGCAAATCCTAATCAGTTCCCTTAGATCCTTATCAAAATCTACTTCATAATGAAAGTCTGAAAAGGCTGCATACTGTATGATTCCAACTATAGTTGAAAAGTGGTTGCTAGGGACTTGGAGTGAGGGAGAAATGAATAGACAGAGTACAGAAAATTTTTTATGGCAATGAACCTATTCTATATGATACTGTGATGGTAGATACATGTCATTTGTTTGTCAAAACCCATAGAATATACAATACAGAGTGAACCCTAATGTAAACTATGGATTTTAGTTAATAATAATGTATTGGTTTTCACCAATTGTAAGAAATGTTTAAGACACTAATGGCAAGATGTTAATAGGTGAAACTGGCGGGGGGGGGGGGAGATATGGCAATTGTACTTTCCACTCAATTTTTCTGATAACCTAAAACTGCTAAAAAATAATTTATTAAAAAAATCATCTGACCATTTTAAAAATTGGATTTTCTTTTTCATTGTTAGCTTATAAGAATTCTTCATATATTCCAGATTTAAGTCCTTTATAAGATATATATATGGTTTACAAATATTTTCTCCCATTCCGTGAATCAACTAACTTTTTACTTTCTTGATTGTGTCTTCTGATGCAAAGAGTTGAATGAAGTCCTACTTATTTTTTCTTTAGCCACTTGTTTTTGGTCTCAGATGTAAGAAACAATTGTCTAATCTGAGGTCTTAACGATTTAGTCCTATATTTTCTGCTATGTTGTTATAGTTTTAGCTATGGCATTTAAGTCTATAATCTATTTGGAGTTAATATTAGTATATGGCCCAGTTTCAATTTTTTGAAGAGGATATCCGGTTGTTAAAAGAACCATTCACTGAAAAGACTATTCTTTCTCCCAATGAATTGTCTGACATCTGTGGAGAAAATCAACTGTATGATTCAAGTCCATTGATCTTTCTGTCTACCTTTTTGCTAGTACTGAACCATACTGTCTTAATTACTGTAACTTTTTGGTAAACTTTAAAATTAGAAAATGTGAATCCTCCAACTTTGTTTTTTTACAATTGTTTTGGCCACCCTGTGTCCCTTGAATTTCCACATGAATTTTAGGATCAGTTTGTCAATTTCTACAAAAAAATAACATGAGATTTTGAAAGAGATAGCATTGGATCTGTAGATCAGTTTGGGGAATACTGCTACATTTATAATATTAAGTCTTCTGACCCTGACCATAGGATATTGTTCCATTTAAGATTTTCTTTCAACATTTTATAGTCTTCAGTGTACAAGCCTTACTTTTATTTTCAAATCTGTTCCTAAATACCTTCTTTTTGATGCTATCATACATGGATTTCTCTAAGTTCATTTTATGTTGTTCATTGTTAGATGTATATAAATGATTTTTGTGTATTAACCCTTATAGGATTGTTTTGCATTCAAGATCACGATATATGCAAATAGACAATTGTTCATCCTCTTTCTAATCTAGATGCCTTTTATTTCTTTTCTTGACTAACTACCCTGACTAAATAAAACTTTCAGTACAGTATCAAATGGGAGTGGCAAGAGCAACATTCTTGTCTTCTCGCTCCCTGACCCTAGAGGAAAACCACTCAATCTTTCATCATTTTATATGTGTTTAAAATGTCAGCCATGGGTTTTCACAGATGCCCTTTACCAGGCTGAGAAGTTCCCTTCCATTCCTAGTTTGAGTGTTTTTACATGAAAAGGTATAGGATCCTATCAAATGTTTTTTGTTTTTCTGGTGATGAACACATGGCTTTTGTCCTTTTAATCTATTAACACGGTGTTATTATATTGATTTAAACCAACTCTATGTTTATTCCTGTGATCTCACTTTACCAACTTGTATATTCCTTTTTATATGTTGCTGGATTTGTTTTGTTGTTTTTTGTTGAGGATTTTCACATCCATATTCATTAGTGATAGTGTTCTGTAGCTTGCTTTCTTCTGATGTCTTTGGTTATCAGGATAATAATGGCCTCCAAGAAGAGTTTGAAAATATTCCCTCCTATTTTTTTGATGACTTTGGAAAGATTGTTATAAATTCTTCGGTATATATTTTGTATAATTCACCAGTGCAGCCATGTGGGTATAGGCTTTTCTTTGTAGTTAAGTTTTTAAATTACTAATTCAATCTCTTGTCAGATTTATTTATAAGTCAGTTTTAGTAGTTTATATCATTTTAACAATTTGTCCCCTTTATCTAAGTAAGTGTAATTTTTGGCATACTGCTGTTCATAGTATTCCCTTATAATGCTTTTTATTCCTGTAATGTTGTAGTGATGTCATCTCATTTCTGATTTTATTAATTTTAGTAATCTTTTTCTTATTTAGTCTAAATTTATCACTTTTGTTGAGCTTTTCAAATAACTGACTTTATTACTTTTCTCTATTTTGCAGTCTCAATTTCATTTATTTACAGTCTAACATCCCTTGCTTTGGGTTTAGTTTGCTTTTCTTTATCTAGTTTTTTTAAAGTAGATGTTTAGGTGACTAAGATCTTTTTTTAAGACTGACATATGACAACTGTGAATGTGCCTCTAAGCACTGCTTTATCTACAACCCATAAGTTTTATTTTGTTGTATTTTCATCAATCTTGATGTATTTTCTAATTTTTTTCTTTGATGCATTGCTTATTTGGGAAGGTATTGATTTTTCACATATTTGTGAATTTCCCAAATTTTCTTCTATTACTGACTTCTACTTTCATTCCATTGTGGCTGAAGAACATACTTCATATGACTTTAATCCTTTTAAATTTATCAAGGTTTGTTTTGTGGCTTAATATGTGGTCTATCCTAGAGAATGCTCCATGTGCATTTGAGAAGAAAGTATATTCTGTTGCTATTGGGTAAAATATTCAACAGATATCTGCTAGTTTAGTGTTGCTCAAGACTTCCATTTCTATGCTGTCTAGTTCATTTATCCATTATTGAAAGTGCGGTATTAAAGTCTCCAACTATTATTTGTAAATTGTCTATTTCTCTAATCAATTTGGCAGCCCATATATTTAGGGGCTCTGTTGTTTCTCAGATTGGATAATCTCAATTGACTCTTTCATTTGAGTTTGCTTATGGTTTCTCCTGCTAATTTCAAATCTGATGTTGAGCCTCTCTAGAGAAGTAATTTCAATTACTGTACTTTTCCACTCTAAAACCTCTATTTTTTTTAATAATTTCCATTTCTTTATTGCTAGTCTCTACTTATTGAGATATTGTTCTCATAATTTCCTTTAATTTTGTAGACATGGCTCCACTGGTTCTTTGAATATACTTTTGGACTTCATTATTTGTAGATTCTACATTTACAAATAAGCATACTTGCTAAAATTTTTTTTTAGCCCCCAAATTCAATACTCATGATGCTTTTCCAGTCATTCATGAACATGAAAGGTGGAAAAAATTTAAGTCTCCTGGGGTGCATGATCCCAGTTAAGGTCAAACAAGGTGATACTCTCTTGCTTCAGTTCTCATATTGAAATAGTGTTTTTTTCACATTCTAGTGGTTTTTTTTTTTGCATTCTTGTGGTTTTCACTGGCGATTTCACTGTTTAAAATTGCTCCCAAGTGTAGTGTTGAAGTGCTATCTAGTGTTCTTACATGCAAGAGGCTGTGTGTGATGCACCTTACAAAGAAAATCTATGTATCAGATAAGCTTCACTCAGTTCAGTGTTAATGAATCAACAGTATATATTAAATATGATATTCCCACATAAAAACACACATAAAAAAAACAAGTTTATGTACTCATCGGCTGAAAAAACTTTGTGATCAGAGGACTGCAGGTATCTAGCCTTTTATAGCCCCTAGGAGCAATGGTTTCAAAATTTGCTAATTCACTGTTTGCAGTGACAATATAAAACATAACCACCATGAATGATAAAAGTTGACTGTATTTGTAACAAGTGGTTTAAAGTCCTTTGTTTATTAAGTCCAACATCTGGGTGTCCTTAGAAAGTTTCTATTGGCTGCTTTTTTACCGGTGTTTGGATTATCATGCTTCCTTATATGATAATGTGGATATTTAAAATAACATATCCTGGCAACTCTGGAAATCTGATTCCCCCATCTCTTTAGGGTTTATTACTGCTACTATTTGTTTTGTGACTTTCCTGGAATAATTCTGTAAAGTCTGTATTCTTTGTCATGTGTGGCCACTATAGTCTTTGCCCAGTTTGCTTAACAGTCAGGTAATTACATATTCAACATATTCAGATTTGTTTAAATGTCTTGAAAAAGTAAGCCTGTCTGCTTTCGTCAGGCAGCTCTGTATTTATGTTGGGGCATGCTTTCAGTATTTCATTAGGCAATTTACAATTCTGCCTTGCCCTTCATTTCCTACTTGTGCAGAAACTCAAGGCAATAAGAGGTGAGGGATTAGGGCCTTCTCAGGTTACTCATAACTTGGCAGATAGGCAGCCCTGTATACACGTGTTACTTTCCAGAGTTCTAGGGATGTATCAGAGGTTTTCAAAGTCCCCTATGGACATCCCATATCCCAGTTTTTCTTTTTAAACTTTTGGACAGTCTCTTGTTAGTTTGACTGGTAATGCCTCCTTAGACAAGTATCATGTTAAACAATTACTACTGACAGAGCTTTTGGCAGAGTAAACTCTGAGTCAAATAAAGACAAGTCCTGATAATGGAGTTTAGAAAACTGCAAGATAGGTCAAGTAGTGACAATTCTCTGGGGATGGGCTTTTGCAGAATTCCAAATCCCCTCTGCTTCCTGAAGTGTCAGCTAGGCTGCTGGTTTTCATAGCTACTGCAGTTTCAAGGCTATTTTCAAGGTTACTGTGAAGCTGGTAAGAGAGATGGGAAGTTGGGAAAGTTAAAATGCCACCACGCTCACTGTTCTTATTGAACTTCACCTTTTTCTTGAATAAAACCTCCCTAGGATTCTGGTAAGCTTTTATGTAACTTCTAGCGTTGTGAAAAAGTTAATTTCATTCACTCTGGTTTCAAATGTCGATGACCTGGAACTCTTAATTTCCAGACGTCTCCCCTAAGTTTCATATTGTTTGACTACTATCTGCTGTTCCTCTCCTTCTGTAGTTCATCTTTGTATCCCTAGTCCCTAGTAAAGTCTTTCAATGAACATAGGTAAATGACTGGAAAGCATGTCTGGATCATTTTAAACAACATGTGAATCTAAAATTACCTCAAAATAAAATGTCTAATTTTATTTTAAAAAGAAACGAAAAAAGGTCACCTTGACTATTGTAGAAAATGAACTGTGGGGAAAAGAATATATGCAGTTATAAGACTTTCCTATTAATCAGCCAACTAAACACCAATGGCATGACAGGTAGCCAAGTGGCAGAAGAGAAGGTAGGTAGAAATATATTTGTCTTCCTAAATTATTTTCATGTTTAGGCTACCAATGTAAACTAGTATTCTAGCCAGTGCCATTGCTGAAATATTTTATCATTTACCTTTCTCTAGAATATTGGTTTTCAATATAGTATTTTCCTGATCCTTTCTGAGGTACAATGTCAAACAATTTGTTCCTAGTAATAAATTTTAAAAACAGAAACTGGTAAAGGGCTTTCAAAAAGGAATCAAAGTGGATTTAAGGTTATCCATAGATTTCTTTCAATTGCCTCCTTCAGTAGAAGGGTGGAAGTTATAGTTAGCAAGTTATAGTTAGCAAGCCTACATTTCATGTAAAACTGGGTTTACCTTTAGGAAAATCATCCTGATCGGTTCATAGACAACACCTGAAAAAAAGACTGATTCTAAAAATCTAACTTCTTTAAATCTGCAGCAATACCACAGACGAGCACTATGTTGTGTGGTCGCATGTAGGTTTCTTAAAGAAATAAATGATCATAGATGCTTCTAATTAAACCCCATAACTGTGTATCTAAGAGAAACATAAAGTGCCCTACTGGATTCTTTAAATGATGTGTCTGAATAACTCCATAAGACTCCTCTAGTATAATCATACAATACCCACACATTACCAATGAAAGTGAGATTAGAAGATCCAGATACATACTAAGCCATGGGAAGATGTCTCTTCAAAGCCATTTAAAAGAACTCTGATTCAGGAGATAAATATTTAAATAGGCAAATCCTCAATTTCTTCATGTGGCCATTCTACCTTCAGTGTATATTGTTTGAGTACACATCTCATAAGGATAAAGTAAAATTATTCAGATTTTAATTTTAAATTTAATTATATACTTTGCTATTATTCCTTGTTCCAGATCCATTTTAATTTTATTTAAGCTATACCTGGAATTTCTATGTTGTTTACTTTTTCTTGCTCCCAAACTGAATTCCCTATGGGTCCTGTTTAAATGTATTTGCTCTGTTTATCATTTATACCTAGTGACTATGCCAATTCCCAACAGTGTTGACTGGTGAGTAAATTAGGTCCTGTTTGTCTTTTCCTCTTCCCATCAAGAAGCAAGCTTCTGCTAACTGTTTCTACTAAGCACATTAGCCCTTTAAGATGTAGTTCATTCAAGGATGAAGGCTGAAATGAACCCCCTACCTTAACTGTGTCAAGCACCCTGCTGACAGATTTCTTGGTTCTTCATAATAAAAGAGAAATGCTTCATGTTTAAAACATCATTATCCTTTGTATTATATGTGGAAAACTTGATCTTTGCAAAGATTTCCTCTTACAGGAAAATGTCTATTTGGGACACTGGGACATGGCCAAGTCTGTAACTTTCATTGAAATCTTTTCATACGTAAAATTAATAAATATGTCATCTCATTTAATTCTAAATGAAGTATTTACAAACTAGAACTTGAGGATTCTGTGGAGTTCAGAATTCTGGCTTTCAAATTGACCCTGTCAATTAACCTTAATTATATATGTCTGGCTAAATCTTCCCCAGCAGAGGTTTCCCATTACACACACCTATTACTGTGATACCCACAGGTGTCAACATACAAGTACTTTTATTCCCAGCTGTTGCTCAAGTTAATTTGACTCTTCTCCTAAACTCAACTTAAATAGATGGCAAAATGTGTGTATAACTCTGCTACTGTAGAGCATATGCTAATTTTAAATTAAAGAACATCCAGTGATTCCTTAGTACTCCTCCAAAGCAAATTTTAAAGATTCTTTTTAACTCTGTTGTTACTTGCAAAAGAAAGCATCACTGGATGAGAGACAAATTATGATGGTAGTACCAGTGTTCCTTTTAAAATAATTTTATGACATGTGCTAAATGTTCTTTTGTGTTGATTTAACAACTTAATCCAAATTATTATAAAATATTTTAAATCACACATATATACATGTATAAATATGAATGGAATGATTTACCACCAAGATGTTTCCTATTAGAACATGGTTCATCAATGCCAACTAAAAACAAGCTGGAAAGAGGGCTGGCCACGGATTTAGCAGATCTGTGTTCTAGCCTGGGCTTGGAATAAATTTTCTTAATACAGGTAGTCTTGGAAACATTATCATCTTGGCTTCAGTTTCAGCACTGATAAAACACGGAGGGTTAGACTAAATGATATTTAATGGCTGTAATACACTGGAAAATCTGATTCTTGTAGAACAAGAGTCAGCAAACATTTTTTGTAGAGGGCCATATATAAAATACTTTCAATTTTGCAGGGCAGATGGTATCTGTTATAGCAACTCAACTCTGCCACTGATAATAAAACTGCCACAGATAATAAACAATGGGTGTGCCTGTGTTCCAGTAAAACTTTATTTACAAAAACAGGTAGAGGGTGGATTTGGCCCACAGGCCTTAGTTTGCCAACCCCTCTATTTTTGTCCTGTCAGCAAATTTTGTCCTTTCTCTTCTTGTTAGTTAACTCTAATCTCTTCTAACCTAAAACATACTTTCTAAGCTTCCTAAAGCACTGTTTCAGTCATTTCACTTCCTACCCTCAAAACCTTCCTAATGTCTACTACATCAAATCTAAGCTCAAATGAACTGGATTTTCCAAGGCCTTCCTTTCCCCCACCCAACAGGTCTTATTTCTCACAAGATCTCAACACCCACTCTCTGCCCCAGGTAAGGTGTTCTCTAGTGTGTCCCTGCAAAGTACACATTCAAAGTACGCATTACCACAGTCAGTTTTCCCAAAACCTTTCTTTCTACCCAACCAAACACCACCATTATTCAAGGTCCAATTCAAGGATCAATTTTTATAAAGCACTGTATGCCAGTTTGCAAAGACATTCTCTATCTCCACACTTCTACTGAATTTAGAGACAGTACCATATGTCGTATTAGTTATCTTCCCGTAATTGTTTCTGGCAACCAAACTAGGCCATACACACTCTTTTGTATTTGCCAATGCTTAATACAATGCTAAGAACAAACTATGTTTTAAATAAACAAAGGCTAAGAAATTAAAGAAAAAGTTGTTATTACAGGATATAGAGAAATCAAATCCAAGGTCTAGCATTTGTGGTTCTTCTGAATTCTTTTGGCATATACCAGGTGCTGAGAATAACCATTACTACATTTTACTCTGGTCAAGTTTCCTGAACACAAAATTCTGCAACTGTTATTAGAAGTAAGCAGTCTCCCATCTCCTTACCTTTCCCAAGACTGCAAATACATACATTAGCGTACAGGCTTGCAATTAGTCCTTTATGAGTGCCTACTAAGTGGCTAAATAGTCTTCTAGGATGTAGGGATTTGGCAAACATACCTATGTCCCTATCCTTACAAAGTTTTTAATCTAGAGAGAACAGAGAATAAGTGAAAATGATGACAAATAGAAATAGTAACATATACTATAAAAAAAAAACAGGTGGGTAAGGGAAGAGTGATGGGGGCCATTTTAGATGGATTTATATATAATGATAGCAGACATTTATTGAAGGAAAATATGAGAGTACAGGGACAGGTATTGTTTTAAATGGGATAATGAGGAAGGCCTCTTTGCTATGGCAATATTGAGAAGAGGTGTGAATGATGTAAGGGAAATGAGCTATCCAAATTATCTTGTGGAAGGGTATTTCAGGCAGAGGAAACAGTAAGTACAAAGTTCTAAAGCAGGAATATATTTCTCTTGTTCAAAGAACAGCAAAAACAAGGTGGTTGGAGAACAAGAGCATTAAGTTGTATAAGATACATTCACAACACAGTCCTATGAAACAGAACTGAGCCCAGAAATAAATTATTTATATGAGCAAATAATTTTTGACAAAGAAATCAAAAACATACAATGGAGACAAGAAAGCCTCTTCAATCAATGGTGCTGGGAAAATTGGAAAGCCACATGCAAAAGAATGAAACTAGGCTGTTTGTCACTATACACCAAAATTAACTCAAAATGGATCAAAGACCTAAACAATAAGAAGACCTGAAACAATAAATTGCATAGAAGAAAACATATGTACTAAACGTATAGGCCTTGGTCTTAAGAGGATTTTATGAATCTGACCCCAAAGACAAGGGAAGTAAAAGCAAAAGTAAATAAATGGTACTATAACAAAGTAAAAAGCTTCTGCATAGCAAAAAACACCATCAACAAAACAAAGATGCAACTAACTGAATGAGAGAAGATATCTGCAGACAACACCTCTGATAAGAGGCTAACATCCAAAATACATGAAGAAATCATACAACTCAGAAACAAAAACAAAAATACATAAATAAAATAAAACGCTAAAAAAAAAAAAAAAAAAAGCAAACAATTCAGAGGACCTGAACAGACACTTCTCCCAAGAAATACCAACGTCCAAAAGATATATAGAAAGATGCTCAACTTCGCTAGCTATTAGGAAAATGAAAATCAAAACCACAATGAGATACCACCTCACACCTGTTAGAATGGCTTTTACCAACAAGAAGTAGAAAAACAAGTGTTGGAGAGGTTGTGGGGAAAAAGGAAAGGAACCCACATACACTGCTGGTAGGAATGTAAACTGGTAAAGCCAATATGGAAAAACAGGATGGAGGTTCTTCAAAAACTTAAGAATATAATTACCATATGACTCAGCAGTCCCTCTTCTGGGATCTACCCAAAAAGTTTGAAAACATTTACCTGTAAAGATATATGCACTCGATGTTCATTGCAGCATTATTCATGGTAGCCAAGACATGGAAACAACCAAAGTGTCCTTCAATAGATGATTGGATAAAGAAGATGTACATATATACAATGTTATTACTCAGCCATAAGAAAAGATGAAATACTGCCATGTGTAACAAGGAAGGATCCTAAAATTATCATGCTAGGCAAAATAAGTCAGACAGAAAAAGCTGAGAACCATATGATTTTACTCATATGTAGGATATAAAACTGAAAGCAACAAACAAGACAAACAAACTCATAGCATAGACACAGACAACAGTTTAATGGTTACCAGAGGAGGAGATATAGAAAGGGTAAAGGAGCATCAAATATATGGTGAGAGAATATATGACTTTAGGTGGTGAATACAATGCAATCAATAGATGATGTATTATAGAACTGAACATTAGAAACCTATATAATTTTATTAATCAATGTCACCCCAGTAAATCTAATAATAATAATAATAATAATAATAATAATAATAATAATAATAAAGATAAAATAGAGATTGTTAGATAAGTAGCCAGACTTTAGATTTATTCTGAAAAAGATGGAAAGGTGTTGAATGGTTGTGACCAAGTGACATGGCCTGATTTAATTAAGAGATTATTCTGGTTACTTTTGAGAAAAAATGTAGGAGGCAAGAATGAAAACAAGTACACCAATTCGGAGTCTTCTGAATTCATTTTTGCATCCCGAAATGTCCAAGACAGCACTTGGTATATAAACCCTTACGTATATAATACTTAAGACAATATTTATTATCCCATATTTTTAATATACAAAACTCAGGTATGAATCTCAGCATAATCACTTTAAGCTTTGTAACCATGAACATATTACTTAATCTTAGCCTTAGGTTCCTCACTAATAAAATGGAGCTACCAAAGGGTTGTTGTGAGGATTAAATGTGACAATGTATATAAAGCACTTAGCCTAATGCCTAGTACATAGTAAGGACTCAAAACAATGGTAGCTGGTTATTCACTGGCACCTCCATCCCACCTAAAACTGAGAATATACTTGGAAGGCAACTGACTTCATTGAGAAGTTCATTAAAACAAACAAAGCCCTAATATCAGAAATATCATCAGCTTAGTTATGGACATGTTAAATTTTCCATGCTATTAGCCATACAAGTAAAGGTAGTAATTAGGCAGCTGGATATATGAGTATGGAGGTCAGAGGAGAGGAGTAAGCTGCAAATAAAATTTCTGAGATTCAGACTATTGTTGGTATTTATAGTCATGAGTCTAGATGAGATCACTGAAGAATTAAGTATAAATTTAAAAAAGAGGGCACTCAAAATCAGAGTCCTAGAGTATAGGTAGAAATGAGAAAGAGGAAACCATCAGGTAGAAAGAAAACCAAGAAAGTGTTGTACCCTAGAAGCAAGCAGGAAAACTCTTAAAAAGTTTAAAAATAAAGTTAAGAAGTCAGATTGAGTAAGATGAAAACAAATCTTCATTGGACCTAGTGATGCGGTAAACTGGCAGGGATGAACACTATATTAGACTGTGTTCAAGGAAAAAAATGTTAAAAAGTAAATGCAGATAATTTGTTCAAGAAATTACCCTGAACAAAAACACATAGTAGTAAAAGAAAAAAGAAATTACCCTGAAAGGCCAGGAGAGAAATGAAGTGGCAGCTGGAAGTAGTAGTAGAATCTAAAGATTTATTTTTAAAATGGAAGAAATAACATAAATCCTGACATGATGGTTATAGCAGAGGTGGAAACTGATTATGCTATAGTAGCATTACCCATGATGGAGCAAGAGCAGATGGCATCTAATATAGAAGTCAAAGGGATTGGCTTAAGCTAGGAGAACAGATATAGTTTACCCTTAATAACAAAAGAGAAACTGTATATACATAGATGAAGGCAGGAAACTCTCTTCCAACTGCCTCAGTTTCCTCAGAGAAATAGGAGAAGGTTCATTAACAGAGAGTGAGAAGGGGTAGAATATATTCTAGTATAGGTTTGAAGAGAAAGAAAAAGTATGAAATAGTGATCTAAGAGAAGGGAGAGTGAATAGATGAAAATATAGTGTGAATAATTTAAAGTAAAATCAGTCAGCAGGTTTTTCTCTATACAAGTATGATCTCACTGGTGCAGGTAAAGATATGGAGTTGGTGGAAATTTAGGGATAATTAGGATACTTAGTCAAATAAATAAAATTTAAGGGAGAGACCAGCAGAGGAATTGAGAGTACATGCAAGGGAATGATAACAATGACTATGGAAGAGTAGAATAAGAAGGGAAATGGGAACACAGGAGGATGAGAGAGTGAAACGGTGACAGGATTAATAGCTTGTTGGTCCTGGTGGTCTTTACATTAAAAGAAATGAGGTGGAAAGATAGTTATATCTGGAGAGCAGAATATTTATAGTTCAAATTGTCATAGATCCAGATTCTTAGAATTCCTAAATTTAATAAAAAAGTTCAGTGTAGAGGGAAAATAAGAATCCATATGTCAGATGTGAATGGAAAATAAGAGAAGTAAATGGAGGTGAGGGAATACAATCTAGGAATTCCTCATTTTTCTCTGTATAATTAAAAACTATTAGAAAAAACTAATTTCAATTTTTCTAAGGAAAACAGTGATTCAAGGTAAAAAAAAATTCAATCTAATAAAATAGTTTAAGAAAAGACTGAATCACTTAACTCTTTTTCCATGGCATCTAGTTTGTCTACTTTAACTGTTTAAATATACTCACGGGTTCTAAAGTCCTACATTTCTGTTTAGTTATATGTATAAAGTAACATGTTAAAGTTAAATGCCATTCTCTTTAGTTTATCCCTGATGCCAGTATTAATTATTTCTGCATTTTAAAAAATAGAGAAATCATTAAGAAAAAAACAACTTTCACATGTAAAAATTCAAAGCAAACCATCATCCAAACACAAACATCTATCTATATATTCTTTAATTATCTACTTTACAAATCCACCTATGACATACCTTTATATTCAATCTGTTGGACATTTAAATATATAATTAACACATCACTTTTCAGGAGCCTGGGGAAAAAAATCAGTCTTGGTTTTCATCTTGCCATGCAACATTTATCAAATTCTATTAAAATTCATAGTAAGTGTGAATGACTACAGCAGTCATTTGCTTTACTCACCTCCTTAATAGCATCTTCATTAGGAAGAATGGAACATAGGCATGTGATATAGGCTTGCTGAAATGATGATACATTTGAAATTTCTTTAGATTCTGCACAGAGTTTTGATAAAGAAGTAGCCTGGGGGATGCAGTTAGATTTCAACAAATGTTTTATTCGCATTTGGAGAAAGAAAGGTCCTTCTTGTGCAATCAATTTATTGACTAAAAAAAAAGGGAAAATAAAAGTTTGATAACATATCACATAAGAGGTTGTTAGGATGAAAGTCTGATCTTTTGTTATTGGCTGGTTGGTTTTTACTGAATAAAAATTCAGCTGATATAACTAGGAAGTTGATTTTGGTCCCAATACTCATTTAATAGAGCAGAAAGTAAAATTAATTTTGCTAATAATTCCCACATTACTTATATTTGCAACACCAAAACTTTTAATAAAGCTACTAACATTGCACCAAAATTAATTATTTGATCTTCTCCTTCACCTTCTGATAAGGATAGTAAGGAATAGTGAAATTAACTATAAGCATAGATGCAAGAAAAAGCAAGTAACCTATGTAATATTAACAACTACAACCTGAACACTTATGAAGTACCAAGCTTTAAGCTAAGTGTCTTTATATACCTTTCATTTATTCTTCACACCACCAAGGCAAGTACTATCATCCCCAGTTTAAGGTTAGGAAAATTAACATTCAGAGAAATTAGGTAACTTGCCAAGGATTCCAAAGTCAGTGGTGCTCTTTCCTCTAAATCAGGCATTTCTCAAAGTGTGTTCCACCGACCAAAAGACCTGAGAGATAGTCCTAGAAAAAAAAAGGATTCCTTGGTCAAACCTTGGAACAGTCCTGCAATAAAGAAAACTGTTCACTTTTACTTAACTCAATTTTTCCCAAACTGATTTGACCAGAGAACCCTTTTACACATATTATTAGTACAATGTAAAATATATGTTCCTGGTTCAGTACACACTTTGGAAAATGCTGCTGAGCAGTAATAAATATTAAGCACTCGAGTACTGATTTGTACAGTTTTCTGGACAAGCCCTCAGTTTATGAATAGTAGATACTCAACAAGAGTGCGGCACAATTTTACATAGTATTACTTATAGATGTGAGTCTGACGCATGTCAAGACAAGTGGTGAATGATCAAACTGCTTTAGGTGGCTTATCTAAAATAGTGTTTCTCAAATTTAAAAGTACCTTCTGAATTGTCTGGGAAATCTTATTAAAATGCAGATTCTAATTCAGTAGGTCTGGTATGGACCTGAGATTTTGCTTGTCTAACAAGACTCTCAAATGACATCCATGATGCTATATCTATATGGACACATATGGAATAGAAATCATTAATATTAATGATAAACCACTGGCGTGGGAAGGTGGTAGAGATAAACCACTGGCCTAATCTTAACTGTATATTAGAATCAATGTAGAGTTTTTAAAGTTTTCTTATTAGGTAAGACATATACACATGACACAAAATTCAAAAGGCTTACAAAAAGGTATACAATTAAAATCATCTCCCTTTCTACCCTCGTTCCATAGCATCCTTCCCCAAGATACAACAACTGTTTCCAGTTTCTTATATATTCATAAATATTCTGAATACAAAAGACATATTTTTTCCCACTTAATATATCATACAAGTCGTTCTATAATTACTGTACATTTAGAGCTAACTCAATACTTTTAACAACTGAATAGTATTGTACTGTGTGGCTCTATTAACTAATTTAGCCAATCCCCTACTGATACATTTGCAAGTTGTTTCCAATCTTTGGCAAATGTCAGCAATGCTACAATTTACAACCCTGTACACAGACCTATTCACATATGTCTGACTATATTTACAGAAAAAAATTCCTAGAAGTAGAAATGCTGCCAAATTGATCTCCAGAATTTGTACCAATGTATATTCCCACCACTCATCTGTGGAAGGTACTCATTTCCTATGGCACTTCAAAAAGGTCTGGGTGCCAAAGCTCCAACTCTGGAGATTTTGATTTAGTAGGTGGAGACTGGACCTCAGGATGTGTGTGTGTTTGTGTTTATGTGTTGGTTTTAAATTCTGTAGATACACTGAAATGCAGTTCAGGTCAAAAAGCATGAACAGAAAACAGGTCACTTTCACTTGGACTTTTTAATGTTAGTCCATGGGCACAAAATTCCACAAAATGAACTCATAACCATATTTCTCACTCAAATAGTTCTTCATGTCTTCTATTTTCCATAATGGTATTCTCTCAATCATACAGAAATGAAATTCTGGCATTATTCTTCTTGCTGACTCCTTTCCTCAAGGAAATCAATTTAGTTGTTATGTCCTAGCAATTCTTTTTAAAACTCCAATCTCATTCCTGCCACATCTGTCAGCCCTATATCCTATTCTGCCTAACATCAGACTCTACTGTTTATCAGCCCTATCAGGTTTTAAGCATTTTCATAAATCTCACACCTGAAAACAAGCACGTTATTTACACAATCTACCCTCTTCTATATTCCCACATTTACTTTTACCACACTTAGTTTTCTCTTTAAGTACAGTAATAAAGGCTTACCGTGTACAAATGTTAAGATCTGGGGTTTTGGAATTACCAGTCTGAGGCTGAGTCATGACCCTGACACATACTATGAGGACCTTTGGACAAATTGACTTCTCTGAGCCTCAAGTTTCTTCTTATATAAAAAGATCAGTAATATCCACCTCACAGAGGGGAAAGAATCATAAATGAAATACTAGTAAGGCAGATAAGACACTTAGCACAGAGCCAGACTCAGAGTAAATGTTCAATACTCAATATTAGTTATTATTTGTCTCTGACATCCCCCTTATTATAGTATCAGAAATTTGAGAACAAATATCAAGTCTTGTTAACTTTTCTATTCCCCACAGCATTACACACAATGTCTTTTATGTAAGAGATACTTAATAAAACCATGTATTTAGCAACCATCTGATTATCACTCAATTGAAAACATTTAATATCTTCTAACCTGAGCTTAAATTCTGTCTCCACAATTTTAACTATGTGGCCTTGGGCATGTGTGTAATCTCTCACCTGTTTAATGAATTAAATGATATGGAAAGCACTAATACAGTGCCTATCACATTACAAGTACTGTATAAATAATAGCTATTATTAAGGTAAAACTATTATTGAGGTAAAACTATTTACTCAATATATTACAACCATAGTTAAATTGCTATATCAATTTTTAACACAGATCAATCTTGCATTTAAAATATCATTTATGTTGAAATCAATCTTTATTTTTTGAAAGAAAATCTATCCATACACTTCAATATTTAAAGTACACACTGAGAAGTGTCACTTCCAATCATGATCCCTTCTGTATTTTTTCCCAAATACTTTAATACAAAAAATTTTTTAATCATATATCCTCTCCTCTATCTGGATTCAACAACTGAATTATTTTGGCATATTTCTTTACCTATATTTTCTCTTTCTGAACCATTTAAAAGTTGAAAACATCATGATATATACATTATGTAAAAAATGAAAACATTTAAGGTCCAGTTAAAAAACAAAGTATTTTTTTTTTTAATTAAACAGGAAAGTCTGTTGTTGTTTTTAATAGAGACTTCAGGTGGCACATGAGAATCCATAAAATGGCTTCAGAGGTAAAGGGTAAAGAAAAACAAAAATTAAATGACCAAGGGGTGGGTAAGAACTGGCTGGTTTGTTCTGACTTATTTAGGCAAAGGAGTTGGTGACTCTGAATAGTAAGAATGGATCCCCCTTCAATCTCTGGTAGCGGGGAAAGAGAACAATGCAAAAGGCTACCACTCTGGCCCTCTTGAGTCTCAATGAGAAAGGGGAAAAGCTTGTGTTTTGGTATCATAAACCATGGGAAAGGGGGGAGGCAGGTGCTGGGTAGGGTACAAGTCATTTTGAAAATTGGTGGATAGCAGATGGTAGTTCTGGATGACCTTTGTGTGTTGGAATCCCTCCAGTGTGGTGATAAAAGGGTCCCCACTGTTGATGGGGGTTGATGTCTCTGGACTGGTCTGTACCTATTTCCAACTGTTCCACCACCCTGAGAGTAGAGGAGGTTTTATGGGTGCTAGGCCTCAATATTCCATGGGGTTTGGCTTGGCCTTCTGTGGTAGGCTGCTGAAATGGCCTGGGGTGGAAAAGTCTTTGGTACCTAGGCTAGAATCTGGGTGTGAGAAACCCCCTCATTTCCCTGCTAATCATGCCAGGCAGAAGTGTCAATAACTGGTACTCAGTATGTATATCAGTAATAAACTTTTTTTGGAGGTGCGGGTAGATATAAAATTCAAGAATTCAAGGCAGGAAAAATAAAAATCTTACAGATATTTTCCCTAAAAAAACTAAACTGAAAAGCATTTATATTAAGTTCTTTGGAGGTTAAAAAATGCACTTTATGCTTCTACATTATAGACCAGAAGACAATCAATGAGATGACAGTCAATATTTTCTAACCATAAAATGTTAATAACTGAACTGCAAAAGCAGTTGAGCTATAAAAGAAGCTTTCTAATCTGTTTTTGACCTGAAATCAGCATAATGGTCAACTGAGAATATAGGCAGGCCACAGGCTGCCCACCACTTATATTGTGGATCTCAGAATAATTCCTTAGATTTGTGGGTAGCCTATACCCAGTGAGTCTTATAGATAGTAGGTGTTTAATAAATCTTTATTGAACAGACGGAATAGTATGAGGATGTTACATAAACAGTGCTTCTCCCTGCTTCTGATTTATTTCTAGGTGAAAAGAAATTAAGTACTATTATCTCCTGAGGTGGGGTGGTATATTTGATTAGTACATCAGGGGAAAATAAATTGGGGATATTTAACTCAACTCCACCTTTGGCCTGCCTATAGACAACATGAGTTGTTTTTCACCCTAGTCAAGCCTTATGTAAAATGGAAACTGCCAAATTCTAGGATCCTTTTAAAACGATTTGGTTCTCTCCTTTAACTTTTAACAACAATAAAGGTGACAGTTTAGCCTCCATCTGCCTATATTTGTAAATGGAAGCCATTTACTGGGGACCTCAACAGAAAACAATAACCACCAATTTCTTTTTTATTTAGTAGCTCTTTTCTTTAATTCTTTTTCTTTTGTTGTCAGTATTAACTGATAAGCAGTAGAATTATCAGAGGAAAAGGACCAAGGGAAAAATCTAAGTACCCTTACTGCTAATCTTCTCACTATGTAGAAGATACCAAATAGTATTAATACAGTAGATTGTCAAATTTGGTGAATGAATAAGCTAACTGGGATAGTTTAAGGCATTAACATTCAAATGGCCTGCTGTAAGACCTATACTAGCTACATATCAAAAGTGTAAATAAAAACTGTTCTGGAAAAAAACTTCTGAAACTCATTTTTATTCCAGAATCATACTTAACAGAATGTGATATTTTTAATTTATCATTAACTCAAAGCAAATGAAATCACAGTTGTTGGCAATACCAAATGATATTATTGTGTTTAAAATGCAAATATCAACTCAAATACATAAATCTTAAACTGCCAATTTTGCAAATAAAAATGTTCATTCTTCTCATTTCTCTACAAAACACAAAATTTCAGTATTTCACAAGTTTAAAATAAAATAGCAACTTTTTTCATGGTTCTCAGCTGTAATAACCAGTGAACAAAATATGAGCAAAGCTCAACCATAAACCAAGGACTAAAAGCAGATTATTTATTTCTATCTCAGGAACTCTGTATAAATATTGTTACTCAAAGCAACATTTCAAAATAAGTACAAAGGGACCCTTAAAACTACCTAAAAATACAAGATCCTTAGCCAAAACATTAAGTGCTAAAGGTTAATTTTTACTATTCCAAGAGAACAGAATGACTGAGTATATAGATACGCAGTTGAAATAAACAAAACTGTAAGTCAATTTCAATTCTCTTAGAACTAAGTCCTCCTTCATATAGTCAGTGAAGTTTTAAAGCTTACCTTCTTCAGTTTCTACTGGCTGTTGAGACAGAATTTTAAGAAGAATTGGATTTTTCCACACCCCTTCCTTCGTAACATGAACCAATATTTGTAGGTTATTATTCCCAAATTCCAATAATGCATCATGTGACTCCTAAAAACAAAAACAGCATATCCAGAAAACAGGTTAATAAGCAATAATGACAGTAGTTTTGCCTCTTAGATATATGTGAATGTCTATGAAAGGACCTATATCTTAGATTTTCTTTAAAAAAAAGGCAAAAAAAACTAGTCTCAAAGTTTTGTAAAATTCTGTTGCTGCTCTTTTTAAATGAAACCAGGATGTTTTCACTAACTTACAGGGTATCTTTAAAATGTTTTTCTTGCTTTCCCTTAGGAAAAATTATCATTGCAATTCAATTTACATACCTGCATTACTAAATTATTTTAGGGCCAATGATAGAGCTTTTTAAAAAAAGGATTCTGCAGTATCCACACAGGCAACCTATTCCTTTGAATAGAAATATTACTTAATGACACCAGTTGTTACATTCTTTTTAAATTGTTTAAATTCTTAAAATCAAATGACTTTTTAAATGAGAGATGACTATCAAGTGCTGTGGAAAGTCTAGGTTATTATTATCATTCTATCTCCTTGAAAACAAACATAATAGTCAATAGTTGTTCTTTGAAATACTTATATACACAAAGGATGGGAGGAAGAGGTTAGAAATTTAACTTGACATAAATGATTAAGTATATATCTCACTGTCTTTTATTACTAGTAGGAATTGTTGGTGCTTCCCATATCTAAAATCTTAACTTCTTTTCCCTTAGACTGCTAAAATTCTCAAGAAACATAAGCTTCCTTTTACAGCAATATATTCCTTTGCAAAGTAAAATGTGGTGAACACACTAAATATATATATGACATACTGTTAAAATGTACATCTGAAACTTACCAGATTTCATTAACCAATGTCACCATAAAAAATTAATTTAAAAAATATGTAATGTTCATTTTCTCCACTTAATTTTCATGTCAAAATGATAGGTTTTTAAAACGCACACTTGCTCTCTCTCCCCTGCCCCACATCTAATACATGCAGTTATATTCTGCTGGAAAAGGGTGTAAGATATAATATTGACACAGAAAATGATATTTCTAATTAACAATTTACTAATACTGAGATTTTTCTTTAATAGCCTGACATGTCCTCAGGCTTCTTTCTCTTTAACTTAGGACATCAGGCAGTTACTTTGCAGTGAAGATGAACATTCCATATTAAAATTTAAAAATTTAAATTTTGTGTCTGGCTACTTTATTTGTAATATCTAAACAAAGATGTGCCATTACACTTAGCAACAAATACTATCACCCACTATGATACACAGCAACTAAGATAAAAGGCCACAGTTTAGGTTAAGAACAAAAAGTTTTATTTTTTATCTGTTCAAAATACAGTTTATTCTAAGTAAGAATAATGCGTGTATAATAATCCTTAGTTGCCAATGGATATACATATGTTATGGTAAAGTTACTTTTAAAAAGTAATATATGGAATCTTTAAACACTATGATTGAACTTTAAAAATAATTTTAAAACTTAAAATCTTTCTCTTTTTTGAAGTCTATAATACAGACAGACTAGCATAAGATATTCACTCTAGCATTATTTACAATAAATAGCAAACAGATTTGGTCAAATAATTTACTGTACAACCACACAACAGAATCCCAAGTAATCACCAAAAAGGAGGCTCTATATATGCAATCTTAGACATATGTCCAGGATTGCAATGTTGTGATTTATATCTGGACTTCATCCATAGTTCCTGGGTCCCCAAAACCTTAAAATTTCCTTAAAAAGTAAAGGAGTCTCTTGTTATGTTAATGAGGTGACCTGTGGACCCCACCTAAGGGTGGGGGCTGGTTGCCAGGAGAACCATATGGTTAGAGATTGGAACTTTCAGTCTCCCCACTCCCACCTGGACCAGGAAGGAGAAAGGAGCTAGAAGTTAAGTTCAACTGTCAAAGGCCAATGACTTAGTCAATTATGACTATGTAAAGAAGCCTCCATAAAAACTCAGGACAGCTTGCTGGTCCTTTTTAAGAGACCTTCCAGGTTGATGAACACATGGAGGTGCTGGGAAAATGTTGCACCATAGAGTGTGTGGAAGCTCCATTCCCACGTACCTTGCCCTATGCATCTATTACACCTGGCTGTTCCTGAATTACATGCTTTCATAATAAATTGGTGGTCCAGTAAGTAAAATGTTTCTCTTAAGTTTTGTGGGCTACTTTAGCAAAACAGAACTGGAGGAGAAAGTTGTGGGCACCTCTGATTTATAGCAAGCAGTCGGTGAGAAGTACAGATAACAACCTGGATTTGCACTTGGCATTTCGAGTTAGAAGAGGTCATCAGTACAGCCAGTCAGTCAGAAGTCTAGGTAACAAACTAGGTTTGTGGCTGTTGTGTGTGTGAGGGGGGAGGGTCCAGAGGGCACTCTTGTGGGACTAAACCTGTAAAACCTAATGCTATCCCCAGGTAGATTGTGTCAAAATTGAGTTAAATCAATTCTTTGACACCCTGCTGGCATCTTAGAATTGCTTGTTGGTATTTTTATACCTATAGGGAAAAGGCATGGAAAGGTTACAAAGCGGTAAACTGAGTGTTCTATCTGTGGCCTGCCTGCTCTGATAAAACTATTCTCCTACCAAAAGTATCCTCAAAACCATCTGTGGCCTTGTCCATTTATCACCTAAAATAAGAAAATGTTATGGTCTTACCTTTTAGATTTCAACAGATACATCTTACATTCATGTGTACCTCTCATGCATTTATTTTATTGAACACATTTTAAAATATATCCTAAACTTCTGATAAAAAAAAAAAATTACAGATGGGAGGGAAAGGCAAATATTTTATTCAGACAATCTAAGAAAGAATGAACAAATGAGAGTATTCTTTCTGCAAAGGATACTAATAAAAATAATAGCAACTGCCCTAATAATAATAATAATATCTGCCCTTCTAGAATGTAGTACACCAGGACAAAACTATTGGCAGGCCTCAAAACAAACAGCAATAAAATCAATGTGCTATGTATGTATGAAAGATAATTTAATCAGCTGTATGAATATATGAGGAATTAGTATTGCACTACAAAGATTAAAATAGGCCAAGAACATGACAAAGAAACCTCTTCTCGCAAAGAGAAAAAGATAATGTTGTATCATTTCATATAGGGTTACAGGAAAGAAATACCAGATAATAAGGTGTGTCTGATAATATGGACATTTTTACTTGTACCTACAGGAAACAGGTCCAACCTAATATGAAGTTTCGGTCTTTGAGGAAGCAGTTAACAAGGAAAGTTCTGGGGCAAGCTGATTAACCTTTCTATTCCTGTCTTCCCATTTGTAAAGGAAGATGAAAATGATTATAAGGTTTGTAATTTGATCAAAAGATAAAAAACATATAAAATGTAATTTAAGTAGTGTTTGGTACGTAATCAGTGATAATAAATAAATTACCGCTATTATTGCTTATGTGTATTTTTTTTAAAATAGTTTTTCTGTCTCTACTAGCGATAGGCATATTTGCCTGCTGTCACTGGCAGTGACTTGCTTTTCTTCCTATCCTACTCTCCCTACCCCCAACTACTTTCTAATCTGCTCCCCCTAAGAAAGCTGATAATCAAGCCAATATGAAAGCCAACATAGCTTTCCTGTAACTAAAATGCATAAATAAAATCTATGACTATCTTGATTTACAATGCTTGACATAATCCCTGAAGCATTAGGGAGAAATTACTAGATAAATATACTAAGAATAATCGAAATGCAGCTACCTCATAACAATATTTGATTTTACACTTTTAAGTTTTATTCTGTCTAAAACTGTGAATAATGAAAACTTTTTTGTTGATTTCTAAGCTGCGTAAAGGCTAATAAAATCAAATGAAAGAAAAAAATTTTAACACAACCTTTCCATCTGAAAGGCCTCTCATTTAATGAATTTAATACCAATTATATAATGAACTTTTTGTTCTACGTTTCTAATTTTAGTTTGCTGGAAGAAATTAATTAGGTGTCTTAGATACCTAAACAGAGATTTTTTTTGAGCCCAAATCAACTTACCTGTAGAGACTGAAGAAAGAGTACCCAGACTTCACATGGCAGTTCACTTTCAGACACTGAAAGTAGTAATTCAAAACAACTCCTACAATATAAATAACTAAGTCAGTATATCAGTCAATAGTTATAATCAAATACAGTATGACAACGATACTAGATATATATTTTACATTTGTTTAAACTATTTTAAATTTGTTTTCTACTCCTCACAATTTTCTTTAAGGTTGGAATTTCAACTTTATTTTATTTTTATATATTTTTTTTACGCCTACAGCTCCTGGTATTCCTAAGTGATCTCCCATCCAAGTACTAACCAGGCCCAACCCTGCTTAGCTTCCGAGATCAGATGAAATCGGGCACGTTCAGGGTGGCATGGCTGTAGACAGCATTTCAACTTTAAAAAAGAAAAATCATAGTGCTCTATAATTACATTGTTGCTTTATAAGTCTTTAATAAATCATATTCCAGGCAGTTTTATTTAGTTTATTAGGGTGTGGGGAAAGTACCCATATAGGAACCATACTGATTGCAGAAGAAAAAGAAAGGAGCTCATGCTACTGTCAATTTAGCTGATCAAGTAATAAATATAGGTAATTCATCTATACAGATTCTTGTCACGTGCTGAGGTAGCAGAAAGACTGGCAAGGCCATTTCTTTACCTAATGAATTAAGGGAGTAAAAAAGTTTTCTCTTGTACCCTAACCAATACCCAGAAAAAATAATGGAGAATTTTTAAAAGGAAATGCATAGCAATCTGAATAAACTAAAAATATCCATCAACCAACACAACTCTAAAATTTTGAGAATGCTACTTTATCCCTTGGATTAGCACAGGTAGTGTAGAAATTGGGACTTTGAAGGAATAATGGGATTATAAAATCAGAAATGTTTGTGTTCCATAAAAAGCATAGTATTAAGAGATTTTGGGTTTTGGAGAATAGAAAGGAAAACAGGTGAAGCCAGAGAAAAATAAAACAGATGGCCCAGAATAGAAGTTATCCCAGCAAACAATCTGTAAACTGAACCAAGGTGATTCCCCATATAAAAATTGAATAGCTGCTGTTTTTGTTTTTTTTTTTCAATTTGCAGCTGAAAATTGCATTAGAAGTGTAATTTTGTCTGCTACTGGCAGCCAAATATTAAAACAGTAGCTAAATTTTCATGGACTCTTAGGGTGGTAATCTTATACTGTGCCCTGATATTTTCTGCTAGTAAAATTCTTAGTTCTAATAATATAAATGAATTGCAGAATTTCATAGTGTTTCCCCTCAGTGTTCCTCAAAGACCACTAAAGTTTTCAGATCTATAACTTGAATTGATCTTTATTAAGGACAGAGAGAAAATGTATCATTCTTGGATTCTAAGCCTGAGTAGGAAAAGAGACTCTAGAGGCAATTAAATTAAAGATTATGTTGCTTGGCTTGTACTTTGTCTCTTGGCAACCTGAGTATGAAGGCTCAGAGCAAAGGAAATTTTATTCAATGGTATGACTATAATATATGGTGCTTTGAATAACATGATGCCATAGTAAACAGAAGTCAGGCAAACATTACAACCAGAAGTACTCAGTTTTAAGAGTGATTTTAAGTTCTTAAACTTACAATACTAATCTGCCAAGCACTAATAGGACATCTTCACATTCAGTAGTTAAATATGGACGAGCACTGGCAAAGCTTTGGATGGCAAGTCGATATACCTCCAGAAGATACACCATATGTTCTGATGCATTCTTGTTGCTTGCATATTGCAAAAGGGTCTAAAAAAATAAAAATTTTAATTATTTAAAAAATAAAAACAATGAAACATTGTCTTTGTTTCTCTTTTTCTACAGACACATACACCTTTTATTTGCCTTTACAGGTTCTGGGTTGTTAAGAGTATTCTATTTTCATCATTTAATGAGTTGTTTTTGCTGCGTTAAAGAAAAGGCAAACTGCTCGTTTGACATGAAAATAAATCTATAAGTAAAGCCATAAAATGCTTATAGTGGTTCTCTCTAGAGGTCTGGAGTTACCACTTCTGAAATTTAATAATGGGTTTCATTAATACAACATTAAATCAAGCACTGACCACGTGCCAGGCACTGGGTATACAAGAATAAGACTGATCTCTGCCTTCTACAAGAAGACTTATTCCTGAGTATGGTCCTCAATTCTACAACTCCATAAAATCCATTTTTTTTCCTGCATAAATGGAATTGATTAGACTTAATTTATACAAACCAATTTTGAGAAGCTTGATAGTACATTTTTAATGAAGTTTATTTAAAAAAATTAACATAAGACAAATGTTAACTTGCTTAGAGTGGAGAAATGGTCATCACTCAGAGTACCCCATAGGTAAGTACAAAATCTAAAACAAAGAAAAATGGAGCCACAATAAGGCCTGAAAAATCCCATGTCTGACACTAAGAATTTGTTCAAATGATGGTGAAAAGCTAGCTTATGTTCTCTTGGACAGTGCTGGAAAATCACTGCCAAATTCTTGTCTGGGGATTCTAGGTTCCATGGAATTGCTCTATTAATATATTTCTTCTAACAACTGATCAGGTTTTGCTTATGATGAACTGATATATCTAGTTAGGTTAAGATAGGCAGGATACAGCTTTCCCCCCTAGAATATACATTCTGACTGGGCTAGGGAGTTCCTAATACTCTTAGTTCGGTACTACTTCTATAGGCAAGTCTTGTTTTTAGAGGGTAGCATTATCTTGAGTTAATTACATTATGGTGTCAATTCATTACCCCCAGAATAATCTGCAGATTCCTAACTTCTTATCTCTACTTTTTCTGCTTAAAGGACTACATATAGCTGCAGTGGCATTGCAGGATTACACTGAATTTTCTGCAGCTTTAATTTCCACACTAACAGTACCTATATCGGTTCTGATAATTTAGAACAGACTAGTCTTGATTACCTTAAAAAAAACTTAACCAAGAAATATGTGATAAACCACTATACAGTTAAAGCCCTCTTAACACACTGGATTATTTGATCTTTGCATATCTGAATGATCAAAATAGTTAAACTATTTTAGTATATCCATTCAATTATCTTGCTGCTTTACCAGTCACTTTAAAGAAGTGGGCTCCTACACTTTCAGAAGAGCATTATGCCCTTATCTAATGAAATCCTAAATTTTAATAAGAAAAAAAACCTGAATAACAGGATCATAAAACTGACCTCTTAACCATCCTCTTCCCAGCTAAACGAGAAAAGGAACACTAAATATGTGCTTATCTATTACGTAAATAAGACTATACCAACTTTCTCTTAAATTTATTAAAATGTAAGAAGATTCTGTTTTAGGTCAACAAATTACTTAATGTCTGTTTTGGTTAATCTAAAAACTAGAGAATTTTATAAATTTATATTCACTACCAGACTTTATGCTCCCTGAGGTCAGATATTGCATTTTATCAATCTTTATAGGCCTACCACTATTCCACCTCTACAGGACATTTTCACGTCTCACTAAATGTTTGCTGAATACATTCACTATTTTCCTCATTTAAAAAATATTTACTAATAGCCTACTCTATATATAGTGCTGAGTGCTGGGGAAAAAGATGTGGGGGCCCATCCTCGTAGAGCTTTCAGAATGAGTCAACACAACATGACAGTAGAAACCATACGTGCAAATTAATCAACTGCTAGCTAACATATGCAAAGAGAAGGGCACAATACATACAGATGAGGTGGGTCTTGCTACATTCCACCTTTGCATTTAGATTGCTCCTGCCACCAATCTAATTATCTTGTGACACAGACACTCCATTAAGACTTATGCAAGTTACATCACTTCAAAAATTCAATACCCCATAGGTATTTTTGTTTACCGTTTGCCCTATACCCCTTTCTATTTGTTAAATATTTCTAAATCTTTTCCCCCTCATGTGTTAGTTCAGTTAAATAGTGAAGTCTCCTTAATATACTGACTACTGGCATACTCTGAATAATCACTGGAACAATCTTCACTATTATCTTTAAAAACGAAGATTAAGATTAGCGAATTTATAGCGATCCAAATAATATTTTAACATTTAACAAAAATGTAAAACTTCCATCAGAAGCAGTAAAGGAAATGAGGGTCTCTTTAAAAATTTAAATTTTAGACACCAACAAAACTGAATAAAAGAAAAAGAAGAAAATGATAAATATGACTCCCTCGAGTTCACTGGCATTCTAAAGAGAGCACATCAATGGCCTCTTCTCTTTGTTTCAGTAAACCAATTTATTCCACAAATGCCATTATGTGGCAATACTGTGCTGGGTACTGAGAATGGACTCCATTCTTGCCCTTAAAAAGCTAGGTATGCTGAGAGGTCAAATACACAATAGACAAAAAATTAGTCCAATTTGGCACCATCTTTGACAATTTTAAACATTCTTAATGGGAGCTCCCATTCATATCCCTGGTAGATTCTCTCTCAAGTCCTTGCTATATACATCAACTGCCCTCTTAGACACTTCCACGGGATGTCTTATTTAAATCTCAAACTGAAAACGTCTGAAACAAACATCTTCCCCAGCAAATATATTCTTTCTATGTTCCATCTGCCTCTTTTCAGGAGGCAGTGCTAAAAAAAATTCTTTGTGTAGATTCAACTTCTTTGTCTCCTGCCCTAAGCTTTATTTCTATAGCCATTGACCTAGACCCAGTCCCCAACATCCCTGTTGGACTGCTACAACAATTTACTTCCCTAGGCTAAATATTCTCCATTTCTTTATATGTTTTATGACAACATATTTGCACATTAAAAAAATTAAAGCAACGGAGGGGGAAAAAAAGGACCAGAAAGAACTCAACTAAAATGTTAATATGGCTATTAGAACTCAGTAGCAGAATTAGGAACAATATTTTTGTCTTCATATTTTTCTGAGCTTCCCAGATATTCTTTAATAAGCAAGATTATGTTTCCGATGAAGGAAATAATATCTCCCCTCATCCCAATTCTATCTACATACCTGACTCCACTGTTTCAAAGAGGTTATTCTGTGAAACTATCAAGATGGGAGAATTTCTTTCAAGGTGGTCATATTTTATGCAGGGTTGCATTCCAATTTAAAACTCAAATGGTTTGACAAAATTTCACATGGAATAATCATAGTTAATATTTTTGAGTACATGGTATGGGTTAAGCATTTTTCTTAAGAGTTTTATGTGCTACTACCATTTAATACAGCAATCCTATGAGCTAGGTGATTTATCATCACCCATTTAAAAAGTGAGGAAACAAAGGCACAGAGAGATTAAGTTATTTGCCCAAAGTCACACAGAAGGTAAGTGCTAAATTCAGGATTCGAACTAGGGTCAAAGGCTCCAGAGCCCACACTTAAATCACACTGCTTCATACCCTTCCAGAATGCACAATTCTAGAATTATTTTAAGTGTGTTTTTAAATTCTGCTTTCCCCCCTTATGTGTTAACTTTAATATTTTGCAGCAAGTAGTATCATGGTCATCATCTGACTTTCTTCCTAAAAGCTTACTTACAACATCTAATTTCCATTTAAAGTGACTGCTGCTAGGTAAAATTTTCCTGCAGCGGTGCTGATTGACACCCACACTTTAGAATGCTAGTGGTTCACAAAATGACAAAAGGTATCTGGTATTTATTAAAATTACACATCCTACGGCAATAGAAAATAATATGACCTTTAACAGAGGACTTACATTATTTCAAATTTTGCACATAAAGCAAGAAGCCTTGTTTTGATTTTAATTTCTCAAGTGAAATTCCCCAAATTAAATAATGAGTAAAATGTGATTGCATTATGATAAACAAAAGCATGGATCCAGCTTGAAAACGCAAAAGTGAGAGGAATAGGAGGACCCCAAATAGATAGCAGTTTGAACAACCTCAGAAAAGACGAGAACAGATGGTGACAAGATTTAAACGTCAGTTGGTGAGGAAGCACTGGAGGTTTCCCATGAAGAGACTAAGCCCAGTTGAGATGAAATGGAATGAATGGGAAGAGAAGTGCTGGCTGCTTACATTGAGAAAGTGGCTAGAGGAAATTAAAACCTTTAGGTCTTTTATATGTGTTGCTACTAGGCCCTACTTTGCACTTTCTATATTAGTTACAGTTGGGTTTTTTAATCCAGAAATATAACTGGCTTATTTATCCATCTACCTGTTCATCCAACCATGATTAAATTTCACTGGATTCAGTCCATCATCCCAGTCTACCAAGATTATTTTTAGCTACTGATTCTGTCATGGGATTTTAACTATACTTTCTAGCTTCATTTCAAATATTAAAAAATAGCTTTTACTGTTTTATCATAAAAATATCATTTATCATTTAAAAAATAGAAAAGTAAAAAGTAAAATGTCAACCAGCCACATTATCAACACCCTGAAATAGAGCACTATTAACAGACAATATTAAGTTTGAGGGGTTTTTATGCCCAAATAAAGGCATTTTAATGAAATCATACTATACATTGTTTTGTAAAAATTTCTTTTACAGTATTTCTATAGCTGCACAGCCTTGTATGTACCACAATTTAGTACCCAATTATGAACACTGTGGTTTCTAACTCTGCATTATTATACATAATGTTGAGAGCACCCCTCTATCTAATTTTTTCTATGTATCCAATTTTCTTAGGATAATGTCCTATAAATAAAATTGTTGGGTCAAAGAATGCTTAATTTTTAAGGATTTACATACTGCCAAATTCTGTTCCAGAAAATTTGTTCTAATTTACGTATTTATTATTAGTGTAAGATAGTGACAGACTAAGGAGCTGTCACAATTATTATACATTACAATTTAAATATAATGTTTGAGGGTGAGCTAGATAGGAGAAATACAATATTTTCTTTATTCCATTTATAATTCTTTCATTAGTGTAGTAGGAGAATAAAATTTATGTTTCTGTTATGATATAATCTTAAATTTTAATTACTACAGCATTTGTATGGTATCTTCATCAGGGTTATCACTACCACTAAGGGAGACAGTTTAGATGAGAATAGCATCAACAGTTAACTTTGATCTTCCAAAAAATCAAAGGGAAAGGAATAATTCCAATTCATTCTACGAGGGCAGCATCACCCTGATACCAAAGCCAGACAAAGACTACATATAAGAAAACTAAAGAATAATATTCCTTATGAACACGGACACAAAAGCCATGAACTAAAATACTAGCAAACTGAATCCCACAGCTTATTAAAACATTATACACCATGACCAAGTGGGATTTATTCCTGGAATACAAGGATGGTTCGGCATATGAAAATCAATGTAATACAGTCATGTGCCACTTAATGACAGAGATACGTTCTGAGAAATGTGCCCTTATGTGATTTTGTCATTTTGTGAATACCACAAAGTATACTTACACAAATCTAGATGGTATAACCTACTATACACCTAGGCTATATTGTATAGCCTACTGCTCCTAGGCTAAAAAACTGCACAGCATATTCCTATACTGAATACTGTAGGCAACTACAACACAATGTAAGTATTTGTGTATCTAAACTTATCTAAACAATGAAAATGTACAAGAAAAAAATGGCATAAAAAATAATAAATGGCACACCTGTAAAGGCATTTAACCATAAACAGAGCTTCCAGAATGGAAGTTGCTCTGGGTGAGTCAATGAGTGGTGAGGGAATGTGAAGGCCTAGGACATTACTGAACACTATTGTAGACTTTATAAACACTGTATATGCAGGCTACACTAAATCTATACAAAATATTTTTCTTTCTTCAGTAATAAATTATCCTTAGCTTATAGAAAATGGAATAAAACCATGTATACAGTATGCCCTCTGCATCCATGATTTCCCTACTGAAGATAAAAAATAGAGAACATTTTGATGGTTGACAGATGGGAGGGGGTTAAGGGGATGCATGAAAAAGAAGGAATTAAGCTGTATGAATTGGCAGTTATAAAAACAATCACAGGGATGTAAAGTATAGTATAGGGTAGGAGTCCCCAAACCCCAGACCACAGACTGGTAATGGTCTGTGGCCTGTTTAGGAACCAGGCTGCACAGCAGAAGGTGAGCGGCGGGCAAGCAAGCAAAGCTTTATCTGTACTTGCAGCCACTCCACTGTGCTAGCATCACCACCTCAGCTCCACCTCAGATCACTGGGTATTAGATTCTCAAAGAAGCACTGGTCCCTGGTGCCAAAAAGCTTGGGGACTACTGGTATAGGGAATATAGTCAATAATATTGTAATAACTATGTACCGTGTCAGATAGGTACTAGGCTTACTGGAGTGACTTCATAAATTATGTAAATGTCTAATCAATATGTTATACACCTGAGACTAATATTGTATGTCAACTGTAATAAAAAATTTTTAAATAAGCAACAATGAGAAAACACAGTTTTGATCCAAGGTTGGCTCAATCTTCAGATGTGAAACCTGGGGATATAGAAGCCCAACTGTGTATTTACTGAAAAAAACCTGCATGTAAGTGGGCCCACACTGTTCAAGCCTGTGTTGTTCAAAGGCCAACTGGACACTATTGTGCTACCATCACCAACATCCATCTACAGAACTCTTTTCTTCTTGCAAAGCTATAACTGAACCTATTAAACAATAACTTCCCATTACCCCTTCCATCCATTCCCTGGCAACCACCATTCTACTTCCGGTCTCTATGTACAATATAGCTTTCATAACATTGTATTTCCAATTTAAAAAAGCAAAACAAGAGTGTGGTAATGGCATCAGGATAGACAAATAGATCAGTGGAACAAAACAGAGTCCAGGAATAGACCCACATACTTATGGCTAATTGATTTTCAACAAGGTGCAAAGGCAATATCTCAATATCTCAATTCAGTGAAAAAGTAGTCTTTTCAACAAATGATGCCAGAATATTTAGGTATTCATATTAAAAAAAAAAAAAAGAAAAAGAAAAAAGAACTTCCATTCATCCTTTATTCCAGAGGTTTCCAACCTTTTCGGCACCATGGATTGGTGCTCCTATAAGAATCTAATGCCTGATGATCTGAGATGGAGTTGAGGTGGTGATGCTAGAGCTGAGGAGCAACTGAAAATTCAGATGAAATTTGCTTGCTTGCCCGCTCACTTCCTGCTGTGTGGCCTGGTTCCTAATAGGCAACTTATTGGTACCAGTCCGCATCCTGAGGGTTGGGGACCCCTGCTTTTATACAATATACAAAAATTAACTCCAAATGGATCAAAGATCTAAATGTAAAACTTAAAACAATAAAATTTCTAGAGGAGAACATAGGAGAAAATCTTTGTGGTTTTGGGTTAGGCAGATTTCTTAGATAGTAAAGCTGAGAAATAAAACTTCATCAAAATTAAAAATGTGTTCTTTGAAAGATACTGTTAAGAGAATAAAAAGACAAGCCACAGCCTAGGAGAATATCTTTGCAAAGAATATATTTGATTCTATTTCCCCTAACTCCATTAGCTCTGTGGTTATAGAAGGAATCAATTTAATAGAACTTAATCATGGCTTGGCTGCTCTTATGCCCACCTAGTAACATAAGAGTTTTCTTTCCTGTTAACATCTCACCCAGTTTTTCCTGTACGTTCTGTGATAGTATCTCACATGAGTTCATCAACAAATCTAACTAGAACGTGTGACATCTACCATATTCTGAGACAGTTGTTCTGTTTCAGCTCATCCTTGTTAGGGTATGCTCCCTATATGCCAGTGGAGAACACCTTAGCCGCTCCCCATGCCCACATCACCACAATGGAATCTGTGCCATGGCCAAGGGTGCTCCCTCCAGAGAGACCCAAGTGAACCGAAGGCAGAATGTGTATAAGTTACAAGTGATACAAATCACCGTGCCCAATCTCTCCATGCTTTGCCATCTAAGCCTCAACGTTTTTTTAAAAAATATATATTTGATAAAGGGTTTATGTTCACACATGCGTGCGCGCACACACACACACCCCTACCTCTCAAAACTCAACAATAAAAAACAAACAATCCAATCTTTTCTAATATGCAAAAGATGTGAAGAAACTTCATCAAAGAAGATATAAGGGTGGTAAATAAGCACATGAAAACATAGGCAACATAATGTCATTAGGGAAATACATATTAGAACCACAATGAGCTATCACTAATTTTAGAACACCTAAACTTAAAAAGACTGAACACACTAAACATTGACCAGGAGCTGGAAAACTAAGAACTCTTATGCATTGTTGGTGGAAATGTAAAATGATACAGCTATCTCTAAAAAACTCATCATGTGATCTAAACATGCTACTTAGGTATTTACCAAAGAAAGAGGAAGCTTTTGTCCACACAAACACTTATACAGGAAAGTTCACAGCAGCTTTGTCTGAAAACAAGCCAAATGTCTATCAACAGATGAATAAATACACAAATAATAATATATCCATAGAATGAATACTAAGTAATAAAAGAATTAACTATTAGTATAGACAATATGAATTTCAAAATAATTATACTGATGAAAAAAGCCAAACAAAAAGAGACTATGTAATTTTATTTATATAAAATTCTAAACAATGCAATCTAATCTATAGACAGAAAGCAGATCAATAGTAGAGGGAGGATGGAAGGATATGTAAAGAAAGAAGATAATAGGAAATGCAAAGAGGTAAAAGAAACTTCTGGGGGTGATGAATATATTCGTTATCTTGATTACGGTAACGGTTTCATGGAACAAAGGTATGCCGAAGCTTATCGACTGCACATTTTAAATATGAGCAGCTTATTGCTTATCAATTATACTTCAAGAAAGCTGCTTTTTTAAAAAGACAAATGGGCATGAAATACACAAAATCATAAAATGAATTTAAATGAATTTTACATTTCAACTGTCAGATTTATGATTTTTACTGCAATAAAATGTAAAACTTTTATGCCTAAGATAAATTGGAGAGAATTCCAAAGTGTATGACCAACAAAAGATTCATGTTTAGAACATATAATTTCATAAAAACTGTTAAGAAAATAAATAAAATTGAAAAATAAGCAAAAAAATAAGAAATGGCAATTCACAGGAAATCTGAATGGCAATAAATGTACACTAAAAAGATAAGACAACACACAATTAAACAGAAAAAAAAATATTAAAACCACAATGAGATACCATAATCCACCCCCAGAATGCCTAAAATTAAACTGTCTGACTATATCAAGTATTTTCAAGAATGTGGGGTAATGGTAACTTTCATATACTGAAACTGTTATAAACTACTACAAATATTTCAGAGAATAACTTGGTGGTATCTATTACAATTGATGATAGGCCTATATATTAAACTTGGCAATTCCCCTCTAAGCATATGTCCTAAAGAAATTTTCATACCCATGTATCAAGATATTTGGAAAGATGTCCACTCCACCAGTTAATGTAAATGTCTCTAAATCCACCAATAAAAAAAAAAAAAGACAAATGAACTGTGTTATATTTACATAATAAAATACTACACACCAGTGAAAAATGTACCAAAGCTATACATACCAATAAGTCTTAGAAACATTACATTGAATTTTAAAAGCTTTAGAATAATACATATAGTACATCATTTAAGTAATGCTGAAAAACAAAATAATACTACACATTGTATCAAAATGCACAAAAAAATTTTAAAAAGTAAAAAGATGAAGGGGAATGATTAAATTAATAAGGATGGTGGTGGGAGGGAGATGATATCTGTGAAAAGATACATAGGTAGCTTCAATCAATTTTAGGTTGTGTTAATTTTAGTACCCTTTACTACTTTGTATGTTAGAGATATTTGAATTTTTAAAAAGTAACATACTCTTCAAAGTTTAAACAAAACCGATTTCAATCTAGATTCTTATACCCAGCCAGACTAAAACAATCAAGACAGAGGAGAGACCTCAGTAAGCCACTGAAGGGTATCTCCCCTACATTTAAAACAAGAAAAAGACATGAAGGCCAGCAAAGTATTTAACAAGGGAGAGAAGCAAAGAAAACTATTAAAACAACAGCTGATCAATTGAAAATTAATTTAAAAGGGTAACATGTAAGTATAAACTGTATAAAACACACAACACATAAAGTGAATATCTCACTAATTCACTGAAATGCAACAAATGACAGTACTTTAGTAATTCTTTCAAAACTTTCTCTTTACATTGTTGCTTTATAAAATGGGATAATATAGTTTTCTTTTTAAATAATACATCTTGAATAGCCTTTCATATCAATACACAGAGCATTATTTTTGCCTGTTTAAATTTTATTTGAAAAAATACTGAAATACACAGTAATTCATAAAAATAAAATTCACACACAATCCCACCACTTTAAAATTATGTATGCAATAAAGATGTGAAGGATCACGCCTGTGGTTCCATCTAATTCCACTCCTGTTCCCCATCCCCAAATAACCCCTATAAACAAGTTAGTAATACATATGCCTTATTTACATAGACAGTTTTCCCATTCTTTGTGATAATCTCCTGAGCTTGAATGTTTTATGGCTGTGAAATATTCAAAGGGTACTTGTTTTTTGGCATTTCCAAACCTAAAATATCTAATAAAAGCCTTCATCCAGTCCAAAACGGATTCCTGGCATTCCTGCTTTCCCTTAAATTAGCTGGGTCTTCTCTTCTTAATCACACACTTGCTTAAAATTTTAGTCTGACAACCAACACCAATGAAGATGGTTATAGAAAAGTGGCATGGAAAATCATGTCTTTAAAATCTATATCAAGTGGTAAAGAAGAATAATATTATTGCCTATTCAAAACCATTTATATTAGGCTTCCAAATGTTATGTGATAGTTAGACATTGGGAATTTTACTTATGCTTCTATTACCTGAAAATTTTGTTGGAAGATGGATAAATACATACGATTATCAAACAATGACTACTAATTATTGTATCATAAGCAAATGTAATATGAAAAATTGTTTAATGTTTATTCTCTCCACTAGACAATAAATTCACAGAGAACAAGAACCGCATCTGTTTTTATCTCACTGTAGACCAGAATCCAACATAGTGAATATCACATAAAAGGTTATTCTGAAATTACTTGCTTTTGATGCGTTGCACTATTATTAAAATATTTTCCAACTTATAAGTTTGATTAAAAGTTTTTTAGCTACGCATCTTTAGAATGAAATATGCATGTATAGTACTAAAACAAATTCAACTAAGTAGATTTGATTCTAAATTCTCACTGCTTCACTCAAACCCTTGGGGTAGAGGGAAGGAGAATGTTGACCAAACTGCGCTTGTGGATATTTTAAAAAGGAAATGCTTAGATTATGTTTTTAGAAGAGTGCACACATCAAATCATAATGATACACTAGTTCTGAATTTAGTTTGCTGGTAAATAGATATGTCAAAGTTCAGAACTTTATTGAAATTATAACCTATTCTGATCCTCAGCTAACATCCTAGACTGAAAGTTTCCCCCTTAAAAGTATGAAACTGGAAAGGGAATGGGCTAGATAATCTGTAAAATTCTTCTCTGAAACATAAGATTCCATGATTCATGAAAATATAGCTAACTTTTCCCCAGGGACTCAAATCCAGTGCTATATAAATTCAAATCACTTTTGACATATGCATCTTTCAACAAAATGAACTACATAATTTAAATCCCAAACAATAAATCAAGTTAAAACCAATAGCCAAATGAATAAAAAATATTTCATACAGGATGATCTGTTGGTTGCTACATGTCAAATCCATTATATCCACAATAAACCCCAAAGGGCCTGCTTCAAAATGTAATAGAAATTCACTGTAAATTACATTTCCAGTCTACAAAGCTCATCATAGGCCCTCTGAATCTAACACTATGCGAGCAAATGCTGTGTAAACATCTAGGAAACTTTTTTCTATCAATGGGCTGTATATTGACAGGAAAGTGGAGGAAAGGTGCTCTACATGAAATATCTCTTTAAAACAATATTCAGGACAGAAAGGAAAAAAAGAAACTGACACTCCGTGTTCCTATCTCCTACCAAAAGCTATGCTGAGGGCAGCATTACACTGTCCGAATTGATCCTCACAATAACCTATGGAATAGCTTTCTATTACCCCAAATTTTATAAACAAGAATACTGGTCCAAGGCAAGGTTTAAGGTCAAAAGAGTGACCTTATCAAATGAAGACTTAAAGTGAACTCTCCTAACTTGAAACCTACTTTCTATTGCATACATTATCCATTTTATGAACAAACATGAGACTGAGCAAATATGTTTTATCCACATTTACTGTTAAACTTTATGGTATTTTCATTTTCTGCTTTAAGTATTTAAACATCTTGTTTTACACTTTTAAAATGAGCATGTATGAAATGGAGTCATGAGAAATAAAATACATATATTTAGTTTATTACTTTGAGATACCTTAATACTTAAAATATATATACAAAAGCAAATTAATGAAAATGAAGTCACAAATAAAAACGTCTTTTTTATACAATCATATATTTAAAAATGTAATTCCCAAGCTAGGCCATTCATTCTATCATATCTGGTAATAACTCTTATAAGTGCCCATGTAAATAAAGCATTACAGTACTGGGTAATGTGACACTCAGGTTATTTCCTCAAGAGTAAAAATACAATGAACTCAAGTGTCAGTACAGTAACCTACTAACACCCCCCTCCAAAAAAAAGTTACTAAAAAAAAAAACACATGAGAGAAATCAGACATAACACAAAAGGAGAAATAGACAAATATGTTACTAGTTCCCAAGCTAGCTATGTTGCAGAAATATTGGTAAACCTTGAAATAACCTTGAAATCAAGATATATCTGAAATATAATTCATTCTCAACTTCTAAAAATTATAATACACTGAAATACTTTTCGTATGGGATGATAACTTAAAACCTATAAAAACTTTGGAGGAAACTTCATAGAAAACTCAGTCATATTTTAGGCTGAAACTAGGGAATCAAAACTCCATAGCATATAGACACATAAATAATCAACTCTTCACCACAGCGTTTTACTTTACTAAAATGAAAGAAAAGCATGTGACTTTTGGTCTGGTATAGAGTTTAGAACATGGTAAAATGTTAAATGTTTTGAACCTACTAAATTTGGCTTATGTTCTCCAACTCTTAATGTCTCTCTAGAAGATTCACAATGCATCTAACTATATAAGACATTAAAAAAACATTTATTCATTGTTATCTCAACTTATATGAGCCCAGACTCCTTATTTCAAGAAGTACTTACATATATAACATATATGAACAAAACGTAATTTAGGAAATGCTGACATAGGCAAAACAACATGGGCTCTGAAGTCTAAAGACTTTGCCACAGCTTACTAGCTGTGTGACCCAAGGAAAGTTACTTAACTTCCCTAGATCTCAGTTTCTATCTGTAAAATGAAATACCACCACCTACCCAAGTGCTTGGCACATAAAACATGCTCAGTAATTTAAATAGCTCCTCTAATTTTTCATATAATGGTTTGGATATTAACTTTAAATCAGCAATGAAAAGTTTTAGGAATCTATTTTTTATATCTTCTCACTCAATTCCTTATCTATGTAAGTTTAGGTTTTTCAGTACGATGTCAATCATATCCAAAATAAATGCTTCACTCTGGCAAAGCAAGCTTAGTGGAAAAAGTCATTACTTTAAGTATTTGTGGAATACAGGCAACCATGGTTAAGTTCTCAGAAAACATAACATAAAAATGAGGTCCTACTCTTAGGTAATCAAGATACAAAGAACAATAAGGTCTGATCCCTGCTGGGAAGCAGCATAATCTGGTTGACAAAAATGTCCCTGTCTCTTGATAAAGACATGTAAAACTTGCCTGTTACCCTCAAGAAGTCTAGTCAGGAATTTAAGGAATGGAGGAGGTAAAAGATCAATAAATATTGTTGAATACCCATTAAGTGCTAGTATTATTCTAGGCACTGGGTAAACAAAACAGTCAAAAGCCTGGTAATGCTTACATTCCACACAGGGAGACAAATGTACACATCAGATAGTATTAAGCAGTGAAGAAGGGTAAAGCAGTGCTAAGGAGTTGGAAGAAGATGGGAAAGTGCTATTTTAGATACGATAGTCAAGGAAGACCTCTGGGAGAGGTAACAGGTGTCTAGAACTGAATGAAAACAAAGCACATTATCGTTTTACCAATGCCTTTGCAGTCTTGAAATAAGTCAGTGCTTTCTATTTAGCCTTTTAAAATTAACATTGATCAGAAGAGCATGATCCACAGGTAGACACAGAAATCACTAGGGGTCACAGTATACAGCAAGAGACTGGGTGGTACCACAGTAAATGACAGCACCCAAAGTTCCCACTGCTTCACAGGTCAAATTTATAATGTTTTGGTCATATGCTCTGCAAAGCTAATTTTTGCTACTATAACTACTTGTCATTTAGTCCCTATTAACACATTATCAAGAGACAGCATCACAGTAAGAAAGCTAATATGTTAAATTATTTAAAATAAATGAAAAGGGTAAACCTCAAGGGTCTTCATGGCCACCAAATGCAAGGAGTTAGGAAGACTGATTCTCCCCATCTCAACATTTCCAAACTGTTTTCCTATTAGACTCCTAACTCTTCCTCAATATTATAATTCCTCCCATTTTCTCAACACTAACGTTCATTCTACACATGTAAATGTGTACATCATTAGGTGAATGTAGACTAAATTGATGAATAATGTCTCCAAGAAATCTATCTTATTCCTTCACAGTAATTTCTTATGGTAAAATTGATTTTTAACATACTAGATTTTACATTAGGTGTTTCTCTTAAAATACTCATCTTGAGTACATCATGAAGTCCCTATAATTCACTCAACAATTACTGTGCCTAGCATTGTATTAATTGCTAGATACCAAGAATACAAAAACAAAAACAAAACAAAAACAAAAATAAAACAAAAAACAAGGCCCACAAATTCCTGTTGGCTTACTAGATGGTATGAGACAAAATGAAAACAAATATTCAGGCACCACGCTTATGTATGAGATGCTACTGTAGTATACTTAATGAAAGAACCACTTCTTTCTGTCTGCTGAAATTTAAAAAATGGTTCTGACTGTTAATATTTGAGCCAGATTTTAAAAGGATAATAGGTAGATGGGGAAGGGAGGACCCTGGGGTTAATCAAGCAGACTGAGTGACATCCCTGGTGAAATGGACAAAAAAAAAAAAAAGAGGCTTGAAAGGTGGGAGCTGGAGAAAGAGGGAGTAGTCCAGGTTCCAAAAGACCTTGTACACTAGGCAATTGGGTCTGAATTTTACCTTGCCTTTAAGGCAAGAAACCACTGAAGGATTTTAGGGAACACAATGACTATATTTGTGATTTAAAAAGAACACCAAAATGGATTTTAGATAAGTCCAGTCAGAAGGCAAGGAAGGTAAGTGAAGAAGTTGCTGCACTAGGATACTATGAAGACTAAATTAAGACAATGACAAGAAAAACAAGAGTTAAAACTCTAGGTATGTACAAAGTATCAAAAGAACAAACAACTAGAAGGAAATCTATGCAGTGAAATCAGAAAAATTCAGAGGAAGTGACATTTGCACTGGGCCCTAAAGAAGGAAAATTCACCATGCAGAGAAATAGAACATGAGAGAAAAGGATAGAAAAGCACAATGAAGAAGATAGACAAAAAAAATGCTTGCTGACCTGTAATCTTGTTAAAGTAGTAATTCTATCCTTTTGGAGATCGGTAAGTTAGTTGATAAATACTTACTGAAAGCCTAATATGTCTTGGATCTTGAACAATCAAATGAAAATTAAGATCATCTTTCCCAAAACAATGCACTTGGAAATTCACAGACAAAATTTTATTCTCAGGAGAAACTGAGATCACACTTTGGTCCAAGTAAAGTAACCATGAATAAAAGTAGGATTAGAGTAATGAAACTGGCTAGGTATGAGCTGAAAAGTAAACTGAGGGCACGGTTGTAAAGGCTTTTTATTTCAAAACTAAGAAATCCGGATGACTCAGACAATTCCGAGGGTGCTATTTTTTACAGAGATTGTCTTATTTAGTCCATACAACAATGCATTTACACAGAGAACAATAAGTACTATTATTGTTCCATTTGCAAATGAGAAAACTAAGGTTTAAAAAAAAATAACATGCCCAAGGTCAGACAGCTAGTTTAAATGGAGAAGCTGGTATGCCTATCTAATTTAGACCGTTGGTATCCAATGCCTTATCTAGAAAAACTGGAATATATATATGCAGTACTTACTTATTTTAACATTAAATATTTACAAAGTCACTGTGAGTCTAGAATCTAAAAGTATCTCATAAAAACAAGGTCTACTCATGAAACTATTTTGCCTGGTAGTCTCTAAGTATAATCATTCACTCAATAACCTCAAGTTTGTTAATGTCTACTTTGTCTTCAAAATTTGTGTTGAAAATAGAAAAATTGGTTGTAAAACTGGTAATCTTGGTTCCCAAAATATAGCAAAATTTTGAGATATCATCAATTTTTCAGCAAAACAAAGGAAGACTGTTTTCTTGAGTTAATCTTATCCACACTGTCTGGCAGATGATGTTTTCAGAAAAGGAATTGAGGGAAAAAAGAAACACACACACACACACACACACACACACACACACACACACACACACTCCCCCCCCAGAGTCACTGAAAACAAATTTTCACAGAATACAATTTGATCTAAGCACCATTTTCTTAGTAATTATTACTTCTAAAGTTTTATTTGTATCATCTTTACAAACTTCAGAAAATAAAAGACATACCCAGAATGAGACAAGTTTCTCTATTCTTTCATATGTTAGTTTATTTCTTGATTTGATGCAATTCCAAAGATAAAGCCATTTCTTTTCAAGAGCTACAAGAAAGGGAGAGAATATGGTCCCTGTCTGTTGCAGGAGAAATCTACCTAACAAAATCTTAGTCTATAGGATAATATTTCTAAACTAAACACCTGATGAAGATATATTTGTGGCAATTAAGCATCCCAGAGAACACAGGTCAGGCCTTTATGATATGATAATGTAATGCTATTACTTATCTTTACACATTATGTGCTCCAAGAGGGCAGGTTCCTATCTCCAGTACTTAGTGCAATATCAGGCATACACATAAGCAATGTTTCTTATTTTGCCTTTCAAATGTGAAAACAAGACCTATTAAGCCAAATTTGGATAGTGGCATTTTTCCTGCTCCATCATAAAATTAAACAATAACAATAGCAACAACAAAAGTCACTCTAAGTTGACTTCATCTGGGCTACTGGAAAAAAAAGTGACAAATTTATTGCGTTAAGCATGGTAAAGAGTTGTATGTGAACTTCTATTGTTTGTATAAAGCATTACAAGCAGATAAAAATCAGAAAACAATACAATTTCAGTCTTAGTTTGTCTAAGATTATTAGCTAATAAGCAGCAGAGTCACAATTAAGATTCAACTCTCAGCCCTATGTGTCTTCTATTTCTACTACAACAACCTCACAGAAACACTTTTCATATTTCATTTATTAATCTGAAAAACGTTTGGGGAAAAATTTTAAGCCAAAAAAAAATTCATAGAAAAGACAAAGCACAAAAGTACTTTCTTTTAAAATTTCTTCTGTGCCCTCACATTTCTAGGTGTGACCAAGGCTCAAGACGTTAAAACATTCATTTAAAATAAAATTGAAGCTGCAAGAACTAAGCACAAAGAATATGTATACATATGTGCGTGTATGCATATATATATGCATAAATGTGCATGCGCACGCGCGTGTGTATGATATCCTCTGACAAGTTTCAATCCTATTGGGTACATCCATTCTAGGAAGACAACTCAAGCTTAAGAAGCCTTAACCCAAATCCACAATTCTCTTGCCCTCCTCCCCACTACTCCTTGTCCAATTAAGCGCTCCCTTCTCCCCAAGCATTCGGTTCCTTTTCATCTCCACCTTTGGCATTGGAATCACACACACACTCTCTCTCTCTCACACACACACACACACACACACACACACACACACACACACACACACACACACACACACACCATTCACATGGCTCATATTCATCTTTTCAGCCAGAGTGTTCCTTGATCACCCTATCTAAAGTGACGTCTCCCAGTTACTTCTTTCTAAGCACATATTGCAATCTATAGTTAATCTTTTTATTTACTTTTACTAGCTAATTATTGTTACCATTAGGAGGTCCCATGAGGGCTCTTCCCTCACCACTGTCTCTACAACACCTCCTTTCCCATCATTACCAAAACTGCATTGGAAATCATGTCACTTCTACCAGCTCCCCTCAAATGTAAGCTCATCAGGGGTAGATGTCTTATTCACATTTCCTCAGAACTTTGAAAGTGCTTGGCACCATCTTATGGAGTCAGTAAAAGTTTATAGAACAGATGTGTGTATTAAGTACAAATGATCATTACTAATGAAGATGTTAAAGAACGATTACACCTTAACATTTCAAAGTGCAGGGAAATGCTGCAGGTTGTAGACATAAAAATTGGAGTGAAACGATGTATGGAAAAGATTAACAAAGACAAAATTCCATTCAAAGATGAGGCACGTCTGGCTCAGCAGAATGCAGGCTGAGAAAATAAGTCAATTTTCGATTCTCCTCTGGACCCAAAGAGCAAACCGTCCCCTAAAATTATAAGTTTGGAACACTGCAACTTATTCAACATAGTCAACTATTCATTAAGAGACCAAGAGCCAAGATACTACGATTATTCTGCATTCTCTAAGGTATACCACCAGGTGAGGAACAGAGGGGCGGCTCTAAAACCTGACATAATAGCAGAAGTAGAAATAGTAATCCTATATATCTTTAAATCTATTAAGAACTCGAAAACATTGAGACAAATCTCGGAGTGATCATGAAGACTAAATAAACATACCAATAAATACGTAATCATAGGTTAGAACCCACCATGGCACAGAAATGGTCATAAGACTGCCAAGAGACCACACTCCACATCTTTCTCGATTCCCTTCTACTCAAGAGATCCTAACAGTCCCTACAGGCTCACCAACTTCATTCCTGGTAGCATAATCCTCAAAGGAACACACAAGAATCGAAAGAAACGCGTAAATGTCAAAAAAAAAAAAAAAAAAAAAAAAAGCAAAAACCAAACATCCTCTGGCTCCGCAATTCCTAACCAGAAAGCCCTAGACGCCTTTCAAAGCCAACTGTCATACCTTTAAGGGATCCAGCAGACTCTGACTCTAAGGGTAAGTGTCTGGGCTCAACACCTATCTTCGGATTATTCAGGAAAAAACAGGTTTTCCATTTTGGAGATCTGCACTCTACTCAAAAAAGGATCTCCTGGCAGGAACGCGCAATCAATCCCTCAGCGGGCAATGGCGCTCCAACCACCCGGCCAGGGCACAGACAACGGCGACAGGGCACGGCCCTTCCAGGGAGCCGCCGGCGCCCTCGCAGCTCTTAGTCTGGCCCAGCGCAACCCGCCCTGATGGTGGCTAAAGTCGGGCAGTGCCGGAGGGGGGCTAGCGGTTCAGCTTCCGAGCTGGGCCTGCCCGGCCCGGGGGCGCGGCGAGACACGGAGGTAACGCCTTTCGGTCCGGCCCCGGCTGCGGCCACGGCTCCGGGGCCTCGTCCCCTGGCCTGCTGGCCCCGCTGCCCTCCGTCAGCCCCTCACCTGGCAGAAGCTCCGACAGTATTTCAAAGATGAGACCTCCGACACCTCCTGCTCCCTCAGCTCTGTCTCCAGCTGCCACAGACACGGTCGCAGTCCCGGGGCTCCTAGCGCCGGAGACGTAGGGCGCTGACCCCGAGCCATGGACTCGGTCTTGGTTCCGTCCCCGGCCCCGGCCCCAGCCGGAGCCTCAGCCCCAGCCCCGGCGGCGGTGGCGGCGTCTCCCTTTCCGTCCGCCATCTTCCCACGGCCCAGCAGCGCGTAGGCAACCAACCCACGTGACTCAGCCCCGACCCCGCCCCCATTCGACCGCACGTGGTGACGCAACCCTCGGCGACGCCGGCGCCCGCCAGATTCCGTCACTGAGACTCCCGACGCTCCTGCTCCTGGCGGCCACCGCAACCGCCGCCTTGGCAACAACCCGGCAACAAGCGGGCACAGAGGATCCTTCCCACCTCAGTCCTTTCAGGTCCTTCGTTGTAATGGGGTCACCGAGCCCGACACAGCTGTAGGCTTACTCCAGATGTGAGGGGGCTGACATCTGAGCTGAGATCTGAGGAACGAGAGAAAGGGAGCCCCGAGAATAGCCTTGGAGAAATGCGTCGCTCAAAGAAAATAAGCAAAGGTTGTGAAGCCAAAATGAAGACTAGCTCCGTGGGAACGTGATTTCCAACAGAGCGGCCGTTCCCAGTCAGTAAGGAAAGCATGAACTCAAATGAATGGCGCTGAAACATTGCTTCCAAAATGGAAAAAAAAAATAAAAGAGGTTTACTTAAAACCGTATCCAAAAAATAAATCCCAGGTTAATTAAATACCTCAAAATATTTGTCAGAAAATGTAAAATACATTTGTGATATCAAAATAGGGAAGAATTTCTTAAATGAGATCCAAAAACCGTAACGGAAAATGTTAGATGTGACTGCATTAAAATGTGTTACTTCGGCAATAACAGAAATTTTAAAAGATGGCACACAAAGATAAGCCAAAGACTAGACCATGTTTACTACATACACACATACACACACACACACATCTATAAAAGAATTAAGATCCAGAAGTTACAAAATCTAAAGAAAAAAAAACAATCTAATACTAAAGTAGATAAAGGATATACAGAGTTCACCAAAAAAGAAAGCTGGCCCATAAATGCATGAAAAGATATTTGACTTCACTATATAAAAGTACAAATCAAAATGAGATGTAATCCCATACCTATCAGATTGGCAGAAATTTAAAATTTGTAATTAAAATTTTAAATTAAAATTTAAGATCATGTTTTAGAATTGAGGAAAATTGAATTTACATATTGCTGGTGGAAGTATAAATTGGTACATCACTTAGGAGAAGAATGTTTATTATTTAATAAAATCGAAGGTGTGCATGTCCTGGGACTCAGCGATTCCTAATAATAGTCAATATTTATTGAGATTTAATATATACTGGGCACTTTTCTAAGTTCTTTACATATATTAACTAATTTAATCCTACTAACACCACCATCATTTTACAATTCTAGAAACAGAGGCACAGAGAATTTAAGTAACTTGCCAAAAGTGATAACTAGTAAGTGATGGTGCCTGGAATTCAATCTCAAGTAGTCTTCTCCAGAATCTGACCTCTTAACCACTACATTGTGCTATTCACTGAAGCACTATTTAAACAACCTAAATGTTCAACAGTAGAGAGATGAATAAACAAATTATGGGATATTCACACTGAAATGTTGTACAGCCTGTAAGTGAAAAATTAAAACTGCACACATCAACATAGTAAATATGAAAAACATAAAGTATGATAAAATAAAAATTTCAAAGAAAATATTATTCCATACAAATTTTAAAATCATATAAATTTTAAAAACATGCAAAATAAATGTTCAAGTGGTAAAAAATATTAAAACAAGGGAACATATAAGAATGGCATACATTACCTTTAGAATGGCAATGCCATCGGGAAGGAAGGAGGGAGGGAGGTGTAAGAGGCATTTACTGCACCTGTAATGTTTTATTTATTTTTTTAATCTGAAGCAAATATTCAACAACAACAGGAGCATTAAGCACCTATTATGTTCGGGGCACTTTCTCAGGTAATAAAGATTGAGAGGAGCATGCATTTTAATGGATGAATGGTGCTAAGTATTAATGTGTTAGATATGGGTAGTGAATATATGTCTGTAATATTATTCTCGGCACTTTAAAAAATGCCAATAATATTTTCAATACAAATAATTAGGTCTAAAAAAAGGAAAGGAGGTCAGTGTGCCTGGAGTGTGGTACAAGAGAGAAAATGGCAGAGATGAGGTTGGAGAAGTAGAAAAGGGCCAGATTGTATAGGCTTTATAGCTCAAGATAAGCAGTGGTGATTTCAACTGTGACAGATGACCACTGGAAAGAATCAAGTGGTGGTGTGATGTCACCTGATTTACACTCTTACTGCTGTATGCAGAATAGGTGGTAGAGGCAGGAATAAAAACAGAGAAGCTATTGCAGCAGTCCAGATGATAAAAATGAACAGATTAAGGATACATCTTTGGAAGTAGAACCAATAAACTGAAGAATTGGTTATGAGGGAAAGGGAGGAATCTGGAATGGCTATACCACTTCTAGTTTGAATGGTTGACAATGATGGTTACTGAGAAAAATTAAGACATAGAAAAGATGAGATTTGGGAGAGGGAGAGAGAAAAATTCTGTTTGGGACAAGTTAAATATGAAATTCTTATTAAACATCCAAATGGAGATACCAGATACACTCGAATATATGATTGCAGAGCTCCAGAGGAGGCATGTCTGGAGATGCAGAGTCATCAGTTGTTATGTCCCCTGTTATTAGACAAAAAAAAAAAAAATCTTCCTTGACTCTGAAAGGAATTTTAGGGATTTTCATTAAAAGTTGAGCTTTTGTTCTGCTTCTGTAAATATGCTTCCTGCATGCAAGAGCTCACTTGCACTTTGTCCTACTTGTCTAAGCAGTGACTATAACAGTTTGTACCCCTTAGCAGCTCCCACTTCCTGTAACAATTTGTAACCATCAGTACTCTCACCCTTCCACCAATGTTATTGTAACCATAGCAACTCCTGCCATTTGTAATGTCTGAGTTCATAATAACCAATCAGAATGTGTAAAAATCCTATATATGAGGAATGTTGCAACTGAGCTCAGGGCTCAGATCTTTAAAACACTAGCTCCTCTGGGACCATGTGTAATAAATGTGACTTCTCCTCTCCAAGTTACTGCTTGGTTCTTCGCTGGTCTGATTTTGGAACTTCTCTGCAATAACTCCATCACATCCTTCTTTAGTTTCCATTCCACTTATTTGTTTGCTTTCATAGAAAAACTCCTCTAAAGAGCTGGCCAAATCCTCTGCTTTCTACTTATTTTCTTCTTCTCATTCCCTCTTGCACACTTTTCAGCCAGCTTTTTATCCCCATCCCTTACTGTATCAAATGGTGAATTTTCAGTCCTTCTTTTTCTACTCTTTTGGTAATTTTTCACATTGTTGATTATTCCACAACATTGGATTTCATCTGGTTTACAAGTCTCCACATTCTTCTGGTATTCTTAGTTTCTTTTCTTGTTCTTCCTTCTCTTTCTGATTTCTAAAAGACCCAGGCACACATACACACACAATACAAACATATTAAAGAACATACCTCTATTATTTGAAATATTTATGGTCATACCACATAGCATGACCATAAATATTTGCTTTTACAACTGCCACTATTCAGGCTCCAGGAGATTTCTCCAAATCTTTTTTCTGTGGCCTAAAACTGAAAGGCACCAAAATATTTAAAAGCAGAGACTTGAACAGATACCTGTATGCTCATATTCACAACAGTTTTATTCATACTAGCCAAAAAGTGGAAATGATCAAGTGTCCATTGATGAATGAATGGATAAACAAAATGTGATCTATATATATAATGGAATATTGTTAAACCTTAAAAAGGAAGAAAATTCTGACACATGCGGCACCATAGATGAACCTTCAAGACATCATCCTGAGTGAAATAAATACATCATAAAGAGACAAATTCTATATGATTCCACCTATATAAGGTACTTATAGTGGTTGAAATCATAAAGACAGAAAGTAGAACGGTAGCTACAAGGGGCTGGGAGCATAGAATGGGGAGCTTGTGTTTACTAGGTACAGAGTTTCAATATGAGAAGGTAAAAAAGTTCTGGAGATGGATGGTGGTCTTGGTTGCAAAACAGGGAGCATGTATTAGTGGCACTGAAGTGTAAACTTAAAAATAGTTAATCATGCAAATTTTACCATCTCAATCCCTTCAAGGTTTTGTGTTGTGCCATTATAGAGAAACAGGAACGGCTTCTAAATGCCAAGAGAATTCAAACAGCAGAAGCACTTAGGTGTAAGAGAAAACACAAATTAATTTGTCAAACCCTTCCTCGGATAGTACAAATGCATGTTTTTGCATAATAAAGTATTGTTTCCCAGCAGTAGTGAATGTTCCTTTTTTAAATTGCTTCCCTTCGTGTTCCAATTCATGGTCTAAAACAGCATTTCTCATGATGACCAAATAAAAGTTTTCAATATTAAGTATTTCCTGTGACCCTTAAATTTTGTATGCATATATATCTGTCTAGAAATAACATGAGTGAAGAGTGAGACTGATACTTTACATTATCAATAGATTAACAATGAATGCTAGCACTAGGAATAATTCTATTTGTATAAACATCTTTAATAAGACAATTTAATTTTTTGAAATCATTTACACTTCCAGCATTATTTATGTAATTTTGATTTAAAATTTTGATATTTTTGTGTTTTGTTAATTTGCATTTTAATTATAATAGGTAATTTGAATGTTTTCAGATGAAAATAACTTCTGAAAACATAAAAGTTTTTGACATTTTACAATATAACTTTTTATCAAAATGTATTTAAGTTTTGTATACTTTGAATAAATTACATTTTATTTTGGATCCTTTTTAGTTCCTTATTATCGACACAAACTATGTGAAAATTTTTATTATAAAAATGTGAGTAGTAATCTTGCTAAGGTAAGAAAAACTAATTGTATGAAATAAATATGTAAAAATTTATCAATTATGTATGTATTTTATAATTTAAGCATCCTTGGCCCATCAATAGAACATCCAGATATGTACAATAATTAAATTCAGTCATCTTTGATATTTTGCCCAATTTCAGTCATAAAAATCACTGCTTAATAATGTGTCTGTTTAAATTTCATTGTTATAAAGTTATATTTATCAAAGTAGAAGGATAGAACATGTTTTATTTTCTATGTTGTTAGTTTGGTTATAACTTCTTAATAGTTAAGACATAAGAGACGTTTGTGCTCTTCCTCCTGATCCTATAAATAATAAGAGTGAATCTGCTATCACTGCTGCCCTGAACTTTAGACTCTCCTTCCTAACATTGTCTTTTGGATATCCACTAAGCATCTCACACAAAACGTGTCTAAAACAGCTCCTCTCTCCATAAATGACACTTTATTCATCCAGTTGCTTAAGCCAAGAACTTTGAAGTCATGTTCAACTCCATTCTTCTCACAATCCATTACTTAATTCAGGCTCTAAATTGAAAATATATTCTTCAATCTGACCCTTTCTTACCTCCTCCGTCTCTACCTCCTAGATCCCTTCACTAACACCTCTCATCTAAATTTAAGTAATAACCTTCTAGTGGACTATTTCTATTCTTATCCTCCTTCAATCAGTTCTCCAGACAATAGCCATATTAACCCTTTTAAAACATAACTCAGATCTCATCACTCCCTTTGCTCAAAACATTCCAGTGGCTTTCCATCATGCTTACCAGAACCCACAAAGTCCTACCTATATTGACTCCTGCCACCTCTCCGTACACATTTTCTGTTACTTCATCTCTCATTGGACTCCAGCCATACAGACCTTACTATTCTTAAACAAGAAAATGAGCTCTATGACTTTTGCACCTACTCCTTCCTCTCTGAGGAACTCTTCCTTTTTTTCATGTCATTCAGTTTCAAGTATCACCTCAGAGAGTCATTCCCTGATGACCTTATCTTAAATAGCCTCCTCTGTCCCTTTGCTCCCCTTTAATTTTTTTCACTTTAATTGGCTTTACAATATCACTATTTTGTGTGTCTCTCCTTGCTAGAAGATAAGTTCTTTTCTAAAAAATTGAAATATAATTGACATACAACAGAAGGTAGGTTCTTTGAAAGTAGGGTGACTTGTTTTGTTCAATGCTGTATCTCTAGAGGGAGGGAGGGAGGGAGGGAAGGAGGGAGGAAAAAAAAGAAGGAAGGAAGGAAAGAAGGAAGGAAGGAAGGAAGGAAGGAAGGAAGGAAGGAGAAGAAGCTTTAAAGTTTTATGGTATTTAAATGAGACTAGATGAGATCACTTGGGTAAAATGTAAATCAGGGGTCGCAAACTCATATTCTTAACATGCCTGAGGCAGGTAACCTAAATGAATGAAGCAGACTGGATCTCACTATTTTGGAAATAATGACCTAATTAAGAAATGACCCAAACCTAGGAAGACCACGTACTTTAGGCACACACAAAAAGAAGACCCAGGCAGTAGGTACTCAGCTCCAGCAAATTATTGCTATATGAAAAAGTAGATTCCATTTTTAAAAAACTTCTCCAAAAGAAATATTAAATCCAGTTTTGAAAACTGCAGGCCACCTAATGCCCACCTATGAGTTTGATTTGGTTGATGAGCCAACAGTGTTTGACCTCAAACAGAAAAAGAGAAGGGTACAGAATCAATTCAAAATTGACTTGTCACAGGAAGGATCCAACCAGCAAATAATGTTGAGAAGGAGCCATCAAAGAAGTGGAGAGGAAAGCAAAAGGGTGTGATATTCCTGAAGACAAAAGAAAAATGTATTGGGAAAGAATAGTCAACTGTGTAGAATGCTAAGAAATGTTTGGGTAAGATGAGGACAAAAAAGGGATCACTTGATATGACATCATAAGTTTGTTGATATTAACTTAGAGAAGTTTCTGTGGATCTCTGGTATAGAAGCCTAATTGGAGAGGGTTGAAGAATTAACTCAAGGTAGTTTTGTTTTGTTTTGTTTTGTTTTTTATTAAATAAAAAGGAGGGGAGGAGAAGAAGTTAACCCTTTTGAGAAGTTTTTCAGTAAAAGAAAAGCATAAAAATGGAGCTGTGCTATAGGCAACATGAGAATTTGGAAGGAGTTCTTAAAGATAGAGAAATTCCAGAGTATGGTTTTATGCATGAGGAAATGATACAGGAAAACAGGAAAAATTATGATACAGAGAAGAGAAAGGGAGAAAACTAAAAAAAAAAAAAAAAAAAGTTTTTGAGAAGGCAAGTGGAAATAACATCCAGAATACAAGAAAAGGTTTGGTCTAGAATAGAAATTAGAGACACTTTTTTTGTTGTTGTTATCAAGAGAGAAGCTAGTGAATATGGGTACAGATACAGGTAGGTGTGTAGATTTGGTAGTTGGAGATATGGGAGTCACTGACTTTTTTCTCCCCCTTCCAGGAAGTACAAGATGAAGTCAGTTGACAGTGAGGTCGGGAAGGAAAAGCAATATTAGACATTTGAGGGAATAGAAAAACCTTTGCTAGAGTTATTTCAGAGAAGAAAGAAAGAGAGAGAGAGAGAGAGAGAGAGAGAGAGAGAGAGAGAAGAAAGAAAGAAAACAAACTTGCTAGACGTGTGCAGGAAAACTGTAGGGCAGTGTTGAGTGGCATTCATTCATTTGTTTAACAAATATTCATTGAGTCTACTAAGTTTCAGGTACTGTCCTTGCTAGGGACAGAAATATGCCATAAATAGGAGAGGTCCCTGGGTTTTATATTCTTTTTCCCCAAAAAAGTTACAATACAGTTAATTTATTTGTAACTTTCTTTAGTCATATTCCAGTTCTAAGGATACTCCCAGTTCCCCTTGATTGAACCTGGATATTTCTCAATACACCATCAGTAACACATTTATGAGTGATGACTTAGGGTAGTTCATTTTGCAAATTCATCTATTCAGATTCAAAAAGCATTGTGGATGGTTGTAGCACTTCATTTGCATATAGGTAAAAAGCAGAGGGTTCTGGGGTCAAGTTTGCCAGGTTTTAATCCCAGTTCCACTACTTATTATGAGTCTTTAGGTCATTAACTTTCCTTGAACCTCATGTGTCTCATCTTAAAATGGGCATAAAAATAGCATGTATCTCACAGGAATGTCATGGGGTTCTAATAAAATACATCTAAAGGGTCCAGAACAGGGCAGGACACATAGTAAGCACTCCATAAATATTATTATTATTGCTTCTATGGGGTTCAGTATCATAGAATAATTTAGCTTCCCTTACTGTAGGTCCCACACATACACACTGATTTGGGAACAATCTATTCTCATTACTGTCTTGTAACTGACAAAGTGGGCAGAGGACAGACACACACCGTGTTTCATTAAAGAAGCTTAGGCTAGAATTTCTGATTTGCAAGTTCAAGAACTTGATTCTATTATTTCACCTAGGTAGTGATTAAGTCACAAGAGCCCAATTTACTAATTTATCTTAAGAAATATAATGGCATCCCTACAGAAAAGTCGGTTTGGGAAACAAAATCATTATCAGAAAGTTGCTTAGGGAAGGTAGCATCGGTGTAAAGGGAATTAGAAGATCTTAAATCAAACCCAGAAGATCTTAATTCCAACACCCAGGCTTCTCTCATAATCATTTTCTATCTTCTTTCTCCTCCTAGAAATCTAATCAGGTTAGATCCAAAATCCTATTAATTTGTCCTCAGGAAATTATCTTCCACCCATCTTTTCTCTGACCCATTTCCACTTATTCATGCCCGGGAAATGAGAACATATGGATAACACAATATAATGTCCTCTAAAGGTCTGAGGAGAGCATGAAGGGTGAGAGTCGCAGCCAGGTGAGGAAGCAGTGTTTGTACTCCAGAACCTCCTTTTGAATGATAATCCCCCGTAACTGTCACCATGCCCTCCCAGGCCCTTTATCTCCTTTGGACCCCTGAAACATCCTCTTTCTTCCCCAGGAGCTTAGTGTTCCTTTCTGGGTGGTAGGCTTTGTTGCTGTGCCTTAATGAAGGGTTAGGTGATCTAAAGGCAGAGAACTGGCAAAAGAGGTAGTAACTCAAAAATCTCACAGATGCTGTTTCAGTCTTTTCTCTCCTGCCAAAGATTTTCCCCAGAGAAGACTGCTCTTCCTTTTAGGGAGAGGGGCATCTTGGTTGGACTTACAGAAGGGATGATTCCTTCATTGTACCACCACCCTTAGACAAGTCCTACTTCTCTCATGCTTGTGCTATTGTAAGTGTCCCAGCAGGTATCCCCGCTTCTAGGTCATCCCACTCCCTGAGATTCATCTTCCTAAATTTATCTTCATTGCTTAAAAATGTTCAGTTCCTTTTTTCTTCAAATAAAATCTTCAGCCTGGCTTATAAGTCCAAGCACTTATCACTTGCTATTCCTAAGAACACAGAGGTTCTTGCTAGCTCTCCTAACACACCACCACCACCCATTATACACACTTTTCCTGCTTTGTTTCTTTGCTCAATTTGTTACCTCTTCTTGAAACTCTCTGTTATTTGTCCCAAATAGAATTAGGAGTTAGTATCATCCAGTCATGGTAGAAGGGACCCCAGGTACATCGGCTTTCCTACAGTCCTTCAAATCTAATCTTTTTCTTACCTCAGAGCCTTTGTACTTGCTGTTCTCTCTGTCTGGAACACTCTTCACCTGTCCAGCTCCTTCTCAATCTTTATGGTTCTATTCTTAGAGTAGGTTCTTTGCTTTTCTCTCTTTTAGCATCCTGTTCTGTCTTCCTTCAGAACATTTACCATCTTCTATAATTATTTGTATAAGTATTTTGTTTGTTTAACACTCCCCCCGCCACACACACTATATTGTAAGCTTACAGACAGTGTTCATGTCTGCTTGTTTCCCACTACTCATATTTCAGTGCCTAACACAGTGCCAGGCCACAGTAAGCATGACTATTTGCTGAATGCACAAGTGATTGAACAGGTTGTAATGCATGGAACTCATTGACTATCATCAGCAAAATCCCCTATATTCTCAATCTCTTCTCTGCTTCAACTTAGACCTAGCTCTTCCTAAAGGCCATTTCCCCCAAAAGGCTATCTTCTCTCTTTTGTTCACTGCGTAGATTGGTGCCTGGCAGAGTGGGTATTCCATCCGTATTTAATTCCTACAGTATCTACTTGCTGTCTTTTTCCCTTTAATCTAGTGAATGGTCAGGAAGATAGCCCAACAGAATGAAAAGCAGTCCTTGTACAGTCAGACTGAGATAAAATCTGCTGCTGACTAACTGGTGATCTTGACCAAGTTTTTTTAACTCCCTGGACCTTAAGCTTCTTCCTTTGCAGGTAGCAGAGTGGGCAGAGACGCCGTGCGGTTGGCAGAAGGCGTTAATCTACACTGCCCCCTAGAGGATTTTTGTTTCTGGGAGAGTGGCTGAGCACTCGCACTGTGAGCTACACTGGCACCATGGAGAGAGGCGGGCTCTCGCGTAGCCTGGACAGAGTAGGCCCAGTATATACGGGGCGGGGGGGGGGGGCAACTCTGGCATGAACAGATGAAGAGTCCAGTGGTCTAGAAGAGAGTAGCACAGACTTGGACAAAATTAGCAATTCTGAAGCAGAAGAGTCACAGTGGTCGTTCTAGTTACTTCTGAGAATTGCCAGGAGGACTCCATTGAGAAACTAGATTTGCTGTTACTTAAGCATGTGGCGGCAGGTTGACAAGAGCTTTGTAATTTGGAATATTGCTGAATGTGTTAATCATACTTACGTGAGGTCAGGGATGTTTCTGAGCCAAATGTAAAATGGAAATAATAAATTCCCACCTTTTAAGGTTGTTGTGAGGATCAAATGAGAAAAATAGATTCATGTAAAAGGCAAATATGGTGCCTGGTACATAATAGATACTCAATAAATGGCAACTGCTTTTATTGTTCTTGAAAATAAGGCAAACTTTCTGCTTTTTTTCTTATGCCACATGACAAATTTATTCTTTAATAATAAAGAGAGAATCAGAAAAAATGGATTAAAACAAGAACATGCTCAAACTGTATTCTTTGTAGACAGTCCTTTGTTTTCCGGTTTAATTATAAAATACAGACATTCTGTTAATAAATGTGTATAAATATATTTAAAGTGCATTAATAGGTGACAATGTCATTATTAAGTGATCACCAGTTGTCAGGGTGGGAGCTAGAAAGTGCTTGAGAAGGGGCACACAGAACCTTTCTGGGTGATGGAAATGTTCTATCTATTCTAATTCTATCAAATGTTCCTATTCAATCAAGAAATCAAATCTTGATAGTGGTCATGGTTACACATGTACACACATTTGTCACAATTCATTGAACTGTAATTTAAGTGGGTGTTTTATTATATGTAAATTATATCTAAATTAAGCTAGTTTTTTAAAAGTTCCAATGTTTTCATAGGTGTTATTTTTAAAAATTACTTTATTTAAGTTCATTTAAGGAATAATTGAATTTAAAATTATTTATTTTCATTATTAATTAAGCTATTATGCTGCTCACAGAATTCCTGAATATTTAACAATCGGCTTTTGCAAGCCCATATGAATTGACTCCAGCCCCACACTTTAGAATTCACATAATATCTGTGTTTGTGTATATGTGTATCCATACATATGGTTCGTAGTTGCTGTCCTATTTCCTTGTCCTACTGAAAGGATCTACAAAAATGATACCCTAATAGCAATGAGCATATCTAGCATCTATATCTTGCCTTCCAAATATCATTCTTCACTGAGAAGAAACAAAAGCTTCTTAGAGAAATGGCTGATTCCATGACTGGGGAAGTAAAAAATCTTAGTGGTTCCTTACTAATGAAAGTGCTCAAAGAATGATAATGTTCCAAACTGAATAATGGCCCTCATAGATATCAGGTTTTAATCTCTTTTATCACATATGAAAAAAGAATCTTTGCAGATGTGATTAAGTTAAGGATCTTGAGGTGGGGACATTATTCTGGAGTGTTCAGGTGAACTCTAAATGCAATCATAAGTGTCCTGTTAAGAAAGAGGCAGAGAGAGATTACATGAGAGAAGATGACAAGCAGAAGGCAGAGACTGGAGTGATTCAACCACAGGCCAAGGAATATCAGCAGCCACTGGAAGTTGGAAGAGGTAAGAAACAGATTCTCCCCTAAAGCCTTTAACATGGCCTTCCCCCATTGCATAAACTTGTCACTCTTGTCAAAATCGTTTGCCCATATATGAGAGAATTTTTTTTTTCTGGACTCTCTATTAAATCTCATTGGCCTATATCTGTCTTTATGCCAGTACCATGCTGTTTTGATTATTGTAGTTTTGGATTAAATTTGAAGTCAGTAACTGTGAGACCTATAGCTTTGTTCTTTTTTGTGGACAAAAAAAAAAAAAAAGATGCTGTAAAAAATCTAACTGAAAGCAACTTAACAGGGTGATCTGATCATAAAGTCCTAACTGGGCAGTTCATGGTGGGTAGTCACACACTAGGCATATAAGTTTTAGTAAAAGGTTTATCTTTGTCTTATGCAACCCCTGTTCATTGTTTTTGTGCAATGCCTCTTTTTAGACCTCTCCAAAATAAAAGTGTGACCACCCTCAAGAGAGCATGTAATTTTGTTTGAATTATCCTGTAATTCAATCTCTGCCTTGCTCCTCCCACCTTTGGACAACCTTCTTTACTTCCCTCTTTAATTCCAAATGTATAAAAAGAAATGGCAAAATGTTATTCTTGGGAGCATTTGATATCTTGCTTCTTGTCAATGTGGTCAGTTTGGACTCTAATAAATGCTTATAAAAGTTCTCTACACGTTTGAATGTTCGTACATAGATAATTTTTGATATTGTTCTATTTGAGGTTTCTTAAGATTCTATTTGAATTTTAGAATAGATTTTTCTTTAAAACTAAAAAGTGTTAAAAATTTTTTCTATAGAAAGAAATAGTATACATTCTTAAAAATTCAAGGTTCTCCTTAAAATGGTCATGCCTGGCCACAGACAAAAAATTAAGGACCTTTTTGAGACATCTCTTAATGGTACTGGACCCTTGTACAGAGAAAGTTGAGAAGCCCCAGACGCGGCATTTTATATCTCCTTTCCCTGTTTCCAGCCATGTTGATCTCACATTGAACACAAAGAAATTTTGTAGAACACAAACATCAGAGAGAGGCGAATTATGATAGAGGCAGACAAAACCCAAAAGAGAGCAGGATCAGTAACCCTCCTGGTCCACTTTCCCCAAGGCTATAACGTCAGAACACAGAGCTCTTTCATTAGTTTGTTTGTTTCAAAGGCCTTTTCAGAGCCAGGAGGAGTACAGTGGTTCTTGATAGGATTCCTTTATCTTATTCATGAAGAAAAAATTTAACAAGTACTACATAGTCACAATATCTTTTATGGCCCAGTATCACTTAGCAGTATAAAATGATGTTCTATTCATTTGCACAAACAGTGCATTTGAAATCAAATCACTCAACATGAACCTTCTCTTTCTAAGACAAAAAAATAAATAAACGATGTATATTTAAAAAATGTATGTACATAGATTCTGGCCCTGCACTTACTAAGGCTCTTAAACTCTTTGTCTCAGGTCTTTAAAATGGGATAAAAACAGAAACTACATCATGGGGTTGCCTGAAAATTAAATTCACTAGTATATGCACAATGTTTCAAATAATATTATATATTTGCCATTATTATCACTTTATCAGGTGTTGTGAGGATTAAAGTAAATGAGATAACCTTTGTGAAGCTCTTGGTACAGTGTCTGACACATAGAAAGTGCTACATAAATATTGGTTATAATTATAAACAGATATTTCTGTGATTTTGTATGAAGTTCATGCCGTTATTAAATACATCTTACCTTTCTTCACAACTGGGACATGTGTGGAACATAATAACCATTAATTTTTTATAGTTATTCTTCAGGCAAGCAACTCATTTTTGAGTCCTTATGGCTGCATTGTCCAACATGTAGGTGGGCTAGGGCCACACATAGCTATTGAGTACTCAAAATATGCATTAATAATTTTATACTGATCACATGTTAAAATATGTTGAATATATTGGATTAAATATATATATTATTAAAATTAATTCTTCCTGCTTCTTTTACTTTTTTAATGGGACTACTAGAAAATTTAAAGTTACATGTGTGGCTTACATTTTATTTCTATCAGACAGTGTTGTTTTATAGAGTTAATTTGTGACTATTTCCTCAGGTCATGACCACAGTTTCAAGGTAGGCTTTTCATAATTTGGCTTTATCCATAAATAATATTTCTAAATATTTACAAACATATATTGATCATTTACTTTTACATTGCAATTATATTTTAACTATATTATATGTTAATTTTTTAAATATTATTCTGGATTCAAAGCATTTTTATAGATTTAACTCATTCCAGTTGATTATAGCCATGATTTCAATATTTAGTTTATCATGGCTTGACTGTTCCTGGATGTGCAAACTATTCTCAAACTGCCCTGTTTACTTCCTTCAACACTATACGCAATATCTGCAAAGAACTGTTTCTTCCTACCAGTAGCAAGATATACCAGAGTTTCTCTGCCTGGAGAGTTGGGACTGGCTGCCCTCCTAGAAGCCCTGGTTTCTTTAGTGGATAATGTGAAGAATTTAGGTACTGTGGCTGCATCTGTATCATTCTCAGCGACTACTGAGTATCAGCTGGCCAAAAACAAAGCAAACCTTAATCATCTCACTGGCTGAGTGGAAGCCTTTCAGATTTATAAGGGTTTGATTTAACCCTAATCTCATTATTTTTATCTAATGTGAATCATAATTCTAAATAAAAATTAAAATTCTACATAAAAATTTTAATTATTTTACAGTGCGAATCCTCTGATTCGGCTCTGTTTTACTATGGTACTTAAATTTTCCAACATACCATCTCTCAATTTTCATTTATTTTCTTATCTGAATTGTCAGCTTTTTAATTTTTAGTAGGTGATATAACCATACATACACATTCTTAACATGATGAGAAAAAGAAAAGCAGCCTCTGACCAATCCAGAGCCGTCCTGGCACTCACACCAGGGCCTTAGCACAGCTGGACACTAGCCTGGAACTCATAGCTCGGCCATGTTGACCTCTCATTGAACACATCAGAGAGAGGCAGACTGTGATAGAGGTGAACAAAACAAGATTGCTCAATAATTATGTCTGAGTAAACAAAACCAAAAATATTATCTAAACCGAAAAAATGACAGACCATATGTCCCTTTCCTGGATATTAAGAGTGACTACTGCTTCTTTACCAAGTACAGCTTTAACTCTGCTTTATTCCTCATGCCTTCTGGATAAAAATTATTAAGATACTCAATCACGGAATTAGTCCTGGCTCCTGAAAGCATCTAATCTAGAACAAAATGCCCTTTCCTTAAACCTTTCTCCAAATGAGCTAGCCCAAGCCCAAACTCTATAATAAACCCTTTATGACATCTTGTGACTGGGAGGCCCCACTTAGCCTATGGTTTACTGTCTTCCTCATTGCAACGAGCCAATAAACCCCATTTTGATTAACTACAGGTGTGTTTCTTCTGGTCTTTGACAGACATCAACACATGCTACATATGGCTACATCAAATCATGTGTTTAACTTATAATACAGCCCAAAGCTTTATAAACATTTATATTCAAATTTCAATGTATGTTTCTTACCCTTGTCTATTAATTTCCTTTGGCTAGAAGACCTGACCTTGCAAGACTTCTGAATCTAACTCTCTTAGGTTTACTCAATATATTCATAGCTAATGGATTCAAGATAATAGTAGCAATATTAAATTCACCAAAATCAGTCTTATCTAAGGATATTATAAAGAAATATCTAGGGGCAGGTACATAAGAACTCTACAGGATAAATTTTTAAATATTTGAACTAATATATAGAATCATCTGACAAACAATTTGATACAAATATATTACTTTTAAATTGAAACATTGAAACATTACATAAAATTAGTATAGTACCAAATGGCTGCCTATAGACTAGACTAGCTCACTAATAGAGTCTTAAAACACAAATTGAGATATCCCCACATATCTTAAATTTGTTATTTTTACTATTTTTGAGTAAAGTCTTTTATTTATTGTTATCTCCCCTTTTGAATTTTTACATCCATGGACACTGGCTAAGAAATTTCATCAAAAAAAACCCACTTTGGCTTTTTCCTATCAATAGGGGGAAATTTGGCTCCCTTGCTTACCTTTTTGTCACAAACAGCTTTGAAAAACACACCAGGAAAAATATCCTAAGCAAGAAAATATAATTAATTTATATAAGTTACAATTTATCATTTGACTTTGCTTTGAATAATAGTATTCAAAATAATTGATTTATGATATTGTGGATTTCTTCTTTTGGAATCAAGTTATAGAGAAAGCACAGAAGACTGAAGGTATATGCTTTCCATCTTAATCATGTGAAAATAAAAACATAGATGATAGAAGTTGGGTGATGTAAGTGGGGAAGAATGCTGATATCTGCATTTTACAAAATGAGGCATCTAGAGTTTTTCTACCATCAAGTAGACATAAACATTGATTAGAATTACTAAATTAAGAAGAAAAGATCTAAAATAGTGCCATAACTGTACTGAGAGAAGGAGATGGTATGTGTTTAAGTAAGCTCTTTCCACTTTCTTTTTAATTTCTTTTTCTTTTTCTTTTTTTACAGTAGAAAAGTTTTATTAGACGGGAAAGTACACTGCAAGAAGTGGAAGCAGGCCTGAGCAAGAGAAGCACAGCTCAAAAGGCCTCCTTCCACTTTCTTTATTGTTCACTCTCCTTCAGTCACACAGCCTATTGGCTATATCTCAAACTCACTAGGCATGCTTCTGCCTTGGAGTCTTTGCTGGTATTAGTTCCTTTGCTTAAGAGCCTCTTCTCCCAATAACCACATGCCTAAGTTCCTTCTCCTTTGACAAGTCTTTAAATAAATGTCCCTTCACAATGAAACCTACCTTGACCATCCTATTTAAAGTTAAAACACCATCACTGGCGTTAGCAAAACTTTTTGCCCTGTTATAGAATATTTTTTTAAATTCTATTTTACATATAATCTAACATTCTTTACGTTGCTCATTTATCATGTTTTTTACTGCTGTCTGCCTTCCCTACTATAAGCACCCCAAAGATCTTTAGCCAGTTTGCTCACTGATCTATCCCAAGTGCCTGTAACAGTGCCTGGTATATAGTAGCTGTCAATAAATATTAACTGAATGAATGAACTTGATAATTTCCAAAGGTTTTAAATACTTATAGGTATTCAATATTCACTACCAATTCCAAATTTCCAAAAGATATTTTTAAGTCAAAAAAAAATTTTTTTAATCTAAATTACACATTACAAATTATACCTAACAGTATACTCTCACCTGTAGACAAGAGTTTTTAAAAGTCCATATGTTATCCTCTTAACTTTACTCTCTATTCCAGGAGATGAACTGCATAACAAGGTAAACTCTAACTGGGTTCCCTGAATCTTAATGCTTTCATATTGATAATTCAAAGATAAAATTGCATTCAGGTAACCACTGGGTCAGCCTGCTTACCCTAACTCTGCTGACTGTATTTTGAGAAACACATTGCATTTAGATATGAACAAAATTAATTAAATCAATCTGTTCATTTTTGGGTTTTGCCCTCAAATTTCCCAAATAACTGTAGACACAAAAACATGCCCCCCACCCCGCATATAAACATATAAACACATGTGCACAAATTACAGCAATAATTTATCTTTTAAAACAATAGTTTATTTTTGCTCATGAAAGTATGGGACACTGAATTATTTCCATGATTTGGGCAGGTCTTATTTAGCAGTCATAATTTCACCACACAGAATCAAATAATTCTTAATCTTTAATCCATAAAAACTGGACAGGAAGACAGTTTTTGTTTAGTTTTGTAATATACTTGGTTCACAAATATATCATTAAAAAATTTATATGTTACCAAATCATAAATTTTCTTAAATAATTATCTCAAAGTAAGTTAAAATATGTCAATTGTCAAATTGGAAAAAACAATCTAAATTTATCTTCCCAAATTATAAATATAATCAAGTCTTACATTTAAAGATGAACTTCATAATAATATTTAGAAACATGCAAACCTAAAATAAAATGTTTTACTAAAATCTACTTTAACATATATGCAAAGTTGACAAATTTATTACCTAGAAAGCTCACAAAGGTACAAGTTACATTGGAGGGAGTTTAAAAAATCAAGAAAATGTGTTAAATATTCATCTCTAGCATAAAATAAAATAATTTATGATTATTTTATTCTACTGCTTTGCTCAGTACATGGCTCATAGTTAATAACCTAGCTTGATATATTTGTGTTGTCTTAAAACAAAACTTAAGAGTTCTTTACTTTCAGTATCTAAACATAGAGCTGTTGCTTACTTTTAATTTAAATTCTTAGATATAGTACAGTTTTCTTTGCTCTCCTCTTTATTGGTGTTCCTTTTTAAAAAATGAAGTAAGAAACCATAGAAGCATAAAATCTTGGACCTGAAAGAATTAAAAAATAATTTAGTCTATCACTCCTTACTCCTATTTTTATAAGTGAAAAAAGTTCTGGTAAGAGGTGTTATAGAATGTCTGGCTCCCATCATCGGTTTCTTTGTACACCTTATCTCCCACAAGTTAAAAAAAGAAAAGTTTCTATATCAATAATACAGGACTTATTAAGAAGATTTACTTGAATCCAAACTCATAAGGAATAAAAATATTTGAAGCAACTTTCAACTATAACACATCTAATAAACTAAATTGAAACAGAAAACTATATTTAGTGAGAAAACTAGGCACACAGCTTTGGGAGCGGAGGCCTACAGTCCTTGCATGCCCTGACCTGATCTCTCTTCCTTTTGGTTTCTTTGTTTCTCTTTCAACAGTGTATTTTACAATTTCATTTAGAGTATTGAGAATGGTTGGTAAAATGTTCTCAGAATTTATTTTCTCTTGGAGCATTGCTATGTACTGGGGAAGAAATAGCCTACTGTGAAGATATCAGGCATTCTTGAAGGTCCATCTGAGGGCTTTCCCAGGTTTTTTGGGAGGTGCTACATGTTGCAGGATTCTAAGATGCCACCAGATAATGCAGCAGGAACTCCATACCTCCCCAGGAAAACATATCTTGATCTGGGCCAAATCGCTTCCTTTATTTCCTGGCCAAAAATCTCCACCCACCACTGCTTATGTTCTACTGGTGTATAGGACTTGACTATGATGGAGAAGGGAGGTAGGACTGGGAGGGAATGGTTTAGCTTGTGCAGATTTAGGCCATAGGAAATCCTATGTGAAAGTTGATTCTTCAGCATTGTGACTCCAGGATGGCATTGTGCCTTGTTAGTTCATAAATCTCATAAGAACTTGCAAGTCATAGGTAGCAGTGAGTTTAGGTACTTGGGCTCTCGAGTCAGAATTTCTGGCTTTAAATTCTATTTCTTAATTACTGTCTCAACTTGGCTTTAACTTCATGTTTCAGTTTCTTCATCTGACAATTGAGGATGATTGAGCTTACTTCATAGGGTTGTCGTTGGCTTAAATTAAATAATTGCCATAAACTTCTGTGAAATAATAGAAAAAATATGTATTAATCTCCACCTCTGGATTTTTGGCACAGAGTTACTAAAACCCTTGTAATTTCTCAAGTGGTAAGAGCAGTAGGAGCATCTTTTTTTTTTTTCTAATATATGGTCTTTGACCCTGGTTCCTGACACAGCTCCTAAATCCCTTAGAATTCCCTGGGTGATAGGAGTGTCTTTTGTTCCAAGGAGGTTACTCTTCATGGGCTCCTGAATAGCTTCAGAAAGACCAAGCCATGATTAGATGCTTGGAACTTTCAGCACCCCTCCCCCCATTCTTTGGGAAGGGGAGAGGGACTGGAGATTGATTTAAAGATCTATCATGCCTACTGGATGAAGCCACCACAAAAATTCCCAAAGTATGAAGTTTGGAGAGCTTTCAGGTTAGTGAACACATTTACGTGTCCAAGAGTTGCATACCCAAACCCTGTGGACTTTGCCCTATGTGTCTCTTCATCTGGCTGTTCATTCATATTCTTTATTATAACCTATATAATAAACCTTTATAGCAAACCCATAAGCATAAGTAAGTGTTTTCTGAGTTCTGTGAGTCATTCTAGCAAATTAGTGAACCCAAGGAGTGGGTCATGGGAACCCAGATTTATAGCTGGTTGGTCAGAAGTGCTGTAACAACCTGGGACTTGTGATTGGCATCTGAAGGGGGCAGGCAGTCTTGTGGGGCTGAGTCCTTGTGGAATCTGACACTATAGTGCCAGAATTGAGTTAAACTGTAGGATATCCACCCCTGGTGTGGGATAATTGCTTGATTTGTGGTAAACCCACACATCTGGTGTCAGAAGTGAAATGAAATGTGCTAGTAGTGTGAGAGTAAAGGAGAAAGACACAGGACAATTGTAGGTTTTCCTTTACAACCTCTAACAAAGTTCATGGCTCATAGTAAGTGCTTCATAAATGTTAGTAATACTTACTGGTCTTCGTTTTCTCCCTGGGCCTCCAAGGAGGCTAATGACCACTAACAAATATACAGCCTTCAGGTGATTTCAATCTGACCCATAGATGGCGTTACCAATATGAGGGGCAGATTCTACACTTCTTCCACTTTTTTTTTTTTGCCTAAAAGACTCCAATTCTCACCTCTAACTCCAGTTTTGCAAAGTAAACATACCTTTCAGATCATAGCTCAAGTGTCATTTCCTTAAGAAAATTTTCACTGACTTCCCAGTCTACGTTAAATCCCTTTTCTCACCTTTCTGCACAGAACTGATCAGAAGAGTAATTTTATATATTTTTACATAGTTATTCCCTTTGTACCTGCCTCCCCACTACATTGCAGGTCCCATGAGGGCAAGACCTAGTGCTTTTTGCTCACCTTTATAGCCCCAAGACTCAGTATAGTGCCTAGGATATAATAGGCATTAAAGAATGAGTCCCTTGTGTAACCATCCATAATGTAAGTTCTTTTTGCTAGACTTTAATTTTTAAAAAATTAATTTTGCTGTTGAAAAATACTTTTTACACTTACTACAATATATTTTTAATGGGTGTTGGCAGCATAGAATTGAAACATATTCTCTGGTAAAATTCTAGTACACTGACCTTCTGATTTGCTGGCAGATGTACCTCAAAAATAATGAGTCCCAAATAGAAGATATATTTGAAACAAGCTACGTTCTCCAAAAGTTTCCTACTGTGGTATTTTGCATAACCTGATTAAAAACTTAGTGCACTTAATCCAATTCCTTCTTATCTATAGATTTTTCTTTTCTGATATCTATAATCATATTATTCTATGAAGAGCTAGTGATCCTTGTAATTCAGTTAATCTACTTATTATAAATCACCATTCAACTATTGCTAATAGTTGAGTTATCAAATTCTGTAGCTGGCTTCAAAATGCTGATCTCTATATAGTTCGATTACCTTGTATAGTCTGCAAGTATTGGTAACTGCTCTTATGGTGAAATAACCTTGTGTCCATTTTCTATTTCACTTAGATATAAGAGTTTTATTTGTTCAACTGACTGTATCCATTTAAATAGACTCTGTTTACTTTGATGGCCTAGTGTTTCTGGCAAATATCCAATAAAGCTCTGCTTCAAACATTCCCGTGCTTTTCACAGCTAAGCTGCTAGCTTTTTATTTTATTTCTCAGCAGATAAGAGCATCTCATCAAAGAGAATATTTATTAGTAAGTTGGGATCTGTTTTGTTCTGAATGGCTCCCAAGTGAGCCAACAAAATTAAGGATAGAAGAAATTCCAATTCTTCCTAGACTGCCCACAAGAGATAATTGAATGGATGGATCCCTCCTAACATGAAGCTATTAATAAGAGGGGAAATAACTACTGGGCACCAGTACACAAAAGAATAAGCAATGGCACCTATAGCCTCATTATCTCTAATTGCTTATCCTCCCAATGGCATTAACCCTCAGGGTGAAGGGGGACTACTAGTGCTGCTACTGGCTCCTCTTAAACAACAGATTCTTCCTAGGCTGACATCTTAAGTAGTAGATTCAGAAGGAAAAAGTCACCCAATTATCTGTGGTCTCAAGATGCCATCTGAACAAGCAGGATGTACCCAACAGGAGGCCCAATCCCAGACCACTCAGTCCTCTTAGAGGGTTTCACATGCTCTGCCACTGAACTATTGCTTTTCCACATAAACAGACTAACACCCGTTCTGTTCTCTTCTCTCAGGGCATGACCAGCACAAACAGGACTTTTAGAACTCCTTTGCCAAGGCTTCGACTCCTGTGAATTTGGTTATTGTGAGTCAACACTAAGCCTGATGTTCATTGGCCACACTGACAGAGCTCAGACTTTGTGCTGGGAGGCCCTGAGTTTGTGAAGGTTTGAAAAGATGTCTGTGTGTGAACAAAATCTGGAAGCTGGCATGCAAAAATAAAAATAGCTGCAAAGTTTGCTGGAAGAATTGTATAAGTTACTTATTAAAAACTTTTTTCTTCAATGTTGTTACACTGACTTTTCAGCAATTTCTTTTCTTTTTTTTTTAAGAAAAAGATTCTTGACCTTCATCTTGATGTCCATATGACAAAAGTCAGATCAGTTGAGGGTTTAGTGCTGGTTACATCCAGGCCAAAACTTCTACCTTGGCAAGAATTGATCCTCTAGAGAATTCTTTGGTTAGCAATATGTAACTTTTTTAGGTTCTGGTGGTATAGCAAAGCATAAGATAAACAAAGTCCATGCTCTCTTAGAGCTCACATTCTAGAACTGCATTGCCCAGTACAGTAGCCACTGGCTACATGTGGTTATTTAAATTTAAATTAACTAAAATGAAATTTAAAATTCATTTACCCAGTTGCACCAACCACATTTCAAATGCATAAGGGTCATATAGTAACTAGTGTTTACTGTACTGTATTGCTCAGATATAAAAATTTTTTCATTACAGAAATTTCTATTGGTCAGCACTCTTTTAGAGAGAGGAGTTTGACAATAAACAAGTAAATAAAAATGGACAAGAGCAGAAATTACTCTAAATTTTCTAAAGAAAATAAAAGATAGTGATGTCAAATACATAGATGGTCTTTGGGAAAGCATCTCTGAAGAACTGACATTTGAGCTGAAAAAGTAATAAAAAGAAGGAGCCAGTCAAAGAATGTTCCAGGAAGAGAGAGAGGCGAGTGAAAATGTCATGAAGTAGGAATGAGCTTGGGGTATTTGAGAAACAGAAAGGTTGCTTTGACTAGAACTTTGTGAGAAAGGAGGAGAGTGTTCCAAGATGAATTTGGAGAGTTAGGTTGGGGCAAAATCTGAAGGGCTTCCAAGGTCATGATGAGGAGCTTGGATTTAGCCTCTGCCTATCTTCAGAGGGTGGCCCATCTTGAGGTCTGCAGAGAAGCCTCAACATTTTATTAGGTTTTTAAGGCTATACATTGCATATTCAGGCACCCTGAGACCCTGAGGCACAGCAGAGTTGCAGATCCTGACAATGGTTCTAGAACTGAGCAGAAGATGGTGTCAGAAAAGTTGGTCTTGCCAAAGACATATAGGAGGAATTGAGAGGCAAGCTAGCAGCATTCACAATCCCATTATTGGATCAGGGAATAGACTCTTTAGAAAAGCTGGTACTTTCATAGGGCTGCAGAGAGTTCCTCCTTGCCCATCTCCTAAAAGGATAGTAGATCTAAGGATTTATCCACTTAGTTGGTTCCACCCTATGAACAAACCCTTTGATATTAAAGGGACACAGCATGGTTCAGATGAGCATAGGAGAAGCTAGGAGTGAAAAAGAGTCACGTCCCCTCTTCCAAGAGTGTTCAAAAGCAGAGCTATCTTCCACCTCATCTAAGACTCATTCATTCCAACATTCATTCCCTCAACAAATCTTGGTTGTCTACTTATGTTATGAATTTTTTTAGGTGTTAGAGACATAGCAGTATATCAGACCAAGTTCTTGCTCTTTTGCAGCTTACAAAGCAGGTAATAAATGGATATAGAACATGTGAAAAATTAAATAGAAAGGAGATAAAGAGTGACAGAAATATTTGATTTACATATATTGTTTGGGGAAAGCTCTACATAGAAGATAATTAAACAGAGATTGGAATGAGATGACAGTGTAGGCGTGTAAATCTTTGGAGGAAGAACATTCCAGGCAGAAAAAACAGCAGATATCTTGAAGTGGGAGTCTGCTTGGTGGGCTCATGGAATAGCAGGAGGTCATTATGCTGGAGTTCATTGGATGACAATGAGAAGAGTGAGAGATGTAGTCTGGCACGTGAAGCTGGAGGTTGGGTACAGATAGCAGGTTATTACAGGACATCATAAGGATATTAGGTTTTATTCTAAATGTCATGGTGAAGAGGAATTTCCACTCAAAAGGCTAATCGGTTCTCTGTTCTGCTTCTCTAAATATGCTTGCTGCACTCAAGGTTGACTAAAGACTCACCCTCCCTTTTGTTTGATCTAAGCTACAAATGTAAATGTTTGTACCCCCTAGCAACTCCCGCACTTTGTAACACTTTGCCAGTAATCCATAGCAACTCCCATCCTTGTAACCCAATATAACTACCTGCAACCATAGCAACTTCCTCCGCTTTGTAGCAGCCTGTGTTCAAATTACCCAATCAAGCCATGCCAAAAAGGGTCCATATATAAGGAATGTTGCAACTGAGCTCTGGGCCCAGATCTTCAGAGCACTTGCTCTTCTGGGACCACAGGCGTAATAAACCTGAGTTCTCCAGCTCTCCGAATGCTGCTTGGTTTCTCACTGGTCTGATTTTGGATCTTTTCTGCCACAATGGGACCTTACTGGAAAGTTGAGAGGCAGGAGTTACATGACCTGATCCACATTCTCAAAGAATCTCTCTGGTTGTAGAGAATCTCTCTGGTTATAGAGAACGAATTATATGGGCCAAAGTAGATACAAGGCTTGTTATAAGGACTTTGCAGGAGCTCAGGGTACAAATGACAAAGATAGTAGCAGTAGAGGTGGAGAGAACTTGTCATATTCCAAATGCATTTTGCTGATGGGATAGGATGTGGATTACAAGAAAGAGAAGAGTAAAGGATGACTCCAAAGTTTTGGTCTGAACAACTGAGTGAATATAATGTCATTTACAGAGACAGGAAACTATAGTAGAATTGTGGTGCAGAGGGGGATGATCTAAAATTATTTTAGACATGTTATGTTTGAGGTAACTGTTAAACGATCAAGTGGAAATGTTGAGTAGACAGTTGAAAATACATGTCTGGAGTTTACAAAACAAAGCCAGACTTGGGAGCATAAAAAGAGAAATGTTCAGTATACAAATTGTATGTTTGTATGTATGTATGTATGTATGTATGTATGTATGTATGTATATATGTATGTACGTATGTATGTATATATGTATGTATGTATGTATATTATGGAACAATTTTAAGTATATAAAAAAGTAGAGGAGATAACATAATAAATATTCATATCATTATTTAGATTAATCAATTATTAATATTTTGTTAGTCTTGTCCCAACCACCCCCACTCCCCCCTGGGTTTGAGTATTTTAAAACAAATTGTGGATAATACTATCATTTGTAATAGGTTATTTTTAAAGTCCTGGGGCCAGTGTATATAAATAGAGAAGAGGTGGGAAGACTGACTCCTGACACTCTGCCTTTCAAAGTTAGAAACAGGAGCAACCAGCTAAGGAAGGGGACTGAGAAGGAGCAGCAAGTGAGAAAAGAGAAAAAGTGTGATGAGTGTGTGGTCTTAGAAGCCAAGTGAAAAATGAGATTCAAGAAGGAGGGAATGATCAATTGTGTGAAATGCTGTCGAGAAGCTAAGAAAGATGAGGATTGAAAAATATCCCTTGGCTTTAACAACACAGTGATCACTAGTGACCTTAATGAGGACAATTTAGTGGAATTAAGGTAAGAACTTGATTAAAATGGGTTCAAGAGAAAATGAGAGGAGAGGCAAGAGAGACGTCAAGTACACACAACTTTATAAGGGCTCTTTTGTCTGTAAAGAGGAGCTTGGAAATAGGGTAATAACCAGAGGAAGGTATAAAGTTCAAGGGAGGTACATTTTTAGCAGGAGAAATTACAGCGTGTTTGTATGCCCATGGAAATAATAGAGAGGGAAATTTTGATGATGTAGAAATGAGAAGGAATAAATTAATAAGCTAAGTCCTGGAATAAATTAGAGGAAGTTGGATCTTGGGTTTTAGATCATTCGTTTCAGTAGTTACAAGAAATTCTGAAGACTCAGGCCTTGCCTCTTGTAGGTCAAGTCCTACGGCAGAGGCATACCCGCTTCCTTACAGGCACTAGTTCCAAGGAATGAACATCTTTGCCCAGTGAATGTCAGGGGCTTGTCACTGAGATAAATGGGATCTTCTCTTATTAAGTGGAGTCATTTATTTGGAAATGTCTTAGTCACTTGGATGTATCATCTATCCAGTGACTCTCACTGCAAGTAATTCCTGTGCCCAGCCCCGGATAAATAGTCATAAGTCCAGGGCTAGGCATGTGATCTAAGCCAGTTGGATCATATCTTTTTTAGGAATGTTAACGCTTGCCTGAAGTTTTAAAACCAAATTTCAGCACGGCTCTGAAAAAAAGGTTTAGTTATGTGGGATAATAAATTTCCATTGTTGTTTAAGCTAGTTTGAGTTAGATTTTCTATTACTTGCAACCAAAAGCATCCTAACTGAACTACAAAGAAAGGCACAGTTTTCTACTGGTTTATGCATATGTTAAACATGTTTTATCATATACAAATTCTGTGTCAGGCATGTGCTATGCACTAGGGATACAGTAGTAAACACAGAAGATTGAGTTCTCACAGTCTAAAAGCAACCCCTCCAGGCACCTTTTCCTTGAAGGGCGTTGGGTCTTTTGTTTTTTGCTGTGAGTCCCCGTGAGTCAACCCTTTTTTCTCTCTTCTCAGAGCTGCCACCTCCTGCCTTCACCATGTGGGACATTCTTTAACTGATTTCATCTCAAAGAATGTTTATATTCCCAGCTCTCTTTGTCTTTGTCACTATGTCAGTTGGGGAGTAGTCAGGGAAAGAGAAACTAGATATTTTAAGCAAGATGAAATTTATTTCAGGGAAATAGCTGTTTTACCAAACCATTAGAAGAGCTATAAGATTGACGGTTAGAAAAGTCATTCTTTGCTCTCATACTTGCCACTAGTTTTAAAAGGGTAACAAGTTTTAAGAATTGAAATGATTACTGCTGCATGCAGCACCAAGGTGGGTGATTCATGGGGAAACACTGAATAAAATTTGTCCTTACTGGCTTTAACTAGTGTGTGGCTCTATTTGAGGGCACTACAAAACCTAACCTTTCTCCTGCTGCCCGAGGAGCAATAATTTATGGCTTCTGTTCCTCATTTATTTCCTAAATCTCATTTGAATGCCTTTCATGGGCTGGCACTAACCTGAAGTCCACTGGTAAGGGATTTTGAAAAAGATAGATCCTAAATGGCCAGCCCCTGCTATATCAAAGAGCTCAAAATGGGGTAAATGGTATGAATTTCCAGACCATCCGACACAGCCATCAACCAAAGGAAGAACCAACCACATTTTTTTTTAAGGGTATACCTGCTAATCATAGCATAGATGCTCTCTGAAGACAGTAGTGATTTGCCTGGAGCTAGTTTTTAGAGATATCCTAGAGAGAAAATTCAGCCTCACAAAAAAAGCTGATCAGACTTACATAAAAGTGAGGTGGGAACAGCAGCTTCACTCAGGCACAATTTATGAAAAGTATACTCTTCCCTCTATGGAGTCAGTTATAGAGGTCACCAGACTGCCTGCCTGCTTCCTATGTACCCTACCAAAAATGCTGCCTGATGATTTGATATGTACCTCCTGCTCATATATAGCTTAAGGTTAAGGAATAGGCTTATTGGAAAAATACATATGCAAAGGAAGTTCAGGATAGCTCTCTGTACAGGAATATGACTGAGTAACTAGGTATACAAAAAAAAAAAAGCAAAACAAGTAAACAAAACAGTTCTCAATAAAGAAACAAGACTTGTCATCGTTAGCAATAAAGGTCTTCAAAGTTGTGAGGGAAGAAGTATTTGAACTTAGGGAAATAGAGCCAGCCAGACATTAATAAAGGCAGTAAGGATGGATTTTACTCAGTACTATTGCAATCTGGGAGTGAAGCTTCAGTAAAACTGAGCTCAACTACAAATACAGCAAAGACAGCTGGGGATTTATAGGCAAAAATCAGCATGAGAAGATCAGTGGAAGGAAAATTACTAAAAGGAGACATTGGGGTACGGAGATTCTTGACAAACTTGTCTAATGGGATTCTTGCTAAAAGCAGGCCAAGTACTTAGGCATCAAGGGTGGAGAATAAGAACTTGATCAGATTTAATGGTGATTAGATATCAAGGATGGGGGGGTAATTCCTGCTAAATTTACTTAGGATTCTTGCTAGAAATGGGCTAAGCAGGACAGAGCCAAAGGGTGAGAAATAGTCAAAAAGAGGGCTCAGAGAAGCTCCTCTAAAGTTTGGTCAAGGAGAGAGTCTTTGCCAGAATAATACACCTAGCCACAAGGCCTATTGAATGTGAAGGCAAAACAGGAAACAATTGAGAACTCAAAATGTTTACCATCACATACTCTATGTGAAAAAGTTACTCATAGATATAGTTCAGCAATACAAAAATGATATCCATCAAGGAGGACCATATGCATAATAGAGGTATAAGACCAAAGTGAAAAAATCTTGGGAAAAAAATAATAAAAGATCCATAAGATCCTGATACACAAAAGGCTCCCTTCTGAGTTACAAAGTTTTATTTTATTTTTTTTAATTTTTTATCTTTTTAGGCAAGGCAGCCCTTGGTTGACCTCACAGATTGCAATGCAAGGACCTTGTCAGCTTACAATCCCTAATTTTTTTTATTTTTTACACCTACAGCATCTAGTCTTTCTCGATGGTCTCCCATCCAAGTACTAACCAGGCCTGACCCTATAGTTTGTATTTATAAAATTATAGTATGGTAAATGTTGGGTTTGGGTTTTTAATTTTTAGTTGATTTATATACAAATTTTGTATTTAGTCACCAAAATAATGTTATAAATATTTACAATTAACAGATTTAGAGATGGAGAGGAGAAGTAGAGGGAAGAGAAAATGTGTTAATTTATCTTTACTGTTGAGAGATGGTTTAAAATTAGTAAACTGATAATTATACTGATTGAAGAAATCATAATAAACATTGGGAAAGCTAAAGAACAGAAATGAACAGAATTGCTTCTAGGAAGTGAGAGTTTAGTAAGAAATGGAGAGGAAGAGAAACTATCTTTTCTTACATGCCCTTCTTAAAATTTAAAAATTGTATGTGTCTATATATATTGTAAAAGTTTTTGAAATATTTAAAAATTGTTGGAATATTATTTTTAAAATATAATATCCTCTTGCACTGTGCAAGAAGATTAAAGCATTTTCTCAAAAGTTTTAACTGTAGATGGCATGTCTAATATAATTTTTTCACTTTTAATATCATTTTGGCAGCTCTTGAGAGTCAACAAATAAAGAAATCGTGGTATTACTTTTATACATTGCTGTCAACAAGTAATGGTATCATGTCTTTTTTTCATGGTCCAGACGATGGAAATAAATTATTTCTCAGTCTAAGAGTATTTACTATCTGTGGTCACTCAGTGAAATCTCTGTTCATTTTATTGAAAAGCCAATAGGTATTTAGCTCTTGATTATTAATAAACTTGTTTTTTAATAGCTAGCAACTTTATTTAAAATTTTAATCTATAAAAAGCATTTTCATTACTTGTGTGCAAAAAATGAAACTGAAACCCTTTATGAACATTCAGATACTTCTCCATATTCCCATTGTTCCTGTCTATTCAGTATTCTTTGAAGTTACATTGAAATTCAAGCTTTGCAAGTTCTCACTTCCTATTATAATATTAATAAGCTTCAGAAGCTTCTCATTAAAATAACAACCTGAATTGACTTAAATTGAAAGAACTTGTCTCTCATTTAATGGTTCCTCTTAAAATCAAATCCAGAGGAAATAAGAACTCTGTTGGTACTTCTCTATTTAAATCATTTTAATTATTTGATTAAAAAATACTGGGGCAGGGAGAGGGGTGAGCTCTGAAGAGGTCAATGGAAGAGATAGACCAGAGGTTGAGCTTTGTGAGATGGGTCATATTTGTATAGCTAAAATAAAGATGGTGAGCCTATTCTATATGGTAAAAATGATTTGAGAAAAGGAGCAGAAGCAGGGATTTTCTTATCGATAAGCCCTGTTGATATGGGAGTAAAGGAAGGTAGGTTTAGAAAATTGTTTGGGTTTTTAATTTGAATACAAAAGCTTATCCATATCCTAAAGACTAAGGAGAAGTGTTGAATGTTTGTTTTTCATTTTGCTTTTTTTTTTTTAAATCAGCTTACCTCTCTTATAAAGATAATGCATTGTCATTATAAAAAATTTAAGCAATGCAAAAAAAAAATAAATAAAAAGAAGAGGCACAAATGAGTTCTCCACTGCAGAAATACCAGTAACCTGTCTTCCAAATTTATGAACTTCTCCCTGATTGTTTTAATCTCTTGGTGATTTTCATTTGCCTTTATCATGATTATTTCAACTTTTTCCACATCAATCATTCCATTTCCAGCTATGTCTATTCTGTTCCTTACCATTTTATTTTCTTTAGTTCTCTAAATAATAATGTTTTGGTCCATGCTTTATCAGATGTGCAGTTTCCCTATTCATCTCTTTCAGGTGTTTTATTGTCTCATTTTTGAGTTCTTAGTTTACTGAGCTCGTTTTCTTTTTAGGTTTTTTCCTGAGCTCAAAGCACTTGGGTGAATTTTTTCTGTTTCTCTACTTGCCTCCTCAATTTCTTCCCATTTTATATGAAACTGGTTTGTTTTTCCTAACAAACTGTAATTTGAGGGCTGTTATTTTATGCTGCATGCACTTTTTTTATTATTTGTAAACTTATCTGAAGGAGGGGACAGTGCAGACTTGGGAGGTGTTGAGCAGCCTTTGTTAGAATGTCTAAGTTCTGCAGTCACTTCTGAGGTTTTAAGTGTCTATTCCAGAGTTCACTCTACTAAGGTTTGGGGAATCCCAATTCTATGGTAAAGAGCCCCATTCTTTGGAATCTCCTGCAATTCAATATGCTTTCCTGGATTCTTCACTGCTTCCTAAAAGAGATAGTCTGTTCTTCACATCTCATTTCACCTTCTCCCCACTAGCCATTTTCACCTTTCCAGAGAGGAGAGGTGAAATATAAGGAAACCACTTAATTTTCTTTTCTCTTGAGACATATGTGCATATGTATATGTTAATTCCCAGGATTTTGTGGACCTAACTGTATGAGTTTTGATGGAATGGAGGCAGGATTGGAAGACTTGGCAAGCTCCAGGCCAAAATCTATTTCTTTCCTTGCCTGCAACTTGTTGAATTTAAAATACTGAGCTGTTGCTCTTTGTTTTCTGTAGATAAAATTTTAACTTCAAACTTTCTTAGATATTGGTGGAAACAGAGTCTGTGAGAAAGCTTTATTCCATTATCTTAACCTAGAAGTACAATACTTTTTAATGTATATATTTATTTTTTCTGATTGTAAAGTTATATATACCTATATCAAATCATTGTGTTGTACCACTTTAACTAATACAATGTTGTATGTCGATTATATCAGTAAAACTGGGGAGAAAAACCTAGGAAAAAATAAAAGTTATGTATCCTTTATGTAAACATTCAAACTATACAGAAATGTATAAAGGAAAAGTGAAAGTTCCTCATAATATGAGCTCCAAGAATATTACTTATAACATTCTCTGATATTTTTATAAATTTCTTTCTTTTTTTTTTTCTTGTCAATGCTTTGGCCGTTCAGTGAACAAAACTAGATATATGTGATTACATATATGTTTAAGGAATAGCATTATTAAGGTAGGTTTTATATGCCATACAATTCATCCCTTTCATTTGTATAATCCAGTGATTTTACTAAGTATGGAGGGGTGTAACCATTACCCCAACATGTATACTTTTTCAAAAATACAGTTACTTTCTTAATTTCTATTTAACCTACTCTTTCAATCTTAAAATGTACTTCTTGATGCCCACAGCATGCTAAACATGGCTAGGAGGCTACTTTTGAGAAATTCTGAGTAGTTCTGTTTCTGCCAGTTGAGCTTGACTACCAAATGTCAGTTGGGTTTATTCCACTTGTTGATATCAGTGAAATTTGCTATTGTAATCTAATTAAATTATGAAAACTTATGAAATATGAGTGTAAAGATAAAGGAGATGTTTCTATGAAAACTAAATTGAATGCTTTGGAAAGACTTGTTAAAGGCAAGTTGCTAAAAATTGTTAAATTAAGTATGTGTCTGTAATCTGTGATTGGAACAGTTACAAATCTAAAAGAATTTTACATTCAGATTACTTCACAAATGTCTTCTAGTTATTGCTCCATTTTAAAGAAACATTCGAAGAAATCATTGATTTATTAAAGGCAAGAAGTACAAATCACTCTAAGAAGCACTTCAAAGGCCCCATAATCACAGAAAAAGCCTGAGCCTATCTCAAAAGATTGGCAAAGTAATTTACATTTATAAGTTTAAAAAAGTTTATCATATACAATAAACTTATTTTTCTTAAAATAAAATAAAACTGGATTTTGTACAATGCTTTATGATTCTGCATTTTAGTTGACTTTATCAATTAACAAGTAACCACCAGTCCCAACGGCATCAAATAAAAGGGATTCAGGTGGGTATGTAACCATCTTTTTTTTACAATATATTGAAGATATTTATCATGTCCTATATATAAATCTACCTATCCTTTATAAAACCTGCCTCATAATATTCCATTGCATAGTGGATACACCCTAATTTACTTAAATCCTCCATTTAAACTATTTCAATGTTTTTCTTAAAAAAAAAAAACCCTTGGGTAGAGAACTATGATGTAAGTAGATACAGATAATGAATCTGGCAATAGAATACAAATGGATAAAAGAGGGATGGAAGGGGGAAAATGGTAGGCGAGGGGCTCCTGCATAACCCAGCCCTGAGATTAGACCAGCCGTGGCCGAGTTTTTTTTTTTTTTTTTTTTTTTATCACTATTATACATCAAACAGTTGCTCTTGTCAGTCTGGAAAACCCTGCCATTTCCAGAAAACACTTTTTCTCCTCTCTGCCTTAGCTCATTCCAGTCCTTCTCCCGCATTTCATCTTTGCCTGTTGAAATCCTGCCTTTCCTTCGAGATCCTGAATAAATACCACCCCTGCCTTGATTGGCCTTGGCTGGAAATTATCCCTCCTGTCCCTTCCTAATAGAGAGCTGAGTCCCGACTTCTTATTTCCCCCAGAGTGGTTTTCTTCCCCAGGCAGTGGTTAAGAGCACCGACTTTGAAAACCACCTTTGCTCTCTCTGGGACCTTGGCGTCTTACCCAAATTCTCAGCGCCTCAGCGTCCTGACTGTTAAATGGGGGCACGTGTATACGGTCGTCAGGATACATCAGCTAACAGATGTAAAGCACTCAGAACAGGGTTCAATGTGTAGTAAGCGCCGAATAAATATGAGCTTCTGCAGACAGCAACACGCCAGCGGCAACGCCCACCCAGCCAGCAGCCAAGACGGAGGCGCGGAGGATGCTTTCGGTCCTGCCCGCGCGGGGCCGCGCTGCGGGAGCGCGGTCACGTGACCGTGCCAAGATGGCGTCGCCCGGCACCTTCTACCTCTTGGCTATCGCTCTTCTGCCGGGGTCCTGCGGTGCTCTGGCGCTGGGGCATGTTGACCCGCCGGCGCCGCTGCCGCTGGTGATCTGGCACGGGATGGGTGAGTGACTGAGAGGAGGGCCAAACGGTTTGGTGACTCTTTCCCTCTTATAGCCTGGGTTCGCGTCTGCAAAGAGCGAGTGCCGAGGGCGAAGCCCGTGGTCACACAGCAGCCCAGTGGCCCGACGTTAGGATTTGGGGGCTACTCTACATTGGAAAGGAAGGAGGGGAAGAAACTGTCTTTTGGTGAGCGCTCACAGAGGGCTATGCAACTGCGCTGGGGCTCTATTTGCTGTCCTTGTTTAATCCTCATAGCAGTGGCGTCAGGGTGCAGAATCTGGCACTTGCTCAGGAGAGCTGGGCAGTGGCCCTAGGACCCAGGCATTCATCCTTTTATTCTATCACACACTGAACAAGGATTTGTTAGGCACCTATAGTTCATTTATAGATTTAACATATAGGAATTGAGCACCTACTAGATGCTGAGGATACATAGTGAATGAAACAGACACTTTTTTGCTCTTTTGGAACTTTTAAATGGGAGAGACAGACTACAAAGAAAAAAATAAAACATATGATATGTCAAATGGTGATAAGTGCAATGACAAAAATAAAGCAGGAAGGGGATAGAAAACGAAGATGGGGTTTGCAATTTTATTGAGCAAGATCAGGAAAGTATTCAATGAGAAAGTGACATCTGAGCAAAAACCTGAAGTAGACCAGGGAAGATGCCATGTGGCTATCTGGTAAAAAAAGAAGCAAATGCAAAGGCCCTGAGGCAGAAGTATGTCTTGTATGCTCAAGAAATAACATTTAGATCAGTGTGGCTGGAACTGAGCGAGGAAGGAGAAGCAAATCAGAATTTAGGTGGGGTTGGTTCAGATGTTGTCGAGCCTACTGGGGCAACTGCAGGGACTTTGGCTAGAATGAGGTAGGAAGCCCTTGAATGGGAGTGTTGAGATGAGTGACATGATCTTGACTTGCATTTTAAAAGGACCATTCAAGTTTCTATATTGAGACTATATGACTATATTGTAGGGAGTCATGGACATTTGCAGAAAGTCAAGTTTAGGAAGTTATTGCAGTAATTTAAACAAGATGATGACTTAAAACAGTATGGAGATGTTGAGAAGTGGTCATACTGGAATATTTTGAAGGTGGAACCAATGGAATTTGCTAACAGATGAGATGTGGAATGAGAGAAAGAAAGGAATCAAAGATGACTCCATGAATTTGGTCTGAACAATAACAAGGATGAAGTTGACATTTTACCAAAATGGGGAAACCTGTAAGGGAGCAAGTTTGAGGTGGGGAAAAGATTGAGAGTCTGCTTTTTGGGCTTATTAAATTTGAGATGTTTGTTAGACATCCAGGAGATGTAGAGGCATTTGGAATGTGGAGTCTAGGACAGAAATACAGCCTGGAGATTTAAGTTCCGGGAGCCTTCAGCATATAGCTGGTATTTAAAGCCATGAGACTGGGTGAGATCACCTAGGGAGAGTGTACATACACAGAGGAGGGAAAAGGTCTAAGGATTGAGCCCTGAGGCACTCTCAACATATGGAGGTTGACAAGATGAGGAGAAACTAATGAAGACAGTAATAGAACAACCAGGGAGGTAGAGGAAAGTCAGGAGAGTGCTGTGTTCTGGAAGACAGATGTAAATGTTTTAAGGAGAAAGAAGTAACCAACTGTATGGAATGTTGTTGACAGCTCAGGTAAGATAAGAGCTGATAATTGGTTATTGGATTTAGCAGTATAAAGTTAGCTAAAGACCCTTGCAAAAGCAGTTTAGGGGGAGCGGCAAGAGTGAGAGCCTTATTGGAATGGGTTAAAGAGAAATGTTCAGAGAGTAATTAGAGTCAGCAAATGTAGACAGTTCTTTCAAGGTTTTGTGCTGAGTTCTTGGGCTGCTACAGTGGAGTTAAAAGAGAACACAAGATGCTCTATGTCCTCCCAGAGCACAGTCAGTCCACAGAGAGGCAGTTAAATAACTAACAATTACAATTCAGTGCCATGAGTGTTATTACGAGAGAAATAGAAGATTCTGTAGGCCTTAGCTTTTCTTCCTAAAAAACTAATTCTTAACCTTCATCTCAGGTTGAAAATGGGATGGTTAAATTAAAATGGTAAATGATCTCTGCCTACATCTCCTACTCATTGTGGCCTGCCGCTTTCTTCCAGTTTTCAGTTCTGGTTTCTTGAAACAGGACTAGGCCTTGGGTGAGACAAGTAAGCGCACAGGGTGTAAATTTTAAAATAATTAAAAATGTTTTTCAATTACAGTTGACATACAATATTATATTAGTTTCAAGTGTACAACATAGTGATTAGATGTTCGTATAGCTTATGAAGTGATCACCCCCAATAAATCTAGTACCCATCTGACATCATTTATAGTTATGATCTTATTGACTATGTTCCCTATCCTGTACTTTACATCCCCGTGACTGTTTTTATAACTGGCAATTTGTACAGCTTAATCTCTTTCTCTTTTTCATCCATCATCCCCTTCCCAATTACAACCATCAAAATGTTCTAGAGTATAAAATTTAAGGAAGCACACTCTCTAATTTGTGCAAGTTTAGGGTCAGCACTTGTACAAACCTGGCAGTGGGTGCCTCCTTAAATTTTGTGTCCTAGGTGCTTTGCTTGTCTTACCCTAGTCCCAGTCCTGAAGAGAAATCTGATTCTAAACCACTTTTAAGTCTGTTAACCCACAATGTCCCTGATGATACGGGAGGGAAATATGCACTTCTACTTTCGAAGTTTATTACTTGATAAACGTGAGCTAAGCATTCAAAAATGTTTTTTTAATTGAGGTAAAATTTATGTAACATACAATGAACCATAATAAAATGGCCTTTAGTATATTCACAATGTTTCACCACCATTTCTCTCTAGTTTAAAACTTTTTTATCACCCCAGAAAACACCTGTACCCATTAAGTAATCACTCCTCATTTCCCCTCTACCACTTCCTGCTTTCTGTGTCTATGGATTTGCCTATAATGGATATAGCATGTAAAAGGAATTGTACAATATGTGACCTTTTGTGCCTGGCTTATTGCAGTTATAATAATGTTTTCGAGGTTCATCCACATTGTAGCATGTGTCAGCACTTTGTTTCTTTTTATGGCTTAATACTATTCTATATATTTATATATGTCTACCCAATTTGTTTATCCATTCATCCATTGATGGACATTTGGGTCACTTCCATTTTGTGGAATAATGCTGCTATAAACATTCATGTACAAGTTTCTGTAAGGATATATCTTTATTTCTCTTGGATGTATACCTAGAAGTGAAATTACTGAGTCATATGGTAATTGTATGTTTACCTTTTTGAGGAACTGCCAATCTGTTTTTACAGTGGCTGCATCATGTTACATTTCCACCAGTAATGTACAAGGGTTCCTATTTCTCCATGTCTTTGCCAGCACTTGTTATTTTTTCATTTTTCATTAATTAATTATTTTATTAAAGCCATTCTAGTAGGTGTGAAATGATCTCTCATTATAGTTTTGATATTGCATTTCCTTAATGAGAATGATGCTGGACATCTTTTCATGTGCTTATTGGCCATTGATCATTTTTGGAAATATGTCTGTTCAACTCCTTTTTCCATTTTTCATTAGGTTACCTTATTGTTGTGATATAAGTGTTCTTTGTATATTCTGGATATCAAAGGCTTATCAGATGTTTCTCAAATATTTTCTCGCATTCTCTAGTTGTCTTTCCACATTCTTGATAATGCCTCTTGAAGCATAAAATTTTTTTTAAGTAAATAATGTTTTGATTCATGAGTTCCCATCGTTGTGTTTGTTGTCTAGGAGACAGCTGTTGTAATCCCTTAAGCATGGGTGCTATCAAAAAAATGGTGGAAATGAAAATACCTGGAATTTACGTCTTATCTCTAGAGATTGGGAAGACCCTGATAGAGGTAAGACCCTTCACAGCTCTGTTCCTTTGAAAGTTTGCTGACTAATTTTATGGAGTGTACTTAATTTTATGGAGTGTACTAAAGGAGTGAAAATCCTTTACCTTGTATTTTCAGCAGCAAATTATACAATGAAAAAAAAAACCAACCTTTTCATCCCCTAACCCACCCCCCAAAAAAATTATACAATGATACTTTAATTCTTGAGTGGCTTAAGTGAAGATACCAACCTAAACAAGTTCACCTTTTAGAGAAGATGCCAATGTTATTTTCAGCCCCATCTTTTCACTTCTCTATGTCTCCTCTTTTAGGATATGGAGAACAGCTTCTTCTTGAATGTCAATTCTCAAGTAACAACAGCATGTCAGATTCTTGCTAAGGACCCTAAGTTGAAGCAAGGCTACAATGCAATGGGATTCTCTCAGGGAGGCCAGTTTCTGTAAGTACCCTTCTGTTTTATCAAACCACTTGCATGGAATTGATTTTTTTCCCCTTTTATTCAGATGGATCTGCTCCTCTAATTCTTTTGGGATCTTCACCTATCTTGGAAGGGAAACTGCTGTAAAATATCCCCATGTAAAAAGCTTTATGGAGCTTAATTTGTTTTCTATGAAAGAATAATAAATAATTGTGTTTGGCCACATCAGAGGAAAATCCTGAAACGGTGGCATTGGGAAACCACAAAGAATTAATGAGGTTAATCTGAGTTGATTGTTGATGATACATTTCCATCTGTCAGTGGTAACTGATACTTTCTTTTTTTCTCCAGGAGGGCAGTGGCTCAGAGATGCCCCTCGCCTCCCATGATCAATCTAATCTCAATTGGGGGACAACATCAAGGTAACTTTGGTCTCTTTGCCTCCTTTTTTCTCTGTTCTAACCTATACGACCACTTGATTTTTAAAAATTCTTGCAGCTCTCTTTGTACAAGAAGTCAGCCATCCTTGCAAAATCCTATTTTTCCAGCTTATTACAAATTAGCCAGCATTCCTGAAGAAATAGGAAGAGAGTTACAATTCCAGAACAAATTATTAGGTTACTATCTACTTCTTCCCAATTTTATTGACATGATTTCCAGGAGGTGAGATGGTTGCAGCCACATAGCAGGTGGTGGTTGAGGAATTAGCAAAGTCTAATAATTTTTCCTGTTTTCTGACATTGGTGATGTCCTATTGAATTTAGGCTTAGGCAAAGAAGAGTGTCTAAGTTTTTGTCTGTAAAATTAACAGAAGAGATAAATCCTTCAAAAAAAAAAAAACAAAACAAAACAGGTTTTCTATTTAAGCAGAATTATTACCTTGGGGAAGAATGTGTCCTTAGAATAGAACTTTATCTCTGTTCTGATGGATATGGCTATTAGCTAGTATACTGGAGAAGCAGAAGGATTCTTCTTATAATCAGGAAACTGGATTCACCCAATTAACTGTTCCTGATGGGGAAGTAGTTTGGTATCCGAGGTCACTTTCATAAATGACAGAAAATAAAATAAGGCCCTGCCTATATTATTGGAAATTTTTCAGAGGTTGAAGTAAAATAACAGGTAGGAAAATACTTTCTAAAAGTGCAGGTATTATTTAAATGCAAGTTGGTAAAAAAATAATTTTATCATTTATTTGTTCAACATTTATTGAAAACCTAGAAACAAGACAGACAAGGTCCCTGCCTTCGTGAAACATCAATTCTAGTTGGGGTAGGGGAGAGAATAGATATGAAACAAACAATAAATACAGGCAGTGGTAAGTATGATAAAGAAAAATCATGGGTTACTACTTGAGGGATAGCATCATGGTTGTATTTGGGCTCTGAACTGCCTGTGTTCATCTCCTGGTTCTATCACTTACTGTGTAACCTTGGAGGATATTTAGAACCTCTCTATTTTAAAGTTTCTATTCTGTAATATTGGTCAAATAATGATTTCTACTCCATAGGGTAGTTTTGAGGATTAAATTAATTATCAATATGTTGAACTATGCCTGGTACCCCCAAAAAATGTTATTGAGGACACTGATGAGGATGCAAGTTAACTGGGGGAGGGGAAAGAAATAGAGTTGGACACTACTTGAGTTAGGGTAGTCAGATGTGACTTCTCTAAGCTACGGCCTGTGAGGTGCAGATGAGTCCAGTCACTGAAGCAGCAAGAAAAGTAGTATAGGCATATCTCATTTCATTGCACTTAGCTTTACTGCACTTCACAGATACTGCATTTTCTCAATATCCAGGCAAGACCCTTCACCAGCAAAAAAATGACAACTTGCTGAAGGCTCAGATGATGGTTAGCATTTTTTAGCAATAAGTTATTTTTAATTAAAGTATATACTTTTTTTTGACATAATGCTATTGCACACTTAATAGACAACAGTAAAGTGTAAATAACTATATGTACTGGGAAACCAAAAAATTTGTGCAATTTGCTTCATTGCGATATTCACTTTATTGTAGTGGTCTGGAACCAAACTTGCAGTATCTCTGAGGTATGCCTCTACATCCTCCAGAAAGGAGCAGGAGCAAAGGACCTTGGGCAAAAAAGAATGCGGTGCTACCAGGAAGAAGCTAGTTATAGTATTAGTTATAGTATTAATCCTCAATATATTATTTTCTTGTAGACTACATGAATGAGATCAGAGTCAAGCTCTGGTTTGTTTTTGTTTCTCACACTGCCTTATACATAGTAGGTATTCAGTACCTGATTAATGAAGGAATGGGTATTTGTCTTCTACTCCTCTAGGAGTTTTTGGACTCCCTCGGTGCCCAGGAGAGAGCTCTCACGTCTGTGAGTTGATCAGAAAAACACTGAATGCTGGGGCTTACAAAAAGACTGTCCAAGAACAGTATGTATGATTAAGTAAAAGGATACAGAACAGTCACTGCATGAAAATATCATGCTGACTTTCATGCTAACAGTGATTCTAGGAGTAGTTGCTAGTGATAGTCAAATGAGATCGTTTTGGTAAATAACTCTGTATTATCTGCTCAATTTTATTGTAAACCTAAAACTGCTATAAAAGGGAGCGCATTTTTCTGTATAGGAAGAATGTAATTACAACAGAATCAATTTCCATCTTTAAAAAATAAACTGAAAACCTTTAGAAAGTACTAAATGCAGGAAATTATTGTTAATATTTTGTTAATATTGGAGGATAGATTCCTTTTTTTTTTTTGCTTTTATCTTTTTTTATTTGCTTTTAAAATATATATATATTAAGTTTATTGGGGGTAACATTGGTTAATACAATTATATAATTTTCAGGTGTACATTATAATTTGACATCTATATATTCTATTGTGTGATTACCACTCAAAGTCCAGTTTCATTCAACTACCATATATTTCATCCCCTTTACCCACTTCACCCTCTCCCTACCCCGCTATATTTGACCCCCTTTACCCTGTCTACCTCTCCCCTCCTCCCACACCACCTACCCTCTGATAACCACTAGCCCATTAACCATTTCCCTGAGTCTCTGTTTGTTTGTCCTGTTCATTTGTTGCATTTTGGTTTATATCCTACAGGTAAGTGATATCATGTGATTTTCAACTTTTTCAATCTGGCTTATTTTGCTTAGCATGATTATCTTGAAGTCCATCCATGTTTTAGCAAATGGTAGTATTTCATCTCTTCTTGTGGCTAAATAATATTCCATTGTATATATGTACCACAGCTTCTTTAGCCAATCATCTATCGTAGGACACTTCAGTTGCTTCCATGTCCTGGCCACTGTGAATAATAAACATCGGTGTACAAATATCTTTTTGGATATGGGTTTTCAAGTCTTTGGGGTAAATACCCAGTAGAGGGATTGCTGTATCATGTGGTAGATCAATTCTTAGTTTTTTGAGGAACTTCCATACTGTTTTCCATAGTGACTGTACCAATTTGCAGTCCCACCAGCAGTGTTTAAGGGTTCCTTTTTGTCCGCAAGGAGGACAGATTCTTTATGTTGTTAGCAGCGAGGTGTTAGTCTCCTATATCAATGTCCCCAACTACTTAAATGTGTTTGGGTATTTAAAAACATACAGAAACACTTTTGGAGTGTGTTCTTGTTCAGTTGTTTTCAAACTAAAATACACATCTGAACCCCTGGGAAATTCATTAAAAATAGATTCCAGTGCTCCATTTCTAGAAATTCAGATTCAGGAGATCTGGAGTATTCTAGGTGATAATTGATATTTGAGATCAACTAGTATGATTATGGTATCTCATGGGTTTTTCAAGTGTATTATTATTGCCCACTAACAACTCTTCAGTACAACACTTTCTTGAAGCCATTATCAAGGGACAGACTTGTTGACTCGCATAGAGAAACACCCTGAAACTAGCTCTTTTCCTTTTCTTCCCATTGGCTAGTCTCAAAGGCACAAAGCTGTTTTGGGTCATCAGTGCCACCTGATGGTCAGTGAAGAAAAGTAGGATACTTTGTATCTCCATTTCCCTTGCAGGAAGTTTAAACCTTTACTAACTCTTACCTATTTTGACTGGTCACAAGTTGGTTATATACGTCCTCCGTATTCTCTGTTCTCATGGATATATATGGCCTCTTTAGACTTTATTCTTGATTTTACCTCAGATGCCTCAGAAAAATTCATTTTTTTATTTTATTTTTTTTTGCAAACCAAAAACAACCCTTGGCAATCAGAATTATTAGTCACTGTAAGTGAACAGTCAGTAGGGAACTGGGGGGACAGTGACACATAAGTACTGATGAAAAGTGGAAGGTTAATGTGTTGATCTTCACTTCTTCCTTATACTTTAATAAAATGGTAACAAAAGACTAAAAAGTGATAGACCCACAAGGGCAAAGAGAACAGGAGAGGAAATAAGAGGTAATAAAGGATATCAACATGTGTTTGAAAGACAGAGAGCAGATGAATGAGTGATAAATGTTTTAGCAGAGTGGAAAAAGCTGATGATACCTTTATGTCTGTAGAGGGACACACTGACAAGAAGAGATTCCCTTTTAACAGCTCTAAAAATGTTCAGGAATTAGATGCATAAGATACTTTGGAAGGCAGAGATAAGTGCAAGGGACTAAAAATGGGACTTTTTGTTGAAAATCTGTATAAGGAATGATCGGATTCCCCTCCTCCCTGACAAGAGAAGAAAAATTTGTTCTCGGGAGCTGTTTAACTACAGTAGCATCAGACTCCAAGATAACAAGCACAGGATTGGTGATAAGAAGCCATATTGGAAATTCATCTCCTCCCACTCCCCTTTCTTCCACTTGCCTTCCAGAATGATAACAGCAGGCTTATCATGTACTAGGCAGAAGTTTTTTGGACCCCTCTCTGGAAAATCTGACTGGCCCCAGAGAAATTACTTACAGGTTGATGTTTTGGCATCCTCCAGCAAGTTAGGACTTCTCCTGAGTACCATGTAGTGAAGCCACCAGTAGACAGGCTCTGCTCAGGCGAAGAGCTTCCAGTTAACTTTGTAGTACCTCATTTAAATATGGATAGTGAGCTAAGACCTCTGGTCAGACATCTGAGGAAAGCTTCCAACATGAAAGGCAGACCAAAACAAACAAAAAGTTAAAAAAGAACTTAGAAGAAACAGAAGAAAACCTAAAAAAAAAAAGCTTGTAATTATCTCTAGAGGTAAGGGATTGTATCCATGATACTTGAACAGGATGCAAGTAAAACCAACAATCGGAAAATAAGAGAGTTCTAGAAAATTAAAAATAAGATAAGCAAAATTTTAAAATGTATTAGAAGTATGGGACTATAAAGTTGAAGAAAACTCTTAGAAATTGGAACAGAAACTCAAAGAGGTAGAAAAAAGAGGCGAACAGAAACAATTAGAAAAGCCATTAAGGAAGTTCAATATCTGACTATTAGGAATTTCAAAAAGAGAACAGAGGAAAGAGTGGCTTGGAATTATTAAAGAGGTAATATAAGAAAATGTCTCAGAACTATAGGACATGAGCTTCCAGATTGAAAGGGTTCATCAAATAGCCAAAGCAAGGAATAAAAAAGACCCACACAAGGTATGTTCCTGTCACAAATTTGAGCCCCAGAAATAGAGAATAGATTTCAACAAAGTCACTTGCAGAGTGAGTCCTAATGGCAGCAGACCTCCCTGACAGCAACACTATTTGCTAAAAGGCAGTGTTGCAGTTATTCTAGGGGAATGTGATTTACAACCTAGAATTCTCTACCGAGCCATGAAGTAACAATCAAATGTGAAGGGAAAATAAAGACATCTTCAGAGATACCAAAAAAAAATAAGATCTTCCATACACCCTCTTTCTAGGGGACTGATAGGCTCAATTCTACACTGTCTAGTTGTGTGGCCTTCAGTGTCTTTGAATTTCCTTCTCATCTCTAGTGTGAAGTTAGTAGCAGTACTTTACTGCAGGGCTCTGAAGAGACCCCAAAATAAATTGAGGGGAAAGCTTTCAGTGCAGTGCTCGGCTCATAAGAAGTAGGCGGGTTTGGGCTGTGACCACTAGTGGTACCGTATTTAAAATGTTGATTCAACTTTAGTTTTCTGTTTCCTTTATTCGTAAGTATTGCAGTGGTTTTGTTTTCTCGAATTTTTGGTTGCAATTATAAAGTATTTAATTCATAATTTCATCAAATATTGAACTGCTGTTTGTCAAGCCCTGCTTTAGCTCTTGTAGATACAATGGGAAATAAGACAGTTAATGGAGGGTAAGACAACTAAGGTCCCTGCTCTTATGACTGAACATACTACTGGGGAAAGGAAATCTCCAAGTGGACAGATGCACTAGATAACCTCGAATGGTGCTATGGCTGTGAAGGAAATAAGCACGGTGCAGTGATGAAGAGTAATGGGGAGGTACCTACGTTGCTCAGAATGGTCTTTGAAGAAGAGCAATTTAAGCTGGGATCTGAAGAATGAGAAGAAAGGAGCATAGGAGGAGCTAACGAAAGAGGAATCAGGCAGAGGGGACAGCAAGCATAAAGGCACCAAGCCTGAGATAAGTTTGGCTTGTAGGCCAAGGTGACTAGAGTTTAGTGATAGAGGAGAGAGTTAGAGAAGCAGGAGCTACATCATGCAGGGGCTTGTAGGCCATATAAAGAGTTTGAGTTTTCTTTTGAGCATCTTGGGAAGCTACCGGGATTTTAAAAAAATTATTACTATTATTACTACTACTACTACTACTACTACTACTATTGTTATTATTATTAGGATCTTTTAAGCAAGGGAATATGAAGATGAGTGAGCTGAAGAGAATGGAATGATTTGAGGTATGTTTCATAACATTTAGATGAACTAGACTGTGAGCCAGGATACAGCTTACTATCTATAACATAGTTTCCCTGGGAAATGCACTCTGAGTTCTCAACAGCTTATTGACAGATTAACTTTTAAGATACTTTTCTGATTTTATAGAGTTATTTGCTTTTCCTTTTTAAAGTTACTTTGTAAAATCTCATTTTAACACATGGCCAGATCATTTTCTCTTTGCAATATTCTCTTTGCAAGGTTGTCCTTTGTATTAGGGAGAATTCTGGTTGCAAGAAAGAAACCAAATCAAGTCCAAGTAAATTTAAAAAGAAATTCGTAATATTTGTTACCCAAGGCCTCAGAAGACTGGAATCAAGAAATGACAGCCATCAGAGCCAAGGCAGTCTCTCTCCAGTTATTGTCAGTGTTTCTCGTTTGTGTCGCTGCTTTTTTCTCCGTGCAGACCAGCCTCTCCAGTTATCTGCAGGGTGAAAGGTGGCCTTGTACAGCTTGCAAGTTTTTAAATTTTCTCATTTTAGGAAATTATCTCAGACAGAGGCTAGAATCTCTGCGTCCCAAATCAAATTCTTAGGGAAGGGTCCATGGCCAGCTCAGACCAGGTTCTCACTTGTTCTCATTAGCTGTGGCTGGAGAAGTGGGACCACATGGTACCAACCATACTCGCCCTCTAACTGATAGGTGGGGGCGATGTCTTTTACCCTGATCTGATAATTTAACCGTAGCAAAAGCAAATTTGATATCCTAAAACCCTGAGTAAGCAGTGAGGAAGTGTTTTTTTCAGCACCAGGCAAGCCCTGGCCAGGCATGGTGGGGACACCGAAGAATGGTGAATGTAACAGCTCCCCCTCACTTCCGGATGTGAAATCTCTCGTTCCCCTCTGAGACCCTGGCAGCCCTTCCTGATTTCTCCTTTCTTGTTTTCTCCCTGCCATCCTCCCACACCTGTGTCACCCTGGCCTTGGCCTCTCGTCTTCCTTCGTGCCAGCCCTGTCCTCCCAGCTTGCGCACTGAGCCTGCATGCCCCTTGCTTTGCAGGGCCTATGCACCTGCCTCACCCTGTTCCCCGTGGTTCTCAGAGTCATTTCCTCAATTGTCCCACTTTGCCCAAACCTTTGCTTTCAACTTGTCACACCCTTTCCTGGAAATAGTGACGCACAATCACTCAAGCTCCCTCAGATACTTTTCAAATCGTTCAGAAAAATATAGAGTAATGTAACAAACTATTGTGTACCTAGGACCTAAAATTAATATTTTGCCATATTTGCCACTGATATTTTTAAGAACAGAAACATTTTAGATAAAATTGAATTTTTCTGCATCTCTCTCCAAGGTCCCATTCTCTGCCCTCCCTTCACAGTGACAACCACTATGAAAGGAATCAGAGTATATTCTTTCTATTAAAAAAATTTTGTATTATATACATACATGCCTATGATCAATATGTAGTGTTATGTTGTATAGTTAAAATTTTTTGTAATGGGTATTTTATTGTACATTTCATTCTACAAATGATTTTTTACTCAATATTATGTTTTTAATACCTAAACATGTTATTATATATACATCTAGTTGATTCGTCTTAACTGCTGCATGACATTTTATTACATGAATCACAGTTTATTGATTCCCACATAGCAAACATTTCAGCATTTCCATTTTCTGATTATAACAACTTTTGGAGAACATTCTTGTGTTGGACAGCCCAGTCTTCTCCTCCTGTGAGCCTCCTGTGTGTCGCCTTTACTTTTCCACTACTACACAGGACACTTCACTTTGGGTCACCAAACATGTGGGAGATTTTCCCCCACCAAGCAATTCTCTGCAACACCAGTGGGGTGTACTACAATTTAACTCAATTCCAACACTGTCTACCTGGAGATAGCATCGTATGCCACAGGTTAAGGACTCAGTCCCACAAGACTGAGTCCCACTTCAGATGCCAATTATAAGTAGTAGGTCCCCAGGTTACCCCACAACCTCTGTCTGATTTGGCTACAATCAGATTTCCATGATCCCCTCCTCGGTTTTGATTAATTTGCTAGAGCAGCTCACAGAACTCAGGAAAACACATATTCACGTTCACCAGTTTATGAAAGGACATGATAAAGGGTACAGATAAACAGCCAGATGAAGAGATCCGCAGAGTGAGTTCTGGGTCCCTGTGGAGTTGGGGTGCGTCACCCTCCCAGTATGTGGATGTGTTTGCTAACTTGGAAGCTCTCTGAACCCCATACTCTTGAGATTTTATGGAGGGTTCTTCACAAGGGCATGATCAATTATTAACTCCACTTCCAGCCCCTCTCTAGAGAGTGGGTGGGAAGTGACAATTCTAAGATTTAATTGTGGCTTGGTCTTTCTGGTGACCAGCCCCATCCAGGAGCCCACTCAGAGTTGCCTCAATAGAACAAAAGATGCTCCTGATGCTCTTATCACTTCGGAATTTTGAGGGTTTTAGGAGCTCTGTGCCAGGAACTGGGGCCAGAGACCTATATGTATATTTTTTGTTATTGTTAGCTTTTTCTAAGTTGTGGTAAAACGTTGCATTTTAATGAGTTTTAAGTATAGAGTTCAGTGGTATTAAGTACATTCACAGTGTTTTACAACCAGCATCAGGTACAGTGGCTTTTAATATGGATTCAGTCTGATTTATCAATATTTATGATTGATGCATACAGCTATTCTCTTATCCCATATTTTCTTACATTTTTTTTAAGGTTTAGTTTTTTATTCATTTTCATCGACCTGAGGTTTTCTGTGCTTCAGTCTGCTTCTGGGCTTGTTCTGTTCCATTCATTTGGCTATTTTTACCCCCATTTACCATACTTTTAGAAGTTACTATATAGCACCTTTTACCTAGCTCTTTTTTAATTCTTGGCTATTCTTGGACTTTAATAATTTCATGTGAGTTTTAGAATTAGTTTGTCAGAGTCCACCAAAATCTTCTTGTGGTTTAGATTGGGATTCCTTAGAGAGTTTTGGCCTCACCTCAACACATCCTCTTCTGTGCTTCCTTTTCTTACCTTCCGGCTTGTTTCTCTCAAGCTAGGCTTTTGAACAGCAGCATTTCCCTGCATAAGCTGTACTTGGAGCTGGATTCAGAGCAAGGGAAAGGAGGAACAAAATGGAATGACAGGTCTGATAGCACTGTCTTTTACTAAATTTATACTATGAGTGGGCATAGTACTAGAGCTTTTCATATCTTATTTAACTTTCACAAAAACCCTGTAAAAGCAATAGGCTCAGAGAGGTAAAATACCTATGATTCCAATCCAGGTCTGTTTGACATAAAGCTGGTGCTGTGTACATCCCATAGTCATCAGAGACAGTACGTGTAGTGGTTAAGAGCATGGCTTTTGGAGCTAGACTGTCTGTATTTGTGTTCTGGCTCTGTTGATACTAGCAGTATGACCTTGGGTAAGCTACTTAATCACTCTGAATATAGTTGCCTCATTTGTAAACATGAGCCATAATAATAGTACTTACCCTGTGAAATTCTTGTAAGGTTTAATAGGTTAATATATGTAAAGTGCCTAAAAAGGACCGCTAAATATAAGTGCTACTTTACAGGTGTTACTATTATGATCTCTAAGCCACGATGGCTAGAGCACTTCACATGTAGAGGCTTATCTCACAAGGCTCTGAATTGGGCCCTTCAGTGGTGAAAAGAAGATAACAGCATAAACCTGTTTCTACTCTGCCCACCTCCTGAAGAACCTTCCCCCTCCCCAACCTCCTCACCTTCTTCAGCACTTGCAGCTTCAACTCATCCTCAAGTCCTTCCCCTTGGCTGTCCCATGTGCACCAGGCATCTTACTAAACAAAATGTCCTTTATCTTTTTGCTCTTGTCCCTTTTTAGCTGTTTCCTTTTCACATGAAAAGGTAACCTGTGACTACTGATTTTGTTCATTCTTTCATCCTTAGTCATTAGGTCTCCCTACTGCAATTCTGGGTCACCAGAACCTGGCCTGGCAAGATCCAAAGACTTTTGTATTCTTTCACTTACATTTTCTGAAGAAACTTTGATTGGCCACTCATGTGGAAAGTGTGTCTACTCAGTACTCACCACTCCTCAGCATTTGACAGTGATGACCCAAAGCTTTTCTTCCCTTGTTCTTCTAACTATACTCCCTTCTCACTTCTCTAAATCCTACCCGTCCTTCAATGTCAAGCCTACTTCTTTCATAGCTTGTCTGACATTCCTACATCACACCATTGCATTTGGCAAACCCTTACTACTGAGCATCTGCTATATGCCAGACAGTCATGGCTGAAGGAGCTTGTACTCTCACATGATCCTCTCACATGATAAACAATAGCAATGCTAAAACAAAATGACAAGACCAGTACTAATATCAGTGTTTTATAAATGTTCAAAGTTCATCACATTTTTAAAAATCGAAGAAACTAAACATTTAAAAGCTTCCAAATACGTTATTTATAAACAGATTCTAGAATGCCACTTTGACTGTGGATAATCCGACGGTGGCTTCCTTTACCGCAGTCCTGTCTGCTTCTGGGCGTGGAGTTGCCATCATCTTTGTTGTAGCTAGTTCCCTTGGGCCTTAGTGCCATCCTGTTCTGCTGAGCGGAGCTTTCAGGACCATCATCTCTGGGCAGCTGTTCCACTCTGGCTGGGGCTCCTATTGTAGAAATTCTTATTTCTTTTCCTGCCAAACTAAGATAGAGAGTCTCACCCATGTACACATGTTCTAATTTCTCCCTTTCCCTAGATGACTTCTCTCCTTAGGTCCATGCTCAGCCCTCCTCCCTGACCCGCTCCCGCTGCCCCACCACACACATACATCTCATTGGTGGGAATGCTGCTGTGTAGATGCAGGAACTAAGTGGGAACTAGCTGCTGGGAGTACTTATGGGAAAGGTGTTAGTTTTTGTGAGGGATGGCTGGGAGGGAAGGGAAGAAGTGGAGATTGTCGAGAAAGTAAGAGTGTAACTGTGCCTGAAATGATAGTATTACAAGCACCAAGTACCTGCCTTTTGTTCTTAAAAACTGCATGACAAACCCGAATCCTGAAAGCAGTATCACCACTCAATAGTATGATAAATGTTTTGCCAATCTGAGGATGGCAAAATGGATGAAGAAATAGAAGAAGAGATAGGGGTTGAAGAGGAAGCAGAAGTGGTAGGATTTGAGCTGAGTCTTGCAGGATGAGTAGGAAGCAAAGGTGGGAAAAGGAGGTGGGGTTGTGGGAGGGGATAGCATATGCCACTATGACCTGGAGTGATAAGTGTGATAAAGCTCAGTGGTGCATGGGAATGGGTTTTGAGGAGTCCTTTGCCTAAAGCTTGTGGGCTTTCTGTGCTGTGTTAAATCACACCCTTCTCAGGTATCTTGGTGATGAACTGTTATCTTCCCTGTGAGAAGGAAGGCCTGGGATCTGAGGGCTCTGGTCTTTTGTCCTTCTTCAGTCTTTTGGTGGCCTATGCACCAGGGCATGCCCCAGGCCTGCTGACATGCAGCTTGGTCATCTTTATTGCTTTTTCTTCCTGCAGTCTGGTGCAAGCAGAATACTGGCATGACCCCATAAAGGAGGATATGTACCGCAACCACAGCATCTTCTTGGCAGATATTAATCAGGAGAGAGTAAGTACCCAACCCAGGCTGCCATAGCTGCATATTCATTTTTCTACTGGGGCATTATACAGATCCATCAATGACTGTTGACCCAAAATATCCCAGGCAGAACCTGGGAAAGAGAAGTTCTGGTTTTGGGGGAGCCAGTGTTTCTGAGATTCAGTTCCTTTTAGGGAGGCTAAAATTCATTTGGCTTTTTTCCCTCAGGTCCTTTCCCTCCCCTAGGGTTGAAGCAAGGTAAGCTCAGTGGGTTGGCTTGCATGGAACTTCATAGCTGCTGTCTTTCTGAGGGAAGCCTTCCTGGTGGGTCTCTTTTGGGTCAAATTTTCTCAGAAGAGAGACTGCAGAGGGGAGTGTATTCAAGGCACAAGCATAGGTTGGGAGATTCTGATAAACTGAATGGCTCCATGTATAATGGGCATTATCTGGAGGCTTAAAAATGTTTTTGAAAAGGGGAAAAACAGAATAATGTACCAAAACCACTCAGAATTTACAGTTTCTTATTTTTTCTGGCTAGAAATCTTTAATCTATGTGACAAATGAAGTGCAGTGACAGATTCATGGTGGCGCTGTGGTTACATGTTGGTGGGGGCATGTCAATCAGATAGGACAGTAAGGAAAGGCTGTACAAGGTATATTTTGGCCAGGAAGCTGGAAACGCAACCTGTACCTTGGGGAAGAAATATGGTGGCCCAGCATCTGGGAGACCAGAGCACTGAAAGACTTTAATGACCCTGCTGGAACATGATGATGGTGTCCTGAGATACTGCTGGCCTTTCCTCTAGGGTGTCAATGAGTCTTACAAAAAGAACCTGATGGCCCTGAAGAAGTTTGTGATGGTGAAATTCCTTAATGATTCCATTGTGGAGCCTGTGGATTCTGAGGTGAGACGCTGTTTAGGCATGCCAGGAGACCATAGGAATAAATAACATTAAAGTACAGCTGCCTTTCAGGGGAAGAAACTTCAGTCCCTTCCATCAACCTTTGTGTAGAGCAGGGGTTCCTCATCCGAGGTCTATAAACTGAGGGTTGTAAGATCCCCACCACCTGAAATGATATATAAAATTGTGTAGTTGTATTCTCCAAGGAAGGGTCTATAATTTTGATCAAAATGACCCAACAAAAGATTCAGAACCACCACAAGTTAGTAAATCCTTGAGGATGGCATTCAAGGTCTGTCTTGACCTGGCTTCAGCTATCTCTTCAACCTAATCTCCCTTCGCTGTCCACTTCATACTCTCTGATCAAGCCATATTGTACTATCTGAAATGTCCTAAACTTGACATGTACATTTCTTTTGCCTTTGTTCATGCTTTTCAGTCTCTAGAATGCCCTGCCCTGGGCTTCTCCATCTTACAAGCTTCTCTTCATCTGTCAAAGCAAAACTCGAATCACTTCGTTCATCCAGGATGCCATCCCTGTTCCAAGCAGAATTTGCTCCCTCTTTTGTAGAATCAATCAAACCACCAGGGACTAGCAAAATCATGGCCTGCTGGCCAGATACAACCTGCCACCTGCTTTTATATGGCCACAGACAGAATGGGTTTTACATTTTTAAATGATTGAAAAAAATAAAAAAGATTATCTGCTGATGTGAAAATTATATGAAAGTCAGATTTCAATATTCATAAATAAGGTTCTATTGGAAGTCAGCCATGCTCACTTTTAAAATATTTTCTGTGGCTGCTTTTTCATTATAATGGCAGCGTTGACTAGTTGCAACCATGTAGCTCTTAAAGCCAAAAGTATTTTGTATCTGGCCTTTACAGAAGTTTGCTGACACCCATGCTAAACAATTAGTTGTTTCTGTGCCTCATTAGACTAGAGCTTCTTGAAAACAGGGACTATATATATTCATCTTTGAATGTATGTCTAGAGTTCAGCATAAGGATTTCACTGGGTAGGTGCCCAATCATTATAGGAAGCAGAAATTCTGGGAAATTGGAAAGCTCTTTGGAAAGATTAACTCATCCCTCAGGGTACACCCTTAAAAGGAATGATTCAGGACATACTTTTTCCTCCTTGCTGCAGCTTTATAATGTTCAGCTTGTTGGTAGTCTTAGCTACCAAGCAGTCTTAAATTAGTTTGGCAGTATGTGCTATGCATCTAATCTGCTTATGTCTTCCTCCTTTCCTGCAGTGGTTTGGATTTTATAGAAGTGGCCAAGACAAGGAAACCATTCCCTTACAGGAGACAACTCTGTACACACAGGTAACAGGGAGGGGAGAGGCATTGTCCTTTTAAGCTCCTGGCTCCTGAAGCTGCTAGATTCTCTGGAGATAGACTCTGTCCTACACATCCCAGAGCAGTAGGTGCTCACAAGCCATCTAACTTGTGTCTGTTACAGATGAGACTCGTTAGGCTGCTGACTGTTACACCAGCCCATCAGGTGCTGGTTTACAGAAATCTATATCTTGAAGGTTGAAGGACCTGTACCTCATGATTTTCAAACGTACAGGGGACACATCATCTCTAACTCCTTCCTTCTAATAACAGGTTTACAACTGGCTTCCTTTGCTAGGGTGCAGACTGGAACAAATCCAAGAAGGCCCCATGCATAATGAAAACATAGAGAGGGGTGTAGTAACATTAACAGATGTGATGAAAGTTCTGTTTTTGAATTAGGCACTGACAAGGCGAGCTCCTCTTGCAAGAGAATGAATGGAAATAGAGCTGAGTTTTTTTTTTCTTATCAGTAAGTGGTTTCTCAAGCAGAGGTTGCACCATTTAACCACCTCCAGTTCCACATTCTAAAGATTTGATATTGGAAATCACTTTCCCCAAAATGCAGAAGTGCTGCATCTGCAGCAATTGGCACATCTGCATCAGTTGCCTTCTACTATAGTTCCTTCAAAAAGCCATTTGCCGCCGCTCTTTGCTTTTCTCCTACATTTGGTGTCCCAGCTTAGATGAGATAAAAGGGAAAGGGGAGCTAGGGACTGTCTAGTTTTGAAAATTACAACTAAGAACTTCCTTATCCTGAAACTCAGACCGATGGTAGCCACAACAGTAACATTCTGGCACTCCGTAACTGTTCATCCTCCCAATTGTATTTGTTCTGCAGGATGTAGACATTTTTAATTGTAGGATATGAAAGTGTCCCAGGTTTATAACCTAAGGGTTGGATATATTTTAAGTTATCTAATGTTCTCCTGTCTTTGGCTGTTCCACTTAACTAACATTTTGAGGCAGTTTTGTCTGTGGCTTGCCCACCCTTGGGCGGTCCTTCAGAAGCTTCGAGAAACTTCAGAAAGCAGAATTTAAAACGCTATAAAACTGCATAAATTTTCAATGCTAAGGGGCAAAATGGAAGGTATCTTTTCTGGCACTTTTGACAATATATTTAAATTTTTATACTTAGGGAAGATTTCATTTTGAGAATCTATCTCAAATTAACATTGTTACTAACATTTTACTCCAAAACTTTCATTAAGCCTCTGGATTGATTATGGCCTTTCTTTGCAGGACCGCCTGGGGCTGAAGGAAATGGACAATGCAGGACAGTTAGTGTTCCTGGCTGTAGAAGGGGACCATCTTCAACTGTCCGAAGAATGGTTTTATGCCCACATCATACCCTTCCTTGAATGACACCCTTAGTTTTACACCAGAGCTCAGGGAGCCCCCAGCACCTCCAAAGCAGTGGAAGACTGTTCCCTTCACACCCAACCTGAGCTCAGATCCAGCTTGAAACTAATCCTTCTCTAACATGCCCTGCTCCGAAAGATCTAAGATCCAAATCTTATCCTTTGCCGCCTCATCCTATCAGCATGTGGTGTTGAATGCAAGTTTAATTAGTTAATAACCAAGATTATTTTACAACCATTTGATGTGTTCAAGCCATCTTAGAACAGTCTGCTGCAGATCAGTGCCAGAACTGTGCCCAGGCCCAGAAGAGACTGAACTAAAGCAGTCTTTAAAGAGTCTAGCTAGACTCTGAATGGCAAACATCTTTCTCAGGAAAATCTAGCCACATTTTGAGCCGAGAGAAAGCCAACACCCAGACCTGAAGTATTCACATAAATGCTTTTGCTGGTGGATATTTAATCAGTACTTGGAAAACTATTGCTTGGATAATGTCTCTGCATAATCTGAGACTGCTCTCCTGTGACTACATTGCCTCTTGTGATGTCTAGCAATTATTATTAGACAAATTCTGCTAGCCCACCATCTTACTTCTGGAACACTCTTTTTGTCTCCTCAAGTAGTGATGAAGTAGTTGCTCTGTTACAAAAGGAGACTCAACTGGATTGCTTAAGGAAGGAAGCATATATTTTACTTAACTTAGGAGGGGCATGAAAAAAATATAGAAATGGAAATGAAAATTTCACCCTTAATTAACCTGTTCTTCTCTTAATAAGACTTGTGGTTGGATTCTAGAGTTATTCTGTTGCTGGCTTTAGCTAAAGAATGGGAGGAAAATGTGAAGAGATCAGGATTTATTCTATCTCAAGAAATCACAATTCCCAGTACACTCCAAACTTGTTTCTGTTATGTCCTTTGGAAAAAAACATTCTTTGCTCAAAAAGCTTGGGGAATGTTGCATACCTTTTCTCCTCTTAGAGATCAACCCATATTAGAATATTAAGGACTCTGAAAATGCCTGTTATGGTAAAGAAAACTAAGCTTAACCTACTTGAACATGGACATCTTGGCCCCCATTCCCTCACACATTTAAACCTGTCAGTACTTTCTGGAAGACTGTTGTACAGAATGCCAGTTTGGGGGAAATGGTTAACTAAACATGAAGGAAGTACCTTGTTAGTGCTATTAAGTCTACCCTTTTATTATTTTTCCTTCACCTCTCTCAAGCCTTTTTTCAACTAAAATATGGGTGAGAAGGGAGGGGGATATGAAAAGAATTGTATGAGGTTGTTTTAAGAGTAGCCTCTTATCCTTGGTGTCATTTTTCTTTTCAATATTCTCACATCTTTGTACAGCAAATATTAAAGGGAAATGCTAAGCAAGTTTGGTATTAATTTTATTCTATTTTCTGTATAACTTTAAGTACATAAAGGTTTATTTCCACAGGCCTCAGGAAATGGGTAGAAGTCACAGGACAATCTCTCTTCCAAAAAAAGTTGCATATTTTGGTAAGTGTGTGTCCTAGGGGGAAAAAAACTGAAATTTACATTAGCAATGCTGTGCAAGAGTCTTATATAAGACCTAAAACCAGTCTGCAGTGGAGATGTTAGTCCTTTGTTCAGGTGCCCGAACAGAAGCCAAAAGCTGTTGAGCATGACAGTGCAAAGGAAACAGTGAAGATGGATGACAGGCACCTAGCATGGCAAGAAGAATGGTGTGTTTTTCTTTTTAAGTCAACTCTGTGGAAGGTACTGGGCAAGGATCCCAAAGAAGGGGTCTAAGACTCCTTTAACTGGCCTGGGTACAGGGCCCTGCCACAGCAGCTGGTACAGGAGAACCTACTACCTCAGGTTCAAAGCAGAGCCAGAATGGAATGGAGAATAAAAGGATTGCTTACAGGAAACAATTTTGCTTGGAATGCTACATGGCCAAGCTTCAGCCTTTGGTCCAGTACAACCCTTGCCTCATTTGTCAACAGTGAAAAATTAAACAGCTGCAATCACCAGCTTCTGCTACCTTTATGCTCATTGTTAGGAAAAGATTAACTTGTGTTAACTTTCTGAGCTGTTAATTCCTGGGGACTGCTTTATTCTTCCCAAAGACTTTTGGCCAAATAATCCCCAAAGGCTGAAAGCTAAAACATGCCAGTCTGGTCTGTAGTTCCTTAAGAATAGACTGGTGATGTAGTTGAGCTGATATGGAAAAGCTGCACCTTCCTGCAGAAGATCAACTGACCTGCTATCCCACCCCAAATCTCAGCCTGAGGTATATTTTCAGTGAAGGCAGGTAGCTGCGCTTCTCAAAGCAGAGAAGCAGTTTAAGAGCAGAAAGGTAGAGGAAATCTAGAAAAGAACCGTCTTGATACAGATTTATCCCATGATGTGAGGGAAAGGGCAAAGAACCCAGTGGCACTTCGCTTATCCAGCAATTTCTGTCACTGTGGTGACCAACTTCTGCCCATTCCATAGGGTCTTGAACTGCTCAGGGACAGGGAACTCATTCTGCAAATAAAGAAACAAGTTTTACTCTAAGCTAAAAAATAAGCTGGGGTTAAATTTCACACTTTTCTTTCAATAGCTGCTTCCACTAAACTCAGAGCAGGTAGGATATAGTAAGAAATTGAACCCACCTGAAAAAGTATGGCTATGTAACTGGCAGCACCACATCTACTACCCCTTTCCCCTACCACTGACACAACGAAGAAGCACTGCAGTGCAGGAATGAGAACAAAGGCTCCAAAGCCAGAGGTAGGTTTGAACCTGTTCTCTACTATTCACTGATCAGTGATCTTGGACACAGTGTTAAGCCTATGAGGCATAGATGAGAATGTATAAGCTTTATGGCACCAGCTCAACAGGGTGCTGTGACTCAATCCTTTTCCTTTTTACTGCTCGGAGCATCTATCTACTCAAGGCAGAAACCACCCTCCTCTGGAGCTCTTCGTGACAACATCATGCTTCTGTGTGCCTGAGGAGAGCATTGCTGGGTTTGATGCACTAAAAGCAGAATGCCCATCAACTAGCTTTATCTAATGCAAAAAATCTTTAGTCCCTTCTGTTTTTAGCTCATACTACTAAAGAGGTCAAGAAACTTACAAAGTCACCGCCTTCGGTAGGAATGAGGACATTCATCTCAGAAGATTTGGCACTGACTATCTCACAATCCAGGGAATTCTTGCTCAGGTATACATGGCAGCCATCTGTTTTGTTGATGGAAATGGTTGGCACTTTACCCATTACCTGCAGAGAACACCAAGAACACTAAGTCCCAGCAGCTAGAGAGAAAAACAGTTCATTTGCAGGAAAAGCTTTCAGTGTTTCATGTGATTCAGCAATGACATGAAAAACTCACAGGTGCACAACAGATATTGGATACTAGGGAGGCTGGGATGGGTGCTGGAACGAGCTCACTCTAAGAGCCAACTCCTTTCCTACCACATCCAAAGCCGCTCAGCTTACAGACTGTAGAATCAGATTCCCACCACCACAACATCTGTGGGTCGGATATGTCTCTTTCAAGTAATTCCTCAGGGACCAAAGGAAGGAGCCAAGATATCAAGTTACCTGAACTTTGACATCCCTACTATTGATTATCTCCACAATGCCCACCACATCGTCGAACACCAGACCGAGTTTCTTACAGTTATCTAGAAGAAAGGGAGCAGGTCAACAGTATAACTTTTAAAGGAAAGTAATATATTTGAGAATTTTTAGGAATAGAACAGGTATGGTTCTGGCCCTCTCAGACACTAAACAGAACCTGTCTAGGACAACAAGAACTCACCTATTGTGATGGAATTAATTTTGCCCTTGATTTGCAATGTCGAGTTGACACACTTGTATACGTAAGCCACCTGTTTGAGCTCTGTGTCATCAATCACCAGGTTGGAAACATTCTCCTGATTTTCCTGTTAAAGAAATAGCCCTTTCAAGAATATCATCATGAAGCACACACTACCCCCAAAATCTGGCTTATCCCCAAACTTTCATTCTTGCAAACTAAGCCAGAATCTTGCATCCATTTGGCTGTGCTCCATTTAACCCCTCTGTCCCCACCCTTTCTTCCCCTAGCCTGGCATTATTAACTCACCACTCTCCACTTCTTGCCCTCCAGTTCAAGTAGAGCTGGCTCCTTCTTCATGGCTGGTTTGGGGGATGGACTGACTCCTGGTTTAGGTGCAGAGAATGGTTTGGGGCCACTTCGTACTGGACCACTCTGAGCCTTCAGGGCAGGGTTCTTGTGAGTCTTCATGTCATCAGATACATGTTTCAGGGCTGTAAGGACAACAGCTGCCTTGGTCCTGCCCTTTATACCAGGACTTTGGGCTGAGGCAATAACCAACTTCTGCTCTCATAAGTTAGACCAATCCTTAACAAAAAATTCAAAGCCAAGAACCCGGAACCTTTGAGATGTTCTCTCACAGGCAGTTTTGGAGAAACACTTTTATAATTTCTATCCTGAGATTAACTTACAGAGTTCCATTAAAAAAAAAAAAAAACATGGCATATGCGTGTATGGGGGGGAGGAGTACATAAATCCACAGAAAAAGATCTATAAAGGCACATACCTAATACATACAAAACATGTATGTAGTTTTTAAAGCAAAAGAGAAAAAAAAATGTAATAGTAAAATTTGTAAAAAAAAAAAAACCAAAAAAACCCTCATCCATGGCTAACCTACTGTTCTCCCAAATTAGTGTTATAATTTGAAATTCTTCCATTTGGCTTAACCAATTAATACCTAATAAAATTTTTCTCATGTTAACCTATAGTTTCTAAAAAAAATTTTTTTTTTCTTTTTTAGGGAAACAATTCTAGTCACCCTCAGCCTGCTGACCCACTCCTTGCTCTTGAACATGGTTCAATCTATATAACTAATACTGAGTGGCCTTTTTACCTCCACCACTTCTTGTAATTGTAGTTTAAACACCTGATTTTTCTTAATACTGCATGGTTCACTACAGAAAAAGATTTAATGGCATAGTGTTTCATCAGGAAGATATACTACAGTTAACCATATTTTGGTTAGATATTTAGGTTATACCATTTTTAGTTTCTATAAATAACATATTTATACAGGTAGATTTTTACAGGTATTTTTACAGGTAGATTCCTAAAAGAGTGCCATATAATTTAGACTTCCATCTGCTGTGTATAAGGGTGTCTACTTTCTCTATACTTACATGAGGTAATTTTTATGCAAATATTGAATATAATTATTATATATCCTCTGAGGAAGTTAACCCCCAGCACAATGACATCCCCAAAAGATCATGTAGTATTACAGAAAAAGCTCTGGGGAAAACTGCCAACACTATGCCTTGGCATAATCAGGTACTCTATATATGCCACTTAATATTAAATAACTTTCCTATGGAGCAGAGGGCTTCCCTCAACTACAATCACCCATTTTCAATTTTCATTTAAGCCAACTTTGCTGTCCCTTTGGGCAACTGAAGAAATGTGACACTCCAAATTAATTCTCCCACACACAAACCAGCGTTCTGGTTTATAGACCGTCCAGTCTGTAGCTGGTAAGGTCTGGCCAAAAAACTTACTGTACCAACTCTTCTTGCCAAAGTATTCGCTTACCATGTGTGATGCTCTCTCCCTGATTAATCTGCGCAAACAGTGCTGAGCGTGAAGCAGAGTCATCTGAGCCTGAACTGGTAGGCACTGGGGGGGGAGGTGGGCCTGGTGGAGGAGGAGGAGGACCTGATCCAGCAGAAGGTCCAGATGGCAATCCACTCAGTTCTTTTGCCACAGGCCCCTGGAACAATAAGTGCAGACAATAGTCACCCTATCTTCTCTTTTTTACCATTCCCAATCGGGTCCTACATGTGTCCAGGGGACACAGGGTACCACCTACTGTAGCCCTTGACAGTGATTAATGCTCCCTACCCACACCCAACTTGGCTTGATGCCTTCTCATCTTTTCCCAAAGATCCAACCCAACTCAGCTCCACTTTCCTAACTTCACCTTTTTCCTTTGGCCTTTTAACTAATTCCAGCTTAGACTCATACTTCCAAAAACCTACTTAAGTGTCACTAGTACCTCAGACTCAACATGTCTATCCTACCTGTACAATTACCAGTCTCTATTTCAGTGGAAGGGACATTATCATCCACACTTGACTATTCAATCTTCTTTGAGTCTTTCATCTCCCTCAATCTCATTAATTCTTTCTTTTACCTTGGTTATATTTCTGTAAATTCTTTTGTACCAAATCCTAGCACCATGAGTACTTCCACAGTGTGAGCATGAGCCCTTACTCCTAACCTATAAACTGAGACTTTTTTTAAAGACAATTCTGATCATTATCACTCTCTTGCTCAAATACCTACTATCTATCACCTACTATAAAGTCAAAAGTCTCAACTTACTATCCTTTACAGCCTTTCTCCTAAAATTTGACTCCTTACTTATCTCCTTATTGAAGCCAGAAATAACCAACCTCTCTACATTTATTTTGTATTTCTTTGTTTAAGCTTATGCCATTTGTGAGTATCCCCATTTCTCACTTCTCACTGCCTTAAACTTGCAAAAAGTCTCAGATCAGAGTATATCCCTTCAAACTACAATCTCTCTCAGTGAGAATTACTCTTCTTCCCCATACTCTGCAGTATGTATCTTTATTGTAGCATTTAGCTTGGTGATTTATATTTGGGGTTGCATATCTATATTTTTAGAAGCTTCAAGAGGGCCAAGATAACATAACACATTCATCTGTCTCCTCTCTGGTCCAATCACTGTTCTGGACCCATGCTTATTGAAATAGAATAGAAATGAATATTCCATCTCTGACCCTTGCTTTCTTTACTCTTTTTTCCCTTTTCTTTCTCTCTTCCACTGAAGACTAGCATTCCATCTTGGACCCTGGTAGTACCAAAGTCTAAGACACCTGTGGACCTAGTCCTAGAGGAATAAAAAAAAAGAAGGGAGGGTTCACTGACCGTTTTACTCCAGGCCAGTCCGGTGGTATGGAACTCCTTAATGTAAGCCTGTAGCTCTGCCCATATATTCAAGTAAGCTTTGACCCAGTCCACATGTTTCTTATCTCTGGGATAATTAAAGAAGAATGCATCATAGGCAGTCAGAGTACATTGCCACAGTGATTCCAGAACCCTTTGTGTCAGTGAGCTCATAACCTCCTGCCTGTAGTATTTCTCAGGCTCTGCTCAATGGCAGCTTTTCTAACACCATTACCCTAATAAGACTAAAGTCCATTAGGATAGGGACTCCAGATTTTATCTCTTTCTCTCATAGCAGTATTCAAACATTTTTTTTTTTAAGTAGCAAAAAGTTTTTCACAGTAGACCTTAGGCAAAATGTAATATGTAAAGCTGATAAAAACAAATATTCTGTGAATGAAGTCATAGTATGAGCTCTCGGGCATTACACTGGAACTCTAAGACTCCAAGAAACTCAACTGCCACAAAGCACTGTGCCTTGTGTCAAAATATACCCTCCCCAACAACAACAAAATAAAATAAAAAGCTTCTCTTTAGGAGGAAATACTCCACATTAAATAATACAAATAGCAACGCACTATGGTTCAATTTTCCTTTCTTATATACTAGCTGGAAGACTATGGTTATTTAGCATAAGACCTAACTTCCTCAACTGTAAAATGATGGGGATATAATGGCAGGGTATAAACAAAAAATTGTGATATGTAATTCCAGGCTGCTGGAATGATTTAGGAGGCACTTGGTCATGAAGGCTTACTCCTTCAAGACTTGTTACTCAAATGTTGGCTGACTGATCAGGAAGGGTTTGTATAGCTACACAGCTAAGTGATAGCTACCTAGTCACTCCAGCTCAAATCCAGCAATGGAGAAGTCAGTTAGGATCAGCGGACATATGTTGTTAGATATACAATGAATCTCTTGACTTAATACCTACGTTGCCCAGGAAGCCTTCTTCTCATTTTACCTGACTACATTAATAGTCAAGGTAATTTTCTAGTAAATTTTACTGAACCTTTTTTTGCCATAGGACCAGTTAGAAATTCTCTTGTCTAAACAGGCAAATTAAAAGGCATTAGTTCATTTTACCTCCAGCAAAACTTCCTAAACCTGGAAGATTAAGCATCAGAATACTAAATGGGCAGCTACAAAGCCTGTAGAAAAAGCAGAAGCAGAAACACTTCCTGCTTGCAAATGTAGCTTCTATGAGCTAATATCTATCAAACTTTCCACAAAGCAGTCCTGAGACAAGAGAACCAACACAGCAGCCAAGGGTAGCCTTAAGTATCCAGCTGGGTTTGCCCTTTACCCCTCAAGGGATGGCTGGACTTACACATCTCTATACTCCTTGAGGACTCTGTTTGTATAAAACGTGGCAGCATCATTCATTTCTTTCACATAAGGACCAGGCTTGGGAGCCTAGAGAAAGAGAAGGTGTCAGTGAATAAGAGCCTTTCTAGCCTTATCTCCTTACTTTTTTCATCCTATCCTTTCCCTCCCATGGAAGTTATGCTGCTCACCATTGCCACCCAACCCAGGGCCTGGATACTTTCGCTGACAGCTGACAGGTGATTGAACAACTTGCTGCCTCGGTTCTTCTCCCGCAAGGTTATCACTTCTTGGATTTGCTCTGAGATGGGTGCCAACAAATCAGAAAGCTTATCCTAGAAAAAGATGTAGGAAAAGATTCAAGTTAGTGTCTTTTCACAAAAACCTTTGTATGTTGGTCAACTCTGATCCTGAAAGCAAGAATTCTTTATGGATGCAATGAACATCCAAATAAACTTTGTATTCATCCTATGCAGATTCACATGGCTAAAATACTGCTCATCATCTCTTTCTCCTCGTAGAGTTCCAACTCCTCAGGCTGGATTTTGTGGTTCTTCATGATCAGGACCCACACTCGAGCTATACCTCAAAATTCTACCATTTCAGCCACTTGTCTCTATTCTGTCCCACTAATAGGAGATACTAGTTCATTTCATTTGTAGGCCTTTATTCACGATGGGCTCTTCTTTTTCCATTTATCCAAATGTTCTTCATAATTCACGAGCAACAGCCTTCCAACTTCAGCCACATTCAGCATTTATTGTCAGCATAACCAATTGTGGCACATTATCACACACCAGTACAAACTATTAATAGTCACAAGTAAATATGTTTTTTCTTTCTCATTAATTCTTAAAAGGCAAGGGCTTTGTCTAGAGCCCTCTTTTGTAATCATTACAGCCATCAACACATTGCAAACCACACAGCAGCTGAATAGAGATCTGATGAATCAAATGCAATTATGGGGCTTGGCATCCAAGCACAGGCAACTTAGCAAAAGGGATGGATCTTGTTTCTGTGTTTTTATCCTTCCTCCAAAGCTCAGTTTCCTGAGCTTCTCAATTCTCAGCTCTTAGCATGAAAAGTCTAAAGCAGGCATCAGCAAACGTCTGTGAAGAGCCAGACAGTAAATATTTCAGGCTTTGCAGACCATACAGTCTCTGTTGCAATTTCTTAAATCTGCCACTGTAGTGCATAAAGCAACAACAGACAAAACTTAAAAAAAAATGAACATAGCTTTACTGCAAAACAAACAAACAAACCCACCCTTCATTTACAATAGGTAGTGGGTCAGGTTTGGCAGGCAGGCTATCAGAATTGGTTTGCAGGCTACAGTTTGCCAATCCCTAGACTAAAGCAAGGGAAATAGAATAGTGTCTCAGGTGTTTGATTTGTTTTAGGGAAAAGGTTTAGACAACATGCTTTAACCATTCAAGACAGATTAAGAATTGATGTCTAATATATTTAACAACATCTTATTCTATTTTTACATTATTTAGGCATGCTTAGGGTCTAAGGGTTTTAATACAGCATTAGCAGGAAGACTCATCTTATTACCCTTCTGCCTAGGAAAGCCAAATGCAAAAAGAAGAAACAAAATTAAAATCTTTGGCTCGGGGAAAAAATCTAAATTTTCTCTAGTTCACTTCACACCTTGGCAGCATAAAATTCTGAGGTAGAGTTAAAAGGAGATTTGTTGAACCACTGAAGGATGAAGGGAGAAGTGGTACTTTAGAAGTTTTAGGATCTCCACAGCAACATTGTTAAAGCTTACTCACAGTGACCCAAAGGGCTTAGAGGACGTGACAAATTTAGCCTCCAATTTCTCTATTAAGAGAAGCAGTAAAGTCTCACAGGTAATGACAGTCCTAAGTAAAATGACAGAAGAAAGGCCAGTAGAGCCCAATAAATACTCAATGGCATATTCCTATAATGGCGCTTTAAGTCTGGCTCTACTTCTGGAACTTGGTGTGACTATACATGAGCCTGGTAGGTCGATTTTAGCATGCTGTGATAGCTTAGCAGAAACCTCCCAACTTGTCCTGAGCATCAAACCAAAACAAAATCAACCAGTAAGTGAACTTACAGCTGTTGGCTGCTGGCACTGAGAGGCTGTAACCAAGAGAGCTTGCTCCAACTTCAGACCTGTGTAGACCATCTCCGCCTGCGGGAGAGAAAAAGAATCAGCTATAAATGACACATTACAACTGGAGAGATCCTGAAAAGAATAACCTAGTGGTAGCAAATAACCAAGTGGTAGCAACCCACACACTTCATGTTACTTTCCCCAGGCATTCCAGAGTCTAAGGACTGACCGCAGAATTACAGAGATCACTGTTCCTGTTGGACCTGATCAGGGATATGTATCTAGGAAATGAGGTTAATCAGAGCAAGCCTTAGATGAGGTCAAGTTAGCAACTGCACATGCAATGGATATAAAGTGTACTCCTACCCCTCATCACCAAAAAAAAACCTCCTCTTTTCTCAAAAAAAATAAAGATAGGAAAAAAGACAAAGGCCTAAATTTATGCCTAAAATTCTCAAGGTTTTCACTTCTTTAGGTTAAAGCTATTACCTAAATGTTGGATCATGATCCATTCTCCGGTAATTAATCAAATCAACTTAATGAGTCATAACCAGGACTTTGTTAAGTGAAATAGAACAGAAAATTTAAAAAGTGCATTACATCAGCATGAAATTACTTCCAAACAAAAAGTTTTTAAAAAGTTCAATACAAGTAGTATAAGCATTATTTTGTGAAACTTATCTCAGTTATAAATACGGATTTTCTTACTGAGGATCCTGGTCAAAAAAGTTTAAGAAATATGAGGCTATAAGCACTATTAAAATACAGAAATTCAAATAAAGTAATCTATTTTTTTCTGCATGTACGTTTTTAAAATATAGAAGTGATATGAGTTAAAAATTTTTTTCAAATGTTAGACTGTATAAAGTAAAAATGCAAACCCCCACACTCCTATTTAAGTCCCAGTCCCACACTCTAGAGCTAACACTATTGCCAACAGATGGTATCTAGGAGACTCAAAATATATCTTCTAAGGATCAGGCAACCAGTCTTGTTGAAGGGCCAGGAAGATCCTTAAACATGATTACGCTTACAAAGGATCACTCAGATGACTAGCAGTAAGACTCTGGGTCCCAGAGAGAGAGACCAAATATGTACGTGAGTGTGGGGTGGTGGTGATGACGTGGGTGGCAGTACATGAAGGGAAGTGGGTGGAGAGGCAGCAGCACATCTGAAGGGAGGTGGGTGGAAGCACCTGTCATTGCCTACTTCATATTCTTGCTGTGGGCTAAGTGTGAAAATAACTCATATTAGCATAAGCAATAGCTATCAAGTATAGTTTTATAAATGCTAAATCACAATAATGACTCTTTTAAATAAGCCACTCTGGGCTTGATTATATAACATGCTGGGATGAGACAGATAGCATGTTCTCACTACAAAGATGAACCAAGCCCCATTTTATGCACCAACCAAGCTATATGTATAAAAGAAGCCCACATAGAATATGTGATAAAAGCAGGGGGTCTGGAAAAATCTAAGGAACCATTATAGTGCCTGGACTGAATACCAGGCAGGAGTTAGCTAGAAAAGAGCTAAGAGTCTCTTAAACCAAGGACAAGAAAGATTTGAAGAAAATGGGAGAAAGGGGGAAAAACATCCTTACATGTTTCTGCACATCTCCTCCAATCTCTTTACTAATCTTCAGGTACTCTGCCACAGAACCAGCAAGCAGTGAGTCAAATGCTTGCACGTAAGGAACTGCTCCTGATGAAGATAGGCATACCACAAAGAATCAGTCGTACATCAGAAAAATTTATTGTTAAAAGGCACTTCCATATTAAGTGGAGAATCAAGGCTATACAGTAAACAGAATACTAGAACATGGGTCAGGAAACCTAAACCAATGTTCTAGTTCTAATACCACCACTAACTGGTTATATGACCTCAACTAAGCCCCTTTTCCTCTTTGAGCTTAATTTTATCTATAAAATGAAAATCAACAAAATGATTCCCCAAGGTTCCTTTTAGCTCTAACATTCAATTGGTGCATATGGAAAATGATCAATCATTTGAAGACAGAAAATTTTAATATCACTTGTCATTTGACTGCACTGGCGTCATTTTGCTAAAGAAAGAACAGGAAATAGCACACAAGCAGGAAGTTCTTGCATTAAAATAACTTAACCACAGGCCTCCCTGCACAAGTCACTTCCTCTGTTCACACCAATACGAATTACAAGCTATGAACTTTCTAGATTAAGAGTTTTGGGAAGTTGGCTCCAAAGGAGAGAATACACTGTGGGAGAAAAATTTTAGGCCAGGACACTGAGTCTTCAAAGTATATTGCTTACCTTTTGTATCACGGTCTCCGTACCCACAGTGCATGTCAGAGGCATGGGATACTGCCTCCAGGCGGCCCACTACTCTCTCCAATCTTTCTACCAGATTTTGCATGTCAGCCATAATGTGCCACCTGCTGAAACAGATCAAATGTCATTTGTTGTATTAATTACATAGTACCTAAGAAGAGAAGACAATACTCTAGGGAGTGAAGAGGATGCCAGTTCTGAGGGAAAGAATCATTTAATAATAAAATGAGATAGAAAAATAGTCTAGCCTATTTGCAAAATCATAAAGACCTCATTAAGCAAGAGAACTACCCAACAAAAGGTGTTTACTGAAAGCAAATGTTCACTCATTCAAATACTGAATATTTATGATACCATGAAATATAATTTAGAATTTACAACATAGAGTCACATATATTATCTTAGTTTGTGCCTTCCAACAGCTATTCAGAGATGGAAAGATCATTATTATGCTCTTAAGATAGAAAACTTAAGTGTCCTTTCCTACAACATTTTGCTGCCTGCATATAAATGCCCAAACCAAGATAAACAGGATACTTAGCATGCCTTCAAAATCTTAGTCTGATACAGGAGGCTTGACATGTATAACTATAAAACAAATAGGAAAAAAATGGTGATCTAAGATAGGATAATACAAGATTTCAGAAAGGGGAAGAACATATGGTTGGAAGTATCAGATAAGAATAGCATAGAGCTGCCTTTTGAGCCAGGCTTCAAATAAGGATGGGAAGGATCTGGATATGCGGTAGGGAAGAAGAGACACATCCAGAAGAGCTTTCACAGATCTCTCACTAATTTATCTGAACTAGCTTCATTCAGTGTCTAATATCCTAAAGAAAGTAAGCTTCACCAGAGCAATGACCTTCTCTGCTTTGTTCCCTATTATTTGTTCCCTACCATCTAGACCACTACCTGACAGGTAGAAGATAGTCAATAAATACTTATGAAACTGAATGTCAACTGTAATCAAAAATTTTTTTTAATTTAAATAATATATATGAAGTTAACCTGAAATATAGCATCCCAAAATTCCAAAAAGACAAGTGTTCTGAAAGCTGCCCATACTATACACCTAAATAAATATTAAATGTTATCCGATATATAGCTATTTAAAATGCTTAAGACCATAAGTGAGCTCATATAAATCAGTGAAAGTTCAATCAAAGCCTTGATTTGGGAGAGATACCATTTCAAAGCATTAACTAACTCAGGTAACTGAATTAGAATGAACTCAACTCCCTTGAAGCTGCTTAAAATGACCACTGCAATTATAGTTCCTCCAAAGATGACATCATGCCAGCATATCTCAACTCAACACATTGTTGTACATGTGGAAGAGATAAGAAGCTCACAAGATAAAGTATCCCTGTCCATTCTTTTCGGTGTATGGGCTCTTGTCTCTCTGGGGCCAGTGACTTGCCAGAGAATGTTGTTTAAAAAAGAATCAAAGGAAAAAAAGAGTATGTAAACTAAGAAAACCTTTCCATTCCTTAGCCTGAAGACGCAGAAGCAGTCTCTAAGTCTCTGCTCTACTCACAAATAAAGCAGCCTAGAAACAGTCAACATATTCTACTTTATGTTATGCTACCATCACCGGAGTCCCTGAATTGCTGCCCATTCTGGGTTCTGTCCAGGGACAAACTCACATATAATTCACTACACTCAATAAATCCCAGGTGAAAAGGCAGCAAATGCAATAAGCTCCCATTAATAGATGCCACCAGTTCTGTTATAAAACATGTTCCTCATACAAAATGAGTGCTACAGGTTGAGAACAGTGTTAATGTGGAAACACAGTACAAGCATCTCTACAGATTGCCAGGGTTCATGGACACTTACCAATCTTAACATCTTAATAGTTTCATGGGATTTGGTACTTTTTTTCTATTTCACTTGTAAGCTTTCATTGCTAAACAAAGGCTATAATTCTGCTGTCTAACTTAAGCAGAATGAAAAGGGACAACACAGCTATGATTTATAGCTAATTTCATTCTACCATTAACCAAATATAGAATGGTAGCTAATTGTTGTAGTTATTGTTATTTTTGGTGGTGATGAGATGAAATGTGAGGTGTTTAGCAAAAGAATGTCCAGAACTGAAGACACCAAAAGACACACCTTGTCTCATTATCTATGCACACATATTCACATTCTTTAGGTGGTCATGTCCACTCCCAAGCCTTTCGCTACCATATCACAGTACCATCCAGCCACCTTGCCAAGTGGTACCACCACAGCCACTATAGACTAACAACTCTCAAAGCAGTAACATCCAGTTCAGGCCATTCTGGTAGTCTGAATTTTAGATCTAGATTCCACCTAGCCATCTCTACTTGGATGTCTCAAAGGCATCTCAAACTGAAATATCCAATATCTTCTCATCCCACCACCTCAGTAATCCAGTATTACCATCAATCACCTGACTGACCAAGATAGTAACCTGGTAACTGCTAGGCAGGAAAGTATAATGGTTAACAGCATGGTCTTCATAGAAGTCTGACAGATTGGGGGTTTGAACAATAGCATTCATTACCTCTGTGACTATGAGTGTTAACAAACTTCCTGAGCCTCAGCCTCCTCATCTGTGTAATGGGGACAACAGTACAAAATCCAAAGGGCTGCAACTGGTCCTGCTTTATCTCTTATCACTCCTCCAGTTTTATCTTGTGCCATACCTTTCCTCAGCACACTATAGCAATCCAGGACTAGGTGCATATTCCAGAAACAATCATGCTTTTTCTCACTTCTGAGCCTTTACGATGCTATCTTCTTTGGTTGGTTGCTTTCTCTTCCCAAATCTGTCCCTTAGAACTCCTGCTGCCTTTTAAGACTCAGCTAAAATACTGCCTGCTCCTTAAAGCATTTCCAGTTTGGTATGCTTGTCCTTCTCAATCTGCCCCCTCTTCAGAACTCCTATTTTCCATTAAACCTCAGCTAAGGAATCACTCCTCAAGAAGCATGTCCAGTATGTGCTCCCACATCATGCACTTTCCTCTACCACACCTTTATGGTTTAAATCACTTAATAGTTAACAGGCAATTAGCCACCCTAGGGCAGGGACCATATTTTTGTAATTCCAGTACCATAAATGTAGTAGGCACTATAAATACAATAGGTTGGTAAGAGTCCCTGAAAAAAAATAAAATAAATAAGGCCCTCTCTCCCCTCAACACAAGCCTGGATATCTCCTCTCTCTGACAAATCTGGGGAGAAGTGTTTTTCTACTTCTTTCTTTCTTTTTTGCTTGTCTATTTGCAGGATCTTACAAACACTCCCATTTTTCAAATAAATGCTGCTTTCTTGGGCACAAATCACACTGACAAAGAGATCTTTAAACCAAGTACCATAAGGAAAATAAGCTTATTAGATTATATATATTAATTTAAAATAATACTCCTTTCTAGCTTTAAGTGTTTTACAGCACCAATCTATTGTTCCTTTTGAGACTTAAAAAAATTCTGTGAGTTATGTTATGAAAATACTAATCTCCATTTTTGGAATGAAAAAGCCTACAGAAAGTTTAAAAAGCTTGCCATTTATCAAACAGCCAGCAGGTAGAGAACCTAGGCCTTGAGCACAAATTTTCTGAATCCTAGTCTGAGGCTCTTCCCACCACTCCACATGTCTTTCAAGCAATTAAGTGACTATGTGGTTCATCAGAGCATCTAGCACCCAGTGTTTGCTGAGCACAGCACTGTAGATTCAAAGCCTCTTTATGGTGTCTTTAGTAACATTTTTATCAACAGCTCTCAATTTTCTTCATGGAGGCCAACATATTTTCACATTTAGGCTAGATGACACATGTTTGGAAGGCAAATGTTTAAAACAAGGGTCTTCCCAAGTACAGAAATGCCACAGTAGAAAACTCTGCCTAATCTTGTTCCTTGCTATTTCTGATGACAAGAGCCAAGAACTATGTGTAAACGTCCATAAATGAACATACAGATTCCCAACTATTTAAGCATTCATTATAAAGCTTCAGAAAGAGAGGCAGCCCTAATTACACAAATCTAAATAAAATTAGGATTCAGTAGATCAAGGTTTGAGTCCCACCTCTGCCAAATGTTTACTGTATAACTTCAGGGCAGTCATTTAATGGATCCTCATCTAGCACACAGAGATATAAGGATCAAAGGGGTACATTTTATAGATGAATAGTCACTTCGGGAGCCTTAAAATACAGTTCGAATGTAAAATGTTATCACTGCACACTGTATGCTAGAATATAGACCCCCATTCTCCTCTCCTGCCTCCAGCCCCATCAATTTGCAGCACTTAGACAACCTGGCACACAGATGATGCTCATAAAATGAAAATCCTAAGCACTGCAGTAACTACTGAAGATACAAAAGACACACGGTTCCTGTCCTCCAAAAGCTTTCATTCTTATTAGAAAGGCCAACACAAGTAAAATGCCAATGGAATAAATATGGAAAACTAAATTTTTTAAAGTTCTATTAGAGATTATCTAATTTCCTTGGATCCAGGAAAGTTAAAAGTACCAGCCTTTATACTAAAGCCTTTTCTTTGCAGAATATTGTATGGTTCTGAGTTAAATAGTATAAATGACTATGTGGTGTGAGAGTTTAGAAGAAATCAATGAGGACTGGAGGTGGTCTGGTTTCAGGAGGGAAGAGGGGTATCTTGATGGAAAAAGGTAAAAGAAAAAAGGGAAGACATTCCAGAGCAATCAGAAGCAAAGAGGGAAAACCAAAGAGGCTATATACAGAAAGTATGAGTAGGTTAGCCCACATAGAGCATGCACTATGAAGTATGATAGAAAATAAGGCTGGATAAGCAAGCCAGGCTGGGTAATGGAGGGCACTAAAAGCCAGGCAATATTTGCATTTGATGCTATGATAAATGTGAAGGCATTCAAGGGTTTGAGTGAAGAAACATGATGAAAGCAAAATTTTTACGAGTACTGTCTGATAAACAGAATCTGAAAATAGAAAGATACTAGGGTCTAGGTTAGGTTGAAAGCTGTTGTTCATCTAGCTGTAAAATATAAAGGCTACTGTAAAAAGTATTTTTTATATATTTCAAAGGAAAAAATCCACAACATCTAGTGTCTAACCAGATTGAAAAACCAAATTAAAAGTATCAATTAACCTACAAAAATCAGTTTTAGGGAACTAAGTGACCAGTACCTGAATTAAGTGCTGTGGAAATGTAAAAGAATCCAAGTTTTTCTGCCCTAAGGAAGTCTAGCAGGAGAAACAAGGTTACCTTCCACTGAATCACAGACTCTTAGGATAAGGAGTATAGAAATTATCTTGTATAAACATCATCTGATACCAGAACAGTCCTTTCAACATTCTCAGTAATTAGTCAGGTAGCCTCTGTTCAAATACCTTCAGTGTGGAGAACACGAGACTTCTGGAGGCAGCCCATTCCATTCAGACAGCTCAAAGTATTTTAAAAGTTCTTCCTTATATGGAGGTAAAATCAGCGTCCCTGTAACTTCCACCCACTGATCCTGGTTCTGCCTTGGAGGTCACACAAAACAAGTCTGTATTAAACACAGGACAAGTACTAACTGTGGTACTGACTATTGAGGTACAGTAGCATTTACAGAAGGGACTCCAGAGTTGCAAATCCAGTGGCTAAAGAGACTGATGACACTACAGGCAAAAGCATGTTATGCAATGTTCTAGTTAGGGTAAGAAGATGAGGTCAGTTTGGATATGAGGAGAGTAAAGAGAAGATGAAGCTTCCAATTATTTCCAGTAGTTAGAAATAAAGCTTAGGGAAGGATCAAGGCTAGAGATAAATGTCTGGAAGTCACTGGCAAAGAAATGTCATGAAGTCTTGAGAATGGAAAGGCTCTGTCTGGGAGGACAATCTTTCAGAGCAAAAAGAAACTAGGAGCTTGATTCTCTAGCAAATTCTTTTGTGGTCCGAAACCAAGAAAAATCTGAAATGGCTAGTGATTCCTGTCACAGCTGCTTCATACTCTCATCATTCTAACAATTCAAACAACCCAATTCTTCTGCCTATTCAAGGAAGTCTTTCAGAAGTAAATGGAACCAGGTTACTCCTGCAGCTCTTGTCTCATCTCACCAGGCAATTAATCCAGGGGTATGAATTTTTACTTGAGTAGGAAGTTGTGTCTCTAAGTCATACCCTTAAGTAAAATTGAAAGAACTACACAAGTTAGACTATATACTATGGTAGCCCAACTGATCTGCTTCAAAATGCTTCTCTTGGCCTTGACTTTGTAATTCTCTTCCCGAGATGTTATCCTAAGAAAGTAATCCTAATGTGGGAAAAGTGAGAGGTGGAAGGTGTTCACTGCAATGTTAGCTTAGACTTCTAGTTATAAAGGAATAGCTAAATGTAACTGAGGAAAAAGACTTGATGAAACAAAATTTAAAATATTTGTCATAGAGTAATGGGGTTTTCCCTCTATATTTTCCAAACTTTAACAAAGTTGTATAATTTCTTTATACTGAAAACAAACAGCTCCACTTGGATATATCTCTTAAACTACCACTGAGCTATAAGGCGTTAATTAGTTCTATTCCTAACAATATAGTTCTCATCACCAGGCTCTAACATGTCACAAAGCAAGACCAAGACATGATAATAGGAGATACTTACAAGTTGCCTGTTTTAATCCAGAAACCAAAGAACAGACCCTACTTTGACCCAGCAAAGATGCCATCAAAATCTAACCCAAATCAGGAGCTACTGTTCTTCCCCAAGCATCTGGTTTCGCTGATGAAACCAATGACATTTAGTGTCTGAGTCACTGCCACCTGAGGTTTAGATTAAAAGAGAAAGAAAAGCCTATCTTCTAGGGAGGGAAAGAATCCAACTCAGTATCAGCATTTGTCTCCTTCCTTAAACATTGTCCTCTATCTGAAACTCCAGGAGTGAGTAAAGGTGATAACTGTGTACAAGCTGAAGTCAGACTTGGGAAATAGCTTTTTCAATGCTTTGGGGCAAACAGATAACTGCATGGCCATGGGTTCCTCTCTCTTACATTCAAGGAATATTATGAAGACTAACTTCCTAACAACATTCAGTAGGCATCTTTGACACTATATAAGGAAAAACTGCATTGACTGATTTCAGCTGGGCAGTTGCTTTAAACAGAACAGCATTTCCCATTCCCATGTGTAAACATAGATTCAAGGGTGTCGTTTGCCCCTAGCCATGATTCAGCTACAACTAGATGTATGAAAAGCCTCCTGACTGTAAATCTATAATTAACTTAAGTATAGGATTTTTTCTGACCTCTGGAGAGGGAAGAAAAAAAAAAATAAAACAAGCTCACTCCTTCCATGAAACATTTCAACTATAATTTCAACAAAGTTTTCCAGCCAGATGGAAAACTTTGACACAACAGGTTTGGTAATACAAAGCAAACAAAGCTGCACTGTAGCTGAGAAAATACTTTTAGAGCTATGATTCTTTTTATAGTTTCAAAAGAAAAAAGGAAATAGTTTCATGATGGATGCTGTAGCTGCATTAAAATGATAATTCTATACTATATGCAATTTAAAATAAAAACTAATCCCTGTCCATTAAACCAAGCTGTCTAAATGCAGGCAACACTAACGACACAGGAATTTATGTATCCCCAGTGTAGGAGATATATAAATCTGCTGATTTGCACTGTCAACCTAAACAAAACTCTCTTCTACTGAGTGCCTAATTAGCGGCATTTCTCTATTAACATCACATCCTCTGAGGAAAAAAAAAGAAAAAGGCAAGTCCTTCAAGACCACCCAAGAATTCCTTGAATAAACAATATTTTTTGATGTCTCAATGAAACACATGATTCATTCATTGCAGGGTACCCAGTTCTTCTCATGTGCCATACACTGTGCTAAACATGGCCACAGGGCCTGACCTCAGAGAATTTAGTTGAAGAGATGAGACATTCACTGAACAATCTTAACTATGATACTTTCTAAAGCAGTGGTTCTCAATCAGAGACAATTCTGTCCTCCAGATAACATAGGGCAATGTCTGGAGACATTTTTGGTTGTCACACTGAGGGAATGTTACTGGCCTCTAATGGGAAGAGGCCAGGGATACTGCTAAAATCCTACAATGCACAGGACAACCCCACAGCAAAGAATTATCCCACCCAAAATGTCAACTGTGTCAAAGTTGAGAAACCCTTTTCTATCATGATAAAGAGCAAAAGGGAAGTGCAGGAGCATTAACAAATAAAATGCTAATGTAGTAGTTTAGGACTTTGTAAATAGAAATGTCAATCTGCCCCATCCAAAGAAAACTAATTAGGATAAGAATCATATTGTGGAGAATTCTGTAAATTGGACAATGGGGTTTAGACTTGATTCTTTGAGAATATGAAGCCAGTGAAGGGTAATGAGATGAAAATTCTTTTTAAAAGACTACTCTGGTTGTAGTAGAAAAGTTGAACTATAGGCATGAAAGCTGGATTAGTAGAAAGTAAAAAAAGAAACTGATGATAACTCATAGGAATAATTACTAGGACTGGGATAAATATGGCTTGAGGATCCTTAGATTTCAAATCTCAGGATTAAATTTCAAACCAGAGGGTTCAACTTCCAATGATACTATACATTTGCTTGTTTAAGTAAAATGAATCTTTGACTCATAATACTTCAAATAAAACTGAGTCACTTTTTAAAAGCTTAGTCCCTGGTTAAAAAAAATAATAATTGCAACTAAACAAATTTATGTATAACCAAAAAAGGGAGTGAGGAAAAAGATCACCCCTCAAGTTGGAAACATTTTACAAACTAAACAGCTAACCTCCTCAAGGCAAAAATATACCTACTCTGAATCTTAACACTATCACTCTATTTGCATGATAGGTTGTACTGACAAAGTTCAATACTTTCACTGCTACCATTTTATTTAAACTCATCTGAGACATAAATTACGTCCAACTGACTGAAAAAGTATTTCTGAGAAAGAAAAAGGCAGGAAATTCCTACAGAAATTTCTTTCTGCTGGACTGCAATAACTCAAACAATGAGCAAACTGCCAACCACAGAATAAAATCCAAATGCATTCGAACAAGGCATCAAAAGCCCTTTGTAACCTGGCAACCACCTCTCTTTTTTGGGGGTCTTTTCTCTACCACAAACTCCAGGCTCCAGTACTCCACTGAATATAAGCCCTCTCCTGCCTCCACATCTTTGCTCTTGTTATTTCTACTAGTTGGGGATACCATATTAGACATCTTTACCTGGATGTGCTGCAAACACTTTGAACCCAGTATGTCCAAAATTCATTTTCTTTCCGTTGCCACCTCCCCAAATCACCCCTCCCTCTCACATTATCTATCTTGGTGAATGGTACTGCTCAGTTCCCTAAGCCAGAAAAACAGGTAATCATCCTAGACTATTCCTATTTCTTCATTCCCATAAGCAACTAGCCTCCAGTTTGATTTCCATCTTTTTAATATTGTTCAAATCTTATTCCTCCTCTTTCCCACTGTCATTGTCTTACTTCAAGCCATGATTATGACAACAGCTTCCAAACGCTAGTCTATTTCCTCATTATGTCCCTTCCCTCTGGAGAAACTGAACTTTCTAAAACATCAATCTGACCACATTATGTTTCTTACACAAAACCCTTCAAAGCCTCCTTATAGCTTTCAGGATAAGATCCAAAATTCCTTAGCATGGTTTAAAAAGTTCTTCATATTTGAGCCCCACCACTTTCCATTTCCTCCACTTCTCCAAGCATTACTAGAATTCTAGTCACACTGAACCAGTCATGACCTTTCACACATCCAGATCTCCATGTCCTTACACCATATAGCTAAATAAATCCTGCAAACTTGGCCTCCCATTTCCTCGTCATAGCCTGAAAACTTGACATAGGTATTTCTCCTCTAGTTATATAGTCCTGTGCTCACACAGTACACGAAAACATTGTAAGTCAACCCTGCTTTACTTGTCTGGCCCCTCCTCTTCCACTCCATGAGAACTGTATTCTTATCCACTCATTTAATATGTGCCTCACAAATATTAAGGGCTCAAGAAATAACTGGTGAATGATGGATGTGCTGGGCTGCCCCATTTTTCACTTGAACAGGGATCCTTACAAAGAACTTCAGCTGATAGTCCTGATAATAACCTCTACCTTAAAAGGTTGTCATCCTCTCTTCATCGAGCTTATTCCTATTTATCCTTCAAAATTCATCTTAAACTTTGCTTCTGCAGAAGGGATTTTCCTGAGCCCCTTGTTATACACTTCCATAGCACCCTGCTGTTCCTTCCTAACACTCACCCCATTTATAATTCCTTCTTACAATTAGCTGCATGAAGGCAGGATCTAGCTAGTTTTGTTTCAAAACTGCATTCCCTGGATGCAGCAGAGTGCCTGAGACAGAATAAACAGAATTTGTACCGAATTTAATTCTGTGGGGCAAGTAGAGATATCCACTTAAAACACGAGCAAAATGAGGCTCAGAGTTACATAAAACTATGGCTACAGAAAACTTAGTGATGGAGGCAGACCCAACCTGAAGTATGCAAAACCCTCAATAAAGTTAACTTGGCTCTTCGGAATAAAAGCAACAGACTAGGACGAAGACGAAGCAGAGACTATCTGAATGCAAATTCAAAGACCGTCCCTCTCTTTTTAAAAACTCCCAGGCATTACAAACAGGGTGCGTTACAAAAAAAAAAAAAAAAGTTCTAAGCAGTGGGTGGTCTTTAACTTGCTGTCCATGAGAGGGTACCTACTGGGAGACCACTCCAAGGCAAAGAGAGGTCCCCAGGAAATGAACGTGGGGAGGATCTGGGGCTGGTAATCTAAGGAGTTGAAGTCGTGATCCCGACTCTTTCCCTCACTCGCTATACGGTCTTAGACCAGCTTCTTCTCTCCGGGGATCAATTTACCCATCTGTGCATGGGAACGAGATGAAGACTGGGAAGACTAAGATCTTGGAGGTTCCTTTCAACCGGGGCACCTTCAGAATCAGGTCTCCACTGAGGCTGATAACCAGGACTGCGAAATCCAGTGCAGAGGCCTCCTCAGGAGAGCCCGGCTCAGTTGGTCACCCCGGCCCCACCTCAAGAGACCGCACCCAAGATCCCAGGTGGGCCTGAGGGCCTCCGCTCCAGCCCCCTCAGCAGAGTTCACCACGCGCGCGCAGACCAGAAAGACCATTGACAACGCCAGGGGCCGGAGGGCCGCGGAGGGGCCCCCAATCCCTACCCAGCCACGGACTCCCCTCACCTCGGAGTGCCGCCTCACCTCCGGACGGCGAACAGCCGCTCTCCACTTCCGGCAAGAACAGCCCAGCAACCTCCGCGCGACCCACTTCCGGGCCCTCACTGGGCGCGGCCCCCCACCGGAAATGAACGGCCCGCTGAGTCCCCAGGCTGGAGGAGGGCGGGGAAGGAAGTCCGGCTCGTGACTCCGCCCCCTGTTCCACCCGCGCAGGAGGCTCCCATCTAGCCCCGCGGGCTCAGAGAAAAGAGCCCGCCCCCAAGGCGGGGCGCAACCCTGGGGGCGTGCTCACAAGTAGCCACGCCCACGGTCAGCAGTAGGCCTCGCTGGCGCCAATGAAGGGACGAAATCACGGGCTAAGCTCCACCTTCGGAGGAGGGCGGGTGAGTGGCCCGCTCTCTTCTCAGTGTGGTTTCAATGGCAAAGTCCGGTTCTTCTTCGCAGGAGTCAGGAGGTGACCGTGGAGGGACTGAAGGGCGGGCCGCCAACTATCCGTGGGGGATAGAGGCTCAGCTCCGCCTCTCTCTGGACGCGCCTACCTTGGTTTCCCCGTTTGTGACGTGGGAAGGCCATTGGCTGGGCAGTGTTCTGGGTGGGCCTTCAGGGGCTGGGTGTGGGGAGGGGGCATCGGTGAGGGCGCGCGGGCCCAGCCCCGCTCGCGCTGCCCGCGGTCGGGGAAGGCGGAAGCTCGCCCCACTTCCTGTTTGTTCCGTGCGCTCTGTGACCATAGATGGTCAGGTCTGGGGCCGCGCGGAAGCCTCCGCCTCGCGGTTTCGGAGTCTTTCCTCCCCGCGCGCAGGGTGTGGTCTCAGAAAGAGAGTGGGATTAGAGAAGCTCCTGCTCCACTCGGCTAAACCCGACTTGTGAGGCCTCCTAGCCCGGGGCTGGGCGTGGCCAGCCGGCTGCCACTCAGGTCAGCGGAGGTTCTGCATGGTGGCTGCAGCCCACAGCGGGGACTTCGCTGCGGTGCTGCTCGGGCCTGGGGATCAGAGCTTTGTTCCCTTAAGGCTCACACTTTCCAACCAGTGATTATGCTCCCACAAAGGTTTATTTCCAGAAGAAGTTGGCGAGTGCTTCACCTCCCACTCCTTCAGCTGAACCACTGTGGCCGTTCCAAGCTTCAAGTTGAATGCAAGCGTTTATATGCCAGAGTCGCTCATTCAACAAATACAGTTTTTATAATTTATAAGAGTTACCATTTTCTGCGCGCTGACTACATGCCAGGCCTGTACTGAATGCTTCAGTCGCATTTTTATTTCCTATTAATAGGAACTCTCCGCGGTCGGTACCATTATGGCCTCCAGTTTTCAAATGAGGAAGCGGAATTACTTGTCCAAAGTCATAAAATAACTATTGTAACTCTGAAGGGAACACATTTATGTGATTCTAAATCCCAGATCTTAACCTCTCTATATAGAGTACACTGGAATCATCTGCGGCAGTTTTGAGGCAGTGGTGCCTCTGGATGGGGAGACATCCTGTGTTTGAGTCCTTGCTTATGTGCTTTACTAGGGGTCAGACTTACCAAGTTACCTAACTTCTCTGAACCCAGGCTTCTTTTTAATTTTATGACTCCTAGTATATATAAAATAAAAACAAGACAAAATATTGTAAAAAAATTTGTAGTACATTTTAAGTAGTTACATTTAACAAAAAACAGTCACAAGCACATGCACATAACAAACCTTGACTTTATTCAGATATCATCAAAAGGTTATATAGCATCCCTGGCCCTCATTGTAATCAGCTCTTCATGTAGCCTTTTAAATCTCTTTATCAGTTAGAGATAGGAAATACGTAGACCATATATTTATCTTAGAGGAAGCAGAGAGGAGGAAACAGGAAGGGGAAGGAAGGAGGGAAGCAAGTTTTCCTAAAATGGGGGTAATAATTCATAAGGTTATGATGAGAAACAAGCCATAACCTATGTGAAACCACTTTGTAAAATGATTTTCTGTAAGGAATGTACACATGAGTAAGTCAACCCCTGCCCCTAAAAAACTTCTAATCTTTTAAGGGATCTAAATATATGCACTAATAGCTCTAGTGGGAGACAATAAAAGAGTATATTACTTTTATTTATTCATTCATTTATTTATACACTGAAAAAAAATTGTTGAGTTCTTCCTATGTGCTAAGTGCCCTAATACTTTGTACCAGCACAACTAGGGGCACAGCAGTGAACAAATCAGTCCCTGTCAGTGCCCTCATAGAATTTACAATCTCTTGTAGAAAGAGCTACTGCCATCTAGGATGGTCATTAGAACATGACTTCTAGCTTTATCCTTCACTGATCTTGCCCAGTGCCCCATGCCTCATCCATGGTGGGCCTTCATCAAGCACATGTTTAGTGAAAATTTTAAATTTAGAATAGTTATTTACTGGGCTGCAATAGATGAGTAAAACATTGCAAAGCAAATATGAGTTAATAGTTGTGGAGATAGCAATCTGTGACTGGTCAAGGTGAGAGGTTCTTGTAGGAGAGGAATAAGATAAGGCTGGGGGGGAGAGGGGAAGAGCAAGCTGTTCCAGGCAAGACAGGTAAAACCTTAATGTGAAAGCAAAGAAGGAACTGGTCAGATTGCATTTTAGAAATACAACTCTAGCTGCAATGTAGAACATGGGCTTGAGTGAAAAAAAAGGAGCAGGGAGATCTGTTAGAAGATAGAAACAAAAAAATGTGTCAAGAGACTGAATCAAGGCTGTGGTGTGGGGATGCAGAAGAAGGGAAAATGCAAAAGACACCATTCTTATAAAGAAGATAGTGAGGGGGATGATGATAAGGAGAAAGACAAATGGAAAGGGGATGTTTTGAAAGTAAACCTCCAGACTAGCTCTAGTTCTCTAGGAATATACTCCCATTGAATATACTCCCATTGAATCCTTCCTGGCAGGTTTCACAATCCTAATTAAATAATTACTTGTGCCATCACCTTTTAATGTTGTCTTTCTCTGTAAGTACCTCAGAGTCCTTGCCATTTTGGCCCTGAAATTGATACTGATAGATATTTATGGAAATTTTGACTAAATAAAAAGGGTGAGAGGGGCCAAGGTTTCTCTGAGACTTGGAGAATGGATGAATAGAAGGTGGAGAACTGGATCTAGGTTTTGGGGTTTTGAGCCTCACACTTCAAAATCCAGCCTAGGGAAGAGAAAGGGAGAGAGGAGTGCAATTAATCACTTTGCAGGCAAAAACTGCCATCAGAGTGTTGATTGATTCTCACAGATGCCTCCTCTGTACATTTTGCCACTTTCTCGTTTTGCCTGGATTTCATCACATTCTAAACCTGCAGAATTGCTTTGTCTCTAAGGGTACCACCCAAGATTCTTTCTTATCAGGGTTTCAGACACAGAAGTCTGGCAGTTCATCTGGAGTGTTTCCCAGCCTGGCTCAGAGGATGGCCTGCATCTGTGTAGCCTGGCTCAGAGCCTGTTTCCATATGGGCATATCCTGTATCCCCTTGCCAGAAAGGGCTGATGACAGACAATAATCCATGTGAGCCCATCTTTCTTCCTCTCCTAGAATGGACCCCAGCCTGAGTTAGGGTCCCAGGTTCAAAAGTTACAAGTTGGCTAAAGAAATATTGGCAACATAATGTAGTGGGTTAAAATCTGGCTTTGGCGTTACTCTGACCTAAACTTGAATCCCGACTCTGCCACTTGCTAACTGTGTGGTCTTCAGCAAGACAGTTGACCTCAGAGAAGGATATTAATACCCATCTTGAATAGTCAACATAATGATTAGGAGAGAAAATTCATAAAATGCTTGGTTCACGTAAATACTCAATGAGTAGAAACAATTATTCAATAATTTCTGGTGAAGACCTCCAGAAAGCAGAATAAGGTCTGATGTGTTAACATACTGGATGGTATCACTATAACCTCTGACGCATCACAAGAAAATTTCCCCACAGTGTCTGCTTCTTTATATCACTGTCTTTTGATTCAAAGTCCAGGCCTGTGCCCTTGGCTGAATGCTTTTGGCTGCAGATAGGAAACTTGACAGCGGTGACATTAAAAAAAAAGTTTTTTTTCCTCACATACAAGAAAAATAGAGGTGAGAAGTTTTTACTGGCTCAGTTATGTCACTGATTCAATTTGATTTACCTTTATAGTTGCAAGTTGGCTGTTATAGCCCAAGTCATCATTGTGTTTAAGAGAAAAAAAAAAAAAAAAACAGGAAAGTGCAGTATGTCAAACTAGAAAGCTTAAGTTTTCTAAGGAACTCCAAAAGCATACCCTGCTTCCTGTCTCATAGCCATAACCAGTAGTCAACAAATATTTCAACTTCCTTGCCCCTCAGAGGGAGACTTCCAAGATATTCATTTCATACTGTTTCTAAAGGTCCCCAGAGGGAATGAACCCCAGTTTCCCACAGCAATAACCCTCTTATTTATAAACCCTTTACTGACTTTCCCCCCTTCCCCAACTCACTTGTCTCAGGGTACACAAACTAAAGAGAATGGAATTGGCTAAGTCTTTGACACTAGCAAAGTGACGGTGAGCATTGTCAGCTTTGGTGGTGTAAGGTTCTCTCTTTCTGGGATATTGCCCAAATATATGAAGGGGATGCAGATACTTAGTGTCCAACAGGAACGATAGCAATCCATGATAATAAGTCCCTTGAACTGCCCAACATCAACATATACCCTTCTTTCTATACTTACTCTTCAAAAACCAACAAAACTCCTAACTAAAACAACCTTCCCTTTTATCACCTAAATTGTCATCACGACACTCATTCCCCCACCTCAAAACAGGAATCAAAGTTTCATCAGTTACTGAATCATGTTCAGGACCACGGAATTATGTTCATTCTTCCTCCTGTTCCATTAATGATCCTGCTTCAATGGTCTTCAAATCTAGTGACTGAATTTTAAAGTTCACCACTACAACATACCATGCCCCACATATATTGGGGGTGGGATGGGAAGAAAGGAAAAGAGAAAAAAATTAGATACAGTATGCAACTGTTGAACTGACCTGGCAAGAAACCTTTTTGTAGCAACTAGCAAGGCTTTAGTTAATAGATTCGACTTCACATATCCACTACCCATTCTGTACTCTTTGTCTTCAACCAGCATCTCAGTTTGTCAGGGTCATAGTGATGGGAAATGAAAGAGGGCATAAAAGAGGCATGCTACTGTTTTAAAGGCCCTAATCCAGAAGTGGCATACATTCTTTCCATATATATTGCATTAACCAAAACTTAAATCATATATAGCTTCTACTTAGAGCTATAAATTAGTTTCCTTTTTTTTCTTTTTTTAGGCATGGCTACCCTTGGTTGACCTCACAGACTGGAAGGATCTTGTCAGTTTACAATCCCTTTTTAAAAATTTAAAAAAATTTTTTACGCCTACAGCACCTGTAGGTAGTCTCCCATCCAAGTACTAACCAGGCCCAAACCTGCTTAGCTTCCAAGATCAGACAGGATTGGGCTTGTTCAGGCTGGCATGGCCATAGACTATAAATGAGTTTTCTATAGGTGACCCACAACTCCTTTCTTGAGGGATTGGAGACATTGGTGATCCTGCCTGTATAATATTCCTATAATTTTCTGCACTAAACATGGCAGGAGTGGGAGGTATACAAGGTAGCCTCTGGATTATATCCATAATCTTTCTTTTCTTTGTTGCTTAGTGACAGTTCCCTTTTGCCTTGATAACAGGCTCATTCACCCTAGTCAACCATGACAATCAAAGATATGTAGGTAAAGTTTACCAATAAGCTCTACAGGGTAAAATTCCTGATTAGTAGTATTTGCCAATTTCTATAGTACAAATACTCCCACCATAGCCAATCTAAGCTACCAATGTTATGTCATTGAATGTAGAGTTGAGAAAAATGCACTGTGATATGTTGCATAATGGACCTCCAAAGATTCCACATCCTAATCTCTGGAATCTGCGAAAATGCTACTTTACATGGCAAAAGGAACTGTTGCTGGCATTCAGGTTCCTGTAGTTGTGGGAGCCCGGAGCTCAGTCCTTGGATTCCCCATGAAAAATGTACTTGGAGGTCCAACACTCAGAGACGAAAGAGCAGATGAAAAGTAGCAAACAGAGATGATTTTATTAAGTAGGCAGAATAAAGCACACCTGGAAGAAAGTCCAAGCAGGCACCTCAGCAGAGACTTGAGGACTCCAAGAAGTTGAGGGTCAGGGGTTACATGGGCCATAGGCTTTCTTTATTGTCCCTTTGTCCCTCCTATCTCAAATGGTATGAATCTTTTCTTCTTCCCTTAGACCCTTCTACTTCAAGCTGGGGCATGTGTAGTGTGTGCCCATAGATGGGAAGTCATACACCTGCATGCTCAGTTAACTAATTTTGCCTAAACCAGTCCCCAGAGTAAGGTTACATAATGGTCATTTGCAGTTAACTGATCTGGGGAAGCCCAGGATTGGGAGAGGAGGGGATGAGGAAGGTGTCAGGCACTACTAGGCTTTTTGATCCGCCTGTCTGGCTTTTGACCTTGGGAGAATGAGGGAGGCTCCACAAGCCTGCTAGACCAGGCTTCATATTTTCTTCTGCTGAGCTGGTCTCAGTGCATCTCATTAACCCTTCGTTGTTTCTCTCCCTCTGAGGCATATCTACCTATCTAACTACCCTGTCAGGACTTTGCAGATGTGATTAAATTAAGGGCATTGAGATAGGGAGATTACCCTGGATTAGCCAGATAGGCCCAGTGCAATCACATGGATCCTTATAAGGGAAAAAAAGGAAACGAGAGATTTAGAATCCGAAAAGCAGGTAGAACAATGAAAGCAGAAGTCTTCCTGATAGGACCAAGTAATGTGGGCAGTCTCTAGAAACCAGAAAGGCGAGGAACAGATTTTCTCCTAGAGTCTCCAAAAAGGAACACAGCTTTGTTGGTACCTTGATTTTAGCTCATTTCAGATTTCTGATCTGCAGAATTATGAGAAATTTGTGTTGTTTTAAGCCCCAAATTTGTGGTCATTTGTTACAGCAATAATAGGAAATTAATACACACACATAATCGACTCCTGTAAGCCTGTGTGAAGTGGATCTAGCACACCTCTGAATTCACCTTTTTTTCTGTTTACCTACTGGCATGACAAGCCCAAACTGGCAAATGGCAGCCTTAGTTGCCAATCCAGTGGAACTTTTTTATGTCCTTTGGTGGAAGTATTTCTTCAGAGGATAAGAAAAACTTGTGAATAGCTATACTCAGAATCACAGAGACATGAAGATAAGCATTTAAAAGTTATCAGGTATAATAGAATTACCACTTTTTCTTTTGGGATTCATCTGTTTTGGCTACCACACATTGGTTACTGGTTCGGAACTTTTAGTACATTTTATAGGTTAGAACTTCAATCTGGCAAGGTGTTGTCTCTTACTTATGGCTACATATGGGCACTTTTGTGCTTATCTTTCTGAAGAAGGGCCAGGTTGGGGATGTAGTAGCCTCGTAGCCTCCTATCCTTGTAGCATCCTGACCTCACCTTTCCTTATCTTATAGTTTAAAAGTAGATTATCCCCTGCAGCTTGACCCAGAGCTTAGAACTTCCCCTGCCATAGAAAATTGCCCTGAAACTTATGATTAATGCCCCTGTGCTTACTGATTACAATCTTTAAGGTCTAGCATTCTTCCCAGACATCTCCTACCTTTGTTCCTGGATTGCTAACACCACCAGTGGACCACACTGCCTGAGGAAAGGCTCTGTGCAGCACAACAGACACCTCCCCCCACCATCAGGCAGCCTCTGGAATAATGCCCAGATTTTCCTTTAAATACTCTAAGCCAGACTGAGAAAGTAAGGAAGTTTTTGAAGGTGTTAACCTGCTGCCTTCTCATATCACTGGTGATCTCTCTGACAATAAACCCTTATTCTAAATAGCCCAACCTCTGCCATTCATTAGTTTCTTTTCTACTCCAGCCACTGTTGTGGCTACCAGTCTGAATGCAGGTGTGACCTGACAGTCCAAAGCTTCAACTGCTTGCTCCAAATATCTCCTGCTTCCGGCCCTAGGGCTTCTCTCACAGAATTCACCTCATAGGATGCCCATGGGTACTTGCACAGCAATTGTGACTTATGTGTCAACCTGAAGTGTCAACTTGAAAGTATAAGAGAATTAACCCTTGGCCAATGAAGATGAGAGATGGTGAATTAATACTTCCCTCTTCCTTCCTTTGGTTAGACAATTAGGGCACAGTCTACACTGCGTCAGAGTATCTCCAGGGGAATCGAACCCCACGTGCCCAAAGTCGTAACCTGGATCACTTGCCAGTGGACTGGCTTTCCTGGCTTTGCCTATTTTACTCTTCCTAGTCTCTGACTCCTGTTCCTTGGGATCAGTTCTGAAACTAAACTAACTGTTTGTAAGCCCTTGTCTCAGGCTCCACTTTTGTGGGAAATTAAATCTAAAAGACTTGGTAGTAGAAGTGACCCTAGAAAGCAGAGTCTCTGGCTGAGATTCTGTAACTGTATAAGACAGCAATTAGGACCCCATTCTGGGTGGTAAATGGAGTAGTGGTAACCCTGGACATGCAGTAGCCTTATACTTATTAAAATTCTTACTAGTGGTATATTTTAATACAGTGTAGAAGGTCACGCATTTATTTAAGGGGAAGGGTAGCATTTGAATAACCTGAGCAATGGTATTTTAAGGATTGTGGTGTCAGCTGTTATTAATGACTGTCGAGTCTTGAAAAACAGAAGACAAGATCTGGTTAGCTATCAGTGCAAATATTTATGTCAATTCTGTCTTAAATGATACACTAAACTGCTTGTTCACTTTTCTTTCATCAGTCACTTCTTTCTGTCCCTTTCTGCTGCATGTGACAGTTCCTAAAAATTCAATCTTAGGTTCTTTATTCCCTTTCAAGTGATGACTTACCCTTGTGTCATGTCTTTAGTTATTATCTTTATTCCAATGTCTCTCTGGTATTTCTGCTACCCTTTTATGTAGCTTTAGGTTCCGCAACACCTTGAAATGTGCTGAATGACATTGGCCAAGTAGGTCAGTATATCGCCACAAGATGGCAGCCTTGCTAGTTTGGGCTGCCTTGAATCCCGTTTTCCATCCCTTCCGTTTGGAGAGGGTAGGAGCGACTTGTAATAGACTTTAATCTTACTCATTTAACATTCGTTGAGAGCCTACTCAATCCCGAGTCATTTAATATAGTAGTATTTCTAAAAAATATTCTCAAAAATTAAGCGGAATCCCTTTTGCATATGAGAAAACTTGAGTTGAAAATGGTTTACTTGCTCCAAGTCACGACCTACGTTTGAAACCAGTTTTCTGACTCCAAAGCCAATTCTCTTTCCATTGCATAAATGAATTTCAAGCTCTAACAATATTAAGGTTTTTTGTTTTTGTTTTTGTTTTTTAAATTACAAGTAACAGAAAATCAATTTGAGCCCGCTTAACAACACAACAATGCATTTGGGAGTGCTTCATGGAAACTTAAGCAGAAACAATGCTCTGACTTTAAAAGAGACAATAGCAGGAGGAACTGGAAAAACTTCAAGATTTGGAGAAGGGACAGAAAAATGGGGGATGGAAAGGGAAAGAGAGAACTGGGGAGGCCTAACAGATCAAGCTCTGTCTCATCTCCCATTCAACTAGAATAGCCCCCATTTTGATGCATTTTTACATATTGAGCCCCATGCAATGTTCATTTTGAAAAATAATGATTAGCTATATTAGGTAATATTTTTAAACTGGTGTCATATATGAAGTCTGTTTCATATTTAGGAGAATTTTTTGCTCTAATTTTTCATCTAATAAGTAAAATGGTGATAAGTATGCTTTCATATTATACTAGAGATGAATGAAGTCATCGATTATTTCAATTTCCCTTGGCCCTTATAAGGTCCCTTAAAGGAGGAAAGGGATGGGGTATAGCCCAGGCACTTCTAGCCTGTACCCAAGTACTACTTGGGCCTTCCCTAATTGTCAGCCAGACCAGAAATACTTAGTGAGCATCTAACTGCATGTCAGGCACTACTAAGCACTGTGGATACAATGCTGAATAGAATAGGCACAGTCTGTCATCATAGAACTAACAATCTAGTGCAGAAGACAGACATGAAAGAGATATTCCACGAAATAATTACAAGAATCACAAGCAAAGTGCAACCAAGCAGAAATTCAGAAGATTAAGGAGACTAACCACATGAGCTGACTTAATCTGGGAGACTGAAGTAAAAGAGAAAGCAGGGTTCAGATTTTGCAAACTCTTATGAACTATATTAGCATTTTATAATTATAATTTATAATTAGCATCTCTTATCTCTTCTCTTTAGGCTCTGTGTCCAGCCACACCGATCTCTAGATCTCTGGAACCTGCCCTGCCCAGCTTTCTCTCACCTTTGGGCCTTCACACTTTTTCTCTCTGCTCAAACAGCTCTTCTCCAATTGTTTTGTTTGACTAATTCTTACTCATTCTTCTGGTCTCAGATTAAATAATGATTAAATAACATTTCCTCAGGGCAGTGTGCCCTGAGGTATTAGGAGATCATTGCAAGAATTAAAATGAGGAAGTGCACAGTCCTATTTGTGTTTGAACAAGAACATTCTGGCCATAGCATAGAGGCTGAAGAGTAAGCAAGGAAGCCAGCAGGATTGGGGTAGGAGTCTGATGCAGAAGTCTGGGCAAGAAATGATGGTGTCTTGGACTATAGTGTCAGCAGTAGATGAAAAGAAATGGACAGATTTGAGAATGAGTGATCTAAGAGGTGGAAATTATAGGAGCTAGATTGTCTGTGAGTGTGTATGAGATAGGGCTTTTCTGGCTTAAGCAGCCAGGTAGATAATATTTTTTTATAGAGATTAGGAACACTGGAGGAAGAGTAAGATTGATGGGGAAAGGTGATAAATTCTATTTTGGACATGTTCAATTTGAGGTGTCTATGGGATTTCCTGAATATATGCAAGTAGACATATAGAACTGGAGCTTTGAAGATAAGTCTGGCCAGGAGGTATGGAGTCCTGAGACTGAAAGAATATAAAATGAGACAAGAAAAGGGTCAACCAGAGCTCTTGAGGGGCCACATTAACTGTGAGTTACAAGAGAAGCGAGAAAAGGATATTTAGAAGGAGCAACTAGAGGTAGCAGAAAATCAGAAAAGTACATGGTTCGAGAAAGCCAAGGGAAGAAAGTATTTCAAAAAGGCAATGATTACCTTTACTTATGCAATAGAGATGAAAATAAAAAGAAGGAAAAGTATCCATTAGATTTAGAAACATGGCAGTCATTGGTGATATTATCAAGAGCATTTGGCAGAATTAGGCAGGCAGAGACCAAATAGGAGTGGGATGAGAAATGAAAGGTGAGAAAATGGGGACAGCAGTGTAAGTCACTCTTGAAACTTTTGCTCTGAAAGGAGATAGACAAAGAGAATTGGAGGGGGACATTCACTGCTGACCCAGTTCTTCAAGCTAAAGACTGTGGAGCCATATTCAACTCTTCTTTTTCTCTCATGTTCCACTTCCACTATGTCAAAAAGCCTGTGGGCTTCAATTTCAAAGTATGTTCTGAATCTCACCACTTACCATGTTTTCTACTGCTACCTACTCCAAACCACCATCATCTCTTGCCTGAGCTATTTCAAGAGCCTCTTAATTTATCTCTTAATTTTGGTCTCTTCCTGATGCACTTCCCTACATAGTAGATCTGTGAACTGAAGAGGCAGGTTATCTCTCCTATACACAACATACATACAATGATGGGAAAAGCATAAGATTACCTTTACCATTATTCCCCTTCAAAAAGAGAGAAAGTGGGAGACACACAACAGAACCAATTCTATAATCCAACAAGCATATGTTGATTAGAATTTAGTGCAATTGTCTGAGAGTTGTTCATTTTCATCATGGATTTTGGAATCCATGACTAGGCTTTTGATTTCACCTTCTGACTAAAGGGAAGTAATAAAAGATTGAAGTGAGAGAGACAGCAGGGTTCAGATTTTGCAAACTCTTATGAACTATATATTAGCATTTTATAATTATAATTATAATTTATAATTAACCTTTTACTTCAATCTCTTGTCACTTCTCTTTAGTCTCTGTGTCCAGCCACACTGATCTTGTCTAGATCTCTGGAAACTGCCCTTCCCAGCTTCCTCTCACCTTTGGGCCTTCACACTTTTTCTCTCTGCTCTAACAGCTTTTCTCCAACTTTCTTTTTTAGATAATTTCTTCTCTACCTTGGGCTCCCCAAGGGATTGCTATGGTGAAATAACATCTTTGGAGTGATCTCCTTAGATCTTTTTGAAGTCTTAACCCTTAACTTCATTTTTAGATAATGTTTTCATGACAGTGACTTGGACTTTATTTTTGCCAAGAGCATTTCTTAATTTTAGAATCATTTACCATCTGGAAAAGCTGACAATAAAAACGAGTTTTATATTCAAGCCCAGTAATAATTCACTCACCATGCAATTCACCCACTTAAAGTATATAATTAAATGGTTTTTAGTATATTTGCAGACTTGTACAATCATCACCACAATCAATTTTAGAACATTTTCATCACCCCAGAAAGGAATCTGTTACCGAAATGAGGAGTGGTCCTTATTTCACCCCAACTCTTACTGCCCAGCCATAGGCAATCACTAATCTACTTTCTATCTCTACAGATTTGCCTATTCTGGGCATTTTGTATAAATAAAATCATACAATATATGGTCTCCTTTATATTTCAGTTTATTTTTTAGTTTATTTCTCTCTCACGTTTTATTATAAGCAGCATGTAGAAAGCAGATAGCTCTTTCAGTTTTCTGCCTAGAAATTTCCTTGGCTAGGTTACTGAACACATTAGGGACATTTCTCATTTTCTGTATTACCTCACGTGACAGTTTGACAAACTTTTTGAGAAAGGATCCCCTTTTCTCCAGCTTTCAATAATATTGTCCTCACTTTTCTTTGTGCCCCACCAATGACCTCCTCCAGGCCATTGAGGTTTCAGCTAACACTGAGGCCCTCTGGCCTTTCTCCTCTAGGCCCTCCCAGCTTCTGTCTGCCATGCAGCTCCAAAGCCGATGCCACATGTTTTAGGCTTTTTTATGGCAACATCCATACCAAACTGTTTCATTATCTATTGCTGCATAATGAATCACCCCAAAACTTAGAAGCTGTGTAAATGTGAGTCCTCTTGCAAGTTGATGCCAAAGATGGAATCGGAAGTTTCAGGGAGGGAAAATGCCTGTGAAAGATAAAGATGAGAAGAAGCAGGAGTAGATGGGAAGAAACTTCAGACCACCACTATGCATAATTGACACCTGTGAAAGGAAGCTTGGATAAAAAGAGCCTCAGAGTGCAATGCAGGCAGCTCTGAGAAAGCCTTGGCCAGGCTGATTTCCCATTACAAGAGTCCCACTATAAGGCAGCAATAGTTTTGCTCAGCCATGGCCACTGGGCTCAGTCCTTGCCTGGGATTAACCCAGGGAGAGTGTGCCTTGGCATGAATGCTATGGAAAATTCCAAAGGTATGGCAGGTGAAAGCTGTCAGCTACCCAGACACTTCACAGCAGTTCTCTTTGTGAAGGTAAATCTCCGAAGTTGTGCACACAGTTTGCTTCTTGCTAACATAGTCCATACCTTGTACTGCTTGGAGATCACCTCTGCAATTCTCACAGGCCCCTCTTCATGAGGGGAAATCTAGAAGAGGGAGGTTAATGAAATGAACTATGGCCCCATTGCTGATGGTTGAATTTGTCTTTTAAATAAAATTTATAGATTCATTGTATATTACTGGTATTACCCTCTTTTCAATTCCATATGCTGCATACATTTTTCCAAACTATCACTTATCTTTGGGCTTTGTTATCTTTTCCCTTGTCAAAAAGCATTTTTATGTGGGCAAATAATTCTAACTTGTTCTTGACCCTCTTAGTTTTTTTCTTGTTTAAAAGGTCTTTCTAAAACTCAGGTTATATGTTTGAACTCCAAAATATTATTAAAGATATTTTTTTACCTTTAAACTTTAATTCATCCAAAATTTATTTCTGAATATAGTGAGTTTGGGAGTCCAATCCAATTTTCTTCCAGATGGATATTTGATTGTGCCATTGCCACTTATTAAGTAGACTATACCTTCTTCACTAAATTAAAATTTCCTAAAATTCCCATATATACTTTCTGAACCCCATTTCTATGCTAACATATATAGACATGTGCCGCATAACACCCTTTTAGTCAATGATGGACCATGTACAGGACAATGATATACCTTATAGCCTAGGTGTGTAGCAGGCTATACCATCTAGGTTTGAGTAAATAAACTCTATGATGTTTGCACAACAAAATCATCTAGTGATGCATTTCTCAGAATGTATCCCTGTGACTGTACTTTTTTATAACCAGTGTTTTATTTTTTTTGTTTGATGATCAGAACACAGACACTATGATCTGTACATAATTCTTAATCTAAGTATTGAAAAACTATAAATTACATGTTTGTAATAATTTTCTGAACAATTTTACAGTGACTTTCCAGCTTAAAATTTGGAGTCAATTTGTTTCTATAAAGAGAGCATCAGATACCAATATCTTAAAATATTGAAAAACTATTAGGTATAAAACTCCACAAATTCATAGCTTAATATCAAGCATTCTGCCTATATCATAAACTTCAAACATTTCAAATCACGTTAACAAAGAAAGGAAAAACTGGGTGACTCTACAAAAGATGTCACAGATAGCATACAGTTATGATGGGGGATCCAAGACTAAGAAGTAGTTTAAAAAAAAAAGATTTGATTTAATAGATTATATTTAGAAAACTTCACTCCATATTAAAGAATATATATTTTTGTCAAGCATTTATTTCCAAGGTGCTATTGACCATACTATAGACAATGCTTTTGTTGAAAAACAAGTCTCAAATAACAATAGATCAGTATTATATTTACCATATTATGCATCTACATTGTAATTGGAAGACAATAACAGCAACAACTTAAAATACCATGTATGTTTGGAAAATTTGAATCATACTGCTAAACTGATCCAAGAAGACATACAGGAAATCAGAAAATATTTAAAACTAATGACTTTAAAAATACTATATTTTGAAACTTATGGGATGCATTTAATGCATAGCCTTGAGTGCTTATATTAAAAAAGAAGATAGGCTAACATTTAAAGCACTAGGTGTTAAAGTTAAGAAGTTAGACAAAGGACAACAGAACCAATCAGAAGGAAATAAAAGTAATGAGAGAATAAAAATAAGAAGAGAAACTAAATAAGCAAGAAACAAGTACATGTGATTTTTTAAAGGTTGACATAGCCAAAAGTTGATTCTTTGGGATGAGTAATAAAACAGACAAAACTTTAATGAAATGATGGAAAAAAGACACAACAAAATTTTGGAGGAAAAAGGAAGACATAGTACAGATACAAACAGAGACCAATGGTGTACTCATTTAAAGACTATTTTCCACAGCCTACCCTCTAACCAACATAATTCACATCCCCATTGAATATGCAAAATATACTCACCCTCCCGGAACTCCCAGAATCTCATCACATTAAGGCCTCAGTTCAAAGTTCAGAATCTCATAATCTAAACGAAGTCTAGGTGTGGATGAGGCTCTTTAGATGGGGCTCCTTGGGTGTGATTCCTCTTGATCTGAAGATCTGTGAAATAAATAATCAAGCTGTCTGGAACGTATAGCCTACAATGTTGTTATGGAGATAAGATAACTGCAATAATTGCTTTTATTCAAAAAGGGGAAAGGAGGCACATAACAGTCAGTGTTCCATGACAATTTTGAAATCCCAGCTAGGCACAACTTTCTGTTTCTTTGACTGGGACTCAGTTCTCTCTGAGAGTGATTCTCTGTGACTTTTAGCTCTGCCTTCTGGACTCTTGGTTCTTCACTTTGAGTCATCCTTCCTTTCCCGTAAAACGTGGCTCAAATTTGTTGCTGTGTAACTTTCACAGCCTGCTTCTTGCTCATAGAAAGTTGGTAGTTCTGAGGGCGCTTTTTGTTTTGAATGGTCCTTTTTACCTGTAGCTGGTGGTGCTTCTACAAATGCAGTTCCCCTAAATTTCTGTGTTTTCTCTGAATTTTATTTAGACTCTCAAAAGTCACACCCACAAATACCTTCGAGATGGGCACTCTCTACCTTGGTCTGAGATTCATTATACTATAGGAGACACCATTAAGGCTCTTAAAAGCTCTCTTGTCTAGTACGAAAAAGTCTAAGAGCATTCCAGCATTCTTAAAAGCCACTTTATTTACTTGGGCGGGTCTATGAAACATACACTTAAAATTTTCTAAAGTCTTAACAAAGAATCTTACAATGCATTCACCATCTTTATCTTAATAGCATTCTTCCTTTGAAAAACTTTTCATGGCTGGAAAGACTGTCTCAAGCCCTTCATGTATCCTCTAAATTTTTCTAAAAAGCTGACCTCTTCCCTTTTTAACTTACCTTTCTCTTTCCATATGTTATCATTGATAACTAAAAGAAACCAGTTGGCACTTTGAACATTCTGTCTGAGAATCTCCTTAGCCAAATTTACCCCATGCATTAAGTATACTTTATATTTTGTGTTTTACCAAAACACAAAATCTAAATTCTTCTGAATTTAGATTTTTTGTTTAATGAGAAACTGTATGGGCAAATGGAAAAATGATGAGAAAAATAGAAAAGATGATAAAATGGAAAAAGATAGTTTCCATGTCTAACGCCGATGAGAGATTATTATTTAGAGTGGAAATGTCTTTCTGTAAAGGACCAAACAGTGAGTATTTTAGGTTTGCTTTGTGGTCTAGATGTTTTCTGAGAAAGCTATTCAATTCTACTATTGTAGCAGGAAAACAGTCATAGACAGTAAGTGAATGGGTATGACTGTGTTCTAATAAAACTTTATTTACAAAAACTGGAGGTGCACTGAATTGGGCCATGGTTTATTGATCCCTGATCTGGAAAAAACAAGGAACTCCTGCGTATCAATAAAAAAAACACAGCAACTCCAATTTAAAAAATAGGGACATGAATAGGTAGCACACAGAAGTGGAAATTCAGAAGGGTAATAAGCATATAAAGAGATGTCTAACCTAAATTATAGTCAGAAAAATATAAATTCAATGAGTTATTGCTTTACATCTAATCAGATAGCAAAAATTAGAGAGAGAATGATGAGCTCTGTTGGAAAATAAGAACTCTTCAGTAAAGGAATAAAAACTGATGAAACTATTCTAGAATGCAATATGGTGGCACATAGTCCAATAATGTGGGCATATATCTAGTGACCCAGCAAATCAGCTCCCAAGTCTATCTCAATGAAATTCTCATACAAACCCAACAAGAATGTTCATTGAAGCATTATTTGTGGTGCAGAGGAGAGAAGACAATCTGGTTTTGTCACTTTTGGAGAAAAATGTAAAATTTGGTGAAAGTACACCATGAATTCCTATGTAGAAATTGGGAGCAATAATTAGATATACACTTAACGACATGGATGGATCTTGAACTTAAAAGCAGTGCTGATTTTAAAAAGTCAGAACAAGTTATAAATACAAACCACTTGTGCAAATTTAAAATATATAAGCACAATATATTTTGCAACAACACAAAAAGATACACATTGCAGTGGTTTTCTGTGGGGTGGGAAAGGAATAGGTTATGGAATTAAAGGATATCTCTAAAAGTAGAAAGACGTTTATCTATATCTATATGTAATCTATATCTATCTATATATCTCAGTATGTACATAGATATTCATATATCTTGGTAGATATATAGATATAAAGAGAGAGGAAGAAAGAGCAAGTATGTGCATTGCATGGACCAATGATGATAACGCTACCATGAAATAAGGAAAATAATTAACTGCATCAGAACAACATAAAATAACAGATAAATAAAAAAGCAGAGAATATACGTTTTTCTTTTGAAGGAGTAAAGAAGACAGCTCTGTAGGAAAATGAACCTCAACAGAGCTGTGAGCCCCCCATTCAATTCTTCCTACTTGGAATTAACTATCTGCACAGGCTAGTGAGAGTGTGTGCTGAGCAATATCTGAGTTAGCATAAATAACAGTGGGTAATGTCTGCTTGAGGTTATCAAGATTTGAACCAACGTATTCTGAATGTATATCTGAATCAACTTACTCATGCATAGTATGCATAGTATAATTCCATTTTCATTTAAAAGTACTATTACATATTAATGTATGCATACAAAAAGAGTTGTAGGACTTTAAGTACAGAGTCAGCTTGTTATCCTTTTTGGTCTTCCTTATTAGTGAGATATAATTCACACACCACAAAATTCACCCTTCTAAGTATGGCAATTCAGTAGTTCTGGTATGTTTGCAAGGTTTTGCAGTCATCACCACTATCTAATTCCAGAATGTTTCCAAAAGGAAGCCCATACCTATTAGCATCATTCCCCCTCTGGCCCACCTATCACCTGACAACCATTAATCTGCTTTCTGCCTCTATGAATTTGCCTATTCTGTACATTGTTTAATTAGAATCATACAATAGGTGGCCTTTTGTGTCTGGCTTCTTTCACCAAGTAGAATGCTTTTAGGGTTTATCCATGTTGCAGCATATATCAGTCTTTCATTTTTTTATGGCTGAATACCATTTTATTTATAGAAATACCACATTTTATTTATTCATTCATCAATTGATGGACATTTGGTTTGTTTCCAATTTTTGGCTATCGAGAATCATGCTGTTATAAACATTTGTGTACAAGCTTTTGTATAAACATATGTTTTTAATTTTCTTGGGTATATACCTAGGAGTCATATAGCAACTTTTATGTTCAACTTTTTGAGGAACTGCCAGAGTAGCTGCATTACATGCCTACCAGCAATGTATCAGGGTTCAAATTTCTCCATATTTTCTCTAACACTTGTTATTGTTTGTCTTTTTTATTATAGCAGTCCTAGTAAGCGTGAAGTGATATTTTATGGTAGTTTTGACTGCATTTTCCTAAAGACTAGTATCATTTCTGTTTTAATGTATGTGCATGTGTGTGTATGTGTGTGTGTGTGTTGTGATAGTTACTTTGCTATAGTGACAAGATATTTATGGATTATGTGTTGAAGAAAACATAAAACATAGAGTTGGTTCTGGTCTCTCTCAAACTTTTTATTAACTTATCCTTCACCACAACAAACAGACATACAATTAATTTATTTTAACTTTTTTATTTAGCAAGGTGGCTCAAGTGGACACAATTTGGGATTCAATGTTTCTGGTGAATGAAATTCATTAATACCTCCACCTATCTGTTTAAATCTATCTTGATCAGTTTAGGCTGCCATAACAGAATACCACAGGGTGGGCAGCTTTAAAAATGGAAATTAATTTTTTCACATTTCTTGAAGCTGGAACATCTAAGATCAAAGTACTGGTCAATTTGGTTTCTGGTGAGAACTTTCTTCCTTACATGCAGACAGCCACCTTCTTGCTATGTCCTCACATGGACTTTCCTCAATGCATGCGTGTAGAGGAAGAGATAAAATGCAAGTTTTCTCTTGTCTCTTCTTATAATGAAGCTAATCCTATCAGATCCGGGACCCACCCTCATGACCTCATTTAACCTTAATTACTAACTTAGAGGTGCCATCTCCACATACAGTCACAGTGGGGGTTAGGGCTTCAACATATGAATTTGGAGGGAAACACAAACATTTAGTGTAGCCACTAATTTCCCAGGAACCTCCTGAGAAACAAAATCTTGATCTCTGCCTCTTTTTTGATTCATATACATACAACCCTATCTGATGAACTGGTATGGTTGACTGATTGCTGGGAAGCTCAACTGTATACTTGAGGAAGAATTCAAGAGGAAGTGGAGGCTGCATGAGGTTGTCACAAAAAGCCAAATTAGGCAAAAGGACTATGGGGGACGGGGTAACAGGTTTCTGTACTGAGTAAAACCAATGACACCATTCACATCATAATCTATGTGAATGGCAGTCCCTGGAGTTTTTTTGTAGTGCAAAACCTATAAGGCCATACCCTAGCTAGTGATTCTGAATATAGCGTATCAGCAACTACTGGTACCCTTCCTGACACCTTTCCAATCCAGATGCTATGGCAGTATGTCAGGGGAGAAAATTACTACATGCATATGTTGATAAAGCTGAATCACTAAATATCATCTCATTTTGGGGGTCCTCTTTGCTATCTATGTTATTATTCTGAGTTTAATGTCTTTTTGCTATGGAGCTCTCCTAATTGAGTATAATGTTAAGGGACCAGCTACTACTTCAAGTCCTTTGACTACAAGCAACAGAAACCAACTCTGGTTAACTTACGGGGAATATAAAGGAATTTATTGAAAGAAAATAGAAAAATTCGCAAAGTCAAAAAACAACCTGTGCACCCAGGTATCAAGATATTCAGGGATCAGGGCAGTTCTGGATATGCAGGCAACAGATACAAATAGAAAGTCTCTTCAGGATACTGCCCCAGAATGAATCCACTTCAAGAGGTTTCTTTCCTCCTGTCTCCCGCTAAAATATTCTTCCAGAGGAAGCACTTTCAACTGGTTTAGTTAGGATTAGATGCCATCCTCTGACTAGGGAAGGGCAGAGAACAATGATTGACAGTCTCAGTAAGCCAGTATGCAGTGAGGGAGGAGGCGTTATACAAAATAAGGAGATAGAATACGGGTAAAGAAAAACAACAAAAGTTCTCTGCATTCCAACTATGGGTTGCCAAGCAATGGCCTCCCACTCTTTTTCATACCATATACAATTTTTTAAATGCCTTTGCCTAACAATATAATTATCTCACATGCATTAAAAAAAAAAAAGTACACTCAACTCCTTCCAAAAGGAGACAACCCATGTCTAATTATGGCATCCTTTCCTTTCCTGGTTCCTTCATGATCCCCTTCCTATTTTGCAACTTGTGGATAAAATGACAGACTGAACCATCACCAAACCACAGTATACGCAATTCTAGGGGAATGGAAAAGGGAAGAGAAGGATAATCGCTTTTTAAATATGTCTGACTTTCTTCATATTACTGTATGTAAGTTTAAGAAAAAAACCAAGTCTTCCTCCTGTGTTTCTCTTTTACTCTTAGTCACACTTATGAAACCAATTATAGTTCCTCCCACTCCCACCTCACAAGAAAACAATTCTCTGTGACAGTAGCTGAGTGTCATACAATTTAACTCAAATCTAATACTATGTACCTGGAGATAGTGTCAGATCCCACAGGTTAAGGGCTCAGTCCCACAAGACTGCTTCCCTGTTCAGATACCAATTACAAATCCAGGTTGCCACTTTTACTTCTGACCAACTGATTATATATTGAAGGTTCCCACAGCCAACCTCCTTGGGTTTGATTAATTTGCCAGCATGGCTCACAGGACTCAGAAAAACCTTTTACTTATTTTTTATCAGTTTATTATAAAAGATACGATAAGGATACGGATGAACATCTAGATGGAAGACATAGGGCAAGGTATGTAGGAAGGGGCAATGAATTTTCATGTTCTCTCTGGATGTGCCACCCTCCCAGCACATTCATGTGTTCACCAAACTAAAAGCTCTCCAAACCCCATACTATTGGGATTTTTAGGGAAGCTTTATCATATAGGCGTAATCAATTATTAACTCAATTTTCAGCCTCTCCAATTCTGGAGAATGGAGGGTGGGGCTGACTTTCTTCATATTGCTGCTGTATGAAAACTTCTAATCATGGCTTAGTCTTTCTAGTGACCAGCTCCCATGCAAGAGTCACCTCATCAGCTCCCACCCAGGAAATGCCAAGGGATTGGGGAACTCTATGTCAGAAATTGGGGTCAAAGACCAAATATTAGAATAAAAGATTCTTCTAGTGCTCTTATTATTTAGGAAAGTACAAGGATTTTAGGAGCTCTGTGCCAGGAATAAGGGACAGAGAATAATATGTATATTTTCTATTATCTTACAGATTATACCTCAATAAAACAGAGAAAATATCCATGACATAGAAAGGAGGGAATTACATGTAGAGCAACAGTTCTCACTCATGGAACTAATTATGGTATTTATGACTTCTCTCCTCCCCAACTCAATCCACATTCTTTTGTCACTGGCCAGCTCTTCTGTTGGTCTAGTGCTTTGTCAGGTGGGTTGTGGTAGACAATCTTCACGATAGTACTGAATGATTCTTACTTCCTGGTGTTCATGCCCTGTGTGTCCCCTCCCACATTAAATAGTTCTTAGAATATTTTAGATTACTGGCATTAAGGCCTCCCCCAGGATAGCTACGCCATCTGCTCTCATGCTTACCCCTCTGGTTTTTACCTGTCTCTTTACTTTGGACCTTGGAGATTTCTCTTTATTCCTATAAGTTCAGTTGAGCATTTCCTTAAATTTTAGCTGGCATTTCTAAGTGTTTATCATAAGAACATTTTCTGGTTTTCTAGTATTCTAGATGACTGAAGTTGAAAGTCCCTATGTGTTTACTTTTCTATCTTCCCCAACTCTGCTACAAGCTCCATAGGGACAGGAGAAATGTTTTGATGATAATTGTGTTCTCGTAATCTATCACTGTACCTGGTACATAATAGACACTTATTACATGTTTGTTAAATGGACTAATGTAACCAGAGAAGAAATGGATGCCATAACTGGACATATGTTGTCTCTTTTTAGAAGGAGTTGAGTATATTTGTTATTTGCATGTGAGACTGTGAGATTACTATACTAATCAACTAATCAATCAAATAATTCATGAGGAGGCACATAGAAGACTTTTCCCCATTTATCAAAACTCTCATAATTGTCTATTGCTGATAATTAAATCTTGAGACTTGCCTTTTAGATATCATCATTTGGCCTGCAAATATGGTTGTCATTTGAGATTACTTCTTACATTTACGTTTTTAAACTTGAAAGTCTCTAGAGGAAGTAGAATTTGGTTATACTGACCTAGTTATGATATTGACAAGACATGGACTTCTCCAGGCCAAGGTAAAAGAAACAAAATGTATTCATATAAATATATTATTTGCATTAGTATTTACAGAGCTTTTCCTTAAATGGATGAATATTTTAGTGAACATTTGCATTGTTTAGAATAGGTGTCCCATCGTCTATGGAGTTTGACTTGGTCAATGTCATGATCAAAAAAGAATTCTCAATTTTCTTTTTCCAAAGCTGCACTTGCCCCATAGACCCCCTTTCTGAAACTTTATCTGGTAGTTCAGGCCAAAACCCTAGGAAGCAACCTTGAATCTTCTGCCTGTCCCCCAGTCCTCAGCCCACATACAATTTATTAGTGGTCCTATTGACTCTCCTTTCTAAAGGTATCCAGAATCCAACCTCTTTTTTGAAGTCCTATCTACCAAGTCTAAACCCTTATCATGTCTTCCTTAACCTACTGCAATGGCCCCCTAACTCATCTGCCAGCTGTCGTTCTTGTCCCCACTATCAGCTCTTCACACAACAACCAGAGGGAACTTTTCAGAATATAAATCAGATCATATCAGTTATATTGATTGGCCAATTTAAAAGGCAACTTGAAAACAGCCTCCTTGTCATCCCTAGCCACACTATAGGAAACCAGGGGCTATCATAAAAATAGTGTGATGTTCCATCACTAGGAAAAAAAAAAATTTAAAAAGGAGGAAAATGTTGCTGTTATGGGAAGTTATAAATAGCAGAGCTTGGCCTAATCATCTTGGCTCTTCTCCATACCTCATTGTGAAGCTAACACAAACAACCTCCGAGCGACCAGCATGAGGATGCTGGAAAAATAGTCATAAATAACCCAATGTTTTCCAGATAGGTTCCTGCTGTTCTACTCGCTTCTCTCATTACAAAGTTGACCTTTGATGAGCTAGTGAAAGGCTGGTTTCTATGATGACCCAGGGTTGCTGCTCTGATGTTATGCCATCACTCAGCAGGAATGAATATGATGGATTTCGGTCCTTTTCAATGATGCCTTCCAGAAGGACCGATGGCCAGAAACACAGTGGACAGAAGAAAGTTTCTAAGTCTCAGGCAGGAAGAGAGACACATTTACTATGATGCTAATGAAACAAGATTTAGTTCCCCTTCCTTCCAGGAGAGACTTCCAAGGCCCTATACCTAATTTCGTATCATACGTTGTATTTTTTTTTCTTTAAAAGGACACCACCTATTTGCAACTAAGTTTACAACCCCTCTTCCCAGAATTTCTGATAACTACCAGGTAAAAGAGATTCAGGATGTTGATAATTTGAGGAGCTGGGGGAATGGAGCAGCAAATGCTGTGTCTGTGCGACCTTTATTTTGCTGATCCCCTGAAAAACCTGTGCTAACCCTTCCAGGTCACTCAACATCTATACCCCTAACTCAGTAATCGTCACTTTTTATCCTGCCCAAGAAACCTGGCAGATTGCCAGCTGTGTAAAGCTCTGTGAGATCTCACTGAGAAAGATAATCCTAAATATCTTGATTATAAAACTGCATGTCAGTTTTTTTCACCATTTCTTTTCCACAGAACAAGGAGAGACCAGTTTGTTGTAGGTAGTTCCACTTGGCCCACCTTTCTACAATCTAAGATATGAACTATGACTCACTCAAGTCCAGGAAGGATATATTTGAACTTCTCAGAACATAGCAGACTCTCTGACTTAATAAACTTAACTGCAAGTGAGACATTTAAACTTTGATCTCTGCCCCCAAGTTATGGATAATCAGAATGTTCTGAATTTGCATTGGTTTAGATAGATATGCAAAGTTATACAAAGTAACTGAACTAGTCTTAGCACTTCCGAGGTGTAGCCCCCTCCTCTTCATCATCTCCAAAGAAGGACTCACTGAGTTACATTTTTAATAATATTTTTTTTAGTATTTAAGATCATTATAAAAAGCACTCCATGAAACTATATAATCTTCAGACCCCACATAACCCAACTTTGTTTCTTTCACACTTCAGGGAGTGACAAATTGAAGGTTTCATTATTGAGAGACCTTAATTTCTACTTACAGATTAAGTTAATAAAAGGTCAATATATTTCTGACTAAACTAGATAAGCAAAATATTCCAAATCTCCCAGCAATGTGCAGGTCAAGGTGACAATTCAAGTTTTCAGCCTGGCTAAAAAAAAAGAAAAAATTTACTCTACTACTAATATGACTTCACCTAGTATTCACCTAGTATTTATTATCACTAGGTTCAGCAGCAAATTTCATGGTTGAACAAAGTTAACATTTTTTCTTAGGTTCTTATAACTGTATCATATGTAATGGTATTCTAAGAAGGATGGACTCCATTAAATATCAGACCCTGATTTGATGGGTCTAGATATATATGTTGTAGATCCAGAGGGCAGGAAGAGCTAAATTGCTCTGCATAATAGAGGAACACAAATTTGGAGTACAGAAGGCAATTATAGAAGGAAAAAAAGAGGAAGGAGAGGGAGATAGGAGCCAGAAAAATTCTGGAGGATTGGATGTTTCTGGGGTTAAATGTCAGTGAGAAACCTGTAGAAAGAATTTTAAGATTGGAGTTTTCCCTTATGCAAAGTTTAAGTGTACATCACGTCAGTGCAAACACTTCCTTTTTCTTTTCCCTGCCCCAGCACTGTCAATCTTCTATAATACCTATTACTTGAACGAATATTTATAGCTTTTGTAAAACTTGGAGAAAGAGGTGAGATCATACATGTGGATGGAATCAGGAGCCCAGAGAGATAACAAGAGAATATAATCCCTGGGAGTTAACATCATTCTTCAGGAATCTGTGGCTTTTCTCCAGAGTTTGGGATTGGATGTTAGAGGCAATTTCAAGTAATCTCAGAGGGTAGGGAGCTGGGCTACCTATAGATCCTGTGTGTTTGGGCTCTTCTTTTCTCATCCTACCAAGGGTGTCTTGAGATGGGAGAGAGGCCTGGGCATCACCCTTGTCTGTCTCCATTGGGGTCCACTCATGTTGGCAGATCTTCTTTCCAGCCCACTAGTCTACAATGAGGGCTGGCACTCAAGGCCACTGAGCATAGCCTTAGAGATGGTGCAGTGTATGAGGTGACCAGCCCACACTCCACTCACCAAACCCTGCACCTTGGAACAGAACTGCATCCACTCAGAGAGGTGGCACCCTTTACTAATTTCCTCTATGTGACCCTGTAAGATAGAGGTGGCCCTGCTGCCACTGGTTGTGTCAGCTAACAGGAAGGGGAAACTTACCCATCCCACGCTTGTCTTATATAACATCTTCTCACTTACCTTCCTCTGGAGGTTTATACAATTCTCTGTTCTTGAGTTTCACTAATTATTCCTCCCTTAGCTACCTCACTCCTTCTATCCCAGTAATTTGCAAAGTTGCCTCTTTCACAGTGGTGTTAGGACTTCTATTTGCAATTCAGAACAATTGTATTCATTTCTTTGATCCTTGGCCTTCCAAACTGTGTTCTCTTAGGCCTGCTGGGAATAATGAGCAGGCCTGGTGAAGAGTCAGATACCTCTTAAATGGATTCTCCTTTTTCTACACAAAGACAAAGGCCCTGCCAAAGCTTTGAAACTAAACCCTCAGACTCCTCCGGTTTGTGCTTGAACATGTTACATTAAAAAAAAAAGAGCCTGATAAAAGGAAAAAAGAAGGGGACAAAGAGTGTAGTTTTCTTTTTCTAGTTGCAATTGTGTTAAAATTTTCTGATTTTTCTAAAATAAGTACACAGAGGCTTGGGAAGGTTGCATAACTTGCCCAAGGTCACACAACTAGTAAGTGGTAAACTGGAAGTCGATTCCATCCCAAGACTTCAGATTGTATATAGGGCTCTTTCCACTTTAGTTGAGCTGTCCCTGGAAGGTTGAAAGGGATTTTCCTATAAGAATGGAGACATGTTACTGTTCTTTAGCCAGTGAAAAATACAGTGTAGTACCTAAATACCTCTACAGTCAAGAGAGCTAAAGTATCTAAAGTACCTCCTCCTGGGATGTCTGCCACCTGTCCCCCAGGTGGGCCCCTCTATGTTCCAAATATATGGTGCCTCTCAGACTTTCTCTCTCCCTCCCTCCTTCCCTCCCTGCCTCTCTCTCTCTCTCTCTGTCTGTCTCTGTCTCAGGGAAATCTGTAATTAGAATGAGTAGTGTCCAATTCAATCTGGGAAAGTCACTTGAACCAGTAGATATATGCTTGGGCTGTCTTCTACCTGCCATATGGAACAAAAAGCTGAGCTGAACTCCCCAGTCCAAAAACCTAATGGGTGAAGATGGTGATTTGTCCAAGACTTGAGAACTATTAAGAATATAGTTATTTCTAGTTTCTAAGTTATTCCAAACCTGACACCTTTTTGTCACAACATGGTTCACTGTTGTAGACCTCTGTTCAGCCTTTTTCAGCATCCTTGTAGACCCCAGCAGCCAGTATCTATTTACATTTACTTAGAACAGTCAACAATATACCCGGACAGTCATGCTTCAAGGGTTTACGGAGGCCATTCTCATTTCTCCCAAGTACTCCACCAAAATTTAAGCATCCTCCATTTCCCCCAAAATTAACTCTTTTATGATATGTAGACAAACGCTTGCTATGGTCAGTTACCAAAGAGTTGTCCACAAAAGATTTCATTTATTTGCTGCAGCAGTTAACTCAAAAGGGACATAAAGTATCTAAGGAAAAAATATAGTTATCTTTAGACACTGTTCATTATCTAGGTCATAGGAGCCCTCCAGGAATCTAGCTATCTCCAAAAAGAATTAAGCTAATACAAGAATTTCTTAGGCCCACAATTAAGGGGCAGCTTTGTGGATTTTAATGTCTGTCTGGCTATTGCAGGCTATGGGTTCCTAACTTTTCTTGATTGGCTTCTCTACCATATGAACTTACTAAAATTTCAGTCCTTGAAATTTTATAAATGTGAGAAAATAAAAATGAGCAGACCTCTAAGATGAAAACAAAGGCTGCAAGAACCACCTGCCCTAAAGCTACCTAACTATTCAAAACCTTTTACCCTATTTGTGCATGAGATGACCAAGCCCTAAGAATGCTCATGCAAGAACATGACTTTTACTTACAAATTCCACATATCATCCAAAGTTTTCTTAGCTCTGAATCCACTGAATACAAGCAGACTAACCTCTCATAAGGTCCTTCTACTTTCACCACCTAATCTGCATCTTTTTTTTCTCTTTATTTCTTATTAAGTATATTGGGATAACATTGGTTAATACAATTATATAATTTTCAGATGTACATTATAATTTGACAGCTATTTTTCTATTGTGTGATTACCACCCAAAGTCCAGTTTCATTCAGCTTTCATATATTTGATCCCCTTTACCCACTTCACCCTCTCCCTAACCCTATATATTTGACCCCCTTTACTCCGTCTACCACTCCCCTCCTCCCCAACCCCCTACCCTCTGGTAACTACTAGTCCATTGTCCATGTCCCTGAGTCTCTGTTTGTCCTGTTCATTTGTTGCTCTTAGGTTTATATTTCACATATAAGTGATTTCATGTCATTTTCTACTTTTCCAATCTGGTTTATTTCGCTTAGCATGACTATCACAAGGTCCATCCATGTTGCCACAAATGGCAGTATTTCATCTCTTCTTATGACTGAGTAATATTCCATTGTATATATGAACCACAGCTTCTTTAGCCAATCATCTATCGTAGGACACTTCGGTTGCTTCCATGTCCTGGCCACTGTGAATAATGCTGCTATGAACATCGGTGTACAAATATCTTTTTGGATATGGGTTTTCAAGTCTTTGCGGTAAATACCCAATAGAGGGATTGCTGGATCATATGGTAGATCAATTCTTAGTTTTTTGAGAACCTCCATACTGTTTTCCATAGTGGCTGTACCAATTTGCAGTCCCACCAGCAGTGTATGAGGATTCCTTTTTCTCTGCATCCTCTCTAACATTTGTTATTACTTGTCCTATTGATTATAGCTATTCTAACAGGTGTGAGATGGTATCTCATTGTGGTTTTGATTTGCATTTCCCTAATAGCTAGTGATGTTGAGCATCTTTTCATATGTTTGTAGACCATTTGTATGTCTTCTAGGGAGAAGTGTCTGTTCAGATACTCTGCCTATTTTTTGATTGGATCATTTGTTTTTTTGTTGTTATTGAGTAGTATGAGTTCTTTGTATACTTTGGATATTAGGCCCTTATTAGGGGCATTGCTTGCAAATATATTTTCCCATTGAGATGGTTGTCTCTTTACCTTGTTAACGATTTCTTTTGCTGAGCAGAATTCATTTATTTTTGCTTTACTTCCCTTGCCTTTGGGGTCAAATTCATAAAATCCTCTTTAAGACTAAGGTCCTTGAGTTTTGTTCCATTGTTTCTTCTATGCATTTTATTGTTTCAGGTCTTATATTCAGGTCCTTAATCCATTCTGAGTTAATTTTGGTGTTTGGTGATAGAAAACAGTCTAGTTTCATTCTTTTGCAGGCAGCCTTCCAATTTTCCCAGCACCATTTATTGAAGAGGCTTTCCTTTCTCCACTGTATTGTTTTGGCTTTTTTGTCAAAAATTATTTGCCTATATAAATATGGGTTTACTTCTGGATTCTTGATTCCATTCCACCAGTCAGTGTGTCTGTTTTGCTGCCAATACCATGCCGTTTTGATTACTGTCACTTTGTAGTATAATTTGAAGTCAGTCAGAGTGATGCCTTCAGCCTCATTCTTTCTTCTCAGGATGGCTTTGGCAATTCAGGGTCTTTCTTGCTTCCAGAAAAATTTGATCCTTTGTTCTATTTAAAAAAAAAATGCTGATGAGATTTTGATAGGAATTGCATTAAATCTGTATAATGCTATAGGTAATATTGTCTTTTTAACTATGATGATTCTTCCAGTCCAAGAACACAGAATATCTTTTCATTTCTTTGTATCTTCTTCGATATCTTTTAATAGGGTCTTATAGTTTTCATTATGTAGGTCCTTCACATGTTTTGTTAAATTTATTCTTTTTGTGGAAATTGCAAAAGGAATTATTTTTTACACTTCTTTTTCTGATGCTTCATTATTAGAGTATAGGAAGGCTATGGATTTTTGAACTTTGATTTTGTATCCAGAGACTTACTGTATTTGCTTATTGTTTCTAGTAGTGTTCTTGTGGAGTCTTTATGGTTTTCTATATAGAGAATCATGTCATCCACAAATAGTGAGAGTTAGACTTTTTCGTTTCCTATTTGGATGCCTGATTGCACTTATTAGAACCTCCAATGTTATATTGAATAGCAGTGGTGATAGTGGACAGCTTTGCCTTGTTTCTGATCTTAGAGGGAAGGTTTTAGTTTTTCACCATTAAGTATAATGTTGATTGAGGGTTTATCATATAAGGCCTTTATTATGTTAAGGTACTTCTATACCAATTTTGTTAAGTACTTTGATCATAAATGGATGCTGTATCTTGTCGAAGGCTTTTTCTGCATCTATGATATGATCATGTGATTCTTATTTTATAATTTGTTTATGTGGTATATCACATTAATTGATTAGCATATGTTGAACCATCCCTGTGCCCCTGGGATGAAGCCCACTTGATCGTGGTGTATAATCTTTTTAATATGTTGCTATATTTGGTTCACTAGTACCTTATTTAGAATTTTTGCATCTGTGTTCATGAGAGACATGGGTGTATAGTTTTCTTTTTCTGTGTTATCTTTACCAGGTTTTGGTATCAGAGTAATATTGGCCTCATAAAATGAGTTTGGAAGTATTACCTCCTCTTCGATTTTTTGGAAAAGTTTGAGGAGAATAGGCATTAAATCTCCTTTGAATGTTTGGTAGAATTCGCTGGTGAAATCTGGACTTTTACTTTTTGGTAGGTTTTTGATGATTTTTTAAATTTCCATACTGCTGATCAGTCTATTTAGATTTTCCAGATCTTGATTCAGTCTAGGAAGACTGTATTTTTCTAAGTACTGGTCTATTTCTTCTAGGTTATTAAATTTGGTGTTAAATACTTTTTCATAGTATGCTTGTATGATCCTTTGTACTTCTGCAATGCAGTTGTAATTTCCCCCTCTTTTATCCCTGATTTTGTTTATTTGTGTCTTTTCTCCTTTTTCTTTAATGAGTCTAGCTAGGGTTTTGTCAATTTTATTCACCTCAAAGAACCAGCTCTTTATTGTATTTATTTTTTCTATTGTTTTTTTGTTGTTTTCAGTTTCATTTTTTTGACAATTTCTTTTCTTCTGCTGACTTTAGGCCTCATTTGTTCTTTCTTTTCTAGTTGTTTAAGATGAAGTGTTAGGTTGTGTATTTGGGCTCCTTCTTGTTTTTGGAGATAGGCCTGTAATGATATGAACTTTCCTCTTATGACCACTTTTGCCATATTCCAAAAGTTTTGATATGTTTTACTATCATTATCATTTGTTTCTATGTCTATCTTGATCTCTATTTCTTCTCTGACCCAGTTATTCTTCAGGAGCATGTTGTTTAATCTCCATGTATTTGTGGTTCTTCCTGATTTCTTTTTGCAGTTGATTTCTAGTTTCAAATTATGATCAGAGAATATGGTTGGTATGATTCCAACCCTCTTATATTTGTTGAGGCTCTCTGTGTCCCAGTATGTGGTTGATTCTTGAGAATGTTCCATGTGAACTAGAGAAGAATGTATAAGCAGCTATTTTGAGATGGAAGGCTCTGTAAATGTCAATTATGTCTAGTTGGTCTAATGTGTCATTTAAGGATGTTATTTCCTTACTGATTATCTGTTTGGATCATCTGTCCATATCTGACAGTGGGGTGTTTAGGTCCCCTACTACAATAGTGTTTCAGTCTGTTTCTCCCTTTAGTTCTGTTAGTAATTGCTTTACATATTTCTGGGCTCCCTGATTGGGAACACAGATATTAATAAGTGTTACGCCTTCTTGGTGCATGATTCCCTTAATCATCATGAAGTGTCCCTCAGTATCTTTCTTTACCTTATTTATTATGAAGCTATTTCATCTGATATTAGTACCATTACTCTTGCTTTTCTCTGAATGCCATTTGCTTGAAATATTGTTTTCCACCCTTTTGCTTTGAGTCTATATTTGTCTTTGGAGCTGAGATGTGTCTCCTGGAGGCAGCATATGGTTGGATTTTGTTTTTTATCCATTTTTATTTATTTTATCCTTTGCCTTTTTACTGGTGAGTTCAATCCCTTTAAATTTAGGGTAATTACTGAAATGTGAGGTCTTCTTATAGCCATTTTATCTTTTGCTTTCTGGTAGCTTGGTATTGCCATTACTTCCTTGTCCTTGTGTTTCTGTTTTCTTTATTTTGGTTGGCTTTTGTGGGTTTTTCCTCTGGTTCTTCTTGTTTTATGTTATATACTTCAGTTCTGACTCCATGGTGTATGGTTACCATTACAAATATGAAAAAGATAGTTATATATATATATATACAGTTGTCCATTTTCTTCTGCATGTGCCTTATCTCCTTTCCCCTTTGTGAATTTGAATCTTTGAATCCTCCCCTTTTCAGTTATTGTTATCTCAATTTGTTTCTATGTATGCTGAATGTTCATTGCTATCTTGCTATAGCAATTCTCTTATTATTATTTAAGCTTATAATGTCCTGTTCTTAGTAAGGGTTACATTCCTCTGCTTCTATTTGCCTGATAGTCATTTTACTCCTAATCATGTACTTTTCTGTTGTTATTTTGTTTTAGGTGAACTGACCCTTTCAGAATTTTCTGTAGTGCAGGCCACATAGTGGAGAATTCCCTCAATTTTTGTATGTCTGAAAAGGTCTTAATTTCTCCTTCATGTTTAAAGGAGAGCTTAGCTGGATACATTATTTTAGGCTGGTAGTTCCTTTCACTTAATAGTTTAAATATTTGATTCCATTCCTTTCTGGCTTGTAAGGTCTGCACTGAGAAGTCCGATGATAATCTAATGGGTTTTACTTTATATGTTACCATTTTCTTCTCCTTGGCTGCCCTGAGAATTCTATCTTTGTCATTGATTTTTGATAACTTTAATACATTTGTCTTTGTGAAGGCCTTTTTGGGTTGAGATAATTGGGTGTTCTGTTGACTTCCTGAATTCCAAGTTCCAGCTCATTCCTTAGATTTGGGAAATTCATCCATTATTTGTCTGAAAATGCTTTCTAGTCCCTGCTCCTTTTTCTTGACTTCGATAATGCCTATTATTCTTACGTTTCCTTTCCTGATGGTATCAGCTAGTTCTTGTATTTCTCTTTCATTATTTTTCATTTTTTGGTTTCTCTCTTCTTCCTTCTGATATATTCCTAGATTTCTGTCTTCAATATCACTGATCCTTTCCTCCATTTGGTCTATTTTCCAAGCTTGCTATTTTATTTTCAACTCTTGCAGTGTGTTTTTCATCTCCGGAAGTTATATTTGGTTCTTTTTAAGGGTTTAGATCTCCTTGCTCTGCTCACCTAGCTGTTTTTGCAATTTCTGAAGTTGTTGCTATGACTCGTTTTGAAACTCACTGTTTTCAGAAGTACCATCCTGAATTCTCTGTCACTTGTTGCATATTTCTATGTCTGTAAGCTCATTTTCTGAATATTTTTCTCTTTCTTTCTGAGATGCCTTGTCACCTTTGTTGTTCATGGTATTTAATGGACTATTTCTCTGCCTGGGCATTAATGGAAGTGTATTCTGTTGTTTTTCTGGAAAGATTTGTTATATAAAGGTCTCTCTTTAGCCTGCTGCAAAGAAGATGCTTTTCTTTTGGGTTCGAGTAGGTGGCATCTAAGCCTCTTGGATCCCTGATTTATATAGAGCCTAGCATCTTTTGTTTTCTTGTAGATTTTAATCACACTCGCTACTCTCAGTTTTAGTCCCTGTCAGTGTTAGCAACAGTTTCGGTAGCGTTTGCTCAGATTCTCCTGGGGCTCCACAGTGATCGGTCTTAGAGGGTGCCAGGGAAGGGACTCTCTAGGTTGGGGGCTGAGGCTGCAGCTTAGCCTTGATTTTGCAACCTCTGCCAGTAAACATCATCTGTTGTTTCTCTGCTGTCCAGTTCCTCTTCTCTGCTCTCTGCCCTGATGACTGAGCCCTGCTGCCAGCTGTGTAGAAAAGTCCTAGCACTTCCAGACAGGGCTGATCAGGGAAGTCACTGCACCTTCACCCCTCCCCCTCCTCCTGCAAGTTGCTCTGACAGCTGCAGGAGGCCACTTCTTTATTTCTTGCAGTCCTCCTCCTGACACCCAGGGTTCTGACCTGTGGTAGCTTTTATGTGCAGATCGCCTGCTCAGGAATGCTGGAGTGAAGTTTGGGTGTTTTTTTGTTGAGTTTTAGATATTCAGCTTATTGTTGTTTCAAGGGGAGAGATCTGAGGACGTTTCTCACTCTGCCATGTTTTCCCAGAATTAATCTGCATCTTAAACATCACAATATTCTTAATCCTATTGCATTACAATCGTTTGCCTCACAAAGGTGAGCTCCATGACTATGGGGTAATAGCATCCCATTTCCTAACACTATGTTACGATTTACAAGACATCCCTTTAACTAATCCTGATCTCATCTTGTTGTTGATGGGCCATATTGTAAAAACAAAAAAGGAAATTACCATACTGGTTATGCTGTGAATACCCAATATGAACTACATGAGAGGGCAAGTCTCCTACCTGCTGGTTCAGCCCAAGGAGCAGAGCTCTGTGCCCTTACCAGAGCACACTAGTTATCAAAAGGACAAATTGTTAATATTTATATTAATAACTGTCATCAAATTGAGGCACACACAAAAAAATGAATCTGAGTATCGGGGAAATGCCCCACCTGACTTTCATGCAAAGACAGCAGCAACAGACTCTGTAAGGGTTGTGGCACATGTGGGTGAAATTCATTCTGCTTCTGCAAAAAATGTCGTCTTGTTGCCAGACTTGTCTCAGCCCCTTTCTTCCTGTTAAAACCTTCCATTTTGTATAGCTCTTCAGAACTCCTTTCTATCTGCTAGATGGGATGCTGCCCAATTTATGAATCATTGAATAAAGCCAATTTGATCTTTAAATTTACTCAGTTAAATTTTGGGGTTTTTTTAGCAAGACTTTAAGGGGGCTATAGTACTGACCCAGGTCAGAGATGATGATGGTCTGGACTAGAATATTGGCAGTGAGGCTGTAGGGAAGTAGACAGATCTGAGAGATGTAGGATAATAAAATCAAGTTCAAAGGCCTCAGAGAACCAGCTGGCCTATGACTTGAGCAGCCATGGCAAAGACTTCAGCTCTGACTCTAAGTGAAATGAAGAATCCTTTCAGGGTTTTGACTAGAGAGGCATGAGCTGATCTAACCACATTTTAAAAATGATCACTGGATGATCACATGTTGCAGATAGAAAGTAAGGACCAGGTTGGAAGCAGGGAGAACATTTAGGAGGCTATTGTAATTATATAGGGAGATAGTAATTAATGGCTTAGACCAAAGCGGTGGTGGTGGTGGTGGTGGTGGTGGTGGTAAAAAGTGATCATATGTGAATATGTTTTGAAGGTAGAGCCAACTGAATTGGCTGATGGATCAATCAGATGTGGGGGCTTGATGAAAATAGAGGTGTCAGGAATACCCCTAATAGTTTTGGCCTGAACAACTATGAGAATTAAATTGCCACTTTCTAAACTAAAATAAATCTGAGAGAGAAGGATTGGGGGAGCCTGTATTGAGAAATAGATTCAAGGTTTTGGTTTTGATATGTAAATTTTGAAATGCCAGTTAGTGATGTAAATAGAGACATCAAGTAGAAATTGAATCTACATGTGTATATTCAAGAAAAAAGATGAGGCTGAATGAATAATTTGCAAGGTGTAGTGTATTTAAATCCATGGGACCAGAGATCACCTAAGCCAATGATTCTTTACTGGGATGATCCACACTAGAGAAAATTTTGGAAATTCCAGGAACATTTTGGATGGGATCTGGGAGGATGTCATGAGGATTAGACTTAGGAGGCTTTAGTGAGTGGGGCCAGGGCTCCTGGACTCCCTACAGCACACAAGACAATCCTGCACAACAGAAATTCTCCCACATTTCACATGATTTTCAAATGTCCTGTCAGACATTCATTTGTTGAAAAATATATTTATTATTTATCTCAAACTAGAGCTTAAATCTGTTCTCCACATAAACACACAGCATTTTTGGTATGGTTTTAATATATACCTACATTCCCAGGAATGCCACTTCCATGTCATTGATGGAAGAAAGTGCTTTGTCTTGTTTGGAAAATTAACAACATGGCTGCTCACTGTATTTAAGATGCCAGTCTAGTTCTCTTGGATCATTCTGCATGTGCAGCTTTATCAGGTACGATGATTCTAGGAATGGCTATAAGCGTCTAATGATTACATTAGAGCTTCTGCTGAAGTTTTGCATAAATTTTACATGTTCAAATATATAATTGTATGCATTATTCTCCTCTTAGTCTCCTTGAATTACAGAAAATTAAATTTATTATTTTGAAAAGAAATGTATGTAGTTTGGAGTGAGAGGTAACCTGCATTTGCCGCTCCAAACTCGATCCACTCTCTGCTCATCTGCACCCTGCTTCCTGTCCTAGGGAACCAACTTTTATGAATGGCATTGCCCAGTGGCTTCTGGTTGGGTTCAGCCAAAGGGAGATACCACTCCTTCATCTTGACCCTTCAGGCCTATGGTTGGCAGACACTCCCTCTAGTACTCTCTCATTTCTTACTGGTTCTCTTAACTTTGACCACACTTTTGTCAACAATCCCTTCATTAAACTGGTCTCAGTTGGATTCAGCTTGAGTGTGCCATCTGTTTTCTGCCAGGCCCTAACTAATACAGTAGTTACATTATTTATGAATTTTACTTCAGGACAGTAAAGGGCAAGTTATAAAAGATTTGTTATAAAAAGAGGGTAAATACAGAATGTGGAATACTCCACAGAGCTATTGAACCAGTTTCTGCAATATATCAATGGTATGAGAAATAAAAAGATGAGGAGAACTACTGGACTTAAAAGATTGAAAGAGCACAACAACAAAATGTAATGTATACACCTTGTTTAGATCCAAATTTGAATAAACCCAGTGTAATAAGATGTATCTGAGATGTTAGGGAAGGTGTAATCATGCATCAGATATTAAATATTACCAAGGAACTATTTCAAATTTTGTCAGGTATGGTTATTACACTATGGCTATCTGAGAAACTGGCTCATGTCTTTAAGAAATGCATACAAAAGTATGTAGGAATAAAATGACATGATGTATAAGTGTGTATTTCCCTATTCTCTGTTTATGGAGGTAGATTTTCAGTCTCTGGGCTTTTCTCTGGGTCTGCATGTATGAACACATGGTGTCTGGGATTTGCTTTAAAATCGTTTTGCAAAAAAAGGAGTAGGGGGAAGAAGAAGGAGAAGAAAAATAGATGAAGCAAATGGGGAGAATATCGTTAATAGGTATATGGGAATATATTATACTGTTCTACTTTTGTTTTTATGTTTGAAATTCTTTATGATAAAACATTTAGAAAATAAGTTAAGTTAAATTAAAATGGGACATTGGATCTGATAGGAGCGTTAACCAAGGCAGGAAGTATAGACAAGGGGTCTAAGACTGGGTCCTGAGCCCTCCAGGTTTGGAAGGTGGGAGGAAAAGCTATTGAGAGAAGAAAACAAAGTGAGTTTTTAAGATCATTTGGGCTGCCGATGGGGCAAGAAAGCAGTCTACCGAAAACTGACCATTGGATTTAGTAACATGGAAGTCACTGACAAGAGCAGTTTTGGTGTAATGGTGGGGACAAAGCCTGACTAGATTAGAATCCAATCATCTCTCTCTATATATACTGTCTCTTTTCTCTGGTCCCTTTGCAACATTCTGTGTGGCTAGGGTAAGTGGATTGGAGTGGGTTTAATAGTGAATGGGTGTAGACAAAGTAGAAAGAGAATAGAGTCAAAATTTCAAGATGTTTTCCTATAAAGTTCATTAGAGAAAGGTGCTAGCTAGAAAAAAAAGTGTGAAATCACAGGAAGGATTTTGTTTGATTTTGTTTTTAAGATAGGAGATAGCATGACATGTTTGTAAGCTGCTAAGAATGAATCAGTAAATGCAAGAAAGAGAAGTAAAATAATTGTACAAAGAATGTGCTTGAATAAGGGAGTGAAGATGCTAGTGGGTAGGTTGATGTGAATATAGAGGTTCTCTTCTGATTGCTTTTCTAATGAAATAAACAAGATCATCAGTTGAGATTGAGGGTGGAAAAGAGGCTTCAGAGATTGGAGGAGACAGAGGACATGAAATAGTTGGTTAAGAGAGGGAGAAGAAATGGACTAAGGAAATGAGTGGCATTACAGGCCCATTTATAATGGAACTGGTCAATATCATTGCGTATTTTTCTCAACCATGTTGAGCCTGGGATTTGGATTTAAAAAGGAATATGTCCAGGAAAGATCTATAGAGGGAAGAGGGGGCAATAAAGTAATGATAATGAAGATTCCATGGACTCTAAGGTAGGTAGGTAGGCAAGGTGAAGGGCAATTAGCAGGTGGTAGGGTCAATGGGCTAGATGTTCTGAAGAAGTTGAAAAGTTATTGGGTTCAGGATAATGAAGAGCCAGAAAAGTAAATGGTAATGGTCAAAGAATGGGATGCTTAAAAATAATCAAAATACTAGCTTGAACCTGAAGATCAATGAAAATGTTTTTTGAATTAAGTATGTGGAGATCTCATAGAATTAATAACTGAATTTAACAAGATTGCTGATACAAGGTCAATATACTAAACAAATGTATTTCTATATACTATCAAGAAACAATTGAAAATTAAACTTACAAAACAATATTGTTTATAACTGCATGAAAAATAATAAATACCTAGGAATAAATCTATTTAAAGGTGTGTAAGACCTCAACATTGAAAATTACGACCTCAGAAAATGAACAGATAGATATTCCATGCTCATGAATAAAATATTAATTTTTTTCCAGATTGATAGGCTCAGTACAATCCAATCAAAACTCCAGCAAGCTCTGTGAGTGCGCTTATGCACGTGTGTGTGTGTGTGTGTGTGTGTGTGTGTGTAAGCTGACAAGCTGATTTTAAGATTTGTAATCAAAAGACCTAGAATATCTAAGAACTCTTGATGAAAAAAAAGTTGGAGGACTTATATCACCAGATTTCAAAATTTACTCTAAAGCTATAGTAATTAATACAGGATACTTTTGGAGCAACGATAAACAGATACCTCGAACAAAATAAAGAGTCCAGAAATAGGCCTATGCATATATATTCTCCTGATTTACAGCAAAGGTGTCATTATAATTAAATAGGGGAAGGATGACCTTTTAATAAGTGATGTGAGAACAATTAGATATGTGTGGAGAGAAATGGACATTGACCCTTAACTCAAACTACACACAAAAATTAATTCTAGATGAATCATAGACCACAATATAAAAACGTCAACAAACTTCAAAATAAAAACATAAGAGAAAATTTTTATATTGAGATAGGTAAAGATTTTTCAATCAGATCATAAAATGCACTCAACTGTAAAATATTGGTAAATTGTATTTAATGAAAATTAAAAACCTCTAGTCATTGAAAGATATCATTAAGAATGCAAATAGGCAAAATATAGACTGATAAATCATATCCAGAATTTACAAAAGATTCTCATGAATCTATAAGAAAAAGACAAACATTCAATTCAAAAAAGCAAAATCTTAAGCATTTCTCAAAAGAGAACATTTTAATGGCCAATAAACATATGAAAGAATGCTTAAAATAATATATTAAAAATGCAAATTAAAACCATGAAATAACTTTATACATTCAGCAGATGGGCTTTTTAAAAAAACTGTCATCATCAAGGGTTGCTGAGGATGTGGAGTAACTGGAACTCTCATATGTTATCATTTGGCAGTTTCTTATTAAGTCAAACATACACCTACACTATGATCCAACAATTTTACATTCAGACATACACCGAAGAAAGATTAATTTGTATGTTTATCAAGGGACTTGTACAGAAAGTACATAGCAGCTTTATTCATAATAGTCAAAAATTGGGCAAAATCCACATATCCATCAACAGAAGAATAAAACAATTTGCGATATGTTCATAAAATGGAATATTGCTAGCAATAATCAAAATGAAAAAAACTGCTAAGATAGAACAACACAGATGCATCTTAAAAACGTGCTAAGAGAAAGAAGCCAGACACAAAAGAATACATACTATATGGTTCTATACATAAGAAGTTCAAGAATAAGCAAAACTAATCTGTGGTGATAGAAATCAGAATACAGTAGTACCCCCTTATCTGAAATTTCTTCAGTTTCAGTTTCTCACAACCATAGTCAGAAAATATTAAGTGGAAAATTCCAGAAATAAATAATTCATAAGCATTAAATTGCATGCTGTTCTGAGTAGCGTGATAAAATCTTGAGCAATCCTGATTTATACCAGTAGGATGTGAATCATTTCTTTTTCCGTCCTATCCACACTATATACATTCCCTGCCTATTAATCACTTAGTAGCTATTCTGGTTATTGGATCAACTGTCACGGTATCACAGTGCTAGTAACCCCTATTTTACTTAATGCCCCAAAATGCAAGAGCAGTGATACTGACAATTCAGATATGACAAAGAGAAGCCATAAAGTGCTTTAAGTAAAAAGGTGAATATAGTACAATAAGATATTTTGAGAGTGAGAGAGACCATATTCACATAACCTTTATTACAGTATTTTGCTGTAATTGTTCTTTTATTATTTATTGTTGTTAATCTCCTACTGTGCCTGATTTATAAATTAAACTTTATCATAGACATGTATGTATAGGAAAAAACATTACATATAGGGTTTGGTACTATTCATGGTTTTGGACATCCACTGGGGATCTTGAAATATATCCACAGCAAATAAGGGGGTTTACTATAGTGGTTACCTCTGGTGGAATGGGTATTGATTAAAAGGAGCACAGGAAACCTTCCAAGAAGATGGACATGTTCTATATCTTGAACTGGGTGGAGGTTAAAATGGGTGTACAATTGTTTCTCTGTATTCTAGGGAGATTGGTTCCAGGACCCCCATGGATACCAAGATCTGAGGATGCTCAAGTCCCTCAAATAAAATAGTATAGCATTTGCATATAACCTATGAACATCCTCCTATATACTTTAAATAATCTCTAGATTACTTGTAATACCTAATACAATGTAAATGCTATTTAAATAGTTGTTATACTACATTACTTAGGGAACAATGACAAAAAAAGTCTACATGTTCAGTACAGACACAACCCTGTGACCACCATAGACCTAACTACATAACTACATGTCAGCAACAATGTAACTTTTTTTGAATATTTTTAATCTTCAGCTGGTTGAATCCACAGATGTGGAACCCACGGATATGGAGGGCCAACTGTATGCATATGGAAGTATTGAACTATTTGGTTAAGATTTGTACACTTTCCTATATGAAATTATACCTTACTAAAATAATTTAAAATAAGGAGTTTATTTTTTAATTACAAAAGTAAAATGAATTCATTCTTTTTACAGGAAATTAAAATAAGTGCAACTAGAAGAATGAAACCAAGGCTTGATTCTATTTCTGGGGACATGGGTCTGTCTTCAAGTTCCTGCAGGTATGAGATGGGACAGAGGGAAGGGGCATTTTGTGCCTTTGACAAAGAGCAGATCCAGAATCTGTGGAGGCAGCCATAAGAACATAGTTTCCATTTAAGATGAGGAAGATCTTTTTTACACCTTTCTCCAGAAATGAAATAGGCTGACTTGAACCATAATGAGTTGTCTGCCAGTGGCAGCGTGTGGGAGTAGATAGCTGCCAGCCACAAGGCAGGGATGTTGTAGAGGGCATCCAAGCATCAGGTAGGGTTAGATTAGACAACCTAGGTCTCTTCCCTTATGTCCTCAGCCACTGGGTCTCTTTGAGAAATAACAGGAAGTGGAACAGGTCCTCTTACACACTGCATTGTCCCCTGGTGTTGACATAAATGACCAAGCCCATCTTCTGGCAGCCATAGACTGCTGGGGAGCAAGCTCTGAAGTCTAGACTCTGGTGGAAGTGAAAAAGGAGGAAAAGACACAGGACAAGAGTATTAGTCCTTAAGAAACTGAAAATATGGTAAGAAACAAAAATAACTCTGAGTTTAGGAGTGAGACCCAGATTCCATCCTCTTTTGCCTCTGTGTACCTGTATAACTCCCTTGCCCTCTCCTGAGCTTGGGGGCTAGGGCGGTGGTTCCCCTGCCTTGCCTAATACAGACATCCTCTGAGGCTGCATGGGAGTCTGGAAGAGGAAGGTATTGGGATGAATGACTGTACTTTTAGGGAGAGACATTAGAGGCTCCAGGTCTCATTCCTCATTTCTTATAAACCACTAGAAGGGCAGATAGTCCTGCTCCCTCCCCTCTTTGCTAACCTTAGGTCACCCCAAGACATCCTAGACTCCCCCCAAGCCATGCAGATCATCTTGGAAAACTTTTGGGTGTGGTCCCAGTCCACCCAACCTAGGTTAGTGTCAACTGGATTTCTGCTAAACAGAGGGTAACTTCCTGGATGGTGAGCAATCAGAGCTTTCTCTGGGCTGGGCCTCTTTAGGGCCTCACCCCAGAAAGGGCCTTAGGCCATAAAATCAGAATTTCCTTGTTCGCCCTGGTGATTTGAGGCTCACCCTGCCCTACCCAGCTGCCCTGGAAGAAAGGGGGAAGCACTGGATCTAGTTCAAAACACTTTATCTGACTCTCTGCCTCATCTGTCATACCTCTTTCCTGCCTCCCCTCTTTGGGTTACAAATAAATGTAAGCAAGTAGGCAAATTCACAAATATAGAATCTGCAAATAATGAGGATCAACTGTATATTGTACTGACTGAGAGAGACTGGAGTAACCTCTGATTCTGCCTGGAAGAATCAAGGAAGACTCTCAAAGAGATGATAACACTTAGGCTGTAACCTGAAATACAGAGAGGTCCAGACAGGGGGCCTGTAACCAAAAACTAAGTCATGTGGTTTGATAAAGAACTACTTCTTTGTTTTTCTTAAGTATTCTGTTGATCTCATAAATGTGGTCATCTCTTTCACAACGTTGTAACTACACTAATACAGTAGCTACTAATCACATGTAACTAGTATGATTGAGAAACTAAATTTAAAGTTTTATTTAATTTTAATTATTTTAAATGTAAATTCAAATAGCCACATATAGTAGTGGTTTTGACTGATTGCAGTTTTGTATATATAAAGGGTATTGATTTTTGTCTATTAATTTTATACCCCATTTTCTTACTGAATTTTCTTGTTTATAATTGTTTTTCTGTTGATTAATTTGGTTTCTTTTGGAATACAAACATATCATTGACTAATAAAGATAATTTTACGTACTCCTTTCCAGTTTTAATTTTTCTTGTCTAATTGCATAGACTATGTTAAAAAGAAACAACAGACCCAAAATGGAGTCACTTGTGTAAGCCCCACCAAGACTTAATACTTAACCTAATTGCAGTTTTGGCCTCTCCCAAGAGTAGAATTTTAAGTCAATCAGTCTGGAATTTCCTGACAACACTCCAGAAGTAATCTATTAGGTAAGACCCCCTGCCTTTCTCTAAGGGAAGGTAACCTTGCCTGAAATAACCCACTTTTAACTTCCTTGTCCCACCTTCTTTCTGCCTATAAAACCCTTCTATTTTGTACACCTCCTTGGAGTGCTTTTCTGTTTATTAAATGGGGTGCTGCCTGATTCATGAATCATTCAATAAAGCCAATTCGTTCTTAAAATTTACTCGGTTGAATTTTTGTTCTTTAACAGCTAATACCTCCAGTTAAAGGTTATGTCGTCATAGTAGTGAAAGTGTGTATTCTTGTTCCTGACTTAGTGGAATTATTGTGTGATTCCTTCTTTCTTTATATGAAAATGATACAACCAGGTGACAAATGAGTTGTTCTGTCCCTCAAGCTTGCTGCTCCTCCTCTGGACCTCCCTGTATTACTAAGTTGAGGCATCATTCTGTTTCCCAAGTTAGAAATCTAGGCATCACCCTCATTTTTCTCTTTCTCTCCCACTCCCTGTTATTCAGGCCAACCAGCTGTCAAATCTGTCTTCTTTCCACTTCCACTGCCACTGCCCCAGTCTGGTACTTTTCATTGCCTAGGAACATTGTAAGAGCAGCCTCTACTCAGTCATCCTGCTCCTACTTTCACTTCCTTCAGTCCTTTCTCCACAAAGCATATGATATGGTCTTGCTAAACTATTTGTTGATGTGAGAACATCCAAACAATTTTTAATCAGAATTTATTTGAGTCAAAGTGACGACATCTGCCGGGAAGCAAGGTCCCACATGCTCCGAAGAATGAGTTTTGCAGTTCTTTTATACATTTGGAATTAAGGAGAGAACCAAAGAAGATTACATGACCTGGGAGAAAGTAATGTGGAGATTACAGATAATTAAGGTTACGTGCTCCCTTGAGGGTGGTTATGGCTTCCAAAGGTCTGAAAAAAAGAATTGCTCTGGCATTTCAAAGATGTGTTACCTCTTTGCACAAGAACAATGGATAGGGCTTGCTAAAGGCAAAGTTTAATCTGGGATCCCACCATGACTTGCTTAGTTAGGAATTTTATGATCAGATCACCCTGTGCGGTTATGTTCAGTCAGGTTTATTTCCAAGCCCCTGTTTTCATTCACATCTTGATCAGGCATATGTCTCTCCTACTTAAAACTCATCAATGGCTTCTCTCTGCTCTTAGGATAAAGATCAAAATGCTTAACATGGCCCACAAAGCCCTGCACCATCTGTCTTTGCCTTCATTTTTTTTAAAAAATGTAAATCACGTTTCTATTTAAATCTTTTCAATGGCTTTCGGCTGTTCTCAGAATAAAATTCAAACTCTCTTTATGGGCCTCAAGGCTAAAGATGATCTGGTTCCTATATACCTCTCCAAATTCACCTCACACCACCTGCCCTCTTGTTCACTACACTGGCCACAGTTTTCTTTTAGTACTTGAAATGTACCAAGCTCTTTTCTATCTCTATATCTTTGCACTAGCTGTCTCTTCTACCTGCACTGCTTTCCTGGATGTTCTTCAAATGTCTGCTAATTCTCCTCTTTTGTGATTCAAGACAAATGTCACTTTCTCTGAACATTTTGTCAATTTAAAATATTCTCCACACAAGTGTCCTCTATTACATCACCCTACTTCTTTCTTTCATGGTGCTTATTACAATCTGAAATTATTTATATGTCCCTTTATTTGTCATTGATCACCACTGACAATGTAAGTTCCATTTTGTTCACTACTGTTATCCTCAGAGTCTAGCTGGTGCATGACACATAGTAGGCCCATTTGTTCGATAAATGGAGTCAATATCATTAAGCCAGTCAATGACACATCTGGAATTCCTTCTTTGCAATGTTCAAAAATGTTGCCCCTTCCTTCCAGCAGGTGGAGCCAAAGCCACATCTGGTCCTTAGCAGAGATTTGGTGGGGAAGGGTGGGGAGGATTTGCTGAGGGGATCAGGACTGAGGAAAGACTGGGAGGCAGGGTTTTTGTAGTAATGCTGTATCCAAGCAAGCATAGAGGGAAGTCAGAATGGCACTACTCCCAAAGGATGGGTAGATATGGGATGTCCCGAAGAAACCTGGAATAGCCAAAGACCCAAGGAATTTCTGGGATCCCAGACTACTTTCCCACTTCCCCCTCCTGTACCAACCCCAACCCATCCCCCAATCAGCAAGGGGTGTTTGAAAAGGAAAGCAATTTTCCATGGGCATGAAACTAGAGGTGAGGATTTTCGATTCCAAATCTCTATTGTCCATCTGGGGAAAACTGAGGCCAAGAGAGAAGCATCATAGTGGGTCATTAGGAATTGAGTCTGGCACACAAAGGCCTCTGGTCATAGCTCATGTTTATTCAGTTTCACAAGCCCCACCCCATCCACCATACCTGGCCACTCGGTGTGGGAGACCACAATGAAGGGGGCAGGGACTCCCAGAGCTGCCCCAAGGGGTAGAGGGCAGGAATGGCTTTAGGGAGGCATGCTGGAGCCAAGACACATTAGACTGATGTCTGCCAGTGGAGCCAGAGGCCAGAGATGTATTCCAGGGCTAGACAGGTGGCCTGCAAAAAGGGCTGCTTCTAGATCTAGACTTCTTCCTGAAGGTAATAGGGACTCACAGAAGGGCTTCTAAACAGGAGAGCCACTTAGTTGTTCTTGATAGTTTACAGAAAGAAAATTAGATCAAAGACAAAAACCAGTGAGGATGCTGGTATAATTATCCAGGCGAGAAAAGATGAAACCTGATAAATGTAGGCATGGGAAAGAAACAAGCTTAAGTGGTTTAGGAAATTAAAAAAATTTTTTAAGAAATAGGACTTGGTAGTTATAATTGACGAATTGAATCAATATTCATTAAGTGCCTATTAGTAACACTTTATAAATTTTAAAAAGTGGTTTGACAGGACTTCATTATCAAAAAATGGAGCCTCACACCCAAAGTCAAAACCAAGCCTAAATAGTCTAAGTGCTTCTCTTCTCTGAGCCTCATTTATTCATCTATAACTTAAAGAGGTTGGACTGGTAACTTCTGATCCTGACTGCTTTTTTGGAGCTTGGCTTAAGTGTATGAAACCCAGCAAATAACAGGCATAGGCTCCTACTGGCCTGTGAGAGCCAAATATTAACTTTTCAGGAATTTTATAAGATAGTACTGTTGGTAACTTGAAACTAGCTATAGTGGAAATATTTACACCATGGAAATAGGCAAATGCTACAAACTAGGCCTTCTTCCCTCTGCCCCCTGCCACCATCCTCCACTCCAGAGATGGTTTTCACCAGCACACTAGTGAGATGAGACCCCTCTTCAACTGACACTCAATGCACACCCAGCCAGATACATTTTCACCCTTTAACACTGTTATTAACAGTTGTGGAAAAAGAATCACAGGTCTCTAGGACCCCACAGGGCCCCAGTCCCAAAGAATCTGCCCCAGCACAGCTAGCCCCACATACTCAGGCACGCATGGAGTGGGAAGCACAACGTTCCAGGCAGATCAAATATCTGTCTGACAGTAGGTTGGTCATTCTCAGACACAGGCTAGTGGAGGCTGGTGGTTAACATACTGGAGTCTCACCAACTTGAGATGGAGTCTCATATCCTCAGATCTAGATGCAGCTGTTCTTGCAAGCCACATGCCTGGCCCTGGAATATACCTCTGGCCTCTAGCCCCACTGGCAGACATTGGTCCAATGCGTCTTGGCTCCAGCATACCTCTCTAAAGTTATTCCTGCCCCCTTTCCCCGTGGGGCAGCTCCACTTAGGTCACTCTTGGCTGTGTGATGTTAGCAAAGTTGTTCTTGACACTAAAGCTCAGTTTCCTCACCTTTAAAATGGGGACAAGTTCTGAGTTAGCCAAATGGTTTCTAGAATTAGGTAAGAATACCAGCAAAGTGAATGTAAAGCCTCCACACCCTGCCTGGTAGAAGTAGGTGTTTAGTAAATGTTAACGAATGCTGTTATCACACCTCCAGATATGTTCTGCCCAGCCAGGGCCCCTTTGGCTCAGTGCTCCCTCTCACTACCTGAATTTTTGCACAGAAGGGCTCAGTGAGTGGTGAAGGACAAAGACAGAAACAGGCAGCTTCATTTTCTAACTTTTATGAAAATTAATAACATTAATAACTCACAGACATATATATATATATATATACACACACACATGGCTATGTACAGTCATTAAGTTATTAATTAGTCTCCATATAAAATGTTTCTACATTAGTGTTCCGGGCTAGGCCCCATCAGTCCTTGGCATATTCACAGTAGCGGTCCCAGGGCTTGGCCCCATGGGCTGGGAGAGAGGAGGCAGGAGGCTGTAGGAATAGCCCACCCCAAGGTGGGCACAGTTGTTATCATGGGCTGTTTACTTTCAAGTCTTTGGCTCCCTTCCTGGCACCTGGAGATCAGCTGTTCAGTGAGCGGGCAAGCAGGCCTGGATTTCTTGTATGGCCTAGTGATGCATGCCCTATGCATGGTGGCTTCAGGTAACACAGCAGGTCCTAGAGGATGCTGGCCAGCTCTGTAGAGTCTGTGTCAGAGCAACCCGAGCTGCTGGCCTCTTCCCTGCAAGAACCAGAGGAGATGAATTGGAAGAAGCACACTTACCCTTACCCTTACCCTGCCCCCACCTGCCTCATTCTTCAGGGATCTTGGCTCTGCAGTCTTAGCCAGCTGTTAGCAAACCACAGGCCACACATAGTTTACTCACTCCTACTCTCAGCCCAGAAACTGCTGGTTGGTCCGTTCACTGTCCTTACTGCCCACAAGACATCACAAGCCCCAGGACTACGCTCTGGCTTGGGCTGGCTGATGGGCTGGCATGACTCATTCCACCCTGCCCTCTAGTCTCCTGAAAGGCAGGGCTCAGGCCACATCTGAGGTCCTGTGTGCCAGTAGAGCCATGAAGAGTGCAGGCTGTGGAGTCAGAATGCCAGGGTTCGAACCCAGCTCTATCCTTTATCAACTGAGCCAGTCACTCTTCCTAGTTAAGCCTGTTTCTTCATCTGCAGAGTGGGAATCATAGGACCCTGTGACACCTAAGGTTGTTGGAAGACTACAGGAAATCATTAATGCACATTCTCTAAAACGTAAATTCCTTGAGCAGGGATTTTTGCTTCATTCACTAGAGCAATATATCCCCAACAGTAGGCTTCCAATAAGCATTTGTTGAATGAATAAATGAAAGACCAATTGGTACAGTGCCTGACATGCAGCTAAGTGTTCAAGAAATGTAAGCCGCCACTATTATAAATCAGCAAAGGGAAAGGGCAGAGGAGGAGCCATCAAGGGAAGATGTATGGGAGGAAAGTTGACATGGCCACTGGAAGTACAAGCTGAGGTCTTAGAATGGATGATGCTTCTTCCCCACCTCCCTGTCCCTTTCTCACTCTCACCTCAGAGCCTGCAGTGCCTTCTTGTTCTGCCGCCGCTTCTCCTCATCAATGGGGTACAGTTTGAAGAGCAGCAGGCCTAGCAGGATGAGGACTATAGGAGCCATTGTCACCAGCATCTTCAGCGTAAACTTGACACGTGCTGGCTGGGAGCAGCCACGGGTCTTGTACCCAGCAAAGCTGTGAGACACAATGGGAAGAGGAGTGGTGAGAATAGGGTACCTGGGGCCTGTACCTACCCAGCACTTCCCCACACCCCTACCCCACTCACTCAAGACTGAGAGTAGAGATGCCCAGTGAGACTCCAGAGGCAAACTTGGTGAAAAAAACATAGAAGGAGAAGAAGATGGGCTCAGTTCCATGGGAGTGGGGCTGCTTCAAGTGGAAATCATCAATGACGTCAGGCAGCATGGACCTGTACAGAGTGGTGGCAACCATGAGAACCCACCCACCTAACAACCCCAGGTCCCGATAGCTCATCTGGCACCCATGTCAATAAGAAGAGGTGGCCCTCTGGGAGTCTGCAGCCCCATGGTATACATCTTAGTGAGGAGATGGCAAATTCATATGAATAAGAAAAGAAGGTTCCTTCCTCCATAATAAAGTAGCCCCACTTTAGGTGCGTAGCTGGGCGAGCAGAGTACAGACTGGATTTAAGCCCCCATTTCCCACCCCGATTAGATATCCTTACAATTTACAGCCTGTACAACTGTATAGGGAAGACCTACCCCACCTGCCATCTACAGAATGGCCTGCAAGAGAATTCTCCCCAAGGAGCTTCAGGAGTGGGGGGTAGGAGACTGATGAACATACCCAGTGTGCCTATATACCTACCAGGGTAGTAAGAAGGCGGCTGCTACGCTGATGCCAGCTGCCACGGCTACCACGTATGTGACAATCAGGTTACTCTCCCTTAGGGCCACCAAGATGAGAAATGGCACTGCTGACTAGGGGAGGGGTGCGGGAAGATGAGACAGCTGGGAGACTTCCACCAGCAACCTCCAGCCCAGCCCAGGTGCTACCCCTTCAGCTCCACTCACTGAGATCCCAATGTATACAGCCGTTTTCTTGCCAAACCGAGTTAGGAACCACTGCCAGACGGGAATGGTGAATGTGGCTGAAAGCTATGGATGGAAAAAGCGGGTGAGGAAGATGAGTTAGACCCACTGAAGCCCTCCTGCCCTTTCTAAGACCCCAAAGGTCTCCCAGCCCTGCCTGAGAGCAGCAGAAGATATCATCTGGTCAGTGGTAAATTGACAGGCACCTTTGATGACTCCTAAGCGAGGCTAAGAGCAGGCCCCAATCTCATCTGCCTTTCCTGAGCACAACTGAGCCAAAGTTCTAAAGTTCCTGGCCTCCACCCCTTCACTCTTGCTATGCTCTCCACTTGAACATCTAACCCCAAACTCTTTCACTTTTTCCTCCCAGTGTTACTGAGATATAACTGACATGTAACATTATATTAATTTAAGGGTACAACATAATGACTTGATATATGTACCCAAACTCTTTTCACAGTCCTACCTAAGCACTGTAGGTCAGACCCAACCAAATATTCAGAGAAACCTCCCTCATGCCTTCATAACCTTGAGTCAGTCTGGGAAACATCCTTTGACTCTCCAAAAATCCATCCCACATCCTATGCCACTTCAGCCCAGGCTTCCCTCCCACCCTTGGGGCCCCCCACGCACCATGATGGCCAAGAGCAGATTCTGGAATTCGTTGCGGAAGCCCAAGGTGTAGGTACAAAATAAAGCGAAGTTCCCTTCCACCAGCTGGGGGAAAGGATGGGGAGGGGAAAGGAAACACAAGGAAAGATGTGATGTTCGGGCTGAGCCTCCCTTCCTAAAACATTCTCCATGCTCCAGAGACCTCAGATTACCCACCCTCCCGGCTCTACCTGTCATATCCCAAGTCCTCAGCTTACCCCCTCCCAGTGCACAGCATCCCCAGGCTGAGCACGTCAGGCCCCCCACTCACCATGAAAGCCAGGGAGGTGAAGAGGAAGCCAGCAATAAGCTTGATATATGGGCCGTGGCTCATGACCAGCCGGAGGCCCCGAAAGAAGGACATCTGCTCAGCCTGCTGAGTCTCATAGGGTTCTGAGAGCCAGAGGAGACAGTAAAGAAAGAGCAGAAACCCCTCCTAAAGCCTGAGGTCTAGGCAGAGGGACAAAGCCACACTGTGTTAGGACTGCACCCCTGCCCCCAAGGAGCTTCTTACCTCTCTGCTCTCGCACACCCAGGACCAGGATAACAGCACAGATGACATAGATGGAGGCAATGACCCCTGCTGCCAGCAGGTATGCATTTTGCTGTAAAAGGGGGATTATAGGCAACAGACATTCAATCTGATCTCATCTCAACTCCTAGCAGTTCCATTCAATGATCTTGAATCAGTCCCTTCTACTCTTGGGCCTCACTATCTCCATCTATGAAATGGGAGAATCATTGGGAGAATCATCCTGGGCCTACTACTATTTTCTAAGGCTGGGCAAAGTCTAGTGGAACAAAATGTCAAGAAGCTGGGCTGTGGAATCTGAAAGCCCACAGATCAGATCTCCCCAAATCTAGTTTCTCCAACTCACTAGCTCTGTCATCCTAGGCAAATTATTTAGCCTCTGTATGCTTCAGTTTCTTTATCTGCAAAGTGGGCATAACATTAACAGTTTGTATATCAAATGCCCAACAATTAACAAACACTAGCTATTATTACTATTTTGAGGATGACTGCAAACCACCCCATCATTCCTCATCTCCCCAAACCCTTGCCCTTCCAGAGGCCTCACCGTTCCTCTGAGTGAAGTAGAGCTGTGTGTACGATTGGCACCTTCTGAGGCTGCTTCTGAACCATTGGGAACCTGGAGACAAGGCGTATCCGCTTGGCCTACAATTTGCCCCTGGATTGCTGTTCCCAGCACTGTGCCCAATACCTCCACAGTCATCCCTGAACAGTGAAAAGAAGGTCCTATGAAGGGGGACCCACAGCTTGTGGGCCCCCAAGGGGGAAATTCAGATGGATAGAAGGCCAGTTCTAGCCCCAGGTGATGGGAGCAACTCCAGGTAGGGTGAGTATAGGGTGGTGGGACAGAAGGCACCTTGGCCTAAACTCATGGCCTTGCTCTGTATGACCTCTGGCTAGTTCCTGCACTTCTCTGGTCTCACTAGAGCAATAAGGGGATAGAGTTATTTTTAAGATGGTTTCACACCCACTCCCAGCAAGGGAAAAAATGTGGCAGAAGGGTCAGGGGGCAGGGGACCCAGGGTTCCTGGTAGGTGGGATCAGCAGGTTGGGGGAAAACTTACGATAGGCAGTGGCTGAATCCCGCTCACTCTGCTCTGTGCTGATGAACATGGTGAGAGCTGAGTAGGGAACGTGGAAACACTGGTATGGAAGAGAGGCCCTCGGCCAGTCAGATGATGGACAAACAGATATGGCTTCAGGTACCAACCCTAAAGGCCCCAGGGACTGCCCCCACCCCTGCCCTGACACCCAGGTGCCCACACTCACTGTGACCAGTGTCTCAAAGAGGCAATAGAAAAGCAGGTACCACAGGGCCTGGCCCTGTGGGAAGTCAGGCACGAACCAGATGAGGAAGTAGGCAATGATGGCCAAGGGTGTGGAGAAGATAATCCTGCGGAAGCAGAGGATATATATTATATATATTATGCAGCCTTAAAAAGGAATGAAATTCTGACACGTGCTACAATACAGATAAACCTTGAAGACATCATGCTAAGTAAAATCAGCCAGACACAAAAGGACAAATGCTGTATGATTCTACTTATATAAGGTATCTAAGAGTAGTTAAATTCATAGAGACAGAATGTAGGATAGAGGTTGCCAGGAGCTGGAGGGAGGGAGGAATGGGAGTCATTGTTTAATGAGTATAAAATTTTAGTTTGGAAAGATGTAGAGATGGATGCTTCTGAATAGTCACACAACAATGTAAAAGTACTAAATACTATTGAATTGTACATTTAAAAATGGTTAAAATGGTAAATTGTATGTGTATGTTACCACAATAAAAATCATGTGAACATTAATAAGGTGATTAATTGTTATGGGTTAAAGAAATCTAAAGCAGGCTAAATGGGAATTAGGAGTATGGGGGTACAACCAGGTAGACAGGGTAGCCTTCATTGAGAGAGTGACATCTGTGACATCTGACTTGAATGAGAGGGAGTTGGCCTTTCAGACACCTGAGGCAAGAGTGTGCTGGCCAAGGGGAACAGTTAGTACAAACATCTTCAGGCAGGAGATACACCTAACAGGTATAAAGAATAGGAAGGAGGCCATGGGGCTGGAGTGGAGCGAGCATGGGAGATGAAATTAGGAGATGAGGTTGGAGAAGAAATGGGATACCAGGTCGGGTAGAGCCTTATAGTCCAGCATAAGAACTCTGGTTCTATTTCCTAGGGTAGAAGTAGTTTTTAGACTTAGATTTGTTGATAATGTAGAACAGTGCTTGGAACACAGTTAAGTGTTTGCTGTGGTTATCACACCAGGAGAGCTCAGGGGTAGAGTACAGGCCCACAGCTAGCGGGATTCTAAGAGCCCTAGACTTGGAATCTGACCTCAGATTCAACCCTGCTGTATCTCGGCCTCCCTGTGTGACCCTGCTGACACACTGCCTCTCACCAGGTAGCCTTGAGAACTCCAGGGAAAGTGTCTGTCAAAGTCTTCCTAGTCCAAAGGAAGGATTTAAATGCTGGCTGAGGGCAGATCTGGTCTAAAGCCTGGGAGGAGAGTAAGCCATAAGGCTCATGAACCCAGAAAGGCCCAGCCTCTTCCTACATTGACAGAAAGGGTGCTGGGTCCCAGACCTGAGAAGGGGCCCAAGCACTAACTGTGGTATAAATGAGATGAAGTCACATATACTACATGGCAGCCCCTCAGCTCACAAGTGGTCCAGTGTGCCCTCAAACAAAAGGGTGGTGGTGCCACTCAAGAGGTATCACCAGGAGTTAGCACCCAGACAGGTAAGGACACATACTAAACCAGAATCAGTCTGAAGGGCCTCAGTAACTTCACCAAGCCTGCTGCCACACCTGCCCAGGGAGAGGTCACAGGTAAAGACTTTCCTGATTTCTCTCTCTGACCTCCAGGGAGGGAAAGTATCCACGTGTCTACTCAGAGAACAAGGGCGTCAGCCTTCCTCAAACACTCCATCCTCTTCTCCTAGGCAGCTGAGCAGCTGATGAGGAACCAAATGTGACTTACTGAGAGGAACGTGCTGTTGCAGCATCAGGCTGGCCAGAGCGGCTCCCTCCCATTGGCTGGGCCTCATGAGGAGATGTGGCAGCAGAGCCCCGCCTCCCACCAGCTGCCAGAGAGGCGGGTACAGGGCCCGGCTTCAGTGGTGGCTTCAGCCCTTGGGAGTCCCAAGCAGCCTGCCCAGGTAAGGCAGGCTGTCCTGCCTCCTGACCCTGAAGCCTGGATCAAAGGCCCCGACCTGGGCCTTAGCCAGGGGCTGGGAAGATTGTGATGCATACAGGGCCTCGTGGGAAAGGAAGCTAGGAGTGGGGGTGTGGAGGTTGTTGGAAGAACTTTGAAGGCCGGAGACCAGGTATGGGCACCCCTGGGGCAGGAAGGCGCCCACTTGAGCCTGCATGGGCTGGAGATGAAAGGAGTATGTCCCCACCACCACCACCAAGCAGGATGTCCTGGAGGGAACTAAAGCTCCGGCCTGTCAGCCTGTCCTGTGTGTCTCCCTTTGCTGTCTGATCTGTAGCACCACCTCCCCCAACCTTGAGATAGCCTGAGACTATAGGCTTTGTACCAAGGGTCCAGAGGTTATAGGTCTGATATCTCATTCTTGGAGCCAATAGGAGCCACTCTGAAGGCCTGCCAAATTATATATTACTTAACATGTGCCAGGCACTGTTTACTTTATGTATAAAAAAGATGTAATCTTCACCACAGCTCTATGAGATACACATATTATTATCCCCATTTCACAGATGAAGAAACATGATGCTCAGAGGTGTTAAGTGACCTGTCCAAGGTTGCACAGCTGTTAGTGGGGAAGCTGGTATTCAAACTGAGGCATGCTGGCTTTAGACTATAACCTTTCAACCTCTACACAGTACTGCCTCTGCCATTATCGGAAGTGACTGAGTGAGAGAAGTTAGAATTCCCGCTTCACGGAAGAGAATGTACCTTGGCCAGGAAAGCTGCTCAATCTAACGATTTGGCCTGTCTAGGAATGAACTGGCAGGGCATCCCCCAGCACTGTTCCTGAGGCAGCTGAGGCCTCAGCTGGGATTTCAACACTCAGGTTTTTTGCGTCAATCATCCCCTGGCATGTGACAAATGAGATGGAAAAACCAAAAGGTAGTAGGCAAAAACAATAAGCCCTGACTTCTCCAACCTAGAAGAGCATCTTCTACTCACCAGGGCATAAGGCGGCCCAGCCGGGTCCAGGAGGATTTGCTAATGCAGAAGCCCACCAGGGGGTCTGTGAAGGCATCCCAAGCTCGGCCCACAAATAGGATGATGGAGGCAGAGAACGGGTCTACCTGGAATGGGGAACAGGCACCTCAGCCCAACAAAAACATGCACTCCCTCCCCACCCCAGCAAGGTCCCTGGCAGCCTGTGCTCCTCCCAGGCCTTAAATATCTTCCCTTGCCTTGTTAATATGACAAAAATAGTTATCTGATAGCAGAAGCATTGTGTGCCTCCATAGAAACTTTCTCAGATCTGTTCCTTTGTATCCTCCCCTTCACTGTCCTTGAAAACACTCCCCTCAGTTAGAATGAATGGAGTCATTTCTTTGCCTCCCTTTCACAGCCCCAAGCCCCCAACCACCTGATACCAGAATTAGCATTTGCTGGGTGACCACAGCAGACCTCAGTTTCCCCATCTGTATAATGGGAATTATGATTCCTCTCCTAACAGTACTGAAGTTATGATCCTTATAGGGTCAAACTCTATCTTGGATGTATAAAAAGAAATCTATATATGCTTTAAAAAAGCGGCCTGTCACTACCCACTCAAGCTATCCCTCTCCCCAAACCTTCTAAGCCTGAATAGACAGCTTCTCTGGACTCTTTCTGATCCGTCAAGACCCTACCATCGCTATTGCTCAGGCAGCCACTCACATGTAGCATTCTCCCTAACTTGACTTTTCTAACTCTAACACTCACTACCATGCAGTTTTACACTTTAGTTGCAGGCTCCTTATATTTGCACCCCACTCAGAGCCCAAAACATGAAAGTTGCTTAAAAACTAGCTGCTGAATGATGCCATTCATCCTTTCCAGGGCTCAGTGTTCCCCACCTATAAATGGATATAACTAAGGTGCCCTGCTTGCAAAGCATCTCTGTCAATGCTATATAGAAAAGATGGCCAGTGTGTGAGCCCTGAGGGCTGTGGCTGTTCAGCTTCCCACTCTCTCGTTCAGACAAGGTGAATTCTCAGGATGCCAGGCTGCCAGCCAAAGCTTCTCAAAGCTTTGAAGAAGAAGGAGCCCTGCTTCACTCTAAGTACCCCTCCCAGTCAAAAACTGTATGCTGGGGCACCCTAACTCAGCCCAGCACTTGAGGCCCCCCCTGACATGCCTCTGCTTCTCAGGTAAAAATGAGATGCACCTCATCCACATGCCTGGCAACATCCACCAACCCCGGAACTGAGCCAGCTGATTGCTGTCCAGCTGCGGACATGGTGTGCCAGTCTCTTCTAAGAACAGCATCACCAGTAGGCTCCATTTTCCCTCACACCACTGCCTACCCCTCCAGATTCTGTTGCTCTTGCCAGGCAAGAAGGAGTTGCCTGACCTTGCCAGCTAAGATTCCTGTAGTGAATAGACTCCCCTTCTGGATACTTTCCAAAGTCATCTTTTTCCCATCCATTGTGACTCTGAGAGACAGAAAAGTAGGGATTTCCAGTCCCATTTTACAGATGGGAAAAATAAATAAAGCTACCTAGTCTTTGCTACCTGAGGATGCTTCAGGAGCCCCAGCAGGCTCAGTCCACTCACCTGAGCCACATCCAACAGGTAGATCTGCAGGAAGAACCCTAGGGCACAGCCCGTCACCTGGTAGGGTGCCCCCCCAACTGCATAGCAAAGCTTGTTCCAAATGGACAACTGTTGTTTCTTCTTTGGTTCCTTCTGGAAAGAAGAGAAAAAGCTGAAAAGAGACCCAAGATTCTGGACTCCACCCTAGAAGTTTCCAGAGGCAGGACCATCTCTCCAGCCAACTCTGCCAGGAGGAACAAGTCTGCCTTGCCTTGTTCCCACCCAAAGAGATAGAACTTCACAAGAAAGGTATTATTCTTTGTTCTTAGGAACCTGAGAAAAAGGAATCCATACTGAGGAAGTTGCCCCTAAGCTACCCCACCCCACCCCCAGATTCTTATCAGCCCACCACCCTTAGAAACTCCTCCCAAGGCCTCAGCCATGCTCCTTTCCAAGCTGGATGGGGAGCATGCCCCAGCAACAGACCTGTCCCCACCTGGCACTAACTGCCACAACTTGAAAATCCTCTTGCTGCCAAGAGCTGCCTAAGCCCAGCCCCAGGTCCTGCACTAGTTCAGAGGCCAGGACCCACCTGCCTACTGAGTGAGGGCTCGAGAGCTGTAAAGGCCAGGGGCCGGCTGGCTGCAGGCACAGCTGTTCCTTCTGTCTGTCCCAGAGCGTCCCTAGCCCCTGTAAGGCAGCCAGAGCTTTAGGCAAACTCAGGAGCTGTCCCACTCTCTCTCAGCTCCTAGGGGACCTTGGAGAGGGGAGGAAAGGCCTCTAGGTGCAGGGATGGGCTCTCTCTGGGTGGGGCATTAGGGAGATTGAGGTTGCCCAGGGAAAGCAGAGATTACTCATACATGGTAGCAACTTAATTGCTCACCGGGGCTCCTTCCAAGGATCGGTTAATTAGATTAAAAGGAAAAGGCAGTCACCTCCCAGGCAGAAATCTATTTCCTAGGATCCCTCTCTGGGGCCACCTGATTTCATTCGGTTTTTCATTAAGTCCAGGGAGCAGGGGATGGCACCGAAGGTGAAGACGCACAGGCATGAGCCCCAGCTCCCACACACTAACGCCTAAGGAACGCGGCTCCTTTAAGAGCAGAGCCCCGTTCTTATGAATGAACTTGAATGGCCCTCACACAGAGTTGAGGTTCAAGGGTAGGCATGAGGGTTTGGGGCCTAAGGGATGGGAGATGGGGAACCAAGGAGCGTTTCCGAGATTTCTGGGGTCTCTCGGGCTTCTAAGCCGCTCGTCACAGAAGGACGAAAAGCATCCAGGCTGAGCTGGGCACCACGTGGAGTTACCGGCCAGGCGGCTCCGCACCGCGGAGATGCCGGCCGGGCGCGGCGGCAAAGGCGGGCAAAAGGAGGCGCCGGCGTCCACAAACTTTCTCCATCACCCCCGGCCGCCTGGGCACCTCTGGGCTCTCTCCTGCTCCTGGGGCCCCCTGTCCTCGGGTAGCCTGCGGTGTCCTAGAGCCACGCTTACCCGTCGACTCCGCCATCAGCCTGTCCCCGCCCCTTGCCCTCCACCCGGGATGCCGGGCTCTCACCATCATCACCTGGGCCGGACGTTCACCAGCTTGAAGGACGCCTGTGGGCAGCAGCCCCGCCGCGGAGCCGCTCTCGGCACCCTCTCCTTTGGCCATGACCCGCGGGCCACGCCCCCTGGAACCGGGACGCCGGGATGCTCCCCTGCCCTGCCGGCCTCCACCCCGCCCGGGCTGCGGCTGTAGCCGGCACCGCCGCTGCCGCCACGGTCCCTCGAACTAGTAAAGCCCACAGGCCGGCGGGTGAGGCGCACACTCCCCGGCTCGCCCTCTTACTCCCCTTAAAGTTGCGCCTCGCCCTTTCGGACCCAGCCAATCCCGGAGCGCCGCTGCCTCACCTCGAGCCAATCAGCGCGCCCGCAGCGCCTCCAGCTGGTTCAGCGCGCCCCGAGCCTCTTTCCCTTTTGAGCCCGGATCCCGCATCCGGACGCTTTAGCTCCATGCAACCTGTTAGAGGGCTGGGAGACCCACCTGACACGAGCAAACTGAAGCCCGAGGCTGAAAGAGACCTTCCCGTGGGCTCCCAGAGTGAGTATTCCCTGGGTCCAGCTCACATCCCATGACTTCTGACACCCAAGCCTAAGAAAAGTAGGGGCTCAGAAGCCCACTTCCCCCTTTAATATCTGGAATCAGACTGAGTCTCCGTCTCCTCCAAACCTGGAGAATGTAGCAGTGGCATTTCCTTACCGATTGCCCTCTATGATCCCCCAAGACTGACTATTTCCTCTTCCTGCCGTTGGCATCTTTGAGGCCCTCAGGGATGGGGGAGAAAGATATTGCTACTCCTGACAGCAGGAAGCTCCCAAGTTGTGGAAAGCAGAGGGACCACAGGCGCTAGCACTCTATGATGATAACAGCAGACTTTTATGGAGAGCTTCCTCCATGTGCAACATTCAGCCCTCACAACCATCAAATGAGGGTGGTACTATTATTATCCCCGTTTTACAGCTGAGAAAAGGGAGGCTCACAGATGTGGCAGAGCCGGGCCTGGAAGGCTTTGTTCCATCCCAAAGCCTTCCCTCTTAACAGCCCTGCTCTGTCTCTCTCAGCAAAAATTACCAGAAGATTGATTGGGTCTCCCCAACAAGAAGCCCTGGGAGATACAAAGCTAAAATGGCACTTTGCAATCCAAGAAAAGTTTGAAAAAGAGTGTTGAGTAATCTAATCCTTGAAAGAAGATGGGAGGACATTAGTCTAGAACAGAGACCCAACATAGATGCCAAAAAAACAGTCTTTTCTATCACCTCTCAGTCCCTTATGCCAACATCATCCCAGGGAGACGGGAAGCTGGTGAAGACCAGTTAGCTCTGATTAATAAAGGGGCTGCTGGGAGGATTCCCAAAGGCCTCTCACCCCTGTTCCTGTAGTTGGTTGCTCAGCTACAGGCTTCTTTTTGCATTTTTTAAAACCTCTAGGAGGAGATAAGCAGTCTGGCTGCTTCAGACCCGTGAGGCTAATAAGGCTAGTAAGGTTACACTCTGCCCACTGTAGATTGGAGCCTCAGCAAAGCCTCTTGGGCTCCAGGCCTGGTGGTATGGGGGTCAGTGTGTAGGAAGGAGAGTGGCCATAACAAGCTTCCTCTTATGCCCTAGCAGATCCGATCCTGGCACACATCTCGGCCACTGCTGAGCGGATAAGAACCAAAGTGAGGCAGTCGAATACCGTGAAAAGGGCACATGTTGGCTCCTACGACTCCACCTGAGCTCTGTGACACTGTTTTGCCTTGTCCGCTCTCTGGTCTTGAGTCAGCCAAGGTGGACTCTAGTATCCCTTCCAGCCCTAAAATCTTAACTCCTATAGTATCCATATCACAATTGATTTAGATCCCTCACCAGACCATGAATTCTGAGACGGTAAGAACCACATCTTTTTCACGGCTGTTAGTTGTATCCCCACTGACAAGCTTGGGAACTGACTCAGTAGAAAGTTACAGTAGGAACTTAATAAATAAATATGTGTTCAATGATGCATGCTCAGTCTTCCTCAGGTACAAGCATAAGAGGGGCCCATTCGGAAAAGCCCCAGGCTTCTCCATTTACTAGCTGTGTGGTTGATCCTGTGCAACTCAGTTAACTCCCCCATGTATATAGTACGGATATTAATAGTGACAACCTGATAGGGGTTGAGGGGGGCAGTATGAAACAAGAAAATGCACAGGAAGTGCTTAGCACAAGTGCCTGGGAGCTGAGGCTGGTCCGGTCCCCCTCCTGGCCTGATTCCAGTCTGTCAGTGTAGCAATGCAAGATTCCAGATATGGCCTGACCAAGCCAGCACAATAGGCCTATTATTTCCCCCAGTCTGGACTCGACACATTGTTAATGCAGACTAAGGCTGCTGGGCTTTGGAGCCTTTCTCTCCCATGATTAGTTCCCATCAGGTTGTGGTCAACTAAATCATTCAGATCCTTTTCACTGGAGCTGGGGTCAAGTCAGGTCTCTCCCCCTGCCTCTGCTTTGTATAATGTCTTGGAGCTCACAGAAGGACAATGTCATCTTGCTTATTCCAGCCTGTTGAAATTGTTTTGAATATTGGTTCTATTGCCAACTGTATTCTCTCCTTCTCTGTTTAGATCCCGGCTGCTCCTTGGGACTTCGACTCCACTATGCATACTATTGGACAGAGCCCCATAACCGTACCAGTATAGACACTCATTCACCATTAACCAAATCCAGGCACTGCTAATCTAACAGCTCCCAATCATTCGGTACCCACTGTTTGCTGGAGAAGCACTGTGCTGAGTGTATTATATAGAGCATCTCATTTACTCTCCACAACACCACTGGGGAGGGTAGTTTTTGTTACCCCTATTTTACAGATGATGAACCTAAGGCTATGTGAGAGGAAACAGGCACTAGTTTCATAAACCTAGAATCAGGCCTCTTTTTCTGATAATAAGTTTGGTCATGAACTTGTCACTTAGAGATGCTATTTTTCAGGTGCATACAGTCTTGACCATATATCTCCATTGGCCCTCTTGCTACTCTCCTTCCTACCCACTGATCCCCAAAGCACCAGGCCTGGAGCCCAGGGGGCTTAGCTGAGGCTCCAGTCCACAGTGGGCAGAGGGCAACCTTACTAGTCCTATTAGCCTCATGAGCCTGGAGCAGAGACCTGGGCCCATTCCTCATACCAATTTTTTTCTAACTAAGATAGAATGAGGACAAGGTTTCTCCCTGAGGAGCATACAGACAGCTCCTCACTCTGTGGTAGGACCACCCTCCCAGTCATCCTTAACCATTTAAGGTCTAGCCCACCCTCAGATCCTAGGGCAAATTAACTTCAGAGCTTCCCTTGTTGCTCTCCACCTGTCTGTGCCTTCCTAGGGTGTCATGCCCAGCCTTGTGGGCTTTGTATACCCTAGTATACTCCCCTGTGTGCTAGGGCTTTAGGGGAGATCACCAGGTCCCCTGAGCTTCTTGGGAAGTAGAGCAGCAGAATTAAGTGCAAAAATTCCAGGAGACAGATTACCTGGCTTTGCAGCCAGCCTATCACTACCATTACAGTTTACTCTTGGGCAAGTTAGCAAATCTCTTTGAGCCTCACTTTCCTTGTGTGTCTAATGGGGGTAATAATTATAATCTATCTCATAGCGTTTGCATGAGGATTAAGTAGGGTGCTTAGAACAGTGCTTGGCACATAGTAAGCACTTTAAAAAGGTATATTATTATTATTATTGTCATTATTAACAGTAGTACCCTGGGCAAAACCTCACCAAATAAAGCCACTTAAGTCAGAATGGAGAATATGTGATGTAAATGGGTAGGGGCTAGCTTTATGTCTGGGGACTTACGGTGGTATTCCTAGCACAGTGGGATGATGTCAAGGCAGGATTACCAGGTGGAGCTGTTGGAGTGTTGGTGCTAGGAGATCGTTGCTAAGTGAAGGTGTTGTCAGATGCTGCTGTTGCCAAATAGCTTGGAGTCTATTATCCAATGGTAAGATCTCTTCAGTTCTTAACTGATAGACACATCACCCTGACTTCTGGAGGAAAGGAACCCAGCCCATGTCCTAATAATACTTAGCTCAACAGCCACTGTTAAGTTTACGTACTGGGTGGTGGTGCTCTAAGGCCTGAGGCCAGGGAATGGCCAGGTTGAAGAGGTAGGGGCTGAGCTGGCCCTAGAGCAAGAGCTTCCTGGAACAGCTGCTGTGTTAGAAATGCCTCAGCCTGTTCCCTATTAGTCCCTTTGTTTGCCCTGTGGCAGAGGAGGGAAAGCAGGGCAGAAAGTAGGAAGGAGTGACTCTTTAGGATCCCAAAAGAGGCTCTTTGGGGAAGAAGTAGCTGAGGACCCTTGAAGTCACCTGAGGCTGCCAGTGCCTGCCTGGATGTTGGTTGGGCATTTGTGGGGCAGAAGAGGTCTCAAGGCTGATCCAGGATGCCACAAGACTATAGACCACTCCATGGGGCGACCCCCTATCCTGGGCTTCAGAACTAGCTAGGTGATGGGTCTGACTTCTGAACCACAGTTGTTAAGAGGCTGAGGGGCCTGAAGAGTTCCCTGAGATTCCTTGTGTGGATGAAAAAAAAAAAAAGGGCTCCGTGGAAAGTAACCTCCCAGAGTGATCTGATCATGATTTCCTAACTGAGAAGGTCACAGTGGGTAGTGGTGACCCAGGAATATAACTTTTTAATAAAAAACCTATCCATTGATCTTGTGCATCTAGGTTAATAGACTTTTGAGATGTAAGAAGTAATACCCCTCGAAGGCACAACCATCCTTAAGAGGCACGTAATCTTTTTAATTATTCTATAATCTAATCCCCACCTTACCTCCTCCTACCTCCATAAAATCTTCCTTATGTCCCTGCCTTAATTTTAAATACATTAAAAAAAATTGCGAAACTTATTTTCTGGAGCATTTGAGATCTTGCTCCCTAGCATATGTCATCAGTTTGGCACAAATAAACTACTATAAAAATTCCCTACAGGTTTAGACATTTCTTACACTAACACTTAGGACACCTGGTTCCCCCTGACCCCACCAGCCCATGTCCCTGAATCTTCTCATCCTGGACTCCTGGACTCCAAGTTCAAGGCCCTCCCTACTCCCTAGGAAGATTGACTGCTGAGAAGACCAAAGGATGATGGCGTGGGAGAAGCTGTGGTCAGCCTTGGTTCAGAGAACCACTTCATCTCAGGCCATAGCACAGCTCTGAGGAAGCCCCATGGATTGGACCAATCTACCAGGTAGCCTCAGGAGACACAAGGTCAGGTGAGGTGCACTCTAGGCAGGAGCCACAGCCTGACCTCAGAGGAAGGGGTAGGGAATGAAGCCTGGCTGGCAAGGACTCTGCCCTGGCTTTCATCATTCTCATACCACGTTCTTGCATGGAGGCCCTGCCTTGGTATGCTGGCCTTGACCCTCTCAGAGGTAGAAGAGTCTTTAAGAGTAAGTGACTTACTGGACTCAGGCCAACGTGGCAAAAGCAGAACCTGTCTTGAAAAGCACTATAGTCCTGCCCTCTCCTCTGGGCCCCTGCTTATCCATCTGCTCAAAAAACATGTTGGATAACCAACCCAGCAACATGTAATGACCGCTTCCACCTCCACTATGCCATATGGAGACCTCCAGCTTTTGGTGGCTACTTTCAGACTTAATGGTAAACCCATGATCCTCATGCTGATTAGGAGCAAACGATAACAGCATTGCTGGGGTGCTTAACAAGTGCGGCCTGGAGTCAGGCTCATAAAGATTTGAACCTAGTTCTGTCTCTAGCTAGCTCTGTGACTTTGGGCAGGTTACTTAACTTCTGTGAGCCTCATTTATCTGATCTGTAGTAATACCTCATACTGTTGTCCTGAGGATCTGGTAAGACAATTTGTGTGCACAAAACAAACCTTATAGTTGGCTCCCAACAAATGTTAATTTTCTTTTTTTTTTTTTTTTATTCATTCCCTCTGATTGGCAGGAAATCTCAGGCCATAGCACAACTCTGAGGAAGTCCCATAGGTTGGACCAACCTACCAGGTAGCCTCAGGAGACACAAGGTCAGGTGAGATGCACTCTAGGCAGGAGCCACAGCCTGACTTCAAAGGAAGGGGTAGGGACTTAAGTGCTAGGTTTAAGAACTTAAAACATGAGGGCCTTAACAAAAAAAGGAAGACTTGGTTCCATAGTGTAGCAGTTAGCACGTCTGCTTTACACACAGAAGATCCTGGGTTCACGCCCCAGTGGAGCCACGGTCCATGGTCAATGGCCATGCCACCCTGAACAAGCCCAATTTCGGAAGCTAAGCAGGGTTGGGCCTGGTTAGTACTTGGAGGGGAGACCACCTAGGAAGACCAGATGCTGTAGGCATAAATAATAATAATAATAATAGTTAATAATAATAATAATAAATAATAGAGATAGAGAGAAAAGGATTCTTTGAGGAGGTACAAAGGTTGCCTTGTCACTGCATTCACTCTGAGCCTACTCTGAGCCCACCTAGCAACACAGAGATGTCCTTTGAGGAGGTCACATCTAATTGTGGAGACAAACATAGGAAGACTAAGTTATAAAATAATGTGGCAAGGCCTAATGGATTTAGTGCACAGACTTTAGAATACAAGTTTTTGTTTAAGGGGTGGAAGTCTAGGAAGTCTTCACAGAAGAGGAGATGATGGAACTGAACCCTGAAGGATGAGTAAGAGGTCCTGAGACATAGAAGGTCATCCCAGGCAAAGAGAACACCACAGACATGGAAGTGTGATAGAGGACGGTGGGTACAGAAACAATGAGCAGCTTGGGCTGGCTGAGTGTTTGCTGAATGGGAAATTGGTAAGCCCTAAGGCTGAGAGGATGAAAGGAGGCCTTGAATCCTCATGCTGAGGATAGCAGGGAGCCATTAAAAGGATTCTGAGCAGAGTAGTAAAATGACCACCTCTGTGCTTTGTAAAGATAACACTGCCTGCCAGTTGCCATAATCCTCAGACCCTCATTCCATCTCTCCTGGACTGTTGTAGCAATGTCCTAATGTGTCCCCTCTGATTCAACATCCAACAACAGATGAATTTCGAAAAATGCAAATCTGACCATTTCATCCCCCAGTTTAGTCTACCTATTATGTGTTCAACTAATATATGATGAATAAAAGACTAAATGAATGAAGAGGCTCTCTGTAACAGCTCCTTCCTTTATGTTTCTGGGTCTACGGGTCTAAAAATGGCACTTCCTGATTTCCTTTCTGGGAGAAGTAAGACCAGAGAAAGGAAAGGACTTGCTCAGGTTAGCAGCAGTGGAACTCTGCTTCTCACCCTGTTGGGATTCTTAGGGACAGCCCTTGAGGAGAAAATCCCAGGCCATGTTTTGCCTGGTATCTGAGTCTCCAGGATGGACCCTCCAGACCAGGGCTAGGAAGACCACAGAACATTCTCCCTGCCGTACATACAACCACCAGCTTCTTGTCCCCTCCAGCCAGAAGTAAGGTTGAGATCTGCAATTTCTTTTCCTCAGCTTGTAGCCTTGATCTCTCCCTTTGGAGCAATCCTTCAGAAGAGCATCATGGATATGCTAGACTTTGGGCTGGGTGTGGGGTTCTAGGCCACCCTAATTATTAGGATAGACTCTGAGTTTTAGAGCTAAGATGGGTCTGTGCTGGGATGTAGGCTTTTGGGTAGGTGGTTCTAAGATGAACACTGTGCTGCTTTAGTCTCTAGATTTTGGACTTAGCTTTAGTCGGAATTCTAGGCTCTGAGCTTTGGGCCTTCTGGCTCTGGCTTCTAGACTTTGAGCTGGGTGATAGGCCCAGGGGTTAGCTCTAAGTTCTAAGCCCTGGTCTTTGGCTCTGGCTGGATTTTCAGCCTGGAGTGAGTTGTGCTCTGGTTTCTGCAGTCTTGGTCCTCGGCTCTGAAATTTAGTTCTGGATTGTGAGCTGGACTTTGAACCAGGACTGGGCTTACTATGTTGAATGAGAGTAGGGGAGTCAAAGAAAGGAGAGTAGCAAATTCTTGAACCTCTCCCCTCACCCCACTCTTCTTCCTGGAGACTCAGTTTTACTTCTTCCTTATAGTAGAAATGGCCAAAGTGAAGGTGGTAGTAACTTTGCTTGAGTTTTCCAAGGACTTCTCTGACCACCAGGAAGAAATGAGAGGTAAAAGATAGGGCAGGTAGAATGTGAAAATATCCTCAGGTGGCTAAGATCCATGCTGCCTGTTCTCAAGGACCTTCTCACAGATGAGAGAGCAGTGAGGAAACACAGCTGTGTCTCACAGCCTGGGTCTGTGGGAAGGCATGGGAAGGAAACAGCAACAGGAGCTGAGACTGAGACTGAGAGGCTCCCATCCCCACCTTTCCTACCTGATTCCTCAAGACTTTACTCCACACTCTGTCCCAGCCAGAAGGTGAGCTCAAAAATCTCAGTTCCCAGAAGAGGTAATTCCCAGATTTCATCTAAGCCTTTGTTCAAGTTTTGCTCTTACCCTGACTTCCTTCTCCCTTATAATGCACTGCTTCATATTTTTTCCCCTTCAAGGAAGGTTCCCATCCTCTAATGTCTGCTCCAGAACCTAATGCCCAGCAGGACTCCTCCCTAGCCCCACTGCTGGACATACTCACTCCACAATGCTGCCATGAACACAAGGCCCATGTGCATGTGACAGACTTCACTGAAGGGGCAGGAATTCCTGTAGGGAAATACAACTAGAAGAAATAATTTTAAATTGTACATGTCACGTGACTATTCAAGAGAAAAACAACCAAAACTTGTTAACAGGATGTCCCGTCATGAGTACACTCAGTTCCTAACTTTATTCTCCTGTCTCAGATCTTTCTTCCCTCACACCCACAGAAAGATACCACTTTCTCAGCTCTCCACCAGGCAAAATCTCCACCAGACTCTGTGCAGGAAACCTCGCCCCCTAAGCCACGTGGAGTATGATCAACAGGATAAGTAATACTTCACAGAACAGTTTCCAAAATGTGAATTATTAGGTCTGAAAGAATATCACAGCAAGAGGATGGAGGGGTGTAGGAAATGGGCTTTAGCCAAACAGCCTAGGGTGAGCATGGTGATTTTTACTCTCAGTGTCTTGTCTCTTTTAAGTCTCTCCATCAACAAGAAGGGAGGAGCTATGCCTCCGCCTCATTGTTCAGACTTGGGCTTTGCGGGCAAGTGGAGATGATGGGGGAGTACGGTTTAAATGCAGAACAAATATACATACATACAGATATCTATAAAAGACAAATATTTATTCTCAGGAACAGTATAGTTTAAATTCACACTAAGGAAGAAAAACACTTTCCCAAGAAAAACACCTCATAGTCTGGTCCCTGCCCATAGTGTCAATAACTCAAACTATTTTTTAGAGAAATATTAGTTGCTCTGGGTACATCCTTTTGTTTCATTCTGTGCCCTAGCCTACCATGCATTTAAAAAATGAGCAAGGTCACCATGTTGCACAGCTCTGGGGGTCTATATAACTGGTCACATACAAGATATATGTGATAGATCTGGTCATGTGCAAATCCAAGGAGACATCTGGGAAGTCTTGGCAAGTCCCTCAAGGATACCAGGTATTAGCTGAGACTCGAAAGGCAAGTTTACCAGGCAGATGAGGAATGAAGGGCAACCCAGACACAGCAAACAACATGTGTAGAGCCACAGCAGGGTGAGAGAACATGCTAAGTGTTGGTAAATATCAGGAAATACATTTTGGCAGCACTGGGCACATGTGGAAGAATGCCTACAGCTGGTTTGTTAAATGAATTAATGAATGCAACAAGAACAATATGGTTGACCCTTGAACGACATGGGGGTCAAGGGCACCAACCCCGCCTTAGTGCTGTCAAAACTCTGCACATAACTAAAGACTCTTCCAAAACTTGACTACAGTCATCCCTTGGTAAGCATGGGGAATTGGTTTCAGGAACCCTGAGGATACCAAAGTCCATAGATGCTCAAGTCCTTCAATAAAATGGCACAGAGCAATGCATGCAGTTAGCCCTCCACATCCGCAGATTCCCAGCTCTGGGTGCAAATCCCGAGGATTTGGCTGTATATTTATTGGGGGGAAAATACACATATAAGTGGACCCATGCAATCCAAATATGTTGTTCAAGGGTCAATTGTAATAACAAAAATTATAATCATCAACATTTATTAACCATTCACTCTATATTGGGCATTTACTAAGTGGTTTATGTGAATTTTCTCACTTTAATTTCACAACAATACCATGAGGTAGGTTTATTATTATCCTCCCTTCTACAGATAAGGAAACTGAGGCTCAGAGGAGTTAGTCAGCTTGCTCAAGGTCACAGAGCTAGACAATGGCAGAGCCAGCATGGAAACCCAGATTTTCTGGACTCTAGCCCTTGACTACTACTTTCTTCAATACTAGTGCCCTTAACTTTGGGCAGGGGTGGCCTCAATGCACACACAGGAGGGCACCATCAGTCACCTCAGCCTCCTTTGAGCTTCAATGGCAGCGATGGTTCATGGGGCATTAGCACGAAAAGAGTCAGCTTCTCTTGAGCAGAAGGTTGAAAATTTGCCTCATAAGCAAATTCTCTGGACATATGTGAAAAACCCCTAGGATTCCCAGAGCTCTCTGGGGGAACTTTGAGGGAGGCTGGGGTCCTGCAGAACAAGAAAAACACTGTTTGGTGACTGTTTTTATCCTAGGCGTGGCACAGCCTGATTACACCCTGAAAAAATGTCAAATTCTCTTCAGCTCTCTCATGTCTGCATCTCGACATCACCTGTTTTTCAAATCCATCAGGACCTCCCACTTCTCCACTTCTTTATTCTCACCCAACCTAGCAGTCCTTCCTACAACCACTTACTTTGTTGTTCCTTCCCTAGGGCTGGCATTCTTTGTGCTGACACCTTCCCCTGCCTTTATCTTGGGTCAGACCCAGCTGATTCCAATCTTTGTTCGTAACCCAGGTTACTGTGAGCCTGTAGTCACATACAGTCTCTGAGTTCACCTGCTCCACAGCCCTTTGCCCAGTCCTTGCCAACTTGCTGGCTTTCCTCAGCCTCATTCTAGGGTTTTCCTCTTTGCGTGACCTTAAATGTTATAGCTCTAAGGACCTCTTCCTCTACCCCCCTTTCTTTTTTACTCCATCCTCTCCCACCCCTTCAGTGATCATATTTATACTTATATCTCCCCAATCTACACCTCCACCCAAATCTGGATGCCTGAATGTGTATGACACATGGTTGTTACTAACAGTTTTTGATTTATTAGATATGGCTCTTGATGAATGACAAGGACCCTGCCCTTGTGAGCTCAGACTTGTGAGCAGATAGAACTAGACAGTTAGAATACAATATATTGGCAGAGAGCTGAAGGTACAAGAGAAACAGCTGATCCAAATTAAGTGTATCAGTTAGGCTTGAGTTTGGCTGTGGGTGACAGAAAACCCCAAATCACAGACGTTACAACCAGTACTATTCCAGAGGTAGTGTGGTGGATCCATGCTCATCAGAGCTCCAGCACTGTTTCACTGCTCTACCATTGTCTGCCATTCTTAACCCAATTCTTCTCTCTCATTGTCTAGTATGGCTGCTCAGTCTCTAATCATCACATTTGCATTCTGCCTGTCCAAAGGAGGAAGGTGGTAAAACAGCATACTCTCCCTTTCAAAATAGTTCCTGGAAGTTACACGAAACACTTCTGTTCACGAGCTGTTGACTAGCACTCAGTCACAGAGCCATTCCTAGCTGCAAAGAATTCCGGGAAATATGGATTTTACTGCAGGCTAACCTGTACCCAGCTAAAAGGCAGCCTGGGTGTAACTTGGCCTTAGAAGTCCCTAAACTTTCTTCTTGAGCCTGGGGCTCCAAGAGAAGCCATTTGAATTGGGCTAACTCCCTCAGCAGGGAAGCTCTGGGAGCTCTGGAGCAGGGCTGCAGTACTGACGCAATCATCTAGGACCAGCTCCTGGCCTCACTGATCTCACTGGCCTCAACCACTGGTCAAAGGCAGAATTCCAGCTGGAGAATTCTGCCAGACACATCACCAGGACTTCCAAAGGTTATGTTTATTTCCCTGCGATTTTTGCAGACAACAGGGCAGGGCAGTCGGCTAGGTGTGGAGTATCTTGGTTCTTTAGAGAATAGATCCAACCCCCTTGACACTGCTCCAACAGCAAATGGACAATGACCTTGTCCTGTACCACCTCAGAGAGTTTACCAGGAAATCCCAAACACACCAACACCTCCCCATTGCCTAACAGAGGTCTCCAGCTCACACTTTCCCCCTGTCCTACTTTACATGAGACACACATCACATAGAGACATACTAACACACATTGCTTACACCACATACCCAGGTCCATATCTATCTCTACAAGTTATTCACATATGAAAGTCACATACACATACCACACCCATGCTACATATAGGCACAGCCCTCCGACTACCCACATCACTTATAGATACACACATATTATAGATACACTTATAGATAGACACAGACACATGCATCTACACATGATGTTCTAACATGGCTACACTTAGCACACACCATGCCACACATACACCCATACCTATACATTCTCTCACCCACGCATCACACCCAGACCCCCCCTGATGTTGGTTCCTGTGTTTGGGGGGCAGAGTCCCCAAGTTTCCTTATCCATTGCCTTCTGAACTTTGATGAGACAGAGATTCAGCAAGGTAATTGGAGGGAAAAAGGAAGCACCCCTACCTCCCTAACCCGAATACATATACTCAACCCACAGCAAGGGAGACTCATATAAGGGAGATCGGCCTTTCCTCCAGTACCCTCTTGATCTATGTTTGCTCCTGACATCAGGGACAGGGTGTTCTGGGCAGGTAGTATCTTGGCTCTAGCCCCACTACCTAAAATGTCCTAGGGACAACAATCTAAGTCAGAAGTCTGGAGGCAAGGCTGTACCAGGCCCATAAATGTCATAGTTACAGAAAAGCCCTTATGCAATGGGTACTGTGAAATGTGCAGGGCATCTACAGGAGCTGAGCTAATGGACCTTGGTAAGGGGTAAAGAGGAAAGGCACTCAGGGTTATTGACACCTACTTTGTGCCTGGTGCTGTGCCCAGACCTCAGCAGCATTGTCTCCTGTCATTCTCACATCAACTGTTATCCCATTTTATTGACAAGAGAATGGAGGCCCAAAGAGATGCTTAAATCCTCACAGCCAGTTAACAGTTGGGTCTTGCTTTGGACCTGAGATTCTTTGTCCTCATAGCACTGGCCAGAGCTCTGATGTTGGGCCAGAAAGTTGCAGCAAGGAGCCTCGAGGGCTGGGGTAATTCCAGAAGTGGGCAGGCTGCATGAGGCTCTGTTTTAAGTCTTCCCTCATTCTCCTTCCTTCTAACTAGAGAGGCAGAAAACTTCGGCCTAGGAAAGTAGAGCTGGGGACTAGGAGACTAGGAAACAGTTGAATGGGTTGTGAGTTTAGACCCAATGCCACAAGCTAAACAAATATTAAACCTGGATATTGATCCAAAGCCGGTGTCAAGCTCAAGCTTGAAGCAGATGAGAGATCAGAGCTAGAACCAGAGTTGGAGCTGAGTCAAGAGCTGGACCTGGAGCTGTTCTTGTTGCTAGGGTAAATCCAGGCCAGGGCAAAGGGAAGAACCAGCTGCATATCCTTGGCATGTTACTTATGCACTCTGAGCTTCAGTTTCCTCCTCTGTAGAATGGGGAAAATTTTTATTTTCTCCACAGGATTCTCATGAAGATTAGATAAGACATATGTGATGGTGTCTGGCACATTGTAAGAGCCAAAGCATGTTTCAAATCTCAGCTCTGCCCCAGACCAGATCTCTGGCTCCCAGGCAAGATCCTTGGCTTCTATCAATGACAATTATAATACCTCCTGGTCACAAGGGGTGGGGCTCCCTAGCTTGACCTGCAGGAATCCTACCATGTGGCAGCTACAGGCACCTCCCAACTTCCCATCAGCTAAGAAAAATGTCCTGGGTGCTCTGTCTGCTCACTCTTCAGCCATTGGGGCCCAGATGGGCCCTTCCTCTGAGCTCCCCTTCCCAGTAATGTCACTGAACCCACCAAGTGACTCTGGAGAATGAGAAAGTGTCTCTGAAGAGCACTGAGGTATCCTGAACACCTCCCCCTTCATTGGGCTACAGCAGGCTCTGGTCAGAATCTCTCCTAACCACCTATTTCTCAGTCCAGCTCTGCAGTGAGGTACTGGGGAGAGACCAGCCCTGGAGGATGGAGGCTAAGGTCATCTTAGGGGGCAACTGAACCTTACAGTCTTTCAAGCTTCTCCCCCTCTCCTTTAACAACCTTTTAGACCCTTAAAAGTCCTTAATCCCTTAATGTAACTTTAATGTAAACAGGATCTCAGGGTCTGTCCTAGATCCTGCTCTTTCCAAGCAGCTCTGGGGAGATTTTGCCCACTCCCCAGGCCTCCTGTCTCTCCAAGGTGCACCTTAAGCCCAGCTCTCTCCTGAGCACCAAACCCCTGATATCCCACTGATCATCTCATGACAGACACAGACTCTCAGACCCCACATGGCTAAAATCAAACTCATTCTTTACCTCTAAACCCTTAGGTCAATGAATGGGTCTACCTCCTCCTACCTACTCCCTTAGGCTGGAAACCTAAGTGTCAGTCTTGCCTCCTCTCTTTACCCCATACTCCACATCCTGTCAATTTTACTTTCTAAGTACTTGTCACCTATCTGTTCTTTCTTTCCATATCCACTCCACTTACTGGTAAGGGATCCATATCTTCTACTCCATATCTTCAATCCAACAGCCTACAGATCTTTTCTTTGATTCAGGGGATTCAAAAGGTGTAAACAGTCCCATTCTGACTTGTTTGAGAAATCTTATATCAGAAGATGTCCCAGAAGGCAACATTTTAAAATCAAGCAATCGATAATCACAACTTAAATAAAATATTTGCCTTTCAAAATAAACTTGCCTTGAAGACCCTTCCAACAGTGGCTTACCCGATAATTTTTTTCTGGTTCAATTAACACCACTTTGCAAAAGACATACAAAAATGCACTATAAAAAAAGAGACTTCCTCTAGCATAACACCCAATAGTGAATTTCCCAGACTGTCGATCTTTTATTAAAAAGCCAAAATCTGAGTTTTAGATGAAATTTCACAATGTTTAAATGTTGGCAATCAGTTTTTTAAAAACTCTTTAAATTCATTGTTCAGCCCTCCTGTATTGCAACTTTCAGGCTCTCTACTGCATCCTCTACAGCACTCTTAAAACGGTCTTTTACAATCATAAAAAATTATTTTTTAAAAATCTTCCAGTTAACGAATGCTTAGTAGTTGCAGATATGGTTCCAAGTGCTTCACATGGAATTCATTTAATCCAATACTCAAGAAAGTAGTGGATCACCAAATTCCCCGAGCATTTAATCCAACACTCCTCCACCCGCTGAGGCCCAGAGGGGTTAAGTAATTTGCCCCAATTACACAACGAGCAAGTGGAGAGGCCAGGATTCAAACCCACCCATCCGACCACAGAGCCATGGCACAGTGAGCGTCCTTGGGATCATGGACTGCTTTGCTCACCAGCTCCTGCACGGCTGAATAACCTATGGATGAGTGAATGAGTGAATGTATGAATAAATGAACCGAAGTGTAGATCTAGTCTCCTGTGCCCAGTTGCTACCTCCCTGAAAGCCGGGCGCCCTGCCCCAGCCGCGCACGCCAAGAAGTCGCGCCTGGGGTCCGTGGCGACTCAGCGGGAAGCCAGGCTTTTACAATGCAGGTACGGGCTGCTCCCTCCCTTCCGCCACTTTGATGCTCATGGACAGCCCCGTCCGCTGCTTCCTGCTCAAAGCCCCGGGCCTGCGACGTCCGGCTGCCCGCCCTCTGGCCTCCAAACCCTACCCAGCCCTGGAGTTGGAGAGGGGAGTGCGGAGGAGGCGCCCCTCAGCGTTTGCCCAGTCCTGCAAGCGGTCTGCCTTCCCGGTCCCAAGTCCACTTCCTGGCTGTGTGCTTGGGGCCCCACCGATTTGTCGCTTCCTCCTCTTTCCCGTCCTGCCCCCACCTCCTTGACACAGTGTCACTGGCGCTCAGGCACTCAGACCAATTTAAATTCACCACCCATCCAAAGCCTCCATAAGTATCAGGGCACACCTTCTAGAGGATGGTAAGGCCCCGCTGAGAGCTTTGCTGGGTAATCTCATTTAATCTTCACAACAGCCAATGTATGATGAGTCTTCTTATCCGCATTCAACAAGTTAGGAGACTGGAAGACCGGATTGTTCCACTCCAGTGTCTTGCTTGTTCTGCACAGTGTTCAGTGTACCCGCTCCAACATTTTGGCTCAGGGACTTGAGCCAGGCCTGGGGACGCAGATCCAGGTGGGTACTTCCCTGGCCCTTAGGAAGTACCTTTTATGATGAAGAATCACTTTCTAATGCTGCGTGAACTAGAAACTCGCTTCGTTGCTGAGTGGACAGAAAGACATGCCTGAGCACTTAAGCATAGAGAGATTTCAGGTTTGGGGAGCAGCTTGCACAAAGTCGGAGATTGGGTGGGCCTCTGGGTCAAGTTCCTGCAACAACGCAGCAGTGTTCCTCCCACTGTACCCTCCTTCAGCCCCGGCCTGCTGATACTGGGTGCTCCATCCATAGGGACATCTCTAAGTGTGTCTGAGTTGGCAAGACCTCTGGAAAAGCTTTCCTCCTCCCTGTAAGAGCTAATGTAGGAAAAGCCTAGGCAATGATGTCTTAGTAAATATTTAACAGCTGGCATGGGATGAGGGGAAACCCTGATATGTAGAATTTGTAGGAATATTTATTTTATCATGGCCAATGTGAGGCTACTGAAGTTGGAGGTGGACAAGTAGCACACCGTTATATAGTAGTACTTCCACCCTAACAGGTACAATATAGTACAATAAGTAGGGAATGATGAGTTTGGAGTCTTTACTATCTTGGTTTTTAGCATTTATTTAAATGTAAATTTATATAATTAAAAATTTAATGACCATGTTTAACAATCAGCTCCCACAATTCCTGAAAATGCAACAACTGGCTCTCATCAAGCCAGTACAAGCAACTGCAGCACAGCATAGTGCCTAGGACATTCAGGTCCTGGGGAAGGCATCTTCTGCTACCTCCAGCCTCAGTGAGGGCTCCTATGCATAGGATTCACCATCTCTTTAGTCTAGGTTTCCCTCTAGTGGACAGAAAAATCATTCCAGGTGATTCTCTTGCTCCACCTGTGCCAAGAGCTCAGAACCCAAAGCAGGGTGTGGTTGAGGTTTGTCACCCCTCATGAGAAAAGTTTCTTAAGGAGGGTCCATATGGTTTTGCAATTGTCCTCAGGCACGCTTTGAGAGGCAGTGCGTGGAAGGCCCCCTTGGCTTCAGCCATTATCACAGTCTCTAGAGTTTCAACAATCGCATCTCATCCTCCATGTGATAGTTCAGGCTGACTACATTAGCCCTTCAAGTATGGGGGAATCCCTGATCAGATCTATCTCCAAGAAGGTAAACTGAAAGACCCTGTTTGTGTTAGGGATTACATATTCACCTAACTCACAGCCTACCAGGGAAACACTGATGAGGGCCATTCATATGTTTTGGGCACATCTGAAAAAACGGAGTCAATTAAACGTACAGCTGAGGCTCAGAACTCCTCCTCTTACATTACACTTGGATTCTCTTCCGGAAGTGATCTTTCCAAAGCACAGGTATATTTTGTATAAATAGATATATCTCCATCCATAAACCTCCTATAAATTTCCATTGTTTTCAGCATCAGTCCTCAGTCTGGCGGCACTCAAAGCCTTGGTCAAAACTCCATCCATACTGTTTACCTTAAAATCTCCAAAGAAAGAAAGGAAAGAAAACTGACATTTAAAAAATTATTTTCTGGGCCAGGCACTGTGCTAAACACTTTGCAAAGAGTATCTTATTTAATTCTCCAATAATGCTGATAAGTAGGGATAACCACTTTAAAGGCTCAGTATGATAGTTTCCAAACAGATAAGTTATATATTCAGTCTTCTTCTCTTTGTTATTGAAAGCTGGCCCCTGTCTCATCAGGCCTGGTCCCTTCCCCAAACTGGCTGCAGAGTGAGGCACAAAGTTTCCAGAACCCTTTCTCACTGCTTTTAAGGTAAGGCCACATTCCTGAGGATTCTAAGGAAAGGACTGCTTTTTCAGTGAAACTCAAACAGAGGTAACAGAGCCACGGACATGGGATAAAAAACCAGACTTTAATCTGATTAAATTCTTCTGCTATGCCAAAGTCCTTCCTCTCCCTCCCCTTTCTCACCCCCAACTCTCCCTCCCTTCTTATCCTCTCCCACATTCACGTCCTTAACTTCAACTGGAATCTTAGACATCTTTAAGGCTCAGATCGAATTTCTCTCCCCAGAATGCTGTCTCAGACAACCTCATTCAGAATCTGCCCAATGAAAGTGAGAATTGTTGCAATTTGAAAGGAAGAGCAGACTTCTGGCTAAATGTGAGGATTGATCACATGTGTTTATTTCTACTCACTCCTGAAATTCTATTAAAATGACAATAAATGGATTAGGTTTAAAAAGTAGGAGCTGCTTAATGGATATGGGGTTTCTTTTTTAGGTGGTGAAAATGTTCTGGAATTAGTGGTGATGATTGAATGATTGAGAGAGAGAGAGTGAGAGAGAGAGAGAAATGGGAACAGTTAGACCCCTACCAGCACATGGATGTTAACTAGAAAAGCTTGTCCGAGCTTCAATGTCTAGAGTTTTTACTGGGGTTTCATTACATAGGCATGACTGATGGAATCATCGTCAACTGAATCTCCAGGCTCCTTCCCCTTTCCCAGAAGTCAGGCTGATATCACATGACTCAAAGCCTCAACCCTTTAATCACATAGTTGGCCTTTGTGGCTTGGCCAACCCTTATCCTGAGTCATCTTAAAGTAATTAGGGGCCCCATCATGAGTACCTTCACTAGTGTAAACCATCAGGGCCCACCATGAATAACAAAGACAGTTTTATTACTTTGGAAATTCTAAGAATTTAGAGGCTACCTTCCAGGAATGAGGGAGCATGCTACTTAAATTTTATTTATTATATAACAGACCCACACCAAGGTACATCATTGAAAAAATTTAGAAAACCTAGGCAAAGAGCACATTCTAAAAGCTTCCAGAGAGAGAAACAGGTCATACAAAGATTTGAAGATCAAATAATATCAATCTGCTGAATAGCAACACTGGTTGCTAAGAAACAGAAAAGCAATATCTTTAAAATTCTGAAGAAAAATTATTTCTAGCTAGTATTCTATACCCAGCTGAACTATCAACAAAAGATGTGGGTATAATAAAAACAATTTCAAAAATGCAAGGTCTCAAAAATTTTACTTCTCAAGTGCCCTCAGGCAGCTCCTAGAGGATATGCTCCACCAATAGGGGGAAGTAAATAAAGAAAGAAGAAATAAGCTCCAGAAAACAGGGAAGCCAACACAGGAGAGAAGCAACGGGAATTTCCAGGATGATGGTGAAGGGAAGTTGCAGTGACAATTGTGGAGCAGGCCTAGAGATCAGTAAGTTCAAAGACAGAAAGACAAAGGGTTCCAAGAAGAGTTGTTTTCAAGAACAAAATGCAATAAACTGACAAGTTTGACCATATGAAGTTATCTTTGTATCTCTAGTGGGAATGTGTAGGGTTAAATTTATAGTATATACATAAAAATATAAGCAGAATAAAAAAATAACTCTGAAAAAGTTTGCGTAATAAAGAAATGTAGTTAGACTACTCCATACTCATATAGTCAAAATACTATAAATTAATACTATACATACAATGAATACCAAATACTATAAATAAATTAAATATTTTTTTAAATTGAACTACAATTGTATTGTGAGAATAAGGGGAAGATCAAATATGTGGGGGTGGGAAGGGAAATACAAGAGCTACATCCTCTTTCCATTGTAAAATGTCAATAAGAATTTAACAATCAGGAAAAAATAAATTATCTGAACTGGTCAAAATATGGAAGTAAATATGAGGGACAAAAAAACTGCTAAAGGTATAGTTGCCTCTGAGATGTGGAAATCAGGGGTGAGGTGGGCAGGACAGAAGACCGCCTTTTTTTTTTTAACCTTGTCACACATTTTGTTTAAAAACTATACATGCATTATTTTTATTAAAAATATATTTTTAAGAAAAATAAAGAAAATTAAAAACTGCAGAAAAATGGAATGTTCCTAGGGTAGCATTTGTTACCTTGGTGAATTCATCACCATCCTGTAGGTCTAGACACCTCTGCAGAAACCCGAGCTGTTAGCCCTAAAAGCAGCAGCATCTCTATGGAACAGATACACATTAACCAGGCTCATGAGATTGATATTTCAAATCAGATGCCAATTTATTAATTTACAAGGGGAAGCAAAGCTTTGAAGCAGACTAGATCTTCTAGGGAATAGAGTGGTTATCAGTGAGTCGCTTGGTGATCAGAGGATGAACAAGGTGGGGGTTGAACTGGGTGGTTGCAAAGAATGATGCCTCCATCTCCCTTGTTTCTGGATCAGCATCTTTGTCCCCAGACAGTGCTAAGATGAACACTCTGGTGATTGCCTTGACAATAATTTTTGATCTCAGCTTCATTGCCTGTCCAGACCCCTCCTGACTGTCACCTTTTTTTCGTTAGCTGAATTAATACCTTTATTCAGGCTACAGTCTAGACTGGGCCTGACAGTTATTTTGTCTCCAACAGGAAAGCTGGCATTTATCTTTATGTTAAAGCATAGAAGGCTTGTGTCCAGTCAATCAGGCAGTAACTTTACAAAGCACTCATGTTGTGCCAGGCTCTGTTCTAAGCCCTGGAGTTACATACAGTAGTCAACATGGTGACATCAGTCCTTGCCCTCATCGAGCTTACAGTGTAATGAGGAAGATCAATATTAAACAAAGTGTAGAAAGTGAAGGAATAGTCTAATCTTCAGATGACAACTTGATTTACTTTATCTGAGTTCTTGAGGTTAGGTCGCCTCCTGGTGCCCCCAGATATCACCCACTACAATGAACCATGGGAAAGGGATTTTGAGTAAGGACTCTTGTCTGGATAGAGAAAGAAGACCCATTTTCCAAGCATATATTCCAAGTTTCCCATGACCCTAAATCCCAAATCCTTCCAATAAAGTGATTTTCAACTTAAATTTATCTAGAATTGGTTTCTGTCACCAAGAACTCTGACTTCTACAGCAAACATTTCAGATATCTGTGAATCAGAGAACAAGTCACCAAAAGGCAGTTCTAATCCCTCTGCCTCAGGGCTGCAACCAGACCTGAAACCTTTCTGATCTGTGCCTTCCGTTCAGTACAAAGCAGGGCACACAGGCTGTCTCAATAAAATCTGATTGGCTGAATCACTTAGTAAGTTTACAGATACCAGCCAGAAGGTATTGAGGTTACAAAGCTAGTAAGAGCTAGTTGCTGCTTTCAAAGATGTCCTACATGCACCTTAGACCCAAGAGATCCAAAACTAAGGATGTCCTTCCTCTTCCCTGCCTTTTCTCCCAACCCCTATATTGACTCACATCTGTGTCCCATGTTCCAACAGCACTGAATGGCTTGCACTTTTCCCTTCCCTCTGCTGGGATGCCAACAGGGAGTAGTTGGTGTTCTTAGACCACAGAGATGGGAGAGAAGGAAGCAGATAGCAGGCAATCAGCTACTTGTCAATAGGGACCAGACCTTGAATGCCAGGTCTGGATGAATTGGCAGTTATCTCAAGTTACTTTCCTTGACCTAAGTAAAGTAACCATACGGTTTAGCTTTTTCCTCTTCTACCGAAGATAGTCTCTATGGAAGATGACATAAAGGGCTTATATGTCCATCATCTTGACCAGAGATGCAACTGCAAGCAATGTTCCCACTTTACAGGTAAGCAAACAGAGCCTTCAAATGTCTTGGCTCTACAGCTAGCAAGTAGCAAAGCAAGGGCTTGAACCAAGTTTCCAGACTCCAAATCCCCATTCTTTCCTCTACTAGTACAGCTCTCTCAGAGGTTTTTGTGTGTGGTGTGAGGAAGGGGCGTCTCAGCCCTGGCCTAGCCCCAGTGGAAAAGTCCTTCCCCTCACTACCAGCCCCAGGGGCTAAGTCAGTTCCGGGGCCTCTCCTCCTGGCCAACCTTCCTTCTCTAGATAGTCTATCTTCTTAAATCCTCACAACAACCCCGTGAGGTTGTTATATTTGAAACCGAAGCTCAGAAAAGTGATGTTTCACGCTCCGAAGTTCGGAATCTTCATCACCTCGCCTTGCTACAGTCCAGGTTTGGAACACCTAGCTAAAGAAACCGGCCAGAGATGAAGCGGATGCCCGGGACCAGCCCCGCTTCAGGGCTCAGGGCCGCCAGGTGGCGCGGTGGAGGTGCGGCTGCTTCTCCACCTCACCACCCCCCGCGGGCCCGACGCACCTGAGCTAAGCTGGGAGAGCCTGGGGAAGTAGGCTCGCGGGGTGGGGCAGGGCGGGGCGGGAAGTAGCCCTATTCCTCAGTCTACAATAGCAAGGAACACTGGGACCGCCCAGGCCTTGACAGAGTCACGTCCCCACCGGGCGACCGCCAGTCTGCATCAGCTTGCAGCAGGCCCTGCGCTCCCCAGTGTGCAATTCATTTTCGGGGTCTGGGGACTAGGAGAGAGCGGGAGAAAGCAGCCGGCGGGGGTGGGGCGGAGACTCCACCGTCCCCACCTGTCCACTGCCGGGAGGGGGCGTGCCTGGGGGCGGGGTCGGTCCCGTAGGGCCCGCCCCGGGTCCCAGAGCCCAGGGCGCGCGACGAGATATAAAGCAGCTGGGAAACAATGCGCCTGCATCGCGCTCCCGCGCGGGTCCTGGCAGCGTCCGCGCCGCCGCGCGCGCGCGAGGCCGGGGGGACGCGCGTGCGCGCGCGGGGGGCGCGCGCTCGGATGCAGGCGGCGCGCGGGGGGGCGCGCGTGTGCATGCGTGCGGGCCGTCGGGCTGCCCCGAGCCCGCCGCGCGCGGGTCCGCTCCAGGTGGCGGGCGGCGGGAGCGAGGTGAGGCTGCGGGCGGGCGGGCGGCCGGGGGGCGGGCGCGCGTCCCGGGAGGGCGGGCTGCAGGCTGCCTTCTGGGCGCCGCGCGCCGCCGCCCGCGCCGACGGGCCCCGGGAGCGGCGCTCCGGGCGGCGCTGGCAAAGTTTGCTTTGAACTCGCTCCCTGCTGCCTCGTCCGCGCGCTGCGAGCGGCTCCCCTGGGCACGCTGACCCGAGGCCCGGCTTCCCGGGGCGCGAGGGAGGGGAGCGGGCTTCAACCCTGGAGGCTGGGGAGGGAGCAGAGCTCGGGAGCCGCTGGGCTGGGCGATCGGGGACTCCTGCTTCTCTGGGCCCCTGCGCAGTCAGCAGCTCGTCCCCCTTCGCTGTCGCAGGGAGCGGACATGGACTTCGACTCGTACCAGCACTATTTCTACGACTATGACTGCGGGGAGGATTTCTACCGCTCCACGGCGCCCAGCGAGGACATCTGGAAGAAATTCGAGCTGGTGCCGTCGCCCCCCACGTCGCCGCCTTGGGGCTCGGGTCCCGACGCCGGCGACCCGACCCCTGGCATTGGTCCCCCGGAGCCGTGGCCCGGAGGGGGCGCCGGGGACGAGGCAGAACCCCGGGGCCACTCGAAAGCTTGGGGTAGGAACTACGCCTCCATCATCCGCCGTGACTGCATGTGGAGCGGCTTCTCGGCTCGGGAACGGCTAGAGAGAGCGGTGAGCGACCGTCTCGCCACTGGCGCGCCCCGGGGGAACCCGCCCAAGGTGCCCTCCGCCCCGGACTGCGTTCCCAGCCTCGAAGCCGGCAGCCCGGCGCCCGCTGCCCCCTGTCCGCTGGGCGAGCCCAAGACCCAGGCCTGCTCGGGGTCCGAGAGCCCTAGCGACTCGGGTAAGGACCGCCCCGGGCCATTCGAGAGGGGGGCACCCCTTGGGTGGCCAAAACTCTGCGGCTGTCTGAGGTCAGGCACTGGGTCTTCGTAAGCCCCTTGGCCACCTCCCCCTTTCTCTGGCTGTAGCTGCTGGTGTAGCCCCCAGCGGTGTCTGTCTGGCACGTGGGTGTGTTAGTAAACAGTTTGAAGAAGTGGCGTGGGAGCCAGCGTCCCTTTGATGATGATTGGAGCCTCAGGGGACAAGGGAGACTGGGTGAGGCTTGGCGCTGAGAGAGGACAATTCTGGTGTTTGGCTGTAGGGGATTCCTGTCCTCCGGAGGCTGGAAGGGGACCTTTAAGGGTCACTCCAGGCTTGAAGTTTTTTGTTGCTGCCTCTTTCCCTGGAAACTCACACTCCCCTAGGGAGAGAAGAAACTGAGGAGCCTTTTGTACAAAGCCTTCATCCTTTAAATAATCCGGCCTCCTGTCTGCTTTACTTTAAAATGCTCCCACTTCTTACCATTTGTGCATGTACACCATTACCCATAAGACAGGTAGGGAATGAATGCTCCCCATTAACAGATGGAAGAACAGAGGCTTAAAAATAGGAAATCGCTAGAAGTGAACCCAGCTTCCTGCCGTCTAGCCAGCTTCTTTTGCCCAACCCTAACAACCAAGCACTAATTCCTTGATGTTTAGAGGGTCTTCATGGTAGTTTACATGAGACAGACTACACCTTGACTTGTTGCTTTGGCCTAAAGTGGAAAAGTGTCCCTTTAACTCCCCCCCCACCCCTGTCCCAATCCATCTGAGAGCTTCAGCTCCCTCCTTGCATTCAACAAATGTTAACTGGCCCCTAGTTTGTACCAGTGGACTAGGTGCAAAGGTCAGGGATATAGAGCTCCAAGCCCCCTGCCCCATCCTCCCTGTCCCATTCTTAAATGCGAGTGTAAACCTCACTGAGGGCAGCCTTCTGCATTCTGTGCTCTCAGACTTCATTGTTCCTAGTCTAACCTCTCCTTAGACCTCTACTCATGAGAAATAATGGAGAGGGTGCTTTTATAGGGTAGACTGAGGCTAACATGGGGTAAATTGAGACAACACTGCCGCTTTTAAGAACAACTTTTACATGACTCTTTAGAGGATAATGAGGATTGGGGTATGAAAACCATCATACACTTGAGGGAAAAAATAAGAATGGCAAGAAAAATTAAAAGTCTTTTTTTTTTCAGTCTACTGTGTTAAGGTCATTTTTAATCTGCTTTCTACCCTAAGAGCTTGTGTTTGTTTAATGACTGGAATGGGAATTTTGAGAGCAAGAAACCAATAAAGATGTGTCTCTGCAAAGGCCAATGGAGTGGCGGAGTGGGAGGAGCACCGTTTGGGAGCTTGGAGATCTTAGTTTGAGATCCAGTTACAAAGGTGATGTGTAGTGTGGCCGATCTGGGTCTTTTTCTCCCTTGGCACATGGGGGTTTGTCCTTGACTGTCCAGCTGAGGACATTTCTTTCCTGAGTAGAGTTAGACACTACTCTCTGAAAGGAGAATGGTGTTTTACATGGTCTCTTTCTTAGGCCACAACTATGAGGTTTAACTCTGAAATATTAAAGGTTTGGGATGTGGGGAAGCCTCCTGAATCATTTTCTGACCTGCCCTTTAACCTGAACCTGTTTGCAAGCTCCTGGTTCACTCACAGGCCACATGGCCCAGAACAAAATGCAACAGATTGCAAACAATGAGGGGGCTGGGGAGAGTGACTGACTGCAAAGCTCAGCCAATAAAGGCTAGGGGCTGCGTAAAACAGCATTCCAAACACAGCTTAGCCAGCCAATCCCAGGCTTTGGGGCCAGGAGGGCTGAATGGTCAGGTTTTATTAATGGAGAAATAATGCGATTGTCCACACAATGGAAGCCTTCCTGACAAAGGGGCTCAAGCATCCTGATATGCAAAAGAGGCAGAGAACTGAGCTCTTCTGTAGTCAGGATAAAATGCATTAAGGTGGCCTTCTATGTGAGGCTGTAGAACATATGGAGCAGAAAGGTTTTTCCCTTAATTGCCTCTCTCCTGGTTGGGATAACCTAAGAGACCTCCAAGCCAAGGAATGATGGGGGCATATCCAGGTGTCTCCCGGTCCCTGGTGTTTCGGCCCATGTCTGGCGACATTCTCTTGCTGCCCAGTTCCTACCTCTGGCACAGGTAGCTTGGAAATGGTTACTTGTACCCTTTGTGAAGTTACTGCAGCTTTTGCTGACCTGGGATTATAAATCCAACCCTCTACTGGTCCAGGAAAGGGGCTGGGGTGGGCGACCTATAAATGATGGATGATTTAAGAAACCCATCGAAACCAGGAGCAAAATGCCCTTAAGGGGAACCTTTTCTCCCCTCTGTGGGTGAGGAGGGATGGGTTGTAGCCCTCCCTTTTCTGAATCTTGAGCTGAAAGGGATGGCAGAATAGAGAGGTGGGGGAATAATAGGATTTATAACTTGTGAAAAGTAACAATTCCCCAAGTGCAGGCTGTGCTGGGCAGGAACAAAGGGCAGCTCTGCCCACAGACCCCTCATTTACAATTCTGATGGGGCATGAAAGAGCCCGACTGGGTAAGATCTTTATAGCTAAACTTTGTCCCAGGCCGATAGTTCTTTCTCTCCATCCCTTCAGTGGGGGAGGGGAGAGCCTGTGCAGACTGGGGGCTGTTGGCTTGGGTTTGCCTTTTGTTCTTATCTAAGCTTTGCTGTGCAAAAGGAAATTGGAGAATATTTTCCTTCTTGCTTATTTCCCCTCCTTTCCTTCACATTGCCCTTACCCCATTACAAAGAATCAGCTGCCTTTCTCCTCACTTCAGTTTGTTTATGTCTAAGTTGGGAAAACACCTCCTTTCTCAAGCTCCAGCATAGGGTCCGTGTATGTGCTTCTCATGGGGTGTGTTTCTTCTCTTCCTCTCCTCTTGGACAGAGGGTGAAGAAATTGATGTTGTGACAGTGGAGAAGAGACAGTCCTTGGGTGTACGGAAGCCGGTCACCATCACGGTGCGAGCAGACCCTTTGGACCCCTGCATGAAACACTTCCACATCTCCATCCATCAGCAACAACACAACTATGCTGCCCGTTTTCCTCCAGAAAGCTGTTCCCAAGGAGGGGCTCCAGAGAGAGGTCCCCAAGAGGCTCCAGGGAGAGATGCTCCAGCAGAGAAGGAAAATGAGGCCGATGAAGAGGTTGTGAGCCCCTTGCCTATAGAAAGCGAGACTCCCCAGTCCGGTCACCCCAAACCTGTCAGTTCTGACACTGAGGACGTGACCAAGAGGAAGAACCACAACTTCCTGGAGCGCAAAAGGCGGAATGACCTCCGCTCAAGGTTCTTGGCCCTGAGGGATCAGGTGCCCACCCTGGCCAGCTGCTCCAAGGCCCCCAAAGTGGTGATCCTGAGCAAGGCCTTGGAATACTTGCAAGCCTTGGTGGGGGCCGAGAAGAGGATGGCTACGGAGAAAAGGCAGCTCCGATGCCGGCAGCAGCAACTGCAGAAGAGAATTGCATACCTCAGTGGCTACTGACTGACCAAAAAGCCTGACTGCTTGCTGTCTTATAAAATCCCAAGTTTATTTTTTAACCTTCCCTCTCCCCCTTAGTAATTTGCACATTTTGGTTAAGGTGAAACAGCCTGGACAGTAGATGCCAGAATGCTTTGCGGCCAGTGCACACACAATAAGGGCTTGCATTCTTGGAAACCTGGAAACCCAGCTCTCCCTCTTCCCTGACTCACTGGAGCGCTGTGTCTTCTTTGGCGCCCTCGGCTTCTCAGGCAGGCATGAGGGGCCTTGGGGTCTCCCTAGCTCACTAGCTCCGAAGAAAAGCCTGACAGATGCTATGCAACAGGTGGTGGACGTTGTCGGGGCCTCCAGGCTGCATGAAATCTCACACTCCGGATGAGCTTTAGGCTGGGAAAGGATGCTCCCACTGGTGTCTCTGGGGGTGATGCTAGGACAGCTGGGCCTGGATATTCTCCCTGAGGCTCCTTTTTCCAGGAGACACATGAGCTGTCTTGGGTGAAGACAAGCTCACAGACTTGATCAACATGGACCATTACCTCACTGTCAGACACTTTATAGTAGCTGAGGAGTTGGAAAACCTTTAATATATATATTATGATGTTAGATGACACCCACTCCCACTCAATGCTGCGAACTTGAGAACATTTAAAGAGCTTGGCCTCTAGATTCTCTGTCTCAAAGCCTTCTGGGCCCTTTCCTCTGAGGGAGAGCCCATTCTGTCCACACAAGGGACTTTTTTGTTTCCTTCTGCCTTTGTTATGCAATAGGCTCTAAAGCACCCCTTCCCCACAGGCCAGATATATTTCCCCAACACACAGGGAAATGGGTGCTAATTTGAGGACTAGGGAAGGCTTGGAGTCCTGGCCATGAACTTGTTTCCTGCCTAGGTGTTTTCCATCTTGGCATCTTTTCTTAAGGCAGATGTCAGGGATGTCAGGAGTGAGAACTGTACCACTTCCTCTTTCCCACTTCCCTGTCATCTCAGTTCTTCACTGATTAGTTTGAAGTTCTACTGGATCCATGTAAACCTGTTCTTCTTGTGCAACTCCGAGGAGCTTGCTGGCTCTGTAGCCACCCTTGGGTCCCCTGCCAGCCTGACATGAGTCAGATCCCTTTCCCAGAATCTGGGCCTTACTGAAGTTCTTACTGGGAGAGCTGCTGGGACTCACCCAGTGCTCCAGATTGTGGCCTAGCTTTCTGGTGGGTTTTAGAGGAACTTCCAGGAGCTCTGCTTAGTTGGACCATGTCAGATTTTGGCCCAGATGGACTTGGCACCTCCAAGTGGATTCCAGGTGCAGCCTACACTCTTGCAAAGGCACCCAACCCTACAGGTGTCTTGAGGGCAACCTTAGGAGCCCCTAAGCCTAACTTGGAAGAAGGACCAGCCCCTCCGGAACTCTGCCCAAGGGAGCAGGTGCCTCTTGGCTATCCATTTGGAAGTAGGGGAGGGGAGGATAGTAGAGTGCTATATGTGGCTCTGGAAAGTGAGCTGCTACTTCCAAACTTATGCACAATGGTCTGTTTCTGAAGTTGCTTCCTGGCCTGAGAACCTCAATGGAAGTTTGGGGAAAGCCTCCACATTTTGGAACATGGTTTTCAGGAGCCAACTAACTTCTGGAACTGTCTATGGAGAAGAGGTGGGATGTAGGTTACTGATGTCTCACATGAATAGCTTGTGTTTTATAAGCTGCTGTTGGGTATTATGCTGGGAGCAGTTTTTTTTTGTTTGTTTGTTTTTAATACTGTATTTTTGTATGCCTTTTGCAAAGTGGTGTTGTTTTTGTACAAGAAAAAAACTCTTGGGCAATTCTCCTGTTGCAAGAGTCTGATTATTTTGAAAGACAGGTTTACCTGAAATTTTGTATTTAGTTGTGATTATTAATCGCCTGATTTTAAAATGTTGCCTTCTGGGACATCTTCTAATAAAAGATTTCTCGAACATGTCAGAGTGGGGGCAGTTTATCTAAGCAAGTTCCCCTGAACCAAGGAAGACTATTTTAGGGTCGCCACAAGGGAGCCAGAGTGTTACATTTCTCTAACCACGTTGCTAACCTGTTCATTCCACTTTGGCTTCCTGAAATACCATTTCAGACGTGTCTAAACAATGTAGGCTCTACCCTTGGTGAGCAGGAAATTCTCTTGTGAATTGCAGAGTGCTGAATTTGCCTTTAGAAGGGTTGAAATTGTGGTTACCACTTACTTGTTTTGTGCCTTTTAGCTTTACCTTTCTAAGTCCTAGTTTCTTTATCTGTAAAATGGGGATAAATGGTACTTCACAGGGGTATTAAATGAAGCAGTAGACTATGAACCACCTTCTAAACTATAAAGCCTTATGTTCTTTTGGGTGGTACTTTTCTTACCTTCGTGGTGTGATGACACTTTGCAGGACCTGTTTTTAAAAATTCTCTGTGAATTTGTGATATGTGATTTTTTTTTTCTTTCTCCCTGGATTAATGAAAGAAAAAGAAGCCTCCCTTTTTCTTACCTAGTTCTCATAAACTTGCTGCAAATGCAAGAGGAATTTAATAATAGCTCTTCCTGATAAAGCACCACCTATATCTAAGTTTGCTTCTCCATATTATGCTTTGCCATCCATGTGCCAGGACTACCCAAGAGGAAATGAGGTTCTAAGAAAGAAACATTACCCAAAGTTACACAGCTAGTGAACGCATTGGGATTTGAAACCAGCTCTGCCTGTCTCTGCAGTCAAAAGTCTTAGCCACTGCATATTAATGATCAGTTTGTTCTGTTAGCATGGTGTGTGTGCAAGAGGTAAACGTAGAATTCCATCACTTAACTGCTTCTTGGAACTCTCTCTCTTTGTGGCCATTGTGCCTGCCACTTTCTGGGATGAAGTGGAGCAAATATTCCATGACCAGCCCTTTTGTTGTATTTGTGGGCTGGGAGGGTTAGTCTTGTCCCAGAGAGGCCCCTTCTGGGACTGAAAGGCAAATGGTTGCCGTTCAGAAAGGCCATGAGCATCATGGTGGGAGAAGGCCACTTTGCCTTAGCTACTCCTGCTTTACAGCTGAGACCTGGGTTGCTATTGTCTGGCTGCATGTCTGTGGAGCCTGAGTAGAGACAAACGGCTACTGTAAATTACAGTTACCAAGTGACCATCACAACCTGGTAAGTAAGCAATGTCTGCCATATGGTACTAGAGCCCAGAAAGGTTTCTTGGTCAAGGTCACATAACACAGTCAGAATCCTAAACCCAGTCTCCTGTCAGGTAAACTTTCCATCCCACCTTCACTGCCCCTACATCACCAAACCCAGTCCATAAGTAGCTGTTTGATAAAAACAGACTTGGATTACTGAGACTCTTTTTTTTTGGGGGGGGGGTGAGGAAGTCTTCTTAAAACTCCATTTCTCTTTAGCAATTGTCACTCTGTCCCATCCGTTTTTTGAGGGCATTTGTCAAGAAACTAAATTTGTAGAACTCTTCTCCCTTTACTAGACCTTGAAAGAATTCCTGGGGCCTCAATAAGGTATTAGGGACTTCTAGCTACAGGCACTAATGCTAGTTGTTTTACATATCTTAATTCTCACAGTACTCTGGAGAACAGGATGGTGTCACTCCATTTCACGGATATGCAAACTAAAGCTCAGACATTTAAGTCATTTATCTAAGCCCACACAGCTAGTACCAGCTGCCTGACTCCAAGCTTCAGCTCCTTTGAGTCCAACTCTGCTAAGAAAGGAGTGGGAATAAAGCCATCTCCTGGGGGGAAGGGAGGGTGTTTCTGGAATGTGAAGTATTTTAAGCTCCTTCCTAACTCCTTTCTACAGACTCCTACCTCTATCTCTGTCTGAAAATAGCTAGGAGTTTATTTCTGGATTTCAGAGAACAATTTCTACAAATTAGGTTTGCCTCTGAATAGTACACCTAAGGGACTACATCCCCAACTTGGGGATGTAGAGGTAGACAATAAGGGGCATTGGAGAAGCCACACTTGGTGTAGAAAGGAAAGGTCATCTTCTCTGTTAGACAATAAAAGGCTAAAGTGTGTGCTTAACTCCTGCCTCTTGGCAGCTATTTTGGGGGGACTGAGACAAGTTGAGCTATCTTAGATGTACTGAGTTTGTCTAAAGTGCCCCTGTGGGCAAGATATTGCAGAATATTCACTTCAGAAGGAAAAGGGGGGATGGGGATGTGTTTGTTGATCTGGAAGGTGATAAGGAGTGAGAGAGTTTCCTTTCAAGGATAAGATAACCGGTTGGGAGATATGGATGACTGAGTGACTGGGAGGGGTGAAGAGGAGGGATCTAAATGTGTCAGTGGAAGTTCCATGGGGTGTGGGCTTTTCTACTTTAAGCCCAGTGGGCAGCTCTTATTAATGTCTTTATTTAGAACTGCTGCCAAAGGGATCAACTATTAATATTACCATTCTTTTGCTGAGGAAATATATTCTTAAAGTCTCTAATCAGGTAAGTTACTAAACAATGAGACAGGGCCAGGGGTCCGGTAGGTGCCCAGGAAGTGATGGATCACTTTTAAACTTGTGGGAAGCAGTATGGTTAAGAGGTCTCTCACACCGGCTTAGATCTCAGTTCTAAATCCGGCTCTTCATTTTCCAGCTGCCTGACCTTGGGCAAATTATTAACCTCTCCTAGCCCCAGTATCTGTAAAATAGGTATAAATAATAGCACCTGCTTCACTGGGTTGTTGTAAGCAATAGTAAGTGCTCAGTAAATGTGTGTGTGTGTGTGTGTGTGTGTGTGTGTAATGAGTTATTGCAGGTGGAATGTTTAGCCCAGTTCTTGCCGCATGGTAAGCATTCTGTTGATGCAGGACAGAGCAATTCCCCTGAGTGGGACTAGGCGCAAGCTCTGCAGTGAGAGAGAAGAGAGTTCTTGGCAGAGTGTGAGAAAGCATTGAAACATATGCCAAAGTTAGAGTCAAAAGGAGAGTTTAACACCATAAACAGCGTGGTCTCCTCTCATAGGCAGAGTGAGAGCCTGAGAGACTCAGGAACAGAGACAATAGAGAGGAGGACAGTGAGAGGGTAAAGGCACTGAGAGAGACCTGAGTGGCCAGGGAATGCAGTTTATATATCATTCTTTAGTTTCTGTGAATTACAGTTTAAAGACTTTGTTTACCCATTTTCCTTTAATATGGACAGTGAGGAAGGATAAGAGTACGTATGTAGAATGAAAAGGTAAGAATATGTAGCGTGAAAGGCCTGCTGGCAGTTCCCAGCCCTTAATCCACAGGTTCCCTATGGTTTTAGCCATAGGAAATGAATGATTTAATTTTGTGTAGGGCACCACTTAAAGACCCTGTTTTTCCTGTTTTCCCTTCACAGTGTTGGGAAAAAGGTTGTTAGCAATCCCAGCAGAAATCTTCCTTTGTTCTGCAGGTTCCCTCACGGTCTGGCTACGGGGCTGATCAGCATATTGCAGTCTCTGAATGTAGCTTGATTTAACATTTCGTTCTCTTGCCTCCTCTCTACATTACTATGAGCATGTTAGCTATTATCACTTTTTTCCAGTTTTTTTTTTATTGAAGTAAAATACACATAACTTAAATTTGCCTTCTTAGCCATTTTTAAGTATTCAGTTCAGTGGTATTAAATACATTCATAATGTTATGCAACCATCATCACCAGCCATCAACTTTTCATCTTGTAAAGCTGAAACTCTGTCTCCATTAAATAACTTCCCATTTCCTCCACCCTCCAGTCCCTGGTGACTACCACTCTACTTTCTCTATAATTTTGACTGAAGTATTTCATATAAGTGAAATTCTACACTATTTGTCTTTGCAACTGGACTATTTCGCTTGGCACAATATCCTCAAGTTCATCCATGTTTCAGCATGAGTCAGAAATTCCTTCCTTTTTAAAGGCTGAATAATATTCTATCATATGTATATACCATTTTTCACTTATCTATACAGATGTCAATGAACAGCTGAGTAGCTTCTATGTTTTAGCTATTGTGAATAATGGTGCTGTGAAAATGTGTGTACAAATATCTCTTTGAAACTCTGCTTTCAGTTATTTTGGGTGTATACCTAGCAATAGAATTGCTGAATCATATGGGAATTCTATTTTTAATTTTTTGAGAAAACTCCTTATGGTTTTCCACATTGGCTCTTCCCTTTTACATTCCCACCAATAGTGCTCAAGACTTCTAATTTCCCCACATCCTCTACAACACTCGTTATTATTATTTTTTTTATGGTAACCATCCTAATGGATGTGAGGTGATATCTCATTGTGGTTTTGATTTATATTTACCTAATGATCAGTGATATTGAGCATCTTTTCATATGCTTATTGGCCATTTGCATTTATTCTTTAGAGAAATGTCTATTCAAGTCCTATGCCCATTTTTGAATTGGATTTTTTTAGTTTTAGAAGTTCTATATATATTCTGGATATTAGATATATGGTTTGCAAGTATTTTCTCCCCTAAGCCATTTAACAAATCACACCTAGAATTACAGATTCATCATATTGGAAGATAGAAAGGATTGGTAAAAGAAAGCTTCCCAGAAGGAATACCTCAAGTAATCCGGAATATACATATTGATGTCTCAGGAGGCAGTAAACTATCAGGGAAGGAGTGGCCATGATTTGGGGAGACTGAGATAGGCAGAGGATGAAAGTAGGGCAAAGAGCCTCTGGTGGGTCCACAACATCACATGACCCATGGCAGGCAGGAGCTGCAAATCTGTGATGCTACTGCACATATGTGCTCTCCATTTGTCCTTACTTGGCACTGCATTGCTTCAAACTGAGCTGGAGTCAACTGACTCCATTCATTAAACCTAATGTCTATTTTGTTCAGGCTGTAAGTCTCAAACCTGAGCACGTCTTAAGGTTAGGCCAGGAATCTACATTGCTGACAAGCAAGCAGGAAGGTAGAATCCTGAGATTACACTTAGAAAAACACTGAAATAAGGGTTTGGAGCCAAGTCCTGCAGAGATATAAAAATGTTCACAGAAGGTGGTATAGATGGTATAGTATAAGGGTTAAGAACACGGTCTTAGGGTTACTACCTAGATGATGTTGGGCAAATCACTAGCCTCCTTGTGTGAATTTCCTTCTTTAAAATAGATATAATATTAATACCTACCACATAGCACTGTTTTGAAGAGTAAGTAATAATTATTTGTAAAACACTTAGAATGGTACCTCCCTTATAGTTAAGAGCAATGATATATGAAGCTAGTATTCCTCACAGAAGTTTATGAGCATGCAAACATAATTATGAAATATAGCAATACATGTCTCAGACAAGGGCTACAAGCCTCCAAAGGGGAAGAGAGTACTTCCTTTGGAGTCATCAAGAAAGTTTTTGTTGGGGGATATTGTGACTTTAATTGGAACAAGATGTACAGTATTATCTTGCTAAGTGAAAAGAATAAGGTATTCTAGGGTAAGGGAATAGCTTTGAGGAAAAGGGGAATAAGAAGGTTGTGTGGAACCTGGGGAAAGAGGGAAATCTGGTCTGATTTGCTGACTGAGTGGTCTCATTTTTACAAAACAGGAGGGGTTGCACTGGATTTCTAAGAGGATGTTTTCAATGGCAAACATCCTCTGTGATTCCTTGAAATAGGGAAGTCAGGGAAAGAAACTGATAGTGGTTTGAGACACAGAGATTGAAGTGATGGGGTCATCCAAAACAGAGGAAGTTGGAAATGTGACACTGAAGCTTTAGAAAGGGATTTGAAATGAAGATACAGGTTTGTATCTCTTCATAATATAAGATGATGAAGTTCCAAAATGCCAAGCCATGAGAAAGAGAAGAGGCCGTAGGAGTACAGGAAAAAGCTTATAACAGGCTCTGCATCTTTTCGCCCTTGTACCTACCCTACTCTGATTTTGCAGCTTTCAGAGGTCCCCTCTGGGTGTGCAGCCTCTCTTAGCGGGGAAGGCCCAAAGTGGGCTCCCTTTGAGAATATTCTGGTGTGCTCTGAAGCAAACTCTATACTCAACTTTAGGTGTAACATAAACCCTACAACATGGTGAGCTCTATTCTCTTCTTTCCTTCACTTGTTTTGAACAATTCTAATGCTCCTGAATTCAGATTGGCCAATCACCAATGGAAACAGCAATTTGCCAAACCAATACAAGGTGTCGTGATTACTCACAGGTACTATACCAAATTCAGGTTTAACCAGAACTTGTGAATGTGACCTTATTTGGAAATACAGGCTTTGCAGATGTTAAAATGAGGTCATACTAGAGCAGGCTGGACCCTAATATAATGACTGGTGTCCTAAAGAGAGGAAAATTCAGACAAAGACATACACACAGAGAAGATGACCGTGTGAAGATAAGAGGCAGGACTGGAGTCGTGCTGCCGAAAACCAAGTAATTCCAAGGGTTTCCAGTGATCACCAGAAGCTAGAAGAAGCAAGAAAGGGTTCTTCCCTAGAGCATGGAAGCATGACCCTGCTGACACCTTAATTTTGGACTTCTGGCCTCCAGAACTTTGAGAAAATGCGGTTATGTTGTCTTAAGCCACCCACTATGTGGTAATTTGTTATGACAACCATAGGAAACTAATACAGGAACCAAGTTCATCATGAAATACCCCCACAGGAAATATTTTTCATTTGGGATACCCAAAGTCAACTTGGGTTGTACCAAAAAGCTAGGGTTTGTCTTTGACCCAACTTTCTTCTCTTACCTTGGAAACCAATGCTTCAGGACTCACATGGAACATTCTTCTTTTGATCCAGACTGTCACATCATCTTCTAGAATTCTATCTTAAGTGTTTGAGCTTTCTGGATGCTTTGCTTTGAATGAACCTTGGGCTTCTGCTTTTACCTCTTTAGTGAAGCAGATGGGGTGTTACTATGGCCATTCCACTTTAATGGTTCCACCTTTAGCCTTCTTCTTATGTGTCTTTCTTTTTCTAAAAAATATTTAAGTAAATTATTTAAAATATACAGAGAATAGAAAATAATGTAACAAATACTAATGGGTGATCGATCACCCAGATTTCCCTTCTACCTTTCTGCCCTTCTTTTTTCCTCCTTTTCTGCCAAGTTCCCATGCACGTCCCACTCCATGTACTGCTCTCAATTTCCTAAAGAAAGTGAGGTAGTGCAAAGGGGCCCAGCCTGACTACACATCTGCCCCTAGAATCTAACACACACACACACACACACACACACACACACACACTTGTGGGTAAAAATTAGGTAACTGGCTGTGGACTTTCAGAAGGGCAGGCAAGGAATTATTACCCTTCAAGTAGTTTGAGCATCCCTAGTATTTCATTCCTACATTTTAGATATGCTATTCCAGACTGAACCTATCCCAAGATTTTTGCCTTTTACATTAGAATTCTTTACCCAAAATAATCTGTAAGCAATGAGTGTGTTGGAGATGGGCTTCTGCATTCTCCACCTCTAGATATACACATACATTTTAAATGAGAGATTCCCTTTCCTCTTGAGCTATCTTTCAGAATAAATTGAGCTATATCTCATCTGGCCTCATAAAAGGTGGAGAGGGGGTCAGGGCTAATACCTGGGCATGACTACAAATAGCATTCCTGATTCTCTCTTGTAGTCTTTGTCTCCTTATTGCCCTGCAAAACTTCCCATTAGAGGGCTTTATGTTGTTGTTGTTGTTGTTGTTGTTTTTAGAAATACTTATTAACTCGTGGTCATAGACTTCAATTTTCTAATTTTCCTTTGAACTTCATCTTTTCAATTAGGATTTCAAGTTACAGATTATCTCCCGGAAACTATTAGTATAATTCAGAGTTCAGAGGATCATTAGGGAGACAAATAGAGATACAAATAAAATAGTATAAAATACATTTCCATTCTCTTTTGGTAGGATTGGCAGAATTACCATAAATGGAAATGCTATGATGTTTTTCTCACTTCTCTTTTGTTTTAGACCATAGGCTCCATCCTGATTTAGGAGTCTTTCCTGCTCAGCATTTTAGTGATAATTCTCCCCATGGTCTACAGGATCCCTGTTCTCTTTGTTTCTATAGCAACAGTCCCGTGTTGCTTGGCTAGAAGCAATTTTCTGCTGCTGTGGTGAAGCCCTATTTTTTCATTCCTTTCTCCTCAGTTGCCTTGGTAACCAGCCTCTCCCTCTTCTGATCTCTCAGTGGTAAATTCCACCCCCCCCCTTTTTTTCTCTCTCTAGTAACTGTTACCTGGTCATGACTTGGACAGTGCTTTCCCACCTTTGAGTGAGCATACACTGTAATGGTCAGATTGTCATCATGAAATTAGCTTTCCTTTTGCCTTATTTGCATCATTTCTCTAACCTGCCATCTTTCTGTTGGTTGTCATGGTAACTGTACCCTCTGAAAGTCTCTAGGCAAAGGCTCTACAGTTAACAGCCGTCATGCGAGAGTGTCTGCCAATATATGGCCACACATCTCGATTTTAAAGCCAGCCCCAGGCAGGTACCACAAATTGGAGAGAACAAGGCTTTTGATCAAAGCAGACTGGATTGAGAAAAGGAAGTACAGGGACCCCTGGGATCCGGTGTTCTCCAAACAATACATGGGCTGGAGGAGTGACCGTTAAGCTGAGGGTGATCTAAGTGATTGCGAACTGTATTGGCAGTTATTCCAGGAAGGCCTATCATATGCTCTTAACTTCCTGGAGTGACTCCCCTGGCCAAAGGAATCCTAGTGATGCGACCTGAGAGCTAGGCAGAGCCAAATAATCTCTGGGAGAAAGCAATTAACTCTTAAATTGGCTAACAAGGGGTTATTACAATAGGTATTTAGGTACTTTTATACATTATTGAAAATTTTTCTGCCATCAGGCTTCTGCTTTTATCTCTTTAGAGAGGCAGATGGGGTGTTACTATTATAATAATACAAAATATTAGACAAATGGTGGTGGTTGTGTGCCAGAGCATTGTGGCAGGCACTTTTCAGACATTATTTCATTTTCTCCTTATGGTAATCTTGAGAAGTATCTAACGATAAGAAAATTGAGGGTAGGAGGTAAAGTTAATTGTGTGAGAGCTCGCAGCTAATAAGTGACAGCTGGGATTTGAACCCAAGTCCATATGATTTCAAAGCCCTTTCTTAAAGTTTGTGGGACGCGTCTGGCTTTTGGTCCTCTCTGGTGCTAATTTTCCTCAGCCCCTTTTAATCTGAGGCTTGCTACTACTTTATGTTTCTGCCTTTCTTATTTTTCCTTTTCATAATTCGTGGGTTGTTTACTTGTTTTTCTCTGTTCACACCCCATCTCTTGCATCCTTTAGCCAAAGAGATGGAAAATTTTGTCCTGCCTTCTGATTATGTCTGCTGTAGGATGAAAACTTCAGAGCAGCCGCCCTTTCACGATAACTGGGCAGATCTGATCCTGGAGAATGCCACACCTTGAACTCACTGGCTCCAGGACCAGATAGGTAAGCCATTCTCCTCTCCATTTAACAATTATTGGGAGCCTATTCGGTATCAAGTACTGAGTTAAGGTACTGGAGATACAACAGTGACCTGGGCAGAATCTGGTCCTTGCTTTTATGGAACTAACAGCCTGGAGGGTAAGCCAGTTAATAGACAAGAGGTCCATTTCGAATTTTATGTTGTAATTAGCGCCATGAAGAAAAAGAACTGGGTGTAGTGAAAGAATAATAGGGATAGGTCTATTTCTGATAGGACTGACATCCCCCACGTGAAAGAGTCGGTAGTTAGAGCTCGGACTCCAGCTAGCTGCGGGCAGTTACGTCGGAGCCTCTCAAGCTTAGTTAGGGACCTCGGTTCCGCAGCCTTCCCCTCCTCCGGGCCCGCCCTCCGGAGCCCACAGTCTGCGCAGGCGCACTGGCGGTTGTCATGGGGACAGCTGCTCGCGCGCAGGCGCAGACACTTCCAAGATGGCGGCGGCGGCGGCTGCTCGAGCAGTTTCTTTGGGACCTGGGCTCCGGGGGGTGCAGCGGACACTGCCTCTCGTCGTGATTCTCGGCGCCACGGGCACCGGCAAATCCACCCTGGCGCTGCAGCTAGGCCAGCGGCTCGGTGGCGAGATCGTCAGTGCCGACTCCATGCAGGTATGACCGTGCGGCTGGCCCCCGGCCTGTGAGACCGGGAGGCCCTGTGGCGCGGGGGGAGGCTCTGGCTAGGGCGGGTTCTCTGTCGCGTGGTGGCAGTGGGGGAACCCTGGTACTCGTGGGGCGGAGCGGGTAGGTGAAGGGAACCGGTAATTACTAAGCGCCCACCGAATGCCAGACACAGTGCGAGGCGGTTCCCTTTCATCATCTCATTTACCCCTCACGGCGTTTTTTGGTCGGGACTGTTTTTATCTCCATTTACGGATGACGGAATTCACCAGGGGAGGTGTAACAGACTATTTCCACGTCACACAGCGAACGAGGGGAGGAACAAGGCTGACATAGGCCTCCAATAAACATCTTCTGAATGAAAATTATTCCGGAGCGTTTGCTATTTAGGGTGTCCGGCGACACCAAGACAAGTTAGTTACCATCTGTTAGTTTCTGCTGAGGGACTGGAACAGGGTGGAGAGTCGGGAGACGTGGATTCTAGTCCCGGGTCTGCTATCCGCCACGTGACCTTAACTGTTTGTTTTGTTTTTAGACGTTCCTTATCTATGAAGTGGAGAAAACGCTACCTACCTCATAGGGCTGAGTGTTAGAATGAAGAGCAGGGTGGTCTGTTCTAAAGACGACCAGGCACTTAGAAAATACTTGTTGACGCTGAGAATTTTAACCCACTGGCTGATGGGAATCTGGACGCTTTGTCCTCGTCCTTGAGTAGGAGGTAGGCCCAGAAGGAGTGTAGTGCACATGGCACCTGGGAGCATTTGTGCTCAGATTGAGAAGGGGTGACATTTTGGGTAAATTTCTGATGGAGAAATTACAAATACTATTTGTTGAAGAGAATTTAGTTAGAAGTTTTCACAGAGTAAAAGAGATGCTTGATGTGAAATGCCTGGCACCAAACCTAGCACCGCATGGGTATTGGGCATAGAAGGGCAATCCTCCCCATTCTAACCCATAAACCTCTGTGCTAGATGTCTACCCTTATTAGTCCATTTGAGGTAACAGAACCATCAACACACATAAAGCAATTAGGATAATTCAGCAAATATCTGTTTACAACCTCTACTTTGTGCCAGCTTCAAGAGACAAAAGTTTAGCTCAGATCCCAGCCCTGTCTTTGCTAAGATTGCAACTTCAGCCTAACCTCTTCAATACCCTTGTTTCTTCTTCTGTAAAATAGGAAGAATAATATCAGTAACAACACTGTAATGATTAAACGAAATGAAATATGTAATGGCACATAGTAAGTGGTAAAAATATGGTAGGTGCTATTTTCTGAAGGGCCCTTTTGGAGAGAGAAAACCATCATCCATGTCCTCAAGAAGTTTTAGTCCAGCTAAACATGAAACAAAACGCAGTTAATAAGTGTTTGAACTTGCTCTGCAAGTTGGATGGGATGGGGAGGAAAGAGACTATAAGTGTTAAATTTTATGATAAACTGTAGAATTTTTGAGAAAGGGTGGAAGGAGATGATACTTTTCAGTGACTTGCTGTTGACCCAGAAACTTTTTGGTAAGCATGTGAACAAAATGATATTCTTAATCTTGGATCACCAGGTCCTTGAAAGAACATTTTTAATTTCGAATAAATGTATAGGCATAATAATAATAATTTGTATAGCACAGTTTATAAATTGCTTACATATGCTTTTTTATCCTCAAAATAACCTTGTAAGGTAGAGTTATTAATTCATGGATAAGAAAACAGGCTCAATGTATTACAGTAAGTAGCAGACCTGGAGTTGAACATAGGTCTTATCCACACAAAGCCATCCCCTTTAGAAGAGGCAGAATCTGTGGGATTCAACCATTAGACAACATTTCTTAACTTTTCTTTCACAAGAGTGTGCTGCTTTTTGACCGGAATATAAAATATATTTTACGCTCTATATTGTGAATCAAAGTGTGAATTCCTAGTAATGTCTGTCAAGTGAAGTTTGGAGCTGAATGATGGCCACATGATGGATTGTTTAGGGGGATAAAACATGCTGCAACTAGAGATTTAATGTCAACAATTTAATGATAGCAAAGACAGGGAATGTGTGTTGGAACAGGGAAAACTTGACCTTGTGGAGAGCCTAGACAGAGTAGTAAACTTCTTTGTTTACAGACTAAATGGAAAGTGATAATTAGACATTTTTTTCAAGTTTCCAAGTCGATCTTTTTTTTTTTAACATTTGCATTTTAATAATGCATTTTGGGATGCTGTCCAGAATTTTGTATTTCAAAAGTATACTGTTAACTCAGAAAGGATTGTAAAGTAGTAACTTAAGTCTTCAGTTGTCTTGCACCTCATACTTGGTATGTCATCCCTTTGTCCCACCTTAACTGTAGAATCATCCCAAGGCAACTCCTACCAGGGCAGTTCCCATCCAGGGAAAGTGCTTGTTTTTGGTAATCATTGAATAAGTGCTTTAATTATTGAGGTAGTTTCTGTGTGGTAAAATCAAAGTAGAGTGTCAAGGATAGTATTTCTAGGGTGATAATATAGTCATGGAGCCTAATAGATAATGACTTGCTTCTGTGGTCATGTAGTTTCTGAAGGTTCTGCCTGGCCTCTTACTTCCCACTCTTATGTACCTGATTTGTTGAGTGGGAAGTCAGAACTGCTCTCTGAGGGACTCCTGCTGGGTTTTGCTGTGGATTCTGTATAGCAGGTCTGACAAAAGAAACATTTGTGCTTATTTTCTTAGTTTTCCAAACCCCAGTGTCACAAATTACAGAAACAGATATTCTCAGTCAGCAACTAGAGTCTAAATTTAAGGAGGGGCAGGTATTACAATCCCCATTTTCCAGGATGGAAAAACTGAGGCATAGAAAGATTTAAAAATGGACTGGAGATCACAGTGCAAGATACTTGCACACCTGGGAATTGGCTCTAGGTCTTGTAACTCATGTGTAGTGTCTCATGTTGCAGGAAGATGATACTGCAGGTCTTTTTAGTCTTTCTTTTTCTTGGCATGTAAATTCAAGGTACAATGCATTGCCTTCAGCGACTGGATGAAACATTGTACTGAGAAACTTGAAGACACTTGCCAAAAGATGTACAATGACTGCCTGGAAATACAAGCTACCAACTATCTGCCAGGAGAAAATAAACAAAAGTGTTCTATTTGGGTTTATAGAGAGGAAGTATCTCTAATGCCTTAGTTCTTCAAGTCCTGTAGAAAAGCAGTAGTCATACATAGCACAGTTCTCTTTGTGTTTGTCTAAACCTACAAGAGGAGAAGCAAATGATTTTTGGCAGTATGACTAGTAAGCACGCTTTGTGTCATTTAGTAGATGTGTAGTTCTGCTTTCTTTTTGTCTGCTTTGGGACATAATCTAGGAGCAGTGTCTTTTACCAAAGGACTACTGTCTTATAGTGCTCAAGGGAGATCTGATATGCATGGGGGAGGGATATGAAAGGAGAGATGGCATAGTGGATTACAGTGGCTTATGTGAAATAAAAGTCAAGAAAACCTGTTAACCAGGAGAGATGATGGCTATCCGGGGGCTATTGGCAGAGGCAGTCTTTTAATAGGACTGAGCCTGACAATAGGTTAAGAGGGAAATCTCAGTTGTTTTTTTTTTCCAAAAGTTTTGACTCATCTAAAAAGAGTTTCTGAGTTCCCTTGGTTCACTTCCATTGTGAATGGATTTAGTTTTCCTTTGGCTACAGAATTATACTTGGGCAGGTTGTACATATATATTCACTTTTCTTGCAGCTATGGGAAGAAACTCCTATGTTATATAAGAAAAGAGAAGTGACTACTGGCCAAATGGGAAACTATAGGAGAGCATAAATGGGACTTGCAGATTCAGATTTGTGAGCATGAGGTGCTGCCCTGATGCTTCAGAGCCTGGGGCAGGCTGTTGGAACAGCTCTGCTTCAAAAAGAATATTGTTTGAGAGGTAAAAGTTACTTGAGATGTGTAGGAATTCACCTATGTGCTCTGTGTGTACTCTAGTATGGCTTAAGGGATTTGATTTTGTGTGTAGTTTGTTGAATAAATTTGAATCAGGCTGGTTTCCTGTTTGTCTGTTTGTACCCTACTTTTGAGCTGGAGCCTCACCACTGTTCCCTCCTTATTGTGGCAGCCAGAGTCCAAGCTCTTAGCACTGTACCATGATAATAATAACATTGACAATAACAATAATGTATATACCATTATTGTTCTAAAAGTTTGACATTTATTATCTTATTTAGCATCCTCACTCCATCCGTATGAGGTAGGCAGTGTTATTTTCTCACCTCTACCAAAAATTACTTTCATGAACCCTCATCTTCATGCTATTCTGTATTTTTTCCTGTACCTCCTATTTATTTATCCATCCTCCATCCCATTCGTTTCCGCTCTACCACTGTATATGTTTCACCAGGCAGGGAAGGAAGAATATTCTTGATAACAGAACAGCATGAACAAAGTAAAGGAAGACTAAAAGAGTACATGCCGTTTTCAAGGAATGACCTGCAACTGTCTGGCATCTAAAATACTTGAGGGATAGCAGTAGGATGTGGAGCTAAAATTATACACTCTGGGAGCAAATTTTAGAAGCCCTTGAAAGGCTTTCCGTGAAGTTTGGGGTTTTCAACAGGGAAGTGATAGTAAATCTGTTTCATAAGGTAACTCCAATGGCTGGGTGGAGAGTGGGCTAGGGGAAGGATAAATAAGTTTAGGATTCTTTTGCATTAGCCAAGTTGAAACAGGCTGGAATTGCACTGTGGTTGGGGATAATAGGTAACCATTTTGACATTTTGGAGACATGATGAAGTAGGATTTTGGTTATTGATATGGAAGCATTGAAAGAAAAAAAATGGAAAAAAAATGATGGAGAACAAAAGCCTTTTTGTGTTTGGATAAAAGGATACTTGCTTAATGAAAAATATCCATATAACAGAAAAATGTACAAAAGAAATTCACCATAGTCTTCGTATCCAGATATAACCATTTTAACATTTTGGTGCACATCCTTCCAGACATTTGTCTTTGTATTTATGCATATATGTATCTCTGACTTATTCCATTTTTTTTATTGTGGTAAAACATAAGATTTACCCTCTTAACTATTTTTAAGTGTGCAGGTCAGTGGTATTAAATAGTTAATAATGTGTGACTGTCACCACCATTCATCTTCATAAACTCTTCATATTGTAAAACTGGAACTCTACTCAGTAAGCAATAACTCCATTCTTCCTTTCTTCCAGCCCTTGGCAACCACCTTCAGCCTTCTATGTCTGTGGTTTTGACTACTCTTAAGTATTTCTTATAAGTGGAATGTTACAGTATTTGTCTTTTTTTGTGACTGGCTTGTTTCACTTAGCATAATGTCCTAGTTTCATCCATCTGTTTTTACATAAGTGGATGCATACATTTCATGCTGTTTTGTATCCTGCTTTTTATTTTTTTTTCTCTCTTAATGGTATGCTAGGGATATCTTTATGTGTTAATGTATGTAATGTATATAACTGTCCATCAGTGGTTTTGATTTGGATAATACCCGCCTCTGGGGGGGACATTTGCCAGTCTCTGGAAACATTTTTGGTTGTAGGAACTGGGGAGGTGGGTTCCTGGCATCTAATGGGTAGAAACTAGTAATGCTACTAAACATCCTATTGTACATAAAACAGCTGCTTGCAACAAAGAATTATCCAGCCCAAAATATCAATATATTATATTGAGGTTGAGAAATCCTGTTCTACATTATTGTTGTTTTTAAAATTTTGAAGTAATTTTTGATTGATACAGGAGTTTCAAAGAGTCTAGAGAGTTGTTTATACCTTTTACCCACCACAAATTATCATCTTATATCATCATGGTACATTTATCAAAAGAAATTGACATAGATACAATATTGTTAACAAAACTGTAGGCTTTCTTTGGATTTCAAGTTTTTCCACTAACGTCCCTTTTGTTTCAGGATCCAGTCTATGATACCATACTGCTTTTAGTCATTATCATGACTCCTTAGTCTCCTCCAGTCTGACAGTTTCTCAGTCTTGCCATGTCTCCCATGCTTTTGATATTTTTTGAGGCTAGTGGTCAGCCATTTTGTAGAATGTCTTTCAATTTGGGTTTCTCTGATGGGTTTCTGTGATTAGACTGGCATTATGGATTTTGGAAAAGCATACCACAAAGGTAAAGTACCCTTCTCATTTCATTATATTAGGGTATGATATCAACATGATGTGGTTTCAATTTATGTTTCCCTCGTAAATAATGATGTTGGGCATGTTTGTTGGACATTTATATGTTTTCTTTGGAGAAATATCTGTTTAGGTCTTTTGCTTATTGTTGAATAGGGTTAGTTGTCTTTTTGTTGTTGATTTGCACACACTACATTTTGATACACATCGCGGAACAGCTTTCAAAAAGTTTGTAGCAGTAGTATGTGTGTCTGTTTTTCCTCACCTTTGTACTTTGTGTATTACCTATCATTTTCATTGTAAATAAGACAGATTTCATTTTAATTTCATTTCTTAGGCTAATTGCCTTTTTCAAGGATACATTGACCATGTATGTTTTATTTCTGTTTTGAATTTCTCTTGTCCATACCTGCTGTGTCCACTTCTGTATAATGGTTTTCATTTTTTTATTTGTTGCTTTGTAAGAGTTTTTTTTTTTTTTTTATTGTGAATTTTAGCCCTTTGTGTTGTAACAATATTGTGTATTGTGAGTCTCATTTATTGGAAGTATTTTTCTAGTTGGTCATTTGTCTTTGACTTTTATGATTTTTTTTGCCTATAAAACTTTTAAATTGGTATAATCTTGTACTTTTTTTAGGATTATAAGTTTTAACATTCTTTTAGAAAGAGTTCTTGTCTGAAGTGTATAATCCATTTAACTGTTGGAATGTACAGATGTAAATAAAAAAAGTCATTGTTTCTCTAGTGTAAATGAAAATCTATCCACTTGTCTTCACTACACCTGTTGCTCTTCCCATGATGTCCCTTACACATATGTGTTGGTAATTGCAGATGATATATAGGATTCCGCAGGTTTATTTAGATATGAATACTTTTGGTTAGCTACCCAGTTAGTTTTCTTGTTCTCTTTATTTTGGGGGAGGGGTGGGTGATGGGTATATCTTGTTGCATGGCACAATACTTGCAACAGTGAGTGGTTCTCATGCCCAGCTGCACATTGGAATCACCTGGAGAGTATTGAAAATAACAATGCTTAGGCTTATAGTAATCAGTAAATAATCTTTTGATTAGAATTAGATGATTTGCTTAACTCTTCAGGTGTCTATAATTCTTTCCTAATTTATAGTCAGTCTTTATTCAAAGGTCTTTGTTTCACCTGGTAGGCAGTTTTATTTACTGAGAAAGCTGGGTTTTAATCCCAGTTTTGACACTAATTTACTATATATATAATTTTGAATGAGTTACTGCCCCTTTCTGGGCTTTAGTTCCCTATTTGGATATATGAGGGAGTGAAAACTGATTGGATTAGTTCAGGGCAAACTTTCTGTTAAGGTCCAAGTAGTAAATAATTTAGGTTTTGTGGGTCATGCAGTGTCTGTCACAGTGTGTAAAGCTCCTTTCAGCTCTGGTAGTTTGTGGTTCTCTTTTAAACCCTAGGCAGGGGTCTCACGAAGGAAAATCTTGTTTAACCACCACTAATTAAATATAGATAATACCAAGCACTTATTACTTACCATCTGCCTGGCATTATTCTACACATTTTACATACATTAACTCTAATCTTCAGACTAACCCAGTGGCAAGAATATTTGAGGCAAAGAAAAATTAGATACATAACCTGCCAAATGAAGGCTACAGCTGGGTAGTAGAACCAGAATTTGAACCTAGGTGTTCTGCCTTCATTATACACTACTGCCTCTCCCTAACTTACACGTTATGCTCCAAATAATGGAGCGCCTCAGCTATTTTACTCTATCACAGGTATCCTAAGATAAAATATCACTGAAACCATCAAAAGTGGGCAATCATGAGCCTATTAAGATGGCTACAGAATGGAAACTTTATTTTCTCAAAAGAACCTTTTTGTTTCAGTCTCAGTGTTGTAGTCACATGGCATTGCCTATGTATGTATATCATACTTATTTTTGAGAACCTTGAAGGGGTTCAGTGTATGGTGTCTGTCTTCTTAGTTTCTGGAATTTTATTCCACCTTAGTAGGAATTCATTACTTCAAGTGAAGAAAAGAACAGAGTCAAATGGGGATAAATATTTTACTGGTAAGAGGCAGTGGAAACAGTTTGGATTATTGGCAGAGAGAGCATCCAGGCTTTAGGCCTCTCTCTACTACCAGCCAGTTAAATGGGCAAGGGAGCTCTCTGAGCCTCAGTATTCTCAAGTATAAAATTTCAGGTGATTGAACTGAATGGATGATTTCTGAATTTCCTTATAGCCATGCTTTATAGGTAGACTACTAAGTAACCACTGCAAAGGTTCTGCATAGCAAAGTTTCTCTTATTTTAACTTAAAAATATGTGCCAATTTTGCATTCTCTGCCCTAATCTGCCTGTTTATTTAGATGTAAAAAATCTTTCAAATTCTTTTTACCCTTTAGTAAGATTGATACTGTGAAAGAATGCATCATGTACATATTATATATATGCTTCTCAGTTTGAGAAACATGGCCTTATATCATGATTATAGTCCCTTTTCCCTTAGAGATAGGCATAGGAAGAATAAAAACCATGATTTGCACTGTGATTTCCAAACCACTCCTCACCAGACTGAACAGGTTAGGTACAGGTTCTCCTGCTTACTGAGTATCTTAATTTATCTGATTTATTTAGCATGTCTGCAGTTGAATTTCCTCCAAACAAAGCTAAAAGTAATAGTTGCCTGCCATGATACTACTGCAGTTAATTCATTCTTTCTAACCTAGTAAAGTGTAAATTTTTAAGAAGTCATTTTTTTATTAAAGAAAAGTTAGTCAAGAGACTGCCCATTTTCCTGCTCTTCAGCATCTCTTCAGTTGAATCATCAAATTCAAATTTTTTTAATCAAAAAGGAAAATCAACTTTCTGGTGAGTGCTGACATCCTTTAAAATATAATTTTTTCTTTCATCCTCTTATGCCAAAACATTTTCTGAAGCTTGGACTAATTAGAAGGGGTGTTAGACGTGAGGAACTGGAACTCAGGAGAGAAAGCTGATCTGTACACATCAGAGATTAGCAACTTAGTGGAAAAAGAACACTGACTGTGAAGTCAGAAGACATGGATTCTGAGTTTGCCTCTGCCACTTACTAACTATGACTTTGGGCAGGTTACTTAATATGTCTTAAGTATTTATTTCCTCATTGGTAAAATGAAGGCAGCATAATTTCATAGGGTGTGAAATTCTTGGCAATCTGTACCTCAGATACCTAGTATTCATTGAGTATGATTCCATGTAATAGGCACTGTGCGAGGTGTTGGGGCTAGGGATAAAACAGAAATTTCTTCCTTTAGAACTTTTCTATTGGGGAAGATAGAAATATTTAAAGTTATGTACAATAAGTTCTGTAATAGAGTTAAATGCAGGGTACTGTGGAAGCACAGAGGACAAGCACAGATGGGGAGGATTGGGGAGTGATCTCAGGCTTTCATTAGAACATAATGCTAAAAAGTTTGGGGCTGGTTAAGACCAGGTTTTCATTTTAGAAAGATCACTGGCTGCAGTGTAGACATAATTAGAGGCTTTATATCCTAAAGGTAGAAAGATCAGTGAGGAAGCTGATGGAATAGGCTAGTTGAGAAATCATGAAGCCTTCAATTGATGTTTTAGAAACTAGTATGGATAGAAATTGAGACAGATTGGAAATATGGGGGGAGAGACAGAGATATTAGGATCACTTCAGGGTTTTTGATAATCTAGATGGTTTTTGATAATCTAGATGGTTCATTCAAGTATGGCCGGGAAGATAAGGAGTTCAATTTTGGACATATCAGGTTTTAGGTGCCTTTTTGGGGTGATGATGTTGCTAGCTAGCTAACATTTGTTGACTGTTTCCTATAGGGCAGGACCTAGTCCATATGCTTTGCATGCGTTATTTAATTCTCACAATTACCCTTTGAGATTAGATTTGAGATTAGCCTCATTTTATAAGTAAGATATCTGAGTCACAGAGAAGTTAAATAAACTTGTCCAAGGTTACATAGCTAGTAAGTGGTAGAGCCAGGACTTAAATTCAGGTAACCTGGCTCCAGAGTCCTTTCTGTTAAGCACGTCACTATATTGTATGCCTTTCATTGATAATGGAAAGTGCACTAGGCAGGTAAATATCCAGGTCTGGCATTATGAGAGAGAACTAGATTGCAGATACAGCTCTTGAGAATTATCAGCACAAAAATGGTTATAGAAATCATGAGTGTCACCCAGAGAAAGTTTATAGTATAGAAATGGCAGGAAAATGCCATAAAAACTACCATTTCTCAATATTGTTCCTATGACAGACATTGCTAATAGATCAGTGGCTGGCCTCAGTAAAGGAAACTGAGGAAGGGCCAGTGAGATAGGAAGAAAAACTAGAGAGATTCGTGCCATGGAAGCCCCAAAGGGGAATAATTTAAGAAGGAGAGAGAGACCTCAGTAGTATCAAATTTTGTGGCTTTTTCCATTTCGTGTTTTGAGAGCTTAGTAGAAAAGTGTTATATTTGGCAGTTTATTAGTGATCTAAGAGAGTGAGCTATCCATGGAACTGTGGCATTGGGGGAAGGTGTGGGGAGGAGTGCAGTAAAGTAGGTGGATAGTTGTATTGATCCATAATCCAGATGCGCTTTTGGTTGACAACCACAGCTCTAGATTCTGTTGGTTTTCCTCTTGGTGTCTGTGGTAGGTTTCCTTCACTGAGCTTCATTAGCTGCCCTGGGCACTTCAGCTCTGTTGTTTTGGAAAGTTCAAGTTATTTCAACCTTGTGGCCTTCTCCCAATTATTTTTAATCTAGAAATAAACCCTCAATAGAGGTGCGACAAAGAGACATATTTCCCTAGATGGTACCCAGTTAGATACCTAGAAAGAACATTAAACGTGTAGCGGTTATGGTATTTAGAGATTGTACTGTCAAAATTTAATATCTCTCTTATAAACTTATATCACTAACCTCCTTATAATACAGTTATTTGTATCTGTCTCTTACTAGCCTGGACTCCTGGAGGACAAGGGATCCTTTCTTAATCTTTGCATGCCTAACATCTTGCAGAATACCTAGCACATAGTAGACTCTCAGTAAATGTTTGCTAGGATAAGTCAATTATACTGATAATTGGCTAAGTAGGTTAAACCTATAATTTTTTCAGAATCTTTCAGTTATCAGGCCTCACAGAGGCCAGAGTTCTCTTAGTATTGTCTACATTTGATTTGTGCAGAGAGAAACATTTTATCTAGTCATCTCTATGTACACAGTTTTCAGGTGTCTTCTGGGAGAATGGGAAATGGAACACAGTGACATGCTTTTAAAAGATAACATCCTTTGGCACTTCCTAGCACTCAGGGCTGACTCTTTTGTAGGTAGGGTCACACTGTAACTATAACTGAAGCTGAAAAATAGGCAAAATGTAAGGCAATAACAACAAACCTATTTTGTTGGAAGAATGTTTTCTAGTTAGGTAATAAAATTATAAACTTGATTGTGGCATTTACTGTATAAGTATGTTTATAGACCAAATGTGACATTTACAAAATTGGCTGGTTTTTTGTTTGTTTAGATATTTTCTTAGTGCAAATATGTAAAACATTGCTTTGTTTTTGCTTTTTGGCTGTGCAGTGGTTTTAATTGATAAATAACATGTACCATAACATGCATAATACAGTTCAATAAATTACCAAAAAGTGAAAATACTTGTGTAACCACAACTGAGTTCAAGAAATAGAATATTACCAGCCCTCTCAATTTTGAAAACTACAGTGTGATCCAGAAATTCCACTCCTGAGTAATATATTCAAAAGAATTGAAAATTCTAACATTTTTTTGCAAATTTTATATCATTGTAAATATTCACTAGTTTCTCATTGAATCTAAAATTTATCATCCAAGTCTTTTTTTATTATTGTGGTAAAATATACATAACAAAATTTACCACCACATTGAACATTTTACCATTTTAGTGCCATTAAGCACATTCACATTGCCCTGCATCTATCATCACTCTCCATCTTTTTCATCTTCCCAAACTGAAATTCTGTACCCATTCATTATACACTAATTCCCTGTTCCTCACTTCTCAATGGCAACTACCATTCTACTTTTTGTCTCTGAATTTGACTGCTCTAGGTATGTCATATAAGTGGAATCATACAATATTTGTTCTTTTATGATTGGATTCACTTAGTATAATGTCTTCAGGGTTCATCTATGTTATAGAATATGTCAGAATTTCCTTCCTTTTTAAGGCTGAATAATATTCCATTGAATGTGTATAATACTTTGTTTATACATTCATGATGGGCATTTGGGTGGCTTCTACCTTTTGGCAGTTGTGAATAATGCTGCTATAAACATGGATGTATTAATATCTGTTCAACTCTCCTCTTTCAAGTCTTTTGGGTATATACTTCCTAGCAGTGGAATTGCTGGACTCTATAGTAATTCTATTCTTTATTTTTTGAGGAATTATCATACTGTTTTTCATAGCTGCATCATTTTACATTCTCAGCAACAGTACACAGGTGTTTTGATTCCTCTATATCCTCATGAACATTTGTTTTGTTTTGTTTTTAGTAGCCATGCTGATGGGTGTGAAGTGCATCCAAATTTTTTAAAGAAACTTTCTGTTTTGGAGATGTTCCTACATATACAAATGTAGAGCAAACAGTAGTTGAACTCTCATATATCCGTCACCTAGCTTCAATAGTTATGAACACTTGGCCAATTTTGTTTCAGTTTTAAACTAGTTTTCTCTCCTCTATTGTTGGAATGCAGACCCCAGTCATATACTTTCTCTTTTATTTTTCTGTTGTTAAAAACAGAAAATAAAACACAGTTTTAATGTTATTAATATAAATAATGTCATTGCAAATTTTACTTGCATTGTTCCACCTTTGATTCAGAGATCATAACTAATGCTTGTGTCATTATTAACAGGTACGTTCTCAGCATTATCCTTGCTCTCATGCAGTGCAGACATAGATATATTTTACATATGCCTTTCATATACCCTTACCGCCTTGTTAAAAGTTTATTCGTGGGTAAAATTTAAAAATATACAGCACCTATAATTACAAGTTGCACAATCATTTGTAAGCACAATTACAACAGCACATCAGTACCTATCAGAAGAAGTCAGATTAGAATGGAAAAGAGTGAAGGAACGTCATAGACATAACCTTGAACTAGCTCCGGTTTCTTAGACATCATATATTTTGTTAATATGTACTTCAGTACTGTATACCTCAGAGTTAAGGACTCTTTTTAAATAAAACATAACTGTAAAACCATATTTACTTGAAAATTAACAATAATTCTTTTATTATCAGATATCTGGTAAATGTCACCTATATCTTTATGCTTAGTTTCTTTTAATCTGATGGTAAAAGAAACAAAAGGTCAACAGATCATTTGAAGATGACAATTTACATTGGTAACCAAGATGTAGTCCTTTTATGAGTTACAGTTTTTTAATGCTGTGAGCAAGAACTCTGCTTTCTTTAAACCATTAATACTCTTTCTTTTCTGATATTTGTTGGTATTTGTATGTAACATAAACAGTACACTGGGCCTCTTCCTTTAGTAAATAAGGTGAACCTAGTTCTGGGGTTACCTTCTGTTTGATTTTTGGTTATGTATCTGTTTAAGAGACTCACAAAGATATACCTAAATGCAGGACGCAGGATGAGAATTTATCCACAAATTTACATATCTGATTAAATGTGCTGATACAGATGTTCACATTTTGGCTATTTTGGAGGTGGGGGGGTGATAACTGTACATGTGCAACTATGCATTTCCTTAACATTAATCTCTGTATTAAAAATGAGGATCCACCTACATAGTTCAGAAATCTGGCAAAATCAAGTTGTTGCTATTTGGAACCCTAAGCTACAACAGAGCCAACTAAAGAATGTGGGAAAAGAGAGACAGGAATACACAGTTACTAACTTTTTTTCCCCCTTCGGTTGTTTTAATTTGCAAGGAAGACCCCAGTATACAGCATTCCCTATGGCACTTTATAATGGGAAAAGGAAGTCTTGTTCCAGATACACAGAGAAGAACATCATGTGATTTAAGATTCCATCAGTATTCAGATGTAAGAATGCAAGTCTACTGTTAGGCACAGGTTTACGTGAGTTAAAGGCAGAGCTGATTGTTTCCCTGTGACTTTATTTTTTCTGACTTTATTTTTTCTGTGCAGTTTTATGCTAATTAATGGTTTTCTTTTACTTGAAGATAGCTTGTAACTTAATTTGGTAAATAACCTCAGTAGCTAAGAGCACAGAGGCTTCAGAATAAATAAAATTATTTCCTGTTCTCCCTGTCTTGTGATAGTACTAGTGGTATTGGCAGTAATATGTGGTGATATAATGATCCTTATGTAGCATTTATAATGTGTCAGGCAAAAACTAAATACTGTATGTGTATTAACTTATTTAATCCACACAACTTAGTGAGATATTATTATCCTCATTTTACTGATGAGGTATTGAGTCACAGGGAGGTTAGTAAGTGACTACTCCCAAGTACAAATAACTGGTAAGTGGCAGGGCTGGGAATTGATCTGAGGCAGCCTGGCGCCAGGGTCCTTCCTCCTAACCATTATACTGTACTATACTTATTTGACACCCATATAAGTAAAGGGAAATGTGAGATAAAAAATGCTTTTAACATCTTTGTGGGCTCTATGGAACTTATTATTTATTCACTCAGTGCTCCCTGTAGAATCAGTGATTACAGAGAGAACATTTAATCTCAAAGCATTCACCCCTACTTTCAAATTAGTATTTTCAAATGTGTTCTCCATCTGAGACCTTGCATTTAGAAAAAATACACTTGAACTTTTGAGTTGAATTGGCAGATCAAGAGCTTACAAACAGGATATTGCCTTTGAGTATTTAGGCTTTATGTGCCCACCCCGTGAAGCGGTAATTTGGATAGATCACAGTGTTTCTATCAGAGTACAGTAGTATTAGGGGATCTGACTTCAAAGTGTGTATGTATGTTTTATTTATTTATTATTAAAGTATAGTTGACTGTGTTTTCTGTACATCCTTGCAAATAGGCCACTTCTTCACAGATGGAGCCAATCTAATATAAATTCTAAAAACCTTTCAGAGCCATTTAAATCCAAGAAATATGTAAACATTTGAAGTAGAACTTTGAGCAATGCAAGATGTTACCTTTATGGAGACTTGTGATAAGTAGAATAAATAAAACACCCTATCTATTTTTAAATGCTTAAAGTCCGGGTCAAAGAACCAACCTCTGGTTAATCTTGCAGAATTGGTTTGCGTCTGGGCACTGGTTTTACATACTCTTTTAATCTTTAAGGTTGAGCTAATAGCCACTACAAGTATCCTTGCTTTTTGAAGGGGTACGTTAAAGCCACTTCCCTTTTACAAAAGACCTACATGAATAGCTGTTATGGCAAACTAGAAGAAATCTAAAGAGCATTTGAAATTAATTAATTAAGAGGCTTTTAAATTGATGGTAATTGCTTCTTTGCTTTACACAATTTTGTTTTATGAAAGGTTTCGTAGAAGTGCTCTTCTTTTGGATAGCAGGGAAACCTGTACCATTTTTTGCTAACTGAAAAAAAATCCGAAAGAGAATTTTTGCTTTCATGGAAAAAGGCAAAAAATCAAAAATAGAATTCAGCATTTGTTTGCAGCAAGTCATTATGGAGGCAGAGCCAAAGTACTTCCCTGGGACCTACACTCATCATCTCAACACCAAATCATCATAGCTTTGAACTGTGTCTGTGAACATCTGTGCTTTATCTCATCCGTTAGCAAGATGTGTTCTAAGGTATTAAGGGTGTTATGCTTAGTGTAAAACTGAACGTAATTAAGCATTTTGATTATGGTAAACAAAATAAGACACTGTATGTACACTGAATTTTGGGCCTGGGAAAGAACAAATTTTTTTTTGTATACATTAATGGTAAGTGCTCCTTTGCTTTATGCTAGTTTGTCTTATGAAAGGTTTTGTAGGGATGCTGTACTTTAAGATAGCAGGGAAACCTGTATTTGTTTAAAAAAAGCCAATGTTCTATATTCTTCTGCTTCCTTTTGTCTTGAGTTTTGTGGATCTGGCTATGCTCTGGTTAGATCACATATACTCTGGTGCTTTGGGTCAGTTAAGTGGCTGGAGGGGGGAAGAAGGTCACCATTTCCACCCATCAGATGCAGATTTTGTGGAGACAGATGACTTTCTCATGATAATTTTCTTTCCCCTAGGTTTATGAAGGCCTAGACATCGTCACCAATAAAGTTTCTGCCCAAGAGCAGAGAATGTGCCAGCACCACATGATCAGCATTGTGGATCCTCTTGTGACAAATTACACAGTGGTGGACTTCAGGAACAAGGCAACTGCTGTGATATCCTTAGGAAAGACAGCAACTAGACTTGGTGGGGACAAGGCAGCCCAGGCGAAGAAAGTTTTTTTCCTAGTGATAGGTCCTGGGTGCCCCTGCTTAGAAGAAACTACCTACCAGTAGGTAGCATCCCCATCAGTGCTATGTGGTTTGAAAGATATAATTTCATTGCTACTCAGAGTCCTGTCCTCAAGCCTGCAGCATTAGTATCCCTTCAGAGCTTGTTAGAAATGCTGAATTTGGGCCTCAGTCCAGACCTACTGAATCAAATCTGCATTTAACAAGAGTCCCAGGTGATTCATATGCACATTAAAAATTGAGAAGCTTTATTTTAGTGGAGAGAACATTGAGGAACCAGAAAGTCTGTGTTCTAGTCTTACAACCACCTCTTTTGACCATGTGAATTTTATTGAGCAAAGCATTTACCCCACTGAGCTTCAGTTTTCTACCCTTTAGATGGGGATATAAAATAAGTATAATGGAATTCCAGTTAGAATTTCAAAGGGGTTGTTTTCAGAGGGACTAGGAAAAAATAGTTCTGGGTAACACCAAGAAATTTTTGAAAAAAGAGTAATATAAGGAGGACTGCCTTTGTATTTTTTCATTTTTATATTTTCCCCCCTTCTTTAATCCCAACTTCTACTCCTGAACCCATGGATGTTGCCATTTTCCCTTAATAACTGGATCTCTGAAGGTGGGGCATCTTCTCTAAATGCTCGCGCCATGCACCCGGAGCCTGGCATACCTGGGGCCTGGCACACCTGGATGTGGTCCGTGGCTCCACCTGGGGTGTGAACCCAAGACCTTCTGCATGTAAAGCAGACATGGAGCCACCGCTGCCTTTATATTTTTATGTTCAGACTGCCTTTAATATTTGGACTGCCAGATAGTAAAACATATTGAAAATTCATAGTAATTATAATCACATGGATCTTATATAATACTAGACAAATGTATGGCACAGAATAGAAAACTCATATAGAAATTCAAAGGAATGTATATATTTAGCTTGTCAAGGCGGCATTTTAAAACAAGGAGAAATAATGCAGTAAATAATTATTCCTGAGACAGTTCATTGTTTTTGAAAAAAATAAAATTAGGTCCTCATTATATATGACATAAATTCAGATTTCAGAGTTAAATATATGTCTTTTTAATGAAACTTTAAAACAAATGGGTTAACATACTTGAGTAGTTGTGATTTTAAAGTAGGAAAGGGCTTTGTAGACATTCTTATGTAATGTTTTTAAAATTTTATTGTGTTAAAATATACAACATAAAATTTGTCATCTTAACTATTTTTAAATGTGCAAGTTCAGTGGTATCACATACATTAATATTGTTGTGAGGCCATCATCACTGTGCCTGTAATAGTTATTTTTTAAAAAAGGAAAATAACGAGTTGAATATGTAAGAATTAAGAATTTGTATTGGCAAGAATATATGTCAAGCAGGACTCCAAGTTATCCACCTAGAGAAACATTGCCACAAGTATATCAGGAGATATGTGGTAGATCTGATTGTATAATGCATTACTCTTAACAGCAAAGACATGTAAACACTGAAATTCCTACTTAGAGAAGAATATATAAAATTTGCTTTGTTCATATAATTTAAGCACTTTTTTAGCAGTGAAAATGAATGAATTGTAGCTATATCAATGTAGAAGAATCTCAGAAATAACAAATTTGGGACAATCTAGAAAGATGCATACATGTTCATACCATTTATTATAAAGGTTAAAGGCAAACAGCCATATATTCATGTTACATATTATATATAGGTTATATATAGTATATATTAATGTATTCTTTAGGGGTACATCAGTAATAAGTTGCAGAAAAACAAGGGAATAATGAGAAACAAACAAAAGCCTTAAAATAATTGAAGATAGTGAATAATTCAGAGAGAGGGGAAGTTGGGAATTGGGATGGAAATGAATACACAGAAACTGCAGAGGAATTAATAATATTCCTTTTCTTACATAGGGTTCACAAGTATTTGTTTTATTGCTAGGCTTCATAATTTACATATAATATTCTTATATATAGAATATTTTATAATAAAAGGAAAACAGCCCATTATAAGCAAAATTAAAAAACAGACTACAAACCAGGAGAAAAATATTTGTAATATAGGAAAAGCAAATGGTTAATATGCTTAATATGTGAAGAACTCTTATGAATCAATATGAAAAATAAATATCATGAGTAGTAGTTCACAAAGGAAGAAATATAAATGTTGATAAACATGAAAGGGGGTTTACCCTTGCTGTTTATCAGGACCATGCAAATCAAAATAATGAGATAATATTTTTTGCCTCTCAAATGGGCAGATTAAAGTGCAGATAATAATTCTTGCCCTACCTGCTTTACAAGGCAGTCGCATCAGATGAGACAATGTATGTGGAAGCCCTTTGCAAATTAAAATGTATAACCAAATGTACATTATTGCTATAAGACACTTCAGTTATTCAGAAATAAAAAGAAAATGGAGAGCTAATTAAAATTTTCAAAGAGCAGCAACAGGAAATGACAGATTACTTATAGAATTGGAGATTTAATGGACTTAGGTAAGTACAGTCAGAGCCATCAAAACTGAGAGTACGTTAAGAAGTATCCAGACAACCTTCTTGATTTTAACAGGTAAAAGTACTAGATACTGAGGCCCTAAGAGGAGAAGGCTTTTTGCCCAGGATCACAGTTGTTTCATGGCTTGGGCAAACAAATTAAACTTCTTCCCACAACTTACCTCCTATCCCATTTCCCTCCCTATTTTCTGCTCTCTCTCCTGGTATTATCATTTTTAAACTTCCCTTTTTACTTTTTTTGTTTCCTTTCTGTTAATCAAATTATATATTTAAAGTTTTATCATAATTACTGCATAATTGTATGCTCTCTTAAAGGGAGAATATAGAATTTCTCTTTAAAAAAAAAAAAACACAAAAATGTAATGATTATTCTATGTGATCCTTGATTGCTAACATCTTTCCACCCCACCCCAACATCTTAAGGATTAGTGGGCTTCTGATAGAAAGAGGTCCTTTATGCTTGTGCCTACAGACTGGCCCCTAAGGGGATGAAGTGTTAAAGGAGTCTTAGCTTGGGTTGGAAGTCTCTTTTTATCCATTATTCTCAGAAGCAAAGCCCTTCTTAGCGCAGATAGTATCTGTTCAACAGAGATTCTAAAGAGAATTCAAAGCAGCAGAGAGATAAAAACAATAGTGACTAAATTGAGTGCTTACTCAATTGAAAAAATATTTCAGGTGTTGCGGTTGGGGATTTATTTGCATTGTCACATTTAATGCTCATAAGAACTCATGAGGATTTTATAGGTAAGAAAACTGAAGCTCATACAGGTTGATTAACAAGGCCTAGAACTGGAGCTGGTAATTGAAATCTGTTCGTCTTTAGAACCAATGCTTTTCTTTTTATCCGGTGCAGTCTAAAGTGGCTAAAATGTGCACTGCTGCCACATAATGGTGAAAACTGAGTCTGAGAACCATGGCTTAAGGAAACAGGCTTGTATTTTTCCCTAGAAGACAAAGTCACACAATGTATGTCACTTTGGTGGCTTCCTGAGCAGCTGACCCCCAGTCCTGTGAAAGTCCTTGGGCTTATGCTCATTAAGCTGATTTAGAATACTAAACAAGCTATGAATTTTAGCAGCAAGGCCTAGAAAGTTATAAAACTGGAGGGAATTGCAAACATACCTCTGTCTCTGATTTATGCAAGTCCCTCAATAACTGAAAGGAAATGATTCCGAAAACTCATGGGAAACAGTTAAAACTAATATCAATTCATTTTTATTTCTATCTTTTCTCCTCTGCTCTCCCGACACGTGAGTGCGGTTTCTTGTTAATACCCTACTTCCTGAGTGAGTCAGGATTCTCTTCTTGATATTAAATATTGTGATGTCTTTCTTAATATTCACATTGAAGATATATTTGCCCGAAACAAAATTCCTATTGTTGTGGGAGGAACCAATTATTACATTGAATCTCTGCTCTGGAAAGTTCTCCTCAGTTCTAAGGTATGTTTACTTCACTTGTAACTCACTGAGTAAATGGGTTCTTCTTTCTTGACAGCTAATTTTAGTGGGAGGATGGTTGATTCTTGCCTATTTTTTATACTCAGCAACTATAATTTTCCTACTTCATATTCTGAAGCAGATGCCACCTTCATATGTGAAGTGTGCTCCTCCAGGCAGGCCTCAAGGCAGAGGCTGTCTGTGGGAAAAAGGTTCCTCTGTGGATTAATTAGCATCTCCATGTAAGCTAACAATACATTAGTCTGATTCAGCATTTCCTGATTGTAACAATCTATGTGTCAGGGAGATAGCAAACACTAACCTATTTTATAAAGATGCTTGTTATTGCATAAGGTAGAACTTTGCAAACTATAATGTGCTGGCCATTTTGATTGACTTTTTGTTCACACTTGCTGAGAGGACTAGACTCCTGGATGTGTTAGCGATGGTACCTGTTTGTACTTTCAACAAGGAAGCAGAGTATCTTAAGTATTACCCCAGACAGTAATTCCTCCTTCCTCTTTGTTTGCTGTGGCCTCACAGCACTACCACAGTGTATGAGAATTTTCTGTTTATGGTCTGTCTTTTACTAGATCTTCTGATTCATCTCTATTCTGTATTCCTAACACTTGGCCAAATGCCTGACATATACATTGTCTTCAGTATTTGTTGAATTGTTCGATTAATTTTACTTCTAAACCTTTATTTAATAGCCCCAGGAGGTGGGCACTGAAAAAGTGATTGACCGGAAAGTAGAGCTTGAAAAGGAGGATGGCCATGCACTTCACAAACGCCTAAGCCAGGTGGACCCAGAAATGGCTGCCAAGCTGCACCCACATGACAAGCGCAAAGTGGCCAGGTAAGAAATCCTGGGCCTGCTGACCTGGATTCCTTTAGAGTTAGAGGGCAATCAGTTCTTCATTGTGCCTAGGTGATGAGAGAGAGGCTGGGCAATGGTAATTAATGGAGATCGATGTGTTCTAGCTTAGCAGGTTGAGAGGCCTTGTGTTACTGCCTCAGTCCAACTCCCTCACTAAGTTGTTGCAACCTACTTTGTTGTTATATTTAAAATGCATAATACAATACAGTTTTCCCTAGGGCCTATGTAGTCTTGCTTCATTTTCTATTTGATCTTTGCTTGTATAACATTTTTCATATAAATTTTTTCTGGTATGCAGTTGGTTTACATTGTGACTTAGGTTTCATAATTGATTGTGTAATGCTGAGTTCTGCCCCAGTGGCTTTCCCAGTGAGAGGTAGACAGTTTCATAAACTATCTCATAGATCAGTTCACCTTTACACGTGGAGATTTTCTTGTTGAAGAGAAAAGAGAGGTGGTGAATGAACTCTTAAGTCATGTTTCCTTAAAGTCTTTTGAGATTGCAGTATTGTGTGTTAGGTATATTTTTCTGCATTTTGGAAGTGGTGCCATATCTGGCAGAGGATCTAACAAAGTATCTCCTGTATGAATGGTTATATAGATTAAATATTGTAGTAATGTCTGGTATTATGAAGTATTCCACTCAGATGAATGATCTAGATCATGTTTCTTTTTTTTTTTTTTTCATTATTGCCCCCAATCTCACCCAGAAGCCTTTTTAGAATTTTTTCCTAATTGTACTTTCTTCCATCTCCATATGGGCTCCGTGAAATTTTAATACTGAAGAATAAGATTTTGTGGGGGCAGGGGGATAAGGTTGCTCTTTGGAGGGCCACACACGTTGTAATATCTAAGGTTTTTTTTCCCCTTTGAGGGCATTGTCACCTTGGTGATAATGTATATTTTAGATAAATGAAATTTATACTTTATAATATCCAAACCTTTTATTTAAACATTTTAATAGAAATCTTTCAAAAAATTTTTGGAAAACAGGAACTTTATGATGAATGTACACTTTTACAGCGTTTTATGATATTATTCTAGAGCTTCGTCTTTATTATCTTTTTTTATTAATCAGTTCTTATCACCTCTCATTTTGCTACTTCTAGACTAGTTACTAATGAGTTGAGAATTACACCTTTGTAAGAGTCAGTAGGTTCTAAGCAAGAGCTCTAGAGTCTCTCTTTTAGAGAGGATTGGAGGACCTTTTTCATCTTCCTTTTACTTTGAGCCTATATTCTAACCTCCAGATAAGTAAGCTCGCTATTACTATACATTTTTTCCTCATAGGTCCTCTTTGAATGACCAGTGATACAGAATGACAAGGGGCCTCTATACTTGTGTTAGGATTTCAAGAAGTAGAATTGGGTCAGGAAGGGAAAGATCACTTTCAAGCTGATAAGTTGCAATCACCCAGAGTGGTAGAGTATAGATTTGGGAGTTAAATTACCTATGCTGCATAACATAATAGATACTGAGACAGTGGATGGAGGCTTAAGAATAAGTATGTGAGTTTTTCCTTTGGTGATCTTTGTGCTAGTAAAGTACCAAATTAGTCAGAAGCATTCGTCATTAATTTTAGACATATTTAAAAAGAAAGTTGATGAGCTGGATATACAACATACTTTGTACTGTGGGAAAGGCATTCCGGCGAGACTAGACTTGTTGGCTTGTAACAAAGTGTCCCAAACAAGCTCTTTTACTGCTTTCCTGAAAGTGAGTGATTCCCATTCTGTTTGTGTACAAGAAACCTGTTGTTTCTAAACCTGTTTAACTGATTTCAGAAAAATTTATTTGTGTTTAGAAGAATAGTATTATTTCTTTATCTAAAGTTTTCTTTAGGACCCTTTTCTGAGTAGCTGCAGAATTACAGTAACCCTGGTCCTTCATGTCTTTAGGGGCTTATGCAGTGAAAATGAGAATGAGATATTCTGTAATAGCCTCTTTTCTTGTTTTACTTGAGAATTTATAGTTCCTAAATAATTTTTATGGTTGTGCCCCCGCCCCCCACCACTGCTGCCCCAAATGACGAAGGAGCTTGCAAGTGTTTGAAGAAACAGGAATCTCTCACAGTGAATTTCTTCATCGTCAACATGCAGAGGAAGGTGGTGGTCCCCTTGGAGGCCCTCTGAAGTTCCCTAACCCTTGCATCCTCTGGCTTCATGCTAACCAAACAGGTAAAAGCCTTTTGATGCCCTAGAGTCTGTCTGAGATAGAGTTTTTGGTAATACATTACTATATATGCAATTCTTAGAACCATAATAATAGACTAATTAATTTTACTTTCATTACCATTATTATTGACTTGGTAAGATTCAATGTCATTCTTCTAAGTGTATGTCTGGAAAGGGAGTAAGGGCAGCTCTGGCACTATGATAAGATACCAAGGGTGGGATGATATGGGATGGATGGGATGGAAAAGAGACTGGCATCCAGGGACGATCCAGAGGAGAGAAAGAAGGAAGGCTCCCGTGGAAGAGGTCTGACTCCTTAAGTTGGCTGGAGGATGGATCACTGATTATTCCATAAGCAAGAAGCAGTAGGCCTAAGAAGTGGGTGTGATGGTTAATTATGATGATGTTTTTTGTTTTGGGTTTTTTTTTTTTTTGCTAAAATATAATAATGCCCTGTAATAGTAGTAATTTCTTTATCCAGTAAACATTCAATAAGCATTCAGTGAAGTATCGAGTATTCTGCATAATACTTAGATTTCAGAGATATCCAAGTATATGAGATAGTGCCTGCTCTGAAGCTCCCAGTCTAATGGGACAACAAATAAGATAGATGCTACATTGTGATAAATGTTGGGCTGTAAAGTGGGCCACAGAGAAGGGGTGATAAGCATTCTCTTTGGAGAGTCAGGGACCAATTTGTAAAGTTACCTATGAGCTAGGTCTGGACAGATAAGAATATTATGAGAACAGGCAGTATAGTGTAGTTGTTAAGAGCACATTCTCTGAGCCACACTGTCTGGATTCAAATTCCTATTTCACCATCTTCTAGTGATGTGAGTTTTAAGGCAAATTAATTTTAACTTTTTGTGCCCCAATTTCCTCTGCTATAAAATGGAGATAATGATAGTACATATCTCATAGCTTTGTTGAGGATTAGGTGAGTTAATACATATAAAGCACTCAGTATGTGCCTGTCTCATTGTAATATCTCAGTAAATAAAAACTTCTTAGGAAGATAGAAAAAGGATTAGTATCATTGCATGCCAAAAAATAGCAATGGCAGAGACATAGAAGAGCATGACTGAAATGGTGAAAATTTGTTACTAATCTCAGTTACAAATTTATAGAAAAAGATAATTTTTAATAATGAAACATAAATAACATGTGCAGTTCAGCATAAAATAATAGCATCTGATTTATAATAATAAAGCTGTGTTTAACTACCACATCCAAATGATTATGACCTCTCTTTGCTCCTTTAGGTCAATAGTTCAAGATATACCTTGTATGGCTTTGTACTAAAATTCCTTATTCATATCCAAGATGTCATCTGAGAATTCTTAAATGTAAAATAACACAAAGAGTAACCAATATAATGGGAAAAAGTAAGAAGGATAAACGAGGGGGCTCTCAGCTGCCTCTAAAATAAATAGTAGATATACATTCCATATGAGAAAAAAATATTTGTCCCTCATAGCTATAATTGTGTGCTTTGATTTTTATAGCGAAGAGACGTGTGTTTCATTCTGGCTGTTTTTATTGGAGTTGCAGAGTCTTAAGTGTGTCTATAATATGAATTATTATATAATCCTTGGACTCTGAACCCTTTCTTCCATTTGAACAAATTCTGTTTTTGTGGCAGCCTACCCATTCATCATGTAAATGTTTAGGAAACACCTACAGCAGACATGCTGGTGATGGGCTAATTTGATTCAAGTTCTAGATGAGCGCTTGGATAAGAGGGTAGATGACATGCTTGCTGCTGGGCTCTTGGATGAACTAAGAGATTTTCACAGACGCTATAATCAGAAGAAAGTTGCAGAAAATAGGTAAGGTTTTGACTATTATTTCTTACTTAAACCTACTCTCCATCACTTGCTTATGGTTAAAAAGCCTATAAAACATAATACTGGCTTTGGATCTACTTGTTAGCCTTTGTCTTTGGTATTGGCAAAGTTCATTGGAAGGCGGTTTGGTGTACTTGTTACAATTAACAGTTTTCTAAACTGCCAAACGTTCCCAGGAGTTAATTTTCAAGGGAAATAACCTGGGAGCTGATGGGGGTGGGGGTGGAAGAAGGATTTCAGAGAAGCAATAACTGCTAATGATCTCAATTTCCTCATCTAAGGGATGAAAGGTTTCACTTCAGCTAGATCATCTCCAAGGCCACTGCTAGCTCTCAGATGCAATGGCTCATCTGCTGATGCTCTCCTGTTCCCAGCCAGGACTATCAACATGGTATCTTCCAATCAATTGGCTTCAAGGAATTTCACGAGTACCTGATCACTGAGGGAAAATGCACACCAGAGAATAGTAATCAGCTCCTAAAGAAAGGTGTGAATTCCTCCATTTAACCTAGCCTTGGACATCCTTTGGTGACAGAGTACCCTGCTGGTATGATCTGAGAAAGAGCTAAGGCTAGAAAAGTCCCAAATAGCTTTCAGCTCGTAACTGAGATTTTTGTTTACCAAGTGTCCACTAGTGTGCTGCTGTGGCTGAGTTTCTCCCCTTCTGAGCCAGGTGGGCCTGCCTTTCAGCAGAATGAGAATTACTTACTTAGAGGCTCTTATATTTACCTTGTGTTTTAGGTATTGAGGCTCTGAAACAAGTGACTAAGAGATATGCCCGGAAGCAAAACCGATGGGTTAAAAACCGTTTTTTGAGCAGTAAGTCTCATGTTTTTCCTTTTCCCTGGGTTTTCAGTGGAATATAGATGTCCTCAGTTCACCTGAAAAATGAACTTTAGTTTCTGGACCTGTTCTAAGATTGGGGACCTGACCTGGGGGAGGATCTATTGCATAAATGGTTTCCCAGGGATATTTTTTGTGATGTCTCAGAAAACAAATTAAATCTTTTCATAAGGAGTCTGCCTTAATTCTTGAACACATAGGTGCTGGCTGCAAACAGGTAAGAGCAAAATAGTAGCATCTTAGCAGAGTTGGTACTCATAGTTGATTTTAGCTTCAAATTTTGTGCCTTAAGAGCAATCAAATTTCTGTAGGGAGGCTTTCCTAATTAAGATGGTTCTTGGGTCAGATGAGCAGTATAAAATGACAGAACCTTTACCAGTTCTCCCAGCAGCACCTTTGTGTTCAGATATATGATGCTTCAGATGACTTCAACTTTGACTTTAGTTGAACAGAACTTGTATGGAAAGGGGAAGGAAAATCTTATTCATTTGACCCTGTATTGAATCGTTGGCAATACATTTTGGGCTATAAATAAATTATTGAGCCTTCAAGTTAAGTATTATTTTCTTCTTGCAGATAAAGAAGTGGAGACTTAGGTTAAATAACTTAGCAAAAATCTCTTAGCTAATAAACAGGAAAGTATTGAATGCGGGCCTGATGCTTTTTACTGCTCTCCCACACTGCTTGAGCCCACACTGCTTTTTACTGCTCTCCTTGTTTCCTTTAGCTATAACTAGCTAGATAATGTTAACATTGGCCTTGGCTGAGAAATTATGTGCTTATGAGCTAAAAGGGAGATTAAGCCTAAGTGAAACTCCAGTTTTATCTTGTGGACACTTTTCAAATTATGCTTCTGAATCATCCCCCTGTGTAACTTTTACTTCTGCTTTCAGGTAGAGATGAGGACAGCAGAGGCCTCTACCACGGCTCCTTAGTGCTTCTGAACATAAACACCTTAATTCGTGTGGTTGACCACCAGATTGCTGAAATTCTCTCTCCCAGCTCTCACTTTCTGACAGAGCTCTCCAGTGTAGCTCTGGCGCCAGGAGACTCTTCACACTTTCTTCTTACCCTGCATTCTCTACATGTCCTGTTGAAGTCTGAGTTAGCTAAAATTAAAGTTTACTGCTACAAATTTCTAATGGCAGCTTCTCTTTTCCCCAGGGCTAACAATTAGTTTGTAACAGAAGATGTTTTTTATAATGATTTGGAACTTCCTCCTGTGGTAAAGACACAATAACTCCCCATCTCTGAGTCAGGAGGGGTTGATGGCACAGTGCATCATATTCCCATCCCTCATTCAGGCATATGCTGGCAGAATCCTGGTGCTAGAGTGAAAGGCACAGCTGCCCTGTAAATCAGGAGCCGTTTGTGATTGGCCAGGGCTGGTCTGCTGGGATATGGCTCTGGCAGGAAGCCAGAGGGACTTCCCCACCCCAGCTTGGCCTTGGATTCAAGCCAAGAATAGCAGCTGGGAGCCGAGAACTTGTTGAAAGGTGCTTAGACGGGCACAGAAGCCCAACAAAGGACTTAGAGGGGAAAGGAAAATATAGAGTGGCCTGGAAACAGGTGCAGAGCTTAGCCAAGGCCAGGTGTGCTGTGGATGCTGCCTGCACCCTCCTGGTCTCACCTTTCCATGTGGTGGCAGGTGCAGCCCAGTCCAGTTTAAGAAGAATCTTATTTGTGGTTGGCACAGTCAAAAGGCCAGCACCTGCCAGCCGTTGGCATCCTGAAGACTTTGATGTTTTTGTCCATGGGGCAGTGCTCTTTGCCTTTAGACAACTGACTTAACCTAGCTGTGGAAGGCAATTTAGTGTGTCCATGGATTGGGTAAGCTACTTGCAGAGAATAAACACTGTTGGCTCAGATGGATGAAATGCCTTTAACTATACTCTTGGCTACTTCTAGTCTCATCTCCATTCAGAAGTACTTCAGGCTATTAGTTTATTGCCTTCTGTGGTATGCTCTCTTTATACTTTAGCCCACACAGTGGCCACTAGAACTGTTACTCTATATTGTTTTCCTGACTGATTTGGAAGATTCTACACCTGAGACACTGGCCTTGTTGGCTGCAGATTATACAATTAGACTTGTTGGCTGCAGACCCATCAACCATCTAGGTCTTCCTTGGACTGTATGTAGCTGTTCGTTTCATTTTTTTGGTTGGAATATTTATTTCTTTTGCCCCATATGTTTCCTTTGAGGATTTTGGAGTTCTGGGAGCAAATAGATATGGTCTTGAGGGCTGACCTCTCACAACTTTTCTTTGTCATCATTAGGACCTGGTCCTGGTGTCCCCCCAGTATATGGCTTAGAAGTATCCGATGTCTCGAAGTGGAAGGAGTCTGTTCTTGAACCTGCTCTTGAAATTGTGCAAAGTTTCATCCAGGTGATTATTAGTCATGGTATACTGTCTATTGTCTTGTTTCAGATAGCTTTCCTTAGCTTATACCTTTGTTGCTATGCTGGGAACCAAGTCTTTTCCATGCAAAAGAGCAGAAGGGCTGGCTGCTTTTAGATCCCTGGAGGCTGTGTTTCTACTTTCACATTCAGAAAGGTTGTTACTAAAATCTGTTCACAGCCCACCGGCTCTCTGGGATGAGAAAAAGGAATCTTGGGAAATGCCACTCTCCGTAATATCAGAAACTGTTATCCAAACTCTTTGAATTGAATGCTTCTTTCTCATTTCCCTCTTGTTCTTTCAGGGCCATAAGCCTGCTGCTGCTCCAGTAAAGATGCCATGCAATGAAACTGAGAACAAGAGAAGTTATCACTTGTGTGACTTCTGTGATCGAATCATCATTGGGGACCGTGAATGGGCAGGTAGGGTCTGGGGAAGGGCACAGAGAAATCAAAGGGTGGGCACATTGATTTTGTGAAATTTAAGGTCTTTGCTAGGTTGAATGTTGGAGTCCACTTATTTGTAAAGGGAGGGCCAGATTCCTCTGAGAGCCTGTACTCAAATTTTATGGATGCCTTTTCAAATTGAAGAGTTATCTCTGTATTCTGAATTTCAAAGGAAGATTATATACCCTCTACCTTTAACTAGAGTAGATATTTTATACTGAAAGGTTTGCAGTTAACTTTCTAGAGCTCCTTTGACTTTCATGATCCTGCCTTATAGGAGTTCCTTGGCCTTTCATGTTTAGACCTCAGTGGGGTGAGGTAGGACTGTAAGGGAAGCCAGGCAACTCACCCAAGAGACCAAAGAAGCAGAAATCGCCGGGAGGGAGCCAGAAGCGTAGTTACTTTCCCTGAGCACATTTCTTCATAAATGGCGTCTCTAGTAATTTTTAAGGTAATATGTTGATATAGTGGTGGTTGCTAAAACTAATGAGAAGTGTTAAGGGAAAGTTCATTGAAAGCAAGACTGTCAGACATGTATAAAGAAGGCGATCAAGGGTAATACCTTCTTTATAAGATACTTCTGACCAATTCGGGGTCTGCCCTTCCTGAATGTTCTGTCTCTTGTTTTAGAGTGTGGATCTGTCTCTTCCACAGAGTCACACTGTATTCCACTGTTGGATTTCTATAGTCATCCAGTGAAAGTGCCAAGCCTTGAATTTATACCATATTTAAGGCTCACTCCTTTTAGGCACAGTAGGGCTTGTAGTTTACTCAGTGGCTAGAATCCTTCTGTTCAGAGTACTGCTTTGCATGGGATTCTCATAGAAGTAGGTTTTTCTACCCATACAACCAATAGAATGATTAGTTTTATTAACTGGTAACCCTGGCAAAATGAACTCCATTGTCAGAGACTGGGGATGGCTGTGATTGCAAGCAGCAGAAGAAACCTCAATTGTGGTTGGTTTATAATGATGAAAGGGTAAGAGAGTGTCTGATTGTTTTTTCTCAAGGAAACTTAGTGGTTCAATTTGTCGAGTGTCCTTCAGGGATAGCCTTAGAGAAGCAACATTTGTGAGCCTTTCTGAGCTTAGCTTGTGTAAGCCCTTCTATAGTGCCATCTGTCAAATCCTTGCTCCTGTCTCCTGCTGCCATGTCTCAGGCTCTAGCTGGAGAACAAAGCTGACTTTTTTCCCTAAGTAAACTTTTCTTTGACTTCTGACCTCTCTCATTTTTGCTTCTAAGGCTTTAAAAATGAGGATGAAATATGTATAAAAGAATTTAATCTAGTTGTCTATTTTTTTAGGTGTTCTCAAATATGATTTCCTTTAAAAAGAACAGGCTAGTAAAAAGGAGCTTGTGTGGGTTAGTCAGAGGATGGGAACTGTTTTTGGGGTAAGAGGTCAGAAATTGATATAGGCAACAGTAGCTGTATTGCTTCTGTGGACCCTCAAAAGGGATCATTAGAGAAGAATTTTTCTTGTTATCTGTCTGGAGCATTGTGTACCTGGAGAATTTGAGCCTTGTGGGGTAGTTATTCAGATGGCTTAACTGACCCAGGCAGAGGGATTTCAGATGGGGGGTGAAGGGCAACCTATGCAAGCAGGGAAGAAGTGGGAAGGGCATCTTTGGGTGTTGTAGGCCTGTGGTAGGACAGGGTACCTGTCCTGAAATACAGACAAAGATTTGGATTTGTAACTTTTTAGTTACATGAGTTGAAATGTAGCTATAATGGAAAACCCCATACTGAAAAATTCTGTCAAGAGTCCTGATTCTGGAAAATTGGGCCTCTTTGGAGCTATAGGTAAACTGAAGAGTTTACCTGTTATGTGGTCTTGGACAAAATGTAAGATCTCTGTGATGTCAGTTTCCTCCTACATAAAATGAATAGAATAGTACTGTCTGCAAGACTATTGGGAGGATTAGTGATGTAAAGCACCTAGCAGGGTACACTTGATACGTGGTAGCTCACTGTAGTTTGCTAGCCAGCTGGTCATGTAACTTATTCTTCCCTTAAAAATGCGGAGCAGCTATACCAACACATGTTGATCCTGTTATTAAAGACAAGGACTGTATAGTTAATATTATACTTCTAAGATGAATTTTAGAAAATCCTAATGAGTTTTTGTTGTTGTTGTTTTGTTTTAGCACATATAAAATCCAAATCCCACTTGCACCAACTGAAGAAAAGAAGAAGATTGGACTCAGATGCCATCACCATCATAGAAAATCAGAGTATTTCCCCAGAACATGACAAAGTGCTTAAAGAGAAGGGATCTCCAGGGCAGAATGATGAAGAGCTGAAATCCAGTGTTTAAGAGACATGTCCAGTGGCATTTGCAAAGTTGGCGAGATCCAGTTCAAGAGGGAGGTTATATCTGTGTCTCAGTCTGGGCCGGGGAGTGCTCTGCAGAAAGCTCCCACCATTTTCTTTCAGTTGTGTCGTTTTAAAGTCTCCTTTTCTCTGTCGTGAAAACAGCAGGTCTTGTCAGCTCCTCGTGTGGCTAATGTGTCTGGCTGGCAATGTTGAGTTCAGGAAGGAAATTTTTTAACCTTAAAGGATCTATTTTTAAGAGATACACAGATTGTACTTTTTTATACTTAAGGCTCTTTTTGGTAATGAATACCAGGGTTCACTATATCCCTTAAAAAAGGGTATATATCACTGAGTCTAACTAAAAATATCTCATTTCCAGACACTTATAGATGACTGAAGTATTGTGAGCCAATCAGGAGTTCTGGATTTGTATGAATGGCAGGAAAAGACTCTCCCTAGTGAGATGATCAAGTGAACCAAACCAGTTCTCGGAATTCCATAGAGAAAGAGAGAATGAGACTGAAGTGACTGTGATGTGAGACTTGAAAAACTGAAGATTTCTACATTTGCAAGCACCTCCTTCATGTTAATTACTATCACTGCTATCTTTCTGTTGAGTTAGGAAATCTATATTTTTAATGAAAGTTTAATTTAAAAAAATTAGTTCTTAAAAGGATATATATGTCCACATCTAGTTTATACACAATATGCTCTGTAGTCAACATGATGTTTTTTTTCTTAAATTGGCATTATTCATGTGATCATTGTATTTACTTAGCAAATGTTTATTGAGCACTTAATTATATTCTTAAAGACATCTGGAGAGGATCTTTCATTAGAGATTTTAGTTACCACCAGTTGAAGCTCTCTTTCTGGAATGACCTAAGCTTCCAGTAATGTTTAGTATATGTGTATATATATATATAAAACATAAAATTAAGTATTTTTAAGTTTACAGTCCAGCACATTAATTATTTTTAGTGTTGCGCAACCTTCACTGCTATTTATTTTTCTATTTTTTCACCTCTATTTCTAAAACTTTTTGTCACCCCAAACAGAAACTGTATGCATCAAGCAATAACTCCCCTCTCAAGTAATATTTTACTTGTTCAGAATCTACTATGTGAGAGGACCTAGACTAGGCAAGAGGGAATACAGAGATAAAATAAGATGTCGTTCTTGCTTTCCAAGAGCTTATAAATACATATAAAAATACACACACATATGTATGTGTGTATATATCTATATATAGAGAGATATATACAGACAACCAATCTAGGTAAAAGAAAATCAAAGGCTGTAATTGCTGAGTTGTTTCATTTTGGAGGGGAGAGGAAGGGATTGTGAAAGAAGGAGCATTTCTGCTGGACCTTAAAAAGCAATTCTTGGTAAATGTGTTGTTAACTATGCATAGGAGAGGTTCAAGTGAAAGACCTGTCGAACTTGATTGGCTTTTTAAACAGTGCTGAATTCCATAGCTTCACTTACCCTTTTTTTCCTTCTAGCATTTTCAAAAGTTTTATTGTTTACTAGCTTTTTAAAAATATAGTTTAGAAATAAATGGTATAAAAAGACATTCACTGAGAAATCTCACTCCCAGCTCCATGCCCTGTAAGTAAATCACTATTAGCGTCTTACATATTTCTCAAGAGTTTTCAACTAAAACCGAACAGATACAAATATATATTCTTATTTTATTCCCTTACCCAAAAGAGTGCATGTAGCACATACTGTCTTTATCTGTCATACTACCTTAATCTGGAATTTCCTGGGCATGCATGGATTTCTCCTGCCATCTCTGTCAGGTCTCCTCTTTTGGGCACCTGACCATCTACCCTAGGGTCTACAAATATACTCACCTTCATATACTGAACTTTATTCAAATACCAGGGCTTAGGCCAAAACCAGCTTCTGAGGAATTCCCAAGCTATGGCCAGCCCATTTATTCAGCCAGGAAATATTTTGGAACTTATTATATGCCATTTGTTATGTTAGACTCTTAGAATATAGTGGTGATCAAAAAAAGTCCACATTGATCAAATAATTATAGAATTAGACCTGTGACAAGGGTTGCAAAGAAAGGATACTTGCTGTAAGAGCAGGTCATGTGAAGACCTGCTCCACCTTGATGTGTGGGAGTGTGTGTGTATGTGTGTGCTCACACATGCACGCGTTGGGGGAGGCATGTGTTGAGGGACCTGGCATGGACAGCACAATGCTGGGACAGGAGTCTGAGACCAGGACTGCAGATAGGGTACAATGTGATCTGGAAAGCTGGGTTTCTCAAATTGATTGACTTCTTTTCCCCTAATCTATAGGATGTCCTGGGCCCTTTGAGTTTAATTGAGCCTTACTCCACTTTAACTGATTTGAATCTCAAGAATAATTTTTTTCTCTAGTCAAATAAGAAATTGTCATTGTATCTACCCCATGTTGTTCTTTACATTAAACATGGTATATTTTCCCAATCAGATTATTAACTACTTCAGGCCCTAACGGGGTGGGAAGCCACATCTCACTGGAAGCGAAGATGAAGAATACTTAGTATGAGTCATGCAAGACCAAGCACTTTATATGCATTATCTTTCCAGATAACCCCGGGAGGGAATGCTATTTCTATTCCTGTTAACCAGTGGGGAAACTGAGGATCAGCAAGGGAGTACAGCTAGTGAGTGGCAGATCCAGAATTGAGGTGAAGCCAGCAGACTTCAGTACTCAAGCCGTTCAGCACTGTGTTAAATAAGCTAGCTGTTTTTAGGGAAGAACTTCATCTTTCTGAAATGCTCTTCACTGAAGTTGCTAAATGTGTTTTAAAGCTTTAAAAAAAAGTTTCAGTGGACAAGCAGGAAAAACCAGTTTTATAATAATCCTACCTCAAAAAGGTTTTAATCCTTCCATCTGAAATACCTGGAGTGGCAACTTCCCATTGAGCTCATTGCTATCTCTGGCAATTGGGAATCAGGAATTTCTTGAAAGAAAAAAACAAAGTGACTAATATTAATGAAATACCTACGAAGTTTAAGGCACTGTAGTTATGCCCACTGCCCCTATTCTTAGAAACTAAATGCAGCAAGATGGAATTTCTTTAGCAGCGGCAGAAAGCTGGGGAACACAGGGCACTTTAGAAATCTGCTTATTGCCCAGGTGGGAGGCACTGTCTTCTGCATGACTTTGCTGGTGATCATGGAGAAGGGAAGTAGTTCTTTCTAGTCATTTTCATAAGTGTAAAGATGAAGGGATCCTTAGCAGCTTGTACAGAAGGGGAAACAGGCTCCAAACGCAAATGTTCAGTCACAGAGCAAGTTGTGGCAAAGCCAGGACAAACCTCTCTCAACTACTAAATCTCATTTGAAAAGGGAAGGACCATAGAGACCAGCTTCGGGGCTGTTCGGCATGGAAGGAGGATACGGAATTTTTACAGTCTGGCTTCATCCAATCACCAGACAAGCAGAACCATTCAGGTACCCCGAGTCTGCAACCCTAGCAGTGCTATCTAAACAACTTAAGTAATTAATTCCAAGGTATTAGGTCCATGTACCTCTGTCAATAAAAATCCTCCAGGTTTTATTGAGATACTGTTGACAAAGTAAAAAATGTTGACTAGACTTTAGATACTTGCAGTTTAGACAATGTAGTTTTAAGTGGTTAGGAAACAGAAATGAAAGCTGAATTCTTAGTCTTTAAAATATTTTGCTTGATTTTTAGGGCTAAGCAAGAGAACAGTTCATCTATAGGCACAATATGATCCTTTGTAATTCTCAGTAATTATTTGTATTCTTAGTCTCAGTTCCACATTGTACAAAGAGGATTTTTCTGCTTAAAACATACAGTACAACATTAAGAAAAAAACACTCAGCAGAAAGCAAACTCTTATGAATGTAGGAACCTGTCTATATATCCCTAGCATTTAGAAAGTAAAATATTTGTTGAATGAATTGAATGCAAACATAAAAGTTAAGTGGGTCGTTGCATAAACGATCTTCTTCAATTGTTAAATAGACTAACCAGAATGAAGAAATCTTGGGATAGTGGCCACAGGAAGAGATTTGATATGATTATCACATACTTGAGAGGTTAGGGCTGTTTTCTATAAAAAGGTGGGTAACTGGTTATTTGTAAAGCTATTCTGAGTATGTACAAAGGAACCTGCATGGTTATGTTCAGGTAAAAGGCTAAGCTGTTGTAACAGCCCCAACAATACAGTGGCTTAAAGAACAAGGAAGTTTGTTTCTTTCTCACATAACTCTGAGGGGGGAGTCAGCACTTCTGAAGTGAGCAGTCTGGGTCAGTGGGGCAGCTCTGCTCCAAGCGGTCATTCAGGGACACAGGTTCTTTATATCATGTTGCCTCTCCATCCTCTGGGAGTGGAGGCGGGGCAGGGAGGCATTGTCATCACTTACATGGTTGAAGCTGGGTCATCACTGGTGCCAACCAGTGGGAAAGGAAAAAGGCACAGAGGAGGATGCACACCTGATCCTTTAAGGCCTAGACCCTGTAATGGTGCACATACTCCTGCTCACTGCTTTCCTTTCTGTTGGCAAGAATTTAGTCATACGGCCACACCTACCTGCAAAGGAGGCTGAGAGTAGTCTAGCCATGTGCCAAGAAAGAATGGGAGAATAGATTCTGGTGGGCATACTTAGTCTCCACTAAGTATGGTGGAATGAGCACAGGTTTCCAGGTTGCTTTAACTAATTAGCTTTGATAGCTTGCTAGGGGCAAATCTCTTTCCCCATCTGTGAAATCAGTTGTATGAGCTGACCTCTGAAATATTTTAAAAAGTAAAGCTTGACAAAATCCTGGCTGGTGAGATTTTAAGATGAGAATTTAAAAAGCATAGGGAATGTGAGACTGAATGAGCCTTAGGGTCAATGCTAATACTAAAAAAGGTGGGGAGGAAAGAGAAGGTAATTCGGTGACATGTAGGATAACTGGACTAAGGGCTCTAACCACTTTCCTCCAGACTTCTTTTTATGTGAAAAAGAAAAAAAAAAACTGCTACTTGTACTTTCAGCTGAACAGTCCTACCTAATAAACTGTCAGTGTAACCTTGGGAAAATTGCTCAAGCTGCCTGAGTTGCCTCATATATAAAATGGAATTATTACCTCTATTCCAGGGGACATTGTAGGGATTAAATTAGGTCTTTTGGAAAACAGCCTAGTGTTTGGCACTGCTGAACCCAGTAAATGATAGCTATAAATTGGAGTTATTTACTTCATTGGGGAAATATTGTTAATGCTACTAAAATGTTAGTTTATGGTATGGTGTCAGTTCCCAAAAGTTATCGGGGGCAAGCTCTGACTTAAAACTGACTGGTTTAGTGGTCCCCAGTGCATTTAGTGATGGAAAAGAGTGCCTCAGGCTTATCTGCCACCCAGATAGTCTTCAACTGTTAGTTGTTAATTGTTTTTTTTTTTTAATGCATATGATTTCTTCATAGTTTAGCTTGTTTGCTTAAACTGTTTTCTTTACCTGAAGTGCCCTTTCTCTTACTCCTCACCCAGTGAACTCCTGCACATCCTTCAAGGCTGTCCTCTGTTCAGACAAAGCTTCCTTGTTCCTCTAGGGGACTTAGTTTCTTCTTCCTATGTCTTCCCATAGCAGTTTATTCATAATGTTAGCAAGTATTTATTATATAGCACCATGGGCCAGTCATGTTTTAAGTACTTTATACATAATATTTCATCCTCATAACAGCCCCATGAGGTAGCATCCTCCTTATTATCAGTTCTATTTTTCAACTGAGGAAACTGAGTAGCAGAGTTAAGTGATTTTCCTGAGGGTAAGCTGGGTTTGAAAGCATGTAGGTGGCTCCAAAGTCTGCTCACATCCACCATATTCTTTTACTTCCTCATTATTCTGCAACAGCACATATCACCTGTACTCTCTCTCGCTCTCACTGGAGAATGAATTTTACCAAGATGTGAGTCCTATTTTAAGACAAATGTGGGACATACAGTGGGTGTACCATAGCTGTTGAGGCTAGTTCCGTCAAGGCACGACGACTCCATGTCTAAAAGCAAATGTGTTACTCATTGAGTGCTTGCTCTGTGTTAAGCACGTGCATACCTTATAATGATTCCTTTCAACAAATGAACAAGGTAATTTATTATTCCCATTTTGTAAATAGGCATACATACTCAGCCTAATGGCAGCTGGCACAGAACAAACAAGCAAATATCTGCTGAGTACTAGAAGAAAGCTCTATGAGGCAGGGATTTTTGTCCATTAACTTATCGCTGGCATCTACAGGGCATGCTGCCTTAAAAACAGACACTTGGTACACATTTGCTGAGCTAGGATTTGAAGCCAGTTTGGGCTGACTCCAAACCCATGCTCTAACCATCAGGCTGTACACCAAGGGCATTTAGGGCTTTTAAAATGTACAGACTATTTATATTGCATTTCCTTATAAGAAGGAATCAAGACAAAAAGCAAGAAAGAAGAATTAACTCTTCTTCTAAGATGTTTATTACAGTTATGATTTATGGTTACAAATGAAACTAGCCAAATGCAAATGAAAGCAAAAAGGTAAATTTATGATAGAATTGCTGAGGTGTCTCATCAAATTCAAGGACAGGAGAGCATTAAGGCCCCAGTTACAACTAGTACTAGCTAGTCTGATGATGTGGAGACCCCCTTTCTCCCTTCTCTCAGACTTCTCTATGAGGTAGGAGATAGGGCTGCCAGTAGTACCTAAGTTTTACTTCTTAGAGCTTTTACATTTGAGAGAGATTGTGTTGACGATTTCTCTAGTTTTAAGTTCAAAAGTGCCAAGACATCTCATACTCATTAGGATGGCTCTTGTCAAGAAATTGAGATATAATGATGAGGATGTGGAGAAATTGGAATGCTTGTGTACTGTTCGTGGGAATGTAAAATAATACAGCTGCTACAGAAGTCAGTATGGAGGTTCCTCAAAAAAATTAAAAATACAATTGCCATGTAATCCAGTAATTCCACTTCTGGGTATATATCCAAAAGATCTAAAAAGCAGGGGCTCAGACATTTTTGTACACCCACAGTAGTCAAAAAGTGGAAGTAACACCCGAATGTCCATTGATAGATGAGTAGATAAACAAAACGTGGTCTGTATATACAGCAGAATATTATTCAGTCTTAAGAATAAAGGAAATTCTGAAACATGGTGCAATGTGGATGAACCTTGAGGATATGCCAAAAGAAAGAAGCCAGTCAAATAGAGAACAAATAATGTGATTCCACCTATATGAGATATCTAATGTGTCAAATTCAGAGAGACAAAAAATAGAGGTTTCCAGAATCTGGAAAGGGGAAGAAATGGAGAGTTGTTTAATTTTGCAAGATGAAAAGTTCTGGAGATTGATTGCATAACAGTGTGCAATGCTTAACACTTCCAAACTGTATACTTAAAAATGGTTAAGATCATAAATTTTGTTATGTGTGTTTTACCACAATTTAAAAAGTGCCAGGAAAGAGACGTATTAGCCCAGCTCAGATCTGATGCTTACCCTGAGGCCCATCAACCAGGCTAGGAATGGAGTCTTCAAAGAATAGAGCAGTCCCCATAGAAACCAAATGGATAGAGTGGAGGTGGAACGATTTCGAGAAGTAGGTGTTGGGTTGAGAGGAAGGGCAGTTGACAGACAAGCAGTGGGTATCCACTGTGGAGTTATTGCCTTCTAGTCAGCAAGACAGTTGTTTTTCTAGCAAAAGGGGGAATCTTATGCTAACTTCAAACTCCACCTGGGTGTCACTTGCCATAATCATCATCAGGCATTTGTCATAGTCACTTTTTATATATTTATAGCACAGTATGGTTTTAACAAAGATATCTCCTTAGTCCTTGCCAAAAATCTTTAAAGTAGTTTCTATAAATGAGGAAACAGACTCATACTATTTAAATGACTTAATGTAGATTTGGTATCAATTCAGTTGAAAGGACTAAAAACCAATTTGAATTAATTTAGACTCCTGGAATCTGAGGATGAGTTGAACAACCGAGACCCTCCCAAAGGGCAGGTCAGGTGTACCTGGACATCAGGACCAGCTGCCACCAGGGACTCAAGACACTACCAGCACTGTCTCTGCCCCTCCTTTCTCTGTTGTGTGCTGATTTCATCTTTTTCTCCGTGCCAGCCAGTTTTCTTCAAATGGTCTGGAAGTTTCCACGCCTTGCTTCTCATAGCTTTTCCCCACTGCGAAGAAATGGACTTACATCCCAAGTTTTAAAATCTCAGGGAAAACCTCTGAGTAGAGCTAGATTCTATTTTCTCTCCCTGAATCAAGCAAGAAAGCTGGTTACTTAAGAACATGACAACTCCCTTTAGAACCTTATGATAGAATGGGGCTGGGGGAAAAAAACTTTTCAGAAGAAGAGTGAGTGTGGGGTTAATGCTGAGTAGACCAAATAATAGGTGTTCACAGCAGTGACATGGAGTTTAGTAAGGGGCAGATTAAGAGAGTAGTTCAGGTCTTTTGACTAGTCCTCAGTGGCATATGGTAACTACTGAGTACTTGCCGTGCAAAAGGAAGGCCACTTGCTATGCTAGGCTCCTGGGGCAGTGCATTCTTAGGTGTGACTTCATTTAGCCTTCGAGTCACTAGATAGGAGGTGATGAGCCACCTGAAAGTGAGACTTAAAATCATTTAAACCCATCTGTGTCTTCTGCCTGAGCCTCCTTGTTAATATGGGGGGGGGGGGGTTGAGGGATAAAGACCTTTATGTAAATGTTATTTGTGGATTCAGAAATGTCTCTGTGTCCTACTAGATCTGCATAATGACATAGAGCCACATGAAAACCAGTGTTCCTGATGGCAGATGGATGTGCCATCCCACCCTCTCCAAATTTTAACAATCAGAATCTTTGCATGCTTTTTAAGGACTGCCTTCTTGATAGTGACACTCATGGCTTTCAGTTTCTTTAAATGTCAGCATGTAAAGGATGTAGTTCAGTTGTTTTCAAACTTGCTTTAGCTGTGGATCCTTATTTTTCTTTTCCAAATAAAACCTAAACGCCAATATGTAATACAGATTGAAGCAGAGTGGCTTGGGGTTTACGTGGGCCGTAGTTGCCTTTGGACCCTCTAATTCAGTCTCCTCCCCTATGGAATACACTTTGAAATTCACTGACCTAGAGTAGCCATTTTATTTCACAGATGGAGAAATTGAGGCCCAGAGAAATTGAGTGGGTCACCCACAATAGCACAAATAATAGTAGTGCTGTGACTTGAGCCCTAGCCTCTTGAGTCAGGAGTTGTGTTCATTCTATTGTATCATGGTGCTTCTAGCTATTTAGAATGAGCACTCCAACAAAGTAGTTGATTTTTTTTTTCAGGTTCATGATAACGAACTGGATTAACATGAAGGCAAGTGGAGGACTTTGGGACTCTAATCTAGTAAACAGATAAGAGCTTTATAATTATGAGTATCTTTATTTATTTAGTAGACTTAATGAGTACATCATATTAGGTACTAGAGATGTAGCAGTGAACAAGATAATTCCTGTCTTCAAAGAGTTCTAGGTCTTTCATGCTATTTCAACAGATGTGATAAACTATAATAGAGACGTTAGGAGAACATGCACAACTGTATCTGACCCAGTTCAGGGAATTCTGGGAAGGCTTTCTGAGAAAATGGCATCTAAGAAAACACTAAATAAATTAACAGAAGTGAGTAAAGTGGGGGAGGAAAAAGGCTGGAGAGATCTGCAGGAACCAAGTCATAGAGGGCCCTGTGAGCCATTGATGCCAATGTAACTACGTCAGATATGTTTATGAGAGAGAACCCTGGTGCAAGGAGGAGAATGAACTGGCTGAAACAACCTAGAAGCGAGGGGGTGGGGGCAGTTAAAGTATTTAGCAGTTAGAATTTACAGGACTTGGTAAAATATTGGTGATGTCAGAGAGGAAAGGGTTAAGAATAAGTCTCAAATTTTGCACATGAGCGATTGATTGATGGCGGTGCCCTTGACCAAGATGGGGGACACTGGAGGAAGAGCAGGAATGGGTCAAGGGCAGAGAGAATAAGTTCAGTTTGGGGCTTGAGCCCGAAGTGCCTGCAGAGAGTCCAAATGGGAAGCGAGGACCTGGATATTCAGGTTGAGCCCAGAGAGAATTCTGGGCTAGAGATAGGGATCTCTAAGCATTGATGGTATCCGAAGCTGTGGAAGATGAGGTCACTTGAGCAAGGGGTGTAGAGAGAAGAGGAAAGGTCTAGAATAGAACTTGAAGAACACCTAACAACTATGGAAGAGGAGCTTGCAACTGAAACAGGAGAGAGGTGAGTAACCAGGAGGCTGGAGTCACAGAAGCCAGGTGGAACAAGCTTTGAGAGGGAATTAAGCAGCAGGGAAGAATATGTAGAGAGGCCACATCTGATAAGGAATGAAGGACATTCAGTGGATTTTAGTGAGGAGGGCATCATGGCAACCTTGATAAGAGAAGGCTCAGTAGATGGTTAGGAAAATGGAAGACATATCTCAGTGATTTAAGGCAGCAGTCCTCAATTTTGGGGGGACCAGGGACCAGTGCTCCTATGAGAATCTCATGCCTGATGTTCTGAGGTGGAACTGAGGCAGTGATGCTAGTGCTGGGGAAGCAGCTGCAAGTAAAGATGGAGCTTTGCTGCGCACCCGCCCACCACTCACCTCCTGCTGTGTGGCCCCGTTCCTAACAGGCCAGGACCAGTACCGCTGCAGTCCAGGGAATGGGTACCCTTGTTTTAAGGAGTGAGTGGGAGGAGAAAGGGTGGCCACACTGAGTGTGGTATGCTCTTTAAGTTACGGAAAGGAGAGAAGGTGGCTGCCAAAGGGAGACTTGGGGTGGAAGGAAGTTGTTTTTATTTCTGACTTTCACATGTTTAAATGCTTGGAAGGGCTAGTAATTCTAAGTGCTAGAAAATGGTTTCCTTTTGTGACAGATTTGGGGAACGTCTGTGCCAATATGGCAGCTTCTTGATGCTGTCTCCAGCTAGAGGGAGGGTGACCAACTTGTCCTGTTTGGTCTGGGACATTCCTGGTGTTGTTAGGACTCAGTCCCATGTTCTGGGAAAATCCTCGGTCCAGGCGAATCAGGATGGTTTGTCTATACCCTGGGTATAGACTTTCATCATTGGATAAGTAAGAAATATTCTATAGTTGTAGTCATTTATCATTTCTGTGAAAATTGAGAGCTTCCTAACCCAGAAAAAGACCTATTGCAACAAACAGAAGAAAGTGTAGGCAATACCTGATTGATGTGACAATAAACTTCAAAAAGAAGCACATGATTAATTTACAACCAGCAATCCTGCAGTGGAATAATCAGATAATGAAACATGGAGGAGGAGATTAAAATGTGGCTGTTCGATGAAAAACTACATGGAAGCAATGAATGCTAGGGTGAATACAGTGGGTCATTTTAGTAAAGAAAACAAGCTTCATATGGCCTCCTAGAACACAGAAAAAACTGATACAAATATGAAAATAAAAATGAGAGGGAGAGCAGAACAATGAAAGATGAATTTTAAGAATTCAAATGAACAGACTAACAATAATTAAAAACATGTTGAGTCTTTATGACAATCACTTTGTAAACACTACATGTGTGAACTCATTTAATTCTCAAATACTGTAGGTACTATTATACTCCCCATTTTGCATATGGGAAGACTGAAACCAGCTATTTAAACAATTGTGCAAGTTAACTCAGAAAGTGACAGAGCTGGTGAACCAAGGTGGTCCAGCTCTAAAACCTTTCCTCCAAGGTGCTGTGCTGCACTACCTACCTGGTGATGTAACATTGAAGCCAAATTAATCAGGCTTTCATTTGAGTATTTTTTGTGTGTCTCCTAACTGCCAGACTCAGTTCTGCCACTGGGAAAATATCAAAGAGTGAGCCAAACTTGGTCTTTGCTCAAATGGAGATAACATTCTAATATGGAGATAAAGAAAATATACTAGTAAATAGACAAGAGAGTTTCAACAAGTATTAAGTCCTATTAAAAAAAAAATTGTAGAGAATGAGGAGCATATATGTGTGTGTTGTGGTGGATGGTTACTGCTTTAGATAGGACTATCAGGGAAGCCCCTCTGAGATGACTTTACCTGAATCTGGAATGATATGGAATCAGCCATGCAAAAACATGAGGCAGCCAGAGCAGCAAGTGCAAAGGCCCTGAGGTGGGAATGAACTTGGCAAATTCCAGGACTAGCAAGAAGGCCAGTGCAGCTAGAGCAGAATGAATGGGGGGAGGATTTGTAAAAGATAAAGTTAGAGAAGTATCCTTGGGCTAGATTAGGTAGGCCCTGATAGGCTATGATAAGGACTCTGGATTTTTTTCTAATTGCAACAGGAAGTTTTTTTTTAAAAAAATTCTAATTGTAACAGGAAGGAATTTTTTGCAAGGTTTGTTTTGAGGCTTTTTAGCTGGGGAAGAATCTAATCTGATTTACATTAAGAGATAAGTCTGGCTGCTCGGTAGAGAATAAACTGTAAGGCATAATAAGGATATGGAATGTGGAAGCAGGAAAAAGTTTAACCCAGTGGTCTGGCTGAACCTCAGGGCCTGGAACTCAGAAATTTTGGGTAGGTTAACAATTAATGCTAGCTATCTCTCTGCCCTGGAGCATTTCCTCCCATTGATCTAATCAATCCACGAATTTACATAGAGATGAAGGATCCTCCTATGGGAAAAAGATCAGAGATTCCAACCCTCCTAGGGGTAAGAACTACCCCGCCTTTCTGTGTCTTTGCTGATTAGGCCATGGAGGACGCAGGCTGAGCTAGACTCCTGAGAATTTCAAATTGCAACTCACACTTTCCTGGGAACACTTGAATACAGAAATGGAACAGCCGTGTTTGGGTATATACACAAAATATAGATTTGTTGTGTGAATGTGGCTGTATGGCAGAAAGGTCTGCTGAGAAGGAGAAAAGCAGATGTGTGAAGGATGCCCAGATGTGGAGAGAGAGATTCCTACTGACTCTGATTCCCGGTTTCTGACCCTCCCCAGGCCTAAGGTGCTTCCACGAGGTCCTGGGATAAAGCTGTTTCCTTATTTAAAACCCCAATTTTTGCTGAAGTGGATTTCTTTTATGTGCTCTCCAAGGACCCCCATTCCATGTACATAGCTCCCATGCTCCATGGTCATATTACTGTCATCTGAGGCTGATGGTGCCCTTGTTTCCCACAGCCTCAACTGAGGGCTTTCTACCTATTTTTGTTTTTTCTAATTTTACGGGCCTGTAATGTTATCTTAAGGTAATCAAATTTGCATTTATTTTATTCACTGGTGAAAACCATCATTTTCCAGAGATAACTTTATATTCATAGTTTATATTTTAAGCCTTTTCTGAGTAGAATCTAGTTTCACACTTACATAACTTACAAACTTAATTCAGTTCATTTGGGTAATAAATATATCTTTTATTTTTTTATTAGTTCACATTTTTCTACATCCTCTTTCCTTTTTTCTACAGAATCTTTTGAATTCCCTCTGTATGTCAGCCCTAGGTGGATGAGTATGTCAGGGGTCCCCCTTCTCGTCTTTTGCCCACCCTCTGAAGTTAGTTGCCCTGAATCTCCTCTCCTCCTAGGCCACAGCTCTCTGTGAATGACTCACCTACTCTTAGGCCTTAGCTCCCACCTGTTCAGCAGGATAAGCAGACTTTGTTTATTATTTATTTATTTATTTTTTAAACGATGTGTGACTTTTACCCCATATACTTTGTATTCCGTCTTTAAATGTTCAGTTTGCCCCATTTGAAACTCTACTGAGATATTTCTGTCACTGTACAGACATGTTGGTGCCGCCCATAGGTATAGGTGGAGTTAACTGGCTTATGCATTAAAGGACAGGGTGGCCCTTCAGGAGCTAAAAGAACTCGCTCAGAAATGACTCAGCATGGCTGATCTACTTGGATCTTTGCCCTGTGGGCTGCCATGCAAAGCCCTGGCAGGTGTGAGGCTGTGCCACTGGAGGTGGCATACTGGGTACCTCCTTGGAAGAGTCAATTTGGATTCTGCCATCTGAAATGAATCTACCACCCAGTCCAAAGAGGCATATGAGGAGGATGCTAGGTCCGAGGATGACATGGTCAATAACTGCCATCTATGAGTGTTGACCCCACATCACAGAATGTGAGCTAGAAAAGAAAACCCATGTCTCTGACCACAAGGTCTCCCAACATTTGTAGACCAGAGCCTGCACACAGATGTCTCCCAAGCCCATCTTAGGATCCAGACATATCTCTTGGACATTTCATCTTAGTGTCTTATGGGTACTTCAAACTCACGTGCAAGACTGAACATACCACCCTCCCACTATTTCCCAAACTGCCCTTTCCTCGTGATTTTCAATCCTGGTTATCATGACCCTACTACCTGTCCATCAACCCCGCTAAAATCCTGGGTGTCATCCTTGACCCTTTCTGTGACCCCCATCCCTTTACTTTTTTCATAACCTCCTGATCACCAGATAGTCATCATTTGAATTTGTTTCCTGTTGCTTTTATAATAAATACACATTTGGTGGCTTAACACAAGCTTATTAACTGACAGTTGTGGCAGTCAGAAATCTGAAAAGAGTTTAAGGGGCTAAAGCCAAGGCGTCAGAGGGTTGGTTCCTCTGAAGACTCTAGGGGAAAGTCTTTTCTTATCTCAGCTTCAAATGGCTGCCTACTTTCCTTGGCTTATAGCCATACCACTTCCACCTCTGCTTCCATCATCACATTGGCTTTTTCCTACAACCTGATTTCTTATGTCCTCTAGTAAAGATCTTGTGATTTACAAAGGGCTCACCCAGATAACCCAAGATAATCTCCTCATCTCCAGATTCTTAACTTAGTCACATCTGCAAAGTCCCTTTTGCCTTGTATAAGGTGACATTCTCCAGTCATTTGGATGTGGATATCTTTCATACCATCTATCCACTTAACATTCATAGAACCCATCTGTTTCAACTGTCACTGCTCTGAAGACTTAGTCACCCTGTCTGTTATCTAGGCCATTAAAACAACTTCCTAATTGGTCTTTGCTTCTGGTCCTGCCCGTCCAATCCATTCTTCTTCTAATTACATCTTCCTTATCTCTCTCTTGGTTAAAAGTTTTTACTGACTTCCCTTTACTATCAGGATAAGTCTGAGCTCCTGAAATGGTTCACAAGGTATTCTGTAGTCTTTCCACTTACTCCTTCAGCCAAATTTCCCACCAGCCATGAGACTACTTTCAGATCCTCAAGACAGAATAATGTGGGTTATAAAGCTTCTGAAACCAAACTTCTCAGGTTTCAATCCCACCCAGCTCTAAGAAACTTGACAAACATGAATTCTTGGACCAATAACATAATCACTTTCCCCTTTTCATCTTTTTAAAAATTTGGTCCTCAAGGGCTGTTGTGTTGATTAGATTAATATTTTTTTAAAGTATTCATTGAAACAGTGCTTGGCACACAGTTAGCTTTTCCTCCATAATTCCATGTTCTTTCAGTCCCATTGATGCTGTCTGAAATGCTCTCCCCAGACTGCTCTTTCCCTGAAAGTTCTGACTCATCCCTTCAAGGCTCAGCTCAGTATCACCTGCAGTTCACAGGCCTCCCTGCTGTCTCCTTCCATCACATGCCAGAATTCTGGGAACTCTTCAAACTCAAACTAGAGACTCTATCACATTGTCTTTACAAATATTCGATGATGTGTAGGAGGAAAAAAACTTGAAATACTAATATTTGTGCTTTTTCACATTTCCTTTAATGTGACCCTTTCTCTAGTCAGAGGTATTCACATTGCCTTCAAGAATTATTCTTTTAATAGCAAGAATGCAAAGAGGAAGGAAAATTATGTTCTTCAACCTCCAGGCTTCAGTTTAGTACATGTTTAGGAATGAAAGTTACATGGTAAGCTTCATGGAAAGAAGGGATTTTGAGAGACCAAAGAGGTGATCCTAATGGAAGCAGGGTGTAAAACTTATGCCTTAGTCATAAACTGGAAAGAGTGAAGAAGAGTTCCTGGACCATCCTGCTCGTGTGAAGTCTAGTCAGGGGTCACTCAGGTGGAGAATGGGGACAGGAGTTGATCATGGAGGAGATCAGAGTGGTCTGAGATGGAAGCAAAGACGTGGAGAGGAGCAGTGACGGTGTCAAGAGACTACCCCACAGAGGGTTGGGTTGCATTATGGCAGCCAAGCCAACATCAGTAACCATTCACAGCCCCCTGCGTTAGCACCACCATCGCCTGTGCTAAGGAGTCACAATCGCTGTTCTGCTCCTTGCTTGCTTGAAGTCCTCCTCTTGTCAGCTGCATGCCATTGCACTTGAACCACCCAGTGGAAGTGGTGCCTACCCATGCTATGACCCACCTGAGCCATTCCCTGTGAACACCTGCTTTTCCTAACAGCTCAGGAACATTATAAGCCTCACAACACAAAGGATGGGATCTTGACACTGTCAATGGTGTGGGAAAGAAAGTCTTCAGCTCCTGAACTTGGGTAGAACTGGACAGTGATAATGACCTGTTTTATATGACTACATGCCAAGCCAGATGGAGTCTCTGGGAGGGCAATTGGTTGGATTTGTCTCTGTATCCTTAAAACATGGCTGGTGTTTGGTAGATAATTATTATATTGAAAGAATGAATGAAAATCACAGTCTAGCGAGGAAGACAGATACATAAATAAGTATAACACAAGCTAAGTGCTGTGATAAAGACTGCAGAAAACACTGAATGAACAGAAGAGGAAAAGGGACCAGAGATGCAAGGGATTTCCTGAGGCAACACCAAGTCTAGTGCTCAAGTGTCAACTTCACTCCAGAGGGCCACTGGAGTAGATAGATACTCTTGAGAGTATCTGCCCAGCCCATGCCGTTCTTCCTGGGCACTAGACTGTCCACAGGGCTGGGTCCCTGGTGGTCCCCTCAGTCATGCTTGATGAGCTTTTGGTGCATGACCTGGACAGAATAATGGGCGTTCCCTGCCATGATTTTGCCATTGGGATTAGGAGATGCTAGTCTATCTCTGATGGTCACATGACCTGAGAACCAAGAGCTGCTCATGTCTGGCCATGTGTTCAGAGACACGGAAGATGGTAAGGCCTGGCTGCTTAATAACTTTTAAGGTCCTAGTTCTCATTCTTAGAGGCTACCCTTGGGTTCCATATGACACCTCTGAAGATTTGTAATAAATTCCTCTCTTTTGTTTAAGCTCGCCTGAGTGTTTTCTGTTCTGTGCAACGAAGAGTCTTGGCTAACACTATCCTCCTCGATGAAGTCACCACTACGATCACAGCAAATGCTTCCACAGTTGTTACAATGTCCCGGACTTTGTCCTGAGAACTTTACATGCAATAACTTGTTAAATCCTCTTAACATTCCTATGAGGTAGGTAACGCTATCGTCCCTAGTTTTCAGATGATGGAACAGGCACAGAGAGATTAAGTAACTTGCTATAGTCGCACAGCTAGTCAGTGGTGGACCTGGGATTCATATCTAGACAGAACCATGTCCAACATTGCAATTTATCATATTTTGTAGAGCAAAAGTTTGTGTGTGTGCGTGTGTGTGTGCGTGTGTGTGTGTGTGCGTGTGTACATACATTTTTAACCTATTCTCCTGAAGGTAGTAGTTCTAAATGTCAGACCCCATGAAGAGCCTTGAGTGAGCTCCTTCTCCTGAAGTAAGGGTCCGCCCCACAGGTCCTGCCTCTCACTTTGCTGGGCCTGGCAGAGTAAGCGCAGGAAGGAGCTTCTGAGCCAGGTACAAGGCTTGGCGGCAAAGCTGCTTGTGCGGCGGGAGGCCAGAGCTGCACCCGGGCACCTGGCAGGCATCCCAGCCCCACTGTTGAGAAAATACCTGAAACAAAGGAGTCCTCCCGCCACGACTGGCCGCCTCTCCTGTGCCTGGAGCTCCTCAGCTGACAAATCTGACCTCTGAGCCAGGCCAGATTGGGTCCTTACATGGCCTCGGGAAGCTGTAGAGAGGCCTTGATGTCCAGCCTGAGACCCTTTCTTGGCTGGTCTGGGTGCTGGGTTTCCCATAGGGAGGCCCTCATCTCACCCCACACTGAGTGGGTCCCAGGCTGATTTCCACCCGGGGCTCTGCTGGGCTTCCTGAACTTCCGATTGCTGCCACCCTCCTTCATGGTATCCAGAGCAGATGGCTTCACAGCTCCAGGGCCTGGAATTCCCCCAGCTCAGAGGTCCATCTTGCAGCTGTGGTTTGTCAGAGATGAAGACTGTGTGTCGAATCATCAACGGCCCTGTAAAGGAATTTGGGCATAATCAACAACAGGCATTTGGGGGAGTAAATCATCCTGAGAGAACGAAAAGTGAAGACTGTGGGCCCCCAAGGTTGGTGGTGTGGTTTTGTTGGACAGAAGCTCCACAGAGAGACTATGACCAGTTCCTTCTCCGTCCTTCCCTTTTTCGCACGAGTAAGACATTAGGGGCATGGATTCGGATAAGAAACTGCCTCACTCTATCTCTTTCATTCCCATAGGGACTGGCCCAGGAGCCCCTGGACAAACTCCCAGCTTCGGGCCAGCATCAAGTCTTACCTAACCCTGTGCTTTAGTGACCACTGCATTCGGGGCCTCTGACAGCTTGTGACTATGAGGATGCCTGTGAGGGTTTAGAAAAAGAAGCTGTTTCTCCAGTTAGACATAGCCCTTATCCAGGGCCTCCTGCAGTACCAGACGAGCAGGGCATAGAGCTGGACTTTAACGCCCATTTGTTTTTCATCTATACGATTTTGTGCAGACCTGGCCTACACCATCTTATACAGGGGCAATGCCTGTTAGGATAATCCCCAAACCATGACCCTGGGCCCCTGATCCTCATGGTTAAACCCCTGATCTGAATATGCCCTGAGCTGGACAAAAAAAGGTCATTTTAGTGGTGGGCCATTTTCACTGGCCCAAAACCACCTTAGGCAGCAGGGAAAGGACTCAGCAGGGTTCCCCTAGATACAACTCCCAATACCATTAGTGGGAGCCTTCTCAGGCAAAGCCATCCGGCCCTGGAATCGCCCTGAATGAGGGAGCTCCCAGTCCTATGGGTAGGCCCAAGGCTATTATGTCTGAATGCTGTCCAGGGGATGATCTGCTTCCAATGTGTGGAAGACAAGCAAACTCTGGTCAGGCAGATGTAGTACCGAGATAGTACCACCCTCAGTCCTGGTTTTCTGCAGTCTGTGTTCACTTGCTCAGTGCCCAAACCCACAGAGCCCATTAGTTCTGAGCCTGGTCACCCTTAGTTTCTGCTTGTTCCATCACTCATCATTTGCTTTAGGACCCAGGGCATGGCCCCCTGCGCTCACTACAGGGCCAGGCTCAGAGAGCAGCCTACACAAATAGTCAGATGAAAGAGTAAAAGAATTGTCCAAAGGAAGAGGCCCTTTTGAAGTAGGTGTGGGCATCAAACCTGGAGTCGCAGAATCTCCAGCCCCTGGCTGTGGGGTACTCAGAGCCTCTCTTCTTCTTTAGAACAGGCACAAATGACACCTGCTTCCCTCGGTTGCGGGGCAACTTGCCATTAATAATAAAATAGTGACACAACAATATTAGCTGCCACTTCTTGAGATCTTCCTCTGAGTTAGGTGCTTTTCCTGAGTCCTCAGTGTAGTCCTGTGAGGGAGGTGCTCTTCCCACTTTATGAAGGACTTGTCATGACTTAGGGATAATGAGCCCTTCTCAGAAAGTGGCAGCTGTAGTAGCCTTTCTGTGTGCAGCAGGGTGGGGTGGGCTGTGTGACGCCACGGGTGTCTGTGAAGTTCACAGCTGGGGTCAGAGCCCTGGCCACAAGCCAGAATCCATGCCCACCTTGTTTCCTCCCCCAGGTGCTCAGGGTCACCTGAGTCTAGTGCCAACGTCAAAGCTGCTGGGAAGTTGGAGTCTTGGAGTCTGGTCCCACTTCTGCTCCTCACTGGCTCTGCCACCTGAGTCAGCCACGCCCCCTCCCTGGCCTCAGTTTATCCTATTGTAAAGTGAGAAATAGGGTTCAGATCCCTCCATCACCAAGATCTCTGACCACAAAGAAAGGCTTAGGGAAGTTCAGGAAAACAGGGAGCCTGTTTCTGAATTCCTGGCTTCTCTCTGCCCCCTGGTGGGTAACAGCAGCCTAGCACCCAACAGAAAATGACAGCCTGAACACAGTGACTCCCAGGGACGAGGGGACCAACTTGGTGACCTCTGCCCAAGTTCCCACCCCTTGGAGCTCCAACACCCATTCGTTAAATGGAGAAAATTACAGTATCAACGTCATCAGAATGTTGTGAGGATTAAGTGTAATAGTAAGTAATGAAACTCTTGAGCCACATACTTAGAATATGTCCAATAAACGTCAATCACCCCTCTTCCTCCTCCAGTTTCACATGCAATCAGTCATTAAGCCGTGCTGATCCCCTCCGCTCCATAGACCAGGCCTCACTATCTCTCTCCCGGATTCTTCCAACAGTTTCACCACCTCCCACCACCAACTCCAGCACTCCTTCATCTCCCTTCAGCTGACCCCATCTGCCCACATCCCGAGGACAGATCTGCAAATTCCCCATCTTGGACAGTTGTCCAAGTCCCTCAAGTGACCCTTAGGGACCCTGCCCACCTCTGCAGCCTCCATTACCTTTTCCTTTCTGCTCCTGTGCTCTGACTATATCCAGCTCCTGACATCCCTCCACTCAGACGAAGAGGGCCTGCCTCCCTCCTTGAAAGCTTATTTTCATGGTAATTTTTTCCTGTTCCCCATCTATGCCTTAAACCCTTTCTAGGTCTCAGTTTCCTTATCTGCCAAATCAGACAGTTGTGAGGATTAAAGAGATAACATTACTGAAGTGTTTGGCCCACACTTGACGGAAGCCAGGTGACTACAATCAGGATGGAGGATTCTGTCATCAGTGTAGTGGGGAGTCACATCTGCCATTGGGATGGGGGCAGACATGAGGTGTGATAAGACTTTACAAGGCCTTACTGCTGTCCCCAACTCCAGCAGCAGTAGCACACTCAGCAGTGAGTTCAGATGAAGCCTCTGGATAAAGTACAGAGATTGGCCCCTCAGTGTGATCTCTCTTTCTCCATCTTCTGCAGGACTAGGTGGAGATCAGGCCCTCTGCCTCCGTGGCCCCAGGGAGCAGCACTGCAACTGAAGGGCTGACAGCCTTGACCCCAGTTTAAGAGGAGGGAGACACCTGAAATGAAGCCAACCCCTTCCAATCCTCTGCAGGACCAAGGCCAAAGAAGTGGACCAGAGTCCTAGAGCTTGAACAGAAAGTAGGGCAGCCAGTGAGGAGAGGCTCTCAGTCATCCTCCAAGCCACTTAGGGAAACTGGGGTCAAGATTATTAGGAAAAATAATTTTCATAGGGTTGTATAGACCAGAGCATTCATTAATTCAACACTTGAAAGTTTTGTTTAATGTTTTGGCTAAATAATATATTCTCAACATTAAAGAAATCATATATAGAATGATATGCTTTAAGAAGTCACCCATGACTTCTACCTACATTTTACCTCTTCCATCCCCTATAAGTAATCAATTTTATTAGCTTCTATGTATCTTCTTCATGTAAATAAAAACAGGAAATATGAATATTCATTCTTATTTCACCCCCTTTGTACTCAAAAGAGGGCATTCTGTGTCCTGCATTTTACTTTTTCACCTAACAGTGTATGTTGTAGCTTAATCAGTTCAGTTCTTAGGTTTCTTGTTATTTTATTCAGCTGTCTAGTCTTCCATTAGGAGGCTGTTTTATAGTTTATTTATTTGTTTTCTTCCTACAATAGACCCTTAGGTTGTTCCTAGACTTTTGCCATCACAAATAATACTGCATTGAATAGCCTTACATACACAGGGCTGATGAGTAGGCAAGATTATCAAGGTCATGGCTGTACTAGTTGTTAAAATATTGAAATACTGCTTGGCAAATAGCACAATGTAACTGTAACAATTCATAAACTTAATTAATGACATAGATTCTGTGATAAATTTTAGTTCAAGGTATAGTTGTAGGATGTTATCCAGTGGGCTTCCTGCCATACAGGCATTTGGACAATCAGAAATATTAAGACTAGCTGGGACTTCAGCCTAGGCCAATGAGCAGTGTGACAGTATCCTCGTCCTGAGCCTTCTTTATAGAACACTCCGCATTTCTGAGAATCATCAGTTTATCATTGTCTAATTATCTACTTCCTGCTGCTTACAAATATTTTGGTTTTCACTAAGCTTCTATTGGTTTATTTTAATCTTGTCAATTTGGATGAATGCAGTGCTTCAATATTTGCGAATTTAAGATATATAATAAAACATTAAAAACAAACACCAAAATGAAGAGACAAGAAATTCTAGATATTTCTTAATGTTTCTTTTAAATATTTTAAATATGAACCTTCTGTTTCTGGGAGGAGATAGAAAGAAGGAATAACAATAATAATCAGTCACAGCCTGGAATATCTTTTATTACTATGCCAAAAATAAAATAAAACAAATAACTTGTAGTTCTTGAATAAAAACCAACTTTATAGATTTGGATGTCAGGTTATGATCAGTCCTATTCCTGAGGACAACTATGAAAGCTGGGCAAAATCATTTAAAAATTATTCTACTTAACAGCTGTGACTGGTTCAAAATATGTACATAAATTCATGATATTCCTCTTTTTAAGAGGTAGAATCTAATTTCTCCTCCCTGGAGTGTGAGTTGGATTTCAAGTGACGGTGAACGTTCAAATCATTAAAGAGACTGAGGTTTTCTCCTCACTTGTGCTCCTGGATTACTCATTCTGGGAGAAGCCAGCTGCCACATGATGAGGATTCTCAAGCATTTGGCGAGGTCTACAAGGTGGAGAAGCAGGTCTTCTGATGACAGCCAGCACGATCTTGCTGCTGAGTGTGAGAGCCCCATCTTGGAAGTAGACCCTCCAGCCCCAGGCAGGCTTTCAGACATCTGCACCCCAGCTGGCAGCCTGACCACAACCTCTGGAATGACCCTGAGCAAGAACCACCCAGCTAAGCCACAACTGGATCCTGATTCTCAGAAATTGTATAAAATAATAAATTTTAATTTAACAATATTTTAAGCAGATAAATTTAGTAATAATTTGTTATTCAACAATGGATAACTAACACAAAGGCAATAGTGTGCTAACAAGTTAGTGAAGAATTACCAGCTGGAGCAAGACTCTTGGGAGCGTAGAGGCTCAAGGCTGTGAGCTTTGTGTTGGGGGCTGCTTTTCGCTGAACTGGTAGCTGAGGGGTTGAGCAGTACAGGAAGTCTTCGCTTAAGGTCGTTGACAGTTTCTGTGATTTTAAGTGAAATGGCATGTAGTGAAACAAATTTTACCATAGGTTAATTGATATAAATGAGAGTTAAGATCCTTTGGCATCTCATGAACATTTTAATGAAACAACACTGAATGAAATGATGTTATTTGAGGACTTGCCGTCCTTCCACAAATTTTCAGGGGAAGTGGGACAGGATTTGGAGTCAAGAATCATCAAGAAGTGAAACACCCTCACATTGAGCAAGGACCCTGAAAGGCTAAATTCTAGGAGTATGTAAGGATGAATGGGAAGCAGATTGATCCTCATAGAGAATGCACCTCAGCTCCATATCATCACAATCACTGAAATGGCGTTAAGGTGATCCCAGATTTCAAGCTCCTCTAGGTGCTGGGCAGAAGCAAAATAAGTTCTTTCTGGACTTACTCTCTGAAGGAAGGTAACACTACCCTAAGCCTGAAATTTAGACATACAGTGCTGAGCACATACACATGTGTGCGTACACACATACAATGAATACATGAGAAGTTAACATGAACAAACCCAGTGGAATCAATAGACAAGAAAAATGAAACCTCAGCGGCATCAGATAGTGGAGCTATAGATGCAAATCTTTAAATAGCCCCCAAATGGAAACAGTACAAATGTCCAGCAACTGGTGAATGGGCAAACATAATGCAGTGTCTGCCTATACAATGGAATATTATTCAGCAATATAAAAGAATGAAGTACTGCTGCATGCCTACAACATTGATGAACCTCAAAAACATGTTAAGTGAAAGAAGCCAGATGAAAAATGTCATATATTGCATGATTCCATTTTTGTGAAATGTCCAGAAATGAGAAATCTATAAAAAAAAGAAAGTAGATGAGTGGTTGCCTAGGATTGGGAGTGGGATTGGGGAAAACTGAAAATGGATATGACCTTTCTTTTGGGAGTGATGGAAATATTAGAAAATTTTATTGTGTAAGAGTTGCACTGTACTAAAAATCATTCAATTGCACACTTAAGACAAGTGAATTTTGTGGTATATAAATTATACCTCAATCAAGTGTTAAAAATAGATAAACAAGGTGAGAATTCGATTTAAGATGCTGAAAAAGAGGAATAAAACAAACCGCTAAAATCAGGAAAAAGGAAACAATAAAGGTAAATTCAGAAACCAAAGAAAAATAACAAAAAAATTTGTTTAACCTGATATATTGAAAATAATTAATAAAATATATAAGGCTGCTGAGTTTATTTATCCAGAGATGGGTTAATTATCATAGGAACCATAAATTCATTTACGGCTTAAGCAAATGACTTTGGTTTCCAGTAACAAACATGTTTTATAAGCTTGTAGTCATTACATTCTTCACTGATGACAGGACTGCCATCTCAGTTGTAGGATCTGGCTTCTGTTGACTGGCTAGGCTGTACTCGCTTCTGTCCAAGCACTTCTCATGTATTATCTCTTTGCATCCTCACAGCAGCCCAAAGAGTACGTGTATTATTATTATTGCTAACTTAAAAGATGGGGATTGGGGTTCCAAGAGGTGGGAACCTTGGCAGAGGTCACAAAACTAGTCCCTGAGTCCCTGGGAGTCATTGTGTTCAGGCTGTTATTTTCTCAGGTGACCCTGAGCACCTGGGGGAGGAAACAAGGTGGGCATGGATTCTGGCTTGTGGCCAGGGCTCTGACCCCAGCTCCACAGACACCCGCGGTGCCACACAGCCCACCCCACCCTGCTGCACACAGAAAGGCTACTACAGCTGCCACTTTCTGAGCAGGGCTCATCATCCCTAAGTCATGACAAGTCCTTCATAAAGTGGGAAGAGCACTTCCCTCATAGGACTACACTGAGGACTCAGGAAAAACACCTAACTCAGAGAAAGTCTCAAGAAGCAGCGGCTAAGTTATTATTGTTGTCACTATTTTACTATTAATGGCAAGTTGCTTGGTAACCGAGGGAAGCAAGTGTCATTTGATTCTGTTCTAAGGAAGAGGAAGAGAGGTTCAGAGTGTCCCACAGCCAGCGAGTGGTAGAGCTGGAGATCGTGGGACTCCATGCCCTTATCCCCAAGGCAAATGAAGGGCAGATGTCATGCCATTAAGACAGCACTCTACATTGGTACAATTATGATCTCATCTTACACATGAGAAGTCAGAGTCTGAGAGAAATTAAGTGTTATATAGCTGGTGTGGAGCTTCGATAAGAGCTCCTGTCTGTCTGACTTCAGAGCCTGTGCTCTCAACTACTGTCTTAACTCAAACTCAACCATTGCCCTCTTCTGCAGGGGCACCTAAGTTAATCAGTGCAGACTTTCTGTCATTAGGGTGTGTCTGTGTGCACAGTCAGCCATTGGACTGTAAGATGTCAGAGATACTCTACACCTGTTCCCTGCACTCTGCTTAATCCATTCTAGAGTGTGGTTTCAGTAAAAATGTGTAGCCATTACTCTTGGTAACATTTTTTTATTGTGATAAAATATACATAACAAAAATTACCACTTTAACCATTTTTTTTTAAAATATCTATAGCACCTGGTATTCCTAGGTGGTCTCCCATCCAAGTACTAACCCAGCCTGATTTTACTTAGCTTCTGAGATCAGACGAGATCAGGCACATTCAGGGTGGCATGGCCATAATATTTTAATCATTTTTTTGTTGTGTAGATCAGTGGCATTAAGTATATTCACATTGTTGTGCAGCCATCCATCACTAGAACTTTTCGTCATCCCAAACTGAAACACTATACCCATTAAAAAATAACTCTACTCCCGGGACCCCTAGCCCCTGGCAACTAATTTCTGACTCTGAATTTGACTACTCTAGATATCCCACGTAAGGGAAACCATACAATATTTGTCCTTTTGTGTCTGGCTTCTTTAGCATAGCTTCAAGGTTCATCCATGTCATAGGATTTTCTTCCTTTTTAGGGCTGAATAATATTTAATTGTACATATATCCCATGCTTTGCTTATTCATTCATCTATAATTAATATTATATTGTTTCTACCTTTTGGCTATTGTGAATAGTGGTGCTTTGAAAATGAGTGAACAATTATCTATTCGATTCCGTGCTTTTTATTTCAGGTATACACTCAGGAGTGGAACTGCCAGATCATATGATAATTCTATGTTTAACTTTTTGAAGAGCCACCACACTGTTTTCCACATCAGCTTTACCATTTTACATTCCCACCAGCAATGCATAAAGGTTTCAATTTTTCTACATCCTCTTCAACACTTGCTATTTCCTTCTTCTTCTCCTTTTTTTCTTCTCCTTCTCCCTCTCCCTCTTCTCCTCCATCTTCCTCTTCCTCTTCCTCCTCTTCCTCCTTCTTCTTCTTTTAATAATAATCATCCTAATAGATGTAAAGGGGTATCTCATTGTGGTTTTGATTTGCATTTCTCTAATTATTTGTAATGTTGAGCATCTTTTTCAGTGCTTATTGGCTATCCCTATAAATTCTTGGGAGAAATGTTTGCTTAAATTTTTTGCCCATTTCTAAGTTGGTTATTTATTTTATAGTTGTTAGATTGTAATTCTTTATATATTCTGGATATTAAAAAATATGTGATTTGAAAATATTTTTTCTTACTATGTGAGTTGCCTTTTTAATCTGTCCATAGCATCCTTTGATGCACAAAAGTTTTAGATTTTGATAAAGTCCTTCAGTCCAATTGATGTAGTTTTTTTCTTTTGTTGCCTGTGTTTTTAGTGTCAGCACAACTTTTAACTGTATTTCTAACCATGCTAACATAGAGGTCCCTCTCTATATAAAGTTCAAGCAATATTTCCCTTCAGTTGGACCATTCATACAAAACGGGGAGGTTTGTGTATTTTTCTGAGGAAGCACAAGTCAGAGACCCTGCTGTTTTCAGGCCAGTTCGTGGACATTTTGCAGGCCTTAGTGGACTGGTTGTATAAGGTGGAGCCACAGTTGGCCAAGGGCCAGCCAGTGTGCAATGGGACCTCAACCTCATAATGAACTTCATGGATGGCCAGAAAGTGAGGGGTGAGACCTGGGCTGCATGAAGGGCAAAGCCATTGGAACCTTTACCTATGTGTGTGTGCCTTCCAGGGGAGGAAGGAAATCTGAAAGAGCTTGGATCTCAGCTTGTCAGAGGGTGACTCCTTGTTTTGTGTGTTTAAACAAACTGTTGCCAAAATTCTATATCAGTCATAAAGAATTTACCAAAATTGGTTAGATCCAGATTTGGCACTGTGTAAGCTTCACTTAGAAAGGTTTCCCCACTCCTACTCCAACTCTCATCTTCAGTACATTCATCCACTGGTGTCTCTAATATGGGTCACAAAATGGATTTAATTTCATGTGGAAACCCTTAAAGATATCCACTTCCACTGAATCCCAAATAGTTGTGAGAATTTTTAATCATACACATCAATATTTAGTGTAGCCTGGGCTTTCATGTTGAGCTGCATAGTGCCCTCCTGTTTCAGCAGGATCGATTCCGATGAAGTGACACTTTTTTCACTCTCTCTGCTAATATCCTTTATCCTGAAGACTAGTTTACCTGATGTTAATATAGCCACTCCAGCCTCTTACACTTTTATTTTCAAGATATATCTTTTTTCTATTCATTTACTTTCAAACCCTGTTTTTATATTTATACTGCATCTCTTACAGATAGCTCGTCATTTGTTCTTGCATCCCCCCTGAACTCATCTGTCAATCTCTGAATTTTAATTGGAGTATTTAGTTCATTAATAGGAAGTGACATGACCCATCGGCTGGAGATTACCCATGAAGCAGGACCATATCATTATGTTTCTTTTTTTCTACTTGCCATGTAAGCACACCTTGAGAACATGATGAGCTGGATTTTCCCAGCGTCCTAGATGCAGCCGGCCAGGAAGGCACCCTTTAGATTCCTCAGCAGGCATTTAATGAGGCATTATTGTATAACCACCCCATGGAGGTTTTGACGCGATCGTGACATAGGAACGAACTCAGGATAGGATCCTGTGATAGGATTAAACAGGTCTTCAGATCACAAAGCGCAAAGGTTAAAGGTTTCATCCGGGCGCCTGTGGTGCCGGCCGCGAGCACGCGGGAGCCAGGTTAGTGGGCGCTGGGAGGGCAGCGTCGGAGCTGGCGTCAGGGACGGCGAAGCCCCCAGCAGTGCACGCGGGGGTGGAGGGGGCAGCGGGGCGGGCGCGGGGAGGCCGTCCAGGGGCTGCGGTGGCGAGGACCAGGCTCCGCTCCTGCTGGCGGCGGAAGGGCCCCGACCTCCGGGCCGGCCCCACGAGGCCCTTCCAGACGGGACGGAGGCCTAGTTCCGGGTCCCGGGCGACACTCAGCGCACCAAGGCGGGGCTGCCAGGTCACTCAGGATCGCCGCCCGGGCGAGGGCGCCCAAGGACATTGTCCGCGGGCGGGTAGGTGCCCGCTTTCCGCGGAGCGAGCCGCTGCTCGGGAGTCCCCAGCCCGAGGCCCCGTGCCCGCCCGACGGCGTGGCCGGCGGCAGCGACGCCAGCCCGGGACGGCTCTGACGACCCTGAGGGCTGGGCTCGGGACCCCTCGCCGACCTGCGCACGCGCTGCCGGAGCCGGCTGCATCTCCCCGGGCCCGCGGCCGGCGGCGTCCCTCGCAACTCGGGACGCTTCGCGGGGGACGCGGGCTCCGTGGCGTTGGCCCCGCCCCGCCCCGCGTCCCCATTGGTCAGGCCCTCGGGGGCGGGGCCTCAAGGTCGGGCGCCGGACCCAGGGCGCTGCGGCGGGGGCGCCGCGCGCAGACGGGCGGGGGCGCTGAGGCGCGCCTCAGGTCTGCGCGTCCGAGAGCGCGGGCGGGAGCTCGTCTGACTCCCGGACCGAGCGGACCTCGCCAGCGGCCGGACGGGAGGCGGCGGCGGCGGCGGCGGCGGCGGCGACACACGCACCCCCGACGGCCCCGGGCCCAGGCGTGGCCCCGGCCCCGAGGCGCTGGCGGCCGCAGCCCCCCGGCCCGACGACGCGACAGGTGCCGCGCGCGGGGCGCCCCCCGCCGGGTCCCGCCGTCCGCCCCGCGCCGTCCCGGGGCCCACGTCCCGCTCGCCGTCGGGGCCCCGGGGCCCGGGCCGGCGGCGCAGCGCATGAGCGCGCGGTGAGCGCCGCTGCGGTCCGGCCCGGCCCGCCATGGCCGCGCGCCCCGGGCCGCTCTGGCTCCTGGGCCTGGCGCTGTGCGCGTTGAGCGGCGGCGGCCCCGGCCCGCGCCCCCCGCCCGGCGGCCCGCAGCGCCGCCTGGGCCCGCGCGAGCGCCGCGACCTGCAGCGCGACATCCTGGCGGCGCTCGGGCTGCCCGGGCGGCCCCGGCCCCGCGCGCCCCCCGCCGGCGCCCGGCCGCCCGCGTCCGCGCCGCTCTTCATGCTGGACCTCTACCGCGCCGTGGCCGGCCACGACGACGACGACGGCGGCGGCGGCGGCGGCTCCCGCGAGCGGCGCCTGGGCCGCGCCGACCTGGTCATGAGCTTCGTCAACATGGGTGAGCGCGGCGGCTCGGGGGACGGGCGTCGGGGACCCCGCCGCGCCCCGCGACCTCCGCGGGAAGGCGCGGGCGAGGACGGGCCCGAGTGCACGGGCTGCGGGGAGATGGCGCAGCCTGGGGCTGTGGGGTGGACAGGGCCCCTCGGGGGCGGCCACGGCCAGGGCAGGGCGGCCAGGGCAGGGTGGCCCGCTCAGGGCGCCCAGGTCGGAGGGGCGTGGGTCCGGCGAGCCGTGGGCGGGGAGAGCAGACGCAGGCATGTGCGTCCCAGGGGTGTGTACAGTCACCCCGATCCCAAACACACCCAAGAGCAGGAATCATGTCATGTCGGGTGGACCTGGGCAGCGTCAGGAAGACCGTCTGGTCCTGGGGAGATGGATGAGTAAACAGGCCGTGATGCTGTCACTGTGATAAGGTCAGTACTGAAGAGAGGGACAAAGTTCAGCGTGGAAGTCTCCGGTCACATCACCAAAATGACCAGGGCTGAGAGGAGAACCCGGATGTCCTGAGTCCACAATAGCCAGAGCCTGGGGGCCTGGAGGTGGAGGTGTGGCTGCCAGGGGAGCAGGCAGAGAAGAAGCCCACAGCTCAGTGGGGGCAGTCCCTGGTCTTGTCACCCATGCCCGGCACCCGGAACATAGCTTGAAATGCACTGAGTGTCCGGGCCTGTGGAATGACCCCGTGGGCAGTTCTGACCTTCATTGTTCTTCCAGGCAAAGCCCAGCTTTTCCTTTCTGCAGAAATTTCACTCCGAATCTTGGAGCTACTTACCTTTAAAATTCTCAAAGATATCTTTTTCTATCACTAAACTCGTTAATCTACAGTCACGAATATTTGTTCCTCCATCCACTCTGCCTCCTGTCTGTAGCCCGTGAGGGGCAGGGGTCTGGGCTTGGGACCTGGGGACTACAACTACAACTCAGCCTGGGATGGAGAGAGCTTGAGGCTGAGAGCAGGGAGAGGACCCTTGCCAAGACCACCAGCCTCCCTTCGCCTACAGCATCACTCTCAATCCTCCTGACAACTGGTTAACAATCATAATGTTCATTACTATCTCCCAGATGAGGACAGCGAGGCTCAGAGAGGCCATGTCACACTCAGGATAGTGCAACCTCTACGTGGCCGAGCCAGGACGGGCCCAGGTTGTTAGGTCTTATATCTGGTCCTCAAGGACATTTCTGCTGTCAGGAGGATGAGCTTTCAGTGTGGAGGGAGCTTTCAGAGCAGTTTAGGCAGAGGAACCCAGGGGACATGAGCAGCAGCAGCAGCAGCAGGTACTGTGGGGTCCTCAGCCATTTGCTTCCTACATAAAGGCAGGAACTGGGGACAGCCAAGGAGGCCTCTGTCCCTCCTAACCCAGAACTGGTGGTGGGCTGAGAGGGGGGAGTAAGCAGCAAGAAGCCGCTGTTAACCTCTGCTGGGAGCCCAGTGCCAGGCAAGGACTCCAGCTGGTGGATTCTGGATTCCACCTTCCAGAATTAGAGGGTGGGGTAGAGGTTCTGGACAGAAGAGACCATATGTGGAACTGAAGCTGGAGCTCTGTCCTTGGGATAAGCTGACCCAGGGCTCAAGACCAAGAAGAATTGTGGATGCAGTCACCCGGAGAATGCCCCATGGGAGCCGTCTCTTTGAGTGAGTCACCGCCCAGCCCATGTCCTGCTTCTCTCAGCATCCCTTGGGTCAAGGTGTGCACAGCCCTCATGGGAGCTGCTTCTGTGAATCAAGCTCAGGCCCCATACTGACTCTGCTGTGTGATCTTAGGCAAGTCCCTTGCTGTTCTAAGCCTCAGGCCCCTCCTTGTAAAATGGGGCTCCTAGTTATCAGTGTATCCTCAGAATTGATGGGTTGATAGATGGGATAAGCAGAAAGTCAGCCCTTCTTTTAGGGTTAATTTGGCCGTGGTCACTGCTGAGTCTGGTCCCTTCCAGATGCTGCCTCGCCTTGGTGTGGATGTGATGGGAATGTCCCCACATGTCTTATATACATGTGAAACCCAGAAACAGATTTTAAAAGCCAACCAAAGGTGTTTCCACCTATTTATAGAATAAAAACCAGAATTTGAAGTTCTCTCTCCTCATAAAAGTCCTTGTTTCATATGCAGCACCATGTGAAACTGTTTTGCCAGGCTCAGGGAGGTTAAATGGCCAGCCCATGGCCACATGCAATGGCATCATCCAGGCTGTAGATTCCAAACCCCAGCTTCTTCCTTTGCTATCTGAGTGTTTCATTAAGACCTAAGGCCTCTGACTCTGTGGGATCAACAAGCAGGTCCTTGTTCAGTGGAAGCCCAGTTGTGGATGGGCCCAGCCAGCTGTCAGCAGGGCCTTCTTTATTCTGACATACTAATTGTTCTAGTAGAGCTCTCAGTGAGAGTGGTTTTAACTAGTAATTATCTAGGCTGATGTGGGGGATTAGAAACCTAGCAGGATTCTTTCCTCATTTGGAGGCCCCAGGCCCATGAAGGTTAAGGCCCCTAAACCACCATGGAGTCTAATAGCAGAGTTGCTGTGCTGTCAGCACCCACGCCCAGGCTCCCACACCTGTTGCCTCCTTTCCACCTCTCCTATCGGCCTCATCTGCCTCCAGAGAAGCCAGGCCTGGTGCTGGCCCGGCACCTGATCATCAGTGACAGCCTGTGGGACCCAGTGGCTGTGGGCTTCTCTCAGGCTGGTGGCACCTGGGTCAGGGTTTTGTGGTCAGTGCCAGAGACCCTGCTGGTCTATCACTCTCAGCCTTGTAGAGTCTTGACTGCCCTTGGCCAGGACACAGTAATGGGGGCCAATACCGACGTGGAGCAGACAGAGCCTGCCCCTGGTGTCATCTGTGCTTGGGGAGGGGAGAGCCCTGAGCAGGGAGGCAACACCCAGGTTCTTGTCCTGTCTGGCCAGCCATCGATTCCTCCATGTCCCTTATCATGCCACACTCTCTTCTCTTGGCCTCTGGTTCCTTGTCCAATCTACAGTGTCAGAAAGAGGGGCCCCCAGCACCTTCTGACACCATGCCATCCCCTCACTTGAGTCAGGTGTGACTGGCTGGCTGTACCTCTGACTGGCCCAGCCCCTCTGGAGGGAGGAAAGAGGAGGAAGGACCAACTCTGCTTGTTCCTCCTAAATTCTTCTCCACATGTCAGTGGAGTGGCAGGTGCCCATCTTCAAGATTGAGACACTGAGGCAGGAACAGCCATGCAGGCAGAAGTCTAGTCAGAAATGAATGGAGCCATCTTCACTTTTGTCCTGACCTTTCCCTGCCCCAGACTAATTTATTCCTGGGGTCTCAGACAGCCAAGGACAAGAGTGTTAACGAGCTGAGGATGTTGGGTTTAGGAGAGTCAGGACCCAGTGAGGGACCTGGGTTAAGTCCTGCTCAGCCACGTGACCTTGAACAGGTGACTGACACTTACTCCAAGGATCACTGTCTTTAATTCTTTACTAAGGGCTTCTTTCATTTTTTCATGAATTTATTTAACAAATAGTCATGTGGTACCTGCTATGTGTCAGGCACCGTTCTAGCTTCTGGGATATGACAGTGAACATAACAAAGTTCCTGTCCTCATAGAGCTGACCTAGTGGGAGAGACAAATTACACATACATAAGTCATGAAGGTGATCAAGTGATCTAGACATTGCCATTACCCCATCTGGAAGTGAGTAGAGAACGGACAGTGGGTGAATAGACAGGACAGGGGCAGGGGCTTGGATCTGGGGTGCAGACAGACAGAATTTGTATCTTGCCTCCTCCACCTACTCTCAGTGTGATCTGGACTTTCCAATTCACCTCTTGGAACCTCAGTTTTCTCTTCTGTAAAATGGAGATTATCACGGTCCCTACCTGTGGGGCTGTTCAGGTGTTGTGATAAATGACACCTAGTGATAACCATATACCCAGAACCTTCACGTCTGTTCTGTCATTTGCATCTCACAGTTACTGTCAATCTTTGCTTTGAAGAGGCGAGGGAGGCTCAGAGAAGTTAGGTGATTTTCCCAAGGCCACACAGCAGATCGTTTCCGCACCTGCACTGTCTCTGCTCTTCTACCCAGAAGCTGCCTGTCCACCACCCTGAGGCCTGGCTCATCATTAGGTCCAGTAAGTGCTGCTGAATTGGCCTATACCAATTGTATGTTGAAAACTGAGAATCTATTTTTAAAAAACCTTTATTTTGGGGTTTATAGAACTAAAACATGTTCATTGTAAAAAACTCATAGATTTATTATAGAATTTTATGGTAAGCCTCCCTCTACTTCAGAGAAAACCAGCATTTTAATCCTTTGATGGAACCCCCACAACCAGCCCTGGCATTTTATCACTATAGATGCTAACATTTCATTATTTTTTTACAGAGTGGGACATAAATGCCCACTGTTTTGCTACTTTGTGTTTTATTTAACAGTAAGTCCTTTATCCATTTAAAAACTTACTATTAGAGTGACCACATGCCCAAGGTATTTTTCTTTTTAAAAAGCTAATTAATTATTTCAGCTTGATTGAGGTATAATTGACATTTACAATTATAGGATATTTAAAGTGATGATTTGATATATGTATACATTGTGGAGGGATTTTCCCCACTGAGTTAATTAACACTCCATCACCTCACATATTTATTATTTTTTGTGTGTGTGTGAGAGTATTTAAGTTCTACTCTCTTAGCAAATTTCAATTATACATAGTGTTATCACCTACAGTCACCATGTTTAACCTTAGATCCTCAGAACTTATTCATCTGTTAGTTGAAAGTTTGTACCCTGTTACCAACCTCTCCTTATTTCCCTCACACCCCAGCCCTTGGCAGCCACTTTCCCCTGTTTCTATGAGCAGTTTGAATTTTTTTTTTTTTTGAGATTCCACGTATAGGTGATTCTATGTAGTATTTACTTTCCTTTGGCATATTTACTTAGCATAATGCCCTCAAGGTCCATCTGTGTTGTCACAAATGGCAGGATTTGCTTCTTTCTCATGTCTGAGTCATATTCTATTGTATCTGCTTATTTATCAATGGACACTTAGGTTGTTTCCATATTTTGGTTATTGTGAATAATACTACAATGAACTTGGTGGGGGGGTTGGTGGAGATGTATCTCTTTGATATCTTGTTTTAATTTTCTTTGGATAAAACCCAGCAGTGGGATTGCTGGATCATACTGTAGTTCTATCTTTAATTATTTTAAGGAACCTCCATAATGATGTCCATAACGCCAGTTTCCATTCCCACCAATAGTTTACAGGGTTCCCATTTTTTCCTTGCCAACACTTGTTATCTTGTGTTTTTGATGATAACCATTCTAAGAAATATGAGGGGATATCTCATTTTGGTTTTGACTTGCATGTCCCTGATATTTAGTGATGCTGAGCACCTTTTCATGTACCTGTTGGCTATTTGTATGTCTTCTTTGGAAAAATTTCTATTCAGTCCCTCTGCCCCTTTTTGAATCAAAAAAAATTATTTTATTATTATTATTTTTTGCTATTGAGTTGTATGAATTCTTTATATATTTTGGATATTATCAGGTATGTGGTTTGCAAATATTTTCTCTCACTTCATAGGTTGACTTTTCATTTTGCTGGTGGTCTGTTTCCAAAGGTATTTCTCTGAAACCCTGTCTGACCACCAGGATGGTAAATTACTCTGGAATAGAACACACTGGGTTTTAATCCTTGGTCCGCCACTCGAGAGCTGTGAGTTATTGATAGGTTACTTAAAATCTCTGCATCTCAGTTTCCTCACTTTTATGATTGGGATAATAATGGCTGTGTCATAGTAGAATGGGTAAATAGGTAAGGCATTCAAGAAGATAGCAAATGCCTGTTCGGAATGGCAGTCAGTATGATGAGGGAAGAGCCTGCAGTGTGTACCTATACCTCTACCCCATCATATGCTTAGGGACCTGCGGCCAAGTGGTAAAGAGCAAAGTTCCAGGAGCTGGCTGCCTGGGTGAGCAGGAGCAGAAATGGCATGTATGATATGCCCAGTACGGTGCCTGACACAGTTAAAAATGAGAGCTGGCACACTGTTTCCCACCTTCATGCCTTTGTCTGGTACACTCTGCTCCGTTTCTGCTTGTCAGAATTCTTCTACTTTCAAATATGTTTTCTAGACAAGTGTCTCTTCTCCAAGGCATCCTCCATGGCTAGAGCCCCCAGGCTTCACTGTGTGTGTTCCTCTTGGGATTCTAGTCACTCTTTGCCTGTAGATTCAGGGGCATTAGCCCCTCTTTGTCCTCCTCCCAAGGGAACTATGAACACCTGAGGATTTTCATGACATCCAACAGCCCACTGTGCACCCCAGCCTCTGCATGAAGGAAAGAGGAATTTAGTGGGAGGCAGAGCTGGGACCAGGTGAAGCAGCCGGCCTGGTAGGTGGGGCAAAGTGAAGCCAGCCCTTCAGTCTTTTTGGAAGTCGACAAAGGGTGCAGCATCTCCCTGGGTCCTCCTCTGAGACCCCGAGTCCCTGCAGGGAGGAAGGGGGCTTCAGCAGGCATTCTTGGGGCACCTGGTGACAGAACCTTGATCACTCATCCCGATATTGCCACCCAGAGGCTCTCTATGGCCACTCATTTTACATCACTCTGAAAGTCCACGTGACGGGCCCCTAACCTGGCATGTGACCCCTGGCAAGTCTCTACCCCTTCAGGGCCTCAGTTTCCCCATCTATGCAGAGTTTCCCTGAAGGCCTTTCCAGCTCTGACCAAAGAATGTGGGGCTTCTCCGGGGTGAGGCACAGGGCAGGGGGCACACCCGGCCCACCTCCTCATGGGAACCCATCCCCATGGGAGAGAGGGATGTGTCACCAAGACCATATCTTTCTGGACAATGTTTCTTTCCCCCGGTTTGAACTGGAGAAATCCTGTCTTTCTTGCTCACATCTCCTTGGACCTATTTTCGGCCTTGGCTGGCTTGATGTGGTAGAGTGCGCGGGTGTTCCCTTGTAATTTGCGGTCTCAAGCCGTCTGAGGCCCAGACCGGTAATTGTGAGTGCAGAGCCATTTATGGAAACAGCTCTGAAAGAAGTCAGTAATGAGAACTGCCTAAAAATACTTCAGAAATTAAGACTTGGGCCTCCTCTCGGCAGCACTGAGATTTCTGGGTGGGAGGAAGCCCTCGGGGTGCAGAATCGATAGGTAATCGATTCTGTGGTTCCGCTGTGGGCCTGCACAGGCCGTGGGGACCCGGGTCTTGTTTTAAGTCTGAAGTCGGTCCCCCAGCCTCTGTGACTGGCAGGACCAGCCAGACAGGCCCAGCCCGTCTGCCTCTGGGTCCCTGGGGGAGCGCATCCCACAGCAAAGCAAAAACATGGATGGCCTCTGATGAAGACATGCTATGACATGGAAGCCACTCCCAGGCCAGCAGAGATACATCCGCCCAAGGACCCATAGATGCTGGACACTGAGCCACTCTCCAGGGAACCAGGAGCCTTTGGGAAGAAGGGGCCGGAGCTTCCCTCTGGGTCCCTGGAAGTGGACCGCTGCAGCCTCCCCTTCCCACCCCACATCGTTCAGTCCCTGACCTGTGACTGCTCACCGTCCAGTGGGCAGATGAACCAGGGACAGGGACTCCTGGGTTGGGGGAAAGGGTGAGACCAGCAGGCTTGTCTGTGTGGGGTTAGAGGAGGACAAGGGGCTTTTACAGCTGGACTGGGAGGAAAGCCACCTTTAGACATAGCAAGATGGGGGCCACCTGGGGGAGAGTGGCTTCAGGGAGGGATTGGGGGGAGGTGATGGCAGCCATGAGGCCCAGGAAGCCATGTGGACGAGATGGGCCAGCTCAGGGGTCCTGGAACACAGAGTGGACCTTGGGCTATTCCTGGGGAGCCTGTGGGCCTATGGGGAGGGTTTGAGGGCAGGAAGGACAGACAATGGCTCTGGGCTTAAGGAAGTGGGGGTTTCTTTTGAAGTCTTACTTTTTAGTCAGAAATATGACCGACTTAGTTCATCTGGATGACTCTAAATTTTGTCCAGGGCACAAAAATAGCTGAAGTCTGCTGGTGTCGGGATGATGGTGGACGTAGAGTGTGGTGTGGCATCTGGAGGTATAGCATGTAGGTAGCTGGTGCAAGACCCCAGAAGTGAAAAGGCAGAACGTGAATGGCAACCAGGCAGTGAAGGCCACCTGTTGCCCATAGCAGGCTCTTCCCACAGATGTGGGACCCAAAGGTTGTTTAACCAGGGGCTGGATGAGAAGGCCCAGAGTCCCATTACCACACGGTGATTCACTATTGTTTATGGTTCCGGAAGCCACATTAAGGTGATTCAGAAACGAATTTCATTTGCTGCTTCCCAGACAGAAGCTGGTTCAGTATTTGGACATTTTGAGCCGCTTTGATAATTTTGTTGAAAATAAACATTTAGAGCCAGGGATAACTTTGTCTGGTCCCCATGCCCAATTAATAGCTTTGTGCATATGGCTTCTCATATTTTTGCCATTGTGTCCTTGGGATTGTTGTGTCAAAGGGTAAATTCACATGTATTTGCTAGGATCTTACAAGGGTATATTGCCAGATTCCTCTCCACAGCATTCCTACTAGCATTGTGTGAGAATGTTCTCATTCACTTTTACATAGTTCTTTCTCAGAGGACTGCCATACTGTCCACCCTATGAAAAGCACCCCCACCCCTTTGCCCTTACTCTTGAGCCCATAACCGTGTATATTTCACTTATAATAGCTAAAATATCCCTATTTTACTTGTTTTTGTTTATATTTTGTAAACTTAATGAGTACAGAGACCTGACTTACCCATCTTGTTTACCCCATTCCCAGAGACCAGAACTGAGTCTTTCATATAGGAAGAATTTGATAAATTCGTTTATAAATTAATGAACAAACAAGTGAGCAAATGACTACATTTATTTAGAAAAATGTCATTCAGAGGCTCCCCTTCCCACCACCCCATGGCCTTGGAATTTCTGGTTTGGCCTCCTGACAGTGTCACATCTTGGCATAAAGTTGGGAGATTGTAAGTCAGGCTCATCTGATACTTCTGTTGAATGGCTACCCTGCCCTACCCGTGGTCTGACTGTTTTCAAAGCCTCTTCATAGCCCCGTAAGAAATGCTGGGCAGTATCTTTATTCCCAGTTCACAGAGGAAAAGATAAGGCCAAGTGGGGAAATACATGTCTGGCTGGTGCAGGGTCAGGCCTGTGATGACCACTGGTTTGAGAGCTCCATGCTGCCCAAAGCTACCTCACTGGCTAAAGCAGACTTGTCCTGCTTAGTTATCAAGGAAGAAACAGAGGGGCCAGAAAATGCTTTCCCAGAATACCACCTTTGGGAAATATCTCTCCTAACTCAAAGCAGCAGCCACTAAAAAAGCTGTGAACTCACACATGTCTTCTTTTCATCCTCCTCACTGACCGTCAGATAAACGACTTGCTCTATTTACTCAGTTCCACACTTCAGGAAATTTCACCAATTTTGATAAAAATTATTTTTCTAAAAGTTTCCCAACCTCTGGTACTTGCTTGGAACAATCGGGGTGGGCAGTTTCCTTTACTGGAACCACTGGGTGGTTTATCGATTTCAAACTCATAGAACGGAAGTTTGGAAATGGGGTCAGTTCAGGCAAACAGGGTGCTCTTGACCCAGCAAGGGAGGGAGGCTGCATGGCTTGGTGCCCGCTTGGAGCTGGCAGTTCTGTGTATTGTCCCCTCAGTCCCCAGATCCAACATGAAATCAGCATCAGGCCTGCAGACAGACTCCCATTGAGCCTCTGCGACCCACCTGTCACCCCTGCTGAGCCTGGGGTCAGATACACTTAATGATGCTCTGAGAGGAGTCTAGAGAAGGGTGGGGTGGAGTGACCCTTCCCTACCCTCGGTGCCACACCCTGTGGCAACCAACAGCCTGGACCCACTTCCTCCCGCGGATGGGGGATTCTTACATAGCCACAGGATGGAAGTGGTCTACGTGGCCCCTCAATCCACGGGAATTATCACCCAAGTTGTGTGTGTGAGTGTGCGTATGTCTGTCTGTAAGGAGGAGGGACTCGTGTAGAAATTCATGGTGGCATCACTCAGAGAAGGTCCAGAACCCTGCCCTCCACACCTGTGCAGTAGGACCCAGTGCCACCCTGTGTCACGCTGCCCCTAAAACAGCCTGCCTCCGGGGGGGGCGTCTGCTGTGTGTCCAGCACCCTGTCTGACGATGCGCGTTCTGTTTTTAATCCTCCCCAGTCTGGGGGTGATCCGCTCATCCCTCCTGCCCAAACAAGTGTGCCCGCTGGCCTCGCCCAGCACAGCTGTTTGCCTGTCCATCACTGGACCATGTCCCTACCACAAGGACAGGAAGTGCTCCCACATCCGCCTCTGCCACCAGCCTGGTGACTTGTGGTCATTGAACCCAGTAGCCAAAGAGAGAATTTTTAAAAAGACTCACAGACGTGTAATTAAAATCTCAGTGTTGGGTTTTGGGGAAGGTGCTGGGCGGCTCCCACCCCTGCTTTCCGGAAACACAGATTTTTAGTGTTTGAAAGTGACAGGAGGCTAAAGTGAGACAGCCCTAAATATACGGTCCTGGGCATTTCCCGGCAGCTGGGGAAATGTGGGATTTATTCTGCGCCCGCGGCCTCCTGCCCAGAGCATCGCACCGGGCCCTGCCGCCTCGGGTCCCCTCCCGCCTGTGCTTTACTCTCGCCTCCACACACAGCGACCACTCCACCCAACCCCCCGCTCCCCTGCTGCCCAGAACCCTGGCCCCTGCTCCAGGGCCACAGCCCGTGCTCCCAGGCTGGAACTTGAGCCCTCCGCAGTCACTTCACAGCCAGGCTTGCGCCCTGTCCCCACAGCACTGATCTGTGGGTGTCCTGGACCCCCAATCTGTGCATACAACGTGCCCTCTGCCTAGCGTGCACCCCCCCTCCATCCTCCAAGATTCTGTCCCATTCTTCGAGGCCAGTTCAGATGTCACCTCCTCCGGGAAGCCTGCTCAGACCCCAGCACACTCTGGGACCCTCTGACTCCCCCAGCTCTTGACTGACTTTTCCAGGAGAGGTCACCCCACCTTGCTTCTTGTTCCTTTCCACTCCGCTCTCAGGCCCTTTCTCCTTCACCTTGTTCTAACAGAGACCTGCCATCCTTCCCCCCTTTGCCATGTTTTCTGGCTGTTGTTTTCCTGTCCGTGCCATCTGTCCCTCTAAACCTTTGCTCGCTCTGGTCCTTCCTTTGCAGTGTCCTTCTCCCATGACATCATGGCAACTTCACTGTCACCCCTTGAGGCTGTGAGCACTCACTGTCCCCCACACTCATCCACGCACATCGGCAGAGTCTGAAAAGTACTTAGTCATGTCCCTGCCCACCAGGCTGGCCCTTTTCTACCTTGGGTCTGACGTCCATCTCCCCAGAGAAGGGACCTGTCCTCTGCCTTATTGTGGGTCCCAGAGCCAGTGGGAGGCTGAGCTGGGGCCTGCAGGTTTGGGGGCTTGGGGGGCAGCAATGGAAGCTGCCTTTGTTGGCACTCACCATGTGCCAGGCACTGTGCTGGGCACCTCACTACAGGCCTTGGAGCACCCCCTCAGCACCTGGGGGGCCTGGGGTCAAGCTCATTCCCAAAGAGGGAATGGATCCCGCTGGCCAGGCTTCCTTGGCCCTAGGCTCCCACCAGGCCTTGCCACCCTGGAGCCTGAGCCCTGAGCCAGGGCTGAGTGCCAGCCCCGCCTTGTCTTGCAGTGGAGCTCGACCACGCCCTGGGCCACCAGGAGCCCCACTGGAAGGAGTTCCGCTTCGACCTGACCCAGATCCCAGCTGGGGAGGCGGTCACAGCTGCCGAGTTCCGGATTTACAAGCTGCCCAGCACCCACCCACTCAACAGGACCCTCCACGTCAGCATGTTCGAGGTGGTCAGGGAGCGGGCCAACAGGTGCCTGCCCTGCGCCTCAGCTCCCGTCAAGCCTGTCGGTGTGTCCAGTCCAGCCCTGGGGGACACGTTTCCCATAGGACAGAAGGGGCGCTTCCTGGGAGCATACCCCTAGAGATGAGGGATGCTTGGCCTGAGGCTCCAGCACCCTGGGGAGAGAGATGCCCAGTGTTAGTCGTGGCTTTAAGTCCCTGCCATCCTGGCTTGGGACCTGCAACAGGCATTGAGCTCTCGGCCTATTTCCCCATCTGTCCCTGGCACAGTAACACAGTGAGATGAGGCGCCCAGCCCAGAGCCGGTGGGTCAGAGCCCCACTCAGGGTCTCCCAGGCGGGCACTGGAAACACGGAGGCAGCTGTGCGGCCCTCAGTTAATTGTTCTTTCGTGTCCACAGGGAGTCTGACTTGTTCTTTTTGGATCTTCAGACGCTCCAAGCTGGGGACGAGGGCTGGCTGGTGTTGGACGTGACAGCAGCCAGTGACCGCTGGTTGCTGAACCATAACAGGGACCTGGGACTCCGCCTCTATGTGGAAACGGAGGACGGTAGGACTCAGGGCCTGGGCAGCGGACCTTCTCCTGGGGGCTCCTCCGAGGCTGCTGGCAGCAGGTGCAGCTGGAGCCCCCGCGACTGGCCTGCAGGCCACCCCTTTCTCAGCTGTGCCTCCGGGGTGATAGCCCTCCAAACTGCAGGGCTCAGTGGGGTAAAGAGGGTGAGGTTCCCATAGTTCCAGGCAACGGGAGGCCCCAAGCAGCGGTGGTTTGCCCCCTCTCCTTCTGCAGAACCAGCACTGAAGTTGCTAAGGGCATGTTCTCTCCCCAAGAAATAGGTGATATTTTCTCTCTACGGGGGAGCCCTCTCATTGGGAGTTTCCGTACTGGGTGGGGCACAAGGGCAACTGGTTTCGCCCTTAGGCTCTGATCAGAGAAGCCTGGGTTTGAGTCCCGGCTCTTCAGCTTTCTAATAACTCTGTGACCTTGGCAAGCTACTTACCTTTCCAAGCCTCCGTTTTCTCATCTGTAGAAGGAGGGTTGACGCATTCATTCATTCACCAGGTGTTAGGCAGGGAGAGCCTCCTTCATCCCAGGCAGTGGGGATAGGAAGCCTGAAGGTGGGCACAGGACTGGCCTGTTGGACTACAGCAAGGGGCCACCGTGGCTGGAGCAGAGAAGACCAGGGCAAGGTTGAAGGAGAGGAGATTGAGAGAGACAGGCAGGGGGCATTCTGAGTTAAGGTAAACTGGGCTAAAGGTTTTTAGGGAGTTTCTTGAATTTTATAGCAGTGGAGGATGGCAGGATCTGATTAGGTTTTTATAGAAGACCACTCTGAGACACCCCCCTCAAGGACATGAGGCGTCACTCCTACTCCTTCAGTGTGGGTTACCCTTAGTGACGGCTTCCCAGAGGACAGTGTAGACGGGGGCGGGGGAGGTAACTTGACAGTGGACAGAGCTAGCCAGCACCACCTCAGCGAGGTGATCAAGGTTCCTATGAATCAGTCATGTGGCTCCTGGATATGACGGGATGAGAAGGGGGCACTTCTCAGGGGCCTTCTCCTCAAACCCATAACCCTAGTCTAACCATGAGAAAATATCAGACAAACCCAAATTGAAGGACACCTTACAGAATATCTGACAAGTGCTTTTCAAAACTGTCAAGGTCATCAAAAGCAGGGGACGCCTGAGAAATTGTCACAGCCCCAGAGATGCCTGGGGCATTGTAACCATGGAATGCCATATGGGATCCTGGATGGGATCCTGGAAGAGAAAAAGGACTTTGGGGAAAACTAATGAAATCTGAATATATTATGGTGTTTAGTTAATAAAATGCCCACATCAGTACGCGAATTGTGACAAATGTACCATAGTACTATAAATGTTAACATTTCCCCAGGGACACTAGGTCTGAGTATATGGGAACTCTCTATGCTATCTTTGTAATTTTCCTGTAAATCTCAATTATTGTTAAGTAAAAAATTTATTTATTATATGCATAAAATAAACACCTCCTGAATTTAGTGGGAGGTATAAATCATGGGAAACGAGAGTGACGTGAAGCCAGAGAGGCCCAGGGAGCCACAGTGTCCAGGTGAGAGCTGTGAGGGGCTCGTTAGTAACAGTAGAAATGGAGAAAAGTGGTTCAAGGAATCATGGATAATGTGGATGGAGCCAGTGGTTTTTTTTAGCATATTCTTTTTTCTCTTGTTGGGCCCTGGACAGCAGAGCAAACAATCCAGAACCCTGGCAGCTGCTCCAGTTTGCAGGGTGTTATCAATCCTATATATATGGGTGGCAGAGGTAGACCTCAGGCCTAAGAGTCCTCAGACCAAGGTGGGAATCCTGTTTCTGACAGTCTCTGACCGTGTGGCTCCAGGCCATCGGGGTGCCTGAAGGTTCTTGGTGACATATGAGGTCCAGGATTACAGTAAAGATGAATGAGATCATCAGTGTGAGCTAATGTTGAAACCTGTAAAATGCTTCACGAATGACAGTGTACTCAGTTGTCACTAATACTGACCCCACCATTCATGAGCCCCACCTCCCACCATCTCCCTCAGACCTGCCTGCCTGGGGGCCGGGGCTGGACATGGGCCTTAGGTCTCCAGATGAGAAAACTGAGGCACAGAGTGTCCCCCTCAGGTCCCCACCTAGGCCCGGCAGAGGTCCCTGCTGTGTCCATGTGCCTGGCCACTGCCCTCGAGTGACCGCCCCCTCTCCTCTCTCTCTTTCTCAGGGCGCAGCGTGGATCCTGGCCTGGCCGGTCTGCTGGGGCAACGGGCGCCGCGCTCCAAACAGCCTTTCATGGTCACTTTTTTCAGGGCAAGCTCCAGCCCCATCCGAGCCCCTCGGGCAGTGAGGCCCCTGAAGAGGAGGCTGCCAAAGAAAACCAATGAGCTGCCACAGCCGAACAAGCTCCCAGGGATCTTCGGTGAGGTCCGGGACGGGCCCGGGTCGGAGCCTGCAGGCTTTTGGCCGAGAACCATTGGTGGTGACAGAACCCTCAGGCTCTCTGTAGGGTTCAAGCGGATGGTCACTCTCCAGCCACCTTTCCTAACAGCCTCCTTTGTCCCATGACCTCTGGGGATCAGCCACTGTACTGTCTCTCAGGTCTCCTGGCCACCGTGTCCCTTCTCTGCCTTCCCTTGGCTCACCAGGCCTTCTCAGAAATCTCCATCAGAATCAGGCAGCCCGGGCCCTGGCGGCCCTCGGCTCTTCCCTGGCATCCTGCAGCATGCACAGTTGTGTAGGCAAAGGCCTCCCCACCAGGCCTGACCTGACTCTGCCCTCCTTTTCTTCACTGGAGTCGGCCCTTCAGCTGGCCTCAGTGTGAGCCACGTGACCGTGGAATGGGTGTGGCTGGGGAGGTGAGCTGAGAGTGGGAGGCACCGGCCCAGTGACCGAGGGTCACCTGGCCTGTTGATTGGAGCATTAGGCCCGCAGGCTGGAAGCAGGGAGGCTGAGCTGAGGGCAGAGTCACTCTGGAGCCATCGGGAGCCATGGAAGGTTCTTGAGCTGGGTCATGGCACCAGCAGAGCTGCAGGGATGGCTTTATGAGACCAAATGGTTTAGTTTCCCAGCATTCATCCACTCCACAAATGTGCCTATCAGGGCGACCTCCTCTCTGGGAGCCCCCGTGGTTGCTGCACAGTCAGGACCCCAGAAAAGACCCCGCACCATCTCTCCCCTGCAGATGACGTCCACGGCTCCCATGGCCGGCATGTCTGCCGGCCGGGCACGAGCTCTATGTCAGCTTCCAGGACCTCGGCTGGCTGGTAATTTCTACTCTCCCGTTTTTCTTAAATGACAATCTCCCCCTAAAGATCGTGAGTGTGTCTCCAGGAGGAGACAGAATTATGGGAATTTCATTTTCTCATGTATTAATTTCTCCTGGGTTTTCCACTTTTCAAAAAGGGAGAATGTGTTACTTTTAAAAAATATATAGTTTCAGGTACATAGTACAATGGTTAGACATTTGCATAATTTATTAAAGTTACCCCCATTACTCAAGTACCCCCGCACTGTACACAGCCTTGACAGTAACAATGACTCTATTCCCTCTGCTGTACTCCACTCCCCGTGACTGTTTTGTAAGTACTAGTCTGTCTTTCGTCCCTTCACCTTTTTCACCCAGCCCCTAACTCCCTCCCCTCTGGCAATCACCAGTTTGTTCTTCTGTAGTGAGAAAGTGCTTTTCTGTAAAAACCATGAAAATAGAGACAGCCTGAATCCTGAGCCACAAAATGTCAACAGGGAAACGAAGGCCAAGGTGGCGGTGCCTCTGTGCCTTTGCTGCAACAGCAGCTACAGGAGACATGGTCGGTGGGGGCAGGCTGGGAGGGTGATGCTGAGTGCTGATGGCAGGTGAAGGGAAAAAACAGCTTGTTTCCAGTCCTATCTGCTGAGGGTCTTCAAGGGGATGCCAGCCCACTGGGAGGGGCTCGAGCATGGTTTGATGGGGGAAGGTAAGGGGCAGCCCTGAGTCATCTGTGACAGACGCTGGATAGAGGGGCTCGGGAGGGGCCACATGGTGGGATACACCTTCTTCTATTCTCCCCCTTTACCCCCCAGGATTGGGTCATCGCCCCGCAAGGCTACTCAGCCTATTACTGTGAAGGAGAGTGCTCCTTCCCACTGGACTCCTGCATGAACGCCACCAACCACGCCATCCTGCAGTCCCTGGTCAGTACCACACCTGTCCTGCCCAGACCCTCGGGGAGGGTGCGCTGGGGAGAGGGTCTCAGACAGCCAGGCGGGCAATGGGAGCGCCTGCTCAGGTCTCAGGGAGCTCCCTCAGCGTGCAGCATTTGCTGCTGTGTGCACACGTACTCTGGTTCCCACACCTGTGCAGATGCTGGTCCCTGTGGGGCCACACCATGCATAGACTCTGTAGGTGCACACACATGTGCACACACATGCACATGAGGACAGAAGGTATGGGTGGTGGGATATGTAGATACGGGGGGTAGAACCCAGACTCGTGAGGGCAGCCTGCTTGTGGTCACATGCACACATAGAACAGACGTGTATCCCTCCTCGGCACCTGTGCGCTTTGAACACATGTGCACCCACGCACACTGGTGTGTCCAGCCTTCTGTGGCGCGTGCACACAGGGTGAGACAGGTGTGTGTGTTCACCTGCCCTCTTCAGGACGTGTGCAGGGAGAGTCAGCGTGTGCCCATGTGCCGGGACCCTTCTGACTAGGGCCCTGCCTTCTGTTTACTCCCTGCTGGCTCTTTCCCCAGTCCTCCCAGCTCTTTGTGTTTCCACGGATGGTGTGGTTTTTGATGTCCTGGTTTCTGGGGGTAATTTTGAATGCCGAAAAATAGTTCCTGTGAGGAATGTCATTGCTACTGCTTATCACTCAGTGTTTTAAATGCCTGTCGTATTGAGACTTCTTTCTAGACCCTTTACCCAGACTCCTAGTTCTTAGTATCCCTAGCGTTACGTTGATCTCTTAAGAGGTTGTCAAGGTGATGACTTAGGGTGAGAGTAAATGACTATAAAAAGTGGCTTTGACCCTGTAAGGCCTCCTTTCTCAACATCAAATGGGGTTCGCTAGAACCTAGGGGCCGCCTTCCTTGGGGACACTCAGAGGTGATATGCTGTGTCATGGCCACCGGGGCTTCCATTCTTCAAGTGCATGCATCTCCCAGCCCCTGAGAAGGACATGGGGTGACAGCCACAGCTGCCTCTCTAGGGCTGTCCCTCCCCTGCCTCCACCCTCACCCTGGCCTTCAGTCCCCAAGGTAGGTCAGCAGGAGTGAGCGCTCAGGCTGTGCTGGGGGCAAATGAGACAGTGACTGCCCTCTCGGGGAGGCTATCAGTGAACACATGAGCCAAGCACAGGCCAAGACAATGGGTCCTGTGAAAAAGGAAGACTGGGCCTCCACGAGGAGGAAGAACATTCCAGGCAGAAGGATCCAGGCCCCAGGACAGGAGTAGCTGGATGGGTTCAGGGAGGCCAGGCTGGAGGGGAGCAAAGGAAGGCCGAGGGACGTTACACTGGGGTGTGGAGGGGCCCGAACATAGGCCTTGGGGTCCCTGGTATGGTGGCAGGTGTGTGGATTTAGTCCCAAGTGAAGCGAGAAGCCTTTGCAGGATTTTAGGGAGACAGTATCATGACCTAACTCTCTAGAAGCATCTCTCTGGCTGCAGTGGGAGGATGAGAGGCCAGACCATGGGTGGAGGGTGGAGGAGGCCAAGAGACAGTGAGGAGGCTGCTGTGCCACCTGACAAGAGGACCGGGGTGGCTGGCAGGGAGTGAGAAGTGGCTGAGGCCACAGGGAAGGTGGAGGCAGGCGGAGGGAGGGATGAGGGGAGGACCCAGGGGACTCCAGGTGAGGGCTGAGTGACCTGGTGTGTGAGGCCCGGGGGGCAGAGTTGTTGTTGGGGTAGGAGGAGGGGTTGGGGGAATGGCTGTCTGCTTCTGCCACCACTTTCTGAGGCCCAGTGAGACCCCGCGTGACCAAGTCAGGCAGGTGGCCAGATCCCAGAGTCTGGAGATCAGAGGCCAGGCTGAAGCTCTGCACTGAGAGACGTGGCCTGTGCCGGGTCTTTGGGTCCTGAGAGCAGATGAGATTCTCTGGGGACACAGCAGGCCCAGGAGAGGAGAGGCCTGTGAAGGAAGAGGAGCCCTGAGGAGACTGGTGGAGTGATGTGAGAGGGCCTCGGGGTGTCCTGGGGGCCAAGAGAAAGAAGGTGACGCATTTCTGCATACGAGACAGTGGCTGCCCTCTCAGGGAGGCTATCAGTGAACACGTGACAGCTGGGCAGTCTCATGGAGGCACAAATCCGACCTCGTTCTCAGGCGAGAAACTTCCCTTTGCTGCCCATTATCTCCAGGAGGAAGTCTGAGCTCTCAGGCTGGGATGCAGGGCCCCTCATTAGCCACCTACTGACCTCTCCCACGCCCCTAGCACACGCCCCAGTGCCCTCACCTCCCTGCAGACACTCAGTGCCAGCGTGTGCCCCAGTTTCCCACCTTCCTGCCTATGCGCTTGCCACCCCACCTGGGGGAGCTCCCCCTCCGCCCTGGGCCCCGCCAGCTCCTGCCGGCCCCACAGCCTCGCCTGCCGTCCTTCCCTGCCAGGAGTGGTCGCCATGCCCATGTCCCGCAGCACTCAGGGCCCGCTGCGACTGTCGGGCCACTCCATGGGTCCTGGCTGTTTCCTGGAGGGTTGCCCATGTGCCCTTCCTGCCCCACTGAGGTTGAGAACAGGGACCGTGTCTGGGACATGTCTGTGCTCCCCGTCCTGGCACAGCAGGCACATGTCCGAGATACATTGGTGTTGGAAATGAGAACAGGACCATTAGACCCTTTGGGCAGAGGAGAAAACTGAGGCCCACAGCGAGCGAACTGTTCCCAGAGTAACAGACCCTCTGGTTGGTCTCCCAGTGGCTCTAAAGCGAATCTAATGGAATAGCCATCAGACTCTGCAAACAGTCTGGTGCCAGGTGGGACGCAAGGCCGCTTCTCTTCTGTCGCTGATCTGATGGAGCTTGGTCTGGGGTGGGGTCACAGAATGGCCACAGCCCGGTGGGCCCGGTTTCTCTCTCAGGAAGGGCTCTCCCCAGGTTCTAGCCACTTAGAGCCCGTGGCTGGCACAGCAGGCTGGTGTCACCTGGTTTTTCACATAGGCCCATGAATGCCAAGCCAGACACCACATGTGGAGGCTGGGAAGTTGGGGAGCAGGGGCCCCTCACATCCCAGTCTGGCTGGACATCCCCACAGAGGCCTCGGCTTCCCCTGTGGCCACAGAGAGGCTCTGGCCCAAGCGAGCCCAGTGACCACTCAAAGCCCTCTCAGCAGGTGGCTTAGAACTGGGGCTTTTGGGACAAGGCTGGGCACTGGGGAACAGGAGCCAGGCTGCTGCACAGGTCGCCCCATCAGGCAGCTTCGTCCAGGTCCTGCTCAGCAGCATCCATGAGGGCCAGGCGGTGCTGGGCCCTCCGAGTGGCCACAACACACACGGATGGAAGCGGGCTTTTCTTCCCTCCTCCCCCAAATAGCTCGGGGCTGTCTTTAGGGCCCATCCATGAGGGGCCCTGACAAGGAGTCCAGTGTAAACTCAGCTCATCCTGCCAAGTCTCAAGATAAATATTTGTATGGAGGCTGAAATAGCTCCTCGATCAGGCTCTTCCTCGGTGGGTAAAGCTGTTTAGGAGAAGGGAGTGGGATCACTGCACCCGGGTCCAAGTCCCGCCACAGGTCACTTGGGTTTGTCCCATTTCTTCATCTCCCAGAATAATACTTGCCTTAGAAGCTGTTATGAGGGGTGAAACGTACTTTGAGAAATAACGGTGTGAACACCCAGGGGTGAACCTAGAATCCTAGGCTTTATCCAGTTGTTCCACGGACACTCAGCTCACTGGAGGAGGAGGAGAAAGACCATAAACAGCCAAGGCGGACAAGACAGGGTCAGAGATGCTACAGAAGCACAGAGAAGAGGGAGGGGCGGAGTGGACCCCAGAAGGGTGGTGCTCCAGGGGCATCAGGTGCCACACGGTTCTGGGACCAGCGGGGTCTCCAGGTGAGGGGAGTTGGTGTGGCTGGGAGCTGATGCCCAGGCCTTGTCCTGAGGGCCTCGGGCAGCAAAGGGGTCAGGGAGGTCAGGGCTGGGGCTGATGTGCATGTGACACCTGCCCTGGCTGGAGAATAAAGCAGGGAGGGGAGAGTGGCAGGAGGCCCAGGTGCAGGCAGGAGCTTGGCCAGGGCTGGGCAGGTCCTGGGGGAAGGCCACCGTGCTCACCTCTGCCTGCTGCCCCCTCCCTGGCCAGGTGCACCTGATGAAGCCGGACACAGTCCCCAAGGCGTGCTGTGCGCCCACCAAGCTGAGTGCCACCTCCGTGCTCTACTACGACAGCAGCAACAACGTCATCCTGCGCAAGCACCGCAACATGGTGGTCAAGGCCTGCGGCTGCCACTGAGGCCCTGCCCGCCGGCCACTGCAGCACCACCCAGATCAGGCCCTCTCCAGGGGCAGGAGACCCTCAAATGCCAGCAGAGCTCTGGCCGGGCCACAAGGAGGGCCCTCATACCTCTGTCCATGTGCAGCCAGGGTCTGGTTCTTTCTAGGCCCCTCTGCCCCCTCCCCTGGGGTTTGTGGTTTGTCCCATTCCATCCCATAGAGCCTGATGCACAAGCAGCCTTGGTGTGCTGACTGCGCTGTCTGCGGTCAGCACAGGCCTATCTTAGGACCTGTCCTTGGCCGTCCTGGCCCACACTGTGGCCGACCTGGGACGGTCTGAGCTGCACCTGGAGTGTAAGTGTGGCTGTTGGGCTCTGTGCCACTCACCGCAGGCTTTGGGTGTGGGAGCAGGGTCTGCCCCTTCCCAGGGCAATGCTGGGCCTCTCCGGGCACAGTCAGACACGTGCGTGCCCTCAGCACGGTGCTTGATTGAGTTCCTAACTTGACCCGCTGGCTGTTAGCACGTTAAAAACGGACAAGCTGGGGGTCCTCATGCCCTGGGCCTGCCCTTCTCCTGCCTGGAGAAGAGGTGACACCCCAGGAAGCAAGAGTCTTGGGGGCTTTCAGTTCCCTCAGCCTCCACGTGGAGCTCAGCACTGAGACGAAGTTAACTCTCAGCAGAAGCAAGGAGTCTGTGCAGTGAGTGGTCCTGGCAGACACAGCACAGATGCCCCACTGGCCGTCTCCTTGCTCACGGCCATCAGAATCAACCAGGGTGCTTTCTCCACTGACCCCGGACAGGGCCTCGGGACCCTCAGCACAAAACTCTAGGCAGCCACCAGTGGTTCAGAGTTGAAATGAACTGGTTTCCCGCTCCTGCTGTGCGAAGGAGCCATCCATTGCCCCAGAGCACGGTGCCTGGGCCGCCTCTGGCCAGACACTGTCAGTGTCTGCTGGAGTCTAGGAGGTAAGAACGGGCTGGTCACCCCGTATGCCCAAGTCCTGTCCTGTTTCTTGGGGCCTTGAGCCAAAGAAAAGGCCCCTGTCCCTGGGGAGTGACAGGAGGTAATTAGGCTGAGCTGCGTGGGGAGGTTCCCGGAAACCACTGTTCTCCTTGGAGCAGCTGAGGCAGCTGGGGTGTTTATTTGATTTTTGACTTGCTAAGCCTGTAATTTACCTGCTGGAGCACACAGAGTCCAGCTGCCTGAACCCTGAAATACTGTGTCATTAAAAGCAGGTCCTGGGCCCGCCCCAACCCACAGGCACAGGCCGCAGAGTGCGAGCAACCCATGTGCCCAAGGACACGCATCCTGGAATTCACTGCGTCCTGAAGACAGGCTCCCGGAGAACAGGTCTAGAGCAGGGGTGGAGCTGGGGCCATGCTTGGGACAGCAGCACCCCCACCAGGACTCTGGGAGCAAGTGCAGAGGAAGGGAATCCTCCAGGTACAAAGGGCGGCTGCAGTCCGTCTTAAAGATATAGTGAGTCCCACATCAGTGTAGGCATCTAAAGTCTGGCCTAGATGTTGGGAGACCTGACTTGTAGGTGGCTTCTTCCTCTGGGCCTCATTTTCCATCCTTAACATGAAGGCAGGGACTTCCTGATTTCCAAAGGGACCTGCAGCCAGGGAATCTGTGTTGGCCGACCCTGTCTCACACTGAGCCCAGATGCAGCCTCAGAACCCTGAATATGGAGCTCAGGTGGCTGTTGTGAATCCAAGTCATGAATCAGATCGTGGTTACAAATTGGCTCATAACTGGAACCTATTTGTCATTCTACTGTTTATCTAATAGCCCTTTCTTCCCAACATCAAGGGTTGGTTATCTTTTAGTAATTGTAAATTTAAAATAAGCCAACTAACTTTTTATTTCCCCTGGAAACTTGAGTATCCAACCAATGGCCTGGTATAGGTAGGTAGGTAGGTAGGTAGGTAGGTAGGTGGGTAGGGGTGCACTTGGAATGTCTATCCAATTATCCAAAGGTTTGTAGATATGGAGTACACCTTCCCTATCAATCAAGCCGTGCACAGCAGGAATGAATAGGAGTTGCAATCCTCCTTTTTCGTGCAGAACTGAAAAACAGTTAAGTCATTACTTACCTATCTTGGCCATCAGCAACTTATGAGATCTAGTCATCAAATGAAATCAATAAAAAAAGTCCTGAGCAGGGAAAAAATCGTGGACACAAAGCCCATGCATTTTATTCCATGAGTTCTCTATTTGCTGAGCCAAGCATGGCAGCTGCAGCATGTGGCCCAGGCTGGCAGATATGCAGCACAGATGCCACCATTTCCCTTTTTCTTGCTCAGGGCATGGCTTCACCAGAACACAAGGATAAATGAGTGTGGTCAGACTCACTGACAGCAATGAGAAATCAATGACAGTTGACAGGAAGGGAGGACACACGGAAAAACGGGCTAAGGAGAAATGCACACCAGTCTTGGTATTTGCAATTGAATCCTGGCCTTGAGACCAAGTTGTCAGAATGTTTGTGCTCACTGTCTTCTAAGGTAGGGGAATAATACATTCTGGAAAATCTCTAAGGAATAGGAAAGAGGTGGCATGGCAAGAGTACAGATTTTTGGAGCCAGATGGATTTGAGTCCTGGTTCTTTTTCCTCAGTAATTTCCTTGGTTACTTCCTTCCAATCTGTTATAAAGGTCAAATATGTGCATAAACATTTAGGACAATGTCTGGTTTATGCATGCTTAACAACTTGTACCTGCTGGGATTACTACAAATAAATTTGTTAATTTTGAGCCACTTCTGTGCTTGTCCACTAAACCTCCTCCTAGGACATGTTCTGCGGGTGGTGGTGTATATACTTCAGAGCTGTGCTTTCCTGTCACACATATACACATGACAATCCTTTGAGGGCAGCACTTGAATTCTCACTTGCTTGAAAGGCCTGAGGCATGTACCCAGTTTTGCCCACGGTGGCCAGGGCTATGGAACTTTGCAGTGTTCCGGAGGCACGCAGATCCCACCGTCTCACTGAGAGCCTTCAGCATCCACCAAATGCCTCTTTCAGCAATTTGAACAGAGGATTGTACATCCTGGGTTTTCCTACTTACAGCAAGACCTTGTGCAAGCACTTGACCCACTTTTTAAAAAAATGTGTTTTTCATTTACTACAAAAATAATGCAATTTTGGAGGAAAGTTAAAAAAAATAAATCACCATAATTCTCTGACTCAGATAAACACACTATTAATATTTTGTGAATTTAATTCATTTTTTTCTAGAATATACTTATATAGGTGTTTACATATCATAGATAGGTATTTTGACAAAACTGGTATACTGTGCTATATAAGTGCTTTGAGATATGCTTTTCCCACTTTATGATACAGTGAACATTTCCATTAATAAATATTTTTTAAAAATATGGCTTTCTAGTTTTCCATCACCTGAACTCTATGATACTGTTTTTGCCATTAAAAAGAAGGTCCCACAGACCCTTTGTTGGAGGGTTACTGTGAGGCTGCCGTGACCGACGAATGTGTCATGCCAGCAGCATCTGGAGGCAGATATGCTGTTAGAGAAGAAACTCCAGCAGTAACAGGACTGATCCTAGGGCCACAACCCCCGCTCTCTGCCTTCGTGTAGCTGTTAGTGGGCCAGCACACGGAAGGGCCAAACCCTGAAGGCGTTGGTGAGGGAATGAGTCGGCAAAACTGAGCCCCACATCCTTAGCCCTGGCACTGGAGAAGAAGGAATATGACAGGGAGGCCACCCTGGACAGGAGCCAGGCAGTCGCAGGAAAGCAGCTTTGCCCTTTAGGCTGCAGCGAAGGGCCCATGGTGCCCTGGGGCCCACTTCCCATAGGCCAGAGCACTCCTGAGAAAGGGGGGGTCAGTGTTGCCCTGAGTAGCTGAACTAGTTGGCCAGGTTACTGCTCCCCAAGCTCTGGGGCCTTCCTCCTACCTGGCAGAGTTAAGTCCTATTTCCTCAAGTCTCCCACAAGGATCCAGACCAATCATGGGGATCAGGACTATCTTCCCTAAGGGCCGTGGGCCTCCCTCCCATAGGCTGAGCCTGCAGCCCAGTTAAACTCCCAGGACTCCATTGTGATCTGGGGGTGGGAGACAGGCTAAGCTTCTGGTCCCAGTTTTGCCATATTGTCCCAGGTGACCTTTGCAGTCACGTCCTCTGAGCCTTGGTTTACCTCTGTACAGGGTTCTGGTGTGAACAGTGAGATGACACCTATAAACACTCCAGTAGAGCCCTGGCAAGGGCAGCAGCACCCGATGACTCCAAACTTGCTAAGCTTTCTGACTTTCTCGCTGACTTTCTCAACCTCCTCAGGCCATGAGAGAATTACAGAAAGTGGCAGAGTCACCATCACAGGTGACAGCCCTCTCTTGGGAGGCTGGCTGTGTGAAGTGCTTCAAATGCATCCTTTCCTGGTTTTTGAAAAAGCCCTGAAGTTGCTGCTATCATATCCGCTTCATGAAAGCTGCCTATACCTGTGACTGAGCTGCAGTGGCTGTGGTGTACACCAATGAGGCCCAGGGCTTGGATGGTCTCTTGGAAGCTCAGGGTAATCATGTGGTACATCCCAGCCACAAGGAAACAGAAAACTGGCCAACTGCAGCACAGGGAGCTCAGCTGAGGGCAGGCCAGAATGCCATCACCCCCCAGCAGGAGCTGTCCTGGGGTCATAGGACCAGAGGGCAGCAGGCCCCTCCTGCCTCATTCAGATCCCAACTCAAGATGAAAAAGCCCAGCCCAGTGGATTCTGAATGGCTTGAGTGACCCAACCCACAGGGAGGTGCCTAGTGGCTATAGGACTCAGTCCCTGCTTGGAGTCTTCCATAGGTGAGGGATCTTTAAAGCCACTTTGCCCACCAGAACATGGGGGGGCAGTGGAGAGAAGCCAGGCCAAGTAGTGGCTGCATACAGTAGGACCAGACTGCGAGCTCAGCATTCAGCATGGGGTGGGACCTTTTGTCTCATTCAGAGGCCAGCAATTTTCTGTAAAGTTTCAGGTAGTAAATACTTTTATGTGTCAACTTGGCTAGGCCACAGTGTCGTTTTCAATCACACACCAGTCCAGATGTTGCTGTGAAGGTATTTTTCAAGATGTCATTAACATTTACATCAGTAAAGTAAATCAGATTACGTTCTATAATGTGGGTGGGCTTCATGCAATCAGTTGAGGGCCTCAAGAGAGAAAAGACTGAGGTCACCGTCACCAGTGTTTCCTGGGATTTTTATATCTGGTGAAACAAACTAGAATTCACTGTATCAGAAATGTCCAGGAGCCACACTGGTGAGCCCAGGAGAAGCCCTGGCAGCAAAGGCCTCACACAAGGCAGGAGGAATTCGGCTTCCAGACGGCCTGTGGACTTAACTGCAAATTCAACTCTTCCCTGGGTCTCCAGCCCGCTGGTCTGCCCTGCAGATTTCAGACTTGCCAGCTCCCGCAGTTACAAAGCAATTCCTTATAATGAATCTCTCCCTCCACACACGCACACATATATATACACACACACACATCCTATTGATTCTGTGTATCTGGACAACTCCAATATTGAGAAGACTTAATGTCTTTTGCCAATTACTCAACAGTGCCACTATAGTAAGGAAGCAGCAATGGATATGGCTGTGTTCCAATAAAACTTTATTCATAAAAGTCAGCAGGCTGGATTAAGCCTGCATAATGTGTTGACTTCCTGTCTGACAAATAAGCTAAGTACTTGGCATAGAGAAGGCAGTTTGAGTTATAAGTTTCATTTTTTAAATTCCGTAGAATAAAAATAAATAAATAAATAAATCATTTCGGCTGATATGTATGTTTGCTGGCTATGACTGAACAGCTTGAGTTTAGGATAACAGGCAGCAGATGGGGAACTTTCTCACCATCTTTGATTTCCATTGTCCTGACAATGGTCTGACAAGGATATCTAGCTTGAAGACACATCCCCTGGCATCTCAGGGAATACTCCCAAGGAAGGAAAAAAAGGCTGTGGGGAAGACACTATGCCCTACTCCCTCACCAGCCCACCTTGGCCATAGATGCAGCCTCTGACATATCCCAGGAATTAGCTGGAGACAGCGGTACAGAAACTAGAATTTATTTAACCACAGGAAACATCCAGAAGACACACTGGTGGGCCCAGGAGACACCCCGGCAGCAAAGCTGCATCAGCCACGCACAGCCGTCCACAGTGGAGAGAGTGGCCTGGCGCCAGCGCTGGCTCCCAGGCCCACAGTCTCGCTTGGGAAAAGAGCCAGACGAACTCAGGCCATGCCTGCAGAGGAGCTGCTCCAAGCTGACCCTGAGAAGGGCCAGGCCACAGACCCCTGCTGAACGGGACATCCTTGCGTGCTGGTTCCCCAACTGACTGCTCCTGGATACGCAGGGGCAGAGCAGAGAACGTGCCTCTTACATGTACTCCCCACAGTCGGAGATGATCACCGTCTGCTTTGGCTTTCCATCCTTGCTGCCCTGGGCCTTTGTGGGTGAACAGAAGAGGAGAAACCAGGGGAGGGAGGATAAAGATTAAATGGTGGCTCAGAGATAGCCCCCAACTCCCAGCCTGAGCAGAGGCGGCCTCGGCCCCTCTCTCCAGGCCACAGGGTGTCCACCCCAGCTCTCCCACCGGGCTGGGCACCAAGGGCCCGGGCAGCCACCCACCTCAATCTGCCGCAAGACATCCAGGCCTTCTGTGACCTCCCCAAATACCACGTGCTTGCCATCCAGCCAATCTGTCTTGTCACACGTCAGGAAGAACTGGGAGCCATTGGTGTTTGGGCCAGAGTTGGCCATGGAGAGCAGGCCTGGGGGAGAGGAGGAGCATGTTCTCCCTCTACCCGGGCTACCGGCCCTCAGAGGACAAATGTTCATACTGTCAACCACCCTTCAGCCAGGCAGACTCTGGGATGTACACAACATGCAGATGCCTTGTCTTCTACTCAAATGATAGCCAATAAAATGATAATCAGCATTGTTTCAATCATTTTATACTGGTTTGTCTTTTCATTCACTCATTCAACAAATATTTATTGTCCACTGCTGAGCCCTGGGGACACTGGTCCCAGCTCTGGTGGAGCTCACAGTCTAGTAGAAAAATCACTCTGGAAAAATCATTCAGGAGAACTGTGCTGTGACAGCCATAACAGTGAAGCCCAGTGACACAGACATCTGTGCAGGGAACGAAAGCACAAGGGGCAGTCACATAAGAGTGTGTGTGTTAGTGACAGAGAGAGGGGGGGGAGGGAGGGAGGGAGAGATGCTAGTGTCACTGCCATGGAAGGCTTTCTCATGGAGGTGCCATCTGAGTTTAGTCTAAAAGGCCCAGGTTTGGCAGGGCTAAGGGGCATGAGGAGCTACAGCTGCCCTGTGGCGGTGAGAAAGCCCACTCATGGCTGGGCCTCTGCGCCGTGTGCTCCCTTTGGATGGGGACTGTGTCCCCTTCTACTCTCAATGCCAGAGGAGAACAGGGTGTCTGACACATAACAGACCAGCCCTGGGAATAGGTTTTAATATTCAAATACTTATTGTGTGTTTACTATGTGTCAGACGCTGTTCCATAGCACAATGGTGAAAAAAAAGCCTGGGTCCCGCCCTCGTGAGGCTGACATTCTCAGAAGGGAGACAGAAAACTAATAAGAAAAACCAATTTGTAATATAATTTCAAGTAATAAGTGTGATAAGAAAGGAAGCTGACTAAAAAGAATAAGATGGCAGGAAAGCTCATGTAGAGTGAGGTCAGGGTAGGCCCCTGAGACAAGGTGACAAGTGTGGGACACAAAAAGAGAGGGGTGAACCGTGTGGGAACCAGAGGAAGAACGCTCCAGGAGAGGCAGCAGCATTTGCCAAGGCCCTAAGGGAGGTGAGCCCCGGGTGTGTGAGGAACAGGCCCCAGGTTAGTGGGCCCCGCAGGACTGGATTCAGCGAGTGATGTGGCCACATGGGGCTGTCAGCAGAGCGATGTGATGAGTCTTCTGTTTATAAGGCTTGGTCTGACTACCCCTCGGAGATTAGACTACGAGGGCGAAGAGGCAAGAGCAGGAAGACCAGGAGGTGATCTGAAGACAGATGGATCTAACATCTGGGTGACGGAGGAGAGGGGTCAAGGACGAGTCCTAAGTTTCTGACTAATAGGCTCGGTGGACGGTGGTGTCACTGAATGAAACAGGGAAGGGGGAGAAGAATTTGGGGGAGAAAAGCAAGATCTATGAGGGCCTGAGAAGTGTGGGGTGTCCATGGGGAGAGGACAGGAAGGGACAGGCACGGAGATGGAAATGTGGGCAGATGAACTTGCAGTTGTGACTGAGAGCCCTGAGACTGGAATTCTGCCTGGGCCAATGGTTCTCAATGGGGTTGGTCCTATTCCCAGGTACCCCTTGAAATTTAAATGTATATTTGAATATCAAAAATATTATGGGCTGCTACTGGCATTAGTGGGTTGGGAGGCCTGGAATGCTACATGTTCTGCAATATCTTACAAAATGAGAAATTGTCCCATGTCTTCTTAGACTTTGAAATGTCTTACCAGACAATGGCGAGGGTGGAAGATCTGTTTACAATTTTCTGCACCTAAAACCTAATTCTATCACACATTTAACCCCAAAGTTTTCTGTTCTGGGCACTACTATCAAGAGAAGACTGTCCTTTGTTTAACTGAGAATTTAACCAACTGTATTTACCACTCCGCAAAACCATGTCACCAACAGTAATGCTGCCCCTGTTGTCCAAGCTGCTGGTCTACACAGCTGCCTGCATTTCTAGTTGCTGCATCTGAATAATCCTTTGTTACAGACTATTGATTTTTAAAACAATTATGTCCAGAGGTAGGATAATCATCTATGAATTCTGCTTCAGCACAGTAAAGAGGGAAACTATAAGCTATCAGAAAAAGGGGGCAATGAGCTTCTATGGAGACAAAGACTAAGCTCTGGGCCACTTCTGTTTTTAGGGGTCAGGAAAAGGAGAGCAAAGACTGAGCAAAAGCAGTCAATTAGATAAAAAGAAAACTAGAAGGGGGAGGAGTCCTGTCAGCTAAGTGAAAAAAGATTCAAGGAGCAGGGGTTATTGGTGTAAATGCTGCTGAGAAGTGGAGTAACATGAGGCTGAGAGGTGCCTGTTGGTAAGAAGGAGAGGTGGGGCTAGAAGTCTGGCTAGAGGAGGAAAGAGAGAGCAAAAAGCAGGGAGTATACACAACTTTTTCAAGAAGTTTTGCTTAGAAAGGGATGAGAGGCATGCATGATAGCTGAGGGGGATATGAGTTAAAGGATGGCTTTTTAAACGATTGATACCACACAGTTTTGTGATGGGCTGTTCTGGCAGAGCACAGAGATGGAGGATACAAGGCAGCAAGGGCAAATGACTACAGAAGCCAGTTCCCTAAGTAGGGGCAAGGGGATGGGGTCCAGGCCACAAGCAGAGGGGCTGGCCCGGAGAAGACAGGCCATCCAGGCCTCAGAGAGAAGTCAGAGCATGAGTGAAGAGATGCAGGAGGCCATCAATTAGCTGAGGCAGAGGGCAATGTGGAGGCTTCCGCAGTGAAGGAAGGAATGGAACCATCATCTGATTGGGACTGTGGATTAATGAGGAAAACCTAATAAGGTTGCCCAGGGGCCCTGAAGAACTATAGACAGAAATCTCAGGTGGGATCGTTCAGTGTAGTTCTCTGTTTTTCTTTAGTTGCTAGGGGTCTAACCACTGAAATTTTTTACTGAGTAAGTCTGACAAAGAGAGGTGGGCAGTGGGGTTGAGGCAATAAGAGTGAGCTTACAACGAGAAATCACAGAACTCAAGCTAGGATAACAGAGAGTATGGACATGGTGGACGGATGGATAGCGTATGAACAGAAGCAAACTTACTCTACTCTAGCCAGGCTGAACGCTTCTCCTCTGTGAACTGGTTGGGTCTCTTCCAGTCCCCTGACCCCTCAGCCAGAACCACAGGTCATCATCCACCCTGCACAGCCATCCTGCCCTAGCCTGGCCCCACTTGTCACCACCCACTGATGGGGTACTACCTGGTCCTGTGTGTTTGAGGATAAAGTTCTCATCATCAAATTTCCTCCCGTAGATGGACTTGCCCCCAGTGCCATTGTGGTTGGTGAAATCGCCGCCCTGGCACATGAACTGGGGGATGATGCGGTGGAAGCTGCTCCCCTTGAAGCCAAAGCCCTTTTCGTGGGTGCATAGGCAACGAAAATTCTCTGGGGTTGAGAAAGGACAAGGTGTTCAGGTTAAAAACAAACAAATAAACAAAAAAAATCTCCCTCTAACTAGACTCTGAGAACTATGTTACGTCTCTTTAAGTCTTCTTTTAAAATCTTTGCGATGTTGATATCTTAGAGGACTACACAAAATTCTGGTTAAAGGAGGGGTAAATACAGGCATTCTAGCTCGGCCCCATAATAAATTCACCAATTTGGTAGAGTGATTAAAAAAAAAAAACAGGATGTGAAAAAAAACATGGGCAAATCGTTGTGACTTTGGATTTGGTAATGGTCTTTAAATATGACACTAAAAGCACTGGTAACAAAAGACAAACAGATAAATTAGACTTCGTCAAAATTAAAAACTTTTGTGCATCAAAGGACAATCTTAGAGTAGAAAGGCAACTCATAGAATGAGAGAAAATATCTGCAAATCACACCTACAACTGATAAGGGTTTAATATCCAAAACATATAATGAGCTCTTACAACTTAACAAAAAGGCAAACAACCCAATTAATAAATGGGCAAAAGATTGGAATAATTTTCCAAAGAAGATATACAAATGACCAACGAAGCACATGAAAAAATCTTCAACGTTAGTCATTAGGGAAATGTAAATCAAAACCACAGTGAGATACCACTTCACACCTACTAGGATGGCTATGATACACAAAAAACAAGTGCGAAAGGCTCTCAGGTTATAGGCTTGTGAATATATTAGGCACCTGGATAGTCCAGGTTATTCCCTTTATCTTCTGAAGTAGAAAGCCAATAGATAATGTCTAGCATGAAAAGACCAGGAAGCACCAACATAAATGTGTTAGCTACCAATATTGAGGTAAAAAACAAACGTGTCAGTTAAGAGTTGAAATTGGCTGCCTCTGAAGAACAGCACATGGTGTTGGTGGTGAGTGAGGGTAGGAGGACAGCCCCCAGGGACTGGGCAGCTGATTTCCACTGCTTAATCAAAATACACTTTGTGAAATTTACTTTATATGTCTATATAATGAAATTTAGATTAAACAGAAGTCAATATTTAACAAACTGGAAAGAATACTCAAGAAACTGTTAGTTAACAGTATTCTAGGGAGGACAATGTAGATAGGAGAAAAAGACAAGTTTTAAATGTACTGCTTTCAATATTTTTGGAATCTATGTGTGAGATAGTCTTTTTCTTTTTAAATGAAAACATATTTATTTATATTTTTTACAAAAATATTTTAAAATAGTAAACCTGCACTTATGAAGCCTCAAAAATGCCTGCTCTGAATAGATCTTACTAGATCTCAGGATCAGATTTACTCAGGACAGAAGCAATGTCAAGGGCGTAAGAACTAGGCATCGAGAACCTTGACAAGGCTCAGTAGTCAGCCACCAGCTTCTTGGCCATCCTGAATGGAGTCCTACTCACCTGCTGTCATGGGGACGACGTCTGAACGCAGGAGCATCTGGATGCGGCCGGCTGGCTTGTTCCCAATCTTGATGTCCATGTACACCTGAGGATTCGACCGAGCCTTTTTTGCAGTGGGCTCTCCCTGAGCGTGAAAGACACCATTAGTTTAGAGAGGACTCCTTGACTCCCCGAGTAGGATAGTGAGTACTCTTCTGAGCACATGCCCAGAGCCCAACTGCAGTGAACAGGCTGGAGCGAGGTACTGACAGGGAAGGCCTTGGGACCTGATGGGGCTGCAGAAGGGAGAGGCCATGGCCACGGCACCCAACTGGACATCTAGAAGGAGACCTCAGCACTACCTACCTTGAGCCCCGCCCTGCAGACATGTTATCCCATCACATATCTCATTGCCCTCAGACACCTCCGCTTGCTTCAACCTGCCCTAGAGTCACAGAACAACACTGGCTCACAATACACAACTCTCAACATCATCAAACCCCTGCTCAAGTCACCTCAGTCCAGTTAAACGGATCCATATATGTAACATCACTTCTTTCCATGCTTAGCCTTGCACATCTATGGGCTGGTTACAATGGAAGCAACGAGGGCATCCTTCTAGCTTGGGCTAGAGTGCTCAAAAGACAATGGAGAAGGCTGAGGCCTTGGTCTACACCCTCAGTAGATGAAGCTAAGCAGAGGACAAGGGGACACTTAATACAGCCATGACTTTTGTTCCAAAGAAAAAAGTCAAATATTTATAATTTGTCTATGGTTCAGTTTAAGGAACGTGCTAAGATTTCATGCTGGGCACTGAGGACACTATTACTGTCATTTGCTGCTAATAGCAGCAATAGCATAGTAGCAGCAGCAAATACATGGCACTTGCTATGTACAGGGTACTATTCTAAATGTTCTATGTATATTAGCTCATTTAGTCCTCATAATCACCCTTGAGATCAGGACAATTATCCCATTTTATAGATGGGGAACTGAGGCACAATGAAGTTCAGTAACCAGCCTAAGGTCACAGAGCTGGTAAGTGGTGAAGCTGGAATTCAAACCTAAACTACTCAATTCCCTCTCCCCAGTCCATGATTTTTGTTTTGTTTTTCAGTTTTGTTTTTTTCTTGTACCTAGTCCATACTCTTAATCGTCTTACCCCACCTTACATTTTTATTAACAAGATGCATAATATAAAACCCCTTTCCTCAGAGTTTGCTGCCTAGAAAGGGAAGGGCAATAAGCACTTGAGTCGCCTGTACAAAAGCAAAGGTATACAGGGAAATACAGAGAGTATAAAATGGGGACAACAATATGAAGAGGTGGAACTGAGGCTGGCGAAATGGGCAGTGTCAAGAACTTGGGAGAGCCCCTCTGGACTTTATCTTATGGGACAGGTGATACGGGAGTCATCGAAAAGGTCTCTGCAGGAGAGTCAGATATCGTCTTGTGCTTTAAAAAGATTATTCTACCTGTCTTTATGAAAGACTGGAGGAGAGCAAGACTGTAGTCAGAAGACTAATTAGGAAGCTACTGCAATTATCCCAATGAGATGAGAGGCTAAACTAGGACAACGAAACAACTTGAGAGAAGGGATTCAAGAAGATTTAAGAGAAAAACTTAGAACACAATGATGTACTTTCTCTATTTTAAAAAGGGGTCTAGGATGACCCAGTTACTCCACTGACTGTGAGGGCCATTTATGTGCTCTGCTTTGCATCCAAATTTCTGGCTGAGGTCAATATGTGGATGGATGGTGGCAAATTAACAAGCTTCAGAACACAGGAACAACAGGATTAGTGAAGGGAGGGCATCTACTTTACACAAATTTAAGCTACCTGTGAGACAGCAGCAATGTCTGAAGCTCAACACTAGAAATAGAGACCAAGAAAGTTACAGCAGACCAGAGGCTGCGAAAAAATCAGACTGACTGCCACTGTTTGGCAGAGAGTAAAGAAAGATGCCATGAATCAAAAAAGAAACCCAAAGCAACAACATTCATAAGGAGGGGAGGCCTGAGAAGCAATGGCCAGAGAGAGATGCTGAGAATCAGGAGAAAGTGCCAAGGAGGGGTTCTCTAAGGAAGGGAGGACCTTGAACCTGTGTACAGATGGAAGGCATAGTACCATTATCCTGTCCTATCAGCCCTCAGGGAAGGAACAGGAAGACCGTGAGCCTTGTGCCAAATGCTTCAGTGAAAGAGAAGGGCTGATCAGGAGGGATGAAGAGGAGCACTACTGGTACTCACCTCACCTCAGTCTTCCTTCTTGGCAGCTGCCAATCATGAAGTAGTACCTGAGCGGAGCTGAGAAGCTCATGACACAGAGCACAAGGATGAGAGGCCTAAAACCTCTCTTTAGTTCACTTAATAGTGTCTTCACCAAAGTACTGAGTTCATTTTTTATTCTCTTTGCTTTTGCATATATATTTGCAAATTTCCACAAGAGCTTAAAAATTCTCCTATGGTAAGTGCCAGCCTCTCCTCTAAAAGCACGTGCCTTCAATCTCACCTCCTGGGTTTCTGCCTTGGGAGGCTCTGAGCCTTCTTCTTCTTTATTCTCTTCCAGAGTCTTCCCAGAAAACTTCTTCAACCAGTCATCATCTGACCAAACTAAAGGGAAAGAATCAAACAAATGTTAAGAGATTTGAGCTATAAGGCAACTGCTCATTAGCTGCTTTGTTCAGCAAAGTGGAACACACTCAGCCAGAGGATTCTGCTCTGAGAACTCCCAGGATCAAGGAAAGTTCCTGTTGGGAATGTTGCCCCCGAAGTACAGCTCAACAGATCTAAGTGAAAAGCAATGCTAACAGAAAAGTATAGCCTTTCCTGTTCCAGCCCCTTGGTGGAGCATCCCAGGAACGAGAAAACAGCGAAAGATAAGAGATCCGGCAGGGTTTCTCTCATAATGGAAACAACTGCCCTGAGAAGCTCAAACTCTTTTCATTCACAAAGGTGGCACATGCCCTTCATCAACGTGAATCATTCTCTACTTCTGTCCACCAGGTAAAAAGGGAGAAAAAAGGCAACTAAGGCCACACGGGAGGAGGAATGTGTGCTCATCCCCACTCACCTGGTCTGGAAGAACCTTCCTTAATCCTCATTGGTTTGGCCAAATTGACGCGAATTGTCCGTCCAAAGAGTTCAGATTCATTCTGAAAAGATTGAAAATCCAGCACCTGAAGTCAGACTGCTTTTCATTTGCTTCTGATACATCTGAGACATGCTCATGACTTGTTCTCTCCCTTAATTCCTGAGCCCTTAACAGCAAGTTTGCACCCATAAAAATGCAGCCCTTGAGTGGCAAGGAATTTCCTCCCTGGAGCCACCACACATCTTCTTTTACAATACCAAGAACCATGCTAACAAAAGTAACTCTGGGTTCAGAGTGCTCTGAAATTATGATAAGTGTAGTTTCCAAGTAACTGAACTCACCTTCAAAAGTCAAGGTCAGCTCTAAAATGGAGAGAAATAATCTCTCGGAGAGCTGAGGAATATGTGTGGTTAATGGGTAACAGAAACCGGGACTAGAGCAGAACCTGACTATCCAAAGATAGCTGGTACCAAGAATGGTCACTTAATGTGAATCTACATAGAGCAGTGAAGAAAATTTCATGGTAAAAAGTGTAGAAAAAAAGGTTTGACTGGGACTTTATTGTGATAAAACAAAAAATAATAAAAATAAAATTTTTATAGTTAAAATTCAGGTTTAACTTACACACTAATTTATAGAACGAAGATATAACAGGTGCTGATTGATCTGCAGTATTTTTTCCAACAAAATTCTATCAACACTACAGTATGACATCTTGCACATCATAGCTGATATGAAAATCACAAGGATCTCAAAGAAGACACAAACTCTCAAGAGTGTCATCATATTCCCCAAGGACTTCTCCAGAATATTCAAGTCATTTGTTTCAGTATCACCCCCCGTCATTATCTTTATTGAATTTTTCTTTCCAATTGTTAACCAGTCTAATGCTTCAGGAAAAGAAATTCTGCCTCTTTTGCAAAATATAAAATTTCCCTGTGCAATTACTTTGCATAGTGTTTGCAATTTATTATCCTAGACCTGGGGTAGCCAGTGAGAGATTAGCCAATAAAGATGATTAGGATTTATATTATTGTTAAATGGGAAAGGGTGTTTGAGTAAGGATTTATCTTCTGAGTAATTCATAATGAATATTTTCACATGACAATTTTTACTTACTCATGCAACATTATAACTTCAGAAGTTCAGCAAACCAATATATGAACACAAACCCTCAGTACTACCAAAAATAGCTTCAGTAGGAATAAAGATTCTTAGCCATACCATGTTGTCAATAGCTGCTGCAGCATCCTGCCAAGAAAAGACAAGGTACAAGTTTAGCTTTCTGCGGTGTCTAAACACATACTTAGTAGCAAAAAAAAAAAAAAAAAAAAAGGAAAAGTCATTTCTATATTTACTGCCTAGGTTGTGCATGTGTCTAACAAAGAGCGCTTCCTAGCTGACTTTAGAGCTTGATGGTACAGCAATAAGCCATCTGGTGAAAGGTTTAAGAAATAATCACCAGTGCTGCCAGGCAAAAATGTACAGTGAGCAGGGCTGCAGGAGCTCTGCAGAGCAAAAGGGGTAGGACTTGGCAGGTCTGAGATGTGAACCACAGCCTAAAATTTAAGTGAGGAAAGTTTTTCTTCAAATAGCACTTCTTGTCTCTCTGGAAGCATCAAATGAGGCCCAGAAACCTATCTAAATGGAGAACAGCTCCCTCTGTGATCAGTAATAACACTAAAACAAGCCAAAGATGAAATATAGGTAACACAGAAGTTGCTCACCTCTGCCAACTCAAATTCTACAAAAGCAAATCCTCGGTGCTTTTCTAAAAAAAAGAAAAACAAAAACAAGTAATTATCATTTAGGACAATGGGAAAAAACAGAAGATCACAAGGAAAGTGAAGCCAGTCACACATCATATCTAGATATTAGAAATTCAACACAATCACTATTTTGGAAAAAGAAATCTCATTCTTTAATTCTTTCTAGTTTAAACAGCATTTCAAGCAATATTAAGCTTTGTTTTATAGAGAATATAGCTAAATAATGATCTATACTTTTAATCTTTAAAATAAGCATTCAATTCTGCTAACAAAGCCAAATTAAAATCTTAACCTTTGCATGCAAAGTAACTAGAACAATGAAGTCATTCAACCTATCAGATATTCATTCCAAATACATATTATGAGCATCAACTGTACATAAAATATGAATCCTAAAACCCAAATAAAGATGCTCATTCTTTATTCTCAGGAAAATGTTGATCTACCTAGAAAGACCAAACATAGAAAGGCTAATTTAATTAACCAAAACACACCTTAGAGAACCAATATAACCTTACTGTTTTTCACAGTTAAAGATCCCAGCTGTAGAGAGTTTAAAGACGTTACTAATAATCATGCAGGGTCGATGACTGAGCTGGACCTAAAATGATGATCTTAAAAATGACAACAAAGGTACAATAGAAAACTGTAACTGTTATATCTATTAAAGGTAAATTTACCCAGGTGCGCAGAGGCCAAGTCCCCATTGTTGGGGCTAGGCTTTCCAGCTGCTAAGAAGGGAGTGGGTGTGCTGGGGTACCCAGTAAGTAGTTTAAAACAACAGTCAGGTCTATTTTGAGCCCCAGGTACCTCAAAATCTATTTTCCTACTGGGGCAAATTCTGCTTTATCTCAAATCCAACAGATGGGACTCCGCAAAGTTATTACAATTCACAACCACAAACCTCAGAACATCCCTTCTGCATCAAGATCACTTTCGTGCGGCCCTACTGAGGCACCCTTCAGAACTTTGGTATATACCAACCATATAATACACTGTGGTAGGACTTAAAATTTTTCTTTTAAGTTCTTTTCCTCGTAGAATTCTGAACAGGAGAGACACTAAAAGGACTCACCTGTTTCATAATCTAGAGGAATCTGAATATCTGTGATGTCTCCAAAAGGAATAAAAGCAGCATGAAGAACTTTGTCGTCCACCTCCTCTGCAAGTCCACCTGCAAAGAAGCCAAAGGCCTTCTGAGCCACTGTCCTTCATTCTTTTGAGAAGCCCTGCTGCACAGTTAGCAAGCTCTAGGAAAGGGGAGGGGTGGCTCCATCCAGTCCTTTGGGCACATACATAAGCATCCTCTTATCTACTTCTTCATCGATACTTATGAAACACTCTGCTCCCTTCACCCTTCTTGCAGACCCTCTGATAACCCCAGGATGACGGAAATAGCTTCACAGATCTCCCGCTCCTCCACACAGCCCATTAGAATGAGACTGTGCAGATTTTAACCCATCATTTCCCTGCTTAAACTCCTTCAAAGGTTTCCCACTGTCCTCAGGATAAGGTACAAACTCCTTAGCAGGCTCTTCTTCATAACCGAAGCCCTGACCACCTCTCCAGTCTTTCTCTCTACGCCCCCAATTCCCTGGGTTTCCCGAAGTGACCTACTTGCCCCCAAATGAAAGGCTATTTCACACTTTGGGCTTCTGCCCTTGCCAACCACTTTCAGCAAACACACTTGCTCCTATTTTGGCTACCTGGCTAGCTCCAGTTCATCAGCTCCGGCGTCACTGCATCCTGAAAGTCTGTTCTCGCCTCTCCAGATGACATTTCTCCCCGCACCCAGGCGCATGTCCTCACTGTCCGTCCCCACTAAAGCGCGTATCAAACTGCTGACCGGGGTTATCCTCACGTCTACCTGGCTAGTCTGGGAAGCCCTTCCTTTAGGGCAAGGGCTGCAAGTTAATGTTTGTAAAATGAATGGGCGCGACGATTTAGAGGTCCATGATATTATTCCTCTACCAATCCCCGGTGCGCCGGAGGCAAGTGTTCCGGTGAGAGCTTAGCGGACTTGGAAGGGGGCGGAAAGATCACGTCTTGGGCTAACACCCTGAAGCAAACCAATACGGCCACACATCCCGCCGAGAGAGCTGCTCGCCGCCCTCCGCGGCCGGCCCCACTGAAGCCGGGTTCACCCAGCCCCCGACCGGCGCCCGCGCTCGCTCACCCACGTACAGGACTCGCTTGGTCGTGGCCATCTTGCTCCCGCGCTCTCTCTCCGGAAACGGGCGCCCGCCCCGCCCCTCACGTGGCCACGCCCCTCACGTGGATCCGCCCCTCTCGGGCCCGCCCCTCCGCCCCGCCCTATCCCCGCGTCCGGATGCTCGTAGGCCCCGCCCACTGCAGCGAGGGCCCCACCAGTCCCTGTAGGCGCCGGGCGCCGCGGGAGTGCACCGCGGTGAGAGGAGCCGCGTGGTCCAGGTCCTCCCGGCGCTCAGTGCTGTCGGAAAGGATGCTGGGCGGAATCAGCCGGGGTCCGCAAACATGAAGTTAATATAAATGAACTGCGGTCCGCGGGCCACCCCTGGCTGCCTGTTTTTGGACAGTCTATAAGCTAGGAATGGTTTTTACAGTTTTAAATGCTAGGGAAAAACAAAAAAATAAAAACAAGAATCTCTCGTGACGTGAAAAAATGTATGAAATTCAATGTCCATGAAGATTTAGGGAACCACAATCATGATTATTCCTTTTAGTATTATAGGTGGCTGTTCTCAGACTTTAAAGGGCAGGAGGCCTATGGCCCACAAGGCCTAAAATATTTACCATCTGGCTCTTTAGGAAAAAACTGTGCAGACTCTTGGAATAAACCAACTAATACATAAATCACAGATCGACATACATGGTAGAACATTGGGCCCACTTATTTTAGACAGAGCAGTGGATTAATAATTCCCTGAGGTTACATTAAATCTGAAATCTGCAAAAAGGGGAGCCAGAGAGAGGAGGAAGCAGGGGAAAGGATTTCAGAAAGAGGAGACAGCTTCTAAACACCCAAGGAACTGAAAGGCCAAACCTGGGCTGACATGAAATAAGGCTAGAAAGGTGGGCAAGGGGCTACAGCTGGCAGGGCCCTGTAAGCCATGGTGGAGGCTTGGGAGCTTTGAGAAGCTGGTCACTTTACGTTCTAAAATGGGCTCCTCTCTGACTATCGTGTCGTGCCCAGAATAGATTGGGGGTGGGGGAGTCTGGAGACCGGGAGATCAATGCAATAGACTAGGAAAGAGTTGTTGGTGGCTTTCTCCTTCCAGTCCTTACCTGGTCAAGGTTAGGACACCTTGAACATTCAATATCTGAATGCTACCATTCAGAATGCCAGGAGAGGGTGAGAGAGAGGTAACAGTCCCTGAGCAAATTCAGTCAGTCCACTGAGAGGGGAGTGCTGGGAATATGAAAAAACTATATAAATTCTCAAATGTATATATTCATATATAATAAAACACAATATGATGGGAAAGAGGAGGTGAAATGAACACATACAAAATATACCTGCTCTGTGTCAGTGATTCCACAGATATTTAGTCCTCACAAACTTTTTCAGGTACCGATTATCACCCCATTTTACCTGTCGCACCCAATGAGCTTAAGTAATTTGTTCACGGTAGCAAATAATAACATATAGCTTTGAATAAACAAAGCTATAGTAACTGTCTTTAGTGGCAGTTTAGCTCTTTTCTAAAAACTTCATTAACTCCTTTGGAAGGATTCCTAAAAGGGACTGGGCCAAAGGACATACATATCAAAGAAGTTACAATTATTATATAACATACTACCACCCTCTTAAAATATTCTAGTCTACTTCTTTGAGGTCAGTAATGATCTCAAGCCTAAAAGAAATTCCCTAGAGGCTATGGAAAGTAGTTGTATCTTTTCACATGGCATTAAGTTTTGGAAACCAATCTTTGGAGAGTGTTCAGTAGGTGAAATGAATGGGAAAGTGGGATGCATGGGTTTCTGAAGGTAGCCTTTAGACATCATGATCACACTTAGCACAATTTGTATCTACTCTTTAAAATCTCCTCTCTCCTCCTAGAGAAGGAACATTTTGAGAGTGAGACCATGTAAATTTACCACTGTAACTCCAGGCCACTGCATAAATCTTGGCATTTAGAGGAATTTTAATATCTGATGAATGAAGCGGAGAAAAGCTTCTTTCAAATAATGTTGAAATGGAAAATTCTATTCTTAGCATATTGGGTGCCTGGGCCTCCTTTGCAGAGGCTGAATCACAGGACGTGGGCTGCCAACACTGGAGGTACATTTATGTGGAGTGACAGCCTAAGGTTCTAAGTGCTGCACAGCAGTGGGAACCCCTAAAAAAAAGAACAAGCCAAATTAAAGCCCATCACTTTTGGCAATCACAGTCTCTAGGAGTCTTCTTTTAATTCAGTGGTAGTCTCATGTAGACTGTTTGAAGGACTAGAAGCTAAGAGATTCTCTCAGCTAGCCAGGGACACTTTCCTTCACTTGTAGCTGGAGGGACAGATGTCCAGATCTACCAGAACCTAGAGGTGGTAGCCACTTTTCCTGTTTTACACTGTCACTTCATGGCACTGGATTCACCAATGCCCTAGACTTTAGTCTTAGGTATGGCAGATTCCATATTCTCAGGCAGTGATTCTGAACTTGAGCAGATATCAGAATCATCTGGAGAGCTTGTTCAAACACAGATTTCTGGGCTCCACTCCCTGAGTTGCTGATTTATAGTAGGTCCAGAGTGGAGCTGAAAACTAACAAATTCCCAGGTGACATTGAAGCTGCTGGCTGGGGAGGCACACTTTGAGAACAATTTTTCAAAGAAAAGTCTTGACATATCAAGAACAGAGCAGTAGAAGCAGTTATTATGGGTGCAAACAAAAGAGTTATGTTATCTGTATAGAATTTTCAAACAAGAATAAAACAACTAGAAAATTGGCCATCTTTTGTCATCCTTATGCTCAGGCAACTCTGAACAATATGAGTTACAAAATATTCATATTGGGGAAAAAAATCTTTTAACAATTTAAGTTGAAACAATTATTGTGAGTACTCTTGAATATGCCTCAAATTCACACATTTTATTACATATTCTTAATAAATATTGTATTCTAGGTAATTCTACCTTGGGAATTTGATTACACAGTTGGCCCCCAGCACACTTAGACTCAGCTACACATGCATATGTGGAGAGTAAGTTCTTGGTGGTTCAAAATGGTTTGTGCTCCTTTCAAACTCACTCTGGGCACAGTTCACGTCTAACCCTTTTGTTACTACAGATTCCTGCATTTAAACAGTATATTCAAAACAAGAAAAAAAAGATATAGTTGTAAGTGACTTTTTCTTAACCTAATTATCTTTCTTTTCTGGAGAGGAGTTGTAGGTGAGGTTAATAAGACAAAAATATTTGCAAATAGTGGGATCCAGCCTTGAACAATGTACAGTAAAATATTAAACATTAAAACTGTCTCTTGGATTTGGCAATGTTTCTTCAATAAGACACCCCAAGCATAAGCAACAAAAGGAATAGGTAAATTAGACCTTGTCAAAATTAAAAATTCACCATCTTAAAGTGTATATTCACAAAATTGTGCAATCATCACTGCTGTCCAATTCTAGAACATTCATCACTTCCAAAAGAAGCCACATACCCATTAGCAATCACTCTCCATTACTCTTTACCCCTAGCTCCTGGCAACAGCTAATTCAGTTTCTGTCTGTATGGATTTGCCTATCTTGGACATTTCACATAAATGGATTAATACAGGATGTGGTCTCTTGTGACTGGCTTCTTTCATTTAGCATCATTCTTTCCAGGATCCTTCGTGTTATAGCATGGCTCAGAGCTTCATTTCTTTTTATTGCCACATATGAATATACCTCATTTTATTTACTCATTCATCAGTTGATGGATGATTGGCTATTATGAATAATACTTTTATTAACATCCATGTACAAGTGTTCGTGTAGGCATATGATTTCAATTCTCTAGGAGCAGAATTGCTGGATCATGTAGTAATACTATGTTTAACTTCTCGAGGTACTGCCTCCAAGTCTGGTTCTATCACTTACCAGCTATGTGACCAAAGGTAGATTATTTCATTGCTCTGTGGTTCAGGTACCTCTTCTGTAAAAGAAGAGACAATAAAGAAATTTTTTTTAATGCTGATTTCCAAAGCAATTATACCTTTTACATTGCCACCATCAGCATGTGAGGGGTCCGAACTCTCACACCCTTGCCACAACTTGTTATCACATGTCCTTTTCATTATGGCTATCCTAGGTTGTGCGAAGTGGTATCTCATTTGGCTTTGATTTGTATTTGCCTGAATGCTAATGAGATTGAGCATGACAATGATGTTTTTCTTATTTTGAGATTTGCTTGTACATATCATTAGGCTTTCTCCCCTCTACTGAGTTGTTTTCTCTTGTTGATTTATAAAGATTTTCCAAACAGAGAGCTGAGCATTTTTATATTACATTATTAGCAAGGTCCACTCCTTCCACTCCACCCCATAGGATCGATTGTGCCCTTTCTGTCCTATATAGAGTCTCCGATACGTTTGGTCTGCCTTTAGGTTCTCTACCCCCTTAAACTGATGTGAAATAATTCCACCCCACTTAATTTCTATAGTTTAATAATAAATCTTTATAGCTGGTATCTTTTTTCCCTTCAGAATTATCTTGGATATTCTTGGACGTTTACTCTTTTATATGAGTTTTAGAATCCATTTAGTTAGTTACACAAAATACCTTGATAGATTTTTATTGGAATGAATTAAATTTGTAGGTTTATTTTGAGGGAGAAATAACATCTTTATGATAGTGAGTATTCCCTTCCATAAACATGTTTTATTCTTTTATATTCTTTTAATATCTTTAAAAATAATTTATACTTTCTTGTGCAAGGCCTACCACATCTTTTTTAAGATCTATTCCTAGATACCATACAGTTTTTATTGACGTTGAGAACAGTATCTTTTCACCTATTAATATCTTCTGGTTTCTCATTTTCATTTACAGTAATTTATTGTTTTTGTATGTTGTTCTTGTACCTAGTAACCCTGCCAAACTCTCTTATCAGCTCAAATAGTTTTTCTTTAGATTTTCTTGGATTTTCTAAATTGACAATAATATAACCTGCAAACACAGACAATGTTGATTCTGTCTAATTCTTACACCTGTTATTTATTTTTCTTACTACATTGGCTAGGACCTCTAGAATGATGGTGAACTGCAGATGTGACAGAGAGCAATCTTACCTTGTTTTTGACTTAATAGAAATTCTTCCAAACTTTTATCTTAAGTATAAAGTTTAGATTTGGAGTAGATATCCTTTAATTGATTGAAATTTTCCCTGCCATTCTTAATTTGCTAAGAATTTTTTTATTATAAACCCATGTTTAGTTTTGTTGACTGATATATTTCTGCATTTTTGAAAGGATCATATGATTTTCTCCTTTACTAGTTAATTGGCAAGTCACAGTATAGATTAACTAATGTTAAATTAATCCTCTGTAAGTCAAGGAAAATGAACATCAGGTCTGGTCAATGCATGTCTGCCTGACAATTGGTATTCCTTAATATGTTTCCTTGGAAACTGCAGAGTTAAGATAAATAGGGGATATTGCATATGCCACCTTTATTGTGTGCATGGGTTTAGAGGAGTTGTCAGTGGGTTTACACAACCAAAATAGTATAAAATATTGATGGGAAATAGTGGCTGCAGCTTCTGTGAGTGAAGATGACACGCACACGCCTAGGCTTTCCTGCAGTAGCTATACATATCTTGTGGGTGAGTGACAAAAGAACCTGTGTATTTGGGTAGCTCCAAGGGAGATAAAAATACAGCATCTGCCATATTTCCTGCTTTACATTCCAGATTTAAATCATTTGTGTCTGATTGTGAACTTGGACCCATAATCACAGCTGTGATACTGCACCTCCCATTCTTGTGATCATGACATATCATTTTTTATTCACCACTGGCTTCTATTTACTAATAGTTTAAGATTTCTGCATATACACTAACGAATTTGGAATAAATTTTATTTTCTTATACTATCATCCCCGATTAGTTTGGCATTTTAAAATAAGTCCAGAACCCTTATCTGCAGTTCCAAAATTCAAAAAGTTTTGAAAGCTAGCAAAAGGTTTTTGGGGGGCGGGGGAGGAGGTATTTTTTAAGCAAACATTTAGAAGTAAAATCTCATCTAAACTGAGATGAGGCTACTTGTAGTTTTTATTTATCCTGCTTAGTATGTTTTGCTGCAGAAATATTAACATATTTGATTGTGGGAGCTGATACAGACTGTCTTGGGGGTGTTATACACAGCTCACACACCTTTCTAAACTCCAAAATCCCAAGAATGTTTCAAGCCTTCCTGGTTTCATTCGAGAAAGCCTGATCTTGCAATTCAAAGACATTGGAGATGCCGAAGACCAATTGTTATTGGGTCATTTGATTTGCAGAAACTACTGGGTTTTTGGGTAGACAGTTGGGGAGGAAAAAGGCTTTCCCGTATTGTTTTTAGGGGGATTGTATTTAGCTTAGCTATGGAGATCATGTTTTAATTTTACCTCTAGGGGGCAGTCTTGGATCATAAATTGGTACGCTTTTAAAAAAATCTGGAATAGTTTAAACAGAGTGCCCATTTATGTTTGTATTGTTTCCACACTTTACAGATGAGGAACCGAAGACTTAGAAAAGCTAAGTAACCTGATTATTTCACAGAAGTTCAAAATACCATAAGGCAGATCTGGGATTTTAACCTAGATCCTAACACTGTATTCCCAGTCTCTATCACCTACCTACCTACCTACTTACCTACCTACCTACCTACCTATCTCTTTCTTAGTCTCTGTTTCTCTCTCCCTCCCTGCCCTTTCTTTTCCGTAAAAGCACTATAGCAAAGCGGTTAAATGTACCAACTCTAAAGTCAGCTGTTTGACCAGGAAGGCTTGGCACATATGAATACCTGAAAGGCAGAGTAGTGTCAGGAAACTGATTTTCATGAAGAATGAATGACCTACCACACTTACCAAAGTCTGGCTCTATCATTTACCAGCTGTGTCACTGAGGGAAGTTTACTTAATTGCTCAGTGGCTCAGTTTCCTCATCAGTAAAAATGAAATGATAAAGGAAATTTTTGCTGAGTCTTGAGCATATGCAGATAGACTCACCTACCACGTGATTCTGAGCCTGTGTTCCAAGTACAAGAAAGCGATTGTTTAAGGCCCCAGAAGAAGGCACCAAAATAACTGCTTCTTGGAGAACTAATCAAAATCAACAAAACCAGCCTGACGATGAACTTGTTATATTTGTGATCTGTGCCTCAACTGTACTATTTGGACTCAACCTAATGGACTTAGTCAGTCGATAGAGTTCCAAAAAATCACAAATAGAATTGGAACTCAGCTTTATTACAAACTAAACATCCTGTGCTGACGAGCTAGACTTGTTTAAACTAGCCAATCACTTCTCCTTATGGAACTGCCTTTTGTCCTTATCTTGCCTTCGGCCTGGGAATTAGTCTTCATGGGGCCTGTTCTCCCTGTTTATTACCTGCTCAAAAGGAAAACTTCCAGGCTAATTGCTCAAGCTGTTTGCTAACATTCAGTCTGAAGATCCAGTCCACACAGCCTAACTTCTGCATTGAATCAAGTGTTTCTGTCCTCTCTGGCAACTCACTACATATCGATATTTATTTTTTCTTTTATTTGGGATAATAGTTTCCATCTCATAAGATTATTTTAATAATAAAACTAGATGGTATGTGTAGGACACTTAGAACAAAGCCTCAATAAGTGCTACTGCTATTCATTCAACAAACGTTTTTTGAATGCCAACTATGTCAGTCACCGTTCTCTGTTTGAAAAACAAAAGGTATGTGTATCAGGAACAGTCCAATCAGGAGATGACAATCACATTAGTTATCTGAGCAGAGAGAATTTAACCTAAAGAATTGTTACCTAGTTATAATTGACTGGTTAATTGACAAGGCAAAGAAAGAACAGTAAAGTATCTTAGAGGCAGCAATTACAGGAAGCAACCACAGTAGCCCCTTCTTGCTTGCAGGGTATACATTCAAAGATGCCCAGTGGATGCCTGAAACTGTGGATAGTACCAAACCCTATATACACTGTGTTTGTTCCTGGACACACATACCTTTTCAATTAAAGAAAGCACTTTACAGCTTCTCTTTGGCATATCTGAATTGCCAGAATCATTATTCTTGCACTTTGGGGTCACAGTTAAGTAAAATAAGAGTAACTTGAACATAAACCCTGCATTGCAGCTATTACAGTCAATCTGAAAACCAAGACAGTTACTAAGTGACTAACATGGGGTAGTGGATACGCTGGGCAAAGCTGTTGAGGGGATTAAGAGGAACAAGAATACAAAATTGCTTTTTGATTTGGCCAAGTAGAGGACTTTTGTAGCCTGGACTGCCTTTAGAAAGGAGATGAACACCTCTCCATTTTCATGGGGGCAGGAGAGATGGATCCAGACAGGAGTAGTTCGTAAACTTGGTGATAGAAAGACATGAAGTTCTTTTCTTCTAACAAAATGTCAATAAAATGACCTCATGAGTTGTGACAACTAGTCAAAAAAGGTATATGGGATCATCAAAATTTCATCAAGCACATTTTAGGTAACATGAGCGGCAAGACCAACGCTTGACATTGCGACTATAAAAAGGGTTTGTGTAACAGCTATGATGGTGAGAAGAATCATCATGGATGTTTGCAACTCCAGACCTCACCAGGTGAAAATCTCTAGTCATTTATAACTTCAATAACGATCAGAGATACTTATTAGTTAGGGTAATTAACATTACCTGATGTAACAAATGACTCCAAAATGTAAATAACTTAATAGAAAGTTATTTTGGATTCATGTTACAGTCCGAAGCAGGTTGGTGAAAGCTTTGCTCTGTATGGTCATTCAGAGACCCAGGCTTCTACCACCTTGGGTTTTGCCTTCTTCTGGGTCCACAAATTCCTCTCCATTCAGCTAATAGATGGAGAAGAGAAAGGATCATGCGTGGGAGGTTAGTATAGGCCAGGCCTGGAGGACATGCATTCCACTTCCACTCACATTCTGTTGGCCAGTTCTGTCACACGTTTACACCCCAGCAGCCCCAGCTGAGGTCTCCAGCAGACACTCAACATCAAGCATCTGACGTACATGATGTCTCCAGATAACTTTAGCACTCAGCTGTCAAATTTTCCATTTGAAGCCCTAGACATACAGGAACAGAAATAAGCCGCCCCCCACTATGCCCTGAATGAATCTCTACAATTGCATGAACTCTAATCCTTTAATTAAATTCCCTTTTCTATATTATTCGTGGCGTTTCTGCTCATCTGATCCAACCCTGATTGATACAAACCATGAACTTTAACAAAACATAATTGCCATTCTGAACGGTGCAAGTGCCACTTAAGTTAAGCACCTTCAATTATTAACGTATTTTAAAATATCTCCTTCAGATTCAGGTTTTCATTTTTGATGTTTAAAAGAAATACTATCCAAACACCATTGTTTCTTTATCCTGGGTGTTCATCTTTAAAATGTTCCTGTCAGATCTGAGTCTTTTAAGAAAAAAAAAAATCCTGCCCACTTACTACTTATTCAAATATTATAATGTACCAGCAATAAAACCAAACTAAAGGGTAAACTATTTAGAGGCCCTAATATGTGAGTAATCTGAGGATAAAGATAAACTAATGATTCTTCTAAAGCACAGAGTGCTTTATAAAGAATGAGCAATGCAGTGTGTGCTGTCTGCAGAGACGTGGGCGGAGTAGCAGACGGTGCCCTCAGCATTTCTCAGAAGTGGCTATTTTAGGAGGTCCATTTATCAATGTTCAGGATGGCATCCAATGAACTGATGAGTTTATATTATAACTTATATTTACAAATAATTAATCGTACTGTTATTGCAGTTGCTACTTACCATTTGCCAATTCGTATGTTAGTGTTTCAATATTTCCCCAACCGTCCCAATCTTAACGGTGCACACCTCCTTAGCAGCCCTGTTTAGCAGTGCCTGCCACTGTGTAGGGGTGGAAGGTGGGACCAAATTGGATGATTTAGTTAGAGGTCCTACTTGTAAATTTTTCTTTCAGAATTCAAATCGTAGAAGGCTTTGTGTTCTTTTTAAATAGGAAACACATTTCCCTTGTGCAGTCAAACCCTGTGTCCTCACCCTTTTCACATCTAGTTTATTTTGGGGGCCTTTTCTTTATATTTAATCCTCTTTTATATTTACGTAATAGATATATTACATGAATATTATATATTATATTTAATTGAAGTATAAATGACATACAATATTATATTAGTTTCAGGTATATGACATAATAAGTCAATACTTGTACATATTATGAAATGCTCATCACTATAAGTCTAGTTTCTATCCATCACCATACATAGTTACAGAATTTTTTCTTGCAATGAGAACTTTTAAAATTTACTTTTAGCAACTTTCAAATATGCAATACAGTATTATACATGATTATATATAACTATAGTCACCAAGCTGCACATTACATTCCCATAACATTTACTTTACGACTGAAATTTGTACTTTTCTGGGGATCCTTTCTTTCCCAGTGTTCCTCACTATCCTGAGTTTACTTTTATGCCTTTGGCTTCCAGTTTCTCTGATTTTAAAATAAATAAGATGGACAAGTCAATAGTTCTCAAACTTTAGTGTACACAAAATATAGATTTCTAGTAGACATTCCAGAGTTTCCAGCTTTGAGACAGTGCGATATCTCCTTCTTTGGCCCCAGGCTAACTCTCTGCCTTCCAGATCTGGAGCCATGTTCTCTAGCCCCACTCAGTATAGAGTTGGACAGCCCAAAGTAACCAGGCAGACCCAGCTCAGACCACAAGGCCACCTAATCTCAGCCAGAAACTAGAACTTTCTTTAGGCACTGGGAAGCAGCTTCCACATCTTAAGATCCTGCTCTGTGCCCAACTCTGTGCTATGAATGTTTTCATGCATTAACTCATTTAATCCTGACGACAAATCTTATAATCCCAAGACCATCATTCGTCCTGCTTCAGAGATGACGACACCAAATATTAGTGTCATCAGGGAGTGTAGGGCAAATTTCATCAGGGAGTGTAGGGCAAATTGGGAATCCAATCAGACCTGTCCTGAACCCTGCTCTTTCCCTTCCTACATGAGCAGGAACTAAAACCTCAGATCTAGAATTGATCCAAGAACTCAGTTTAGCTACTTGTCATCCACCAGGAACAGAAGAATAAGCTTAGCTCTTCTCTCTCCATTTGGTGGAGAGAACCCAACGGTTCTCTCCTGTCAGGGTTCCTCCTCCCCAGCACCCTCATGCACAGGCACCTTCCTGCCCAGCACCCAGATGCTCCTGCTATCTGGAATGGGGGCCAGGCTTCCAGTCACCTTCCATGTTGTAGATGTAGGAGACTGTGAGAGCAGGATTGCAACTCTTTCCCCATCAGCTCTTACCTGCTCACCCGGCTCCATCAGGCTGCCAGCACTCCATCCCTTCAATCCACTCTCCCACCTCCACTCTCAGTCCCTTCCAATCTACTCTCTACCCAGAAGCCTAAGCAATCCTTAAAAATGTGATTCAGGTCATTCATGTTACCCATGTTCAGCCACAAAACAGTCTGATGGCACTTATGATATCACCCAAAGTCCTGGCCACAGTCTTCTCTCCACAAACTTACTTCTCTCCAACCACAGAGGTCTTCTCTGAGCTCATGCGACAAGCCACTTTTCCTCACTTCAGGGTCTCTGCCCATGTGGTCCCTTCCGCCTAGAACAGTCTCCCCTTTTTTCACCCGGCTGGTCACTTCCAATCCTTCAGATGTCACCCTCTTGGAGGCACTTCCCATGCCGCCAATCTGTCATTGAATTTAACACCCCCTCATTTTATCGCAGCACCCTATTCATTTCTGTCTCACAGGGGAAATGGTACATTACACATTATGATAACAATGTGTAATAACATAGTTACTGGTTTACTTTTTGTGTTTGTTGCTTCTGTTTGACTATACACACCATGAGAGGAGCTGCCATGTTGGTTTTTATGATGGTTAATTTCATGTGTCAATTTAACTGGGCTGTAAGGGTACCCAGAACATTATTTTGGTTGTGCCTGTGAGGGTGTTTTCTCGATGAGATTAGCATTTGAATCAAGGACTCAATAAAGAAGATCCACCTCCATCTTCCTCCCCCAGCTTCCGACGATAGACCTCATCCAATCCATGAAGGCCTGAGTAGAAGAAAAAGCTGAGGGAGAATGTGCTCTCTCTGCCTGGCTATTTCCTATCTGAGACATTGGTCTCCTGCCTTTGGATTTGGATTAGGACTGAAATTTAAACCATCAGCTCTCCTCTCCCCAGCATGCCAATTGCAGATCTTGGGATTTCTTAGCCTCCATAATTGTGAGAGTCATTCCTTATAATAAATATCTATATCAATAGACAGATGAGTGTGTGTGTGTGTGTGTGTGTGTGTGTGTGTGTGTGTGTATCCTCTTGGTTCAGTTCCTCATTCACGCTAGCCACATTTCAAGTGCTCAATAGTCACAGTGACTAGTAGCTACCCTATGGGGTAGCCTGGATATAGAATATTTATATCATCATAAAAGTTTGTATTGGTCAGCACTGGACTGTAAGACCTATCTTTTGCTACTCTCAGGAATTTACTACTCCAGGATACAATCTTTACCCTCTCTCCAGCTGGCATTGCCACCACATCTTCTCTTTGCAATGTTTTTTCCTTTGTTCTGCTCTTTCTATTGCAGCTTTGAGGCAGATAAACATACTTTATGGGTCAGCTGTGATAAAACTGGGAAATAAGAGTCAAACCCCTATCCTGAGATACTCCAAAACTTCATGAGCTAATTCTTTAGGGTCTCCCACCAGAGCTTAGGGGAAGGGAACCATTTGGATATACCCATAAGGAGTGAGGGGAGAGAATAGCATGTCTGTCTTTACAGTCATAGTATTTCTCCTGCCTCAGTCCTCTTATAGAAGTTAGAGGCAGAGTAGAGAGATTCTTGGACTAGTTTTGAAGTTGAGCTTCTCCCAGTAAACACTGCAGAAAGGTGGCTGAAACTACAATCTTCAGTATCTGAATTTATAGTATTTTACAGTCACTTATCTACTTGCTATCAACTCTGTTCTCATCCTACTATGCTCTTCTCTGTATATAAAGGAGCTGGAAGTCTGCACACTACATTTCTCAGATTTCTTTATCGACTGGCTTCCCATTAGGTTATGTCAATGAGAGGCACTGGTGGGACTTTTGAAGGCAAAAGGGAGAAGCCCAAGCTTTTTATTATTTTATTTTATTTTATTTTATTTTATTTATTTTATTTATTTTATTTTATTTTACTTTACTTTACTTTACTTTACTTTACTTTACTTTATTTTATTTTATTTTATTTTATTTTATTTTACTTTACTTTACTTTACTTTACTTTACTTTACTTTACTTTATTTTATTTTATTTTATTTTATTTTATTTTATTTTATTTTAATTTTTCCAGAAGTGGTAGGAGCAGCAGCTTCCATAGCAGCAGGAACAATGGGTGCGTGCAGGCTCCTGGGTTCCTGCTCAGGCAGTACTCTTCCGGAGGTTGCCACCATGGCAGGCACTATAGCAACCTCAGCAGCATGGTGCTCATGAACGCTGGCAGTCACAACAAAAGCAGCATGTGACTTCAGACCTCCAGACCGCAGCAAGATCGGGAGCTCCTGGCTTCCTGCAGGGCACCAGTGGTGGTGGTTCTAGTGGCAGCAGCAGCAGCTGCTCCAATTGACTTAGCAATGCAATGAGCACGGGCTCTGGATAGCATCGTTTCCCATTTTTTTCCCTTCAGCCTAGGGGTGGTAGTGGCTTCCTCTAATTAGAAATCTCTGGGAAACCTCACTGTGTTTTGTTCCTCTAGCCCTTATAACACTTTTGTGTCCAATCTCCTGTACTAAATTTCCTCTTTGAAACACTAAGATGATTTTTCCCTGCTTCCTTCAATCTCTCTTCCCCTTTTCACTGGCTGGAGACCCTAGGGGATGGTAGAGCATAAAAGAGAAGACTCAGTTACAAATCATCATAAGAAGGAGAGCCACCCATCAACCTGACAGCGACCTTAGACTGTACATAAACAAGAAATACACTTTTATTGCATTCGAGTTATTGCATGTTTGGATCTATTTGTTTCAGCAGCTTAGCCTTTGCCCCAACTAATATAGTGCCTTAACTGTGATTTATATATTTATGTGAATACAGTGCTTAGTTGTGCTAGGCACTCTGCTAAGCACTTTAACTTCGTTGAATCCTCACACAACAAGTAGTTCTTTTTATCATTCGCATTTATAGACTAGGAAACTGAATTGCAGAGAGGTTAAGCAACTAGTCCAACGTCTGTCTAACTTGAAAGTCTATGTACTTGTATATATAGACATTATATGAGAGTGTATATAAAATGTGTCTATAGATAGATTTCACAGCAGCCCCTTGAAATCAGTATACCTATAAGTATTCTATAAATATTATATATTCCTGCTAGGCTTGTTCTCTGCTTGCCTCCACTCTCTACCCTCTCTGTGCTGTCCCCAGGTGGCTGACTTGTGAACTGCATCACTTGAGCTTCTCTGCCCTCTGGCTTCCAGTTGGGTTTGGCCACTGGCAGGAAAACGGCACATGGGAATAGAAGGAGGTCATAGTAATTATCCCATCCACCCTTAGTCTTCCTCTACCAGGCCACATATCTGCAGTGGCTGGGTTTCCTTAACTAAAGGTCTGCGCTCCCAAGGAGGTCTCTCCTACAACTGCTCTGCTCCCTTCCCGTGCCCCTTGAGGCTTAGAGCAGGTAATGATCTCCACTAGTGCTAGCCCTGGGGTGCTTGACAATACTTTGTTGATTTCTCTCAACTATACCTGCTAAAATAGTTCCCTTATCAACCCATCTTCAGTTACCTCTTTGAATGCCATCTGTCTCCTGTCAGCATGCTGATAAGTAGAGCTTGTATGTGTTTTTATAATTTAGAAGCTTCTGTTGTCCTTGGTAGAAGCACATACCTTTCCTACTCTGGGTACACAAGCTTTGGGAAGAGTTGACATTATCTCTCAGCCCTGGCCAATCAGAGCACTACATCCTCCTGTCGGGTTAGCATAGATCCAAAACAAGGCCAGTGAGAACCAGCGTAGGATGGTAACTAGCTGTGCGGGAAAAGAGAAGCTCATTTTAAGCCTAGAGTAGCCTTTTTTGTGGGACCCTAACCTGAGAGTGAGTTTGCCTTGAGATGCTGGCAGATAGCTTGCTTTTATGTGGATCCTAAGAATAAAGTTAACGTACTAAAGCAAAGACCTCGAAAGAAGTCATATATTAATCACATTGTTTAAGCTCCAGTCAAGCCACCCCTGAAGTCCAATCTACTCCTGGGGTTTTCTCATACTTGAGCCACTACATTCACTTTTTGCTTAACCCATTGCTGGCTAGATTTTCTGTCACTTGCAACCAAGAGTCATAAGTGATTGAGAAATATGCCAAAGTCATATGTGTGTCTTGCAAGTAAACAGACATTACCTCTAGATAACTTAAGTTGGAAAGGAAAGAAGGAAGAAAAAATAAATAAATTGATTAATTAATTAATTAATTTGGGGGGAGGGATGTGAAGTGGTTTACAGAACCAAAGACAATGCAGAAGTAGGTCTTAGAAAGGGCATAAACCAGAGTGGTTCCTGGGAATTCAGATAGCAGGAATGAATGGACAGTGTGATCAGAACACTGCCCTAGAATAAACCAGTGATAACAGTCTATTACCTTGAATCACTTTATTCAAGATTCAATTAGCTTGGGAAAGAAAGAGAGAGAACGAAAGAGAAAGGAAGAAAGAGAGTCCATTCGGCCTTACTTAAATCTCATGCCTAATCTTTGTTCATGGAAAGGTAGGACACCTGGATTGATAGTCTTACCTAGACTGTACACAACCAGGTAATTCCCCAAAGCAGAATCTGTTCTAAGAACTTCACATATTTATAAACTCATTTTCACCCTCAGAGTAGCCTTTTGAAATAGGTACTGTTATTATGCTTATCCATATTTTACCAATGAGGAAATTGAGACACAGCAAGGTAAAGCAACTTGCCTGTGGTCACATAGTTAAGTGATGAACTGGGATGCAAACCCAGGCAGCCTGGCTCCAGAGTCTGTGCACCTAATCCACTACACTATAGGGCTTCACCGACAGAAGGAGAATGAAGGTAGGACAGGCAAAAACACAAGGTCCCCTGCAGTCAATGCTCAAGGGAGGGATTAGGGGGCATTTCCATTCTCTCTCTCTCTCTCTCTCTCTCTCTCTCTCTCTCTCTCTCATCATCTCTCTCTCTCTCTCATTATCTCTCTCTGTTTCTCTCTCTCTCTCTCTCTATCTCTTTATCTGCCATGTATTAACCAGACATATATATATATATATATATATACACACATACATGTATGTATGTGTGTGTATGTATGTGTGTGTGTATGTATGTGTGTGTGTGTGTGTGTGTGTGTGTGTGTGTATATATATATATATATTTCTATTTTGGAAAAAAAAAATTTTGCTTAGCCAACAGAAGAAAGGGAAGGAGCCCAAAGCTGGTGATCTTACTCTCTCTCAGCCACAAAGAAGACTGTGAAATATCTAGGACCCAGTGGAATTCCAGCTGTCACCAGGCTGCACTAGCCAAGATTGAGGAAACCCAGGGAGTGAGGAAGGTGTTATCCATCATAAAGTCATTGTTCAGGACCATTAAGGGGAAGAATGCTAGCACTCTGGTGAAGCTAACTGATGTGGCCATCACCTACAGACCTCTGCCCTCACCCAACCTTGCTGGGCTCATTTCTCTCAGTGCCCCTTTTCAGGGCCTCCCGTACAATCGTACAACCGCACTGTTCTTTTCGCCATGCAGCCTGCTCTGCCCTCATTCTGCAGGGTCTGCTCCTTCAACATTGTGGAACAGGGATCCCCAAGTCTGAGAACAACAAGGCCACACCAGTGCTCTAAAACTTAAACCTCATAACTCTGGCTCAGACTTAGCTGCAAAGCAGTGGAAACCCTGACTCTGTTCTGGACACGACCCCTCCCCAAGAAGCGCAGATCAGTCAGTGGTTTAGAGTGTGGGCTCTGGATTCAGCTCTAGGTTGGCATCCCATCTCTGTTGCAAACAGGCTGTGTTGCAGTGGGCAAGGTGTCTAACTTCTCTGAGCCTCCATCCACTGCTGTGAAGGAAAATAATGATACTAGGGTGATGAAAGTCATTCCATATGCACTGGTACAGCTGAACTGACTATTAAAACACCAAAATACTTTCATATTGACTAGTAAATAGTTAGCAATAGCCCATGGGCTCCCACCTCCCTAGCTTTTCTCCTGCATGCTCTCCTTGATTCAGTAACTAAAGTGTTAACTCTTGGCAGAACAGAGACCTCCTAAGTCCTTGCTCTAGAGCTCATGCCTGAATAGGGGTGTTATATATTTTTAATATCACCCCTGGCAGTGGTCATCTCTGAGATTAAGTGAGGTGATGCAGATAAAGAACTTGGCAGAGAGCCTGGTACAGAGTGAAGCAACTCAGTCAATGTCAGCTGTGATTGCTGTAAACATCAAACCTAAAAAGCAAAGGCAGGATCAAGGTCAGGGTCTCAGGTATTATAAGCAGGTGAAGATGGGTTTTAACTGACAGGTCAGGAATAGTCAGTCACAGGCCCTGAGGTGAGGCTGCATGGGTGGTCCTGCCTAGTTTAAGAGCCAGAGCAGGACCAATGTATCTTGCTTCACAAACTGCCCCTTCCCTTTTCTTCCCTTGCTTCCCTGAGATTCCTGGATCCCATGCTAGATTCCAGGGGTGGGGATGAGGATGTCAGAAGAAGCCACATACCAGTACCCTTGCAGTTTAGGAGGGCTTTTCCATGTGTTCACTACTACTAGTTCTAGTGCTACTATTGAAATCTCATGTCTTGTTTGCCTGAGACAGAGAAGTTGCTTCCAAGAGGCTGGGTTTTGCCTTTCTAGTGCCTTGAGATCTCAGAAAGAATATTCCAATCCAAGGTCCTTCCCCTTAAGGAATTGAAGGATCTTAAAGAGAGGCAGTACTGAGTGCTGGCTAGAAATGTAGGCTCTGTAGCCAGACTGCTTGGGTTCAAAATCCAGCTCTGCTGCTTTACTAGCTATGTGAACTTGGGCTAGTTATTTAACTTTGCTGAACCTTAGTTTCCTCATCCGTTAAATGGAAATAGTAATAGTACCTGCCCCATAGGGTTCTTATGAGGAATAAATTGGTAGGATAATGCCTGACACAAACTAAGTTCTCAATATATGGTAGTTATTGTTAAGGAGCCTACAAGTGTAGTGGAACAGTCAGATTTATGCCCATATAATTCTGTTCAGGGCGGCAAATAATCTTCCTTTAACCTGCTGGTTGAAATTCTTCCACTACTTGGCTGGGCCTCCTGTACCAGCTCCCACATTTTACAGACTAGGAGGCCCAGAGAGAGTCTTGCCCACAGTCATACGTGGCGTCATTGGCAAAGATGGAACCAATTTTAGAGTTTCAGCTACCACTTCCAGTGCCAGCCCCCGCCCCCTGTGCCTTGCCTCTCCTCACTTCCTCATGCCTGGGGTTAAGATTCTCTGGGACCAGGGATGAGTTCTTGCCTATTTCTGGGTCCCCAGGGTCCAAAGTAGAGAAGGTGCTCAGGAAGTGACGGAGTTAGGACTTTCAAACACTTGTCTCTCGTGAGTCACCAACCAAAGGGGCCAGGGATGTGCCTGCTAATTGGAGCCCCAGGTGCTGTCATGCTGCTAGGGCCCCGGATAGAAGACAGAACCTGCAGGGGAGAGGGAGGGGAGGGGAGGGGAGGGGAGGGGAGGGGAGGGGAGGAGAGGAGGGGAGGGGAGGGGAGGAGAGGAGAGGAGAGGAGAGGAGAGGAGAGGAGAGGAGAGGAGAGGAGAGGAGAGAGGGAGGGAAGGAGGGAGAGCAACCTGGTTCCTCCCTAGCGAGCCAGTCCGGGTCGTTCCTCGGACCAGCTAGGGAAGCCTCGTCCATTCTTGGCAGGCGGGTCCTCTTCACCTCTCCCACCTCAACTTTTGCTCAACAGAAGCCCCACCTCTTCCCCCCTTCTGCATCCCCGCTCCCATTTGACCAATCGCTAGACGCCTCGCCCCACTTTTGACAGCGGCTGGTAGCCCCTCCCCCGCACGTGGCCCAGCCAGAGGCCCCCCGCTCCCCTTTAGCCCCCAGAGTAGAAGGAAAGGGTTCCTTGCCACAGCCTTGGGTCGGGAACTCTCATCTTCCAGTGCAGTTGGGCCGGCCCGGCCAGGGTTTGGGGGGACCCTCAAGTGCGACCAGGAGGTGTTCGCGGAGCCCTGAAACCTTCCAGACCCTCTCAGTGTAAACCGCCTCGGGTTTATGTCAACATCCGAGGCCGGAGCCTGGCGGCGGCTGGGGACCGGCTCCGTCGATGGGACGGGAAAACGGGAGGGTGGGAAATGCATTGGAGGGGTCCGTGGGGCAGTCGGCGGGACCCCTCGGGGGGAGAGCCTAACATGCTTTGGGGGGTCCGTGAGAAACAAGGAGGGCCGTCTGGGGAGGGCGTGGAATTAGGGACTGCAGGGGCCCCACGACCGGTGTGGGGCCACGTAGAGGTCGGGGACGTCGCCCTCCGTGCAGCGCTCTCCGCGCCCCCCCCCGCCCCCTTTCCGCTCCTCGGCGGCCGGGGGCGGGTGTGCTGCGGGGCTGCGACGCGGGGCTGCGACCACCCCGCCTCTTCCCGCCCCCGCTCCGCCTCTGGGCCGCTCCTCCGCGCCTCCTTCCAGTTGCGGTGGGAGATGCGGGGGTCACGTCTTGTGACTCATCCCCTCCTCCCTCCCCACCCCCGCCGGGGCCCAGAAAAGGAAGGCTTAGAGACTCGGCGGTGGCTCTCCCGTTTCCATAGCAACCGCGAGACTGCTTCTGCGAATCCTCTTCAGTCTTCGACTCTTCTCACCCCAGCCCATAGCCGGGGTCGAGGACTCAGGGCGGGATGCAGACGGGGGTGCAGCCCCCCCATCCTCGCGACTCCGGGACGGTCAGTGCGGGCGGGGCGCGCCCTGGCCGCCGGGCCTCGCGGGCTACCAGGTCCCCACCTGAAACCCGCCTGCCACTCCGCTCCAGTGGAGCCAATCAAAGCGCAATCTGTCCCGGGGGAGGCGGGGCTCATGCGAATCGTGTCGGCTCCGAGAGACACATAGTGATACAGGAGCTGGGAGGCGGCTCCAGCGCGGACCTTGGAGAACCTGGCCTCCGGCCCGCGAGCCAGCCTCGGTCCCCGCGGCCCGCTGAGGCTCGGAGCCATCCAGCGACCCGGCGAGCGGCCTCAGGTAACGCGGGCGGGGCCGGGCGGAGGCCCTTGTTGTCTCCCCCTCCAACCTTCATGCCTGTCCTCGTCTTCTGTCCCCTCTGATTCGTCTCCCAGACCCCTATCATAGGCGGCAGCATCTAGGGATCCGCCCCTGGCCAGGGGACCCAACCCAAAGTCCAAGCTCCATGGGTCCCAGGAAGGAGGCAGAGCTGCCTCCTTACTCCCCGCTCAGGTAAGAACAACCACGGCTCTGGCCCCAACACACACACACACACACACACACACACACACACACACACACACACACACACCACAAACCTGGAGATGTGATGTTGCCAGGGCTAGTGAAGGCAAGTGTCACCCTCCCTCCCTTGGAGATGGGTAGTCCACCCAGCCCCATGGCAACCTCCCACCTCCACAGATAGTCCCCACCCACATCTCTCAGACCCACCAGCCGCTCGCTGCATTTCACATCACAAGGTCCCTGCTCCCAAAGACAGCCTCCACCTCCACAGAAAGCCCATTCCCACTTCATATTGTCCTTTCCTGCCACCCGTCAAGCTGACAGAGCTCACAGCATACCTGGGGGGAGAGAAGAAGCTCCCCTCCGGTCCCCACCCCCTTTTCCCCAGGACTCCTCCTCCTGACACTATCCCATCAGCGCCCCCTCCCCATAGTCTCAGCGCTAGACAGAGGACCACGTTTGGCCTCTTATCTTGGTGGGAGGACTACCGGGACTCTGCATCTCCTACCCACCACCAGCAGACCACCCATCTCTGTCAATCACTGCTGCCAAGATCCCAGCATTCCCCTCACCCTCATAGCCAAAGCACGAATTCCTCCCATTCTACTAATCAAATATCTTTCTAGTTCATACCCTCTCTGGCCTCCCTGAACTCAGTTACTCTCTCTCCTGTCTTCCTGTTGCACTGCTGGGACTATGCCAAAGCTCCAAGTGGACTGTGTCACTCTTTTCCCTAAGGTGGCCTGGACCCGGAGTGCAGAAGAGTTGGGTTTAAATCTTGCCCTTGCCTCAGTGCTGTTTGACTTTGGTCAAGTCACTTCCCTCTCTGATCCTTCATGAAATGGGGAAGGAGTCAGAACAGAGGGTGGACTGGATGAGATGATCTTGAAAAGCCTTCCAACACTGACACACTCTAATTCTGTGATTGATTATGAGAAAACAAGACCCCATTCCTCTTTCCCTGAACCATTAGTATGTTTCAGAAAGGAAGCCTCAGCGGCTTTAGTCCTCAGCAAAGGAACATTGCTTCTTACACAAGCCTAGATCCAGGCCACCCCCTCCCACACATTCTCCAGGCCTGGGCCCCTCCTCAGCTATTAGGAGTCTCTCCTAGACCAGCAACCCACATGGTATGGACAGCTCTGAGGCTGAGGTAGTCAACAGGGCCCACCATTTATCATCCTCTCCCTCTCATTAAGAAGAAGGAGAAGACCTGGCTGCTGCTGCTTGGAGAAGAGCAAAGGAGGAGAGGAAAAAGAAAAATCTCCTGACCAGAGAGCTGTTGTCACCATGGCAACAGTCTCAGCACCAGCTCCTCTGAAGCTGGGTGAGGGCGTGGGATTATTGCATCCCTCTGTCCCTTCCACCCTCTCTGCCACCTCCCCATTTGAAGCCCATAACCCTGATCCCCTTCTGGAAGAAGCCTCTGTGCCCAGAGGGGGCCGTGGCTTTGTGTTTGGGGCAGTGCCAGCTTCTTTACAGCTGGAGGGCAGCCCTCAAGAGGTAAGCAGAGGAGCCTGCACATGGTCAGCAGGGTTACAGCACCAACAGAACATGCCCCTAGTGCATTCTGGCCTTTGCCTTGCTGCTGATGGACTCTACTTGACCTTGGGTGAACTCTTCCTTTCCCTGGGTCTGGCTTCCATCTTCTCAGAAGTGGGTGCAATGTCAGAACACAGAGAAAACAGCCTGAGGCCATTCCACAGAGGAAGAAGGGGGTCCTACCCACCAAGGCTTATTCATTGAACATATCTGAGATCTAGGCACAGCCTTTAGGTCTCTACAGGGCAGTTCTGGGCAGAGCCAGAACCCAGGTGGGATAGCTACCAGAGGACAAACTTAGGGAATATGAGAAAAGTACTTTTCTTCCTGTCTGAACTGCTCCAAAGTGGACTGGGTCATATTGGGAGAGAATAAGCTCTTTGCTATTGAGCAAAAAAGTCCTAGAGAACTTGTCTTGGCTTAGGCAAGGGTTTAATGCAAAGGCCTCTTTCAAATCATGCTCCATTTAAGAATTCTAGAGCACCAGGTGAGGGTCAGAGAACTTTGACGTCTGCATATTGTGGGGCTCAACTGCATAGTCTGACAGGGACTACTCATGTCCAAAATACTGTGCCCAGGCTACTGACTGTCCACCCTCCAGGCTGAGAGAGGCTGATCATAAGGAAGTGGGTTTCAGCCAGGCCTGCAGGCTGGTTATAGCTGTGTCAACACAGGAGAGAAAAAGATTTTAGGGTAGAGAAAAGCAACTAAGCAATAGGTGAGGTTCTGACTATGAAAAACTTGGCTTCAAAAGAGTATGTAATTGTGAGAGGAGTGGAGGGCAGTAAGGCTAGACAGTCAGGTACCTTGCCACCAGATTCTAGAAGATTCTGGAGTTTGAGAGGGCCTGTGGGCATTGCCACTTCTAGCTTACATTGCACTTCTGGGCAAAGCCAGAAAAGATATTGCCCCCAAACAGAGGAATTAAAAGAAAGGCACTCCCTCTGAGACAGTTGAGCCCACAGGCATGGCTTGACAAGCAGCACCACAGCTGGATTTCTGCCCCTCGATGGTGCCCCTGGTCCTGACCATGGGGAAAGAGAGAATGTAGTAAAGGTTCTAGGAGCACTTCAAAAGGAAGAACAATAGGACTATGTGGCAAGTCGGACCCAGAGAAAAGGGAGAGGGAAAATCTAACTATGACCCTGCTGACCATGTGCAGGCTCCTCTGCTTACCTCTTGAGGGCTGCCCTCCAGCTGTGAAGAAGTTGGCACTGCCCCAAACACAAAGCCGCTGCCCCTCTGTGCCCAGAGGCTTCTTCCAGAGGGAAGGGATCAGGTTTTGTAGGCTTCAAATGGGAAGGTGGCAGAGAGAGGAGGATTGTCACAGGTTAAGGATGAGTCTGGTTGTAGATGTGCTGAGTTAGAGGTGTTGGTAGGCTACCCTGAGGCGTGGATATTTCCACAATATCTGACACTGTGGTCTGGAGTTCAGCAAGATGGTCCAAGGGGGAGGCCAAGAGGAAAATCAGAGCTATGGTTTTCCTGAAAGGCAGATAGAAGTGGGGAAGGCCTGTACTGGGCAAGAGAAGCCAGTATTTGGAGAGGGCGGACCAGGCAGTGGCATGGATTCAGCCTGGGTGCTCATCTGGGCCCTTCCTCTGACCTGCTGTCTAAGTCTGAGCCAATTTCTTCTTTCTCTGGGTTTTCACTAAAATAAGAGGATAATGTTAAAAGGGCACTGCCAGCTTTGACCTGCTGATCTAAGAGCAGTAAAGGGAATAAGGAGAAATGAAGGAGGATAAATAATCCTTAATGTGCCTGGGACCAAACGGGGGCAGGGAATAGTAATGACCGCAGGAGACAGAGAATTGTAGGAAGGCAGCACAGGCCCCAGAGGAGAAAAGGGGCAGAAGGTGAGAGCCACACAGACTCTATGATACACACAGAGACTGTGCGTTCTGACAGATTTGCAGTCTCATACATTGACATGCTCTCACCCACACCTGCCCCTCACACAGACACTCAGGCACATCCCGCAGGAGAGAGCAGAAGAGGCTCTGCCTCTCCCATCAGACACCTCTGCCTCTGGCTTCTCTAGCTTTCTTGACTATACCCTGAGCCTTCAATGTGCTTTGGATTTGGAGAGGGGACAGTGGGGTTTGGAGCCTGCCTCCTTCTGTCCATGGTGTTCCAGAGGCATGCTTAACTCTGGTCCCAGTGCAACTTTTTTGGACCTTACAGTTCCAGGTTCCTGAAGATGGCATGCCTACTCCTCCCTAGCTTCTCCCAGGGGCATATAGGATTCCACATCCTCTGAGGGTGGTAGGTGGGGGAGGATATTGCTACCCCCACTATTTCTTGATCTTTCTCATGGCTCAGTGGTGGAATGAAGCCTAGAGATATCCTGTAACTAACTTGAGGTCATGCAACAAGGGAAGGGGCATGGAACAGACCATTCCTCGTTGTTTAGTGCACACCCAGCAGTAACATTTAGAAGCCACACTGGCCTGGGGTGGGAGGGGAGTTCTTTCTGATGCCCTGAGGGTTTCCTTTTCCAGAGTGTCTTCATCTCAGACTCCCCTGGGGTTGGAGTCTGGGGTCCTTCCAAAGATTCCAGGCAGGTCAAAGTCACCACCAGGCCATGTCCTGGGAAACTCAAGTTCAAAAGGGACATTTCTCCCATAGTGTTCAGACAGAAGTGTCCATCAGCCTTCAGGGCCTGGCGAGGCTTCACTCTGGCCAGGCTTCCTGGGGAAGGACTGTATGCACCTCTGCAAACACTTCGTCTAGCATAGACTACCTGAAGGGCTCATGTTGCAGCTGGGGACTGACTTTTTGTCCACCTCAAACTTGCTTCTCAGCAATACCACCTCCATCCACTTAGCCCTACATCTGAGCACCCGCTTCAACTCCTCTGTCCCTCTCACTCCACATTCAATCAGTCACCAAGTCCTGCCAGTGTCCTCTCCTGATATCTCTCAGTCCATCCCCATCTCTCCACAACCCCTAGGTTGATGTCATAACCTGTTACTTGAATGCTGCAGGCCTCTCTCTGCTCACCCTATCTCCTCTATCCAGGTCATCTTCCATGTTGTAGCCAGAGGAAGAATTCTAAAACACATTCCTTCTCTCTGGGTGCCCAGCACCTAGTTCAGAACCTGCCATGTTGTAAGCATTTTGTAAGTGTTTGTGGAGTGAAGACAATCTTCCTAGCCCTTGCTTTAAAACCCCAGTAGCTTCTCTCCTCCAATGGAGGCTGACTCCTTGGCATGGATTGAAGGCTTTTACAATCAGCCATCTACCTCTCTGATCCAATTATGAATTATTGAAGGTTGGTTCCTGTCTACTTTATCTACATCATTAGCACAGAGCCTAGCACACAGTCAGCCTCACTACATGCTCATGGAATGAACTAATGAAAAGCAGCATGTAATCAGGGTCATCAATGCTACCAGCTAGGTCTTCTATTTTTGCACAGAGGAAGGAGGGAGAGGAGCTTTCTGCTAGGGTGGCCTGGAAGGCCTTGAGGAAGAACTTGGGAGATGGTGCCAGGGGGACACGTGGTAGTAGTGGAGCCTACAGAGGCAGATGAGGGCTGAGTGTGAAAGTTCTGAATAGCAAGGAGAGAATTAAGACTTAAGACTCTATTCTATGGGTGTGGGGAGCTGTGGAAGGTGTAACCAGGAGAGGAGAGGATGAAGATTGTGGTATGCGGCACCTGTCAGTGAGAAAGAGCTGAGACCTGGAAGGCTAGAGATCCTGGGTGCAAGAGAGAAAACCTGAGGCAAGAGAGGGAGGAGCCTGCTGTGGAGGCCCTTTTACAGGGGAAGGTAATTTAGGGAAAGGGACCCCCTCTTGTGCTGGTGGGGTGGAGAGGGGCAAGGAGGGGAGGCAGGAACTCCCATGGGAAGGAGTGTGGTGCAGGATAGAGCCCAGCTGTAGGAAGATGGGGCTTATTGAGGGTGGTGCTGAGAGGTGGGTGACCCACCCTCCTGGCTGTGGGAATGTGGGTTTCCTCATGGGAGGGGGCTGCTGTGGAGACAGGGAACCCTGTCCTAGGAGACTTGGAGGACGGCTGCTGGACCAAGTTGAAGGAGCCTCCTGTCCTCCAGGCCCGCCATGGGGAAGACCAACAGCAAGCTGGCCCCGGAGGTGCTGGAGGACCTGGTTCAGAACACCGAGTTCAGCGAACAGGAGCTGAAGCAGTGGTACAAGGGCTTCCTGAAGGACTGCCCCAGCGGCATCCTCAACCTGGAGGAGTTCCAGCAGCTCTACATCAAGGTGCGCGGGCCGGCGCCGGGTGCGGGGCGGGCCTGGGCACCCCGGGGGGCGGGCCGCGCGGGCCCGCTGTCACCGCGCCCCAAACCCCTCGCGTTCCCGCCTCAGTTCTTTCCCTACGGCGACGCCTCCAAGTTTGCCCAGCACGCTTTCCGCACCTTCGACAAGAACGGCGACGGCACCATCGACTTTCGGGAGTTCATCTGCGCTCTCTCCGTCACTTCGCGCGGCAGCTTTGAGCAGAAACTCAACTGGGCCTTTGAGATGTACGACCTGGATGGCGACGGGCGCATCACGCGTCTGGAGATGCTGGAGATCATTGAGGTGCGCTGGGGCGGACCCGGGAGGCCCGGGTGTGCTGGGGTGACACCCCCCCCATCTTCGCTGCTGCGGGTCCCCTCTCTGGCACCGCCTTCTCCAGCCACCCTCCTCGTTGGAGCCTCTCCTTCCCTGCACCCCACCTTTCTGCCCATCCAGACTCCCAGGATGGTTGGGCTTTCCTTGTAGGACAGGCCCTGTGCTAAGTGCTTTCCCTAACAACCCTGCAGTGGGGGTAGGTACTGGCAGAAACCCCATTTGCAGATGAGGAAACATAGAAAGTAGTGGTTCATGATTCAAATCCAGGGAATCTGACTCCACAGCCTAAATTCTCATAGCTCGTTATTCTTTCGACAAATATGTATTGAGTGCCTGACACATGCCAGGCACTGTTTAAAGTTCTTGCTTTCGTGGGACATTCCTTCTAGTGAGAAAATTTAAAAACAAGAACAATAACTGAACTATGCTATATCAGGCAGTAAATGTTATGAAGAAGATAAGCAGAGCAAAGTAAGGGGAGAGAGAGCGATGGAAGAAAAGCAATTTTATATGAGGTGAAATGTGAGCAGCAACCTGCATAAGGAGAATGGACTAACCCCCTGATTATTCTAACCCTCTAACCACACACAGGTCTGGGGGAGAGTGTTCTATGCACAGGGAACAATAAGTGCAAAGACCCTGAGGTTAGATTGTATTTGCTGTGTTCAAGGAGTGGTTGGGAGGCCAGGGTGCTAGAGGGAAGTGAGCAAGGGGTGAGTGATAGGAAGTCAGTCAGATAGGTAGCCAGGAGCTCAATCACTTAGCATCTCCCAATCTGAGGTAGAGACTTGACTTTATTCTGAGTGTGATGGGAAGCCAATAAGGGCTCTCTTTTCTCTATGTGGACAATAGACTAGGGGTTGGGAGGGCAGCAGAAGTAAGGAGACCAGTTAGGAGATTTCCACAGCAGCCCGGTCAGGAGCTGATGGAAGTGACAGTTATGGAAGAACAGTTAGTAGAAGTGGTTGGATATAGAATCTATTGCAAACGTAAGGCTGACAAAAGCTGCTGAAGGTTTGGATGAGAGAAGGAAAGTCAAGAATGACATCGAGGTTTTTGGTCCGAACTAGAGGAATGAATTTGCTATTTACTGAGATAGGGAATGCTGGGGAGAAGCGGTTGGAGATGAAGAGTTGGATTTTAGACAGGTTAGTGTGAAATACTCATTAAATATCTAGTCTTAATGACCATACACTTCCTTCACCCCCAATTCTCTCTCCCTGTTTTGAGTGTTCATGCCTCCTTCATTGCTTCACTAGGCTATCTACAAGATGGTGGGCACTGTGATCATGATGCGCATGAACCAAGATGGGCTTACACCCCAGCAGCGAGTGGACAAGATCTTCAAGAAGATGGACCGGGATAAGGATGATCAGATTACTTTGGAGGAGTTCAAAGAGGCGGCTAAGAGTGACCCATCTATTGTGCTGCTGCTGCAGTGTGATATGCAGAAGTAGAGAGTAGAGGCTGGTGAGGGGCAGGGCCCCTGGCCAGGAGAAGTGTGGCCACCTCCCAACCCCATGACCTCTCTGGCCGGCCCTTCCCTGGGAAGAGGAGGCCCACCCACCCCTCTGTCCAAGTCCTTGCTCCCCTCAGTCGTGATCCTTGAGGGACCAGCTTACCCTGGAAAAGACAGATCCTCAGGTATCTTGTGGTCTAGCACCACCTCAGTCTTGGCCCAGAATCAACATCCATTGGGCATAGGGAAGTTGGCTTTTGCCCCTAGAAGCAGGGTTAAGGAGGGTGGCTGGGATTCTGCTTTGAAATTCTGTTCTTCCTGGCATTATACTTTATAGGATATGGCTCTGAAGACCCCAGTTAAAGGGCCAAATTGAGTCTGTCCTTTGCTGAGGACCCAGATCCCTTACAGGTGGTCTCTGCCCTGCCCCCTTGACTCTACCTGGCCCTTCTGGTCCCAGCCTTTGGAGCTTTCATTCAGTACTTTCTTCAGCTATCATTTATCAAACACCTGTTCAATGTCAGGCACCTCTAGGTGCTGAGGATATGGTAGTCTACAAGACACGTTTCATGCCCTCTGGAAGCTCATAGAGTAATGAGGCAGACTTCCAATGGTCGGGGTCTTAAATGGAGACCTCAAATGCAGCTGAGCAGAAGGTGCAGTAAAGATAGGAACTATTAAATCTTTCCACTCAGCTCCACAGAGATGCAAAAGGATGAAATGAAAGTGTTTAGAAGTCTAGGAACCATGCAAATGGAATTTTTAAGAAAAAATAGAAACTTATGTAATACTTATTTTTTAGTACCCTTTAAAAGAACTAAAATCATTTCGTTAGTTTAGGATATTAAAATGTACTTTATATTACTTTTTTTTTGTAAGATGATCAAATTAATATAGAAAATGCTGAAGAAAATGGGGAAAAAAGAGCTGAGAAAAAAAGAAAATACCACCAAATTTACCAGATAACATTTTTTCTTATCCAGCTAAATGCTGAGTTGTCACCATTAGCAGCTTCTGCTGCCTCCTTTTTAAATGATCTTTTTCAATTCAGTGAGCAACTCTGTTGTGCACTTACTCTGGTTAGGTGCTGACTTCAGAAACAGAAAAAATAAAGTTGGCAGAGTGAGACAGTACATTTCCCACATCTTCGTAGTTCCTTTCTGGATTTTCTAGTTTCAAGGATGGGCTTGTTGTTTCACTGCTACAGAAGCGGAAGGAGCTAGAAGAGGACCACCTGGCCACTGTTTAGGCTGCCAGGCTGCAATGGACCAAATGACTAAAAATGTGCTGGGCATGCTCCATTCGAAAAGCTTTTCCAAACCCCACATCCTAAACCTGCCAGATTATTCATCATATTCCAAGTGCACTGGTTTTGCTTTCCATTGTCTGCTTTCCGATTTTGGATCTATGAGCTATAGAGCTGCATGCTTTGACTGCCAGAAAATTCATCCTGCTTCTTCATCAAGTCTTTCACTTTACTTTCTCCTGTATTTGTGATCAGAAATTAGCTTTAATGTGTAGTGAAAGTTGATTTCCTCTTGAACTGCTGGTGAAACAGTCTAGTACACAGGTGCTGTCAGCCCAGGGTGGGAGCTGAGTCGGGGGGTGGGGTGGGACTGTATCTGTAGGAAAGCAATGATGCACACCTCTTACAGCTGAGTGCTCACCTGTCCTTCTCTGCCGGTGTAAACTCTTGGGGATGCTGACCTTTGGTCCAAAACTCTATTGGACCTTCCCTCTTGCTGCCCTTATGGATAGCAGGGCCACTGGGTTTCAACCCTCTTTCTATCCTACCTATGACCAGTCATGTGGTAATGCTGAGGAATTTGCATCTTCAGGCAGTAAGCAGCAGGTTTTCGTTCAGTAACACCACAAAGGATCTTGCATTGCTCTCAAGAGTTGGCCTTAGGTGTGTCTTATGCTGTCAGCCAACACCACAGATACAAATGCTCAACAGCCTGGCTCAGCTGACAGTTCCAGTGGAAGGCTTTTTACAAAGTAGGGTTTCTAGTCCCCAAACATTGAATCTAACTTGCAATCACACAGAACTTCATGGCTTCCAAAGCCTTGCCATCTTTCCATCTCATTCTATCCTCATAGCTGAAGGAAATGGGGATCTTCATTCCCTTCGGTCTTGGAAACTGAAGCACAAAGGGGGAAGCATTTGCTTAAGGAGTCAGGAGGTAGCACAGGGTCAAGACTTGAACCCAAGGCTCTAAGGTTTCTTCCCTTCAGAGTATCTTCCCTGCTCATTTCTCTGACTCTGAGTTGTACATAGGTTGACTGTGGGGCAAGCTGAGTTGATTTTGGTATTTTATATGCTTCCTGCTAAGAAATTTCTGAGGCTGTGGTCTTCTAAAAAGAAATAGAAGCTTGGTAGAAGTCCTCACATTTTCAAGCATCTTATTTTATGCTTCTGGGCAGCTCTGCTAATAAATTAATGCTGTCCTAGGAGGGCTCTGACTCAGAACCCTGGAAGCATCTTGCATTGTCTTTACCATCATCTTCCTCCCTAAGAGAACTTTTTATTTCATCCAGCTATTAGGCAAATCCTGCCTGCGAGGGCATGTTTGATTACTCCAAGCTTCTGGATACATATCCCTAGTGATATGTGATTTGCTGGTCAGGACAAAGATTCTCTACAGCCCAGAAGTGCTGAACACTTAATGCTGGGCCAGGAAGCAGAACCACCCTCTTGCTGTTGGGAGAAGCCACAGGTAGGCCAGGCCTTGCTCCCACATGCTCTTGAATGTGCCAAGGACTGTGTGTTTGAGAGCTCCTGTGGTAGAGCACTGGTTCTGCTGTGAGAAAAGAAGAAGCCCTCCCATTTCTGCTCCAGCTGAGAGGGACTTTGTTCACAGAGATTGAGGATGACTCACATAGGCTCAAAAATATACAGACAGTTAAAACATTGTATCTTCTTATAACAGCTCTATGAATTGCAAGATCCCAGAATCTGCCTTCTAATTATATTCTGTCTTCATTCAACCTTTTGGGCTAATTGATGAGCTCCTTATTTCTGCTCTTTAAAAACCATCAGCAAGGGCTACTTCAGATGGCCACTCCAGCCCTTTGAGCTATAATCAGGATTATATAACTTACCTTAAATCAAAAGTTAAGAAAAAGGAAGCCCATAAGCAATGACACTGAGTCTTTTCCTGATGATAGCAGAGTCCCTAGAGGTAGAAACTAATCTGCAGAGAAGGAGAAAAGAGAGAGAATAAGAGAATAAGCTGGGGTTTCTGGGCAGGGTAGTAAGCTGACACTGTAAATATTTTTACACAAAAATTTACAAAAGCAACAAATATTTTCTGAAGATCCACCCTGGGTGAGGCTTTGTGCTGACTTTAGAGATCACTCTGGGGGCAAGAATACATTTCTTACATATTTTATTCATCATTTTTGAAAAAAAAAATAATTCAAAGCCTGAAATTGAAGTGTCTCAGAAAAATATGAGATTTTCTTTCTGAAATTTTCAAGGTTTTATATCTTTGCAAGAATGTGGGGGCAGAACTGGGCCTCCCAGGATGTCTGGCACTTTCTGCTTGGTGGAAGCTCCAGGATTGTGGAGGCCTAGGAAATAAGGGGGGCTGGGTGGCAGAGAGGGCCTCCCAAATCATTCTCCAGCATAGCCCCCTGTTTTCTTTAGAAGTGTTATTCCTGGCTGTGCCCACAGTGACTGTCCTCACTGTTCAATCCTGTGCTATGTAGTGTGTTTTTTTTCACTGACAGTGAATAAAGGTGTGACTGTGTTGAGGGTTCCAACTCTTCTCTAAGCTGGGATAGGGCTGGGGTGAGGGGAAAGAGGGAGGTTACACACGTGGGGCTACTTCAGTAACTCCTCAGGGCTGAGGTCCTTGTTCTAGCAAGGACTCTGGTTACATGGAACAGAGACCTATCTGATAGTGAAGAAAGGGGGAAACAGATTACAAGGGACCCTAAAGGTGGAAAATTCAGAATGACTGGGACTTAAATGAACTAGAACTAACAATGGGGCCTCTCTCTTTTCTCTGGGCCTCATAGGCTCTCATCTCCTTGGCAATATTTGCATCTGTGCTCTTTCCCTCGGCTTCTCTTCAGACTTCCTTGGTTTACCAGCATAAAGTGGATGTATCCCAAACTCTGTTTGAAGACTCACCAGTAACTAACAACTCCCATCTGTGTCTCCTACTTTCAGTTCTCAAGTAAGAGACTCTGATTGGTTCAGCTTAGCTTTTGGTGGGACCTCTTGGTCCAATCATCTATGGCCAGACCACATGCTGATATGTGGGTTCTGTGGGCAGAGCAGTTCTCCCAAAAAGGAGGTAGTGGCAGATAGTGGGGCTTAGTTTCTCCCTCTGTTCAGTGGAAGGCATCATTAAAGCCCAAATGAATAGATGGTGGGCAGTGGGGAGAAAGGCCAAGAGCCAGAATTACAATGGTTCATATGGTACCCTTTGTACAAATTAGGAAAAGGCACCCACTCTGCGTGGAAGCATCCCCATGATTGTGCAACCAGACCAGTAGATGGCACATTTGGGCTAATTAGAAAAATATATCCCTTCTGAATACAGCTTTGTCATGCCAGGATGCACAGCTTGACAAGTGGAGTGTGGCCAGGATTTCAGGCCCCACCTGCCCTGCTGGTCAGAGGTTATGTGGTATATAATCTGTTATACCATCCACAAGAGTCTAGCCCAGAGCCCTCAGACCTCATACACAAACCCATATATGAGGGGTGTGGGGATGGGAGATGGGGGTGAAATATTTCTTTTAAGATATCCCCCAACAGCCAGAGAGGCTTGTTCCCTGCCCGGGGTTGGGGGCAGCGGCAGCTAGAGGCACCTATTTCCTCCTGAAACGCTCAATTACTTTTACAAGGGCTTTCTCAAGGACACTTGGAAGGGGGTGGTTTTCTTGGCAGGAAGCAATTAGGACAGAGGAAGGAGGCTAACCTGGCCTCAGGGCAACCATGAACATAAGGAGGTGACTCAGAAGTCTGAGAACTTGGGGCTGCTCTACCCGGCTGAAGCCACACTGGGGGGATGGGGAGTCCTATCTCCTGCCTGCTTTGGAGGGCTTAGGTTCTGGGTTACCATCTAAAAACTACCCTCTAGGCCCTCACCATCCCTAGCTCAGGCTAGTCACCTCTCGGATTGCCCTCTGTGCCATCTAGCTGCCCCTAAGAAACCAGAGTGATCTCCTTAAAGCACCAATCTGATGATGTCAACTTTTCAAAGTCTCTTCTTTGCTCTCAGTATAAGTTCCTTAAAAGCACCTCAAGGCCCTGATTGATCTGCCACCTACTGACCTCAGAAGCCTGTTCTTCCTCTTATCTCTCCCTGCTGCACCTTGCATTTGAGCTACCCTGAATTGCCCCCTCATTTCCATAAGGGATCTCTTAGGCCTCTGCACCTGTACACAAGCCATTGCACCTCCCCAGGCCACTCATTTTCCTCTCTCAATGATCTTCTCCTCTGTGAAGGCCTCTCAAACTTCAAACAGTTGGCCCCTTATGTGTACACAGTCCATCATAGTTGTCATACAGCTTTTCATGGGATTTCCTGTCAGCTCAGCTGGATACACATCTAAGTCTCCAAGAAAAGGCAACTGGATGAGTCGAGACTTTGGATTGCAAGTGAACAAAACCCAATTTAAACAAGCTCCAACAAAAAGGGAGGCTTATTGGCTCATGTAATTGAGAAGTTCAGGCACTGCTGGATTCAGAGGCTCAACATTGCACCCTCTTCCCTCCCTGCTTCTGCTTCTCTCTGTGTGTGACCTCATTGTCCTCTCCAGATGGGCTTCTCCCATGATTTTTCACCTGTCACAGGGAATGATGTGTTCTCAGCTCACAGTCTCAAATTAATAACTCCAGAGAAGAAAGAGCCAAATCTCTTAGCATCCCTATGTAAGAGTACAGAGAATAGCCTGGCTGTGGTCATGTGCTCATCCTTGGCTCAATCACTATGTCCAGAAAAATAGGGTTCTACAGTAGGTCAGGTCTAGGTTATGTGCCTACTCCTGTGACCAGGGAGGTGGGATGGGGGGAGGTGGAGAGGCGGATAGATCTGGGCCAGTACTAGAAGAAGAAGGCGGGAAAGGTGGCTAGTTGAATAAAACTAATGGCCACCAACTTGGGGGGGGGCAGTTGGCATGTGTTGAAGCAATATGGAGAATCTCATGGAAATTTAGAGGTGGGTTCTATAGCCAGGGCCTCAATTGGAACTTGGGAAGTTCTCAGGACCAGAGGCAGCTTCCTCTCAGGGCAGCATGGTTTTCTGTTTGTGGATTTTCTGCTTCCCTCAGTATATCTTTGCCCATTTTTATCTGCTGATTGGCTCATTCTGCTCACAGAGTTACTACCCCCTCTTAGTTTTATGTCAAACATAACTGCAGCTTGCTAAGCCTCACTCAGTTCTCTTGGGAGCCAACTGGATTTCACAGCATCCTCAGCTTCCATACCTGCAGTTGACTATCCAGCCTCTGTTTCCCAATTCAAAATTCTTGAGAAAGAGGAATCTGATTAGTCCAGCTTATCTTTACAACCCAAGCCAAACAGGTCAAAGGTCACTGGACAGCAGGGGGATAGTCCATCTTTGCCTCAGGTACTTACTCTCAATCCAAATAACCTCTCTATATAGTCTTTCCAAGTCCTTCTTGTCCATAAAGAACCTGAGAATAACTGACCCTTTCCTAGAGTTTCATTATTTATTGCCATGTAACAAGCCATCTTGAAATGTAATGCTCAGAGCAATAATTTATTATTTTTCATGATTCTTTGGGTTGACTAGGCTCAGCTGAGAGGTTTTATTGCTTCATATGCTGTTGGCTGGAACAGCCAAGATGGCCTCACTCATATGTCTTGGCAATGGGTGCCAACAGTAGTGTCAGAAACTGTTGCAGGAAGCAACACCCAATGGGGGAACTGGGAAGCTCAGACAACTTTGTTTAGAGGAAGAAGAATTTATTAGGCTGGTGGATCATGTGAGCTTAACAACTCCATGCACAAGCTCACTCTAGTTAGATTTATCACAGCTTAAATACTTTTGCAATGTCTATGCAAGGAGCACGTGATTCCTTTTTCTGAGGTTTTACATGTCCCTCCTTACTCAGAGTAGGGATGGAGAGCTTCGGGTTGGAGGGCTGTAGAGGACGAATTTTTAGACCCCTGGTCTTACAGGTCTTTTGTAGAGTCTGAGACCTACAGTACTATTATCGGATTCTTGAACAGAGACATGGGACAGTGAGCAGCACTCATTGATGTCATGCCTACTTAGCGGGTTCCTTATCCAAAGGCTGAGCTCTAACTGTAACACAACAAACAGTTCACACAGTCTTGACATTCATACATAGCTACAGAGATAAAGAAGGGGCTGGAGAATCCTTGAGGTGGGAGATGCAACTTTGGAAAACATGTTAACTGAAGAGCATAAGGTAGAATGGGGAAAGAGAGAGCAGTTTTAACTGGCTGAGTTGGTTATTTCTGCAGGCCCTTTCCTTTGCATTTTTTTCAGATGCCTCCTCTCCTCCCTCAAAACCACTGTTCTTCACTGGCTTCTTATCCTCCAGGGCCTCTCTGCCTCACCATGTGGCCTTTCCCACAAGGTAGTTCAGTCTTTATATTGTATCTGGCTCCCAGGAGAACAAAAATGGAATTTGCAAGGCTCTTAAGACTTAAGCTTGGAAATTGTACAGGATCACATAGCATTCTATTAGTCAAAGCAAGATACCAGGTCAACTCAGATTCAACTCCACCTCTGGACAGAAGGAGTGTGAAAGTCACATTGCCAAAGGGCAGGCAGGATGGGAGACATTTGGGGGTCATCTATGGAAACAATTTATCAAGCTTGGAGAAGGGCAAGTCTAAACATACTTCCCCAATCCTAAAACATTATTATTATTATTATTATTGTTTCCCCCTTCTTCCCACAGAAGGTTTGGTTGGTTCCTCCCAGGACATGGTGGAGTCTGGGAAGTTCCCTCCATTCTGTACCCCATCCCAGGCAGATACTCTCTGGGCTAAACTAGTATTTTCTTCTGCTGTTCCCACCCAACCCATGCACACTTCTAGGCTCACACAGAGATGCCCTTTGTCTGCTTCCTGGCCTGTGCCTTAGAATAGGTGGCATTAGTGTCTGCACCCCGGGATCTCCACCAAGGTGGACAATGCCCTTAAATTCCAGGATGATGGTCCAAGAGTCTGATTCAGAGGCTCCTTTTCCACCTTCCCTCCATCCAGCCCTTCATAGCCTGTAACTAACCACCTCAAGCTTGGCAGGTGGCACCTGGGAGTGGCCGCCCTCTGCTGGCCATCGAAGGCCCAGCGAGAACTCAAGTTCAGGGTCCCTGGGAGTCGCTCCGGTCTGGGTGCTCCGCCAGATTCAGCGAAGCCTGGTCTCGCCACGGACTTTAGGACTCTTCCGCCGTGGTGCAGCCGGCTAGGAGCAGGCTCCTGCTCGTGGACGTGTCCATCCACTACCTTCTCCCCCGGAGGGGGATGCACTAGGGTCTGAGGAAAGAGGACTCCGCTCAAGGTCCCAGGGTCCTGGCATCGGAGGGGAAAGCAGGAGTTACCTTGGGGACGTGGGGTGGCGAACGTTTCCTTTTCTCCTTGAGATCCACCATCCTGGAAAAAAAATCGTTGACAGGCCTCCCCTCCCTCCGTGCCCTTGAGCACCAGCGGAGAACACCATCCCACGATCCCGAACCCGCAGCAGCGGGCAAAGCCCGCTTCAGGCCCTCCCTGCTTGAGAGCCCCAGAGGCCAACCCCACCCCCATCCCATTGACTTGGGGCGAGGGGCGGTCTGGGAGGGAGAGCTCCGCTGTCCCCCGATACACAGACGGCAGCAACACACCGGCAACCGAGAGGGCGACATTGGCATCCCGGGCCCCCACCCCGCCCCGCCGCGGGCTCGCACGCCCACACTGCCCGCGGCTGCCCGCCCCCTTCTCACGCCCGGGACGCGCCTCCCCCTGCAGCCCGGCCCCGAGAGCTCCGTGTCCCCGCTGTCGCCGGTTCTGGCCCGGCTGGGTCGCAGCCGGAGCATGGAGCCCGGGGAGCCCCCGGCGCCCGGCGAGCCCCGGCCCGGGGCAGAGGCCGCCGCAGCTCCCCGCTGGGAGGAAGCCAAGGCTTTCTACGACAACCTCGCGCCCAAGAAGAAACCCAAATCGGTAAACACACGGCACGGGCACGCGGGAGGGCAGTGGAAAGGTCACCGGGGGCGGGGTCGCAAGCCCCCTGGAGAGGGACCGAAGGCGCCTCCCGGGCAGGGGCGCAGCCCCTCAGGGACCGGAATGCTCCCAGCCGTTGGCGCGGGCTCGGGTTTATTTTGGGAGCCGTGCTCCGGTGTTTTTTTCCCGGGCTCGGGTTCCACGCCAGGATCCCCCTCCCCCATGCTGTGGTCAGGGCTCAGCTCGGGGCCGGTGGCGCGGCCCCTCCCGGAGCGGGATGCCTGGGGCGCGCGGGCAGCACTTGTTGGCAGAGCCGGTCAGGGGCGCCCGTCCAAGCGCCCTGGGCTCCAGGAACCAGACCCTGGACACCCGGCTCCTTGCTATGCGCTCCGGTTTCTGCCATGTGGGTACCGAGCTCCGGACCCGAGCCTCTGCGTTTGGGGTCTGGCTCAGGACCCTGCGCCCCTGGTTCTGCGCTTCCAGCACGGACTCTGCGCCCCAGCTCCCGACTCTGCTCCTCCGGTAATGGGCACCATCATCCCCGCTACCCACCTGTGGTCTCAGCCCTCTAGGACTCACACGGAGGAGAGAACTCTACCCTATAGGAGAAATTCTTGATGCCCTGCTGGCCCCTGGGCTTTGCTCACTCTCGCTTCCCAGATCTCGAGGACTTGGGGAAGAGACTGAGAATAGAGGCTGGCTCGGAGCATCTTCCAAAGAGCTCTGGCCTGGCCTTAAAATGTCCCGCCGCTTCCCTCCAAAGACCCTTCTCCAGGAGGCCCACCTGTCAACAGTCATTTTCTGCAGCACCGCCAGGCCCCTTCAGCAGTGATGGGACTGAGAGATGAGTTGGGCTGAGTACCTGCCTCTGGAGCTCACATCGTGCTAAGGGAGACCCTGACTGGTGAAGTGCTCAGGTGAAAGACCCTACAAGTGCAGTTGGAACAGAGAGGGAGTGACTGCCCACTAAGATAGGCTTTGTAGAGGTGGCATTTGAGCTGATCTTAAGTCTGAGTAGGCAGAGTTTTCGAGGCAGGAAGGGAAATATGTTGGGCAAAAGGCATGGAGATGACACCTGAATGGGAGAATGTAGGATCTTTGGGAGAAGAGTTGGAGGTATGTCAGAGACCCACGAAGGGCTTTGAGTGCCATGTTAAGGAGCCTGGACTTTATTCAGGGAGCTTAGGGGTTTTAAAAATAGGTTCCATAGAACCCCATGTTTCAGGAGGTCTGCACACGTGTGAATGAAATTTATTTATTTTCTTCTTTAGAGTATGTTTTAAACAATTAAACGTGTAATAAAAAAAAACTCACTCAAATGTTTTATGTGGACATGTTAGCACCTTAGAGACCACCAAAATATTATAATTTATGCTGCAGGTTAATTATTATTATTATTATTTTAAGCAAACCTCAGAATAAAGCTTTTTCTGTGATCTATTTTATAGAAGAGTACCTTGCGGTTGCTGACAATTATTGCTGAGTCTCTTGAGGATTGTATTTAAAACAAAACAAAACAAACCTTTTACCATTTGCAACCACTTATAGGTGGGAATCAGGGTTTTCTCAATCCTGTGCAAAAACCACAAACACAGAAACAAATTGACTAGATGATAAGCTTAAGTCTGCTCTGGCATTAACCCCTGGTTTCAAATTTGTTGTCACTCAAACAACTGTGTTGTTTCATTGACTGACAGTATAACAAATACTTTATGTACATGTAATGCATTTGGATTTGTAAAATAAATTTATATCAATAAGATATGAGGTTTGTATTTAAAGCAAAACAAATATGGTAATAACTAGTTTATATATTGGGGTTTCCACAAAAACTTCATTTGAATAAAAAGGTCACCCTACTTTTTTAAAAAATGTGAAAACCATTAAGGAGCTATTGCAGGATTTTTCAGCAAGGGATTAACTTGGTCCCATTTTCATTTTAGAAAGATCACCCTGGGCAGTGTGGTGGATGAATTGGAGAAGATGTGTCTGACAGCAGGCTGACCAGTGAGGAAGCTAGTCCCTGTCTAAGGAGGAAGCTGGACTAATGTCATGGCCTGGGGGATAGAGAGGAGGGGTTGGATATTCAGGACTACGGGTGGTGAGTGGAACTCATCAATCCATTTTCTTCCAAATACCAAGGAACCAGGAAACTCAGGTCTAGTCGTCACTCATGACCTCTCTGTCAAACCCTGACTCTCACAGTTCTCTGAGAGGCAAGGGTCCTGGTGGCTTCCTGGCCCCTACTCCTTCCTGCAGTAGCCCCTCCTCCCACAGGCTATTTTGGGGGCTTTAGTCCTCAGGGGCCCCATCAGGACCTGGCCTGGACTTATTCTCATTCCCAGGAGCCTGAGTGAAAAATTCAAGCCCTGAAGGCCCATAGGAGGCCCTTACCTCATGGGGTCAGAGGACTTCCTCAGTACAGACTATCTGTCCCACTCTCCTCCAGCAGCTCTTTCTCCTCCAATGCCTCCCAGAAATAACAGCTTTTGGCCATGCTCTTATCTTGGGCTAAACAGGCAGAATCATATCTGTCTAACTGTCTAAATAAGAGCTCCTCAGACAGGCTAGGTGGGGCTGGGCTACCCTCCATTATCCCCCACATCCATATCCCCAAGCCAGAGTAACCAGCCTGTTCCCCAGCCCCAGTGGAAGGCAGAGGGAGCTAGTAGTACCTGGCTTCCTAGAGGTCAGTGTTTCCAGGCTGAGTCCCTGGTCTTAGGTAAGGGTCTTTTTGACCCAGTTACCAGTCTGGAATTTGGACTTCTTTCTGATTTCTGGAGAAAATGTCCCCAGGTGCACCTGACAACACATGACAGTGGGGCCTCATCTGTAGTTAGGTCCAGGCGGGTCTCTTAGTGCTTGCTTCTCCCCAGTTCTGACCAGCCCCTTTTAGCTGTTCCCTCAGCTCTCCCTGTAGCCCAGACTGCCACTCAACAATTCCAAATATGGATCCTCTGGGATCCCTATTTCCCATAGCATCTCATGTTCTCTAGGCCCTCAGACTCTACCTCACTTGTGCAGTGTCAGAGCAGGCTGAGTGGGGAGGTGGGGTCCTGCCCTTGGAACCTCCATTCTGAGGGAAAAGAGAGCCCTGCCCTTAGACATGGCAGTCTGAAGGCACCATGCCCCTCACCATTTCTCCCCAAACTTGAAAGGGCAGGCTGTGTGGGTGGAGTGTCCCAGGGAAGTGGCTAGAGTAGCAGGGGTTGGGGTCTTCTGGGACCTATTGAGGAGGGACATATTGGGGGGACTGCTGTGTGGACAGAAGCCAGGCTAGAGGCTGGAGACTTGGGCTCTTATCTTGGCTCTGCCTTGACTTTGCTATGTGACCTAGAGTAATATTCCTCTCTCTCTGGGCCTATTTTCACATCTGTAAAAGAAGGAAGTGGAGATTCCTGGAGCCAAGGCAGCTGCAATAGTTTTCTTGCAATGGCCCAAAGCGGGATGGGATGGGGTCTGGGCAGGTCAGGCAGAGGGGACCCAGAACACAGCAGTCTGGCAGGGACTGTAGGACAGAAAGTGAGGAGTGAGACCTTGGCTGACTGCCTGGCCGAGAGTGACCAACCGGCTTGGGAACCTGCCTAAAGGGACTGGGAGGGCAGCTGGCTCTCTGTCCTTGAAGGGATGATGGTCTTGTCCCTGGGGCAGTAAGCCGAGGGGGCGAGTACAGCTCAACCCCTGTCCTGAAGGCCAACAAGCTTCCTGAATTTATGAGAGTGGGTCTCCCTACTCCCCCAGCCCCACACTTACCATTTCTGGTCATCCCTCTATTACACCTTTTCTTTAGTTTTTTTTTTTTTTAACTTTACTTCCTTTCCTTGAAGGCTCATAGGTGCCGAGGGTCTTGGTAGGTACCCAGCCCAGGGACAAACAGACACATGGGGGTTGTCAGCAACTGAGAGAGTACTTGAGCTGAGCACCAGAGGAGAGGTGCCGGTCTTGCCACTGCCTTACACTCACCCTGCTGGCCACATACAGCATCTGGGTTGGAGTACAAGTCAAATGCAAACTGAGGTCCACCTCACGAGCTTGGGGAACTCTCTGGTCTTCCATTTCTACTTTGAGGTTCTAAAGCCTCATTAGCTACTAGCCATGTGTAGTTATTTAAATTTAAATAGATTAAAATGAAATCCAATAAAAAATTTAGTTTCTCAGCCTCACTAGCCACATTTCAAGTCGCTCCATAGTCAGTATGGCCACCCAGACAGCACTGGACATTTCTATCATCATGGAAAGTTCTCTTGGACAGTGCTCTACTAAAGAATGACGCAAACTTCTGCCTTGGGGACAGATCATGAGCTCCATGGGGGACAGAGTTCACACCTGTCTTGTTTCCTGCCATGTCCCCAGCACAATGACTGTCACATGGTAATCACTCAATTTTGTCAACTGATTGGAACCCAGGCTTGATTCCAGAGGAAACAGTGGGACCAGTGCATGGCCTGAAAGGCTATCAGAAGCAGGCCAGAATGTGAAGTCCATTTATGAGTCTTGCCCTCAATTTGAGACCCAGTGTCTTCATCTGTAAAGTGGGAATCATGGTCCCAGGACGGCTCAGGTCACAGAGATGTAGTGAGACTTCAGGTATCTGTGAGTCCCTTGGGCACCCACATTCTGACCCTTTCCAGGGATTATAAAGCATCCACCTGCTGTCTGTGATGGCATGCCCATCTCCATTCCACTCTGAGGCCCTCCTGCAGCCCTGAGGGAAATCCCTGTGCCATCTAGCACCTTCCTACTTTTATGGGCTCGACTATACTCACACTCCCATGCCCTGGGCTCTGCTCATCTCTGTGAATGCACTGTGTATGTGCACAACACTTCATGCCTTCTTTCACTCAACTCCTTCAAAGCTCTGCTCAAACACCTCCTCTCCCATGACAACTCCTTCTGAACCCCCGTCATCAAGACTTTGTGTTCACCTGTGTTCTATGACTCATGTCAGTCTCTTTATATCTCTGTTTATCTATCTTTCTTTCCTACCAGCCTGTGAGCTCTGAGGACAGCAGCCAAATCTCTACCAGGACCACCCCGAGGCAGAGCCCAGGTGCCTGGCACAAAGAACCAGTGAATATTTGCCAAGTTTGCATCAACCAAATAATATTCTCTGAGCACCTAACACACACACACACACACACACACACACACACACACACACACCAAGCAATCTGAACAAATTAGGGGACTGCACTAAAGTTTCTAGTTCGTGTTAAATTTGTCATGGCAAATACCATTTCTCATTGAAGTATATAAAAGTTTAGAAGCATTAAAAATTTTCTGAGCACCTACTGTGTGTTAGGTGCAGTTATAACCACTAGAGATGCAATAAATGAGCAAGATAGGCATAGTTCCCGCTCCCCCAGAACTTAAGAACTTAAGTGTGGTTCCTGCTTCCTCTCTAGAACTCTGTCTAGAAATAAAAATAATTAAATAATCAATTATAATTTTGTGTTAAATTTTACTGGAGGAAATAGGAAATAAGAAAATAGGAAAGGAAATGGAAATAGGAAGGGCAGTAAACCCATGACTTAGAGGGAGAGAGGATTCTAGAGGTGACATGTAGTTTTGAGACTCAAAGTTTGGGTAGAAATTCGCTGGATGGAGAGTATGGTAAAGAACAGATCAGGCAGGGGAAACATCATGTACCAAGGCTCAGAGAAGGAAGGGAAGGTGTGCTAGACATAACAAAGGTCAAATTGAGCAAAATGAGGTCATGAGAAGGTGAGAGGAGAGAGAGAGGTGGGTCCATCATGAAGGGCTTCCTGTTTTATACTCAAGGCTACTGACTGGAGTTGAGAAAAGTGGGCACCACTGAAGGCAAGGAGGACATGGTCAGATCTGAACTTGAGAAAAAAATCAGACAACACGGATGACAGATTGAAGGAGATAAGCGATGGCGACGGACTGGACTATGGTGGAGAAGACAGAAAGAAGTGGATGGAGTCTAGCGGAACTGACAGGTTTTAGTGATTAGTTGACGGGGAAAGGGAGTTGAGGAAGATGGAAGACTTGAAGTTGACTTCCAGCCTTTTGGTTTAGCTGATGAATGCTTGGTGGTGCCCAGCAGTGAGATGAGGAAGTGGGAAGGAGACTAGTTTTAGGGGTGGAGAGCATGGCGGGAATTCAGCCTTGGTCATATTGAGTTTGAGTGTCTCTTAGTCAACTGGGACAGATGTATGAGTCAAAAGCTCAGGAGAAAGATTTTGGCTGGAGATAAATTTTCTTATATAATTGTCATGTCTCGAGGCACCATTGCTTCCTCAGGGCAAGTAGCTCTCATTTTATAATGGAAACCATCTGGAGACCATCTTGAGCTACGTCTCTAGCTACATACACTGTCTTCATTCTTGCTGTGTCCAGATGACTGGCTTGATTGCAAACTCCACAAAGGCATGTCCTTCCTGTCCTGTTGTGCTCCTCCCTTCCCTCAGTCCCCAGGTGGGTTCTGCACAGAAGAGGTCCTGACCTACTGCCCCTGCCCAAGGCTGAGCCTCCTTAGGGCAGAGGCTGGGCCTGGGTCTTCTCCCTGCCGTAGCACCCAGAAGGGCTGTCACAGGTGACTCTCCTCAGGGGAGTGTGAGTGGCAGCCCTTCTCCTGCACCCCCCGCAGCCCAAGCCTCAGAATGCGGTCACCATTGCTGTGTCCTCCCGAGCCTTGTTCCGCATGGATGAGGAGCAGCGGATCTACACAGAGCAGGGTGTGGAGGAGTACGTGCGCTACCAGCTGGAACACGAGAATGAGCCATTCAGCCCGGGGCCAGCCTTCCCCTTCGTGAAGGTGAGGGGCAGCCTCACCGCTAGCCACTCGGTGCTTTTGTGGGGGTTAGACACAAGCATTCTCATGGATGTTTGAGTAAGGAAAAGGGATCCTCTGGGCTGACGTCCCCTGGCTACTGCAAGGGAAAGCCATTATGGGAAGGAGAGGCCACGCCATCCTCTGCAGCCCCACGCAGGTCACCAGCTTGGCGAGGGGAACTTGCGCTGAATCTCGGCCTCCACTCACCCTTTCCGTGAGGCAATCCTGAGCAATAATCGACTCGCACAATGGCAGAGATTAGGAGGAGATAGTCATGACCACTGACCTCACCCCAAGCCTGGCCCCTGATCTCCCTGCTACTCCCCCTTTGGATTTGTGTTCACCAGTTCCCCCAACCCTGGCTACTAACTCCAGGTGTAAATCCCTAGGGGTCTGAGCTGGAGGGTCCCCTCTCCCATCCAGGCTCTGGAGGCTGTGAACAGGAGGCTACGGGAGCTGTACCCAGACAGTGAGGATGTCTTCGACATCGTCCTGGTAACCAACAACCACGCTCAAGTGGGTGTCCGGCTCATCAACAGCATCAACCACTACGGTGAGCATGAGGGGTTTGGCCATGGGACACCCCTACCAGATAGATTAGTCAGGGATGAGGCCACACCATTTCAGGGTAAGAGCATACATACCAGCTAGAACCCCAAACCCAGTGGTGTGCTGGTCAAGTGGCTCTTTAAAATACAAACAAACAACCCCCCCCCCAAATAAAAACAACCCTGATTGTAGCTTGCCATTTTCAGGGTGTAAACATTCCCACTATGGCTACTTTCAAGCTACCAACAATTGAATGATCTAATTGGCTCAAAAATTCTTGAGTATTTCACAGTCAGCTCTTGCAAGCTGGTACAAGCCAGCTCTAGCACACCACTCCACAGTCCCCACTTCCTATGTGGTTGGGCAGGGCACTTGCCACCCCCGTGACTCAATTTCTCTATCTGCAATGGGGTTAACAGGCTCATAAGGCTGCTGGGAAAAGCAGGTGCAGTCGTCAGAAAGGAGAATTTTTATGGCTTACTTCAACTTCTTTATTGAAAGTAGTAGACCCTCCAGAGGTAGCACAGGCTGAAGAGAATAATCTCTTATTAGATTAAAGAAGTGTCTCTTAGAAACTCAGGACAGGAAGTAACTGGGGGTACAAAAGCTTAAATCCAAGTACTGGAAATCTCTCCTGGGCTCTTTTTCTCTCTGATTCACAAGAACCCTTATTTCTGCTTCTCTCAACAAGTCTGTTCCTTTTCTTCTTCTTCTTTTGCTTCCTGTTTCCTTCTCTCCCCAAATTAGGTTTCTCTGCTTTTCTCAAACATGACCAAAATTTATAAGTTAACGAGTATTTGTTTTAAGCAGCCAAGAGAGTCCAGTGGCATTTTAAAATCTGATTTCGAATTGCTGGGAGCAGGGGTGATATTCAAAATATCTAACCACCTCTGATGTGGGCGCCAAGTAGTCAGGACGGACAGCACCTGTAGCACTGGAGCAGGTCCTGAAGGACTCCTGCTGTGCAAGGCGCTACCCCCTCCCACTGCGGGTCGTCCTGCATGAGGGGCTGGGTAGCAATGGGCTAATTCAACAGGCTTAGAGCAGCAGCTATTCACAAACCAGCAAATATTTTACAACCGGTGCAGACATGGTACTTGGTAACTACTGACCCAGGTTAGAAGAGAATCTGATTGATCAGCTTGGGTCAGGTGTCTGTCCCTTTCCAATCAGTTATGTCCAGGAGGGCCACTCATGGCTAGGGTCTCACCTTTTGTAGTACTTTTGTAATATTGACAAGAGGATGTCGCTGTGAGCCAGGTAATCACTGCAGAGATGTGATCATACTGTTTCATGGATGAAGGATAAAGGGGCTTAGAGAGGGGAACGCTGGCCTAAAATCACGCAGAGAATCACTCTGCTACCCCACCACCACTCAGAACCAAGATGGCATCCATTGGACACGGGGGACCAGTCTAAGGCCCTAACGGTTAACTCAGACATCACCTGGGTATTCTCTGCCTCCTCCCCAGACCTGTTCATCGAGAGGTTCTGCATGACAGGTGGGAATAGCCCCATCTGCTACCTCAAAGCCTATCACACCAACCTCTACTTGTCAGCTGATGCAGAAAAAGTTCAGGAAGCTATTAATGAAGGTGAGTCAAACTAGAGAGAAAGAATATGGGGAGCCTGGCAAAGAACGTCTCAAAGGTGGGAGGCTGGGTCCTAAAGTTCTGAGCGGATGCTAGGGGTTGCTGTGGTAACTGGAAGGAGCATACTTTCCTTAATTCCTATGACCTATTCTGTAAACTCTGAGAATAAGTCCCCACCTATTCCACTCATTTCCCATCTATTTCACTCTCCCACCTCCTGCCCTCCCGTTTAAAGATGTTTTTACTCATCAGTATCACCCAGCCTTCGGTCTCCATGGAAATCCTCCTTATAGCCCAGAAAGCTACTCCCTTCTAGGAATCTTCCAGGTCAGTTCTGATTTCCTGTGTGATGATGGGCTGCCTCTGCCCCGCTCTGGGCCACTGGGGACAGAGATCAGTTTCCAGTCCAGCCTGAGCAGTGAGTAGGGTCTGGGAAATGGCAGCAGCTGGGCTGGCCAGTGCTGAGGTAAGAGGTTAGGAGACCCAACCTCAAGTACTGACGAAGAAAATTTCCCTCCATATGTCTCTTTCAAGGGGCAGTTTTGGATGGTAGCCATAACCTCGTTCCTCTGACAGGGTATGTGTTTCTATTGAATGTGGAAAAAAACAGGCCTACAGGGGCGGGAGGATGGCTCCACTGCCTGAGAAGGCTCCTCAGGCAGGCTTCTTTATTGCCTAACAATATATTCACTTTTCTTCTTTCTTGGTGTCTTCTGCCTAGAAGCCTGGCCTCTCTTTTCCCCTGATGCCTCACTCCTCTGATCTGCTTGGGGCTCCAAGAGGCTTTCTTTAACCACGAACCAGAGCCATTTCCCTACACAGATGTCACACCTCTGGTTGGGGCCGTGGCACTGGCGTGCATGCTTGCCTCTATATGTCTGCAGTTTGAGCCCAGGCTAGAGATCAGGGGTGGTCAGAAGGGAGGCCCTGCCCAGGGTGGGAGTGGTTCTGGTTCATCTTGGCTTCAGAGTTCATTTTGGCTGAGAGGTGCCTGGCTTGATGCTCAGGGCCTGGTATGACTTATAGCATCCTTAGGCTAGTGAAGTTGCTGTGGGGTTGGCACTGCTCACTCCCCACAAAGCTCTTCCTAAACCTAGCCATTGTGATCCCAGATACCTGAAGAGCAGAGCTTAAGTGGCCTTTGGAGAGATGAAGAGTAGTGAATGGACTAATGCAGCTGCCCAGGTCCCTAGCCTCTCAGCACTGGCTCTCTGCTGTTCATTGCTAGTCTAGAGCCTGAGTTCCCAACAGGTATACTTGACCTCCTGGAGAAGCCTGGGATTGCAAATGGAATTAGTGCTACCTTCCATGACCACCCACATTGCCTCAAGGAACCCTGAATGGCCAGGCCACCCTGACTAGGGCATACGTGGGTGCTATTGTGGCAGTAGACTAAGGGTGCCCACACCCACCCTACCTCGGGCTGCAGCCTGAAATCTCAGCCCCAGACAGCTGATACACCCTTAATTTCACTCTGCCTCAGAGCAAGTGAGGGGCTTGCCAGAATCAACAGCAAGAGAGTGAGGCCAAGCCAGATCAGGACTCCTTCCTGGGTCCCCCACAGCTCTACATCAGGAACCTGCGAGGAAATCCTAGAAGGACAGCAGTGGCCTGGGGATCCCTTCTCCTAGCCAGGACTGACATTTGGTTGGTCCATACCAGCATGACCTCACAAGATATTAAAGAATTGACATTCCTCCTTACCGACTGATAAATACTTCCTGCCCTGAGTACTCTAAGCGCCCCCCTGTTCTCTGGAACTCCCCTAGACCTTCTGAAAAACCAGCAACTAAAGGGAACCTCTGGCTTAGGCCGGGAACCTCAGAGCCCCATTTGGTGAAAAGCCACAATCCATTCTTATTGGCCAGTTTTTAAATATTCTAAATATTAGTCCTCATTAGCCTTGCCTTAGGTCCTGGGTGAGGCAGGCTGGGGACAAGGATAGCCTGAGATAGTCCACTCTTGGTCTCAAGCAACTGAGATGGGTGTCAGGGGCCCTTATTGCCAGGATAAAGGCAGACAATCCTTGCCTCTCTCTGCCCAGGGATTGCAGCTGCCACCATCTTCAGCCCCAGCAGGGACGTGGCTGTATCCCAGAGTCAGCTGCGTGTGGCCTTTGATGGGGACGCTGTGCTTTTCTCAGATGAGTCAGAGCGCATCGTCAAGGCCCATGGGCTGGACAGGTTCTTCGAGCATGAGAAGGCCCATGAGAATAAGCCCTTGGCCCAGGTACTTCATGTACTCCCCAGAATCCCCGAGTGGAGTGTGGTGGCTCCCCAGAACCTGCCCTTGACTGGACCCTCCGGCCCAGAACCAAACCTTGAGCTTGTCCCAGGATCCAGCCAGGTTCCTTCACCAAACTTCCAGCCCTCATCCCTCTCACCTGACTCCTGACTCCCCTCAGTGAGCTTCTTTCCCTTCATTGAGCCTCTACCCACCTCACTGTAGTCTCATCTTCCTTTGAAGCTCCCATCCTCTCACTAAGCCCCTCTCTGAAGCCCCCACCTCTCTTTTGCATCTCCTTTCCGAGGTTTCTATTCCTTCTCCAGACTCCACACCCCACTCTGAAAGCCTCACCCTCTCTCTCTCTCTCTCTCTCTCTCTCTCTCTCTCTCTCTCTGAGCCACCATCCTCTCTCCTGAATCCTCACCCTCTCTCGAAGATGTTCCCACCCTTCTAAACCCTTCTAAGTAGGCTCCCCTCTCCTTAAGAAACTCCCGTTTCCCTCTCTGGAGGAAAGTAAAAGCTGGACTGGTGTACCTCACTGGTGCAGCAAGATCCAGCTGGGAGCAGGTTCTCAAGCAGTCTCTCTGCTTTGAGTCACACCAGCCTTTCCCACCTCCTGCCATCCATTCCTTTGCCAAGGGCTCAGGGACCCTCGCTCTCCATCACACTAATCAGAGCCTGCTCAGAGCCTCCCCAAGAGCAGACTATGCCCTAGAGCCTGGGGAAAATTCCCTGGGGTTGGAACTGTTGGGATCCTCCAGCCCTTCTGGTAGCTCCTATTTGTGCTTTTAACAGAAATCTGAGTGCTCGGGCATCCCAGAGCTCCCCCCTCTCCAAGATCTCGGCAGGCTTCAGTTGTGGCCCCTGAAGAGTCATTTCACTTCCATTCTTGTTAATCCCCTCTGAAATCCTTGGGAATCAGGGTAGGACAATTTTCCCACTAAACAGTAGGCAGGAGATCACTGCTTTCTCTAGTCACCCAGGAGGTAAGGGATCTCCAAGACTGGAAGTTCACCTTTCTCAATTTCCAGCTGCTATAGCAGTTTTCTTGATCTTCCGGTTCTTTAGGCCTGCGTCCTCATTAACCTTCATTGTTCAGGCCACTGTAGAGAGCAAATCTTTTCCCTGACCCCAGAGAGCTGGAGCATGACTCCCTGAGCCAGTTACACATTGCTCTGTTTGTTCCAGTTGCTTGCAGCTGGAGTCCACGCTGCCTGGAAGTTCCCATGCCATAGTTATTAAATATTTTTAGTATCCTCCCTGCTGGTGAGCAGAGAAGACCACACTTACAGAGCTGCAGGACAGACACCCATGTATGCAGGGGGCACATGGATGGACATACATAGTGTCAGCTGCCCTGGTTCGGCTATTCTGACACAGACATCCCCAATCACTGCTGTATGGACACCCAGACTGACATAGGGACCTACAGTTCCACTGATGTACACAGCGGCCTGAGCAGACATAGCAGAACTGAGAGATTTGGGGATCCTGAGAAGTTTTTCCACCCCAAACAGCAAGACACTAGTTCTTTAGGGAGGAGCACAGCTGGAGAGGGGAAAAACGTCTGGGAGAGAAATGGCTCATAGTGTTCCTTTGCCTCCTCATAGGGCCCCTTAAAGGGCTTTCTGGAGGCGCTGGGTAGGCTGCAGAAGAAGTTCTACTCCAAGGGCCTGCGCCTCGAGTGCCCGATCCGCACCTACTTGGTGACAGCACGCAGCGCAGCCAGCTCTGGGGCCCGGGCTCTCAAGACCCTGCGCAGCTGGGGCCTGGAGACTGACGAGGCCCTGTTCCTTGCAGGAGCGCCCAAGGGCCCCCTCCTCGAGAAGATCCGCCCACACATCTTCTTTGATGACCAGATGTTCCATGTGGCCGGAGCTCAGGAGATGGGCACAGTGGCCGCCCATGTGCCTTACGGTGTAGCACAGACACCCCGGCGGACTGCACCTACCAAGCAAACCCCGGCTGCACAGTAGCTGAGCCACCAGCTTCACTGACCCACAGTGCTCCAGGCTCAGCTCCCTGTCATACTTTGACACATCGGCCTGTGGACCCTTCTAGTTCCTCACTACTCTGCGCTGCTGCATGTCTGCCCCCATCCCTGTGAGTGAGGGGCTTGTAGGCAATTATGCAGACTGGGCCAGCATTCTCACCAGCCTCTCCTTTTGGGCCAACACTGTGTCATGATCCTGGTTAGGAAAGTAAGACTGCAGAATGGTTGGATAGCAGGGGAAAGTCGATGGGACTGTGGGTGAAAGGGTCAGAGAAGCCAGGATGCCTCAGAAAGGGTTTGGGATGAAAACTAGCTCAGAGTAATGCAAAGAACACTGCTTTGAGAGAGAAGAGATCTGGCCTCTAAGCTCTGGCATTAACTGTATGACTTTGAGTAAGTCCCTCCCCTTCACAGGCCTCACCTTTTAGATGGTTTTCAAACTCTCCTTTAGCTGAAGAAGCTTAGTTTTTAAAGATTGCCCTCTTTGAAGGAAGCATCTGTGCCAGGGTGGCTGCTGGTCTATATGGCACCTTCATGCAGACTACAGAAAGACACTGCCTCTCGAATGAACTATGAAAAGAAAGCCCTTCCTCTGGGCTGGCCCCAAGGTTGCACTGGGGTACACAGCTCGCTTAGCAGGACATAAGCAGGATTTCAGCCCTGACAGACTCCTCAGTCCAGTGGCCTTTGTCAAATGGGAAAAATACACAATCGTCCACAGCAACCCTACCTTTAATTTTACAGGTTTAGAAATCTCTGGACAGGATGACCCACCTGTGATTCTCTTATCTGAGTCATTGGGGTCAGCAACCAAGTCAGGGAGGGTCTGTGAAAGGAAGTTTAACCTGCACGCAAGCTCTGGTCCGGCCAGCAGGGAGCACTGCAGGCCCTTCCTGGGGAGGAGCTTTAGTGGCAGCCTGCTCAGTGCTTCCTTTGCTTTTGCTTTTAGCCGAATTTCATTGTTCCTTTCTGCCACGTCCCTCACCTCAACCCTCACTCCCTCAATTATTATATCCTGCTGCGTTGCCAAGCAGCTCTGCCAATGGGGAAAGAAGCAGAGTACCAGGATTTACTGTTGTGGGTCCAGGGGAAGAAAGCTCAGTGGCTGAAGTGGGAGGTTGTCCAGGCTGAGTCAGAGGGGGACGGCCTGCCTGGGTGACATGGGAAATGTGAGGAGGTCTGGCCTGAGGCTGTGAGCAGTTGGAGAGGAAGGAGCTACAATGTGCATGAGAAGATTCTCCGGCTTTGGGATCGTGAGTGGAAGTAACGAGTTATCCATCCCTGGGATGCTGAACAAGGGACACCCCTGAGGTACACCCGTGAATCCTCCACTCTTGCAGGAGCTCCTGCAGCCCCTTCGTCACCACCTCCAGGATAGAACTCTCACTGCTTGATGAGTTAGCACCCTCTGCTGACCAGCCTGGATCTCTCTGGAGGGATAGTGGAGCACGGATGGCGGGTCCCTCAGGAAGACCCAGAGGGGTGAGCAAACATCTGTGTGTGGGGGGGGACACTGACTGCCAGCTCCCAGGGGGCAATCCTAGCTTTGAGTAAGCAATTTGTGAAGGAAGCCAAAGGTATCATCAGAGGGTGCAGGAAAGCTGGAACAATGTGGGGACAGGAAAAGGGGGAGAAGGGCCACCCACAGCCTGACCTTTGTCTTTTGAGGACTCAGCCCAAGGTCTGAACGGGTATGGGTTCTGGCCAGTGTAGAGCAGTTGCAGAAAGATCATCCAGGAAGGAGAAAAAGTGAGAAGACAGAGGTGGTTCTTGAAATGATCAATGAGTTGGCCCAGAACTGAAGTCCTGGGCTGGGGTTTCATGATCTGTGTTGGAGGCCACCTAGAGGCTTGTCCTGGCGAAGAAGGGCAAGGCTGCGCTGAGTGCCCAGGGCAGACTCCCAGCACCGACTGACTGCCTTATCAGGGGAAGGGCAGGTGATGAAGATATTTTTTGCACATGGTCATTTTTATCCACAGCCAGGATTTTTCTGGACAACAGAGGAAGTCTCAGGGCAGAGGGCCTGGTGTTAAGCTCCAAGCCCGGCCAGAGATACCATGAGATCTAAGAACAGCATCGAGGAAAGAAAGTGAGAAAGAGAGCTCAACCCAAGTCACTTTTGATCTTGGCCAATTGCAGAAATGCTTTCTGCCTCCTGTCCTTCCGAGTCAGAATCACCCCCTTGGATGAGCCTCCAGAGCTCCCAGAGCCAGCTGGTAACCCTAATGGCATTAGGCTGTGTGGCCAGGGTGGACATGTGCACTGGGAAGGCAGCACCAGATGTCATCTAATTAAGATAAACCCCAGGGATTCTGGGAATCAAGAGGTCCTGTCCCCAGTGCCTAGTGATAAACACCACTGATTCTTTTAGGTCTCTCTGGGAACCAGGAAAATATGATGCTTGAAGCACAAAGATAAGGTGCAATAAAAGCCTGAATTTCACTGGAGCCACCATTAATAGACATATGTAGCCCTGGGCAATGAGAGACAGTCAGGTTCAAATTCTATTATTGAAACCATAAATGAGCATCTTGGGCCTGGGAAAAAAAGCATTCAGAGGCCAGAATAAAAGGCCAGAAGTCCTGGGGGCAGGCTTAGGCAGCAGCCAGACACACTTGATTGTTTTAGAGTGATTGTTTAAGGAGGAGCATTTGCCAGGCAAATTAAAAACCCAGGTGAGCACCCAAGCCCCAGGCCCAACCTGTTCTGCAGTGGAGGGCAGAGGGACCGCAGCTCCTGACACACTGGACCCCCGTAGCCAAAAGAATCGCACCTCACCAAGTCCTGTAGAACACGTCCCTGGGATATGCTTGCCAACAAAGTCCCAGAACCAGTGGAAACTGCCGCTCAGAAGGAAAACAGAAGTCCTATTATTGTGTACTGAGACTGCTAAGATCATTGCAAAACAGCCCCCTCCCCTTCCTGAGAGCCCAATCATAATGGTGGGGATGCAGCAGAAAATGCCAGAAGAAATCAAAACCAGCAAGAAGTTCAAATCCAGGATGCATCTGGCATTTTAATAATATTCAACTGGTATGCGGTACAGCCAAATCAGTGCTTAAAATATTGAAATATCTCCGTAACAATTGGTAAATAGCTTTGGGCTGAGTCCTTCAGTGCCCCTGAATGGCCTCAGTTGCCCTGGCCCCCCACTGTGACTGCTCCATCTTCCCACAATCCAGTAAAAGGGCTTCTAGAAGTCTTCTAGGAGGCTGCATCAGCCCAATGGCCAATGTCCGCTCCATTTGGTGGTACCCATGCTGATTTAGAGAGGTGAAGGAACTTTCCCAGTCACATAGCTAGTAAGAGTCAGTGTGGAGACTCAAGTTCATATCTGGCTGATGCTGGGATCCCAGCTCTTAACCGTCTTGCCACATGGCCCATACAGGTGCATAGAGGTTGCAATAGGAGCTTCATAACAAAGGAGTTCACCTGACAGTCATTTAACAGAGTGACCTGCATTTTGGCTGAGTACACTTTTGTTATAGCTTTCTAAACAGCTAAGAAGAATTTGAATTAGAGCCAAACATTTGCAGAGCTCCCGAAGAACCTCAAACACCCTCGAGTCCTGTGGAACCCAGTTTGAAGACTCTGAATTGCACTAACGCAGGGCTGACAAACTGTGGTTCCTTGGGCCAAATCAAGCCCACTACCTGTTTTTGTAAAGAAGCTTTCATGAGAACACAGCCGCACCCATTTGTTTATGTATGTCTATGGCTGCTTTTACACAGTGAACTGTTTCAACAGAGACCGTGGAGCTGAAAATATTCATCTGGCCTTCACAGAAAAAAAGTTTGCTGATCCCTGGGCTAAAGCAAACATCTCCAGCCTGCTTTTCAGTGAGAGAGACCATCTCACATCCACTAAGCACTCGGAGGCAGAGGCCAGTCAGGGAGCAGCACATGGGGGCTGCGTGCTCATCTGTGGGCATCGTTGGAGCTGCAGAGTCTCACAGGTGCTAAGTACCTCGATGTTAAACACAACAGATTCTGTCACCTGAAGATTTAAGTTTTCAAATTTTGACCACTTTCAAGTGACCCATGTCCTGTTGTTATTTGAAATGTGATTGATGCACAGATTTGACTTTAGTGTGCCCTCCCAAGCTGATGGGTGAGGGGCAGGGAGCAGGACCCCTACCAAGGGCTTAAGCCCAGTTGGCTAGCCAGCATTTGCTCAGGGTGGTTTTGTTGCTCTTGACTTGTCTTTGCCCTCATGGGGTCTCTGGGACTTGTTAAGTACCAATAGATGGACTGGCCTCAGCTACGTATGAGTTTTGGAAAAAGTGAAGTGCCCAGTGTGGACATTGGTACTCAGATCCAACAAGTCATACACTCTCTGTGGAAGCAAGAACAAACTTCACAAAGATGGTCACAGCAAGGGCTTAGCTGGCTCAGCCGTTACTGATCAAGGGCGAGAGAAAACGCCAGTGAAAGTTGGAATGGCAGTTTTCTTGTGCTGTGAGGCTGTGGTCAAGAGTCACACATCCCCTCATGATGGGATTGCGGGGCAGAAATCTGCAGATGTAGGAATTTACCAAGGTCCTAGAATTCACTGCAAGAATGGCAAGTGTGGAAGCCATCCTACCTACAACCATGGTTGCTGTCACTGTTCTGTCGTGATACTCTTCTCTGCTAAGCTCAGACTTGGCCTCAGAAACCTTCTCAATCCCGCATTCAGGGCAGCCACTACCAGAGGGTTGGGGCTGGCATGAAAGTTGCATACATATTTTGCCATCCTTGTTGGTGTTAGATGTTGTTTTCCATGGGGGCATGCAAGGCCTTGAATGTTCATTCTCTGGTGCTGTAGTGCAACTCTGAGGATGCCAGGGTCTCACCCCACTCGGGAAGGACACAAAGAGGAGGGAGAATTGCAGCCGGCAGTTGCTGACTTCCTTAGAAACGGTGCCAGAAAAGCAGTTGCTTGGGCTTTGCCGGTTTTCAAGCTGAGTCCAACAGCCCTGGTACCAGTAGGTGGCACTGCAGGCCAGCACTCGGCTGCTCCTGGTCTTCCCAGTTAGCGGTTTTATTCACTGGCTACTTTTCTGTCCTTGCATGGTTCTTGAGACTGTGCTGGACTCCTGCAAGTAGCTCAGCCACAGAGTTCTTTAGGTGCTCTGAAAATGGTTGTTAAATGTACCTGAGTGACGAGCTGATTGCTCTTACCACCAATCACTGTGGTTTTCTGTATGGACACACTTAAAAGTATGTGCAGCAGGATAAAAACTGTGCATATGTGCATGTTTGTGTGGGTGTGTGCAATGGGCCAGCTATCTCTGCTGACAACTCTGTGTGTGCGCGTGTGTGTGAATGTGTGCGCGTGTGTGTGAATGTGTGCGTGCACAGGATGGTTATCTCTGTTGACTAAGCGTCCTGGGCCCCATGTACTGATGGCCGGCCCTGTTACCTGGGACTAGTTCTGGCTATTCTTATCACCTCATGGGCATTTGTGCATGTGCAGTGTGGGGGCCACTTAGGCCCCTTATCTTTCTCTGGTCAACAAGGTCTTGGCTCCTCCCACTCCTACTCTCAGCAGCCTTGAGAAGGAAGTAGTAGAATCTGTGCTGGGATATTTATTTTGGCTGCATCTGTCTCACCATCTCCACCTGTTTCTTCCCTCCCCCGACAGTCCCTGGGCCAACATGTACAGTTGGGCAGATTGTGCACTGCACAAATTCATATGGAGCCAGTCACACTATGTCATGAGTTGTACCTCCTAGACACTTGTAAAAACTGCCAGATATACAGAGCTGCCCTGGTCATCTATGGCCATAGATAGGAAAGCTTCCTTCTTCTTGTCCCACCCCCACCCCTGGCTCAGCCCTGCCTAGGCTGGAATTTCTTCCTCTGCTTGGGTGTTCTAGTCTGGCCCAGAAGTGACTTATCCTTGGCCTTGACCAAGAAGTATCTTCCTGATGGGCCACCCCTCAAAGGCCTTTGGGATTCAATTTACGAAAGTGAAATATGGCTGGCAACTTTTCAGTCACTCATCTGTAAGACAAAACAAAGCTCTGCAGACGGGTCACTGACTCCCACGCTGCTGGCCCGCGGTGCATATGCCTTCGTGGGCCGACTGTTAAGATGTGTCTGTCATGGACTAGGGTAAAGGCCTCAGGGCTAGACTTAGAGCTGCCACCAAGTAGAAAATCATGAGGTCACCACAGATTGGATGCCTGGGCCTGTTCCCAAACCCTGATGCCTCCAAGGTCCAAGGCAGGAAACAAAAATGAGCAAAGAGGACCATGTGGGGTCTTTAGTGAAATGGAAAACACATACTCTGTCATCTGACATGGTTGTTGCTGTGTGGGAATATGGGCTGGTGTTGCCAGATATCCCACCCCATTTTTCAAGAGAACCTGGAAATCTGGACTTTTAAATATTGGCAACCATTTAGAATTTGGAAAACACTGTGCAGGCCAAATAAAACACATCTCGTAGGCTAAATCTGGCCCTTGAGTCTCCAGTTCACATCCTCTGGCCCAGGCCCAGTGAACTGGGTTTTTCAGAACCGAGTAGCTCAGTTACATTACACTCAGACTCACAGAGTTTTGGATTTTTAAGAGACCGTAAAGATAACCTAGTTCATCCTTGTGTCGTCTAAACTATGTACATACAAACATTATTAACTTAATAGCACCTATATCCTTAATTTCTAGTTTTCTACTTAAAGGTATCTCAGCACTCACAATTTAGAACAAGATTTAAAATGAAGCCTCTACGCATAGTGTGCTCGTCAGAAGCCCTGTTTTATACCATTTGCTTTTCGATAGTTCCATTTTTATCTTTGCAACATGGGCTGCCCCTGTCTTTCTTGTAAACTACTTTTCATGGGTTGCTTTTTGTGGATAATCTCCTAAGTGCCTCCTTAAACAGTTGGAGCGTGTGCTTCTTCATCGATGAAACTTCTCTTGCCTGGGGATAAGACTGCCCATACTTTTCCCAGCTTCCCCCGTCCTTGGTCCACTATCAGCCTTGCCCATGCCTCAGCTCTGTCTGAGTCTGCAGCATTTACCCATCACATGATAAAGGGTGCTATGTGCTTGTCAGTGTGGATTCCTTTCATATCTCATGTTTATCTTATACCTTAATTTCACAACATGGCCCTCTGCTTATTAAAAACTATTTAAATAAATAGAAGACTTCAAAAATAAACTTATATTATCTTGTTTTCCTCTTTCATAACTGTATTCACAAAGTGGCTTATGGTCCCCTTAAGAAATGCCCATGGGGGCACGTGTAGTGAGCAGGCCTGGGATCGGTTCCATCCACGAGTACCATTATCTTTCTATAGACCTTCTCCCAGCCACATGAAGACCATCTCGAGGGGAGACTCTGCGATGGACAGCAGCCTGAGTCGATCAGATGGCAAGCTTCCCCCAGCAGTGCTCTTGGCACGAACTTGGTGTTCCATCTGGAACTACCAGGGATTGGAAGTTGGATGGAGTGGGAGGAAAAAGAGGAGTTAAGAAAGGATGTGAGATGGAGGAGGAAGCAGGTGACTCAGACTCCAGCCTCAGCCCTCACATAATCCCTCCTGCCCCATAGGCCCCCTCCACAGTCCACCCAAACTAGGGTCAATATCTCTACACCAATCTGTCCACAACCCTCATTTCTCCTGCCACTCCCTTCGCCTCCCTCTGTTGAGGCCCTGTCAGGGAGCATCTCAAACACAACTTCGTCAACTTGGCTCCCTCGGAACTGTATATCTGTATATTGTGAGGAACAGATCACTTCCTCCCTTGAACAATATTTAAGTCCATGTTTCTTTCTTCCATACTCCAAAGGAGTATCTCCAATTTCATTTTGATGTCCCCTAGCCCTAAGTGGATCTCAATAAATGTGCTTATAATCAAATGATTGAATTCAGGGCTGATAAGAGCAGGCCAGCTATTTGCAGCAAATGTCACTTCAGAACGGTCATTCTGAGCAATATTGTAAAATATTTTAAGTATCTTTTAAAAAAAGATCACCAAAGGATCACCTGTAGTTTATCTGGGTGGAAAACCAAAGGCATGGGAGTCTTATTATCTATTGCTATGTAACAAATTGCCCCTATATTTAGCAGCTTAAAACAACAAACATTTGTTATGTCAGTCTCTGTGGGGCAGGAATCCAGGAGCAGCTGAGCTGAGTGGTTCTTGCTCAGAGCTTCTCGTGAGGTTGTTGTCAAGCTGTCAGCTGGGGCTGCAATCATCTGGAGACTTGAGTGGGGCTGGCAATCCATTTCAGGATGGAGCACTCACATGGCTGTTGGCAGGTAGCCTCAGTTCCTTGCCATGGGGTTGCCTGAGTGAACTCATGACATAGCTGTTGGCTTCCCCCTGAGTAATTCAAAAGAATTACTTACTTTAAAAACCTGACTTTTATGACCCAGCCTTGGCAGTGACATTGCATCACTTCTACCATGTTCTGTGGACCACGCAGACCAACCAACCTGATAGAGTGTGGGAGGGGGCTACACAAGGGTGTGAACACCAGGAAGTGCAGCTAATCAGAGGCCATCTCGGAGGTTGGCTCCCACGTATCACCCTGGTATAACTCATTTCATCTAAGTTTATTTTAACCATTTGCCTAACTTCATTCAAGACTAGACTCAAATGCGCTTCCTTGAATCTTGAACCCGAAGTCTCCCACCTTCCCACCCAGTCACCCAGGGTAAAGAGAAATATGACTCCTCATCCACTTCCTTCCTCATACTTGTCATCCAGCAGATTCCTTCAGGTACCCTGGGGACACCTACTTGAGAATGTCATAAAAATGTTCTGTCCTGAGATGTCTTGGTCTCGCTGTGAAGTTTTTACGATGGCCTTGGTTTAAACTCAAGTCTTCTGGCTCCAGAGTATATATCTTACGTGCTACACTATACGGATTCTCACATGTATATCTTTAAGATAAAACACACATAAGAAAATTCAAGCTTACATTAAGTTAGTTTGAGTTATATTGTCCTGAACCTCAGGGACAGTACAAATAATTTTCCGCCATTTGGGTTACTCCATCCCAGGGAACAGTTGGAGGAGTGGCCTTTAATAGGCACCTCTGCAAGAAGCAGAGCTGTCTTTCCAGACCCAGGAATACTGTTTCCCCTCATCCCACTGTGTTTAGATCTGAGTGGGGGAGGCATGAGTGAGATATTCTCATCTTCATCTTGCAAAGGTGAAAACCAAATCTTAGAGAGGGGAAGTAGCTTGTCTGAGGATACATACTAGTAGATTCAGAAAGGAAATTTGATGCCACGCTGTTGTTCCAAATTCAGTGCTATTGCTCTGCAACACCATCTTTTCACCTGACTTCATCTGAATCTTCAGGATTCCATTCATCTGGCAAAGTCCCCTTAGAAAGGCCTGTCAAGTTCTGGGTGTTTTAAAGCTCACTTAGTGCATAGTGCAGTCACAGCCAAGGGTGTGAACTTGTCACCTGCTTGCTGGGCTGGGTAACCTTGCAAAGCCCAGATCCTCTGCAGCTGCCAGGAGGGCACATCGCTCATGTTTGCCTTCAAGAGAACTGGTTGCAAGGAGTGTCATGAGCCAACTGCCTCCAGCTGCTGCACCTTTGGATCTGCAGATAACATGCTTTCCCAGGGCTGTTCCTTGTCAGTGCCAGGCCACAGTGAGGACACAAGAGCCAGGCTATTTCTGCACTACATGGAGCTCCTGTAATGGATGTGACTTTGGGCCTGACCAAGCCTTTCATTCTCAGAGCTGCATTGTCATCTCAGGGTCTTCCTACTGAATCCTCATTCTCCCTCTCTTTCACAGGGGTTAGATCTCCATCATGGTCAAAAGGCTCTTCCTGCTTACGCTAGCTCCCTCCCTTTGTCCTTACGATAAATCTCTTACACCTCTGATTGGCCTGAGCATCTGTCCTAGAAGACCTGAACTGACAGACCCTTTCTGCCATAGGGCCCTCACCCATTTTTTCCCTCACAATATCTTGTGCCCGATGGTTTTACAATTCTCCATCATTTCTAAGTGGTGAAATAGAAATGTAGTCTTCCTGTCGACACCAGGGGACCTGTCAGAACCCAATTCCAGGATAGCCAGAGGTGGGAGAAGCCCTTCCCAAGTCCAGGGCTCCCACTCAACCATATCTTCCCTCAGCCCCATTATCACTTTCCAGCCTCCATATCCTTCGCCTAAGAGGAGAAAAAGCCTCAGGGCCTTGGACTGCGGTCCCCCCGGAGTTGTAATCCAGTCTCACTGCTGACTTCCCTCCTGTGGGCTTTAGTTTTCCCCATCTATATAGCTGGATTTTGGCCTGGCTAGCCTGGGTAGGGGTAGAGGGACCATGGCTATTTGGGGAGTTTAAGAAATATCTTGGCAGCTGGTGAGGACTAAGCTGCTTCCTCTGCCTGTTAAGACTGTACCAGAAGAGACAGGTAGAAAGCTCTACCTGGCAGCATCAGGGCAGGGGCAAGGCCTAAAGCTATGTACTCATCATGCTCAGACATCCAAAGGTTGTGGGGTGCTGTGCCTTGGCTCCTGAGAGTGGCCGTCAGCACCATGAATCCATGGGGCCCATGGGAGTACAAAGAGGTAGTACGAGTACTTGAGGGAGGCTAGACAGGTTTCCTAGAGAGGGACTTTTGTGCTGGGCTTTGAAGGTTGAGTAGGAGTTTTCCAGATAAAGGGAAAGGTTTTCAAGGTGAACAGAATACAGACTCAGAAGCAAAAATCTATATTATGTGTTCTAAAATGTTTGAGAAACAGAAGAACTGGGTTGGAGGTCAGGGAAATAGAGCCCAGACCATGAAAATCTCCAACACGGTCAAGATTCTACAGGCTTCACTATTATACGTAGGAAGTAGATGCTAGTCTTATCTCTATTTTACAGATGAATAACCCGAGTTCCCGAGAGATGGAGATGTGCTCCAACACTAATTCAGCAGGCATTATCAAGACCCAGTCAGGTCTAGGAGCCAGAAGCCAACTCATTCTCTTCTTATTGGGTGGGTAATGCCAAGACTAGGCTCTCTCCCATCCCCATCCCCCACCCCATGGCCATCTGACTTCAGGGAGCATGGTGTCCTCATTCTCTCCCCTTCCATACCCCCCCCCAGGGCCTTGTCCTGCTGACGTCATGTACACACAGAAGAGAACTCTATGGAGATTCCAGAGAGGCTGGAGTGTGGGAACCAGGACAGATGCTGCAGACGCTGCCCCATTGCTGAGAAGCCTCTGGAGCTTCTGGGCGCTGCCAAGGGGGCTCTGGAATGTGTCCCAGGCCTCTGGCTTCCTCCACTGCAGTCCATCTCCACCCCCAAGGCCTGGGAAAGCTATGAAGGCTCTGATCACCTAGCTTACCATTAGGGCCCTGGGCAGTCTCTGTGGGGCATCGTGCTGCCTGCACACAGGAGTGGAAGTGTATGCACGTGGAGACAGCTGAGCCATTGATGGTGTATGACCCTCAGGAACTCTGCAGCTGAGGGATGGAGAAGGGAACCAAATCAATACTGTGCACCATCTTCCCTGGAGAAGGAGCTCAGAGGGGAGAGAGAGAGAGAGAGAGAGAGAGAGAGAGAGAGAGAGAGAGAGAGTGTGTGTTAGACAGACACAGACAGATGGTCCCACAGCTACTCCCACCCCCGCAGGCCCCAGAGGTGGTTCTGCACCTCCTGTTCCACACATGTGGCTCTCAACAGCTGCACATTCCGTCAGGGACCAGCTGTGGCAGCAGCTGGGGAGGTGGGGAGTGAGCGCTGATGGATCCCAAGGGAGCAGGGGAGGAGGGCAAAAGGAGGACAGGAAGGGCCTGGGAGAACAGGGGTCAAGGAGGGGCTGAGGCAAGGAGGCTCAGATTGTTCTCAGGATTAAACAGCAAGCAAGACAGTGGTGATGGGGATGCTTGACATCTGGGCAGGAGGCCCTGTAGTTGTAGGCCGTGGCACAGAGAGCCTGGGGTGGGTGGTAAATGGAGGGGGTGGCGGGCCCCAAACATGCTGCCTTGGTCTCAGCACACAAGTGGATGAACATAAGAGTATGAGAAAGAGTAAAGGTCTGCATTGGAAATATAAATTTGGGAGTCATTGGCTTATAGAAGGTAAAGCCATGGGAGTAAATGAGCCTCTTAAGGAGAAAATGCATGGAGATGGACTTAGCCAAATGCTAACATTACCAAGCTCTCATTTAAACACCAGGCACTACTCTATACATCTTACCTCATTTAATCCTCACAATGAGCCTATAGAGTGAGCGGCTTTGTTGTCATCTCATTTTATAGATGAGAAAACCAAGGCACAGAAACGTTTCTTTTATCCTGGCTCATCTCCTGCCTCACTGTGAGGCTCTAGAGATACTTCTGCCCCTCTCTGGATCTGTGCCCCCAGACACAAAGGGAGGGACGAGGCCCCGCAAAAGAAAAACTGAGTGGTGCCCAGGTGTTCCAGCCCTCCCTGCCTCAGCACCTCTGCCCAGGAGGTGCTGGGATTCTGCCTGCTGAGACTCTGCTGTTTTCCCAGGGGCCAGGCACCACCTTCTCCATGGGGAAGGAAGAGGCCTTCAGCACCCCACCTCCCCAGTCCCACTTCTTGTCACTAGCTACTCAGCCAATATTTATTAAACACCTACTATGTGCCAGACACTGCTAGGCACAAAGGAAATTATGATAAGCAAATGCAACGTGGTTCCTGCCTTTATGTGTCAAAGACAGACATCAATGATTGCCTAATAATAACTACAAACTACCTCCCAGAGCACCTCTGTGCCAACCATCTTCTCTTCTGGGACCAGCCCAGGTACCTCTGTCACCCAGCAGAGGTCCGTGTTTCAGCATATAGCCCAGGTGCAACCAAAACATTTGGAGCCCAGGCCATGTCAGTGCAGTAATCTGAATACCAGCCCCGGGAGAAGACAGAGCTGACCTAATGTGGGAGTGAGGGATTGAGAAATTTCACTGGAACTGAAAACTGCCCTTGAAAACTCTTTCTGCTCTCTCAGCTCCAGGTCAGGGCGGGTGGGGAAAGTGGGGCAGGTATAGGACCCCTCTCTGCCTCCCAACCTTTGGACTAAGGCTGGCTGCTACTCTCGGATTCCTCAGGGCTCCCCTCTGCTTACTCCTAAGCTCCTCTCAATCAGCGAGCAAATATCCCCTGAGGCCTTGCTGGCCTCTGGAGCTGCCTGTGTGCCTTCTCACACTGACCCACCCCTTCTCCAAACCTGCTTCTCCCTCCTCCCCCAGATATTTCCTGATCCATGGATCTGCCCCCTGCTTCTGCCTCCTTGCCTCATGCCAAGGCCTCTGTGACCTTGTAATTGCACATTTTCCCCTTGGAGTCCTGGACTAGTGACCAATCCCTTGTTCTTGGCCCTCTGTGGCCTTGGCCCCTTGAGTTCCATTCTTGCCCAAGTTTTCTCCTTCCCACAGTTTCTCTGGCTGTTCCCCAGGCTTCTATGCTGGGTTCCCCTCCTATCTTGCTCTGTACTAGCTCCTTGAGATAGCTCATGTACAACCTGGCCCCAAATCTCTGCTCCTGCTTGCTTACTCAATGGCATTTTATTCTAAATGTGAGGGGAAGCCTATGAGTGGTTCTAAGCAGGAAATGGCATGATCTGACCGATATTTTAAAGGACCATGACCAAATACCTGAAACACACTTCTGCTCCCTTATACACCCCCTCTTACTCTCCTCCACCTCCCTGGCTGTTTCTTCCCCGTCTCTTCTGACAGTTCTCTCTTTTCTGTTTATGTCTAAATCTTGGAGTTTCTCCCCCAGGATATGTTTGGTATTATCTACAGACATTCTTAATTGTCACAACTTAGGCAGGTACCACTGGCATTTAATGAGTAGAGGCCAGAGATGCTGCTAAATATTCTACAATACACAAAAACAGCTCCACGCAATAAAGAATTTTTCAGCCCAAAATGTCAATAATGCTGAGGTTAAGAAATCCTGAACTAGATTAGCACTGTCTAATTGAAATAAAATGGGAGCTGCATACACCATTAAATTTTTTCTAGTACCCACATTAAAAGTACTAAAAAGAAAACCAGTAAATTTTAATAATACATTTTATTTAATCCAAGATGTATAAAATATTATCATTTCAACAGGTAATCAATATAAAAATATCAGTGCTTTTACTTTACATGTATATTTAAAATTCTCATTTAAAATTATTACACACACTAATTTAGACCAGCCACACTTCAATTAGCTGCAATTGTCTTGTGGCTCTTGTACTGACGGCATAGCTTTAGGCTCAGTACTAGATAGTGTAGCTTAATGGTATTTGTTTTTTTGTGAATTAAAAACTAATAGCATATTTTTTAAATTGTGGTAAATGTATATAACATGAAAATTATTATTTCAACCATGTTTTTGTGTACAATTCAGTACTAGTAAGTATATTCACAGTTCATGCAATCACTACTGTCCATCTTCCCCAACTGAAATACTGTATCCATTAGACAATAACTTCCCATTTGCCCCTCCACCTTTCAATGTAAGAATATCCAAACCTCTAGAGAATTTTTACAAGAGTTCATTGGAGCCGACATCTCAAGTGCTTCGGTATAGCTTAATGTTTAAGAGCTATTCTATATAAGGTAATAAAGCCTACTGGTTTGGCTCTGGAACCAAATTGCCTTGTTGAATTCCAGCCCTTTCATTTACTACCTGCCCATCTTAACTCGAGTTATTCCACTTCTCTGTACCTTTGTTTCTCATTTGTAAAGTGGGGATGATGATAATAATATTACTACTTTATAGAGTTGTCAAGAATTAAAAGAGTTAATACTTACAAAAGAGTTTCAGGTGTTATAATACTTACAGATGTTAACTAGTCAGACTCCTCTGTCTCCATCCACACTTTGTTTCTCGGTAATCTATTCCCATGGCTTTAAGTCCAACCTATTATCTAGTGACTTCCACATTTAAATACCCAGTGCAGAACTCTTTTCTGAGCTCCAGACCACCTAACTGTGCACCCCATTTTGATGACCTGGAGCATTTCATGTGAATACACCCCACAACAGAGCCTTTGTCCTTCCCCTGCAAATTCACTACACTGCCAGTCCTTGCACTCTCAATCATACAAGGCAGATATCTGAGAGACATTGTTGATTTCCGCATTTCTGGGGAATGCACAGTACATGGATTGTGCAACTTCTATTTTGCTTGAGGTTTCCACTCCAGTGATGTGTGCCCACAGAACTTATGTGAATGCTGAGGGCATTTGGAAGAAGAGTTCACAATTGTGTCTGGGGTGACCACCGGGGCCTCCTGGGGAAGCAGGGGCTGAAGGCAGTGACTGCTCATGCCAGCTGTGTGTCAGTGTGTGCCAGTATGTTTGTGTACTTGGCCAAGTGGTTGTGTCTGTGGACACGTGTAGAAGAGGGCACAGGAATATTCTTTCCCACAGCCATAATCAAGTGTCCCCAAGCAGGTCTTGCTGTGGAGGTGAAAGTGCAGTCCTTCTCAGATGTCCAATTCCACTCTTCAAATAAAGGGGTGGTTTCCTCTGGGTCCTGGTAGGCGAGTCAAAGGGAAGGACTTCTCTGACCCACCACCACATCAAGCCTATCTTCCCATCTTCTCCCCTCTGCCCATGAAGTCTCCTTCCAGGATGCTCCCATCTGCTTCCTTCTGAGCCTTACAGGGGGTCCTCCGAGGTACTGGCTCATGAGGATGGCAGGTGAATCTCAGAATCTTTTCTGAGTCCCCCTCCCTAAGGAGCCTCACACTAAGAAAAAATGTTTGGTCTGTTAGGGAAGCTGGAGGGTGCCTTCCTTCCCCACTTTGAGGCCGGTGCCACAGCTTCAGGAAGAGCCCTCCAGGAAGTCTTGGCTTCCCATGATAGCTCCCCTGCAGTGAACTGGGAACCGATTCCCAGAGGCATCCCGGGCTCCCCCATCACCCAGTCAGGTCTCCAGGGACCTTGGCCAGAGCCGGTCCTGCTCAGGCGGTGCAGCCACAACTTCAGCTGACCCTTTGGGGGAATGACAGCCACTTCTCACAGCTCTGACCACCTTCTCCCCAACACACACTCACACGCATTCCATTTGCTTTGGACCCCGATGAGAGAAACTGCTGGGGGATTCTTGTCGAGGATCAGGCCACGGCCACCCACACCAGCCTCACCAAACCGGACGTGTCTGCCGTCCCCAGAACCCCGGGAGGCAGAGGCTGGAGGGGTCGACCTTTGCAGAAGCTGGGGCAGCGCGGAGCGCGCCCCAGGGAGAACTGGGGACAGCCTGGGACCCCTGGCTTCCCTGGCGGGGAGGAGGTGGCTCCAAGGGCACCTGCCCAAGGCCACCCAGCACGCGGCGGCCGAGCCGGACCTCCCAGCCGTCGGTGGGGGCGGTGACCGCCCGGGGCCTTCCCACGCCTCGGCCGGCGCGTCACCGCGGGGGCGAGGGGGCGCCGGGCCGCCCGGGGCTGCGGCTCGGGAAAGGGCCCTGGGAAAGGGCGGCGGCGGCGCCCCGGGGCGGGGCCGGGGCGGGCCGGGGCGGGCCGGGGCGGGGCCGGCTTCCGAGCGAGGAGGCCGCACCGCCCGGCGGGGACCTGGAAGCCCGCGCCGACCATGAAGCGGCCCAGGGAGCCGAGCGGCTCCGACGGCGAGTCCGACGGACCCATCGACGTGGGCCGCGAGGGCGAGCTCAGGTAAGGGCCGAGGTGGGGGCCGGGCGCGCCGACGGGCTCGGCCAGCTGAGGACTCGTCCTCGATGCGGTCCCGGAGGATGCGGTGTGGGCAGACGGGCCTCAGGTGTGTGTGTGCGGGGGGGGGGGGGGTGGGTTGCGTGTGCAGCGTGTGCAGCGGGTGCCGTTACACGCACAGGTGTCTGGGGTCCTGAGCGCCCTTGGCCATTTAGGGCTCGGGATGGAGGCAGCGTTCAACTCGTGGGTCTGATGTCCAGTTGTGATTTTCTGTTCAAGTGCCCTGATGAGACTGTTGGCAAGGAGTTTTCCCTGAAGCTCTTAGGAAAAACCCTTGCAGACTGTTGGCACCACACCCCCTGTCTGGAATTCGCTGACTATGCAGAATAACCATACTTTCCCAATTTTACTCGAACTTGAGTGCAATTTTCATATAGTACACAGAGAGCTTCCAGGGGAAGAAAGTCTCCCCTGCCTTGAACAAATTGGACTTTGGAATTAAGGTTTCAGCTAGTATTAAGGAAAATAATAGCTGACTTGCCCGTGGTCAGTATAAGGGCCTAGACTCCAATTCCAGTGCTCTTTCTACTGCACCCATGTCTTTCGCTCTCAGGACATATTCTGATCTGCTTCAAACCTGTACAACAAACTGCACATCTATAGTTTGGCTTCCTGGTTCTAAGAATAACCTAATTCTTCAGGTTCCACATCTGTAATATGGGTGTAAATAATAGAACCGACCAAATGGGAATATTGGGAAAATCAAATGAGATAGCATGTGCCAAGATGCCAAGGGCTTAACACTGGGCCTAGCTCATGGCAAATGCTTAATTAATGTCAAATACCAAACACATGTTACCCAGAACCCTGAAAGAGATGCAGGGGCTGACTGGCAGTATGCAGGCCTGGGTCCCAGCTCTGAATCTGCTACCAACTCACCATGTGACCTTGGGCCATTGCTTTCCCTTTGTGAGCCTGTTTCCTCAGCAGTAAAATAAAGGAAGACTGGGAGTGGGAAAGAGAGGGCTCTCTGAACTCTCCCAACTCATCCAAACCTGACTTCCTAGGATAGAATTGGAAGGGATATTCAGTTCATTCTTAGGGATATTTTCGAGGACATTTCATAATTTCAGTGATCTCCATTTTTCTGAGACCAGTGGATCAATCACAAATCCTAGTAAAATGCCACCAGCTTTCAATTATTTATAATTTATAAAAGGAGGTAAGGCAATAAATATTCCTCTTGCATCCTGTACATTAGGTTTGGGGGTATACAATACAATTTCCTATACAGCTTAGTAGCCTTTATAATTGTTTAGCTGAAACTGCACTTAAGAAAGCAATTCTCTGAGTCTGTGCCTGCAAGGAAAAGGGGAAGGGCCTAACACCATATTGTGGTCCTGGAGGGGAGTCTCAAATTCAATGTCAGTGGGTCTTCATGACTCGGAGGCACGGAATTGATGCCAGAGAACTAGGCTGATCAAAACTGGTTTTGGTCTTTCAATGATTTCCAGCCCGGCCAGTGACCTACCAGGTCACACAAAGATCACAGACAGCATGGAAGATGGAAGGAGAAACAGATTGTGGGTTGTGAAGACAGCCAAGCAGGGAGAGGTCACTTACAACTAGAGGTGACAGGGTGGACTTCTTGAAGGTGATGGCATTTGGGCTGTTGTCTGAAGCATTAGTGAACTGTTTTTTTTTTTTTTCCTATATAGTATTTTGTCCTTTCAGCCAGAGCCCATTTTTAGAGACTGTCTCAATCCTTAGAGGAGCAGATCCCATCACAGGAGAGAAAGCAGTTGGCCATCTGGCAGAGCTGACATATAGACCTCTCTTTGTAGCACTCTCCAAAGGGCCCTCCCCTCCAGCAGACATCAATACTTCAATTCAGGGAGCCTGAACGATGCCTGCTGTGGCCCAGACCCTGGGCTGGGCGTGGGGGGCCCAGATGTATCCTGCTTCAGCCTCTGCCCTTAGGGAACTCTCAGAGAAGAAGAGCTTAATGTACAAAGACAGCCAGATAAACAGTGGCAAGGGCCATGGGACTGGGGCAGCCCGCCTCCTTGGGGTCAGAGGCAGGGCGCAAACCCCCACACTCAGAGCCGTGAGAGTAAAGAGCATAGTATGTTCCATGTCACTGTCTGGTGGTGATATCCTGCCCCATCTGTGGGAATTGCCCATAGAACTCCTATCTGAACCCAGCCCCCTGACATGCTGGGGTCCAACTGAGAATACAGCCTCTCTTCTTCCCCTCTGCAAACATTTAATGAGCAGCTGCCACATGTGAGGCATTGGGTCAGGGTCTGTGGGTTGTTCCCACATGATTTAAGGCACATGGTGGCCTTTGAAGTCAGATGGACCTGAGTTTGACTCTTACCACCATTAACTTGGGCATTTTTGAACCTCAGTTTTCTCCCTTACAAAATGGGGAAGCTAATTCCTACCTCACAAGGTAAGGCTTCAATGAGGTAATGAACCTAAAGTGCATAGCTCCCTGTTTTGGCACAAGGTAACTTCCGACTAATGCTGTTCTCTAAGGGGTCACCATTCAGTTGGAAGGTACGTGTTCATGAAGCATCATAGTCTAATGAAAAGACTAGAAGCTTGAAAACTGGACTTACTGGGCATGATTCTTAACTCTTTGTGTCTCTGTTGCTACATTTATCAAATGATTATTTTTCCTAAATGTGAAATGGCCCCAATAATGTTTAACTCACAGGGCTACTATGCAATAAATGAGACAAGTTAATATGGATGTTCTGTCTAGAACAAAAAGTACTGGCTATGTGATATACAAGATGGGACAATGAATATTTTGGGTACACTGGGAAGAACACTGGATTAAACACCAGTAGTTCTGGAATTTCTTCTAATTTGCTGTGTGGCCTGGAACAGATCCCTTTCCTTCTCTGAGTTTCCTCATTTTACTAGTGGTCTCAGTGATCTCTGAGATTCCTTCATTGGGGACTTTGGTTGACGTAAAATAAGTAGGATTTTCTACAAGGGCACCAAAGGGGCATTTCCAAGGGGAAACTGAGGATGAGTGCTGAGGGTGGTCAGTACTAGTAGTCAGACCACCTAGAAAACTGACTCCACCTCAAGAGACCACCCCAGAATTCTGGCTAGGGACTACTTGAGGCCTATTGAGCAGATCTTGGTGGTCAACATATCTTCTCTGGGTCCCTGAAAATCTGCCTTATTTTCAGACTCTTGGCCAAGAAGTTCTCAAACCTCCTCCCAGTATTAGGGCCAGATCATGGCCTGGAAGTGAGCTCAGGCTGAGCTCTTGGGAGCTTTAAGGATAAGAGGACTGGAGGTCTATTCAGACAGACAGGAAATAGGAATTAAGAGGGAAAACAATGCTGAATTTTGAGCCAAAAGACATGGTTCCTATGCTGGCTTTGCTCCTTAGCAGCTGCATAAGCTGGGCAACCTGCCTTAGTTCCACAAGCCTCAGCATCCTCATCTGTAAAATGGGGTTTTTGTTAGGCACACAGGCGGGAAATGTACATAGCGATGCCAAGAAAACTGTGAAGTGAGATTCGCCCGTGAGATAGGGAGTGGGGTGGGGGTGAGGGGATAATACTGCAAAGAACGACGAGGGACTACTAGGAAGCTGGAATAAGGAATGGCAGAGCCTCCTGCCCTGAAAGGGGTGCATCAGCTTCCAACAGATGGTCCCTGAGGAAAGATCAGGCTGAAAGGCAGTGACGTGCACAGTGATAACCCAATACCCCTAGAGACGCTTTAGCCAGCCTGGGGGGACAAAGGCCGGGTTTCTTAGTATACCTTGGCTCTTAGGGCTTGTCCCAAGTGAAGCTCTGTAAATAAGCTGCCTTAGAGATCACAGGATCTGGCCATCTGATCCCTGGACCTAGCTTGCTGGTCCATCTCTCCCAGGAGCTTTCACTGGTCTCTTACCAGCCCTTCTTGTCCAGGTGTTTGGATATAGATATCCTCTTCCAGATGTGGCTGAACAAAGCCAGGAGCTTAGCAGCAGAATATAACAAAAGTTGATCTGCAATCTTTTCTCTTTGAGAAGTTGATGAAAATGATCCAAACTCTGATGCCAAATGGGTAGTCATGGGGGCTGGGACCCTCCTGCCCCCATCCCACAAAGGCCTAGGATATAAATTTTGTTCCCAGTAATGCCAAAGATGAGAGCAGAAGGAGGGAGCTCCACCATAAACTCTGCCACATTCCAAGCACTTGCTGAGTGCAGGGGCTACAACACCAAAATGAGACAGACATGGTTCATGACCTCATGGAGCTTACATACTTGTTGGAGAGATAGTCATTAATCAAATAATCATGTAACTATAAAACAACAAATGTGTATAACTGATGTGAATGCAGGATGCTAGGAGATACCTAATGGAAAGGGGGATGTCAGAAAAAGCTCCCCCAGGAAGGTAACATTTGAGTTGAGCCCCGAAAGGTGGTATAAGTTATTAGGCAAAGGAGCTGGGGCCTGGGGGTGGGAAGATGGGATGGACCAGAGAATTCTAGGCTATGGGAACAGTATGTGCAATCACAGGAACAAATTAGCACAATTACAGGCTGGAGCACATAGCTCAAAAGAGAGTTGAGTCTGGGAGGTGACAGGGGCTAGCTGGACCAGCTGAAAGATAGTGACCTTGATCCTAAAATCATTGGGAAGCCCCTAAAGAGTTTTAAGAGAGTGATGAGATCGGATTTGCATTTAAACGTTCATTCTTCCTGCTTGTAGAGGGTGACAGGGGTGCAGAGGGACCCAAACAATAGACTCCTGCAGTTGTCCAGATGAAAGGTGATAGAAGGTTGGTCCTGAGAGCAGCAGTGGAGATGAGGACAGATGTGGGATGTATTGTAGACATGGAACGAGTAGATTTTGACAAGGTGGGATGAGGACTGAATCAGAATCAGAGATGATGGCCAGGTGTCCACCTTGCAGAACTGAGAGCTGGGTTGCCGTTCCTGAGATGGGAACCCAGGTGGAAGAGGAGAAGCATGAGGCACAGGCAAGCTCATGGGCTCCTGTTAAGATGTGTGGCATTTTCCAGTTGAAATGGCAAGGGAGTCCCTTTGTCTACGGTTATCTGTTGACATGATGCCTCCCCATGGGAGCTGCCCTTCTGGAGGGTGGGGCCTAGCTGACCTATCCATCCAGTCCAACCTGGGCCTGAATATGGGACCTTCCCTGCGTTGGCCAAGTGAATGATCCTCGGTGCAACCCATCGAATTCCCTCCATTCGGAAAGGGCCTCTGAAGCAGGAAACCTTTAAGAGGGCGAGCAGTGGGGCCAGGGAGGATTTGGGTCAGGCTGGGCAGGAAGAGCCCTCGAGAGCTGAGCCCCGTCCCTGTGATGGGAGCTTCTGGGCTGCGAGCGAACACCCACCCCGGAGCCAGGCTTGCGAAGGGAAGGCCGCAGTGAGGCGAGGCGGGGCCTTCTGGGGGAAGCCAGGGCAGTGTCCCGAGAGGCTGAGAGGGGCCTGTGACCCAGATGCCGCTCCCCCTTGCCCCCAGCCGCGCTGCGTGGGAGGCGGCGGCAGCTGCAGCCCGGGCGGAGGGCGGGCGGGCGGCCGGCGCGCCGGGCCCGTGGGAAGCGGCGGCATCTGCTCTTTCCACGCTCGTTCCCAGCGGTTCCCTCTGAAACCCAACCCGCCGGCCCGGCCCCGCCGCCGCCGGCCCGTGCCCTCGCCCGCCCCGCCTGGGGATCGGTTTGCAGGAGCCGGAGTGGCCGGCTGCGGTTCCCAACGCCCGCCCTCTGGCCGCGGTGACCAGGGGAGTGGGGCAGGGGCAGGAGCCAAGGCCGCCCACCCCCACCCCGGGGCCCTGGCCGCCCCTGGGCCAGGAAACCAAGGGCAAGGGAGGACTTGGCTCGGGGAGAAGTGGGCTCCTGAGAGAAGGGGAGAGAATGTCCCCTCCCACGCCTGCCCCGCACCTCCTCCCCGCTTGGGAGACCACAGCCGCCCAGGAGGGGGCTGTGCCCGCCTATGAGGTCGCCCCGGGCCAGGGAGATGATCCCCCATCTCTGAAGAACTTGCTTTTCTCTTCCTCTCCAGCCAGATGGCCAGGCCGCTGTCTACCCCCAGCCCTTCGCAGATGCAAGCCAGGAAGAAGCGCAGAGGGGTGAGTGAGTGTCTCAGCCGAGTTGCCCAACAGAGGTTTACCCTGGGGCCCCAAGGGTCTGGCCTGGAGAACCCTGGTCAGAAACATCACCTCACACTAGACTGCCTGGGTTCAAGTGCTGGCTCTGCCAGTAGCTAGTGCTGGTGACTTTGAACAAGACACTTAACCTGTCTGTGCCTCGTTTCTTCAACTGTGTAACTGAAATAATGATAGTATGTACCTCAAAATATTGTTTTGAAGATTAAGTGAATTAATGTAATATACTTAGAACAATACCTGACACACAGTTAGAGCCATGATTGTTTATTCCAGCCTTTCTCCTCTTCTAATAAAGCCCAGAACTTTCATTTTCTATGCGCTGAGGGGTGAGAGGGACAGAAAAAGGAAGAGCCCTTGCTTGTGGTTTGCCATCTTATCCCAGCCCCATTTTTCCCCCAAGATGCAGCTGTACTTCTGCACTGGGAAACCTGGAATCTGACAGAGATAAGCCCTGCCACTCACTAACCATAAAACCTGAGGCAAACCACTTCTGTCCAGGCTTCATTTTCTTTATTGATGAAATGGGGGGTCATAATTTCTTCACTGCTAGCAGTACTGTGAGGTAAGAATGAGATGGTGTGAATGAAAGGCCTTTGCAGCTGGAGAGGGCAATGCCGATGACCCAGCACCTGAAGGGGTACCACTGGCCCACCGGGGGCCTCCAGGGCCTGCTCCAGTGCTGTGGCAGGTGTCCTTGTTCTGATTGGTTGGTGCCCTGCTGTACCAATAATTAAACATTTTGAAGATTCTCCCTGCTGCAGACCCAGACAAGAGATCTGAATTCTACTCCCAGTTTTGCACATCCTTGCTGTGTGAACTTACACAAATCATTGCCCCTCTCTGAGCCTCGGTTTCCTCCTCCATGAAGTAAGAATAGATTTATCTTCCTCACAAAAATATTGTGAGAGAAGATATGAGCCGATGTCCAACAAGGCACATTGGAGATTCACGAAGTGCCTTTGTGTAACTTCTCATCATCGTTTTTTAGATCATAGAGAAACGACGCCGAGATCGCATCAACAGCAGCCTTTCTGAATTGCGGCGCTTAGTCCCCACTGCCTTTGAGAAACAGGTATGTGACATTGCTGATTGTGCTAGAGGAAAAGCTGTTTGGATGGCAGATAAGGCTCATGTCTCATGGCATCTCTTATTGCCCAAAGTGCTGTGACAGCATTTACTGTTATCTGTCACCAGCCAGGTATAAGGGGAATGGAAATTATACTTTGTGAGGTGTCTCTAGTGTTATGGCTTTATGTCCATCATCCCATTGAACTGAACCCTCAAAATGACCCTGAAGGATAGAGATTATTATGCCCATTGCACAGGTAAGGAAACTGAAGCACAGAGAGGTGAAGTAACTTAAATTGGGTCACACAACTAATAAATAAAGCGCCTTATTGCTCTGCACAACTCACATTTTCAGAGCTATTTGAAAGTGGAGCAGGCTGATCAGGGAGTGAGCACTCTGCCATTGATCATGTTGGGGCGAAGGGACAATAGCGAGAAGTCAGACAGTTGAATCAGACAGCCTCAAGAATTCTCACCCTCTGTTCCAAGGCATGGTCATGTGACTTGTCTTATGCTGGTGAAAACAAGTCAGTCATTCCACAGACTCACTAAAGCCTTCATAAGACTAGCCATGAATTAGACCTGCTACCTGTCCTCAAGGGACTCATGTGGAGTCTGACCCTCAGGTTTCATCTGGAAGACGGGGTGACGCTGGAGGCTTAGAAAGCATTTCCCAAGAGAGGATAGAGGAAGAGCAAGGGCTTTGGGGGGTGAGATGAGCTAGACTTTGGGAGCAGTGAATGTGAAGCTGGATCCTCTGTGGAGCTGGTCTAAGAGGCGGGTGGGTATGCAGGAGTGGCATTCTGGTGATGGTGAATGAAGCCACAGAGATAACAAGACCCTCTGGGGAGTGTGCAGAGTGTGAAAGTGAGCCAACACCCACTGGGGACACCATCGTTTCAAGGGACAAGCAGAATAAGAGGGAAGGTGAAAGGAGAACCGAGAGAAAGTGGTGTCATAGAAGTCAAGGGAGCAGGGGTTTCAGGAAGGATGGTCAGCAGTGCAGTGGACAAGTGGACTAACATGAGACCTGAAGAGAATTTATTGGATTCGGAGATCTTGGCCGAAGCAGAAGCCCAGCTGCAGACAGTAGTGGGGTGGGAGAAAGATGAGAAAATTGAGACAGTGAATGCTAATGGCACTGTGCAGGGGAGGTGAGTGGCAGAGTTCAGCTGGGGGGCTTCACCCTTCTGTTTCCCCTACACACAGGGCTCCTCCAAGCTGGAGAAAGCTGAGGTCCTGCAGATGACAGTAGATCACTTGAAAATGCTCCACGCCACTGGTGGGACAGGTACTGATGCTCTGTTCTCCTGGGAATCATTCATGCAGTCAGTATTTTGGGGCTCGGCCCTGGGGATATACTGGTGAGCAAAGTAGAAGTGGTCCCTGCCCTCGTGAAGCTCACAGTCTTTAGAGAGATGAAGCAAATGCAGGTGGAACATTTGTAGAGTTTGTCTGTCTTCTTTTTTCAGCATCTTCTTCTCCACCCTCAGTGTCTCCATTTGTTCCAACCCTTTCCTCAACTCTACCCCTTCCAGCCTAGACCTTGGAGGAGGTTTTCTCTGACCTTACCCCGCAGGGCCTCGTTAAGCATTAGCCTGAATGAGCTCATTCTCACTGGGATCCTGATGAAACGAGCCTGCCTGAGATTTTTAGCCACAGTTGGTTCACTGGCTTGCCTATCCACTGGTCTAGTCTTCTGGGCTATAGTGTCATTGGCAGTATTGCGCTGATACGTCATGCCCACAGCTGAAAATCAGTAGTGGGATTGTAGTAAAATATAAATGTAACTCCTTCCATTATTCCGAGCTAGACTATTACAATAGTCTCATGCAACTGTGGCTTCCAACTCTGAACAAATAGAAACTTTGAAGCCTCTCTGTGTATTTTGGAAATTTCACAGTAGGGGAAGCCTTGAAAGCTCCAGAGACTCGGCCACTAAAATCTAAGTCCTCAAACCTTAACCTGCTCCCTTTGGAGGGGACAGTCACATTTTACGTGGCCCAACGTGGTGCTCCTCGTTGTGCAGCACCATCACCTGTAAGCAGGCAGAGTTGTGGGTCACACCCCAGAGATTCTGAGGCAGTGGGTGTGGATTGGAGTTTAGGAATTTGCAAGATTAGCAAGTTTGCCTGATGACCCTGATGCAGGTGGTCACTATGAGAACTTCTGCCAGAGGAACGCATGGTCAATGGTGCAAACTTCTGTCTCTAAACAACCAGTGTGGGAGATATTTCAAACTACAATTGTGGTCATCCAATTAAAAGGAAAGTCGTGACTAATATTTGGGCGGCATTTGTACTTTCCAAGTGCTTTGACTAACGTTATCTCATTCGGTTCTCTCAAGAACCTCGTGAATGGGGCTGCTGCCTTCCCTACCTTCTGGCTAAGGGTTAATGAGAAAACAGAATTGTGGTTAAGAGCACTGGCTTTGGACATGAATCCTGGCTCTACTACTAAATATCTTTATGACCTTGGTTTAACTTCTCTATGCCTCAGTTTCTTCATCTCTAAAATAGAAAAAATGAAAGGGTTTTATGAAAATTAATACAGTACAATGAATACAATTAAGACAATATTGTCTTCATAGAATTGTCTCAATAAAATTAAGACAATACTAATTAAGTGCTTAGTAAGAAGTCAACAGATGCTAGTTAAAAAAGAACAGTGAACACAGAAGGTGAAGAGTTTCACTCGAAGTCAGCACAGATTAGTATACTACAGAGCCAATATACTTGCTGCCAAACATCATCTCCTGTCCAGCTGTCCCTCTCTGGAGGCCTCAGCCATGAACCAGATGTTTGCTGCCATAGTCATGAGGCCAGTGCTCACCCAGGCGGTCTGTCTCTGCCCAGAAGGTGGTCGAGAGAAGGGCAGGTGTAAGGAGGCAGTGAGAATACATCTGTGGGTAGTCCACCTAATCATTCCTTGCTGACATCAGCCAAAGAGAGGGTCCCCAGCCTGATGGCAGCAGGTGAGGACCAAAGATAGGTCCTACTTTCCAGACTGCCCTTTGGGCTGAAGGAGAAACTGTAATTCCTATAGGGGCCAAGCCAGTAATATAAATAATAGATAATTTTTAATTTACTGAGCATTTCTATGTGCTATTTCACCCTCACAATTCTATGTGGCAGATACTGTTATATGTCCATTTTATAGCTAAAGAAGTTGAAGCAAAGAGGGATTAAGAGACTTGTCCACCATCAGGCAGCTGGTGAAATGGCAGAACTGGAATTTGGACCCAGCTCTGCTGGCCTTCAAGGACCTCAGGCTTCACTGCTCCACTATGCTGCCTTCCCCAAGGGGACTCCCAGCCTCTGCCCATGTCAGCAGGCAGGATTGTTCTCCACCTCCATGTGCACAGCCCTTGCACACGTCTACTTAAATGACATCTTAATCACAGAGTTTCTTCGTATGAGTCATGAATTGGGCTGAAAACAATACTTTACATTTCATAATTCTTCATGATTAAGTGAACTCATTTGATCCTCATAACCCACCCCGTCTATCCCAGTAGGTTGATGATTCTCACTGATGGGGAGACAGGGACTCAGAGAGGTGAGGGGACATGCCCAAGGGAGCGAGTGGGGGAGGCAGGTCCAGAACTGAGGCAGACTACTTCCGGGCTTGGTAGGTGTCCCCTGCCAGGCATGCCCTCATCATGCCTCACTTTGCAGGATTCTTCGATGCCCGAGCCCTGGCAGTCGACTTCCGGAGCATCGGTTTCCGGGAGTGCCTCACTGAAGTCATCAGGTACCTGGGGGTCCTGGAAGGGCCCAGCAGCCGTGCAGACCCCGTCCGGATTCGCCTTCTCTCCCACCTCAACAGCTATGCAGCTGAGATGGAGCCTTCACCCACGCCCACCGGGCCTTTGGCCTTTCCTGCCTGGCCTTGGTCCTTCTTCCATAGCTGTCCAGGGCTATCAGTCCCAAGCAGCCAGCTCGCCATCCTAGGAAGAGTGCCCGGCCCCATCCTCCCCAGCGCCTCCTCTCTTGCGTACCCCATCCCAGCCCTCCGAGCCACTCCTGTGCGCAGAGCCACTGGCACCGTCCTGCCAGCCCGGAGGAATTTGCTGCCCAGTCGAGGGGCACCTTCTACCCGGAGGGCCCGCCCTCTGGAGAGGCCAGCTGTCCCCCTGCCCATGGCTTCCAGCAGCAGGGCTGCCAGGAGCAGCCACATGGCACCCCTCCTGCGGTCTTCTTCTCCCATACCCCCTGGAGTTACAGGGTCCTCTGCTTATGCAGCTGTTCCTGCCCCCAGGCCCTCTTCCCCAGGGCCAGCTGGGAGGCCCACAGGAGCTGTGGTCTGCCACTCCTGGGTCTCTGAAATTACAGAAGTCGGGGCCTTCTGAGCTGGCTTTCCCCCCAGGAGTGAGCAGAGTTCCTTCTGCAGGAGCTCTGAAAGTGGCACTGCCTTTTCTGCCCTGCCTCCTGGACTGGCTCATGCATGAAGGTGTCTTCTCCTGACAGAGACCCCCTCCTCCTTTGGCCCATCTCCCCTCCTCACTGCTCATCCAAGCTTGTCCACCCAGATCTCCTGGAGCTGTTTTGATCTCAGAAGCTGGTCTAGCTTCTTACCTGGACAGATGAGTCCCAGGAGACCCCAAAGTGCCTTGCCCAGACCCCTTTTCTACTCCAGTATGCATGCAGCAGCTGGCATGAATCTCAGCTCTGGGAACAAAGATTTGACTTAAAAGGTACAATAAACCGAGGGTAGCTGCTTCCTTAGAGAGATCAGACCCCAACCAGGGGCAATGACTGACTGGCTGCAGCCTTCCAAGGCCTAAGGGGACAGAACATGGAGTCTGCCTTGCTTCCTGAGACAGTAATAGAGCAGGGGCCACAAAGAGGTCTCCTGCGAACCCCATCTGCCCCTGCCCACCTGTCTTCGGCCCACCACATCGCAGTGAACCACAGGATGGATCTGTGTCTACCACGGCCAGAGCCTGGGGGTTGGAGGCCCAGCTGGACCTGCTCCTGCCTTCTTCCCAGCTTCAGACACCCACCTTCCAACTGACAAACAGTTCCCTGCACACAGCTGGGAGGTTTCCTGGCAGCAGTTAGGCTCCATGACAGGATGTCCTTACCCCCAGGCCTGGGACAGCACTCACAGACAGAAGCCAGGATCCAGCAGAGAGCCCTGTTCTCTGCCTCTCGCATCGTCGCCATCCTCCATGCATGTGGTCCCTATTGGTTGCACAGTGTGGAGAACTATATTCCCACGTGATGGCGCCCAGAGAGGAATCCTCTTGGGATTCAGCACCAGACACTTGTACTGCCTGGTTTGCATCCGGCTCATGGAGCCCAGACTGCTAGGACAGCCAAGAGCTGTCAGGCTGGACAAAAATAACTGCAAGGAGGGGCAAGAGGAAGGATTGTCAGGCGGCTTGGCCCTGCAAGGTCACACAGTGGGTCGAGGGCCTGAGATCCTGTTCACCCTGGATTCCATGCAGCTGGCTTTGCTCAGAGGACATTTCATTAGCCATCTCCAACTCAGGCCACTTTTCGTCTAACAGGGAACAAATATCCTGGCTGCCATTCCCGATGGAAGATCAGAGGCCAGACAAGAGTGGAGCAGACCAAGGACTGACGTTCAGTGGGACCAGTGTTGCCAAACCCGCTGTAAAATGTAGAAACATTCCTGTGCTCATTGGCAAATACCTGCTTCCCCTGAGTGCCCCCCTCCACCACGCGGCTTTGCCCCCAGGACCTCGTTATGCCTGGCCGACCTAAGGCCGTGGGGTCCTCCAGCTAGCAGTTCGTTCTCTGGTGTTTATTCCGCACTTGTTATTAAATATTTTTTGAAGGTCACTCCTGGCAAGATTCTCCCACCTCCACCCTTTGGTGGAACTACATTCCCTAGAAGCTGAATTGAGGAGACTCCATGGGCTCAAAAGTAGAGTTTGTAAAAACCCTGGGGAAAAAGGGCCCTTTCAGAGAAGTGGGTCAGAGGGCAGAGATCATTTAAATGACCCAGAAAGCTCTTTTGAAAAGGCGAATTCCTCAGGAGGCCTAAAAAACTAAGTAATTCTTTCACTTCTCAGTGTTAGTACCATCAGATTGCTGCCCTCCTGGGCCCATCTGTGTTGTGCAGCAGTGAGGAGAGTGGGAGTCTCTGGCCTGGGGTGCTCCCTCCCCCTCTTTCTCTTCTCCCTCCCTATCTCAGGTGGTGGCTCACTGCTCCCAAGGTACCAGGTCAGTGCTGCAGTCCTGGCAACTTCCTAGCTTGAGAATTCAGCATTTACTCACAGTGGTGCTGTGGGAAGCCCGGTTCCATGTTTTCAGCACCCAATTCAAAAAAAATCTGTTCACATCACTGAATGAGGTGGGATAGCCCAGAACTTTCAGCATCTTAGTTGATCTCAGGTTTATTCTCCTGAGAGGTTGTGGGGGAAAGGTGACTGGATGTGTTTGTTTCCATGGTTGAAGATTTGTATCTTTTGTTTATATTTCCGAGCCTCACTGATACCTTCGACTCCCACCCCATTGCTGGGGTTGTTGCAGATATCAAATAAAGTTTAGTTCTTCTGGAAACTTCTGAGTGATTCTACTTCTTAAATAGCTGGAGTCCGTCCACTTCTTTCTGGACCCACAACCATCCCCCTGGTCTGGCTACAGTCACCTAACCCCCAGATCACTGCCCTCTATAGGTCACCTTCCTCCTCTCTTGCTTTGTCAATCAGTTCTCAACAGCAACCAGAGAGAGCTTGAAACATGCCAAGCATATCATATCAACTCTGGTTTAAAACCCTTACTCTTTTACCCTATTACTCCAAAGATAAAATCCAAGCTTTTCCTCTTCTAGTTTCAATCTCACTTCCTGCCTCGTTTCTTGCCAATCCCAGTCTTGCTCCCTGTGCCCACCTTCATTCATTTCCTCCACATTCCAACTATGTTGCCGCCTCCCAGACTTTGCGTATGCTCTTCCCTTGCCCAGAATGCTCTTCCCCTACCCCTTGTATTTCCTCTTCATACCCTCAGGCCTTGGTTTAAAGGTCACCCTCAGAGAGGCCTTCCCTGATTACTATGCTTAGACAGTTAACTTGCCTCAAAGTCCCCTATTCCTTCCCTTCATAAGGAACTTGCCATTGTACATTCACTTATGTGTGTACTTGTTAGCTAACTGTCCCTCTCACCAGCATGTAAGCTATGTGAGGCCGGGATCATGACTGGTTTGCTCTTTACCCTGTATCCAGAGTCAAGAACTGCGCCTGGCTCAAAGTCGATATTCAATAAACATTTGTTGAATAAATGAACTGGGGAGGCAAGGAATCTTCCAGACTCAGGCTGCTGGATTGTCGTGCAGGCCCCTGTAGATATGAACCTTTGACCAACTTTGGGGGGAGGCTGGGGAGTGAAGTGAGAGCCAGGGCCAGGGGACTGGAAGTTCCAACCAATGGAGAGGAGGCACTGGCCAAAGAAAAGTGTGAGTGTGAGTGTGCTGGCCCTGGAATGCACGTGACAGCTGAGAACAGGCAGGCGTCCCTGCCAGCAGGTATTGTTCTCTCCTCTTGGCCTGGTTCTCTCTGATGGATTTGGCTTGCAACAAATCCAACAAACATTCATGGAGGTCTGCTCTGAGCCAGGCGAGGCATGCCGAACCAGAGGTGACAAGGTCACTGTCACCCTGAGGTTGTGTACCTTTTAAGTGACAGTTTGGTGAGGTGAGAGTGGAGAAAGAGGTCTGTTGAGAAGGCTGAGGGGACACAGAGGGGGTATCTGTCACAGCCTAGGTTGGTCATGGGGGAGGGAGTGCTGGGAGGAAGGCTTCCTGGAAGAGGTTGAAGGGAGGCATTCTAACAGCAGAGGGAACTGTATATGCAAAGACCTGGAGACTGGGCTCTGGAAGCTGGCTCTAAGTTGAGCATAGGCCCTCCACCAAGGAGAAAATGTAGGCTAGTCTGGGCACTGAAGCCAGATTTCCCGGGTTAAGGCTCCATCTCTTTCACTTATCAGGGATGTGGCCTTGGGCAAATTACTTAACACCCTGAATCTCAACTTTTTCATCTTTAAAGTGAAAATAATGTAGTAATGGCTACTGTTAACTGAGCATTACCCATGTACCAGACATTGTACTAAACGTTTATTTTGGAATGTCCCCTTTTTACAGATGAGGAAACTGAGCCAAGTCACCGTCTCCCCAGCTTAGGTGAGAAGTGAATGGGGCAACACACATAAAACCCTCAGTACCATACCTGGGTCATATGAAACGCTCAGTCAGTCGTAAGCATTCATGTCATTAATGGAATGAGGCTGGATCCAAACTGTAAAAATCGTCAGTGCCATGCAGAGTTGGGCTTCAGCTTGTAGGTGATGGAATCCATGGAAGGTTTTGCCAGGTAAATGCCTAGGTCAGAACTTTTTTTGGAAATACCCAATTGGAGTGGTGTGCACAGCTGACTGAAAGGAGGAGTATTCACACCTAAGTTCACCTCTTTGTTGGAAACACCTAAATGCTTTTAAAAAAGATCAGTGCCCAGGCCCCAGAGATAATGATTTAATGTATGCGGTGGGGATTGGGCACCCCGTCGTAAGGAGGTGTTAGGAAGAGTCAGGATTTCTTTCCTAATTAAGGTCAATTTCCATTCAGTAGGTGGATTGAACCTCAACTTGTGAGTATGAAAAAGGCTGACACTTTCAGAGAAGTGACGTAGAAATTAATTTCCACAAGAGCATCTCTGTCCCCTAGCCCCAGCACTCCCTATTCCCTTCCATGCTCTATTTTCAGCCATCTTTATTACTCATACTAAGAGAAATACACAATTTTTCTTATTTTGTTTATTGTTGATCTCCCTCCGTAGAAGCTGCAGAAGGCAGGGATGTCTCTGTGTGGGTGTAGTTGTTCCACGCCCCCCCCCCCATACCTACAACAGTGGCATTAGACGACAGCAGTCAATAAATACTGGTTGAGTTAATAACAATAGCTCAAATTTATTAAGTACTTACTAAGTGCCGGATGCTGTTCCAAACACTTTTCACGTATCACCTCATTTCACTTTTTCAATAGTTTTATGAGGCGAATCCTAACATCCCCATAGACAGATGAGAAAACAGGTGTAGGACTCTCATGGTGCTAGTGAGTACGTGATGGAGCCAGAATTTTAATGCAAGTGGTCTGACTTCAGAGACTGAATTCTTAGCCATTTTGCTACGGTGCTCTCAAATGAGTGAGTGAATGAATGAAAAAGGAATGAAAGAAGAGTAACTGTTTATTGTACTTGTACAGGAAACAATGGATTTTAGGGTCTGATAGATTCAGGTTAAAATTCCAGATTTTCTGAGAGTCTCTAAATCTCACGGTTCTTTTGGGCAGAATAGTTTGAAAGCCTACCTTTTTATCTACCAAATGTTAGCACTTATCATATTGTCCCCATTCTTGATCCCTTACTGTCCTCTAGTGGTCAGTTAAAATAATGACTTCGTAATGGTTATGCTAAATCCAAAACCCCTAAATAGGGTACCCTCAAAGCCGGCAGTTTCTTCAGGTAATACAGGCTGTGGTTCTTGGTTCCTTTAGTCTCCTTAGACCCTATTAGTCTTCAGGGACTAAGGAAAGATCAGGCTTCCTCAAAGGGAAATAGGAAGGACTAGCCCATCTGGGTCTCTGCAGGACAGAATGGCTCCAAAGAAGTGATCCTCATGAAAAATAAGTTACCCCAATTCCCCACCATAATGAACACACAAAAAGGATCATACACTTGATAGATCACACAGTTGAGTTTTCCAGGCCTTAAAACAACATATTCTCCCTATGTGATTGTTAATTTTGTGTCTACTCGACTGGGCTGTGGGGTGCCCAGATATTTGGTCAGACATTATTCTGGGTGTATCTATGAGATTATTTTTAGATAAGATTAACAGTTAAATTGGTTGATTGAGTAAGCAGATTGCACTCCATAAGGTGGGTGGGCCTCATTCAATCAGATGAACACCTGAACAGAACCAAAGGCTTAGTAGGAGGGAACTTGGCCTGCCTGACGCATTGGGCTGGAACATTAGCCTTTTCTGACCTTCTTACTCAAATTGAAACATCTGATCTTTCTGGGTCTTGAGCCTGCTGGCTTTTGGACTGAAAGTAACACCATCAGTCCTTCTGGTTCTCAGGTCTTCAGATTCAGAGTGGAACTACACATTGGCTTTCCTGAGTCTTTAGTTTGCAACTGCAGATTTTGGGACTTCTCAGCTTCCATAATTATGTGAGCCAGTTTCTTGTAATAAGTCTTCCTCTCTTTCTCTCCTCTGTCTCTCTCTTCACACACACACACACACACACACACACACACACACACACACACACACACACACACACACTATTGGTTCTGTTTCTCTGGAGAACCCTGACTAATATACCCTATTTTATACAAACTGTTTTAGGGGATGGAAAAAAGGGAAAGCTACCTAACTAATTTTCTAATACTAGTATAACCTTAACATAAAGCCCAGGCAAGACCAATTAAAGGTGAAAAAACTGTAGAACAAGCTTAGTTTTGATTATAGATGCAAACATCCTAAATAATAAAGCAAAAAACAAATACATTTTATATAAAAATATAGAAATGTTTAGTAAATTTTAACCAAAAATGCAAAAATGGTTTAACACCAGGAAAACAATTTCTGTATTCTGAAACTTAATACATTAAAAGATTAAAAGCACATGATCACTTTAATAAATACATTAAAATCACTTAATGAAATTGAACACTCATTTTTTCTCTTAATCTTGGCAAATCAAGATTAGTTGGGTAATACATCAACCTGATAAGGATATTTACCAAATACCTAGACATCATACTTAAGGATGAAACTCTAACATTCCTGTAAAAATCAAAAACAAGAGAAGAATGTTCTCTATTCACAATTTTACTGGCATTTCTAGCCAATGTAATAAAATAATAGAAAAAAATGAGAAGTTTAAGAAATAGAAAGGACTGCTTCTAAGGGACATGTGCATCCATATGTTCATTGCAGCATTATTTACAATAGCCAAGATATGAAGGCAATCTGGCTATCTATCAGTGGATGAATGGATAAAGAAGAGGTGGTACATAGATCCAATGGAATATTACTCAGCCATAAAAAAGAATAAACTCTTGCCATCTGCAACAACATTGATGGACCTAGAGTGTATTATGCTGAGTGAAGTAAGTCAAAGAAAGACAAATGTTATATGACTTCACTTATATATGGAATCTAGAAAACAGGATAAATGGATAAATATCAGAAACAAGCTCATAGATAAGAAAGCATTTTTATGGTTGCTGAATTAGGGGCTGGGGAGATGAGTGAAGGGAGGATGGGATAAGAGGTACAAATTAGTAGTTACAGAATAGTAATAGGAATGTTGAGTATAACATGGGGAATATAGTCAGTAGTACTGTAATAACTGTTTGGTGTCAAGTGGATGCTAGATTTTTCAGGATGCCCACTTTGTAAATTATATAAATGTCTAATCACTGTATTGTATACCTGAGACTATATAATATTGTATGTCAATTATAGATGAAAAATATAAAAATTATTTTAAAAAGAAAGGAAGCATTAACATCATCCTTAATGTGAGTTATTTTTTATCTAGAATATAAAGAAATCTAGATGCAAAGTATTAAAACTAACATGAATATTTAGCAGAATTTCTGAGTACTAGATCATCCTACATAAGTAAATAGCATTCTTATTGAATGCTTATTAGATTAGCAACAAAAAACAAAAAAATAATCAAGATATCATTCCAATAGCAACAAAAATTATGACACCTAAGAATATACATAACAAAAAACTGCTAGATCTTTCCTCAGAAAACTGTAAAACTTGTTTATGTAAAAGAATACAAAACTAAACACTCATTTATATGATTCAGCAATTGTGCTCCTTGGTATTTATCCAAATGAATTGAAAATTTATGTCCAAAACCTGTACACAAATGTTTATAGAAGCATTATTTATTTTCGCCAAAACTTGGAAACAACCAAGATGTCCTTCAGTTGGTGAATGGAAAACTGGTACATCAAGCCATAAAAAGACATAGAGAAAACTTAAATGCATATTAATAAGGGAAAGAAGTAAATTTGAAAAGGCTATATACTGTATGATTCCAACTATATGATGTTCTAGAAAAGGTAAAATCAGGAAGATCATAAAAAAGTCAGTGGTTGCTCGGGGTAAGGGGTGGAGAGGATAGGGATAGGCAGAACACAGAGAATTTTTATGGCAGTGAAACTACACTATGATGTTATAATGATGGATACATGTCAATGTACATTTGCCAAAACCCATAAACTGTACATCAAGAGTGAACTCCAATGTAAACTATGGATTTGGGTGATAATGATGTGTTAATGTAAGTCCATCGATTTTAACAATTTTACATCCTGGTGCAGGGTATGCGGATATGTGGATGTTGATAGTGGAGGAAGCTGTTTGTGTAAGGAGGCTAGGGATATATGAGAAGTCTCCACACTTTCTGCTCAATTTTGCAATAAATCTAAAACTTCTCTAAAAAATAAAGTCTATTTTAAAAAGTAAAAGAAGACCTACATAAATGAAAATATGTCATTTGTTCATGAATGGGGATACTCAATATAGTAATGATTCCAGAGAACCTGCACATAAATCTATGATTTCAAACATAAAAAACATAACAGATTTTTCATGGAACTAGACAAACTAATTCCAAATCCATATGGAAATATAAAGGTTAAAGAATAGCCAGGAAAATAGCAAAAAGGAAAGGAAGGAGGGAAGGAAGGAAGGAAGGAAAGAAGGAAGGAAGGAAGGAAGGAAGGAAGGAAGGAAGGAAGGAAGGAAGGAAGGAAGGAAGGAAGGAAAAATGAAAAAAAAACAACCTGTAAATAAAGGAAATACCAATGTGAATTAAAACTACACAACCATCGGTAGGTAAAAATCAAAGTCTGATAATAACCATTGATGATGAGGACTTGTGGAAACTCATAAGCTGCCAATGAAAGTGTAATTGATACCACCATGCAGAGAGAAATTTGCCATTTTGAAAAGTTGTATTCCCTACAACTCAGGAATTACTCTAGAGAAAGTCTCCCAGATGTGTGCCCCAGGAGACATTGTCAAGGCTGTTCGAGGCAGCACTGCTAGTAGAAAAAAAGTGCATCACCTGCAATGTGTCTACCGGTAGAAAAGTTAACTACAGCATGTTCCTCCAATAAAGGAAAACTGAACAATTAAAAGAAATGAACCAGATCTACATGTATCAATATAATGCTGAGTGAGTCAATGAAGTGTGGAAATACAGCTACAGGATGAGGAAACCTAGAAAAATATTTTAAAATTACATTTTTTAAAAAATTATTATTAAGATAACAGTCACACAACAAAATTCGCCATTTTAACCATTTTGAAGTATATACTCAGTGGTTTTTATTATGTTTTCAGCTATGCAACCACCATACCCATCTAATTTAGAGCATTTTCTCACCTCAAAAAGCAGCCACATATCTACTAAGAAGTCATTGGTCATTCCTTCTTCCTCAACGTTCAGCCCCTGGCAACCATTATCTCTTTTCTGTTTTTACAGATTTGCTTCATCTGCATATATGAAATCGTACATTATGTTGCCTTTTGTCTGCCTTCTTTCACTTATGTTTTCAAGGCAGGTCCATGTTAGCATGGCGTTGCACTGAATTTCTTTTTATTGTTTAATAATAGTCTATTATATGGATATACCACACTTCATTCACTCATCAGTTGATGGATATTTGGGTTGTTTCTACTTTTTGGCTGTTATAAATAAGGAGGCTGCTGTCGACACACATTCTCTTTTGTGCTCAGAAGTAGATTAGGAGGAACTATCAGATTAATAATAACAACTGCTCCTGGGAATGGGAGGGAGAGGAATTGGATCGGAGAGAGGAACAAAGGGACTTTCAGCTTTATCTGAGATGTTCTATTTATTTTATGTAAAAAAAAATAAGTATGTCTGGAGCAAAAATATTAATCGTTGATTATACTGGGTGATGAGCACAGGGTGTTTGTTACATTATTCTCTGGGCTTTTCTAAAGAATTTTTTAAAATTTTAATTAAAACATGTATTCTGGACCTAAACCTTCCTATAGCAAAGATCTGGCATCAGGGGACCATGACATCTGAAGAAGGCAAACATAGAAGTGTAGGGAAAGCCCAGGAGGAGGAGGCCAAGCCAATGGCCTGGGAGGAACAGCTGGGGGCCCTCAGAAATTTGGAGCAGAAGCTCCTGACCCTGCCTGCCTGTCTCTCCAAAGAGCCCCCAGGAGGAGGACACAGATGTAGTCTCTATGACCACTGGTAGCAGAGCCAGGACCAGGTGAAGGGAGAAAAACTAAGACCCCCATCTTTCCTTCCTTCTTAGCCATGCTTCTAGAAGGAGTCTTCCACTCCCCCACTTCACCTTCATTGTCCTCACTTCCCAGTTTCCTCAACCCTCTGCTCAGGACCAGTTACATAATTTGTGAGGCCTGATGCAACATGAAAATGTGGGCCTCTTGTTCAAGGGCTGGTGCCAAGGTGATTCCTAATTCCACAGGGGGAGCCACAAGCTGGAGGAGCCTCTAGATCTGGTCACTGAGTTCATTCATTTGCTCATACATGCATGCATGCATGCATGCATGCATTCATTCATTCAGATGAATATCTGGCACTGTGGTAAGTGCCAGGCATACGATGGTAAGACATATTCCAGCTTCAAGAAGCTTACATTCTAGTGAGGGCCACAGATTTAATCCCAGACACAAAATAGATCATCACAAAGTGCAGGAAGGGCAAGTAGACAGGCCTATGAGATAATAATCACACCAGGGATCCTGACCACAATATACCAAGCCTACACCCCAGGAGAGAGTAAAGCTGGAGTGGAGATCTGAAAAATGAATGGATATTATCTTAGCAAAAGATGAGGGAGTAGTGAAGGGGGTGAGGCTGAGAAGATGAGCAGGTAATATTTTCAAGGCCTTGCAAGCCAGTATAGTTACAGCCAGAGAGAGAGGGACAGAAAGGCTCATGTGAAGCTGAAGTGGGGCCTGGATCATTTGAGTATCCCCTTCATGGAACTCTGCTTATATTATTATTTCCTTTAAAAGTTCCTTTAAATTGGCTTTCTTTATATCCATATCGTAAGCAAGAATATTCATGAAATCAAAAGATTGACAGATCATTCATATTTTTTCTAATACAGCTAATATATTAAAAAAAAAAGGCTCTTCCATCTTCCACCTCAAATCATCCCTGCTTACTACCTTAGTTTGGAAAAGACGTAAAGAGTTGTAAGAAACTTGTAACAGGATTTCAGCTGTGAGGCTGCTGACATGGTCTCATTTACATTTTTGAAAAATTATTCTGGCTGTCACATGCAGGGTGGAAGTCAGGGGTGTAGGAGGGAGATGGATGAGGAGGAGCCATAGGAATCTTCAGGGAGGGGAGCTTGGACTACAAGCCCCACCCACCACCCAAACCAAAATCTTTCTTTTATCTCCCTTTGCTGATTCGTGGCCTTTCCAGATAAGTGGATTCTTCTGCAATCTTGCCGTCTCAGTATCAGTCCCAGGACTTTAGAAATTCTAGACAGTGTGTCCAGTGTACCTATGAGAGCCCAGCTCCATGGGCCTGTCAAGCTGATCACATTTAGGACTTTCGGGTCATGTCCAATCAGGCCCTGTGGTCTCCAATCCAACAAGGGCTCCACAGCTGATCACTCTGTGCACATTCAAGAACTAAGTGGGTAACGTGGTTTTTGTCATCTAAATGACTCGTGAACCTACATGGTCCCAATTCTGTTTACCACTGGACTACACAGCTTCGTTAACCCTCATGACCCACCCTCCACAGCCTGCATCACTTGGAAAACTTGGACCTTGGGGAAGACTTGACCCCCTCTGACATTGCTTCAGAAAGGGCCTGTCCATCCCCCACCAGAAGTGGCTCTTCCTCATTGCTGCTGCTAAACAAACACCTTCCTCTCTCGACTTTTAAGATCACTGTAAAACTGCCCTCTGTGCCTCCAGTTCATGAGCTATATGATGAAGGAGTTGGGAAGGAGGATGCTCCAAGTGCCACCCTGTGCTAAATACCAGGAATACAAGGGTGACACAACCTAGCAACCCCATGCAGTGGGGAAAGAGGCATTTCCAGCAAATACACACATCCACTGGAGGGAGGAAAGGGCGGCTTTCTAGAGCAGATTTCTAAGCTGAAGATTTCCAAAAGGTTGGAGCTATACTTAAAGGTGGAGGAAGAGGATAGCAGAGGCAAGGCTTTAGGAAGTCTCCGCAGCATATTTAAAGTATATTCTGAAGGCAAAGAAGAGTTGCTGAAGGGATTAAGCAGGGGTGTGGCAGGACCAGACTCACGCTTTGCAAAGATAACTCTGGCTATTGTGTTGAGAATGAAGGGAGTGGGGAGAAGATCCAGGCTGAGTGACCACTTAGAGTGGGAGAGTCGGAGTAGGTCTGGAGATACTACTGGGTGGGATCAGGATTTTTGACTTGGTGATTGCCTGGATGTGGTTAGGAAAATGGATGAAAAGAAAAATGGGACGATGCCCATGTTTTTCTGTTTTGGGCAACTGGGCGAGGGGAAGGATGGTTGAGCACCCGCTCTGTGCTAGGAACTGAAGACACAAGCATGAGAAAGACCTATTGTGCCCCTGCCTTCATGGAACTCACTCTCAAAAACGAGTACATTCTAGATTTTCATGCATTCTGTGAATATGCAGAGTGCATGACAAGGAATCACAGAGACGTCTCCTAGGGAAGGTGGCCTCGCAGCGTAGGCGAATGTACTTAAGCTGAGACCTAAAGAATAAGAAAGCCACCATCCAGGGAATGTGGGTCCCAGGAGAGGTCCCAGCTAGTGTGAAGGTCTCAGAGGGTGAAAGGGCCAGTGCTGCGGGAGTGTATGCAGTAAGCCAGGGAGGACCGCTTCCAGAAGAGGCTGGAGATGTTGACCCTTCCTCTAACCTAGGAGAGGATCAATGAGGAGACCTCATTCCTCTGATTCTTTACTCCATCTGGGATCTTCTACCTCTTCTATTGGCTCATCTCCTTCAGCAAGAAACACCCGTAGTCAACACCATCTTAAAAATGCTCCCTGAATGGATTTATGGTTTGAAATCCCATCCAGCTGGCACCACTGTCACTGTTCCCACCTCGCTGTCTGGATACTCCCCAATCTTCCTCACTGGCCCTTCAATGTGGGCATTCCCCTGAGTTTCAGTGCTCTCCCTTCTCCCTCCACTGATTTCTTCTATCATGCTTCTGCTAATGACTCATGAAACTATATGGTCATTTGTTCATTCAACAAAAATTTATGGAATACTTACTCTATGACAGATGTTCTGCCAGGTGGGGATATGATGGTGAACAGGACAGACATTGTCCCTTGACTTGTGCAATTTGTAGTCTAGTAAGATGAATAAACTACAATTGGCAGACAACAATGTGGGCTGCGAGGGAAATTGGCAGTGGTGGTGGTGCTGCCGTAGACAGGATAGTCATGAAAGGCCTTTGCGGGGAGGTAGTATGTAAGGGTACACTTAAAGAATACTAATGATCCAGGCAGAGGGGAACTGGGGAATAGCTTTCCAAGCAGGGGGGAGAGCAACTGCAAAGGCCCTGAAATGGGCAGGGCAAAGAACAGAAAGAAGGGCAGTGCGGCTGGAGCTGTATAAACGAGGCATGAGGTAGGATGAGATGGCAGAGAAAGGCATCAATCAGTGCAGGGCCTTGAAAGCCTTTGTAAAGAGTCTGGACATTATTTTAAGACCAATGAGGTATCTTGGAGGGTTTTATATAAGGAAAAGGATTGTTTAAAGTCCACTCCTACTGTTTCTCAAGTGCCTACAGCTCAAAAGAACCAATATGCCAAAGTGGCATATTCTGCTATCCTTCACATTCAATCACCAACTCCTTCTGATTTTACTTCTTAAATTTCTAAAATGCATCTTTTTTTGTTTTGTTTTGTCTGTCCCACTGTCTTCATTTGGGCTCTATTAAATTGTCTCTTCATGAGTACCTTATTCTCAACCTATCAACAACCAATGTTGTAGTTGGATGGGCTCTTGTGGTTCTTATTGTGATTACAAGATGCCCTTTAGCAATAACCATCAGGAAACTTTGAAAAAATAAAGGTTTATTACTTATAGAACCTGGGAATTACACAGCACACCTGGGAACACACAGTGAGTTGAGCAGGCATGAGCTTGCAAGGGCCTGGGGTTCTGCTTTTATGGGGTTGAGAGTAGAGGCCTAGGGTTTCACAGGCTCTTTCTTCTTTTAAAAATTATTTTTAAAAGTTTTTTTTTCCAATTACATTTGACATACAATATTATATTAGTTTCAGGTATACAACATAGTGGTTAAACATTTATATAACTTATAAAGTGATCACCCTGATAAGTCTAGTAGGTCCCATCTGACACTATACAGTTATTACAATGTGATTGACTATATTCCCCATACTGTACTTTGCATCTCTGTGGCTGTTTTTATAACTAGCAATTTGTATCTCTTAATTCCTTCACTTTCTTTATCCATTGCTCTAACCCCTCTCCCATCTGGCAATAATCAAAATGTTCTCTGTATCTATGAGTTGATTTCTGTTTTGCCTGTTTATTTATTTTGCTTTTTAGATTCCACATATAAGTGAAATCATATGGTAATTGCCTTTCTCAGTCTGACTTATTTCACTTAACATAATACCCTCTAGGTATATTTATGTTGTTGCAAATGGCAAGATTTCATTCTTTTTATGGCCAAGTAATATTCTATTGTGTGCATGTACCATATCTTTTTTATCTTGGCTATTGTAAATAATGCTACAATGAAGAACATAGGGGTGCATATGTCTTTTCCGTGTTAGTGTTTTAGATTTCTTTGGATAAATACCCAAAAGTGAGATTATTGGGTCATATGGTAGCTCTATTTTTAACTTTTTGAGGAAGTTCTGTACAGTTTTCCATAGCAGCTACACCAATTTGTAAAACAATCAACAGTGTATAAAGGTTTCTTTCTCTCCACATCATCACCAACATGTTGTTTTTTGATTTATTGATGATAGCCATTCCAACAGGTGTGAGGTGATATCTCATTGTGGTTTTAATTTTCATTTCCCTGAAGATTAGTGATGTCCAGCATCTTTTCACATGTCTATTGGCCACCTGTATGTCCCCTTTGGAGAAATGTTTATTGAAGTCCTCTGCTCATTGGATCTTTTGTCTTTTGGGCGTTAAGCTGAACATGGGCTCACTCTTAATGGGGGAATTTTAAATGTAAGAGTGGGAATTTAAAGAGAAAATACAAGTGGTGCAGATGTTCAATTGCTGAAACCCACTAAGATCTCTAAAACAAAGGAGACTCAGCTGGGGGAGGCAGCCTGGTTCTTTAGTCATGTGGGTAGCAACGTGTTTATTTGAGACAGCCATCTTCAAAGTGGAAGCCTGGGCAGTCAAAGCTTAAACCAGGTACCTGCATTGCAATAAAGAAAAAAGAAAATAACTGTCAGAATTTACACTGTATACCCTCTTCCCCATTCTTATCAGTTGAAATGTGTCTCCTCCCCCTCAAAAAAAAAACCTCATTCTTTATTGGTGTAGAATTTCTACCCCCGCTGTTTTTCAGGACGTGACTTTGTTTAGAAATAGGCTCATTGCACATAGGATTAGTTAAGATGAGGTCTGGAGTAGGGTAGTCCCCTAATCCAACATAATTAGTATCCTTTTATGAAGCGGGAAGATGACATGAAAACAGCTACCCAGGGAGGACGCTACGTGAAGAGGGAAGATATGAGTGATGCATCCTCAAGTCAAGGAACACAGAAGACTGCTGGAAAGCCACCGGAAGCTAGGAAGAGGCAAAGATGGATTCTGCTGCAGGTTTCAGAGGGAGCAAGGGGGTTGGCGACTTGATTTCAGACCACTAGCCTCCAAAACTGTGACAACAAATTTCTGGATTTTTAAGCCACCCAGTTTGTAGTACTTTGTTATAGCAGCCCCAGGAAACTAATACTCATTATTTCAAACTCCAGACCGGCCACCTGAGAGAAACTTCAATGGCTCTACCACCCAGGGAATAAAGTCTAACGTCCCTAGGTATGTGGCATGAAAAACACTTTAAGATCTGATCCTCTATCCACACCCTCAATTTTATTTCCTACCATTCTGTAAAGTTACCAACATTAAAACCACTTTTAATTCTTTTAACGGATTTCCTCCTCTGGGTTATTTGCATGGAATGTCTTCTACTAAGGGTTCCATCTGCTTGGTAAATGTCTGTTCTTTCAAAGCCAAGATCAGTCAACTTACAGATAAAGACATGGAAATGGTTAATAACATAAACATCCTGTCAACACAATAGATACCATTTTTTTACCTATAAAATTGAGGAAATTGTTTAAAATTGATGATATTCAGAAGTTGGCAAAGATGAAGAAAACTGGGCCTTTTCATGCATGTCTCCTGGGAGACAACAAACTTTTGGAAAATTCCCAGTAGTGCCTCTTAATATTTAAAATACACGTACTTATTGACCCTCCGTCAAAACTTTACCCAGCCCAAATAAAAGCCCTGGTGATTAGGGTTAAGATGTTTGTGGCAAAATTTTGTTCTGGCCTCCAACCTGGAAACAATGGAAGTGTCTATGAGTAGAGAATGGTTGAGTGAATTCTGGTTCGCCCTACTGACAAGAGCAGGAACAAGTTGGGTTGACCTGAGTGCATGCCAGGTCACACATCACACAATGCTAAGCATATGTACACCGGTATGATCACAGTGATTCCATGGGGAGGGGAGAAATTTGCCTCTATCTTTATTCTCTTCCTTAGAGTTTGACTTATTTCAATAAACAAGCATTGCTTTTTAGTTCAAAAGAAAAAGTAAGTTATACCAGAAAAAAACAGAAAGGCTCAGATGTCCCCTTTTGGAGAGCCATTTCCTGGAGTTTTCAGTTAGTTAATTATTCCTCTCTTGCTCTTACAGTGTGTCCTCTCCCAGGCATTAATCATGCTGTGATGGAACTTATTCATTTGCATGTCTTCCTCTCAAGCTTTTCATCTCTTCTTCCCATGTCTAGCATACCATAGCTGTCAGATAATTAATTATGGGATGGATGGATAGATGGATAGATGGATGGATAGATGGATAGATGGATGGATGGATGGATGGATGGATGGATGGATGGATGGATGGGCAAGTTACTTCTCTCGCTTACTATCTGCCTAACATGTTATCTGCACCTCATTCAGATATCAGAGTTCATTAATTTTTGGATTCTTTTGTCTCTTATGCCTGTGTCATGTCCTTCATTAGACTGTGAGCTGCTTGGGGGTGGGTCTGTATTTGCTCCATGGCAGCTCCTCTGGCAGAGCCAAGGCTTTTACACACTTGGTTTTACTGAGTACTCACAATTCTTTGAGGCAGACACTTTTTTATATATATACCAGCTTCACTGAGTTATAATTCACAAACCATACAATTCACCCATTTAAAATGTGCAATTCAATGGTTTTTAGTATTTGCACAGAGCTGTACAACCATCATCACAATCAATTTAAAACACTGTTATCAACCCAAAATAAAACACTCTATTAGCTGTTACTCCCCCATTTCCTCCCAATCTTCTCCCCCTCCAAGCCCTAAGAATCACTAGTTTACTTTCTATCTTTATGGATTTGCCTCTTTTGAATATTTCATGTAAATGAAATCCTACAATATGCAGTCTTTTGTAACTGGCTTCTTTCACTTAGCATGATGTTTTCAAGGTTTATTGTAGCATGTACCAGTACTTTTTGTAAAATTGCTGAATAATATTGCATTGTATGGACATCACAATTACCTGGGGCCAGCACAGGGCAGAGTGGGCAGTCAACTGGGCACAACAGAATGGAGATTTTCAAACTTTATTGGGGATCTTGATAAAATGCAGATTCAACTTCAGTAGGCAAGGGGTGGGCCTGAAGTTCTGCATTGCTAAGATGCTCTCAGATGATATTGGAGGATGCAGAGAATTTCTACCAGAAGGGCCGGGAATTTGGGTCTCTTTCTCGTAAAAAGCATCCACATGGCTTTAACCCTGCAGGCCACCCAGGTGACTGCCTTCTGGGTGGGTGAGTTCTTTCCAGACATCAGATTTCAAATGAGAAGTTAGCGTGGTGAGTGTGAATTAGAATAAGAGTAGCTAGCTACTTTTGAGGCATGATTTTGTCCAGCTCTGACTGGAGCCTGCTGAATCCTCCTTATTTTCTCTGGGCCTGTTTCTGTGTCAGAAGTCAATCATGGGTCAGGAAGCCAAATTGCCATACAGAGCCACCCTGGACAGCATGCACATCCCCATCCCTCTAAGGTGCACCTCTCCCTGCTTATGGCCATCAGACTTTTATGACAGCTTCCTCTTCCCAAGTGCTTAGAAACTGGGTGGCTGAACGTGCTTCTTGTTAACATGAAATGAATCAGTGGGCTTGAACTGCTTTAACTGCAAAGGCCATCTGCAAGAGGCAAGATTGTTACATTTGTGGCACATGGTCTGTGTGTTAATTTGGGTTCTCCAAGAAGCAGATAACAAAAGGGGATTGTGTCTGAGCCTATTGGGAAAATTCATATGAAGGATAAAGGGTGTGAGACTAGAAATAGGCAGGGAGAGCCTTTAGACCATGATGTAGGTCTGCTCCCTGTGCTAGAAGAATGGGAAGGAAGGATTAGGTAGAAAGAGCTTCAGACTACAGAGAAATTTTGAGAAAATGTTGGCCAGGTAGATGGCAAGCCTTATGGAGAAAGCCATAGAAGAGTTCCATGCCCAGCAGGAATAGGTTAGGACTCGGACCTCCACCATGCTTATCATTAGCTGGAGCAGCCTGGGGAAACAAGATGGCAGAGACAAAGGGGCAACAGCTGTCAATCAAGCATACTCCCACAGCAGGTCCCCTTAAAGGAGTTAGGAGCAGCATGCTTCTGTGGCTTTCGATTTTCTATCAGCTACCAGTCGTAAGGCCTTAAAGTCACTCAACCTCCCAAGCCTCATTTTCCTCATTTGCAAAGTGATGATACACCAACTTTCATGACTGTTGTGAGGACTGAATGTAAGCCTTAATCAACATTAGTTATCATTATTTTTAGTATTATTTTAGACAACATGAGAGTTAGAGCAAGAAAAAACTTAAATCTCAACCCACTTGCCAGTTTTGTGATCTTGGCCAGTTACTCTACAGGGCCGAGAATAGAATTAGCTGTTAACATCATTATTTCCAAATACTAGTATTGGATCAATTGTTCTGAGAAATGCCACAGTCTAGAATGGCATTCAAAGACTTCTGCAGGATCTCAACTCTGCTTTGCAGTTTCCTTCTCCATAACATTACACACATACACACACACACACACACACACTCACTCACTCACTCACTCACTGCCCTAAATTCTAGCCTCACTGGGCTGCTCACAATAACCTTGAAAACATCATGTTGTAACAACACAGTATTATATTATCCACTGTCTGTCAAATGCTTATTGTATGCCTGGCACTGTGTAAAGGTTTACATATATCATCACACATTTCTATCTACCAATGAGGAAACTGAGGCCCAGGAATGTGAAATGACTTAACCCAAGCTAATAAATGGCTTGTCTATCTCTGGACTTCTGTTTGTAGAGTGCTTTCCCAGCCTCCATTCCATTTCTACCTTCCAAAACACTCCATTGCCACTTCCTTCAGGAAGCCTTCCTTGATCCTTGTCCTTGGTACAGATAATTGCTACCTTAGTGCCTGGGGCTCCTGTCTCTGGCACCTACCTCTGTAGGCACTATGTTGTAATAGTTGATCTGAAAGTCACTTTTTCCCACCATATTGTGACCAGTTTCAGGGAGGGGATAATGTCTTGTCCATCCTGTAGCCAGCATCCAGCCTGGGGCTGTGAACTGGAAGACACAAATATGAATCTTCTCATTTATGCCCTTGACCTTCACAGATTATGGTTTTTTTAGGTCAGGTCTAGCTTTTAATACCATGGACTTTGGTCATATCACACACTTGTTTAGTACTGGTTTGAGGTACTAAATGATGTCTGACACATAGTAGGTGCTCATCATAGTAGCAGGTTTATTCTTTGCATTTTCTAACTAACTATAAAGGCCAGTGAGGACGGGGCAGATTCACAGCTATCAATGTCAGAAGGACAGGAAAGGAAGGATGCCTTCTCTCTAGTGGGCAGGTACTGGCCCCCCTTCCACAAAGGGCTTACAGAGCCCATCCTACAGATGGGGGAGGCCCAGAAACGTGACTACTATCCTAAGTTTGCAGTCTGTCTTGGTGCCTCAACCAAACCTCTAAGATCTCAAAGACCCTGTCTGTGGACAAAGAAGGGTCTTCCTTCCTGAGGGGCAGGACAATACTTGCTTATAGGAAATTGAGCTTTTGTAGGTAGAATTGGCCTCCTGCTGGGAGGATGGGGCTGGGTTTCCCCTGTTTGTACCTTCAAAAAGTCTCTAGATTCAAAGTGCTTTGCACAAATTTTACACACACACACACACACACACACACACACACACACACACACACACACACACACACACACCCTTGCTTGTTTCTTATCTCTCTTTCCCCAGTAAGGGCAGGTTGTTTTGTGAATGTTTAGCTCACAGTTCTGTCTCCTGCACTACCTAAAGCAGGGAGAGCCTGGCTCTTAAGAATACCACATTGTGTTGAATGACTAATGAATCCAAAATGCACAGCTTTTACATTTCTGCTATGCTGCAAAATTCTCAGCTGCAGACCTACATCTGCAACTGTCTCCTCCCTTCGAAGGTTTTTCTTCTTCCCAACTCTGGACACATTCTTTCTCTTGACACATTATATCATCTACCAAGTACAAACCCACAGAGAGTAGGTTCCACCCCCCAGTGAAACAAAAAATTGCACTCCTCTCATCCACAGCCAAGGCAGATCTGGCTCACGCCTCCTTCCAGATCACTGGCCTAGCAATTTGTCCTTCTTCTCACTCTGCTTTTAGCCATGATCAAGCTTGTATGGATCTCGCAGACCTGGAGTCCAGGTGACACCTTTGGTGGCTTTACATACTTTTCCCTTCTAAGATTAAGTAATAACGTTGTGTTTGGATGTGGGGAATCTAATTTTTTTGATTTCCTAAAAACGTAGGAACCACTTTGACTCCTACTCTCTCAATTCCCACATCCAATCAATCGCAAGTTATACTACATTAAAAAAAATTAAGCCACCTTCTCCAACTTAGTGGCCGTCACCATGCAGGTCTCCTGGCATCCACCCTCTAATTCTTTCTCATTCTGCAACCAGAGAGATTTTTTTTTTAAATGTAATTTGAGCCAAGGTACTTCCCTCTTAAAATTCTTAAGCTCTGCCCTTTGATCTCAGGATAAAGTCCAAACTGTTTCAAGTCTCCAGAAGCAAACTGTCTTTTCCTCCTGCAGCCCCACAGTTTGTCTTGCAGGCTCCCCTCTGTTCCTCTGTGCCACCCATCCCCCTCAAGACCTTTACACAGGCTGTTCTCCCTGTGTTTACTTAGGTAACTCCTCTCTCCTAGTACGACGTGGCTTAATAATAACAATTAACATTTACACAAACAACTGATGTGTATTTATGTCTATTAGCTAATTCTCACAGTAAACCTACTAAATGAGTACCTTTGTTAGTCTACTTACAGATTGGAAGTCTGACAGAGATGTGAACTAGCTTGCTCAAAGTCGTACAGATAACAAGCTCTCCCGCTAGTCAACTGCACGAGGACAGAGACTGCGTGGGCTCTGCTCATGGGTACCTAGCATTCATTTATTTATTTAACAAATGTATATTGAACATTTGGTATGTGCCGTGTTAGGCACTGTTCTAGGTTCCTGCTTTCATGAAGCTAATATACAGTGGAGAAAAGACAGACACCAAACAGGTAAACACATGTACGGACAACATAATTTCAGGTAGTAATAAGAGCCTTGAGGACAAGGACACAGGATGGTGTTGAAGGGCCTTAGAACAGGCCTCCTGAAGATATACCACTTTGGCACATGAATTATTTTGAGCAGAAGGCAATTGGGACCCTGTGGACTCACGAGAAAGGTTTCCCTCCTTCCTTAAAGAATTTAAATTCGGGGTCTTGTCCCATAATAAGTGTTATCACCAGAACTAACTTTTTATGACCTATCTATAGGCTAGGGCAAACTTCTGATTACTGAACATCTGCTCTTCTAATCATCCTGCTAATGAGCTTGCTTCCTTCTGAAGTCTCAAGGTACTTTACTTCATCACCGTTAGCTCAGAATGTCATATATACCTCATTTTCCCTTTCTTTCTCTTAACCTTTCATGTCACTCTCTCATGTATGTGGGTTTCCATATATCTGTATGCAATTACATTTGTTTATTTTTCTCTTTTTAATCTATCTCATGTCAATTTAATTATTAGACCAGCTGAAAGGACCTAGAAAAGTAGAGAAAAGTTCCTTTCTACCCAAGTTGGTGCTGTGAGCAGGATACTTCACCAGCTGTGCACTGCTCACCCCAAACTGCTACAGTAGAAAGATCCTAGGACATCTAACATGAGGTGGCAAAGAAAGGTAAGAATTCTTACCAAACCAGACTCCCAGCTCTGTACCTGCAGAGTTCAGTGGAAGCAGAGTGGTAAGAATCCTTTTATTTTTCCTTTTGTAAGTTTAGATTAGCAGGGAAAAATATTTCAGAACTAGTTCCTTTGAGCTTAGTGACTTTTGGTTATTTGGTACTAGTACTCTCAGTTTTTATTGATCCTTTCTTCCCAAAGATGGGCACTGTTGTGTCTATTTTGTTGTTTGTCTTGTTCTATGTTTTGAGAGCTTGTTTTGACCTTCTCTTTGTTCTCTGCCATCCGGAATGTGCACATATTGGTGTGCGTTTGGCAGCCAGTCAAATAGACGGGGGAATTCATGTTACAACTTTTGCATAATTTGTCAGCAAGAAAAATAACTCAGTATGATGAAGTCTTCATAAGTAATCTAAACATAATTAAGAAAAAGTAAATTAAATAGATGTAAATAGTTTTTTTAGGTGAACTCCAACAACAATTACATTTTATGTGTACTTAAAAATGGTTTCCTAAAAAAAAAATGGTTTCCTAAATCTCTTTGGTAACTTGAAACTTCAAAGTTTGCTAAATTAAATCATCTGATGGAAATTCATTGACTATCCAGATCATTTCCAAATAAGATAAAATAGTGAAATATTAACTACTGAACATAAATTTACCTACTTTTGGCTACCTATTACAAAGAAACTTAAGAAATTTGGGTTTGTTAGTAAGAATGTCTTCTATCTCACTGAAAGATTGTAATAAGAAAAAGCATGCATTTCTAGAAGTCATGGAATGTGTTTATACATTTATTAATCTAAAGAATACTGGTATAACAAATAGTTTACAATTACTTCTTAGTTTTCACTAGAAATTAAAGTTTCTAAAGATTAAAAATTCTAATTAACATAGAGGGAAATAATATATATCTTCAGTAATGGAAGGATGTGGAAATACATTTTTGAGGGAATTAAAAGAAAATGGTTTGTTCTAAAATATGCTGATTATTTCTGAATGGGTAAGAGAACCAGAGAAAACCTAAAAAGAGCAAGGAAAGTTGTAGGTTTGTGAAAAGAAATCTTGAGAAATTGTATATGTGATCAAGCTGGATAAGATTGCATAAATGTGTTAGAAGTGTTTTTTTTAAAGCTTTAATATCAATAGTGTTCTCGAACATAATACGATTTTATGTGCTAAAAAGAGAAAGTTTTCTTGGACTATTGTTCTGCTCTTGATAATATACTGTGAAAAATTTTCTGCCAAGAAAGCAAAGATTTTGTGTTTTATCAAAATAATTTTTTGTGTTTTACATTGTCTTGATCAGGTCTAAAAAAACTGAATCTTCTCAATAGTAAGAACTATCTTTTGTAGTTGAAATTCCCTACTTGATTTTTATGCAAAGGAAGGAGCAACAGAATCTATAAGGATTGTGGCACATGTGAATGAAGTTCATTTCGCTTCTGCAAAAATGACCCCTCAGTGCCAGACTTTCGCTATCTTGATGCCCATTAATATGACAACTGTCTGCTCCTGGATCACAGAAATGAAGGTAGGTAAACAATGGCTATAAGTTAAACAAATAGGGTTTTGGGAGACCCAAGACAGCTGCCTGGTTCTTTCAGGTTCTCTAGCAAACCCCCTTTTTTTCTGTTTGTTTGTTTGTTTGTTTGTTTGTTCTTTGCATTACTTTATCCACCATAATGTATTTAAGCTGGAGTTCACTCAACTGCCACTTAGCATGAGTTATTAATATGCTTTTGTTGTGTGTATGTTTTCCAGATGGATTGACACCTTGCCCTGCCACAAGGCTGATGCTCTCACGGTGGCAAAGAAACTGTTAGAATACACTTTGGGTATACCTTCCACAATCTCTAGTGATAGAGGCACCCACTTCATTGTGTAAATCATACAAGCCTTGACAGGAAGCCTTGCAGACTTCTTGGAATTATCACTGACTCTATCTTCCTTAATCACCAAAGTCTAGAGGACTAATGGAAAAATTGGATTCAAGCAGAACAAGTCTTAATTACATGGCATTGAATGAAGTGATGAGGATGGTTATAATTTTTATGACTTTTTGTTTGAAACATTTCTGGTTCTTTTTCTTTTTCCAGATATAAGGAAACCTTTCCTCTTAAACTATGACTTACAGCAATTTGGTAAATTACACTTTTGTGAGCATAATTGAAACATTTCTCTTTTTCTTCTTGTTTGGTCCCTCTAGAATTCAGAAACTCTCAGTGAGTATTCTCATTTTCATGGCAATATTATTGTTTGCATAAATTCAATACAAATCTATTTTCCTTGTAGCAGGACACAATTGGAAACTGGGTATATTACCAAGGCTTTGACTGGAATGTCATATTTGAGAGAGACATGCATAGGCTCAGATATTACCAGGCAGCTTTAAGGAATTAAGATTGACTAATGGAAACCAATAAAACCCTCAGAAATATCGGCCAGCCTGGTACTTTGATTACAGTGTTCCCAGTAGCTTTACCAGGTGAGTAAAGTAGGTCACTGACTGGAAGGTGCAGGAAACTCAAGATATTTTGGGGACCTTGGAAAGAGACGAACTAACCCAAATCTAAAGATACTGTAGTGAAGTCTGATTGCAAGTCCTTGGCTTGGCTTTTCTGGCCTCAAGAGACCTTTTATTAATTTCTCATAAGATTCCTTATGAGAAATTCCGGCAAAGATTTAAATGAGCCTATATAATCAACTGCTATTCTTGTATTTATACAAATAACAGGCCAAGTTTATTGAAACTAGACGTATTTTGCTAACAAATTAGTCTTAATCTGGCTATCTGTGGTAAAAATGCACATAATATTAGAGTTTCAGTAATACGCTTTGTAGATATTACATTCTAGTGCTGTTCACTGTCTTTTTGAGGTTTTTGTTTTCTATAAATTGGACTGGATGCTGAATTCTTCTAGTTTACTCCAATAACTGACTATGACTCTGCAAACTAACATTTCCAATGTTTCTGCCACCCTTCTAACTTGGAATCATTAAGAACTAAAACTGCCCTTTCCCAAAGCCATGCAAGCTAAAGTTAAACGACTCAATATTAACTTCAGAGGAATCACCACAACAGCTCATCTATGCACAATCTTTGTGCCTATCGCAGAAAAATCACTGGAAACATTCTAACTGTAAATCAGGAAAATCTAACAGATCGTCACTGCCTGACCTCACTCCATGTGAGGATGCTTTGAGCCAGACATATTGAACTCTTCTTGACTGGCTGCCTTGAGAACTCAGAAACTGTGATTATAGTCTGCTCCAAGAATTAACCATTATTTTGTTTGTTTGTTTGTTTACATGGAGATGCCTCTATGCTTGTTTCAATAAACTCGGCCTGTTATTTGTATAAGTACAACAAGAATAGCAGTTGATCATAAATACCATAGGCCTAAGTTTAGGACCCCACCTGTATCACTGCTTCCTGAAAAGAGATACAACTGTTTAACTGAACTGACCTATTCTCCAAACTGAGACTGGTTTAGTGAGATATGGAACAATCTATTAAACCCAAGTCCTGGAATGTGAAAACTCTCAGGAATTTCAAATTCAGGACTAAAGTCATTCAAAACAGGATTCTCCAAGATAAGCCCTGTGGTGTATGCATTATTTTGAGCTGAAGGCAATCAAGATCCCTTGGGTTCACAAGAACTTTTATCCACTTCGCTTAAAGAATTTAAATCGGGGGCCTTGCCCATACTAAGTGTTATTATCAGAAATAACTTTTTACGACCTATCTGGAGGATAGGAAAACATCTCAACACTGAACATCTACTCTCTCCTTATCGTCCTGCAAATGACTCTTCCCCTCTGAAGCCCCAAGGCATCCTATCTCATCCTTTAGCTCAGAATGTCACATATACCTCTGTCTCTGAACCTCTCATGTATGTGGGGGTCTCTGACTCTCCCATGTATGTGGGGTTCCTATAAATATAATTCAGTGTATTTTCTTTTTAATCCGACTCATGTCAATTTAATTAGACCAGCTAAACTAAAATATCTTTCTCCCTGCAGTCTAGACATTAACTTTTTTTTACAAAGAAACAGAAAATATTCCTGCGCCCTAAATGTCGACTAATTTTCCAGAAACACCACTGCCACGTAACTCGAGGGATGATTGTATTTCGTTCGAGAAAGCGTTACCGAAATTGTTTATCTTTCCAGAAAATCCCATCACTCGTGGGTTAACCATTATTGCATTTGTAGCTTTCGGTGCCTGAGGCTTCTACCTCTGCCGGTATTCTGAAACTCCAGAGCGCCTTCTCTATCTGGGCCCGAACATGTACCTGTTGGAACGCCTCTCAGAGAATGGCCATTTACTTTGTCATCCGTATCTTACAGTTAAGCCATCCGTGGTTTGTAAACTCTACGCGTGTGGGTGGTGGAACTATCTGTGGGATGCGGTCCCGGAGGGCCGGGTCGGCCGGTCCCGCCCGGACCCGCTCGCGAGGCGCCCACGCGGGGGTCCGGCACCGGTCCGGCGGGGCGGTCCTCCGCGCGCCAGGGGGCGCTGTGGCGCCGAGGCCGCGCCGGGTCGCGCTCCGCGGCCGCCCCGCCCCGGGCCCCCGGCCGAGTGGGCGGGCACGACGGCGCCCGGGTCGCGCGCGAGGCGCCCTTCGCCCAGCAGCGCCCGGGGCGGGCGGCTATAAAGGGAGCGCCGGCTGCCCCCGCCGCCTCTCTCCGCCCCGGGTCGCCGCCGCTCCTGCCGCTTTCGGGCTCAGGAGCCTGAAGAAAGAGAAAAAAAAAAAAAAAAGAGAAAAAGATAAAAAAAAAAAAAAATCCCGAAAACGCTTTCAGATCAGAAAAAAAAAGAAGGAAACGCGAGCAAGAAAGAGCGAGCCTCCCCTCCGGAGAAGCCGCGGGGGAGCCGTCGCCCCGCCCGCCGCGCCGTCGCACCTGGGCGCGCGCCCGCCCGCCCGGTGGTGAGCCGCCCGCGCCGCGTGGCGCCCGCGCCCCCCGCGCGCACCACGTGTCCGCGCTGCCCTCCCGGCCCGGCGTGGCGGCGGCTGCGCGCTCCGGCCCCGGGCTCGCCGAGGCGCCGCCGACGCCGCATTCCGTCCCGCCTCTTGCCGGGGCCGCCGCCGCGCTCGCACCCGCCGGCTGCCCGAGGCCTGTCCCCGGAGCGAGACGCGGGTCCCGGAGGCCGCGCGTGGGCGTCCTTGCGGTTGCCGCGGGAGGCTTTTTTTCCTTCTAACCACTGACAGGGGAGGCTCCGTGCTCATTTAGGAAAAAAAATTTTTTTTTTAATTCTTTAAATCCGGAGCCTCAGCCCCGGACGACTGACAGCCGCAGACGCCCAGGGAGGGCCATATTGGTTTCGGAGAGCCTTTTGTCTGCGGCCTCGCCGTCTCCGCTCCGCCACCTGTGCGCGAGCCGCGGCCCGGCCCGGCTCCGAGCGCAGCCCCCTTTTGTGCCGCGCGGTTCCTGGAAGAAGTCCTCCTGGCGGGGCTCGGGGTAGTGGGGGCCGGGGAGATGAACGCTGCGGCCAGCAGCTACCCCATGGCCTCCCTGTACGTGGGGGACCTGCACTCGGACGTCACCGAGGCCATGCTGTACGAAAAGTTCAGCCCTGCGGGGCCCGTGCTGTCCATCCGGGTCTGCCGCGACATGATCACCCGCCGCTCCCTGGGCTATGCCTACGTCAACTTCCAGCAGCCTGCTGATGGTGAGTGGGGCCGTGTCTGCAAAACCGCGGGACCCCATGGGCCCTGGGCGTCATCCCCTCTGCAGCCCCCCCCCACCCATGATGAGGGCATCATGACAGCACGGTGCCACAGAAGCCATCGTAGGGAACAGGATGCAGGGGTTGAGAACACGGGATCCTGGCATCAGATGACCAGAGTTTCAGTCTTGCGTCCACCACTTGCTAACTGCTGGGTGACCTTGGGCTAATCTAAGTGGTGGCAGTGGGGTTGGAGCCCGTGGGGACGGTGAAAACGGTTTCAGTGGGAAGTTACTGTCATTTCATGGCGTATGAGGTCCTGCTTCAGTGGGGCTGGGTTGTTAGAGACACTTGCTGGTCCGTGGGCATGGGCTCGTGCCCCTTACAGGCCTGACGATTGAAACAGTTCCTGCAAATATGTTACATTGCAAAGCTGCTGCCCTGCCTCTTATCTTTACTCTGGACTAAGACTGTTTGACTTGGTGCTGATAAGGGGTCTTTCAGGGCAGGTAGGAAGCAGAGAAACATTTCTGTGCATTAAACGAGCAGGCACTTAACGTTAACACCACAAAAGCAGCTTGTGCCAGGCCCACAAAAGCAGCTTGTGCCAGGCCAGCTTCCTGGTCCGTGTGTTTGCCACTGGGATGATTTGTTCTCTGGATGAAACCCTGGGCTGTGGAGAATGGTCCCCAGGTAGTCTGGGGAAGCGAGGCTTGGAAATCTGCTGGGCTGGTAGGTATTACTGTCTCACCTGTGAACAGTGTTTTCCACTGGTGAAAACCATTCCATCTGAAGAAAAGACTCCTGAGAAGGAAAAGGAACTGTAAAAGGTTGGAGTCTAAACTGGGACTACTAGTGCAGTGTTCTGCGAGCCCAAATCGGGCCTTAGTTTGGAGTGGCGAGGTATTCTGCAGGCCTGGCAGGAGTGAGGCCAGAGGAAACCTAATCAGGAGCTGCACGTGACTCCAGATTAAAAAGGAACAACTGTAGAGATCATTACTGGGACAAACAAGTCATTCTGTAGCAAAGTATCTCCAGGTCTCTGTTTTTGTCCCCACTTTGTTCGCTATCTGTGAAGCACAGAGAATATCACTTGTCCAGAATGCAACTAAGACCAGAGAATTCGACTTGTTGAGAGACATGGGACACAAGGCAGCACTCCCACCAGTTCAGTGTACTCTGAACTGACTTGTGTCTGGCCATGGGGCACAAAGAAGGTCGCTGAGTGTGACCTTTTTACGGGGAGTAGTGGGTACATTGGCTGTTGTCTTTCTTGACTCTTCTGAACAAAAGTCTTGTCACTTAGAGATAGTAGCAGAAGCCATTGGTCAGTGCGTGTGCCAACACATACCTCTGCGGGACCTTTCCTTGCTATAAATAAGTGCAACCAGATTTGTCAGACTAAGCTGACTTGCTTTCTGTAGCGCTGTCTGGAAATAGAAAAGGAGCTGTGTTGAAATGGGTTCCTTCGCTACTAATTAATGAAACAGTTTGGGGTTCCAGGCTTTACCTCTCAGCTGGCCGTCACAAGCAAACTTTCTGCACCTGGACTTTTCCTGACTTGAATCTGCCCTGTCTCCCTTTTCCTGGCCTCCTCCCCTCCCACACTGAGGAGCCCACATGAGGAAGGTGGGAAAGGTAGTTGGAAATGAGTGAAAAGAAGATACTTCCTTGGCTGGCTGGGCAGCTAAGCTTGTATGTAGAAGGGCAATTAGGGAATTTTGTCCCTGTTTTAGGTGGGATGGTGCCTTGAGGCTGGAAATCCCCCAACTCCATCCCATGATGGAGCACATTCTGGGAGAAAATATTGCGAAAAGGAAAGTGACCACCAGCTCTGGGTCCTTGTTACTATCAGTGACAGAGAGGTGTTCCATCCAGCTGGTGATGATACATTTTAGCTTCTTGTCCTTTAAATGGTCTCCATGGTGCACACCTGGATGGAAAACTTGGTTGGACACAGCATTCAAAGTCCTGGAATTCCATAGAAATCAGATTAAGGGTTCAGAAGACCTGGAAACCAGGTGCAGAGCCTACCTGCACTGTCTACTTAGGCCGAAAGGTGTTGCATTTTACTTTGATAATACTAAGAAGGTTTCCATGTGTGATCATGAGTATTTATCATTTTGGTGATTGAGACTTTTTTGTCTGAGTCAATTTTTGTTCTCAAATTGAAAATATAAAACTGGGCTGAATTCAAGGATTGCACATTTTTCCCAATCAGTTGCTCACATGTGTTGCTTTTGTCATTTGTCTCATAGACAGATGATAGCTAGTTGATAATTTTGATGCAATACCTTATTGAAAAAAAGAATCAGAAAATCTGGTATTAGTTTTTTAATCACTAGTTAGCTATACCTCTTAGACACGGAACATGTTTGTTCATTTTATAAAATGGATTTCACCCATTCCACCATGACATAGATAGGCTGTATTGTCCTTTTATAAATGATTAAAAAAAACTTAGTCAAATATGAGGTACAGTAGTCCCCCCTTGCTTGTTGTTTCACTTTTTGAGGTTTCAGTTATCCACAGTCAACTATAGTCTGAAAATATTAAACGGAAAATTCTAGAAATAATTCATAGTTTAAAAGTGTGTGCCATTCTGAGTAGCATAATGAAATCTTGAGCCATCCTGCCTGGGACGAGTCATCCTTTGTCTAGCATATCCATGCTCTGTATACTACTTGCCAGTTAGTCACTTAGCTGTCTCAGTTATCAGATTGGATCTACTGGGGGTACGCAGTGCTTGAGTTCAAGTAACCCTTATTTTGCTTAATAATGGCCCCAAAGTTCAAGAGTAGTGATATGGGCAATTCAGATATGCCAAAGTTTTTTAAGTACAGTACAATAAGTTATTTTAAGACAGACACCATTCTTAGAACTTTCATTATGGTATATTATGATTGTCCATTTTATTGTTAATCACTTACTGTGCCTAAAAAAATTTCATCACGTATGTATGCGTAGGGAAAAGCATAGTATATATAAGGTTTGGTACTAGCCTCGGTTTTAGGCATCCAGTGGGGGTCTTGGAATACATATCCCACCACTGAATTATTCGATTCTAGTACCATAAAACCATTGAGGTGATTTAGTCTAATCTTATGGGGGTTGAGACTTCTGCCATGAAGGAGTATAATTGGCTAGAACTTATTCTACTCTTAGTAGCAACATAGACTAGAGAAATCTGATGCCCTTTAATTTTGAGTTGCCTTTTGTCAGAGTGATTACCTTGAAAAGTCCTGAATTTACATGTTCCTGAGATGGTGGCAGTCATGTGAGGTGATGTTTTAGATCCTTGACTGAAATGTGCTTCTCTTGCAGCTGAACGGGCCTTGGATACCATGAATTTTGATGTGATAAAGGGAAAGCCAATCCGCATCATGTGGTCTCAGAGGGATCCCTCTTTGAGAAAATCTGGTGTGGGGAACGTCTTCATCAAAAACTTGGACAAATCTATAGATAACAAGGCACTTTATGATACTTTTTCTGCTTTTGGAAACATTCTGTCCTGCAAGGTAAACATTGATTAAATGATTTCATCAGATCAATTATTACATTCTGAAAACAAAATAAATACTAATTAGGAAATGGCCTTGGAATTGTGTGGCAGGCTATAGCAATTTTCAAAATGTTAGAAATGGCTCTGAAAACCTAAAAGTTCCCTGTAGGTAATCTCGTGCCACAATTCAGCATAACCAGCAGGTGCTTTTATGTCTTTGTTTGTTCTTTCCTCTTCCTGAAATATCCTTCCTGGCTTCTAACTTTGGAAAGCAGTAAAAGGTTTCTCTTTGGGGGCTGGGGTGGGGCAGAGAGGACCAGAACAGGGCCTCTAGTTTCCAGAAGCTGTACATAGTCATTTTAGAAGCATAAATTCACCCTTTTCTTTCTCTAAGCACCTGTTTATGTATATAATTTTGTACAACTTATGTGGTAATAGTTGACAGGTCTGACTCCACACTAGACTAAAATCTGTTGTGGGCTTAGAAAATGGTTTGTCTTTTCTGCAGCAGATCTCTCAATGTTTTTTAATAAGAAAACATTTGGAATAGAAAGAGCCCAGTAGCGGGCTACCATTTGTAAATGGAACGTTACTGGGTGCCTGGTGCTGTGCTGAGTGTCAGGGAAACCTTACTTGCTGTAGTCTCCTTACCTGCTGTTTGACCATGGGCAGGCTAGAGGCTTCAGACAGAGGAGACCCAGAGTTGGAGACCATATGGTTCTTCAATCTTTGGAGTTGCCCAGGCACACTAAAGTGGCCTGCCTTATATTTGACAGGTGGTGTGTGATGAGAACGGCTCTAAGGGTTATGCCTTTGTCCACTTCGAGACCCAAGAGGCTGCCGACAAGGCCATTGAGAAGATGAACGGCATGCTCCTCAATGACCGCAAAGTGTGAGTGTCCCAGTCTGGAGCAACAGCCATCGCATGAGCCAGCCATGGCCCTACCTCGGTATTAACTGGCACACACAAGGCGGCTACTGGTTCTCTCGGCCCAAGTGTGGCCTGCTCCTACCTCTCCACTCCAGGGCTGGTGAGTCTCCCTGCCGAGCTATGGCAGCTCTTTTGACTCGCCAAGGTGGGCTTCCTGCCCGAGCCATGGCCTGCCTGCTGCCTCTCCCTTAAAAGCATCCAACTGTGGGTTTTATGAGCATTGGCAACTGGGGCTGGCTGGAAGACAGCTCTAAGCCCACTCTAAGCAGGGGTCTTGGCCAGCGGCAGAGTGGAGAGGGCCCTGGACCGACCAGGAGCTGTATACTAGCTGTGTGACCTTGGCCTTTCTGTGACTCATGTCTGTTCATGGGGTCACTCACTAGGAGTTAATGCCAAATTGTCCTCAGATCTCCATTTGACTAACTTACGACTCAGTGGCCTTCTGATACAAGGCTGGCTCCCCAGTAATCTGATTACAATGAAAAATCTTGTCCCACTGTATAAGATACTGTTCATAATAGACCTTGCTGCTTTAGTGTGAATATTGCAGAATGGAGAAGGGGATCTTAGCTAAGCCATGCAGGGAGAGAAGGGACAATAAGTCTTGGCTATAATAAGCAAAAATCATTTGTCTTTTGTGTTGTCGAACAGACCAGGGGATGGGTTGCATTATGTGTATGTGCCCAGTGGTCAGTTTTTCCAAAGGTATCACGAGAAAGAAATCTAAAGATTTTCAGTGTATGAATACATTTTCCTATTAAGTGTAAACACCAAAATGAATAAAGTGAAAAATTAAAGGCGGTTCATTCCAACAATTTCACTCCTAGGATTAACCACTGTTAACAGTTTGGTTTGTATCCTTTCAGACCTTTTCTATGCATTTACATAGATGCACAGAAATGAACGTATTAAAAACATGGTCTTCAGGTTTCTTCACGAAGGCAGTATGATGTGGTAGGAGTAGCCCTGGTCTGAGCCAGGAACCCTGGGGCTGGTATCTGCAGGACAGTCCTGCCTCTTTCTCTTTCTGCGGGGAGTTGGGCATCTCTGAGCTTACTCTCTTGGTGGTTGGGTGGGGATTCATGTGTTTTAACTTATCCTGTCAGCCCTTAAACCTGCTGCCTTTTGGGCCCCCAGAAATCCTGTTTTATTCCTTAGAGTGATCACTTTTTTATTGTTTCTTTTTAGGTTTGTGGGCAGATTCAAGTCTCGGAAAGAGCGGGAAGCTGAGCTTGGAGCCAAAGCCAAGGAATTCACCAATGTGTATATCAAAAACTTTGGGGAAGAAGTGGATGATGAGAGTCTAAAGGAGCTGTTCAGCCAGTTTGGTAAGTCAGGTCCTTTGCCCTGTGCGTCCACTTTCACAGTCCATCCTACCTGGAATTCATCTGTTTTTATTTAAGAGATGAGGGCACTTAGACACATTAGTAAAATACCTTGCACAACAAAGGTCATAGGATAGATAAGAATAGACTCCAAGCCTCTGCTCTTGGCTTCATCCTACCTCATTCAAGCCCCGAGGCCATCTCAGCAGCTTGGTCAGAATTAAAAGGCCAGCTATGTTGCCTCTTAAAAGTTCATCTGGGTTCAGCAAGAGGTTACTCCAATGGGCCCCTGGAAAAGCCTTCTCTCCTTAAGCTGTGGTAGAGGTGGTGTTCTAATAGTTCTGTCCTTTGGTAATAGGTAAGACCTTAAGTGTCAAGGTGATGAGAGATCCCAGTGGGAAATCCAAAGGCTTTGGCTTTGTGAGTTATGAAAAACACGAAGATGCCAATAAGGTGAGAGTATAATGAAGATCGGGAAAAATTTGTAGGAAGTGGTCCCAGAGTGTGGGGATGGTCTTGCTAACACATAGCATGGAGCTGGAAATATCTGAGTATCTAGTAGTGATGCACAATTACTATACTCTGGAATTATTTGCTTAAGGGGTTTTACGTGTTAACCTATCAGTTTACTGTTTTTAAAACACTTAGCATGTGCCTGCTACTTTAGCTGTTTAGCCTTATAGGTGAGCATAAGGCAGGTATTTGTTCCCACTCATGTGAGGGAACTAAAGGCCAGAGAGTTGTTGATTTGATAACAGGTCAACAGCTACTTGTGGGTGAAGCATTGTGCTAAGCCCTTAATATATATCACTTAACGCTCACAAAAGAACTTGAGAAATCTAGTGACATCCAGATTATCAAGCTAGGTTCCTGCCTACCATGCTTGTATTTATACAACTATTATTTCCCTATATTATTTGGACCAATAGCCCATTTAAATATTAATCCCATTTACTGATAAGGAAGTGTGGAATTGCTTAGCTGACTTCAGAGACAGAGTGAAGTTAGTTTTTAGCCCTGTAGGGAAGATTTCTTTTTTGGACTATTGGGTGGGACATAGAGACCTAAAGAGCAAGGCTCCTGCCACTGCATTTTGTTTTAAAGATACTTATTTCCTCTTTAGGCTGTGGAAGAGATGAATGGAAAAGAAATCAGTGGGAAAGTCATTTTTGTAGGCCGTGCACAAAAAAAAGTGGAACGGCAGGCCGAGTTAAAACGAAAATTTGAACAGCTGAAACAAGAGAGAATTAGTCGATATCAGGTGAGAGATGGTCTTGGCCCAGCCTACCAGTGAGATTTACTGTGATATATGGCAAAGCACCCTTAGTGTTTAGCAGGCTTAGTCTTTGGAGATTTGGAGCCAGGTCTTTCTCTTATTTCTCCCAAGATTGTCTGGTTTAAAAGGATATGTCTACCAGGTACAGTAGAAATTGTAGGATGAAAACCAGAGTTTAATTTTATTCATTTAGGGACTCTGATCTGGAATCCTCAATCTGTTCTTAATTATGTGGGTATTTTTGTTTTTGTTTTTGTTTTTTAAACTTAAATGATACCCCTTTGTTTGGAATGGTGGCAAGAAGAGCTCTGCTGGGGTGAGTGGCCAGCCAGAGCATCTGTGAGGAAAGGTGAATGCATTGATGATCCTATCAGAATCTGAGGGGCAGTAGTTTCTCAACTTCAAGCCTTCAGAATCCCCTGCGTGGCTTGTTAAAACCCAGATTGCTGGGCTTTAGGGTTTTTGATTCATTAGGTTTGGATTCTGGCCTGAGAATTTACATTTCAATCAAGTATTCAAAGATAACTGATGCTGCAGGTTTGGGGACCACATTTTGAGAATCACTGTCTTAGGGAGTATATGGAGGGTATAGAAATCAACTAACAGTGATTCTTCTGCAGGGGGTGAATCTCTACATTAAGAACTTGGATGACACCATTGATGATGAGAAGTTAAGGAAAGAGTTTTCTCCTTTTGGATCCATCACTAGTGCTAAGGTATTTTATATTGAGGTTCTGAGATTGAAAGCAGAAGTTGTATAATCTTTTAGCAGTTTATTGGCATTTGTTTCATAGAAGGAATAGGATCTAAGTTATGTTCATTTTTGAGAGTAGCTACCACATTAATTTAGCAAATTCCTCCTGGCATTTAATTACCCATTTGAATGTATGTTCTGCAGAATAAGAATTCATTGGGTCATTACTGTGTATCTCCCAAGCACTGGAATATGGAGACGAATCTGACCTGGTCTCTCTCTGCACCTGAATCTTTCCCATTCTTTGCTGCTTCGTGCTGGTGTGGGGACAGATGGTGCTACAGTAAGAGCAGAGGAAATCCAGACGGGTTGTTTTCCATTTGTCTTGGGGCCTGTCTCTACAACTCTGCCACACTTTATCTCTGAACAAAGCTATTTTGAGGATTTTAAAGTCAAAGAATTTTGGTCTTTGAGCAAGAGAATACTTATTACATGAGGATAGTGTACTGTGTGTCCTTGGCTCTTTGAGAGTTTCATGAGAACTGATGGCATCTGAAATTTTTGGGTCATAGCTTGATGCAGACACTAGTCCTGCTCAGCGGAGGTGCAGTAGATATCACAAAGTCCTTTAGGTGATGAGAAGGGAGACCAGCTGGGTCAGTAAAGATTCTAGGTGACCGTGCCCCAGCCCTTAGGTTTAGTTACTCTTAGCCTGGAAGAAGCAGCATCAGTGTATCAGGAATTGATCAGAGGTTGCCCTGTGGGATGTTTCTAGTTTCTTACCCTTATCATCCCCTTGGCTGGCTTTCATCAGTGCAAGGAATGCTAGTTTCTCCTTATCAGCACAGTAGTCAAGCTGGCATTTGTAAGAGGGCAAAAGAACCATATCTCGAAATTCGCAGGCACCGTTTTTAAGATCAAAGTGTCACACATATACTTTTTTGACTTGCCTCATTGGTAGAGAGTTGTTGGTTTGATACACATCTTTACTTCCATGTCCTCCACTTCAGGAGGCTCTCCAGGCAGTGAGCTAAGTCAAACATAATGGTGCCAAGAACATAGTCATATTGCTATCAATGCTTCTGAAGATATAGGCCAAGGAAAGCAATAACATTTTCAGGTGAGAAAAAGAGCTATTTGTGAACAACCAACTATCTAGAAAAAGAGAGCCTGAACCAGTACACAGGTGACTTTGTAGCTATTTACCTTAGTGTATAGCACGACATTGAGGCTCAGAGAAGGCAAGTTAAGTGATTGGTTCAGATAGTGCAGCTTAGAAATTGCAGAGCTGGGTTTAGAATCCAGCTGTCTCCCAGCTGGTCGTTTTTCTGCTCTTTTATTCCCATTGAATTAATGGTGACAGTCATTGGTTTTAACTCCTGTGGTATTTCAAAAGCATATTCTAATTGTGCTAAGAGGTTATTGAAATTTTATTCACTAAAGCCTTAGGCAGATGAGTTCAGCTTTCTTGTGGGTACCCAGATGTAGCTATACTGCTAGGTATCAAGAAACATCTTTGGGTTCCTGGTTTAACCATTGGCCATATCATAGTGTTTGGGAACTTTCTTTTTTCTTTTTTTTTTTTTTTAAGCACCTACAGCACCTGGTCTTCCTAGGTGGTCTCCCATCCAAGTGCTAAGCAAGCCTGACCCTGCTTAACTTCCAAGATCAGACACATTCAGGGTGGCATGGCTGTAGACTTGTGTTGGGGAACTTTAGAATCACTTGGGTATCTAACAAAGAAAATGCTTAGGTCCTACCCTTAGAAAGCCATGACTTAATTGGCCTGGGGTACATGCCGGGATGGGGCTGAGGACCCCTCTTCTAGAAATGGTGATTCTTGCAGTGGAACCCAAGTTTTCTGGCTCTTATTAGCTGCCCAACACAGAACACCTTTTTCTTAAGAAGCTGGTCTCTTTTTGTAGGTAATGCTAGAAGATGGGAGAAGCAAAGGTTTTGGCTTTGTCTGCTTCTCATCTCCTGAAGAGGCAACCAAAGCGGTCACTGAGATGAATGGACGCATCGTGGGCTCCAAGCCACTGTATGTTGCTCTGGCCCAGAGGAAGGAAGAGCGAAAGGCTCACCTGACCAACCAATATATGCAGCGGGTGGCTGGAATGAGAGCCCTCCCTGCCAATGCCATCTTAAATCAATTCCAGCCTGCAGCTGGTGGCTACTTTGTGCCAGCAGTTCCACAGGTGGGTCTGCTATGTGTTCATGGCTCTTTGGAGTCTGCCCACTCAATACAGCTTGTGTAGTTTGCAGTAGTAGGGAGAGAGGGGTTATGGGATATCAGAATTCTAGAATGTCAGAGTAAGGGTCCTGAAGGTAAAATGAGGAAAGACTTATTCGTGGTGACACATACAGGCAAGGGTAACGAATCCCCACTGACTGACATTCCCTCAAGCCTTTGAGTAGAGAGCCTCTACTCAAATAATTAGCCAAGGCCTGGTGATGAGTTGAAGTATTTCTCTAGTGTGGACTCAGGTCCTTAAAATGAAGAGGCTTGGGTGCTCTTTCTTACAGGCTCAGGGAAGACCTCCATATTATACACCTAACCAGTTAGCACAGATGAGGCCTAATCCACGCTGGCAGCAAGGTGGGAGACCTCAAGGTAGGTGGTGGGGAACAGGGATTTGATCACCCAAGATATATCTACCCTAGCCTCCCCTGCCTCTCCTTGCTCCCTTTGAGGTTCTGACCCACATCTTTCATCAGCGATGTGCAATTTTTGTCTTTCACCAGGCTTCCAAGGAATGCCAAGTGCTATACGCCAGTCTGGGCCTCGTCCAACTCTTCGCCATCTGGCTCCAACTGGTAATGCTCCGGCCTCTCGTGGCCTCCCTACTACCGCTCAGAGAGTCGGTGAGCAAACTGGCCTTGAGAAGTGTGGCCTGGGGAGGAGGGAGTCAGGATAATTAGGCTTTGCTCAGGGTTTTCACTTTGCTGGGCTCATCTTCTAGCCCTGGTTATGTAATCTTAGCTGTGCGCTTAGGTAGGTACTTAAGGAGCAAACAAATAACACTCTAGGAGTGTTGGTTACTTTTAAGAGTCTTTGCTCATCGATGACATGTGTGAAAGAGGTTTATTGACTACAGAGGCAGCCCATTCTTTTGGATGGACTTGGAAAAGTAAGGAAATGGACTTGGAAAAGTTAAGGAAATAGTTTAATTTTTTTCAGACTATGTTCTGTATTTTGAGAGGTGGAAAGTTGTATGTTATCTGTTGGCTGTTCCTTGAAAGTAGCAGCAGAGGCCCTATGCGTGATGTGTTGTGTGAACATGCTTTGGAATTTCTTCTTCCGTGGGACGTGGCCAGTTGGACATCTGCTGCCAACACTGATGTGCATTTGCTGGTCTGTTGTAGGGTCTGAGTGCCCGGACCGCTTGGCTATGGACTTTGGTGGGGCTGGTGCCGCCCAGCAAGGGCTGACTGACAGCTGCCAGTCTGGAGGTGGTATTGGATGCACACAGAATGGGGAAAGATGGGATTTGACGGGTCTTTGCCCAGACTGATGGGCTTTAATTTTACTTGTTCTTTTCCTAAGGTGTTCCTACAGCGGTGCAGAACTTAGCACCTCGTACTGCTGTGGCCACTGCTGCTCCTCGGGCTGTTGCACCTTACAAGTATGCCTCCAGTGTTCGCAGCCCTCACCCTGCCATACAGCCTCTGCAGGTGAGGTCCACCACACAGAACACTGAAAGGATTTCCCCTGTTGGCACACTATTTAAAAGATGCCTTGGTTGATTCCTTCCACAGGTATTAAGTGCCTGTTCTGTTTTATTAGGGTGCTGTGTCTCATGTGATGACACTGCCCTTGAGGAGCTCTAGTGAGAGAGAAGGCTTGAAAGTGTTCTTCCCAGTAACAGGTCGCTCAGAAATGCCCCAGAAGAGATGTCCAGTGATTCCTGCTCTTTTTTTTATAACATACATGTGCTCATGCAGCTCTTGGAGCTTTATTTTCACTTTCACCTCCACTGGCCTAGTTGATCCTTAGCTGCCCTTCAAAATGATCAGTACATTAAGGCAGGAAAGAACGTCATCTTTCAGAAAAGTTCAGCTTTAGAGATGTTGAGTTGGGGTCGAGGAGTTGGACCCAGATAGCAGATTTTCTAAGCTGGAACCTGCTATCTCTGGAGTTATGCCTCCCAGGCAAGCCAAGGTACAACTAGTTTGTTGAAAATCTTAGTAGCACTTTGCTTGGAGTAGCCACACTCAGCCTTGTGATGGATCCATGAGCTGCTTCTTCCTGCTCCATGCCAAGTTTGATATTTCCCAAAACTTGATGCTATGTGAAATATTTTTTGCATATAAGGCCCTACTTTTAGGACTATGACTAGAATTTGACATTGTATGTTGAGGGTTCTCAAGCATCTGATACAACATTTGCTACAGTAAAGATGATGTGGGATGTAATTATAAGTGGTTTGATAATCACACACTTTGACCCAGTCTCTACTAGGAAATCACCCTAGCGGAAAACTAATTTTCAGGAAAAGGCTACACATACAGATGTTCTCTGTACCTTATTTATTAACAAGTTTTCGAATTCTTGGGCAGCCGTGGGTAAATTATAAGCATTGTAGGTTTTTTTTTGTTTCTTTTCCCTTCTAATAGCATGCTGTTATTGTAATTGGCTGTTTTATGCCCATACCAGTGTGTCCCTCACCTCACCTTGTCCATCCCTCAAGCCTACAGTTAGTTTCTTAATGACAATTACAGACCTCTCTTTCACACAGTTTCAGATGTCAAATGGTCAGGCTCTTGTCCACTGTTAAATTTCCTTTTCTTCATGCTAACCCACTGCTTCTCCTGGTTCCCAGGCACCTCAGCCTGCAGTCCATGTGCAGGGCCAGGAGCCCCTGACTGCCTCCATGCTGGCTGCAGCACCCCCCCAAGAACAGAAGCAGATGCTGGGTGAGTGACCTATGTGCTTACGAAAGGCGCCAGAACCTGGTACTGACTTGGACACTAGTGTCCATTCTTTACCGAGATTAGACCTGGTTTTTACTTCAGTATCTTCCCACAGGAGAACGTTTGTTCCCACTCATCCAAACCATGCATTCAAATTTGGCTGGAAAGATTACGGGAATGCTATTGGAGATCGACAACTCCGAGCTGCTGCACATGCTAGAGTCCCCCGAGTCTCTCCGCTCCAAGGTGAGCCAATTGGTCCTCGGACCCTGTGGCTTAAGCTCAGGGGTAGGATAACAGATAGCCTGGGAGCCCTAAAGCTCAAGGAGGATGACAGATAGCCTGGGACCCCTAGGAGTGGCAGAGAGAACAGGCTACTATAGTGTGGATATTTGAGAAAGTGATCACCAGTAGAAGGGATGGAGGGAGGGCCTCTCCTTAGTTGTCACTGACCACCTAGAGATTTCTCACAGGTGGATGAAGCTGTGGCGGTTCTACAGGCTCATCATGCCAAGAAAGAAGCTGCCCAGAAGGTGGGCGCTGTTGCTGCTGCTACCTCTTAGACAAGGAAAAACCGTATGTCTGGCTATTTTTGTTTTCTGCAATGGTTTTGATTTGTGGACAGTGTGTAAAGATTTGGGACAGTGTGTAAAGCCATGTTTCTCCCATTTAACCTGATAACTTGGGCAGGCTGTCACTTGGGTTTTTTCTGTCATCTGAATGAGTTAATGTGGCGAAAAGTACAGATTGTGAATTATAATAAGGAACAAACAACAGTTTTCTCAATAAAGAGCATGTAGTTAGGAGTTCTGTATAGCTTATCCTTTCTTGATGGTTATAAGCAGACTTCTCAAGAATCACCTTTTTTTGTTCTGGAATGATGACCTACACCAGTGTCATAAACATCCCACAGCTGCATTTCTATGAGCATCTTCCTGGTTTGGCTTGAAATTGATGAGTTCAGCCACTGCATAGCTCTGGGAACACAGTGGTCACAGGATTTGGTGTGAGAGTGGGAAAGACACACACTTGACCACAGTTACAGGGTGTGTTCCAGTCGACTTCTGGGCTTGGAAACCATGGTTCCTATCTGCAGGGGACTGGGTGAGTGAAGCTTAGCTAAGACCTCTGACAGAGATGAGCAGGTGCCTCCAAATGAAGAGAGAACCAAATGAGCAGAGACAAAGGGAAAAGTACTTGTGGTAAGGGCCAGAACTGCCATCGAGGTTTGGGTTGACTTGGCATAGCAATGGCCTCACGGCCTGTCATTTGTAATTTTAAGCAAGAGAATTGTAAAACTAGATGCACTGAGTACAAGATGGCCTGGAAGGGTGAGGGGTGGGCCCTTACAGACCATAGCTAACCTAACCTCAAAGTCAGTGGTTCTCAACCAGGAGTATCCCCTCAGGACATCTGCCAATGTCAGGAGACATTTTGAGTTCTCACAACTGGTGATGTGTCACTGGCATCTAGTGAAGAGAGGCCAAGGATGCTCTTAAACATTTTATCTGCACTGTACAGGAGACGGCCCCAACAGAATTTTATCTCGGCCAAAATGTCAGCCCTGAGGTTGAGTAACCCTGCTCTACAATACCTTCTTTTATCAGCCAGAGATTTCAGTGAATCTCTGAGGTTCTTTGATTTCTATCGGTGCTTTTCTTTTCAGGATTCTAAAGCCAAATAACCCCTCATGGAATTCAGCTCAAGGTTTGAAGACTTCCTAGCTTGTCCTATGGACCTCAACACCAAGAACCACAAATTGCAAATTTAATAGGTCATTTTGTATCAAAAGGTCAATTATGAAGCACCTAGAATTTTTCAATTAAAAGAATATATCCTCTGGGTTCTGCTATGACCCAGACAGTGTTAACTTTTTTTTTTCTATCATGGGTTTTGATCCCCCCCCTGCCAAATTGGTTTTATTTGATGTACCCAAGTCTTAAGTTTCTCAATAAAGAAAAAAATCTCCATAAAACTGCCTCTGTCTTATCTGTTTACTCTGACCACACAGTTTTATCCTAGAAATCTGTTCTCACTGGAAGTAACTTTAAAATGTAAATAGGATCAAATGAAGTTCTGTATATAGCCTAGCAGCCTCTTCTGACAGTTACAAACAAGCTATTTTTGGTGAGCTAGGTGTTGCAGAAGAGTCCCATTTTGCATTTTATTAGAGAACATTTGTATCGGCCTCCATTTAACTTAATGGAACAGGAGTCTGCTCTGATCCAGACAGACCTTGGGTCTAACGCAGAGCTGGCACATTTCTGGACTTGTGAAATACGTAGAACCTGGCCCATCCCTCCTTGATGTGTTGGTGGGGCGTTGCCAATCCCTTCTATCTTAAGGACAGTTTGTCCTACATACAGATCAGGAGGTCCAGTCACCCAGATTCTACTACAGTTTCTTTCGGCAGGTTGTGGAACGCTTGAGAGAAAGGTCTGAGTGACGAAAGCAAACAAGTGCTGAAGTCCTAAGTGTTTTGTGGTTCCTTTAGTCTTCAAAATGACCATAACCTGGCCAAGGTCAACCAGTCTACTTGCCCTCCCTATCCTCCAGGAACACTTCCTTTTCCCGTTCCATGAGCTTGGCAGGCAGTCCTTCCGCAGGTCCTTCCGCAGTCCCTTTCCATGGAATGTTCTTCCTTTTCGGAGGGCTCCCCTTAAGGTCTGCCCCCCCCCACTAATATAAAGGCGCAATTTACGTTGGACCCCCCATTTCCTGCTGACCATGGTTGCCGCGGCCGTAGCTAGCCGGACCTGGTCTCGTGCGGCAGCATCTGCGCTTGCCGGCAAGAGGGCGGGGCTCGGGTGCTGACTTCCGGCGGAAGCGGCGTGGGGGCAAGATGGCTGCCTCCAAGAGGCGCTCTACGGGGGAGACCCAGTGCGGGGGCCTCACTGGCGAGGCCTCGATTAAATTGAGATTTGGGGTGGCCCTAGGTGGTACGCAGCGTCCCAGGCCGGTCTCTTATGGGGCTTTACCCCCTCCGCCTGGGAGCGGCACTCGCGACCGATCGGCGTTGCCGGTCCTCGCGCTGCCCTTTTCCCTCTGACCCCGTACCCAGAAAAGTGATATTAGTTATCGTGACCGCGGACCGCATTCCAAATTTCAATTCCCGTTTATTCCATACGTTTCGCAGACTTGTCTCCTTAGATGAAGGCATCCCAGTAGCTGGGGGGTTATGGAGACAGTCTCGCTGTGGCGGTCGGCGAACGCTACGATGTGATTGTGTGACTGATGGTCATACAGTTGACGAGGGTCAGGCCAGGGCTTTCAGGGAAAGACCACTACTGCCTCTGGAAAGGCGAGGGCAAGCATTCTGGAGGCACTGAGGCCAGAGCTGGCTGTGAAATGTCAGGAGGTACGGAGGCATCCGAAATGGGAGTAAGGCTGTTGCCTGAATGGAGAGCAGCAAAAGCCCAGAATGGTGAAGCGGTCTAGAGCTTGAGCCAAATAGTTTGTGCTGGAAAAGTGAGAGGTAAAGAGGCTAGAGAGGTGGTCAGGGCTCGGGTTATGAAGGTCTTACATGCCATGCTAAGGAATTTGTGGGCCTTGACGAGCCTTTGGAAATATTAAGCAGGGTAGTGATGTAATCAGGTTTGCACTTTCTTGGAATCATTCTAGTGGTTGTAGAGAGGACTGAGAGAAACGAGGTGGTGAGCCCATGTTTAGGAAGCTGTCATAGTGATCTGAGGCTAGATGTAGGTCTAAAGAGGGATGGTGAGGAGTAATTTTGTATACCGGAAAGACTGTAGGGACCTCTTCTTTTACTTCCCTGTGGCTGTCTAGCTAACATTGTTGCAGCAGGATTACCAGGAGTGTAGAGGACATTAGTTCAGAAGTTGCTTGATGTCTTTGCAGGTTGACTTGCAGAGCTGGATGACAAAGTTCTTCATGCTGCTGGGATTCCTTTTGGAGACATCACAGATATTCAGATTCCACTGGATTGTAAAACAGGTCAGTCTTTTCAGTGTCTCATGTTCAGATTCTTAATGCCAGGGAAAAAACTTGAGAAAAAAATGTTAAGTTGTATACTCTGTGTATGTTTGGTATGTAATGAAATTCAGGATAAAGTCTCTGTAGGTCAGCATCACTGGAATCTTGGTGATGGGAAACAATTGTTCTAAGGACAGCAAAACAAGATGGTGGTATGACTGGGCAGAAATTTACAGAGATTGACTATTTGTTGGATTTGAGGAAAGGCTTTCTCCACATTGGAACTATTTGGGGGTTTTGATTTCTGATCATTTAATATATAAACTCTGTAGTAAGAATCAATAAGAAGATAGTCTTAAGAAAATATTTAAAAATCTGGTGTTGTTTCATACCACCTGCTGGGTAGCTGTACCCCCACTGAATCTGCTGACCAGACTTCCTGTCTTGCCAGCTGTAATTTTAAATAGCAGAGGGCAGCAGGAAAGCTCATCCTCAACAGTGGAGTCTTGACCGCTGCTCACTTGGGTGAGTTTTCCTTCAATTGGTATCCCAGATAGAGTACCTGTTTCTATTTGATCCTTGGTTGTTATTTTTTAAGATAGGAGTTCTAGCCATTTTGTGTGTGGCACTTAAGCTCTCTGAGCCCTAAGTTCTTCAGTTCTAAAATAAAATGGTAAGACAGGCTTTTGGGGCCCTTCTACCTCTAGTTCTATAAATTAGTAACTCCTATTGCTCTTGTTCTCTTTCAACTAAAATAACTTTTTTTTCTGAAGACAAGCACTGTGCTCCCTTTTAAGTAGTTACCTGAATTGTGAAGTCAGTGCTCTGTATGATTAATGCTCAATTGGAATGAATAATTGATAGATGAACAACTTTTTCTTTTTTCTATAAGTCTTGTAAACTAAGATTATCAGAATGCTTGGAAAGTAACTTAAGGTTTAAATTCCGTAGTGGTAGAATTGGATATTACAAAGTTTTAAAATGTAGTTACTGTTTAGGTATATTGACTTAAGCAAAATAACTTTAATATTTCTGGAAGTTTTGTTAACTAAACCAAAAAATCTAAAAATTATATTTTTAATTTTTAAATGACATCCAAATATGGCATATTTCCCCCTTTTGCCTACATATGTAGAAAGACATCAAGGATTTGCTTTTGTTGAATTTTAGTTGGCAGAAGAAATTTTCCCTATTTAGTATTTGACTAGTGAGTGTTGCTGTTGTTTTTGGTTACAAAAGATGCTACTCTCCATTTGGGTGGATTAAAACAACAAAAATTTATTCACACAGCTCCGGAGGCTAGAAGTCCAAAATCAAGGTGTCAGCAAGGCCATGCTCCCTTAGAAGACTCTGAGTAGAACGTTCTTTACTTGTTTCTGGTGGCTCCTGCCAATCCTTGGCATTCCTTGGATTATAACTGCATCACTCCAGTCTCTGCCCCTATCTTCACATGGCCTTCTTTCCTGCATGTGTGTATGTGTCTTCTCTTCTTGTAAAGATACCACTCATTGGATTTAGGGCCCACCTAATTCAGTATGACCTCATCTTAACTAATTATACCTGCAAAGACCCTATTTCTATATAGGATCACATTCTAAGGCTTGGGTAGAGGTAAAATTAGTGGGACACTATTCAACTCTCTATAGCGACTTGGTGGTAAAGTTGCCAAGAGACAGGAAATCCTAATTGAAGGAAGGCCTGCCAGGCCTGGTTCAAAGTTCCCCGCATGAAGTCGGCATGTGGAAGACAGGCCCTACAGAGCTTTCTGTCCTGGCATTGCTGGTTCCTGTACCCTGTGTATTTCCTCTGTCTCCGTAACCTGGATACAGGTCGTATACCAGCAGCTTTAACTGCAGTTAGTACATATTCTTTGTTAAATATGTACATATAATCTAGGCAGGAAGGAAGAGAAAATGTATCTTTTCCTGTGCTTGTGCTACTGAGTTTTTATTTAAATGCTAAACTAACTACAAGAGTTGAACTGCAAACTGAACTGCAAACATGAACCTTTCCCTTGTTTTCTTTTGGCAGGATGCCGTAGCTGCTATCGACGACACGGTATGGCTGATAATCTTTGCTTTTACTAAAGTTGTTATTTGGTGCTACTTTACAGTACACAGGACCGTCATGCACACACTGTGTTCCAGTGTCCACAGTTTCAAAGTTCTGGAGGAAGTAAAAGTTGTCATTATTTGAAAGTATTCACTATCCAATGGCTATGTATAAAATTATTATTCAGACATCCGCCCTATTTAACATTTGTATAATTGCCAACCATCTTTGTTAGCTAGTTTCTCCCTGACTGTTTTGTATCTACATCAGGGGTCAGGAAACTACAGTCTGTGGGCCAAATCCATCCTGCAGTTGTTTTTGTGTGGCTAAATGGTTCTTATATTTCTAAAGGGTTGTGGGGAAAAAAAGACTGTAGCAGAGGCTGTATGTAGCCCACAAAGCTTAAAATATTTACTGTCTAACCCTTTTCAGAAAGTTTGTTAACCTTTAGTCTAGGGCAAATACTGCAAATAAAGCGTAAATTAATTGCAAGGTAAAATTGTAAATCTCGCATAAGAGGCAGGGTTTCATGAAGTGCCTGAAAGTGATTATGGAAAACTGCTGTTATTGGCTCTAGTCCATTGAAAAGTGACACTCTTGTAAAGTTAAATCCACTAGCAACTGAGGAGTATGACAGGGTGGGTGCTTCAAAAGGAAATTATTTGAATTTCTATTGCTGCTGTGACAAATCAGTACAAATTTGGTGGATTACACAATACAAATGTGTTATCTTACAGTTCTAGGCATCAGAAGTCCAAAATAGGTTCTCTCTAAGCTAAAATCAAGGTGTCAGTAGGCCTGCGTTCCTTCTGGAGGCTCTAGGGGAGATTCTGTTTGCTTTTTCCAGATTCTAGAGATCGACTATGTCCCTTGGCTTTCAGCCCCTCCCATCTTCAAGCCTAATAGCCAAGTGAGTCTTTCTCATATTGTCACTCTGAAACTAGGTGCTTCCCTTTTCACAAGGTGCCCTTCCCACCTCGACAAGGCCTAGAACTTATTTTGGCTTCACTTAGTCCTCCTTATTTCATCCACCTCTGCTAAGACCTGGACTTGAAGGTTTGACATTTCCCAGTGAGAACTCTCCTTGCCCTGGGAGTTCCTAAGAGCTAACTGCAGCCTGTCAGCGCCATTTAATGTGTCTTCTTTGCTGACCAAAGCTGGAAAGAACTGGACATAGCTAATTAGCTGGATGATAGCTTGAATCTCTTACGTTCCTTTGATTCTTTCCCTTCAGTTTAGTCAGATAACAACTGGTTGAAGAATTTTTCTGGGAAGACTAGAAGAGAGTAAAGAAGAAAAAGAGCTCCCCAAAGCAGAAACGCAGGGAGGTGAGATTGAAGGCTGGGCTTCCAGAGGAGAGGCTAGCACAGCCACCAGGGCACTTCTCTTGTGGGTGATATTGGGTGAACTGAATGGAGAAGCTTTGGTTTTCTCATCCGTGTAGGGCTCTAGGCGTGCTTGAGGATTTGTGATTGCTACTGAATGAGGGGATGTCTGAGATGAGAAAGGACAGTGGGTGACCCTTGTCACCAGCATCCGCCATCCTTCTCATCTTTCCTGCTCCTTTACTGGAGACCTTGGCACCAGGCTTACTGTCTTCCTATTGCTGCCCTGATTGCAGGGAGGCCCCTCCCTTCAGTCTGCATCCAGTTACAGGCTCTCCCTGTCTCAAACTTCTGCTTTTTGATACACTGACTTTTGCTTCTCAGGATAATCAGGGACTCCTTCTCTCTCCTGAACAGTTGTGTTTCTCTGTTTTCCTTCCTCAGCTCTTCTCTCCACGCTGTTTTTGAATGACTGTTTTATCACAATCATTCAATATTCTGATGATTTCCTGGTCTCTAGTCCTAACCTTGACGTCTCTCCTGAGTCACATATTTCTGCCTGAATGTCTCAGTCATCATAAATAAAGCACATACCAAGTAAATTTTCTCTTTCCTTTCACTCTGGTCTTCCTGTGTGCCTGATCTTAGTTAATTTTTCTGTCTTCCACATAGTCACCCAAACTAGAAATCTCAGTGTTGTCTTAGACCCCCTTGTTATATTTCATGCACAGTACATTGCTATAGCCTGCTAATTTTATCTTTTAAGTCTTTCTGAATCTCTTCTCTCTTGTTTTGTTCCTACCACATTTTCTTGGCTTAATTTTCTCATCTCTCCTGTGAATAATGACAGTAGCTTCCTAACTGGTATCCCTGCACCAGACCTTGCCTTCCTGTCCTGAGCACAGATCTGATGATACCACTCTCAAGTAATCTAGGGACCCTTCATCTATAGGATTGAGTTCATACTCCATCATGAAAGAAGGGCTCCCCATGTTCTGACCCTGCTCATCTCTACATTGTATTCCATTTTATATTCTAGGAAATAAGTATTTGTCATTACCTATAAATCTTCATATTTTGGCATAAGCAGTTCCTTTGCCTAACGTGCCCTTCCCAGCTTTTTTATCTGGATAATTCCTACTCATCTTTCATAACTGAGCTCAGTTGCTACCTTCTGCAGGAAACTTTTCGAACCCTCCAGCTGAGTGAGATAGGGTCTCTTCTGGGCTTCCATGGCCTCCGAGCTTCTGGAGTACCCTCTATCCTAGCATTTACTGCTTTGTTTTGACATTACTTTTTTAGTAAATGTTCATTGCTCAAATGCCAAGCACTGTTGTGAGTGCTTTGCAAATATTTAATACTATTGAGAATCTTTTGAGCTTAGTACTATTATTATTACCCATTCTAGGGGACAGAACTGGAGCTCAGTGAGGTCAAATAACTTGTCGAACCTTACACAGTTTATAAGTGGTGGAGCTGAGATTTGAAGCAAGGCTGTATCGGTCTAGGATCTGTGTGCCTCTCAAAATATTGGCCACCCTCCCCCACTGGACAGCCAATTCACCAGGGGTAGGAACCATATCTTTTTGCTTAATAAACCAAGTGCCTGGTCTGATAGTTCAATTGCCTGTAGGTTGACCTATCCACACTACAAAGAGTTCAGAGTAGAGTTTTCCATATCAAATAAATGGGAAGGTTTGTATTAAATGTGTTATTTACCTACTCAGCCTTGTCTACAAGGGGCACAAAACAAAGCCCAACCTCCTCCATTGTCTTCTGAGCACTTAGGCCCAAACAGAAAGGCCACTCTCTTCTCTTCTATTTCAGCCAATCTATGACTGTATAGGGTTAGGCACAGAGGAAGAAGGTTATGATTCTATTTAACTGGATCAAGGTGAGTGGCTTGTGCTGGGTTTTGATGATGTTGAGAGTCATGTATTGTGGGCCAGGAAAGCATCGTTCTCTGACTGCAGGGCAGGATAAAGCAAGTCCAGGTGTCTGAGGGCCAGTGTGATGAGATAACATGTCTCTGGGGCGGGGCTCAAGTTGGGTAGTGCTGAGGTCTCCTTTCTCTAGGTGTCCAGCTGAGTGCTGTGGCCATGGCCTCTCTCTTCTGCAGCCCCATCAGGGCCCAAGGCTTTCCCTGTCAGCACCTCGCTCCAGCCTGCTCACTGCAGTTGGGCTCTGGGCATGTGCTCAGAAGAGTGCTCACGATACTACTCGGGGAGTCAAGGAGTCCTCTCTAACATAATGGTGTCTTCCATGCCTAGGGAGAGTCCACTGCAAAAAAGACCCGGTTGAATCCTCAGGTGTACACAGATATCAAGATTGGGAACAAGCCAGCCGGCCGCATCCAGATGCTCCTGCGTTCAGACGTCGTCCCTATGACAGCAGGTGAGCAGGATTCCAGTCAGGTGGGCCAGGAAGCTGGTGGCTGAGCAAGCTGGGGAGGAAGCTACATGGAATCCTGGGCCCTTGACACTTTCTGCCTGGGTCTATTTGAGGCATCTTGGATCCCAGCACCTAGTAACAAATAGGGCAAAGCAGGAGTTTTTGAAGCTCTATAAAGGCTTATTAGGACCGTTAGAAAGAATAAGCAGTTGAAAGTTACCAATTGTTTCAGTTACCTTCTGGTTTGGTTTTATTGGCTTTTTTGTGTGTGTTAATTTTGTTTTGATATATTTTCAAACAGATATATAAAATAAGAATTCTATAAGACTAGTATGAGGAACTCTCATGTCCTTTATCCATTTATTAATTTACTTTTTGCTTCCTTTACTTCATCATTTCATTTATTTACATATTTTTTTCCAACCTATACCACTTGAGAGGAAGTTGAAGACATTACATGCCTTGACTCCTAAACACTTCAGTGTATTTTCTGAAAAGAAGATTATTCCTTTACATGATCACAGTACAAATGTCAAAATCAGGAAATTTAACATCAATACAACACTTAACTAATCTTCAGGCCACATTCAAATTTCATCAGTTACTTCAATATTGTCCTTTATAGTAGTTTTATCAATTTTTCTTTCTTGATAGGGATTCCCATGTTGCATTTAGTGATCGAGTCTATTTAGCCTCTCAGTTTTTCGTTGTCTTTCTTGATCTTGACATCTTTGAAGAGGACAAACCAGTTGTTTTAAGATTGTTTTTCACTTTGTCTGGTACTGCCTCATGATCTGATTTAGATTATGTATTTTGGCAGGAATACCACAGAAGAATCTTGTTTCTTTGTTAGTGCATCATGTAAAGAGGTACTTGATGCCACTTCCAATATTTGTGATGTTAACTTGGATCACTTGGTTAAGGAGATCTCTGCGAGGTTTTTCCTGGAAAGCTATTATTCTTAAAATTAAAAGCCAAAGTTTTCCCCCTCACTATCTGCAGCCCATCTCCCAGAGGTAACTACTATTTATTGAAAGTTTTTGTGTTTCACATTTTTAAAAATATATTACTCCTATTTGATTTTATTTTGGCTACTTTAGGTTAGTTTTTCTGGGAAACAGACTCATGGGGATTTGCATGAAAGAAGTTTATTGGAAATTGATCTCGAGTACTCTTAATACTGTAATTTCTTTTCCTTTACATTTAGATATGTGATCCATTTGGAATTTATTCTTGCAGTGGGATGAGGTGAGGGTACAATTTCATCCTTTTCAAATGTTTATTAATTTGATTCCACACCAGTTTGTAAAATATCTGTCTTTGCCCTGGTGATATTAAGATGCCAATATCTGTGAAATACTGAATTTCCACATGTTCCTGGGTCTGCATCTGGACTCTGTTCTGTTGTCCGGTCTGTTCAGTCTATTTGTGTGCCAGTATCGCACTTAAATATTTAATTCAAATAAACATAACATGTATTTTTTTATATTCTGAGAGCTAGAATGTTAACTATCCAGTTAGATATTTTTTTACTTCAGCACTTTGTCCTTTCTCAACCCCAGAGAATTTTTGTTGCCTATGCACCCATGAGAAGGGCTTTGGCTTCAAGGGGAGCAGTTTCCACCGCATCATCCTTCAGTTCATGTGCCAGGGCGGTGATTTCACCAACTATAATGGCACAGGGGGCAAGTCCATCTACTGGGGGCAAGAAGTTCAATGATGAGAACTTTATCCTCAAACACACAGGACCAGGTGGGACCTGATTAGTAAGTGGTGACAATTGGGGCCAGGCTGGGGCAGGATGGCTGTGCAGGATGGATGACAGGCTGTGGATCAGGCTGAGGAGTCGGGGATCCAGGGAAGAGACCCAGCTAGTATACAGAGAAGAAGCGTTCAGCCTGGCTAGAGCTTTAGGCTTCTCAAGGGTTTAGTTTTTTTTGTTTGCTTGTTTGTTTTTTAGCTTATTCAAGTTCATATTTGCTTCCTTTTAAGAGGAAGAGACATAGTAGCCTGATTTTGCTGTTATAGTGATGTGTTGTCATTGTTTTTGTAACTATTTTATGTAATTTTAAGCTTACAGAATAGTTACAAGAATAGAACAAGTACCCCACCCCCCCATAACCCGTTAGGTGCCTTTTGCCCTGATTCACCAATTGCTTGCATTGGTGACCATCATTCCCCACTTTTGTCTTATACTGTGTATATTTATAGACAATGTTCATTTTGGGGGGAGTCATTTGAGAGTCAGCTGGGGACCTCTCGTCTCTCGTACCTGTGCCTCTAAAAACCTCAGCATGTTATTGCCACAATATAATTATGAAACTCAGAAAATTAACAGACAGAATACTATAACCTGTAACGCATACTCAGATTTCATTATTGTTACAATGTGTCCTTTTTGAGGTTTCTATAGTTGGATGCATCACATATTTACCACGTAGTCACTGTCCACTTACCCCTACCCTACATCCACGCTTTGTCTCACATCCCACAGCCCATCACTGGACGTGCTTCCCTCACCCTCATTTCCAGCCCCACTGCCTTTCGCTCTCTCCTCCTCTCCTAGTATAAGACTGTTTGCTGGAGAACAACACACACAGGTGCTAACTGGTCCCCTTTGAGCTGAGGAGCACAGTCTAAGGGCGCCCCGAGTGCGGCCCAGCAGTCCTCCCCGGTTGCTCATTGATTCTCATCCACAGTCTAAGAAGAAAACACTTTTTTTCCTTTGTTCCCCAGACCTCCAGAGGTGCTCCCATTCAGTCTCTCCCTCAGCTGATGATCATGCTTCTTATTTCACTGTGCATTTGAAACAGCAGAGAACTACTTTGTCCTCCTGCAGACACTGGTTCCATCCCCTCCCTCTCTTGCATCCTCTCGTTCCCCCTCTGCACTGACTTTCACTCCCATCAGCATACAAGCATGTGGCAACACTGGAACCTTTAAAAAATAACGTTTTTTTTTACCCATGTTTCCTCTACAGCTACCACTCCAAATCACTGATCCCTTTTTAGCAAAACTTCTTAAAAGAGTTATGTAGACTCATTGCCTCTGTTTCTTTCCTGTTGCCAGCAAACCTCAGCCCTCTTTTTCCACCTCTCAGCAGCGTCTGATACTGTGCTTCACTGGCAGGCAGGATGTGTCTGTCTTTAATTCTCTCTGTATCTCATTGGCTGCTCAGCTTCTTTTCCCGTCTCTTCCTTCTGCCAACCTCTGAATTGCTGGAGGGACCCAAAGCTCAACCCTTGATTTTCTTTTCTACCTATACTCACTGTTTACTTGATGGTTCTTAACCCATTAGCCTAGCACCCACCTCTTAGAACTAATAATTTCCTAAGCTGAAAGTCATAGCTAATACATCCTTCCAATGTGTAATTTAAAAAAATAATGTTATGTCATAATCATAAAGGAAAATGTAAAGGAAAGTAATTTATAATTAAATGATATGCACTTCAGTATTTAGATGCTTGGACACAACTACGGCTATGAAATACTTCAACACATGCCCTCTGCCTGGAGCAACAGTTAGCAGTGTGGCAGACGTGTCATGTTGGGAGAGTCACAGTAAGGTGATTTTCTGAAACAATGAAATCAAAATGACTTTCTGAAACTGTGAAAATCTCTTCGTAAAATTTGGAACAAAAAGAAATTAAATGTTCCTTCAATTTACATGGTAGGTTTAATTTTGGGAAAATTCAATGTAGAAACATAAGTCTTTGGATTTATATGTGAAGGGGAGCTGGGTTCTAGGCTCAGATCATTATAAACAGATTTTTCTCATCTGTGTACATGAATGTTTGCCAGAGCACAAAGTGTAAAAGGATTTAGAATAATTCTTCATGAGATGGGACATTGCAGGACATCTAGATTCCCTGCTCCCTTCCCTCTATTGCCAGTAGCACTCCTCGTTATTTCTGACCAAAAACATATCTTGCAGTTTGCAGGTAGCCTGGAGGGGGCAGTGTCACCCTGTTTGCTGCCACCGCACTAGACAATCCCATCCCACTCCGAGGCTCTCAGTCACATCTGCAAGTTCATCTGCCCACATTTCCATCTCCGTGCCTGTCCCTTCCTGTCCTCTCCCCATGGACACCCCACACTTCTCAGGCCCTCATAGATCTTGCTTTTCTCCCCCAAATTCTTCTCCCCCTTCCCTGTTTCATTCAGTGACACCACCGTCCACCGAGCCCATTAGTCAGAAACTTAGGACTCATCCTTGACCCCTCTCCTCCGTCACCCAGATGTTAGATCCATCTGTCTTCAGATCACCTCCTGGTCTTCCTGCTCTTGCCTCTTCGCCCTCGTAGTCTAATCTCCGAGGGGTAGTCAGACCAAGCCTTATAAACAGAAGACTCATCACATCGCTCTGCTGACAGCCCCATGTGGCCACATCACTCGCTGGATCCAGTCCTGCGGGGCCCACTAACCTGGGGCCTGTTCCTCACACACCCGGGGCTCACCTCCCTCAGGGCCTTGGCAAATGCTGCTGCCTCTCCTGGAGCGTTCTTCCTCTGGTTCCCACACGGTTCACCCCTCTCTTTTTGTGTCCCACACTTGTCACCTTGTCTCAGGGGCCTACCCTGACCTCACTCTACATGAGCTTTCCTGCCATCTCATTCTTTTTAGTCAGCTTCCTTTCTTATCACACTTATTACTTGAAATTATATTACAAATTTGTTTTTCTTATTAGTTTTCTGTCTCCCTTCTGAGAATGCCAGCCTCATGAGGGCGGGACCCAGGCTTTTTTTTCACCTTTGTGCTATGGAACAGCGTCTGACACATAGTAAACACACAATAAGTACTTGAATATTAAAACCTATTCCCAGGGCTGGTCTGTTATGTGTCAGACACCCTGTTCTCCTCTGGCATTGAGAGTAGAAGGGGACACAGTCCCCATCCAAAGGGAGCACACGGCGCAGAGGCCCAGCCATGAGTGGGCTTTCTCACCGCCACAGGGCAGCTGCAGCTCCTCATGCCCCTTAGCCCCGCCAAACCTGGGCCTTTTAGACTAAACTCAGATGGCACCTCCATGAGAAAGCCTTCCATGGCAGTGACACCAGCATCTCTCCCTCCCTCCCTCCCCCCCCCTCTGTCACTAACACACACACATCTTGTGTGACTGCCTCTTGTGCTTTCATTCCCTGCATAGGTGTCTGTGTCACTGGGCTTCACTATGTCATGGCTGTCACAGCACAATTCTCTCAAGTGACTTTTCCACTAGACTGTACCCCAGAAAGAGACCTGGTTACAAAGTAGACAATAAATTTTTATTGCATGAGTGAAAGAACATACCAGTTTAAAATAATTGAAACAACCCTGCTTACCGTATTGATTGAGTGAAAGACAAGGCATCCGCACGGTTTGTAGGTCCCACAGTCTGAGACGGCCTAGCCGAAAGAGCTCGGTGGAGGAAGCTGATGTGCTCCTTCTCTCCCCCAGGCCTGCTCTCCATGGCCAACTCTGGCCCAAACACCAATGGCTCCCAGTTCTTCCTGACGTGTGACAAGACAGATTGGCTGGATGGCAAGCACGTGGTATTTGGGGAGGTCACAGAAGGCCTGGATGTCTTGCGGCAGATTGAGGTGGGTGGCTGCCCGGGCCCTTGGTGCCCAGCCCGGTGGGAGAGCTGGGGTGGACACCCTGTGGCCTGGAGAGGGGCCGAGGCCGCCTCTGCTCAGGCTGGGAGTTGGGGGCTATCTCTGAGCCACCATTTAATCTTTATCCTCCCTCCCCTGGTTTCTCCTCTTCTGTTCACCCACAAAGGCCCAGGGCAGCAAGGATGGAAAGCCAAAGCAGACGGTGATCATCTCCGACTGTGGGGAGTACATGTGAGAGGCACGTTCTCTGCTCTGCCCCTGCGTATCCAGGAGCAGTCAGTTGGGGAACCAGCACGCAAGGATGTCCCGTTCAGCAGGGGTCTGTGTCCTGGCCCTTCTCAGGGTCAGCTTGGAGCAGCTCCTCTGCAGGCATGGCCTGAGTTCGTCTGGCTCTTTCCCAAGCGAGACTGTGGGCCTGGGAGCCAGCGCAGGCGCCAGGCCGCTCTCCCCGCTGTGGACGGCTGTGCGTGGCTGTTGCGGCGTTGCTGCCGGGGTGTCCCCTGGGCCCACCAGTGTGTCTTCTGGACATTTCTTCTGACAAAACAAACCCTGGTTCTTGTACTGCTGCCTGCCAGCCAGGCCCCAGGTGTTTTTGGAGGTTGCAGCTATGACTGGGCCATCCCTCTAGGACAGACTGGAGCACCCATCCTGCTGCTGCTCTTCCCCGCAGGCTGTCCCTGAGGGCACATTCTTGTCAGACCACTGCACGGCAACGGATCAGAACAGGTGGCAGAAATGCCTGTCCTTTCTCGCTCCTGCTACCGGGTAGGCGAGTTGACGAGACAGACTGTGTTCCTGCCGTCACACCTGCTGGTCTTGTCTAATGGGCACCTGTATTCAGTCTCAGTGACCCATTTGCTCATTCATTCATTCATTCATTCAGAATCGTATTACTGTAGAATGCCCAGGGAGGGCCCTTCTTTTGCCAGGCACTGTGCTTGGGACACAGGAAACAAGCCAGAGGTGGTTCCTACATTCTCCCCTCACCCCAGTTCCACTTGAAGTGTGGTGCTACAGTTCATAGCCTGTGCTAGGCTGGCCTCTCTGCACCATCTTTTAGCCAGCCACGCCACCACCTGACAGGACCAGAAACCATCAGTTCCTAGAAACCTCCTCCAGAGCTGTTCCCTGCTCTCCTGCCGTCTGCAGTGTTCCCAGCAGAGACCCCTGCTCCTTAACCTAGATCCCCCTCTCATGGGTGGTCAGTCACAACTGTCAGGACAGGCAGCAGTGAGGCCGGGAGAATGGCAGCTATTCAGGGATGGTGTGACATCCAAGGGAGAAAGAGGACACATTAAAGTACTCAGCATGGCCAGCCTGAGTATGACGTGCAGAGATGTGAAGGCTGGCCTGAGGCCCCAGGAGGGGGACTGATCTTACAACACTGAAACAAAGGGAGAGGTTGTGGGGGGCACTTTATCACTTACTGTTCTTCCCTGGTTGCCCTGGGGAGATGGACCAGTGGACTAGCCAGGAGGCCGGAGGGTTGGGGTCCGTGGGGTGGCCTTACCCTGTGCTGTGCAAGAACTTTCCCAGAAGTTACCCCGGGGGTTCCACCCATGACCCTTGTATGGGTGGTGACCTGAGACGCAGAGGTGATTCTGGGCTAATGGCCAGCTCAGTGACCCTGCAGGTGCACTGGCATTGTCTCTGGGTGCTGGGTGGGGCTCGGATGGGAGGGTTGCGCGGAGGGGGCTCCACACGCCCCTCTGGGGAAGGAGTGGTGCGACCTAGTTTGTGAGTGAGAAAACAGACAGAAGTCAAGGGATGTAATGCTACTGTACATTATGTTTTCAAAGATTGTTTAATAAATTTTCAAAATATAAATCGAATAAATCAGATCACCAAGCAGTGCATAGAGTATGATCCTAACTTTGTAAAATATCCACGTTATGTATAAAAACAAAGATGTATGTGCCAAGAAAAGGACTGGAAGGCAATATTAACGATGGTGTTCTCTCTGGTGGGATTATGTATGTTTGTATTGTTTCTTATTTTCAGAGATTTCTCTGGCATAAATGTAATATCAGTGAGGAGAAACTTAACAGAGAGTTAAATGGTTGCTCAAGGCTTCCCAGTAAGAAGAGAAACCTCAGAAAAGTTCTCCCTTCAGCTTCCTGTGAGGCTGCAGATGGGCGCCACGCTCCCTGGAAGGGCTGTGGGGAGGTGGGGCCGTGGGCCACTGCAGGTCACGGCCAGCCCAGGCTCCTTCCACGGGCCGGGGAGGGCGCCAGTCACACCTCGTCCCAAGAGATTGCCAAGTTTAGATTTTTTAGGAAAAGCCAACTTTGAAGTAAATACAGTAGCACTTCCTGGGTACATTCTGGGAAGAGCAAGTTTTAATAGGGCACACAAGGAGGCCCACGTTTGCAAATTGTAAGATTACACTCCCGTTTAGACGCGGTGCTAAGTGCTCCGTGGACAGACCTGATCCCCGTCGTGGCTTTGGACATGGCACACGCATGCCTGAGAGGTTATGTAATTCACAGTAACAAGAGGCAGAGCCAGGACGCAATGCCAGGTCTACTGACTGCAAAACCCACCCTTCTGTTTGGTCTCATTTCCTGTGAAACTGTAGGGGATTTCTTGGAGCGTGTTACCCACTTCCTTACACACACAAAGGAGTAGGGCTTTGCCTGATAACCTGGCAGAGTGTGAGTGTGAGGATGAACACTGGGCGCGGCGGTGAGGCGCCCAGAGCAGTTTGCCCCACACTGAATGGCCCCAGACGTGGCTGTTCTTTGCATCCTCCCTTCCTGTTAGCATTTACTTTGCTGTCGGTGGGCCTGAGTTGACCACCCTTATTTATGCTTCTACTGCGCAGCCTTGGATGTAACCTGGGTTGCCAGGGGCAATCAGTTAAAACAAGATGGCCTTGGTAGCTGAACACTGCCACCTGTCTTTGTGTCCAAACTCCCTTCTCCGAGGCCTTTCCTGTTGGGTTTCCTGTGGTGGCTGCCTGGCCCACTGAAGCTGCTAGAAGTCTCAGGAGTGCTCTGGCCACCATGACTTCACTGCATGAAATCCTGTCACGGCCCTCATGTCCCCAGTCTGCACACTGGTGGGTGAGGCAGTCTGCATCCTTAAACCTTTCATTTCAGACACCTTCCTGGTAGCCCAAGCCATGCCAGGTTCTGTGCTGTAGCCATTGGAGAGACCACACATTGCCCCGTTAGAAGCTTCCAAGCCTCCACGACCTTGATGTTGGGAGGAGAGAACTGTTAAGTAAGGTCCTGACGTGGCAGGTTTCATGTCCTACAGCAGCTCGGCCCTTGGCTCTGAGAAGGGTCGGGGTGGCAGGCAGATTCTCTGGCTCGAAGGACCGTTGCAGATGAAAGAGTCCTGTGTCCTCATGTCATGGAGACTAAATCCTGAATCAGGAAGGGGACTTATCCAGACACCAAGCAGGTTGGTGGCTGAGTTGGAACCAGAATACATGTCTCCTGACATCCCAGCCGGTGCCTGGTCCAACCCCTGCCAGCCTGAGCATGAAGCTCAGGCTAATGGGGAGCTCACTACCTTCAAACTCTGGACCTGCCCTCTGTACCTGGAGGATTCTCTTCCTCTGCACTTGCTCCCAGAGTCCTGGTGGGGGTGCTGCTGTCCCAAGCATGGCCCCAGCTCCACCCCTGCTCTAGACCTGTTCTCAGGGAGCCTGTCTTCAGGACGCAGTGAATTCCAGGATGCGTGTCCTTGGGCACATGGGTTGCTCGCACTCTGCGGCCTGTGCCTGTGGGTTGGGGCGGGCCCAGGACCTGCTTTTAATAACACAGTATTTCAGGGTTCAGGCAGCTGGACTCTGTGTGCTCCAGCAGGTAAATTACAGGCTTAGCAAGTCAAAAATCAAATAAACACCCCAGCTGCCTCAGCTGCTCCAAGGAGAACAGTGGTTTCCGGGAACCTCCCCACGCAGCTCAGCCTAATTACCTCCTGTCACTCCCAAGGGACAGGGGCCTTTTCTTTGGCTCAGAGGCCCCAAGAAACAGGACAGGACTTGGGCACGCAGGATGACCAGCCCGTTTTTACCTCCTAGACTCCAGCAGACACTGACAGTGTCTGGCCAGAGGCAGCCCAGGCACCGTGCTCTGGGGCAATGGATGGCTCCTTCGCACAGCAGGAGCGGGAAACCAGTTCATTTCAACTCTGAACCACTGGTGGCTGCCTAGAGTTTTGTGCTGAGGGTCCCGAGGCCCTGTCCGGGGTCAGTGGAGAAAGCACCCTGGTTGATTCTGATGGCCGTGAGCAAGGAGACGGCCAGTGGGGCATCTGTGCTGTGTCTGCCAGGACCACTCACTGCACAGACTCCTTGCTTCTGCTGAGAGTTAACTTCGTCTCAGTGCTGAGCTCCACGTGGAGGCTGAGGGAACTGGAAGCCCCCAAGACTCTTGCTTCCTGGGGGTGTCACCTCTTCTCCAGGCAGGAGAAGGGCAGGCCCAGGGCATGAGGACCCCCAGCTTGTCCGTTTTTAACGTGCTAACGGCCAGCGGGTCAAGTTAGGAACTCAATCAAGCACCGTGCTGAGGGCACGCACGTGTCTGACCGTGCCTGGAGAGGCCCAGCATTGCCCTGGGAAGGGGCAGACCCTGCTCCCACACCCAAAGCCTGCGGTGAGTGGCGCGGAGCCCAACAGCCACACTTACACTCCAGGTGCAGCTCAGACCGTCCCAGGTCGGCCACAGTGTGGGCCAGGACGGCCAAGGACAGGTCCTAAGATAGGCCTGTGCTGACCACAGACAGCGCAGTCAGCACACCAAGGCTGCTTGTGCATCAGGCCCTATGGGATGGAATGGGACAAACCACAAACCCCAGGGGAGGGGGCAGAGGGGCCTAGAAAGAACCAAACCCTGGCTGCACGTGGACAGAGGTATGAGGGCCCTCCTTGTGGCCCGGCCAGAGCTCTGCTGGCATTTGAGGGTCTCCTGCCCCTGGAGAGGGCCTGATCTGGGTGGCGCTGCAGTGGCTGGCGGGCAGGGCCTCAGTGGCAGCCGCAGGCCTTGACCACCATGTTGCGGTGCTTGCGCAGGATGACGTTGTTGCTGCTGTCGTAGTAGAGCACGGAGGTGGCACTCAGCTTGGTGGGCGCACAGCACGCCTTGGGGACTGTGTCTGGCTTCATCAGGTGCACCTGGCCAGGGAGGGGGCGGCAGGCAGAGGTGAGCACGGTGGCCTTCTCCCAGGACCTGCCCAGCCCTGGCCAAGCTCCTGCCTGCACCTGGGCCTCCTGCCACTCTCCCCTCCCCTGCTTTATTCTCCAGCCAGGGCAGGTGTCACATGCACGTCAGCCCCAGCCCTGACCTCCCTGACCCCTTTGCTGACCGAGGCCCTCAGGACAAGGCCTGGGCATCAGCTCCCAGCCACACCAACTCCCCTCACCTGGAGACCCCGCTGGTCCCAGAACCGTGTGGCACCTGATGCCCCTGGAGCAACACCCTTCTGGGGTCCACTCCACCCCTCCCTCTTCTCTGTGCTTCTGTAGCATCCCTGACCCTGTCTTGTCCGCCTTGGCTGTTTATGGTCTTTCTCCTCCTCCTCCAGTGAGCTGAGTGTCCGTGGAACAACTGGATAAAGCCTAGGATTCTAGGTTCGCCCCTGGGTGTTCACACCGTTATTTCTCAAAGTACGTTTCACCCCTCATAACAGCTTCTAAGGCAAGTATTATTCTGGGAGATGAAGAAATGGGACAAACCCAAGTGACCTGTGGCAGGACTTGGACCCGGGTGCAGTGATCCCACTCCCTCCTCCTAAACAGCTTTACCCACCGAGAAAGAGCCTGATCGAGGAGCTATTTCAGCCTCCATACAAATATTTATCTTGAGACTTGGCAGGATGAGCCGAGTTTACACTGGACTCCTCGTCAGGGCCCCGCATGGATGGGCCCTAAAGACAGCCCCGAGCTATTGGGGGGAGGAGGGAAGAAAAGCCCGCTTCCATCCGTGTGTGTTGTGGCCACTCGGAGGGCCCAGCACCGCCTGGCCCTCATGGATGCTGCTGAGCAGGACCTGGACGAAGCTGCCTGATGGGGCGACCTGTGCAGCAGCCTGGCTCCCGTTCCCCAGTGCCCAGCCTTGTCCCAAAAGCCCCAGTTCTAAGCCACCTGCTGAGAGGGCTGTGAGCGGTCACTGGGCTCGCTTGGGCCAGAGCCTCTCTGTGGCCACAGGGGAAGCCGAGGCCTCTGTGGGGATGTCCAGCCAGACTGGGATGTGAGGGGCCCCTGCTCCCCAACTTCCTAGCCTCCACATGTGGTGTCTGGCTTGGCATTCATGGGCCTATGTGAAAAACCAGGTGACACCAGCCTGCTGTGCCAGCCACGGGCTCTAAGTGGCTAGAACCTGGGGAGAGCCCTTCCTGAGAGAGAAACCGGGCCCACCGGGCTGTGGCCATTCTGTGACCCCACCCCAGACCAAGCTCCATCAGATCAGCAACAGAGGAGAAGCGGCCTTGCGTCCCACCTGGCACCAGACTGTTTGCAGAGTCTGATGGCTATTCCATTAGATTCGCTTTAGAGCCACTGGGAGACCAACCAGAGGGTCTGTTACTCTGGGAACAGTTCGCTCGCTGTGGGCCTCAGTTTTCTCCTCTGCCCAAAGGGTCTAATGGTCCTGTTCTCATTTCCAACACCAATGTATCTCGGACATGTGCCTGCTGTGCCAGGACGGGGAGCACAGACATGTCCCAGACACGGTCCCTGTTCTCAACCTCAGTGGGGCAGGAAGGGCACATGGGCAACCCTCCAGGAAACAGCCAGGACCCATGGAGTGGCACGACAGTCGCAGCGGGCCCAGAGTGCTGCGGGACATGGGCATGGCGACCACTCCTGGCAGGGAAGGAAGGCAGGCGAGGCTGTGGGGCCGGCAGGAGCTGGAGGGGCCCAGGGCGGAGGGGGAGCTCCCCCAGGTGGGATGGCAAGCGCAAAGGCAGGAAGGTGGGAACCCGGGGCACACGCTGGCACTGAGTGTCTGCAGGGAGGTGAGGGCACTGGGGCGTGTGCTAGGGGCATGGGAGAGGTCAGTAGGTGGCTAATGAGGGGCCCTGCATCCCAGCCTGAGAGCTCAGACTTCCTCCTGGAGATAATGGGCAGCAAAGGGAAGTTTCTCGCCTGAGAACGAGGTCGGATTTGTGCCTCCGTGAGACTGCCCAGCTGTCACGTGTTCACTGATAGCCTCCCTGAGAGGGCAGCCACTGTCTCGTTTGCAGAAATGCGTCACCTTCTTTCTCTTGGCCCCCAGGACACCCCGAGGCCCTCTCACATCACTCCCCCAGGCTCCTCAGGGCTCCTCTTCCTTCACAGGCCTCTCCTCTCCTGGGCCTGCTGTGTCCCCAGAGAATCTCATCTGCTCTCTGGACCCAAAGACCCGGCACAGGCCACGTCTCTCAGTGCAGAGCTTCAGCCTGGCCTCTGATCTCCAGACTCTGGGATCTGGCCACCTGCCTGACTTGGTCACGTGGGGTCTCACTGGGCCTCAGAAAGTGGTGGCAGAAGCAGACAGCCATTCCCCCAACCCCTCCTCCTACCCCAACAACAACTCTGCCCCCCGGGCCTCACACACCAGGTCACTCAGCCCTCACCTGGAGTCCCCTGGGTCCTCCCCTCATCCCTCCCTCCACCTGCCTCCACCTTCCCTGTGGCCTCAGCCACTTCTCACTCCCTGCCAGCCACCCCGGTCCTCTTGTCAGGTGCCACAGCAGCCTCCTCACTGTCTCTTGGCCTCCTCCACCCTCCACCCATGGTCCGGCCTCTCATCCTCTCACTGCAGCCAGAGAGATGCTTCTAGAGAGTTAGGTCATGATACTATCTCCCTAAAATCCTGCAAAGGCTTCTCGCTTCACTTGGGACTAAATCCACACACCTGCCACCATACCAGGGACCCCAAGGCCTACGTTCGGGCCCCTCCACACCCCAGTGTAACGTCCCTCGGCCTTCCTTTGCTCCCCTCCAGCCTGGCCTCCCTGAACCCGTCCAGCTACTCCTGTCCTGGGGCCTGGATCCTTCTGCCTGGAATGTTCTTCCTCCTCGTGGAGGCCCAGTCTTCCTTTTTCACAGGACCCATTGTCTTGGCCTGTGCTTGGCTCATGTGTTCACTGATAGCCTCCCCGAGAGGGCAGTCACTGTCTCATTTGCCCCCAGCACAGCCTGAGCGCTCACTCCTGCTGACCTACCTTGGGGACTGAAGGCCAGGGTGAGGGTGGAGGCAGGGGAGGGACAGCCCTAGAGAGGCAGCTGTGGCTGTCACCCCATGTCCCTCTCAGGGGCTGGGAGATGCATGCACTTGAAGAATGGAAGCCCCGGTGGCCATGACACAGCATATCACCTCTGAGCGTCCCCAAGGAAGGCGGCCCCTAGGTTCTAGCGAACCCCATTTGATGTTGAGAAAGGAGGCCTTACAGGGTCAAAGCCACTTTTTATAGTCATTTACTCTCACCCTAAGTCATCACCTTGACAACCTCTTAAGAGATCAACGTAACGCTAGGGATACTAAGAACTAGGAGTCTGGGTAAAGGGTCTAGAAAGAAGTCTCAATACGACAGGCATTTAAAACACTGAGTGATAAGCAGTAGCAATGACATTCCTCACAGGAACTATTTTTCGGCATTCAAAATTACCCCCAGAAACCAGGACATCAAAAACCACACCATCCGTGGAAACACAAAGAGCTGGGAGGACTGGGGAAAGAGCCAGCAGGGAGTAAACAGAAGGCAGGGCCCTAGTCAGAAGGGTCCCGGCACATGGGCACACGCTGACTCTCCCTGCACACGTCCTGAAGAGGGCAGGTGAACACACACACCTGTCTCACCCTGTGTGCACGCGCCACAGAAGGCTGGACACACCAGTGTGCGTGGGTGCACATGTGTTCAAAGCGCACAGGTGCCGAGGCGGGATACACGTCTGTTCTGTGTGTGCATGTGACCACAAGCAGGCTGCCCTCACGAGTCTGGGTTCTACCCCCCCGTATCTACATATCCCACCACCCATACCTACCTGTCCCCATGTGCATGTGTGTGCACATGTGTGCGCACCTACAGAGTCTACGCATGGTGTGGCCCCACAGGGACCAGCATCTGCACAGGTGTGGGAACCAGAGTACGTGTGCACACAGCAGCAAATGCTGCACGCTGAGGGAGCTCCCTGAGACCTGAGCAGGCGCTCCCATTGCCCGCCTGGCTGTCTGAGACCCTCTCCCCAGCGCACCCTCCCCGAGGGTCTGGGCAGGACAGGTGTGGTACTGACCAGGGACTGCAGGATGGCGTGGTTGGTGGCGTTCATGCAGGAGTCCAGTGGGAAGGAGCACTCTCCTTCACAGTAATAGGCTGAGTAGCCTTGCGGGGCGATGACCCAATCCTGGGGGGTAAAGGGGGAGAATAGAAGAAGGTGTATCCCACCATGTGGCCCCTCCCGAGCCCCTCTATCCAGCGTCTGTCACAGATGATTCAGGGCTGCCCCTTACCTTCCCCCATCAAACCACGCTCGGGCCCCTCCCAGTGGGCTGGCATCCCCTTGAAGACCCTCAGCAGATAGGACTGGAAACAAGCTGTTTTTTCCCTTCACCTGCCATCAGCACTCAGCATCACCCTCCCAGCCTGCCCCCACCGACCATGTCTCCTGTAGCTGCTGTTGCAGCAAAGGCACAGAGGCACCGCCACCTTGGCCTTCGTTTCCCTGTTGACATTTTATGGCTCAGGATTCAGGCTGTCTCTATTTTCATGGTTTTTACAGAAAAGCACTTTCTCACTACAGAAGATCAAACTGGTGATTGCCAGAGGGGAGGGAGTTAGGGGCTGGGTGAAAAAGGTGAAGGGACGAAAGACAGACTGGTACTTACAAAACAGTCACGGGGAGTGGAGTACAGCAGAGGGAATGGAGTCATTGTTACTGTCAAGGCTGTGTACAGTGCGGGGGGGGGGTACTAGAGTAATCGGGGGTAACTTTAATAAATTATGCAAATGTCTAACCATTGTACTATGTACCTGAAACTATATATTTTTTAAAAGTAACACATTCTCCCTTTTTGAAAAGTGGAAAACCCAGGAGAAATTAATACATAAGAAAATGAAATTCCCCATAATTCTGTCTCCTCCTGGAGACACACTCAGGATCTTTAGGGGGAGATTGTCATTTAAGAAAAACGGGAGAGTAGAAATTACCAGCCAGCCGAGGTCCTGGAAGCTGACATAGAGCTCGTGCCGACGGCAGACATGCCGGCCATGGGAGCCGTGGACGTCATCTGCAGGGGAGAGATGGTGCGAGGTCTTTTCTGGGGTCCTGACTGTGCAGCAACCACGGGGGCTCCCAGAGAGGAGGTCGCCCTGATAGGCACATTTGTGGAGTGGATGAATGCTGGGAAACTAAACCATTTGGTCTCATAAAGCCATCCCTGCAGCTCTGCTGGTGCCATGACCCAGCTCAAGAACCTTCCATGGCTCCCGATGGCTCCAGAGTGACTCTGCCCTCAGCTCAGCCTCCCTGCTTCCAGCCTGCGGGCCTAATGCTCCAATCAACAGGCCAGGTGACCCTCGGTCATTGGGCCGGTGCCTCCCACTCTCAGCTCACCTCCCCAGCCACACCCATTCCACGGTCACGTGGCGCACACTGAGGCCAGCTGAAGGGCCGACTCCAGTGAAGAAAAGGAGGGCAGAGTCAGGTCAGGCCTGGTGGGGAGGCCTTTGCCTACACAACTGTGCATGCTGCAGGATGCCAGGGAAGAGCCGAGGGCCGCCAGGGCCCGGGCTGCCTGGTTCTGATGGAGATTTCTGAGAAGGCCTGGTGAGCCAAGGGAAGCCAGAGAAGGGACACGGTGGCCAGGAGACCTGAGAGACAGTGCAGTGGCTGATCCCCAGAGGTCATGGGACAAAGGAGGCTGTTAGGAAAGGTGGCTGGAGAGTGACCATCCGCTTGAACCCTACAGAGAGCCTGAGGGTTCTGTCACCACCAATGGTTCTCGGCCAAAAGCCTGCGGGCTCCGACCCGGGCCCGTCCCGGACCTCACCGAAGATCCCTGGGAGCTTGTTCGGCTGTGGCAGCTCATTGGTTTTCTTTGGCAGCCTCCTCTTCAGGGGCCTCACTGCCCGAGGGGCTCGGATGGGGCTGGAGCTTGCCCTGAAAAAAGTGACCATGAAAGGCTGTTTGGAGCGCGGCGCCCGTTGCCCCAGCAGACCGGCCAGGCCAGGATCCACGCTGCGCCCTGAGAAAGAGAGAGAGGAGAGGGGGCGGTCACTCGAGGGCAGTGGCCAGGCACGTGGACACAGCAGGGACCTCTGCCGGGCCTAGGTGGGGACCTGAGGGGGACACTCTGTGCCTCAGTTTTCTCATCTGAAGACCTAAGGCCCATGTCCAGCCCCGGCCCCCAGGCAGGCAGGTCTGAGGGAGATGGTGGGAGGTGGGGCTCATGAATGGTGGGGTCAGTATTAGTGACAACTGAGTACACTGTCATTCGTGAAGCATTTTACAGGTTTCAACATTAGTTCACACTGATGATCTCATTCATCTTTACTGTAATCCTGGACCTCATATGTCACCAAGAACCTTCAGGCACCCCGATGGCCTGGAGCCACACGGTCAGGGACTGTCAGAAACAGGATTCCCACCTTGGTCTGAGGACTCTTAGGCCTGAGGTCTACCTCTGCCACCCACATATATAGGATTGATAACACCCTGCAGACTGGAGCAGCTGCCAGGGTTCTGGATTGTTTGCTCTGCTGTCCAGGGCCCAACAAGAGAAAAAAGAATATGCTAAAAAAAACCACTGGCTCCATCCACATTATCCATGATTGCTTGAACCACTTTTCTCCATTTCTACTGTTACTAACGAGCCCCTCACAGCTCTCACATGGACACTGTGGCTCCCTGGGCCTCTCTGGCTTCACGTCACTCTCGTTTCCCATGATTTATACCTCCCACTAAATTCAGGAGGTGTTTATTTTATGCATATAATAAATAAATTTTTTACTTAACAATAATTGAGATTTACAGGAAAATTACAAAGATAGCATAGAGAGTTCCCATATACTCAGACCTAGTGTCCCCGGGGAAATGTTAACATTTATAGTACTATGGTACATTTGTCACAATTCGCGTACTGATATGGGCATTTTATTAACTAAACACCATAATATATTCAGATTTCATTAGTTTTCCCCAAAGTCCTTTTTCTCTTCCAGGATCCCATCCAGGATCCCATGTGGCATTCCGTGGTTACAATGCCCCAGGCATCTCTGGGGCTGTGACAATTTCTCAGGCGTCCCCTGCTTTTGATGACCTTGACAGTTTTGAAAAGCACTTGTCAGATATTCTGTAAGGTGTCCTTCAATTTGGGTTTGTCTGATATTTTCTCATGGTTAGACTAGGGTTATGGGTTTGAGGAGAAGGCCCCTGAGAAGTGCCCCCTTCTCATCCCGTCATATCCAGGAGCCACATGACTGATTCATAGGAACCTTGATCACCTCGCTGAGGTGGTGCTGGCTAGCTCTGTCCACTGTCAAGTTACCTCCCCCGCCCCCATCTACACTGTCCTCTGGGAAGCCAGTCACTAAGGGTAACCCACACTGAAGGAGTGGGAGTGGCGCCTCATGTCCTTGAGGGGGGTGTCTCAGAGTGGTCTTCTATAAAAACCTAATCAGATCCTGCCATCCTCCACTGCTATAAAATTCAAGAAACTCCCTAAAAACCTTTAGCCCAGTTTACCTTAACTCAGAATGCCACCTGCCTGTCTCTCTCAATCTCCTCTCCTTCAACCTTGCCCTGGCCTTCTCTGCTCCAGCCACGGTGGCCCCTTGCTGTAGTCCAACAGGCCAGTCCTGTGCCCACCTTCAGGCTTCCTATCCCCACTGCCTGGGATGAAGGAGGCTCTCCCTGCCTAACACCTGGTGAATGAATGAATGCGTCAACCCTCCTTCTACAGATGAGAAAACGGAGGCTTGGAAAGGTAAGTAGCTTGCCAAGGTCACAGAGTTATTAGAAAGCTGAAGAGCCGGGACTCAAACCCAGGCTTCTCTGATCAGAGCCTAAGGGCGAAACCAGTTGCCCTTGTGCCCCACCCAGTACGGAAACTCCCAATGAGAGGGCTCCCCCGTAGAGAGAAAATATCACCTATTTCTTGGGGAGAGAACATGCCCTTAGCAACTTCAGTGCTGGTTCTGCAGAAGGAGAGGGGGCAAACCACTGCTGCTTGGGGCCTCCCGTTGCCTGGAACTATGGGAACCTCACCCTCTTTACCCCACTGAGCCCTGCAGTTTGGAGGGCTATCACCCCGGAGGCACAGCTGAGAAAGGGGTGGCCTGCAGGCCAGTCGCGGGGGCTCCAGCTGCACCTGCTGCCAGCAGCCTCGGAGGAGCCCCCAGGAGAAGGTCCGCTGCCCAGGCCCTGAGTCCTACCGTCCTCCGTTTCCACATAGAGGCGGAGTCCCAGGTCCCTGTTATGGTTCAGCAACCAGCGGTCACTGGCTGCTGTCACGTCCAACACCAGCCAGCCCTCGTCCCCAGCTTGGAGCGTCTGAAGATCCAAAAAGAACAAGTCAGACTCCCTGTGGACACGAAAGAACAATTAACTGAGGGCCGCACAGCTGCCTCCGTGTTTCCAGTGCCCGCCTGGGAGACCCTGAGTGGGGCTTTGACCCACCGGCTCTGGGCTGGGCGCCTCATCTCACTGTGTTACTGTGCCGGGGACAGATGGGGAAATAGGCCGAGAGCTCAATGCCTGTTGCAGGTCCCAAGCCAGGATGGCAGGGACTTAAAGCCACGACTAACACTGGGCGTCTCTCTCCCCAGGGTGCTGGGGCCTCAGGCCAAGCATCCCTCATCTCTAGGGGTATGCTCCCAGGAAGCCCCCCTTCTGTCCTATGGGAAACGTGTCCCCCAGGGCTGGACTGGACACACCGACAGGCTTGACGGGAGCAGAGGCGCAGGGCAGGCACCTGTTGGCCCGCTCCCTGACCACCTCGAACATGCTGACGTGGAGGGTCCTGTTGAGTGGGTGGGTGCTGGGCAGCTTGTAAATCCGGAACTCGGCAGCTGTGACCGCCTCCCCAGCTGGGATCTGGGTCAGGTCGAAGCGGAACTCCTTCCAGTGGGGCTCCTGGTGGCCCAGGGCGTGGTCGAGCTCCACTGCAAGACAAGGCGGGGCTGGCACTCAGCCCTGGCTCAGGGCTCAGGCTCCAGGGTGGCAAGGCCTGGTGGGAGCCTAGGGCCAAGGAAGCCTGGCCAGCGGGATCCATTCCCTCTTTGGGAATGAGCTTGACCCCAGGCCCCCCAGGTGCTGAGGGGGTGCTCCAAGGCCTGTAGTGAGGTGCCCAGCACAGTGCCTGGCACATGGTGAGTGCCAACAAAGGCAGCTTCCATTGCTGCCCCCCAAGCCCCCAAACCTGCAGGCCCCAGCTCAGCCTCCCACTGGCTCTGGGACCCACAATAAGGCAGAGGACAGGTCCCTTCTCTGGGGAGATGGACGTCAGACCCAAGGTAGAAAAGGGCCAGCCTGGTGGGCAGGGACATGACTAAGTACTTTTCAGACTCTGCTGATGTGCGTGGATGAGTGTGGGGGACAGTGAGTGCTCACAGCCTCAAGGGGTCACAGTGAAGTTGCCATGATGTCACGGGAGAAGGACACTGCAAAGGAAGGACCAGAGCGAGCAAAGGTTTAGAGGGACAGATGGCACGGGCAGGAAAACAACAGCCAGAAAACATGGCAAAGGGGGGAAGGATGGCAGGTCTCTGTTAGAACAAGGTGAAGGAGAAAGGGCTTGAGGGCGGAGTGGAAAGGAACAAGAAGCAAGGTGGGGTGACCTCTCCTGGAAAAGTCAGTCAAGAGCTGGGGGAGTCAGAGGGTCCCAGAGTGTGCTGGGGTCTGAGCAGGCTTCCTGGAGGAGGTGACATCTGAACTGGCCTCGAAGAATGGGACAGAATCTTGGAGGATGGAGGGGGGGTGCACACTAGGCAGAGGGCACGTTGTATGCACAGATTGGGGGTCCAGGACACCCACAGATCAGTGCTGTGGGGACAGGGCGCAAGCCTGGCTGTGAAGTGACTGCGAAGGGCTCAAGTTCCAGCCTGGGAGCATGGGCTGTGGCCCTGGAGCAGGGGCCAGGGTTCCGGGCAGCAGGGGAGCGGGGGGGTGGGTGGAGTGGTCGCTGTGTGTGGAGGCGAGAGTAAAGCACAGGCGGGAGGGGACCCGAGGCGGCAGGGCCCGGTGCGATGCTCTGGGCAGGAGGCCGCGGGCGCAGAATAAATCCCACATTTCCCCAGCTGCCGGGAAATGCCCAGGACCGTATATTTAGGGCTGTCTCACTTTAGCCTCCTGTCACTTTCAAACACTAAAAATCTGTGTTTCCGGAAAGCAGGGGTGGGAGCCGCCCAGCACCTTCCCCAAAACCCAACACTGAGATTTTAATTACACGTCTGTGAGTCTTTTTAAAAATTCTCTCTTTGGCTACTGGGTTCAGTGACCACAAGTCACCAGGCTGGTGGCAGAGGCGGATGTGGGAGCACTTCCTGTCCTTGTGGTAGGGACATGGTCCAGTGATGGACAGGCAAACAGCTGTGCTGGGCGAGGCCAGCGGGCACACTTGTTTGGGCAGGAGGGATGAGCGGATCACCCCCAGACTGGGGAGGATTAAAAGCAGAACGCGCATCGTCAGACAGGGTGCTGGACACACAGCAGACGCCCCCCCGGAGGCAGGCTGTTTTAGGGGCAGCGTGACACAGGGTGGCACTGGGTCCTACTGCACAGGTGTGGAGGGCAGGGTTCTGGACCTTCTCTGAGTGATGCCACCATGAATTTCTACACGAGTCCCTCCTCCTTACAGACAGACATACGCACACTCACACACACAACTTGGGTGATAATTCCCGTGGATTGAGGGGCCACGTAGACCACTTCCATCCTGTGGCTATGTAAGAATCCCCCATCCGCGGGAGGAAGTGGGTCCAGGCTGTTGGTTGCCACAGGGTGTGGCACCGAGGGTAGGGAAGGGTCACTCCACCCCACCCTTCTCTAGACTCCTCTCAGAGCATCATTAAGTGTATCTGACCCCAGGCTCAGCAGGGGTGACGGGTGGGTCCCAGAGGCTCAATGGGAGTCTGTCTGCAGGCCTGATGCTGATTTCATGTTGGATCTGGGGACTGAGGGGACAACACACAGAACTGCCAGCTCCAAGCGGGCACCAAGCCATGCAGCCTCCCTCCCTTGCTGGGTCAAGAGCACCCTGTTTGCCTGAACTGACCCCATTTCCAAACTTCCGTTCTGTGAGTTTGAAATTGATAAACCACCCAGTGGTTCCAGCAAAGGAAACTGCCCACCCCGATTGTTCCAGGCAAGTACCAGAGGTTGGGACATTTTTGAGAAAATAATGCTTTTCATCAAAAACTGATAAAACTTCCTGGGATGCCGCATTAAACTAGACAGTACTGTAACTGGCCATGGGGAGTGTCCCCTTTCATTGCTGGAAACTGTGTGGATGTATGGCTTTTCAGCTGTTTCTCCTTTGGGTTAGGGAAGATATTTTTCAAAAATCACATGTAGATAAGCATTTGTTGGGACCTGGATTGTCCTTTTGTTAATTCCCGGACAGGCTGTGCCTGTGCTCACCTCTAAAACGGCACTAAACAACGTGGAGGCTCTGGCCTGCAGCTGGGGCCTCTGGTCCCAGCCCTGACCAGGTCCTTTCCCTATGTGGGCTCGGTCTCCTCATTTGCGACGTGGGGATACCAGGAGCCTTTCCACACAGGGCTGCGACTGGCTTTGTAAGGAGCAGTGATTAAGAGATAGAGGTGACGGCTGCTCCTAAGGAGTCAGGGGGTGGGCAGTGCTGACCTCTCTTTCCTAACTTAATCGACATATCAAAGTGACAACATCTTGCCAGTACCATTAGAAGTTTCACGAGTGAAACTGAAGATCCCTGGGGGTGAGAGAGAAGAGGGAGACATGCCATCTCCTTTTTCTGAATAAAGTATGAAATAAAAGATTATGTGACCTCAGACATGTCAGTTTAACCGGAAGGCAGTTGGACAGCTTCCCGGTGCCTCCTTTCTCAAGGCCCCTGATCCTCTGGGCCTCAGGATGCACATCTGCAAAATGACCACTTGATATTGGGTCAAATGAGACTGTTGAAAGCCATGTTTGCTACTATAGCTTGCACTCAGTTATGGTCCAGCAAAATGCTTCTAACGCCTTACTCAGGAGCATTCTCTTTTCAGTGTCCCTTCATGCCTGGCCTCCAACTTTCCCATAACTAGGGTCTGGACTGCTTGGAGAGGCAGCCCCTCAGCAGTGCCACCATGGCCCACTGCTCCATTTGTGGCACAAGCACAAAGCAAACACTGACCCTTTCTTCTAGGAAGTGCTAAAGATTCCAGAACAGAGCTGAAAGGACAGAGATGACCACACTGTCCTCCCATGCTTATGCACATGCGGAGATGGTACCAGGAGTCCTGACCCCCATCTGGGCTCCACCACTGTGGTGGACCTTCATCCACCATCTGATGCTGAAAGACGGTGGAAAAAACCAGTTGGACTTGGCCCCTTGGCTGCTATTGTTTGTTGGATGGTCCACGGAGGGAATTTCTGGGAAAGGCCAAGGTCTGTACATGTGATTTATTGGGGTTTCCCAGTAATACTTTGCTGCTGGTTGTGGGGTTGGGAAGTTCATCCCCAGGTCCCCTGGCAGATTCAGACATGCAGCTTTGGATTCAGGGGGTGCTCCCTGCCTGGCCGATGTTCTGGATTCTGTCCATTTGAGATAGGTCTTGCCAGGAGTCTTCTTTTCATGGTGACACTGGGGGTGAGGGGTAACCACTGACGTTTGGAGCAAGGCTTCTGAGTAGTAAATTATTTCCCCCACCTGCAAAATCTGGGGCAGGGATTGCTAGTGGGGAGGTTCCCATAATTTCCCCTTTGGGCACATGGGAGATGACTCCTCACTACATTTCATTCTCATGCTCTGGAGGCTTTCTAAGAGCACTCGTTTTTTCCATTCATGTTTCCTGGTCACATCTGGGAATACTAATTAATTCATTTATTCAACACGTTTGAAAGCAGTGCTTATTGAATGCCAGCCAGGGTTTAGGCATTGGGGAATCTGCAGATGAGACAGACCAGCCCTGCCCCCAGCCAATTTACAGTGTGGTGGGGAGGTCAGGTAGCAAACAAAGAAGCAAACGAACAAGATCATCGCATGTGATGAGGGCTGTGAAGGGCATCAGTTGAGGAATGGCATTGGGGGTGACGCAGGGAGGGCTTGTGGGAGTCACTTTATGTTGAAGTAATTTTAGATTATTTAGATTGAGAGAAAAGTTGTTACAAGAAGAGTAAGAGGCTCCTCACATGCCCTTTAACCAGCTTTCCCTGAGGATAACATCTTACCTAAGCAAAGCATAGTATCATCATCAGAACCAGGAAACTGATATTGGTACAATACTGTTAACTAAACTATAGACTTTTGAGTTTTACCAGTTTTCCCACTAATGTCCTTTTTCTGTTCCAGGATTCAATCTAGGATTCTGCATGGCATTTAGCTGTTAGGCATCCTTGGTCTCCTTCTGATCTGTAAAACTGCTAAGTCTTTCCATGTTTTTCATGACCTTGACACTTTTGAAGCACTGTTCAGTAATTCTGTAGCACATCCCTCAATGTGAGTTTATCTGATGTTTTCTCATGATTAGACTGAAGTTATGGGTTTTGGAGCGGAATGCCACAAAAGTGATGTCTCCTTCTAAGCACATCAAATTGTAGAACAAACAATTAGTATGTTAATATTGTTAGGACTTGGTTATTCAGTGAAAAAAAAATAGAAATATAAAATTTAAAAATTTAAGTAAAAGCCTAAAATTCTAAATTTGAATTGGAAATACCAGTTTGAAGTCATGATTGGTTTTCTCTTAGAAAATACATATTCCCTAGCTTTGTCTAATGAAAAGGGCCCTAATGCCCAGAGTGTGGTCTCAAAGTATCCAGTCCACTCCCAGGCACAGGGCTTTCGGAGAAATGGCCCATTTCCAGCCTAGGGCAGGAAATGCATGAGCAGAGCCTGGAACATGTCATACCAGAAGGCAAGGAAGCACTCAGAAACTCTTAGGAGAGAGTTAAAAGTACTCAGAAGCCAATGAAGAGGCTTCGTCATGGTCAAAGAGACAATTTGAGCATCAAAGAGAATAACAGATTGAAATGCGTCACATGGTTCATTGTCACTGTCATAAAACATTGGTGAGCTTTGGACAGGATTTCTCAACCTCAGCACTATTGACATTTGAGGACAGATACTTCTTTGTTGTGGGGACTGTCCTGTGTACTGTAGAAGATTTAGCAGGATCCCCCGCCTCTGCCCACTAGATGCCAGTGGCACTGCCTTCCCTATCCAGTTTTGACAACCAAAAATATCTCTAGATATTGCCAAGTATCTCCTGGGAGGTTAAGAAATACAGCCTTGGTGAATACTATGAATCAATTCATTATTCTAAAATCTGGTAAATGAAAGGGAAAAACAGTCAAGTCTGGAGGAGGAGAAGGAACCAGTCATGTGAAGAGGTGGTCCTGCATGTTCCAGAAACATCCAGGCGGCCATCAGGGCTGGAATCTAGCAGTCCAGGAATGAGGTGTCCAAGATGAAGCTGGAGTGACAAGCAAGGCCAGTTCATACCTAAGAAATTCTGTTTCTCAGCCCTCGAGAATTCAGCATAGTGATTCCAAGGATCTCTGACTCAGGAAGAATTTGATGAAGTTCAAGTGCTGCTGATCCTGTGACAGTGCATGACCTTGTGAAGTGGGCTGGAAGCCCCTGTAGTTGCCTGAGGCCAACAGATACCTGACAGCCACGGAAACCAAGGCTGGAGGGACACAGATGAGGTTTGGGGACAGAAAGTGCCACCACTGCTTCCACGGCACTTCATTTTCTATAAAGCTCCACTTGGGAAAATATTCAAAGAGTTTATTTTCTTAACCCCTTTCCTTTGTTCCAGGAAAATAAAGAATCACAAAACCTTCTCCTCCAGCCCTGGTTAAACAATCTCTGGGTCCCACATTTGTGGAAGGGCCCGCTGTGGCTAGAGGCAGCCTCCGCTACGATAGCTGCTGTTCACGTTCTGCCTTTCCACTTCTGAGTTCCTGAACCCACCACCTACATGCTACACATCAGATGCCACACCACACTCTATGTCCACCAGCCCAATACCAGCAATGGCTTAGGCTATTTTTGTGCCCTGGACAAAATTCAGAGTCATCCAGATGACCTAAATCCGTCGTGTTTCTGACTAAAAAGTAAGACTTCAAAAGAAACCACCTTCTTCCTCAAGCCCAGAGCCGCTGTTAAGAGAATGGAATCTTCTGACCTTTCTGTCTGTCCTTCCTGCCCTCAAACCCTCCCCACAGGCCCACAGGCTCCTCAGGAAGAGCCCAAGTTCCACTCTGCGTTCCAGGACCCCCTGAGCTGGCCCATCCTATCCTGGGTGCCATCACCTCCCCCCAGTCCCTTCCCGAAGCCACTCTCCCCTGGATGGCCCCCATCCTGCTATGTCTAAAGGTGGCTTTCCTCTCAGTCCAGCTTTAAAAGCCCCTTGTCCTCCTCTGACCCCACACAGACCAGCCTGCCGGTCTCACCCTTTCCCCCAACCCAGGAGTCCCTGTCCCTGGTTCATCTGCCCGCTGGACGGTAAGCAGTCACAGGTCAGGGACTGAACGATGTGGGGTGGGAAGGGGAGGCTGCAGCGGTCCACTTCCAGGGACCCAGAGGGAAGCTCCGGCCCCTTCTTCCCAAAGGCTCCTGGTCCCCTGGAGAGTGGCTCAGTGTCCAGCATCTATGGGTCCTTGGGCGGATGTATCTCTGCTGGCCTGGGAGTGGCTTCCATGTCATAGCATGTCTTCATCAGAGGCCAACCATGTTTTTGCTTTGCTGTGGGATGCGCTCCCCCAGGGACCCAGAGGCAGACGGGCTGGGCCTGTCTGGCTGGTCCTGCCAGTCACAGAGGCTGGGGGACCGACTTCAGACTTAAAACAAGACCCGGGTCCCCACGGCCTGTGCAGGCCCACGGCGGAACCACAGAATCGATTACCTATCGATTCTGCACCCCGAGGGCTTCCTCCCACCCAGAAATCTCAGTGCTGCCGAGAGGAGGCCCAAGTCTTAATTTCTGAAGTATTTTTAGGCAGTTCTCATTACTGACTTCTTTCAGAGCTGTTTCCATAAATGGCTCTGCACTCACAATTACCGGTCTGGGCCTCAGACGGCTTGAGACCGCAAATTACAAGGGAACACCCGCGCACTCTACCACATCAAGCCAGCCAAGGCTGAAAATAGGTCCAAGGAGATGTGAGCAAGAAAGACAGGATTTCTCCAGTTCAAACCGGGGGAAAGAAACATTGTCCAGAAAGATATGGTCTTGGTGACACATCCCTCTCTCCCATGGGGATGGGCTCCCCTAAGGAGGTGGGCCGGGTATGCCCCCTGCCCTGTGCCTCACCCCGGAGAAGCCCCACATTCTTTGGTCAGAGCTGGAAAGGCCTTCAGGGAAACTCTGCATAGATGGGGAAACTGAGGCCCTGAAGGGGTAGAGACTTGCCAGGGGTCACATGCCAGGTTAGGGGCCCGTCACGTGGACTTTCAGAGTGATGTAAAATGAGTGGCCATAGAGAGCCTCTGGGTGGCAATATCAGGATGAGTGATCAAGATTCTGTCACCAGGTGCCCCAAGAATGCCTGCTGAAGCCCCCTTCCTCCCTGCAGGGACTCGGGGTCTCAGAGGAGGACCCAGGGAGATGCCGCACCCTTTGTCGGCTTCCAAAAAGACTGAAGGGCTGGCTTCACTTTGCCCCACCTACCAGGCCGGCTGCTTCACCTGGTCCCAGCTCTGCCTCCCACTAAATTCCTCTTTCCTTCATGCAGAGGCTGGGGTGCACAGTGGGCTGTTGGATGTCATGAAAATCCTCAGGTGTTCATAGTTCCCTTGGGAGGAGGACAAAGAGGGGCTAATGCCCCTGAATCTACAGGCAAAGAGTGACTAGAATCCCAAGAGGAACACACACAGTGAAGCCTGGGGGCTCTAGCCATGGAGGATGCCTTGGAGAAGAGACACTTGTCTAGAAAACATATTTGAAAGTAGAAGAATTCTGACAAGCAGAAACGGAGCAGAGTGTACCAGACAAAGGCATGAAGGTGGGAAACAGTGTGCCAGCTCTCATTTTTAACTGTGTCAGGCACCGTACTGGGCACATCATACATGCCATTTCTGCTCCTGCTCACCCAGGCAGCCAGCTCCTGGAACTTTGCTGCTCTTTACCACTTGGCCGCAGGTCCCTAAGCATATGATGGGGTAGAGGTATAGGTACACACTGCAGGCTCTTCCCTCATCATACTGACTGCCATTCCGAGCAGGCATTTGCTATCTTCTTGAATGCCTTACCTATTTACCCATTCTGCTATGACACAGCCATTATTATCCCAATCATAAAAGTGAGGAAACTGAGATGCAGAGATTTTAAGTAACCTGTCAATAACTCACAGCTCTCGAGTGGCGGACCAAGGATTAAAACCCAGTGTGTTCTATTCCAGAGTAATTTACCATCCTGGTGGTCAGACAGGGTTTCAGAGAAATATCTTTGGAAAAAGACCACCAGCAAAATGAAAAGTCAACCTATGAAGTGAGAGAAAATATTTGCAAACCACATACCTGATAATATCCAAAATATATAAAGAATTCACACAACTCAATAGCAAAAAATAATAATAATAAAATAATTTTTTTTGATTCAAAAAGGGGCAGAGGGACTGAATAGAAATTTTTCCAAAGAAGACATACAAATAGCCAACAGGTACATGAAAAGGTGCTCAGCATCACTAAATATCAGGGACATGCAAGTCAAAACCAAAATGAGATATCCCCTCATACTTCTTAGAATGGTTATCATCAAAAAGACAAGATAACAAGTGTTGGCAAGGAAAAAATGGGAACCCTGTAAACTATTGGTGGGAATGGAAACTGGCGTTATGGACATCATTATGGAGGTTCCTTAAAATAATTAAAGATAGAACTACAGTATGATCCAGCAATCCCACTGCTGGGTTTTATCCAAAGAAAATTAAAACAAGATATCAAAGAGATACATCTCCACCAACCCCCCCCCAAGTTCATTGTAGTATTATTCACAATAACCAAAATATGGAAACAACCTAAGTGTCCATTGATAAATAAGCAGATACAATAGAATATGACTCAGACATGAGAAAGAAGCAAATCCTGCCATTTGTGACAACACAGATGGACCTTGAGGGCATTATGCTAAGTGAAATACGCCAAAGGAAGGTAAATACTACATAGAATCACCTATACGTGGAATCTCAAAAAAAAAAGAAAATTCAAACTGCTCATAGAAACAGAGGGGAAAGTGGCTGCCAAGGGCTGGGGTGTGAGGGAAATAAAGAGAGGTTGGTAACAGGGTACAAACTTTCAACTAAAGGATGAATAAGTTCTGAGGATCTAAGGTTAAACATGGTGACTGTAGGTGATAACACTATGTATAATTGAAATTTGCTAAGAGAGTAGAACTTAAATACTCTCACACACACAAAAAAAATAATAAATATGTGAGGTGATGGAGTGTTAATTAACTCAGTGGGGAAAATCCCTCCACAATGTATACATATATCAAATCATCACTTTAAATATCCTATAATTGTAAATGTCAATTATACCTCAATCAAGCTGAAATAATTAATTAGCTTTTTAAAAAGAAAAATACCTTGGGCATGTGGTCACTCTAATAGTAAGTTTTTAAGATGGATAAAGGACTTACTGTTAAATAAAACACAAAGTAGCAAAACAGTGGGCATTTATGTCCCACTCTGTAAAAAAATAATGAAATGTTAGCATCTATAGTGATAAAATGCCAGGGCTGGTTGTGGGGGTTCCATCAAAGGATTAAAATGCTGGTTTTCTCTGAAGTAGAGGGAGGCTTACCATAAAATTCTATAATAAATCTATGAGTTTTTGACAATGAACATGTTTTAGTTCTATAAACCCCAAAATAAAGGTTTTTTAAAAATAGATTCTCAGTTTTCAACATACAATTGGTATAGGCCAATTCAGCAGCACTTACTGGACCTAATGATGAGCCAGGCCTCAGGGTGGTGGACAGGCAGCTTCTGGGTAGAAGAGCAGAGACAGTGCAGGTGCGGAAACGATCTGCTGTGTGGCCTTGGGAAAATCACCTAACTTCTCTGAGCCTCCCTCGCCTCTTCAAAACAAAGATTGACAGTAACTGTGAGATGCAAATGACAGAACAGACGTGAAGGTTCTGGGTATATGGTTATCACTAGGTGTCATTTATCACAACACCTGAACAGCCCCACAGGTAGGGACCGTGATAATCTCCATTTTACAGAAGAGAAAACTGAGGTTCCAAGAGGTGAATTGGAAAGTCCAGATCACACTGAGAGTAGGTGGAGGAGGCAAGATACAAATTCTGTCTGTCTGCATCCCAGATCCAAGCCCCTGCCCCTGTCCTGTCTACTCACCCACTGTCCGTTCCCTACTCACTTCCAGATGGGGTAATGGCAATGTCTAGACCACTTGATCACCTTCATGACTTATGTATGTGTAATTTGTCTCTCCCACTAGGTCAGCTCTATGAGGACAGGCACTTTGTTATGTTCACTGTCATACCCCAGAAGCTAGAACGGTGCCTGACACATAGCAGGTACCACATGACTATTTGTTAAATAAATTCATGAAAAAATGAAAGAAGCCCTTAGTAAAGAATTAAAGACAGTGATCCTTGGAGTAAGTGTCAGTCACCTGTTCAAGGTCACGTGGCTGAGCAGGACTTAGCCCAGGTCCCTCACTGGGTCCTGACTCTCCTAAACCCAACATCCTCAGCTCGTTAACACTCCTGGCCTCGGCTGCCTGAGACCCCAGGAATAAATTAGTCTGGGGCAGGGAAAGGTCAGGACAAAAGTGAAGATGGCTCCATTCATTTCTGACTGGACTTCTGCCTGCATGGCTGTTCCTGCCTCAGTGTCTCAATCTTGAAGATGGGCACCTGCCACTCCACTGACATGTGGAGAAGAATTTAGGAGGAACAAGCAGAGTTGGTCCTTCCTCCTCTTTCCTCCCTCCAGAGGGGCTGGGCCAGTCAGAGGTACAGCCAGCCAGTCAACACCTGACTCAAGTGAGGGGATGGCATGGTGTCAGAAGGTGCTGGGGGCCCCTCTTTCTGACACTGTAGACTGGACAAGGAACCAGAGGCCAAGAGAAGAGAGTGTGGCATGATAAGGGACATGGAGGAATCGATGGCTGGCCAGACAGGACAAGAACCTGGGTGTTGCCTCCCTGCTCAGGGCTCTCCCCTCCCCAAGCACAGACGACACCAGGGGCAGGCTCTGTCTGCTCCACGTCGGTATTGGCCCCCATTACTGTGTCCTGGCCAAGGGCAGTCAAGACTCTACAAGGCTGAGAGTGATAGACCAGCAGGGTCTCTGGCACTGACCACAAAACCCTGACCCAGGTGCCACCAGCCTGGGAGAAGCCCACAGCTTCTGGGTCCCACAGGCTGCCACTGATGATCAGGGCTGGGCCAGCACCAGGCCTGGCTTCTCTGGAGGCAGATGAGGCCGATAGGAGAGGTGGAAAGGAGGCAACAGGTGTGGGAGCCTGGGCGTGGGTGCTGACAGCACAGCAACTCTGCTATTAGACTCCATGGTGGTTTAGGGGCCTTAACCTTCATGGGCCTGGGGCCTCCAAATGAGGAAAGAATCCTGCTAGGTTTCTAATCCCCCACATCAGCCTAGATAATTACTAGTTAAAATCACTCTCACTGAGAGCTCTACTAGAACAATTAGTATGTCAGAATAAAGAAGGCCCTGCGGACAGCTGGCTGGGCCCATCCACAACTGGGCTTCCACTGAACAAGGACCTGCTTGTTGATCCCACAGAGTCAGAGGCCTTAGGTCTTAATGAAACACTCAGATAGCAAGGGAAGAAGCTGGGGTTTGGAATCTACAGCCTGGATGATGCCATTGCATGTGGCCATGGGCTGGCCATTTAACCTCCCTGAGCCTGGCAAAACAGTTTCACATGGTGCTGCATATGAAACAAGGACTTTTATGAGGAGAGAGAACTTCAAATTCTGGTTTTTATTCTATAAATAGGTGGAAACACCTTTGGTTGGCTTTTAAAATCTGTTTCTGGGTTTCACATGTATATAAGACATGTGGGGACATTCCCATCACATCCACACCAAGGCGAGGCAGCATCTGGAAGGGACCAGAGTCAGCAGTGACCATGGCCAAATTAACCCTAAAAGAGGGGCTGACTTTCTGCTTATCCCATCTATCAACCCATCAATTCTGAGGATACACTGATAACTAGGAGCCCCATTTTACAAGGAGGGGCCTGAGGCTTAGAACAGCAAGGGACTTGCCTAAGATCACACAGCAGAGTCAGTATGGGGCCTGAGCTTGATTCACAGAAGCAGCTCCCATGAGGGCTGTGCACACCTTGACCCAAGGGATGCTGAGAGAAGCAGGACATGGGCTGGGCGGTGACTCACTCAAAGAGACGGCTCCCATGGGGCATTCTCCGGGTGACTGCATCCACAATTCTTCTTGGTCTTGAGCCCTGGGTCAGCTTATCCCAAGGACAGAGCTCCAGCTTCAGTTCCACATATGGTCTCTTCTGTCCAGAACCTCTACCCCACCCTCTAATTCTGGAAGGTGGAATCCAGAATCCACCAGCTGGAGTCCTTGCCTGGCACTGGGCTCCCAGCAGAGGTTAACAGTGGCTTCTTGCTGCTTATTCCCCCCTCTCAGCCCACCACTAGTTCTGAGTTAGGAGGGACAGAGGCCTCCTTGGCTGTCCCCAGTTCCTGCCTTTATGTAGGAAGCAAATGGCTGAGGACCCCACAGTACCTGCTGCTGCTGCTGCTGCTCATGTCCCCTGGGTTCCTCTGCCTAAACTGCTCTGAAAGCTCCCTCCACACTGAAAGCTCATCCTCCTGACAGCAGAAATGTCCTTGAGGACCAGATATAAGACCTAACAACCTGGGCCCGTCCTGGCTCGGCCACGTAGAGGTTGCACTATCCTGAGTGTGACATGGCCTCTCTGAGCCTCGCTTTCCTCATCTGGGAGATAGTAATGAACATTATGATTGTTAACCGGGTTGTCAGGAGGATTGAGAGTGATGCTGTAGGCGAAGGGAGGCTGGTGGTCTTGGCAAGGCTCCTCTCCCTGCTCTCAGCCTCAAGCTCTCTCCATCCCAGGCTGAGCTGTAGTTGTAGTCCCCAGGTCCCAAGCCCAGACCCCTGCCCCTCACAGGCTACAGACAGGAGGCAGAGTGGATGGAGGAACAAATATTTGTGACTGTAGATTAACGAGTTTAGTGATAGAAAAAGATATCTTTGAGAATTTTAAAGGTAAGTAGCTCCAAGATTTGGAGTGAAATTTCTGCAGAAAGGAAAAGCTGGGCTTTGCCTGGAAGAACAATGAAGGTCCGAGCTGCCCACGGGGTCATTCCACAGGCCCGGACACTCAGTGCATTTCAAGCTATGTTCCGGGTGCTGGGCATGGGTGACAAGACCAGGGACTGCCCCCACTGAGCTGTGGGCTCCTTCTCTGCCTGCTCCCCTGGCAGCCACACCTCCACCTCCAGGCCCCCAGGCTCTGGCTATTGTGGACTCAGGACATCCGGGTTCTCCTCTCAGCCCTGGTCATTTTGGTGATGTGACCGGAGACTTCCACGCTGAACTTTGTCCCTCTCTTCAGTACTGACCTTATCACAGTGACAGCATCACGGCCTGTTTACTCATCCATCTCCCCAGGACCAGACGGTCTTCCTGACGCTGCCCAGGTCCACCCGACATGACATGATTCCTGCTCTTGGGTGTGTTTGGGAGCGGGGTGACTGTACACACCCCTGGGACGCACATGCCTGCGTCTGCTCTCCCCGCCCACGGCTCGCCGGACCCACGCCCCTCCGACCTGGGCGCCCTGAGCGGGCCGCCCTGCCCTGGCCGCCCTGCCCTGGCCGTGGCCGCCCCCGAGGGGCCCTGTCCACCCCACAGCCCCAGGCTGCGCCATCTCCCCGCAGCCCGTGCACTCGGGCCCGTCCTCGCCCGCGCCTTCCCGCGGAGGTCGCGGGGCGCGGCGGGGTCCCCGACGCCCGTCCCCCGAGCCGCCGCGCTCACCCATGTTGACGAAGCTCATGACCAGGTCGGCGCGGCCCAGGCGCCGCTCGCGGGAGCCGCCGCCGTCGTCGTCGTCGTGGCCGGCCACGGCGCGGTAGAGGTCCAGCATGAAGAGCGGCGCGGACGCGGGCGGCCGGGCGCCGGCGGGGGGCGCGCGGGGCCGGGGCCGCCCGGGCAGCCCGAGCGCCGCCAGGATGTCGCGCTGCAGGTCGCGGCGCTCGCGCGGGCCCAGGCGGCGCTGCGGGCCGCCGGGCGGGGGGCGCGGGCCGGGGCCGCCGCCGCTCAGCGCGCACAGCGCCAGGCCCAGGAGCCAGAGCGGCCCGGGGCGCGCGGCCATGGCGGGCCGGGCCGGACCGCAGCGGCGCTCACCGCGCGCTCATGCGCTGCGCCGCCGGCCCGGGCCCCGGGGCCCCGACGGCGAGCGGGACGTGGGCCCCGGGACGGCGCGGGGCGGACGGCGGGACCCGGCGGGGGGCGCCCCGCGCGCGGCACCTGTCGCGTCGTCGGGCCGGGGGGGCTGCGGCCGCCAGCGCCTCGGGGCCGGGGCCACTCCGTGGCCCGGGGCCGTCGGGGGTGCGTGTGTCGCCGCCGCCGCCTCCCGTCCGGCCCCGGTGGCCCCACTCGGGCTGCGCTGGGGCCAGCTCGCCCGCAGCTGCGGCCGCGGGTCCCGCGCGGACGGTCGGGCCCGCCCCCCCACCCTGCCTGGGCCAGTGGGGCGCGGGGGCGGGGCCAAGGCCGCGGCGGCCCGCCCTGAGGTGGGCGGGGGCTGGGGGACGAGGGGCCTGCGGCCCAGGCGTCGCCGTCGTCGCCGTTGTCGGGCGCGGGCAGTCAGGGCCGTCCGCGGTGCCCCCCAGCCTCTGGCCGCGCTGCTCGGGGCGCGGCCCGGTGCCGGGAAGGGGGGCGTGTCCGTAAGCGCCCTCGCGCCCGCGGAGATCCCCAATCTCGGCGCCGCCAGCCCCAACGTGGTGCGCGGAGCGTCGCCCCAGGACCCAAAACAGGGCCCCAGTCCCGCGTCAGGGCCCCGCTGGGCCAGCCCGGAGCGGGACGCCCGGCTCCGCCAGCAGCAGCCGCTCCGGGTCCCAGCCGCCCGCGCCCCCCCGCCCGCCCCTCGCGTTCACCGCCAGGGCCCCCTCCCTCCCCAGGGCCTTCGCGGCCGCTGCTCCCAGCGCGCCCACCTACCTGGCTCTCGTGCGCTCCCGACCGGCACCCCCACCACCCGCCTCTGGGTCCAATCGCCCAGGCGCTGACACTCGCGACATCAAACACCAGCTCTTGGGCGCCCGCTGTGGACCCCACGTGCTGATCCAGCCGCTGCAGCAGCCGCGCACCCGCCTCCAGCCTGGCCAGAGAACGCTGGGGCCCTTCCTGAGCTCCCGGGAACCGCCTTTGCTCATCTTAGTTGTCGAGGCCCTCCGCGGCTGGCAAGAGAAGGCCCGTAAAGAAACTTCTGGATTGACTAGCGCGCCTCTGCACAGCCTGCTCTTCCCTGCCCTTTCGCACTGTGCTTATTCATTTATGGCTAAGGCGCTGCGCTCTGAGGAAGTGACTCCTAGACTGAGCTTGGACTGTTGGAAGGAATTGGTTAGGACAACAGGAAAGGTCAGTGGGAAGAGAATGTTCCACGCAGAGGAAAATAGCCGTCAAGGCCAGAAGATTCCAGGGAGTGTAACAATGGCAGGTAACACTTAGCACTTACACTTGCTGGGCATAACTTCTTTCACGTTCACACATTGTTATTGGGTAGATGCCACTTAAATTCTCTTTAAATAGATGAGGAAACTGAGGCACACAAGGTTAAGGGATTCCCTGGTCACACACAGTGGAGCTGGGTTGGGGCCTCTGTGCATGTGCAGGTGAACTGTTCAGTGGAGCCGGGAGAGTATGGAGGCATTTGGGGAGGCTGAGCATGAAGGGTGGTCAAGCTACAGCCCCAAAATGGCCTTGCAGGGAGGGCAGATGGGGGCTCTGTACACAAGGCAGTTATGGTGTCTCAATGTAGATTCAAAATTGAACCTTACAATAAACATGTTGTCCAATCAAATTCATTTTCCCATGATCACTTCAAACTTTAAAAAAATATCATCTTAAATCTAAACAATCATTTGCTGGTGCCTTAAGCCCATGCCCAGTCTACCTTTTACCCAGCAGATAAATTCCCTGTTTGTAAACGTAGTTAAGAATGCTGCAGATTAGCTATTGAAGGCGCCCAGGGCAAGGCCAGAGCCTGGATATAGTGGGGACTATGGATTGGAGGGAGACTGGAACCATGCCCTTGGCTGGAGGCAGGTACTGTAGTGGGAAGGGGGGAGAGGGATGATGACTGATCCTCTAATGGTGATGGGGTGAAGGGCAGAAAAGCTATTTAGGAGGTTGAATCCACAGCACTTGGTGACTACATGCAGAGGTAGGGAACAGAGCAAAGGGGGTATCCCTGTATCAGGCTGTCAGATCTCTGAATCTCCTGCCCACTTCACTGTCTTTTCTGTGCCCCTGGGCATTCCTCTGCACTCCCCTTTGAGTCCACATCACATCATTTGGGGCCTTGGACATAGCTTGTCTCAGGTTACACATTGCCCAATGTCGGGCTCCTGGCTAGACTGTTAACAGCCCAGTGCTGGGCTGATTCTTGTAGTAACAGGAATCACTTATCTCCATTTAGGATGGAGATAGCTGTGTTCTTTAAACAATGATCTCACGTTCCCATAAAAAATGCGGGCTGTTTTGTGCTGTGCCCCAAGTCAGAGATGAAGCAGACCAGTTCCCCGCCCCCCCCACCCACCCCCGCCAATCTAACAGGGCGACAGGTGAACAGTCTTTTTTGAAGGCAGAATGAAGGTTGTGCTGGGGGGCCCGCAAAGTGCCTGGAAGGAAGTAGGGGCAGGCGATGTGTGAATAGCATCCTGGAACTCTGTAACTGGAAGGGAACTGGGTGGGGCTTTCTTAGAGAAAGGTATCAAACAAGGGCTTTCCCCAGCCACCTAGCAACTATGACCTCAGGCATGTTACTTAATCTCTTTCAGGCTCAGTTTTTCATCTACAAATGGGGATCCTGATTATAGGATTGTGATACGTGGCTGGCATATAATAAGCACCCAATAAATGTTAACTATTGCCATCCAGGCCCTCAGGAACCCCCATTCATCCGCTACCCTACACCAAATTTGCATTACTGGTTTAGCACTAGTGTCATAACTAATTTTACTTTAACCTTTTCTGGCAGCACTTTATTTCCCACGTGGTCTTGCATACAGGTGTTTGCTGAATGAAAATACACTTTCTCCAAAGACTGAGGGAAAACCTGAATTACTTGAAAAAACAAATGGCCATTGTTTGCTTTTACAGATGGAGGTCAAGCTGTTTTCAGTATATTTCTGCAGCCGGGAGGCCTAGAGAGGGAAGCAAACTTAGGTGAAAACACTATCCTACTCAAAGTTTTGGCATCAGTTCCTCGGAAGACAGTAAGCACTTCCTTCAAGATTCCTTTTCATCTGGACACATGGCTTCAACAGCTCTGGCAAACATGGCTCATGTCACCAAATTCTGCCATCAGGAGAGAAGTATGGCCTAGTGAATAAGAACACAGGTGGCTGAGTTTGAACCCCTAACCTCTCAAGTTCTCTGCTTATTTCCTAGTGTAAGTCCTGTTTTAGAATTAGTTAATATTTGGCTGTTCTAATTATTAGAAAGCCAGCTAGGAGCTAGAGGAAATAAAACTGCCAGACTTGAATAGGGAGTCAAGGATTAGATTCAAGGTCCACATTTGCTGTTTATGCTGTGATCTCAGGCCAATCATGTTCTCATCTACTTTCCATTCCAGTTTTTCCTTGTATAAAGCAAAGGAGCTAGATTCGATGACCATTTTGATTACCACCTTTGAAATTCTATCATTTAACTAGAAATTTCAGTGTACTGTGGGAAATTTGCCCCATTTTCTCAAAACCCAAGATCTCTGTGCTTTCTAATTAAGAATTTGTACATATTGGTATTTGTTTAATCACACAGGTGGGGCAGATTCCCTATAGATTTACATCAATATTCTATTTCTTTGTTGCCTTGTTAAATAAGGATAAAATAAAAAAAAATCTAATAAGGACCATAATCTATCCATCAAGACATTTTGATTTGAATAATGCACTGAAAGACCTAAAACACAATCATATCTGAGAATAACATGTTATATATAAGGTAATGGTTGAAAAGAAAATCAGGAAATACAAAATATTTGTTACTGCAAGCAATTTTAATACAAAAGTGTCTTGTTTTTAAACAGTTCATTGGTAGAGCTTGTTTCTGCCTCAATTAAAACCAATTGAGATATCACACAGCGACATGGTCGGAGCTGAAGAGGAACAGCAGCTAAAAACAGGAGCCTCAGACAGCTCCTCTTCATGGTCACTTGGTCAGTTGACTTTATTACGCACAAAAAAAGACGGAAGCAAACGGGACTTGTTAACAAGTGTGCTGGTGAACTCCTTTCAAGGACGAGCAAGTGTTTATGTCCACGTTTTCAGAATAGGCTTGTGGAATTCATCCCTCAGTTTGTGGGAAGTTGATCGACCATTTAAATAAATAGAAAAATTGCAGATAAACGAATCTATAATTCACAATGCCAGCAAGGAATCACCCCTTGCCAAGGGCCTGGTCCTGGTGAGCACAGGAGTTATTGGAGGTGGGGCTGGATAGGAAGTTACAAACCAGGACTCTTAAAAAACCCAATGTTCTGACATTTTCCAAACAGTTACAGTTACCCCTGAATTCTAGCAGCTATTTGTCTTTTAAACACCCATTACTGAAACAGTATTCAAAGACAGTATTGCAATGAAGTCCTTTTGCTGTATTATGTGCAAATGTTACCTAGATGAGGTTCCCTCTCTTCAGCTAAAATCACACATTAAAAATAATGGAAAAAGCAATAAGAAGTGCCCTCTTCTCAGTTCTTGCTAATTGAGGTGTCTGTGATTTACAAAAAAGAGTTCCTTAAACACTGCAGGATTCTTTTTTTTTTTTTTTAATATAATTTATCTTGCTGAGATAGCAAGTCAAGTTTATAAAGATGTATTTAGGAATAATCCTAAAAGATAAAGCAGGTTTATAACCCTGCACCACACAGAAACCTTATTTAGAGGCTTTTTCCTCTTTTTTTTTTTTTTAAATACATATTCAAATCTTGACCTTTTCACTTGTTTTTCTCAAATATTTCATTTCTGGGCCCCATCCATTGCAGGGTTACCAGGAGGCAAATTTTATCTACATAAATATTCACATGAAAATAGTAACTTACAAAAAGAAAAAAAAATAAGGCAGCTTCATAACACAATTATTCTTTTACACTTTTAACAATATAACTTCTCCCATTCAGAATAAATATACACCCAATGTATGGAGCAGGATTCAAAGTGGACAGAGGCTTGGGGGTGCTTGTATAGTGTTATCGCTTGGGACCCAGAGTCCTGGGGGAGGCAGTGGTGGTCTTCTTAGATATGGTTGGGATTTTGGAAGGTTTGTTCAGCCCTCTCCTGGAGTTGCCCTGGCCCCCAGCGGCACTGCTTTCTGAAGTATCTGAACAAGCAGACTGCGTCTCTAAAAGATCAAAGTCAGAGGCATCACTTCCTCGCCGGCTGCTGGCTCGACTCCCGGCTCGACTCCCAGCCCGGCTCCCAGGGCGACTGGCTGACTTTTTAGGGTCTGGAATTCAAGAATAAAGCAGCAGCTTTAACAGAGATGTCAGGGTTCTGAACCTAATACAACTGCGTGACCTCAGAGCCTTTCTGAACCCTCCCATCTCCTCATCTACACAGAAGTCGCTAAAAACTTTTTTGGCTTTGTGATCCTACTACAGAAGCTTGTCTCCTGAGGATTAGAAACCAGCTTCTATCAGCGGCACTGTTAACCTCACATGTCCCCAAGGTGGTGTTGAGCAGGGCTGATAACTGGGGTCACCCATGTGCAGATTGAGAATGGGGGTGAAGTGATGGCAAACAGATGTGATCTTCCCTTCACTGCTCACCAGCAGTGATAATAAATAAATATGGGGTACTGGAAAAAATAACTAGAAGACAGGCTTCTATGGAAGGCCCTGCTTCAGAAAGCTTTCTTCCTTTTATATTCTCTCAAATATGATCATTTCTGACCAAGAACAGATGGTTTGGCTTGGGCTGTGGAAGCATCTGCTCTCAGAAGGCAAGACTGAGCTGCCTGCAGTGATAGGAGAAAAAGTAAAGGTGAGAAAATCTGCAGGTCTGTCTTTCTGGGAATCACACCTAAGTGCTGCCCTCAAGGTCTGCTCCTTGCGGAGCAGTGAAGCACTGATGATGGGCTGTGGTGTCCCAATTCCGGGCCTGGCTGCCTCCTGCCTCCCATCTCAGTGCATAGGTACTATGACAGGTACTTACCTGCCCGATTAGTTTTGGCACCTGTGGAGGCTGGGGAAGAACTATTGCTAGTATCACCAGCAAGGGATGTTCGACTAGAATGAAAGGTTGGTGTTGGCCGTTTCAACTTGCTGCCTGCTGATGGAATAACCTTAAAAAATAAAATAAAATAAAATAAAAAGGTTGTATTTACTTGGTGAAATCTTTGATACTAAAATTTACAATTAAAAATTTAAAAGGCTTCCTTATGTCTAACTGAAAAGCAAATTAAAAGTCCAAGAAAACAAGGAGTGATTTTGAGGAGTCCTAGGTCATATATTTTGATGATTCCCAAAATAAAGATTTCATGTTCCAATTTAAAATTTCAAAATGCTTCCAATACTCTTTATCTTACAGCTGAACTTCCACTAGAAATAGAAAAATCCTCAAATGGAAATAGTTATAATGAACAAAAATATGGCAAATGAGTAAAGGAAAAAAGTTAAAATAATCCTAAGCATCAAAGTTTTGGGGTTAGAATGTGAAATGAGTTCTAGTCCCAAATATTTAATATGGAGAACCAAACAATCTCTATCACTAGGGTAGGTGCAGAAACTTCAGTCAAAGTCTTTCAATCTATTTACTCACTAGTTAAATGCAGGGAAAATTACTTGACTTGTAGACTGAATGATTAGAAGTACATAAGAGGGGTGCTGTGATATCAGGAGCCAGAAGACGTGGGCTTGGGTCTGGGCTCCATGATTTACCTAAATTAACATCTGTGTCTTTACTTCTCTCTCAGGAAATCAGGGCTAGGTCCTGCCTTTTGGATTTCATTTCTCACCTACCCGTTCTCGTTCAATCCATCCCAGCAACACTAGCCTCCTTGCTGTCCCTCCAACAGCTCAAGGAGGTTTCCTGTTTGTTGTCTGTCTTTCCTGCATTAAAGTATAAACTCCATAAAAGCAGGGATTTTGTTTTGTTCACTATCACACCCTCAACACCTAAAACACTGTCTGGCACAGAAGAGAGGCTCAATAAAAACTTATTAAATGGATAAATCATGTGTTGAAGCACTTCCTAAACTGGAAAAGAGCTACTGGTAGGAGCTACATTTACTGAGTGTGTGTGTTTTTTAAATTAAGACAGTAGTAGACCTAATTTGGAGAAAGAGTATTTTAAATTTGTTTAAAGTATCACTTCATGCCGCTGCAGCACGATATTCTATTTTTTCTTTGAAATCAACTTTGTAAATTGTTTTCCGGGACCTTTAAAGATGTTTATACAAACAGAAGAGTAAAGCAACCCAATTCACTGTGATTCTTATATTTCTTTAATTTATAAAGAAATAGCAGAAGCGACAGAAAGTGATTAACATTTAAGCGCAAACCCTCCTGGCCCACACAGGAAGAAGAGCACCAGTTTCAGAAGCTGTCATTAGTGAGTGCTGCCACTGGGATGACCACAGCCCCGGAGAACCTGGGCTGTGATCTGCAACAGGAGATGGCCTGGCTGCAGAACACCAACAGGCAAGGAAAGATGAAACCACAAGATGAAACAAAAGGTAACACCATAAGACAAAACAAAAAAGATGACCTATCAGAATCCTATGAAAATTTGCGGTTCAAAATTAAAACATTTAAAATTTTAGAGCCTTTGGAAGTTTCATGAAACTGGAGCCATTAAGGAAGAAGAAAAGCAAGAAAAGCAGGTTGAGTCTTGGGGGTTTAGTGGCAAGAGGTCCCCAGATCATGTTCTAAACCAGATCTGTTTCTGAATTGGAGTTTTAGCGTGGAGCGGGGTGAATCCCAATGCAGCGGTCCATTCAGAGGCATTGGCTTCTTATACCTCCTGAAGTCTCGGCTGAAGCACTACATGACTGAGGTACAAGAACCCAATGTTTCCCAGTATGAGCTGGAATGCAAACTGTCCTTCCTATCAGATAAGATGCTAGCCCATGTTTTATTTCTGAAACACTGCTCTTCCAAAAGTATTTGGGCATTTTAATGATCGCACATGAACATGCTCCACTGTTCATATGCATCCAAATCAAGGCTACAGAAACCCAAGTGCCAGGGCCAAGAAATCCAGAGGCTAAATTCTGAGCCTCAGAGCAGTGTTCACTGATAGTGGACTTGGCTGAAGTGGGCAACACCCATGTCTCGAACCAGCGTAGCGACGCCAACCATCCTGGGCATGTGGCTCAGGGAAGGGGCACCAGTCACTCTTATGTTCTCAGCAAAGACAGAAAACTCTTGAACATGCACCATACTTGAATTTCAAGTGTTCATAACTCATCTGTGTGTCTGATAACTGCAAGTTCCAAGAGGCCTAATTATAAATAACATTAATAAACAAATCACCAGGAATGACCTATGTTTATCACCCTGAACAAATATCATTCTAAAGACTATTAGAAAGTTGTTAAACAATCTAGTTTTAGTTATCTCTTATTTATCTCCAATTTTGGTGAATGTGAGTTAGAAACACCTGAAAAACACTTGACTAGATGAATTGGCTGTGAGAGCAAGCACCATAAAGATGGAAAAGAGCATGGACTTGTGTCAGGAAGAGCAGCTGGTCAAGTTCTTCATATCAGTGAGGGCCTCGCCTTGACTGTGATTTTTAGTCAACAAAGCCATACTCTACCTCGGGGCTGGGCAGCTGGAGGTCAGGATAATGACTGTCCCTGACAGGGGTGCCAGCTTTACTGTTTACCAACCAAGGTTTGTCATAACAGCGAGAGAACTGAAGTGGCGTCTGTGAAATGGAAATCCAAAGGCAAGGACGGGAACAATTGAAAATGGAACAGAAAGGGAGCAAATTGGGAACATAAAAAAACAAATAGAAGACACTATATTTTAAAGAAACAGAAAACAAAACAATATGCACATCAGTCCAACGGGATGAAAATAACCAGGCAGAAAGGCAACAACAGCATTCTTCATACACAACCCATTGTAACAACCAACTTTTCTGTTAGCTCCAGCTGCACAAACAGTGCCTGGATTTTCAAAATCTGTAACTCTGAATGGGCTGAAATTCAACCTGAGAATATGTGCAAAAAAAAGCACTTATGACTTAATGACAGGAGGCCATATTTTAGTGAATGTCCTTTGTAGTCACCTTAAAGGCCCTCATTTGTGTACTGCTAGGGCCTGGTCAGCCTGGCCCAGGTAAAGCTTGGTGTGTATGGCCTCATGTTCCTCTCCCCCGCAGTCTTTCAGAGGCTATACTGAACAGTGACATCTGCAAAGATGGGGGTGGGGAAGGAGGCCATAAGGGTGTTTAGTACGTACCTTAGTACCACTTGCTGGGGTGGCTGGAGAAGACGGCATGGACGTGCAGCTGTGGTTACTCTGACTGGCACTTGAGCTGGAGCGGGTGGGGGAAGCTGCCCGGGAAGACGGTTTGGACCTTCGACCCCGTGACCGGAAAGGTGTCATTCCCTGGGACGCTCCCTCGGGGAGGATGAATTTCTCTCTAAGTTCAATGTTAGTTCTACCTCGTGCTATAAAAGAAAACACACACACACACACACACACACACACACACACACACACACACACACACACTCTAATGTTAATCTTAAAAAAATATATATATCTTTGATGATCATACAGCTACTTGACCCCATAAGTTATATAAGTTATGGGTTTAGTACTATCTGTGGAGTCTTCTAAAATAAGAAATAAATCCATGAGCTATTAGCCTTGACATGATTCTTACACACAGCAGACACATTAACTAATAAGCCCTTTAGTTTGCTATAATCAAGAAATCTTTGTATACAAGAAGCCATCGCATCCTGTTGTCACAAGTATGCCTTGCCACTGTCACCTAGGGTAAGCACATTGTAGCTTGTTAGGGAGAGCAGATGCAGCAGTACAGACTTCTGAAATCAAACCCCTTTTCTTTCTCATAGGACATGTGTACTTTTTATTCAGCTCTTGCAGGATACATGGTAAGAAAAATGTGGAGAAAAACAGATCACTGAAATTGACATTGTCCAGACTCTACTATTTAAATTCAGTTGATAACAATCCTGAAGAAAGGGGCCCAGGAACTCGGGACAGTAAAATGGTCAGGACAGAATCACTAAGTAAACATGTGGGAAGAGAGAGAGAAAGATAAAGACCATGCATAAAACTTGCCAGTTAGGAACTGTTAGGTTAACAAACTGAAAGCTCGAGGGACATGTGCAAATGGGAGAGAAACAACAAGGTAGAAAGAAATTGAAACAGCACTGATGGCTGGCAGGTGCTGTCCGAGGCTTTCTAGAGCTGTAAGACCAGAACTTAAAATGTGGATTCAGTCAGAAGATACCAAGTACGGCTAACACAAATGTTAAATGTGAAAGACATCAATTCAAAAGAAATAATTCCTCTGGAATATGTTCTTAGATTATTTCTCACTGAAAGGTGTTATATTCTAATAAGTCTACCTCCTCATCCATCCTCAACTATTTGCTTTTCAGAATGTATTAGATAGATCTACACAAACAGGACTGCTGGTGAAGCTGGGGAATAGAAAACCATTATAAACAAAATATTTGTGGTTCTTTTTTATATAAGATTTTTTTTTACTTTGGCTAGAAACTACAAGTCTAGAAGGTTACAGTCAATCGTGCCTAATCTCGCTTCTGCCCAACCCATATGTCAAGAAATCTGAGGAATTGGTAGATTGATTTTAAATCCAGTTGTATGGGTGTCCCAGCAGAGTGCATCCATATTCTTACGTTAAATCCAAATTCTTCTCAAATATATTATGTTGATATGACATACCAAAGTATCAGGTTAAAAGGGCTAACCTGGATGTCTAAACCTCTGAGTTTACAGTCCAGGCTCTGCTGCCAACCAGTTGTTCCTGCTCTGGGTGGCCTCAATTTCCTCAGTTACAGGAGGTGATTGGGCTGACTGATCTCTAAGACTAGGGTCTTCCTTGTCTGCATGGTCTATGAGTCAAAGAAATGCTAAGCTGTTTCTTTCTTTCTTGGGCCCCAACAGAATGTGCCCCTTTCAGTTCCTTCCCTGGCCCTCAGTTCTCTAATAAGCCATTTTCTGGACTTGAGTGCTATACTCTGTGCCTACACTAATGAGCCTCAAAAAGAATTTCCTTCAGCACTAACTTAGGTACATCAACAAGCCTTTACATCACTAAAAACTTATTTATCTTGTGTTTGCTGAAGTGCCCAGCACAACAGTGGACACAGAGCAAACAGCAACATAACACTGATGAATGAAAATCATGACTCAGCCGAGGGCTCAGACATCCCAAAAATTGTTTATTGCCTTAAGCCATAAAGTACTTCAGATGTGTGGTTAAACCTAGTAAACATTTAATAGTTCACTTCTGAATCAACTCTTCCAGAAAACAACAGGATTGATTCAAGAGGAAGACTGAAATGGCATTTCAGATGAGGGTAATGACATTTTAAATGTAATAACATAATGATAATATCCTGTTTCCCATACTCTCTATAACTTAACGAAGTGTGATCAGGGGCACCAGTATACTTGACTGTCACCAGCAACCAGTCAGCTTCTCTATGTCAAATACAAAGGAAGAGCAGCACTCACAGAGGCTGATGTCAAATAAAGTCATGATAGAGCTGGGACTAGCACCGATGTTTTCCACCAGAGCTGTCCCCTCCACCCTCCTCAGGCACAGTTCTATCCCCACCATGCCACTGAAATCACTCTGGCAAATTAACACTAATAACTCAGGAGGGAACACTTCTAAATTGTAGAAATTTGCAAAACACAAAAAAGTACAGAGAGAATAAAAACTGCTTAATCTTACAACCTAGAGTACATCACTATTAACATGTTAGTGTTTCTTTACTCCTTTGCACAACTGTATATAATACTTAATACAGAAATATGAGAACATTCCTCCATGCTCTACATGTCATGCATAATTTTAACCAGTGGCAAAGTATTTCATCATATGGACATCAATTTGACCAACTTTATGTTGTATTTTTAATTTGCTTACAATTTTTTAAACATCATATACAATGTGATAAACAACTTATAAAATTTCGCACATATCTGATGTTTCACTTAGGATAAATTTCTACAAGTAGGTTTGCTAAGAAGAAAGGAGGCAGACTTAAGGTTTTTCATATGTCAACTGATCTCTAAAATTTTATACCAAGGTACAGTCTCCAAAATAATGTATGAATCTATTCAATTTACTTCACTCTGGCCAATGCTCCTGTATTATTGAAGGAGAAAGAGAGAGTGAATGAATGAGAAAGAGGGAGAGAATGCATGTGTGCAGAGGGAACACACATGCATGTGTGCAGGTAAAAACCTACCATGTGACAGGTAAAAACAGCTCTCTGCTGTTGTTAATATGCATGGAGGGTGGGGTGGGGGATTATTAACTTCTCTTTTCCTGAAACACTCCCCTCCCTTGGCTCCTAGGACACTGCTTTCTTGCTTCTCCTCCTTGTTCCTTCTCGCCCACTTCTTAAACACTGACCTTTCCTCTGGGTCTGTCCAGTCCTGTTCTCCCTCTTAGATTTTCAACCTGGTGATGAGCTCATCCACCTGAGACTTCAGTGCCATCAAAGGTCATGGCTGACTCCCAAATATATTTCAGCATAGACCCTACTCCTGGAGGTCAGAAGTTTTGCCAACTGTTGATTAGACACGGTCAAAGCCAGAAATCTGGGAGTCAATGCAGGTCCTTCCCTCCTGATGGCAGTTTGGTCTACTGATAACCTTCTAATGCTTGAGTCCTGGAGTCTCTCCACACCCTCCTATACTGTGTGGTTCAGGCAGCATCTCCTCCACACTGTTAAGGGGCTTCTAACTGGCTTCCTTGGTTCTCATCTTATTCCCCATTCCTCCCTTATTCCTCATCCCTGACTGCATTTCTCAATAAAAATCTGATATCTGTAGATGACTCAAAAATCCTTCCATGGTCTTTCACTGCTAACAGAATGAAGGATTTGAGGGATTTCCTATGAAAACAAGTTTAGTAAATACTGTATGCAACATTTCCCCGAGGAAAGCCCTAACGTGATTGCCATTTTGTAAGCTCTGAGAAGTCCTGCAGTAACGAAATATGCATCTGACCATGATTTTTTTTTTTTTGAGGATCACATCTTGCAGACCAGACTCTGAAGGCAGTCATTTCAAATTCAGTTTTCAATTACCAAAGAGGCCATCATTTTCTAAGGAACTTATGCTAGCCACCTGATGTTGGCTGCAATAGACTTGTTAACATTTGATTCTAAGCTATTGTTCGTTCAATGGGTATAGTCTTGGTTTTATAAGATGAAGTTCTACGGATGGGTGATGGTGACAGCAAAATAATGTGAATGTACTTAAATGCCACTTAACATAAAAATGTAGTAAGACAGTAAATTTTGTTATTTATGTGAATTTTATCATGACTTAAAAAAAATTAGTTCTATGCCAAACTGTGTCTTAAATCTTCATAAAGTTTTTCTAGATTTTCATTAAAATTTGGGAGAACTAATTGGTGTAATGCTTAAAAACATACACAGTACCCTAGGGTAAAGGTATACCTATTCATTAGGTGGAGGCAATATTTTTATCTCCATCCAAAACATCATGATTTTCTTTGCCATGGATGGATTCAGAAGCTGAAATCTCTCATTCTGGCAGTACCAGGAACCTACCTTGTTGAAGATTTTCACTTTTTACAATTGGCGAAAGCAATGTGCAGTTTGAGATGTTTTTTTAAACAGTTGTGTAAAAGGAGGATAAATGATTGTAAACACTGGTATTATAACCTTGTTGTATATCCTTGTTGTATATTTTATACTATCTTCAGTACAAGAATCTCTTTGATCCAGAGAGCCAAGGAAAAGCAACAAATACAAAATCTACCCCAAGTGGAGCTTCTAGAAGCCACAGTGACCTTCACAGGACCCTAGACAGCTTCAAGGAACTTTTCTCACAATGCTCATGCCTTTCCAAATAACTTATATCCACCTGAGCCCTTAAGTGTTCACCTCCTAGCACAATTTTTATTTGAATAAAAGTAGCTCATCCTGTCCATCACTGGTAGAGTTATAATAGCTAAGGCTGCTGGGGAGTTCCGGATTCTGCAACCAAAGGAGTTAGGATGATTATTGAGCTCTAGAAGGGCAAACCTATATAGGCTCAGAGTAAAACCTTACCTTGTGTGCTCCAAGGGATGCTGAAAAGGGTACTATGTTCCACAGAAAATAGCTATTAGATGGCCCTCCAAATTTCCTTGGGGTTCCAATTTTTAGCTAATAAGGACAAAGCAAGCAGTGTTCTCCTTGGCCAGTAGCATGTTATCATAAATATAGCAAGAAGAGCAGGCAGCAAACAGGCATCCAAAGATCCCAAAATGTCACATGCAGTATCATTTTTGTTTAGGCCAATCATACATAACACAAAAAATAAAATCTCATTAATAGATTTAGAAAGGAATAATGTTGTTTTACTGAGTTAAGGTTAAAATGATGTCTTTTACTCCTCATTTAAAATGAAAGAGAACTTTTATATCAAGGAAATTGGTTTGTAACATAATTAAATTCTAAAACTGATTAAACCCTTTCCAGTTTTGACCAGGTATTTTCAAAATTATTTCCTTAAAAAAAAAAAAAAAAAAAGAATTAATGAAAATTGTTACTCTGGTTTAGTAGAATGCAGAATGAGTTAAAATAAGAGGAACTATTTATGGGAATATCTGAATTCATGTGAGAACTATACCTTTTAGATCTAAATGTTTCAGAATATGACTATGAACCACTGCCAAAGAGGTTATGTAACCATACTGTAAACATTTTTGCTAGGTTTATAAGCCTTAATAATTTAATTATGCAGGCTGAACCAGTAATGCACACAAAATGGTGAGGTGGTGGGTATGTCAGTTCCTGAGACACACAGCGTATTGGTCAGGAGCACATACTCTACAGCTCAACTATCTTGGATTAGAATTCTGTCTCTGCCATTTATTACTTGTCTGGTCTTGCTTGGGTAAGTTATTTAATTTTCCTATGCTTCCATCTCCTATTATTATCTCTAAAATGGAGATAATAATTGTAACTACACCTTGTGGGGTAGTAAATGTGTTATTAAAGTGCTTACAATAATGTATGGCGTATAAAGTTACATGAGTATTTGTTAAATAAATAGAACTCAACGAATTCTATGGGTTTTAGCTCAACAAGAGTATTACATACTGTCAGCTTGTAGTTGTTAGAAAAGCTATGGTTTGGCTATTTCAAAGCATTCATAAAGGCAGCAAATACAGAGCCAAGAGGTGCTACAGTTTACAAAGCAAAGCCATTCTCAACAGGATGGGGTATGGGTAAGAGGGACAAAGCTTAAAAGCCAACCTATGGGAGACTGACTGGAAATCGAAGAGCTGGAATCAGAGTGCTTTATTTTATTCCCAGGATGATGAACTAGAACAAAAAATATATAAACACAAAGAAACAGACAGAGCAGGAAATGCAGAAACTAGTCAAGAAAGACACACTGGCAGACAGTGGGGGAGCCTCCTGTATACCCACATGCAGCTTAGCTAAAAGGAAAAAGGAAAGGACGCAGCTGAGAGGATTTAGCATCTGGAATTTGGTTATTTCTCCCCTTGCTGCAGTCCTTACACGTCTCTAGCTGTAGGAGCCACCACTCATGTTAGATGTACTGTTTTCTGTCTTTGGGCTGTAATGCCAGCCTTTTCATGTTTAGAAGACATACTCCATGGTCTGGCTTAGGTAATCATCTGTCTTAGAAGTGTCTAGGCTCACTGCTAGGTGTTCCTTATCTTGCCCCCTGGTCAAGGGAGCGCCCCAGTCCTTCCCTGCATGGAGGGGACGGGGCTGATACTCTCTCCTAGTCTCAGGCAAAGGGGTCTGGAGCATAACAGGGACCCTATAGGGGTTCATCAGCTAGCTTTCTAGGCTACTGTTTATTTAACACATCACACTGTAACAGTTGATGACACCAATAAAGTCTCATTACTGTCTCCCGCAAGAGGATCAACCTCTCCTACTTTCTCTCCATGATCTACTGTCATCCCCAAGTTCTAATCTGCGCTAGTGAGATGACATCTGGACAGCTCAACAACAAAATAAATGAACAAACCCAACCACCAACAGTTTGTATAAGCACAAAAAACCAGTGGTGAGGGTGTACCTAACATGTAATTCATGTTCAGGATGGTTCCTTACCTCGGCAGGGGTCGTTTTTCACTAAAAATTCATCCAGGGCCATCCATCCTCCACCGACGCGGACCATCACGGTGCTGCGCAGGATGCGGACCAGCCGCAGCTGCTGAGAGTCCCCAAACTGCAGGACCAAGAAGAAGCTGATGAGTGCACACCTTGGTGCAGGCAGACCACCTGCCAGAGCAGACTGTATTCAGATACGATGGCCATCTGACAGTGTGTAGAGAACTCTCTCACTATTTTGCATTTTTCACAAAAGAATTTAAAATATGGAAAAGCCAAAATATCAACCTAAAGGCCAGTGGCTTGATATATATTTTCCACTGGGATAAAGTTAACTTCTGATGGTGATGCCCCAAACCAGAGGGATAAGGCAGAGGGTAAACAAAATGTTAGCTCACTTTGATTCTTTTAAAGATTCTGCCCAAATTAAAACCCAGTAATAAAATTTTTCATAAAAGGTAGATGTTAACTTCTGAATACAGTGTGCTCCAAAATTAAATGGAGACCAGCAAATAATATTTCAAGCCTCAAGGAAACCCTTGCAAAACCATCATTATTATTACAAGCTTAGAAGGAAATTTGATTTTCCACATCAGGTTTTCAGAAATAAACCCAAAGTATTCTCTAATTGTGATGTCACCAGCAGAAAAGTTTCTTCTGTTGAATGATTAGGTCTAGTATTTATACTAAAATTTAGTTGAAGAAATCAAAATTTTAATTTACCATGCTGATTATAAATAGTATTCAACAATCATTTAGGGATGTTAAGCATGACTTTCTGATATTTATTTTTCCATTTTTTCTTGCTTAACATTCTTACTTCTCAGCACCACTAACATTTGAAGTTTCCCACTGCATAAATTATGCTCTTCCCCAAATAAACTATAAGACAACAAAAGAGAATTATGCTGAGATCTCAAAACAAAAATCAAACTGTTAGAGAAATAGCATTCCTAAAATTATTTAATTCAAGGAAAATGTTGGGGGGAGAGGATAGAAAGGGACTATTTAATCACTTAATTAGGATTTTCAAAATTATAAAGAATCATTAACTTTGAAACAATGTACAAAAACCTAAAATGTCAGAAAGGAATATATTCCATTGCACAGACTTAAGTGCAGTTTATAGGTAAGGTGACTAAACAAATATCCTCCTTTCTAAAATTTTACTTTGAAAATAAAGAGTCTCATATCTTTCATCACATATAGTTTTCGAGTTTTTATACAAGGTGACCACAGAAATGGCATGGTGTAGTGTGAGGAGCACTGAAGTGGGGACTGTGATGTGAGGGAATAAATGTCCTGTCCTGGGAAAGAAGCTGCCCCTCTGGCTTCTTTAGGAGCCTCCCTCAGAAATGGGCCCAATGAGTGAAAATGTGGAGACCCTTTGAGAGGAATCAAGGATTCCACCAGACCCAAGGGCGGTAATGGCCTGACTCAATTTGGAGTTCTATTCAGACAGGTGAGGAGAAGAAGGAAATAAGGGCCTATGTGTTCCAGGGTGAGTCAGGAAGAAACCTCAAACGTACTTTATTCTTACATTACTGTGCCCTGTAATTTATTTTCAGTCTTTAGAATTACTCTATATATTTCATTCTTTTCCCCTTTAATTTCTTATCAAAATTCCCTCTGAAAGATTCTAATTGGTTTTTGCTGAGCTATGGGGAAAAGGAGGTTTGACCCAAGCCAGTAGCCAAAGCGGCTGGGGAAGCTGAGGACAGAGTGACGAGTGGTGGAAGGGGTTACAGCAACTTTAAAATGAACTTCATAATTCTGTTCCCAACAATGGAGCCAACTCATGTGACCCTCTGCTGGTCAACAGAACAGTAGGGAAGCGCATCAGTGCTGCTTCAAAGGGGCCCCTGGTACCTGCTTGCAGTCATCAGCAAACGGGCACATCTTTAGAGGTATTACCTGGCATTCTTATGCAATAAACTGCTCTTGTCTTTAGTTTCTTTCTATCCTGTTCTCCCCACTGGCCCACAAGGTTACTGTAGCAAGTGATTATTATAGTGCCTGGAATTTAATGGTGCCCGAGGGCCTCAAATCAACTTGGTGTTTCTGATTTCATACCACAAGACAAATTTTACTCATGCAACTTCCTTCCATTTGAAGACACAGGACCCCAGAACCCTCAAAAAGATCTGAAAGGTTAGTGTTACCAAGTGGAGTCAAAGGCATTCAATCTTTCTGCAAATCTAATCTGATCTCATTAGATTTTGGCTGGTGGGCATAATCAGCAAACTTTAGGCTATGGCCAATTACAATTTCCACACTTCACTTCTTAGGTACCTTATAAGTACCAAATAAGTGTTAATATTATTAATATTAATATAAATATTAATAAGGTATTTAAACAGTCAGTATTTATCACAAGGCTTTTTAAATTAGTGTACATTATAAAATTTGTGTTAACTATCAAAAGACTTTGGTATAAATCAGAACTGTGCTATCTGGTATTGACTTCCAACACAGAAGTATAAGACCAGGCTTTTTAGAAGGATAGATTGATACGACAGCTTCAATTTCCCCCAAACCATATTACTTATAACTCAGTATAGCATAATATCATCATCGTCTTTAGCTAATCTAATTCTGAATGGAAAATTTCATCTCCTTAAGAAAAAAAAAGACATATCCTTCTGCTGCTAAGACAGCTCTGTAACAGTAGCCCTGTTAGCAGTTTCTCTACTTGGTAAGACAACCATATGTGATGCAGGCATGCTTCAGATTATATCCTCTCCCCACAGCAAAGAACAGGCAGCATTAGCTACACAGACCATTTCCACCAGGAGAATGTTGCAAGGCACACTGTACCTGATTGCCGAGGAAGAACTACAAACAGTAAGAATAAAGGATGGAGAAAACAAAAGGGGGAAAAAAAAAAGAACATTTTATCAAATTAAGACTATGAAATGAAAATCATGTAATCATGTTACCAGTCTTCAAGCATAATGACACATGCTAATCATATTCTTACCAACCTCCTTCCACAGGGATGTGGTTATACAAATTAAGACCTAACTTTTCCATTCTATGTTACTCTTATTAACTCATTTCTCTCATAGATAATTAAAAAATCTCCAGCAAACAAAACTCAATAAGCAAGCATAAGACTGCTTGGAGCTTTATTAACTAAATGAACTGAGCTGGTCCGAGGCAGAGTTAGCCAACGCACTCCAGCTAAAAGTAGCACCGTGAGCTTTTGGTGTACTTTGAAGACATTTTCGATATACTAATGAAATCTAGTTTTTTTCCTGTTTCTAACCTGGTGCTTGTAACTGTAATCTGACATGGCTATCTAAATCAAATCCTCTTTGCCAATCCTAGATTTTCCTTAGGACTTCAGAGAACACCTGATGAGCTGCTAAATATATTTTAGGAGCCCTGTTGCAGACCTATGTCCTGATTCTGATCCTAAAAAAAGCTAAACACAGAATAGTTCACTGTCAGTTATGGCCGCAACTCAGCAGGGCTTCCAGGAAAGACTACTGAGCCCAGCACCACTCAGTGCATCCAGGCTGTTTGCAGCCCAGCTCAGAATAGGCAGAGCAATCCTTGAGGCCTTGACACAGTTCCTCTGGCCCTCTCTGAGACCAGGAGCTACTCAGCCTCATAATGACGAACTCTTTGGGCGGTTAACAAGTTATGATCAGTCATTAGATAACTGCTTCCTTATCTTAAGTAGAGGTGTCTCCATTTCCCTAAAGACTTTGGTCACTAGAAAAGACAAGACTCTGAAATGTCTCCTATACTTAATTCAAGTATAAGCTACTGTTAGCTAGATATGGCACTTTTTTTCAGATGGACCTATGTAGGGCACTAAGCTTAACCCAACACAACACCTGCAAGTTGGAATCCATAGAGACAAGGGCCAAAGAGTGACCATATCTCATGTCCCACTGGCTCTGGTCCTCCAATCACCAGCATGGGAAGAAAGGTGGAATCATCAAGTCTGCTATGTGTCAGGTTGCTTTCACCTGTAAGGGACATGTGGGTGGAGCGAATGCCACAAAGGATTGCTTTGCTCTTCCTTACCCGGTATTTATTCTCTCCAATTTGCTCCACCTGAAACCTTTTTGCACATTTGCATTGAGCCACTTGTCTTGTGACCTATTAGTTGTGAACAACAACAACAACAAAAAAGTTTAAAAAGAGTAAAGCAATACTTCTTCAAAGAAACAAAGATTTTTACATGTAAACAGAAAAACTATTCATTACATATTTTTAAGGTATTTCAGGCTCTTGGCACACACATTTATTTTCTATTCTGAATTAAAACACATTGTTCTTATTAACTGCAATACTTAAGCCATCTAGAGAGAAAAAGTATAAGAAATTCTCAAGTAACTATAAAATGCATTCTTCCAACTTGCTTCAAAATTCCTTCAGAGATATGTATTAATATGCATGCATCAAAATCAACTAATAAAGCAAATTATAAACTGTTTTAAATTTCAACCAAGGAATCTGAGATACCCTAGCAGTCAGTCCTGGGGAATTCCAGGCCACCCCCAAGACCTGCCCTGCTGCTTCTCCTTTCTGGATCAACAGATCCTGGGATCTTCATGTGCTTCTAATCGATTTGCTGTTTTCAATGTAGTATATATAGTTCTTAACTAGGCAGAAAGCTTGGTGGGTGCACACCATCTTAATCATTACATTTCACCCCTTAAATGCTGCATTTGAAGATCCACTACCTTCAACTCCTCTCAGAATCCTAAGTCTGGATGCTCAGGACTGAGAGGTGAACCTGGAAAGTTCTCTGCAAACTGCAGAGCACCACACAGATGTGACTCACTTGAGTGAGAAGTCTTTTAGACTGAGCTAGAGTATAATAGCCAGAGATCCTCTGGGGCAATGCCACCCAAAAGGGGACCCCCAAATGGAACACCAAACAATCACCTCCTGACAGGTAATCGCAGGGCTGATACAGCAATAACGCCCGACCAAACTCAGGACAGTAGAAACCTATGGTCAAAAATGTACTCAAGATACAATTATTTCTCATACCTCATCTTCAATTTTATCTGCATCAGTTGTTGGTCGATAAGCATCTTTGTTGGGATGAAGAGCAGCCACAAATTCATAGTAATCAATGTAGCCATCTCCATCTCGGTCAAAAATGTCAGCGACAGCCATCATCTCTAACTTGGTAGTAGGGAACTCTGGAGAAAGTTAATAACATTGGAACATTAACTAAGAGAACTTGGTTGACTTGTGGTTATATAAATACTACTTAAAAGAAAAAAACATGTGTCATGATTTTTTATTGAAAAGCAAAACATGCTCTACTTTAGAAAACTTAGAAGATAGACTACTCACTAAAATTTTTGCTTGCCCCACATGCAATTAAAAAAAGGTAATATTTTAGATATACCAAAAGGTATAAACATAACATCACCAACACTCAACTTAAGAATTTATTTAAACACCCTACTATTATTATATTATTTCAGAATAATGATAATTTGGAATAGGATAAAGTTTTTTTGTTTGATAATTACCTTAGATTCTTGTCAAATTGCTTTCCAAAGAAAGTTAATATTTACAGTTTTATTTAAACCATAAATCAGATTATACTATCTCAGCTAAAACCCTCTAGTGGCTGCCCATTGTCCCACTATCCCTAGAATAAAATCTAAATGCTTCACCATGGCCTATGAGGCTGTGCATTAAGCTGTAGCCTACCCTTTCAACTTCATCTCCTACCTCTTCCAGTCATGTTAACTTTTCCATGCCTAGAACTTGCCAAGTTCATTCCCACTCAGCACTTTGTATCAGTTCTCTCTGCTTGTCTTCTCTCAGATCTTGAGATAGCCAGATCCTTTCTCGTCATCTAGGCCTCAGCTCAAATTTCACCTCCACAGACAGACCTTTCCTTTACTACTTCCATGTAAAGGAGTAGTACAGCTGTGGGATGTGCTTTGTGATCCTGGCAAATCACTTAACTACTTTATGCCTCAATTATTCTTTTTGACAAAAATAAATGAGATCATATACTTTGTAAGCTGTTTTATATAGATGGCAGAAACTGACCTAATAAAAACTTACTGTTTTCAAACATTTTACTTAGAATGTCATCATTCACTAAACTTAGCTCCTTATCTATACATCAAATGTTTTGCTTGCCACAATGTGTCAAACAAGATCTGCCTTTTTTTATTCTCAGTAAAATGAGGTTTTTCTCTCCATGAAAATAACAGACTAATTTTAGTAAGCAGTTACATTTCTTTCCAAAGACTACAACTTTAACTTCAAAATGACTGTTTAACCAGATTAAAGTCTGCTTCTTAAAAATAAGGAACCTAGGTGTGACTGTGTTTGGAATTATGACTGGACTCACTGGATGCTAGAATGCCATCGATAAACTCCTGACGTGTTATCTTCCCATCCTGGTCTTTGTCAATCCGCCGGAAGAAATCCATCACCCGAGACTTTTTGTGATTCATCCACCGCATATACTTTTTCCTCCAGACATCAAAGTCAAAGTTGGCAAACTCTTTCAACTAGACAGAAATTGGAGGTGTCAACAAGACCTATTGTATGGCCCTCAGACCTGCACAGAGCACACTAAAACTTTCAGACACTCTGTAAAGCTATGCAGGCCTTCTGCAGGGGCACCAGCAATGACATCCACATGCTGCCTCTCTTGTGAAGGAACACTCTGGCTCCTTCACTTAAAGCCACAATTACATGAGCTGTGGTATAATGGAGCAGTGGAAGAAATGGCAACTGAACCACCACCATGGGAAATATGGAGCACGAAGAACAAGAATGGGTGGAGTCAGTCTTGCTTTCCCTCTGCACTTTTTCAAAAGACTCACCCTCCTAAATGTAAGGGAATGGATTCTACCCCAGAACAGATGTGCTTATTAGCACTCCTCACTTATGTGATTTTGGAAGGAAATGTGCTCACACAGAGGCCCATGTGAGGAGGTTCCATGTTTCCCACCACCTTTTGAGATGAGTTCTGGCTAGAGGCATTAAGAATCCAACCCTGTATGTAAGCATGTTTCTTTGGAATGGCCAGACAGCAAACTGCCCATCTGACCTCCATTTTAAACATTTATTTGGCTTTTACAGACAACAGCAGGCCCATGATGTAGGCAAGGTAATATTTAGCTACTTGGATTATGTTATTGATATTGACTCAGAATGTCTTAAACAGTGCAGCAGTTTTTCCCCTGGTCTTTCAAACTCCAAAGTTGGAAGGAATGGGGAAAAAAGAAAAAGCCAAAAACCAAATATGCTTAAAGATCAACTGACCTACAGAAATAACAACAAAAAACACAGAACACTCACTTGTGGGCAAAGCTGCTTTGATATGCACAAATAAAAAGATATTAGAGATTTACTTTAGAAACTAGAAAATGTAGTACTGTACTTTTTAGACTGTTTTTGATACTTTAAAATATATTTGCTTTTCAGTCTAGTGAAGACTAACAGAATAGCAAGACCATAAAAAATAACTTTTATTTCATTATTGTGTAGCTTATAGCTTTACCTAAAGGGCACAATCATGGTGATTTTTGTGATCAGCTTCACACCTAGAGGTCACTTTGCAAAGTTATGGTCTGATTCCCTACCACAAACAGGTGCCGAGGGGGTGTGGGTCACAGGACTAGTTGCTTGCTTTTCACAACCAGGTGCTGTGGACTACTCTGTTGTGAGTGGTTTATTCACGGCTGTCTTTTCTCCTACGGGGCTTGAAGGATAGAGTACTGGCTCACACTGGTTTGTTCTCACTTCTGAAGGAGTACCTCAAGACACACAGGTGATATTCAGATGATAGCCCCAGAAAGGCTATCTTTGATAAAGTCACTTCCCCCCCAGTGATGGCTGCCCAGCAGGACCTTACCTCCTCCAGTCTATCCAAGGCATCGTTCAGCTTTCGTTGACGCTCTAGTGCTAACAGCCACACCTGCTGCCAGCGGGCAGAGAGCTGGTTAATGCGCGGGTTTTTGGCTTCAGTTTGTGAAAGGATTGGCATGGGAGGAGGTGTGGGCTGACTCAAGGACTTCCCTAAAAGGAAAATAACCATGAGATCAGAAAAGCTGGTTTCATCAGTTCAAAGAGAAAACGGCCATATGTATGTACTTAGGAGAGCTCCAGAACGATACCCAGTCAGTAACTAAGAAACATGGGAGCAATATTTAGCTACAGAATCTTATTACTTTCAAAACTACTGACTCTCCTCCCAGCTGACAAGTACTTATCTCTCATTTTCAATCAATTCTGTCCTACATCAGTGAATAGAAGAAATGTCAAATCAACTAAAAAAACAATGGCTCTATAGAGATTCATTTAGTTTACAATTAAATTAGTACAAACCACATGTAAAAAGCTAGCACTGATGACCAAAACAATGAAAAGGGCACCTAAAACAATGTTTATTAAATTTCATACCATCCCCCCAAAATGGAGGATAGTTACTGTATGTCAATGTAAAAAAAGTGAGTTTTTGATAATGGAAAAGACATTGATATTTGGGAAATGCTCATCTTCAACTAGCAGGAACAAAGCATCCTAACACAATGGGCTGGAAACATACTGCTGCCTCCGCGGGATTTCTCAATGAAAGGCCCATGGGAAGGTTCTATATTTTTCCTTTTGTATGTCTTGGTGACCCGGTCCACATCAGGCTGTTTGCGAGTCATCTCTTCCATAAATGTCTGTTAAACACAAACAGAAAAAAGAGTTGAGAGTTTTCGTGGACTAAGATGGAATCAGGCAACTTCTTACTAGCAAGGGCCACACCCATGACAGACAGACCATCTGACAGATGACTGTACACTGTCTCCTCATTTCAAGAAACACAATTGAGCAAGGCACTTCATCAGGTGCTGGAGGCCTGGAGGAATAAGACGTGGCTTCTGCCTTCAAGGCGCTCACAGCTGAGTGAGGAAAACCAGAAAAGTCAGAGCAATGAGTGCTGCCTACGGTGCCAAAGGAAGACCTAGCACAGGCACACTGAAGTCTGAAGTTGCCTAGATGCTGGTATCTGACCTGAGTACTGAGGAATGAAGAATTAGCCAGACTGGGAGGAGGGTAGTCCCAGCAGAGGGGGCACAGTGTGGGCAGACCCAGGGAAGACTGACAGTGAAATGAGCCAGGGCTCTTCTGATCAATGGCTGAGCTGAGGCTGTCATCTGAGTAGCAAGAGGGAGGGCAGGAGAAAGATTCAGAAAGGCCTTATGTCAGACTAAGGGAATGGGATTTTGTTCTGGGAGTAATGGGGGGCAACTGAAGGATTTTGATCCAGAGGAGACATGATCAGATCTAGTTTAGGGCTTTTGCCCTGGCTTCAGTGTAGAAGGTAGAGCATGGTGGAGGACAAGTAGGAAACAACTGCAGTAATGAAGGCAAAATATGGTGAAGGCCTGAACCAGGGCAGTAAAGATGAAGCCAAGAGGTATTTTGAAAGGAGGACAGATAATACACAGTGGCTGGCTTGATGTGAAGAGTTTAGGAAAGGGAGGAAGGAGTCTCTCACATCACAGGCTTCTACGTTGGGTGACTGAGTGCATGAGAGAGGAGACAGGTTTAGAAGGGAGACAGGATCAGGCAAGGATGAAATGGAGTTTTAGAGCTTCCCCTGGTTTACTGCATGTCTGGACTTTAGGAGACAATGGTGCTGGAAGTAAGGAAAGAGATGTAGAAGTCTTTGATTTACAGGTGATGGTTGAGGTTGGTGTGAGAAGAGGGTCAAGAATGGAACTTCAGGGAACAACAATATTAACAAGAGAGTAAGGGAGGAAGAACCAGCTAAGAAGACTGATAAGAAACAGGGAGACGGGAGGGAAATAAGATGAAAGGACAGATAAGTCAAAAGAAAGTTTTGAGAAGGGAGAGGCAAATATGTTACATATCAAATAAGAGAAAGATTGAAAAATATCTGTTGGATTTAGCTATTGGGATGTGACTGGGACAGTGTCAGTGGTCTAAGGGGATATGATAGCCAGACCACAAGAGCCTGGGTAGAAAACAGGGAACAAAAATCTTAGCTGAAAAGGAGAGGAAACAATGGAGGTAACTTAAAGGGATACAGGATTGGCAAACATTTCTACTAGATTCAGAAGAAAGCAAATAGAAGAGTTTGAAGACATAGGAAGAGAGGGGATAACAGAAACAAGGATTGTCCTTGAATTGGAAGAAGATAATTTCTTAGGAGAGAAGGTGTCAATGTAAGCAAACTTGATAGGAAATATAGGGAAGTCTCACTGATGAGGTGAATTATTTATATACATGAAAAAAGCTATATTCCCAAAGCATAACTAAGCAAGACACATGCTTGTATTCAATGTAAATAATCATGGTTAAAAACCACATTTGCCTCTTAAAGGTATACTGTAAAGACAGTTCAACTGAGCTTTTCTTCCTTTACTTTAGTTTTAAACCCTAAATGTGATGTGTTGTCTTGATCTATTTCTGAATTCATACAAGAGTTCTTTCTAAACATAGGAGTAATGGAGACAGACAAATAGGACCTTGGCTCAGGAAAAAGTCAATAGAAATAATATGTGGTGTGCAGATTTCTGAGATGGCCCGTAGGATTCCCACTCCTGGTGTATATGCCTTGTGTGATCCCTTCCCTTTGAGAGTTGGTAACCCCTGTGAAAAGGATGAGATAGTCACTCCCTTGATCACATTTTATGATATAAGATCCATCATAAATCAGACTGGGGGCATTTCTTCTGCTGGTTTTGAAGACCTAAACTGCTATGCTGTGAGTGGCATGTAGCTAAGACGTGATGGCGGCCTCTAGGAGATGACAGCAACTCCTGGCTAATAGCCAGCAAGAAAATGGAGATCTCATCCCTACAACCACAGGAAATGAATTCTGCCAATAACCTGAATGAGCCTGGATGAGAACTGCAGCACTGGCTGATACCTTATTTTTAGTCCGCTAAGACCCTAAGAAGAACCAGCAAACTCATGTCCAGAATCCTCCTGTCCCACAGAAACTGTGAGATAATAACTGTGTGTTGTTTTAAGCTGGTAAGTCTGTGGGGATGTGTTAAGCAGCAATTTAAAAAAGATATACAGGGCAAAGGAAATGGGCTCCACAAGCAACGCAGGAAAACAACAGTGAGCACACAATGTGGTGAAGATACCTGATGCTCAGCAATAAGGGCTTTAACTCGGTCAATGTTCTGAGGGATCGGCTCCTGATCCCGCTGGATGAGAGTGGTCTCTGCCCACTGGATCCACGCCAGAAGTTCTTCCAAGAGTTCGGCATTAGCCACCAGTTCTGACAAGGCTGTTTCAAGACGCTGCTGGTGTTGCTTAGCCCATGTCAGGACCTGGGAAAGAGAAACCATTGCCTATTTTAGTCAAGCACATCCCTTTGCTTTTTTTCAAGTCCTTTTCATTTGATCCTAACAGTGACTTTTTAGGAGAAAGACCATCCAAGTAGTCTAGAGACTTCATTCTTACTCAAGCGACAGAGCTGGGTTAAGAGGTGGAATAAGAAAGAAGTTCTTCTGAAAGCAAACCTAGTATATCCTATTAAATAAGACTTCTGAGGAAGGAGGAAGAATTCACAGCTTGTTCAATGGAAGCCATTAACTAACACATCACTACACTGGCACTTGGTCTTCCAGATTTCTGCACATTACCAAGCAAACGATCATTACTAAAATGCTAGCTTAATTCTTGTTGAGGTTTTCCTGGTGAGTGAAAGATTCCTTATCTGGAGCAGGGGGAAAAAGGACTGTAGTATTTTATCATTTTATTGCTATAAACCCATTTTATTAGGCACATGTAGTCTTCCTCTAAAGCCAAGAACATACCTCCTCAAAGCGAGCCCGGATGATGGTGATCCAGTGTTTGATGGTAGTGATGCAATCTGGATGGCAGACAGCCAAGATGACTTCTCCCATTGTCACTGCTGTGTTCACATCCACTCGTTTTTCTTCCACTTTTTTCATGAATTCCTAAGCATGAAAGATTAGAAAACAAAACTTAAAAAATCTACTCTAGCAGAACTGTTAGTTTATACTGTGAAGGGGAAGATTTTCTGTGCAATTTTTTCCTCCATGTGTTTGCAGACACAGATGTCTAAATGCCTGAATTTAGGTGTCTCTTGCATTTTCTTTTCAGTTCTAAATGACACGAGTAAGTGAAGGGTTTATACAAGAATAACTTTCTCTGCTACACATGACAAAGACTAGGGACACAGGGCATGCCCCTTTTCCTATTCTGAATTAGTTTCTTAAAAATTCTGTTTTTATTCATTTCCATATGTGCAAATATTACTATTTTCGGCAAATAATAACTATAAATAACAATATTTTTAAACTGCTTACACAGAATACAATGATAAAACCAAGATTTAAATCTCCCAGTGAGTAACAAAGGGAACACTTCCCACCGCACTAGGATAGTCACACACTGAGGCCCCAGATACTGATTCATATTCTGCAGCTTGGTAAGAGGTTCTAGGAGGGACTGATCAGGACTGAAGCTAGTAACAATAAAATCAACAAAGTCATGTGCAGGTAGGGAATAAAGAAGGTGGAATAGTCCATGTTTTTTCTTTATATAATACTATGATCTCTGACTTGTTTAAACTAACACATATTAGTTTTGTAAAAACAAATGAATCATGATATTTAAGGTGTCACCAAAACAACCAGTCACTTCTTTCTCATTCCTGCTAAACCAACAAGCTGGGCCCATTCTGGTTCTGCTCCTTTGCACATGAGGTCTGAAGTTTGCAAGCAAAAGCTGCTTTCCTTTAGTGGGCGGTCAGCCCTCAACATGGTAGCCATCCTGGGGGCTGAGTTACCTTATGGGTGTCAATGAGAGACTGTAAGGCCTCTGTGTCATCAGGAAGTGCTCCCCGAAAGCGAAGCGTTTGTTCTGCTTCTGAAAGCCATTCCAACAGCATGTGGACTGTGTCCCGAAACTCTTCAGCCTGAAATAACCAAGCACAAAAGACTGAACCTCTCTCTCTGCAGCCAACGTCCTGGACACTGAGAATGCCAGAGAAAGGATCTGGGTCTGAATTTGTTAGTACATCATAGACATCTGAAGACCCTATCAGAGCCCCACAAAGGTTGTCTTTCATTTGTACATCTTTGAAAACCAACTGAAATTTGTTACTTCTCGAATATAAATGAGTATGAAAATCTTGTAGTTCATTTTGACATAGGCTGGAACTGATCCTAATGAAGAAACTAGAATGAATCTGCTTGGTCCCACCCTCCAGTTGTCCTCTAACGTGTCTGACCTGTTTTAAGGCCTGCTCAAGCCGACTTTGTTTGGAGACGGAGAGTTTACACACAGTGTCCCAGCGAGTGCTCAGTTCCTGGAGCTGCCCTTTCACCCATGTGGTGTCATCACGACTATTCTCAATCAGCTCACGGCCTGACCGCTTCAGTACCTGAACAGTTCCTGTTCGCTTTCCCAGTTCCTTCTGGAAAACCTAGAAAACAAAACAGCTGAATTAGTCTGTCTGAGAAATGTTTGAATCCAAGAAGAAACCCACAAAGGGAGTAATCTTTTAGTTCAGTGTTCCTTGGTAGGTTCCAGTCATGTGTCTTATGAATAGAAGGAGGCAGGAAAATGCATTAAAAAACTCAACCAGAAAAGGTGGCTCTAAATATGAGTAGTGTGACTTTGGGTAAGTTGCTTAGCTGGAGTCTCAGTTTCCTAATCTGTAAAGCAGGAATAATGTTATATCAACATTTCCGGAATTGTGACAGTTAAATAAGGACATGTATGCCATGTACATAATAAGAAAATGATTTAATTTCAAGGTAAATGGAATGCTTTTTGATAAAGTGGGAAGACGTCATGCAGCTGAACACAACAGGAGTAGATTACACAAAATACTGGTGTGCATGGTGCTGGGCTTGTTAGGTTTAGAAGGAGTTAAAAAAGCACTTGTTTTCATTTTAGATGTCAGTGGAAATGAATATCTTATGGGGCTCCTGAATTTAAAACCATTCTGTGACTCAACTGAGAGATACAAATAGGAAGAGGGTGGGAGAACCTCAAAGTGAAGTTTACACATTGCCAAATCTGAATCAAACCAATTTTGATCAATTCTTTATGATCAATGTAGAAATCCGGCAGCAATCTGTTTAAATACAAAGGGCAAGAAGCTGTACCTCTGACAAGCAAAGATCTAAGCTCTTTTAGGCTTCCTTCTTTTCCTAGAAGGCACACACAGGTGGAAGTCCCAATGGCTGTGCCCTAAATGCAGCCCAGATTTCACCCCTTACCTTATGGGCATCCATGAGGTTCATGACAAGATCAAGGTCTCCGTGCACGGGCTGGTCCTCAGCCAGCTGCGGCTCCACCTTGTACAACCAGTCCACCAAGGCCTGTAAAGCATCCATGAACTGGCCTGAAAACAGCAGGGCCTCCTCCAACTTGTGCTGCCTGAGAAAAGCACACAAACCTCACCATTATTAGAGATTCTTTTATGAAAGGCCCACAATTCTGGCTGCTGAAAGGGAATACTGCTTGAATTCTACATAGAGTGGAACCTCCATGTTGAAATAGTTAGAAATACAGTAAAACGTGACTAAGAGAGATGCCTCGATGTTTTTAATCAAACCACTCTCTAGAATCGATTAAGTGTAGTACAGGAGACAGGTATAGATGTCGTTCTGGCACTTTTGAGTTGACATATGGACACACCCTAATGACCAGTCAGTGTTCATTACTTCATACCAGTTCAGTAGAGATGATGATGACTGTGGTAATGGTTTGGAGCCAGGAGTCCATCTCCTAGGTCTATATCACTTGTGTTTCTTTACCTCTTTGAACCTCAGTCACCTCATCTAAAAATTGGGAGTACAAATAATATGGAGATACTATAATACTGAGGATAGTATAGTGGGTAGAAATGGATAAAAGTACAACTTTTAGAAAGAACCAAACTGAATGGCTTTAAATTTCAGCTCTGCTTCTGAGTAGCTGAGTGATCTTGGAGGAGTTAAGAAACCTCTTTGTGACTACTTCCTTATTTGTAAGATCAGAATAACGGTACCACTATAGTGGCTGTTGTGAGGGTTAAATGATTAGTAGGCACATATGCAGTAGAAGTTACTCAGTACAGGTCAGGTATTATGATGGTTAAATGAGATAATACATGCAAGGCTTTGCATAGTGTCCAACACATGGTGAGAACCCTAAGATAGAGAGCTACTAGTATTACAAATTAGTGATTTAGTTACTGATCTTTTATGGTTGGCTTGATTTTATGGGTCTCTCTCTTCCTAATACAATAGATTCAAATTGAAAATGAATTTTAATATTTTATTCAAATTATTTCATAGCTCTCATTGAACTAACTGGAGATACTAAGATGCTACAAAACCTACTACTGATACATTAGCTTTATTACCAGTTATGGACTCCAGTAAGTGTTTCTCAGTTTTGGCATAACACAGAGACCCATGAAGGGGACATTCACGCTCACCTCTCCACAGACTTGCCACAAACAGTATCCCATTTGTCTCTTACTTCTCCCAGTAAGTTGTCAAGTTTCTGAGTGTCATCAGAAAGCAAAGTCTTTTCTTTCAGGGCTCTGCCAGTTCTAATTGTGGTATCATATACAGGCTGTTTACCACCAAGAGTTTTCTGAAATTCCTGTTTCCAAAAGGAAAAGAAAAAACCACGTTAAAGTGAGAAGATGTCTTGATTTGGAACAAAGAAAAAAATTTTTTGTGTTTTCAGGTTCATAACTAGATATAGTATAAACGTCACTACTTCCTGAACTGCAACTAGTAAGAGCTTATCCTTAACAAATTTACGCATTTGCGCTTATACCACATACAGCACTGCGTATTTCTAAAAGCTTACAGTTTTAACTGGTTTACTCCTACAATCACTTGTTTGAACTGTTATTTAAATGAGCAATTGTCATGGTAGACACTGTCTAGATATAAAACGAAATGCTGGCTTCATCATCTTGACTTTTTAACATTAACCAATTTTCTTTTGACTAGCTCTGATTTTCACTTTTAGCACGCTACAATCTTCAGTGATTACCAAGCTCTGGACCTAAAAGAAATCAACTGCTTTACCTTATGCTTAGAGAGCTGAAGTTTAATTTTGTCTGGGTCATTGGATATCTCCAGTTCTGAGTCCAGGTGACTCTCTGCATCTTCTAGCCAGTCAATCAGTTTTTTCCAAGCTTCATGAAACTACGATTATGTAAGAAATAAGTCATAACAGGAAAGAATATGCAAACTACCCAAGACTTTTATGTGAACCAATCCAAAGACTCAATAATACATCTAGCCCAAGGTTGTTCAGTAGATCAGTATCTTCCTTTTATAACTTACTTGTTTTGCTCGCTTCCTGGCATCATCTAGTGATCGTCCTCTTTCAATAGATCGCTGGACAACCTTCTCCCATCGAGACTGGACACTAACCAACAAATTCTTGATCAGAACAACATCCTGCTTTTGGCTAAGGAACTTTAACTGATTCCCGGTTTGATCCAGCTCAATGATCTGGTCTCGATGAGCATTTACTTCATTAGCAAAAACCTGAGGGAAAAATATTGCTTTTAAAACTGAAGACAAGATAGTGGTGCATCTCTTTCAACCAGTCCTTTCCAAAGGAAGGCAACATCATAGTGGCATAGTTACCTTGTGCTCCTCTATCTGGGAAAGGACGGTGTTTAGAATCAGGCTGGGAGGAGAAGCGATATTTAAATTCTGCTCTGCTAGAGTGAGCCAGTTGATAAATTCTTGCAGGGAATTCTGGAATTCTGTTGCCAGGTTGAGGGCCTCTTCCAGCTTTGACTGAATTTTAATTAAAACACACACAACACACACAATGAAAAAGTGCCAAATTCAGAAATTATAGCTTCGAGGACAAAGGTGTGAATTGTACACCAAATGAAATGACCTCTAAAAAGGAAGTCTCATTTAATCAACTGCCAAACATTCACTGTTTGCAAAGAAGGGGACACTTCAAAGTTAGTGTCTAAAACTGAAAACAACTATATGAAAAAGGAATGATCATAATTTGCCGCTGAATTGCCTTCTCTGCCATTTCCTACTTGCTAAGACATTAAAGAATTGGATAAAACTATTCGACATGTAAGTAAGTGAATAGACCCATTAGTGGTGACAGGATCTGCAGCCTGCTTTGGGCAAAGCCTCATTTTCTTTTAATGTTCTTTTTGTGGCATAAAAACAACTAGTTGAAAAGTACTTTACTATAGAGATAATGCTCACTGCACTGCTTTCTGTTTAAATATTTTCAGAAGACATGGTACCTAAAAATGTCTGGGTCTGAAACATATTCTTATGCTACGAACAGACAAGGTAATAATAAATATTACAATAATGTACCGGTCTGATATAAATACATCACATGGAAAAATAAAATCTACCTCAAATCTATTATAGAAATGCTTAGGAATACACTGCCAAGTTAGATGGCAAGAAATCCTCCGCATCATCTTATTGATATATTCTTTAATACAGCACCACGCATACTTAATACACTATTTTAGTGAACCCGAAATGTAATGTTCTTGCGAAATAACTATCCTTTGCTTGACCAGTTCCATTGATGATGGGTATATCTTGTGGCAACATGCTCCATTGCTGGGAAAAGCCTCTAGAAACTGATGTTAAGCCAGAATCTGCCTTGGTTTCTTTAATTAGTCTTAGTTCTACATTCTGCAGGAACTGCAGGCAACAGCCTGTCTAAGAATTAGAACATAGCCATACACTCAGGTCCTCTAGCCATTCTTTGTATAACAAAATTACCAGACCCTATGTTAGAAAAATTGTAGAAAATTAATAACCCCTAATCACTTTTCTTTTGAAGAGAATTTGATTTTTGAATAAGTGGGAAGAAGCCACATAATTTACTTCTCTCTTGATTTTTAGTACAATTCTTTGCATACTATACTTATACTAGAATGCAAATTCCTTGTATGGAATTATTTATTAATCATACTCCCTGAATGCTCTGTCCCCACCCTCCAAAACCTAGGTCACCAGTTCCTACATAACCTTGTTTTTAAGTAGAAACACAAATCTGACTAGCAATGAATACAGGGTCCACCATTGAACAGTAATGGATACAGGGTCCACCATTCACCAGTCTTAACTGGTAGATGCTAAAAAAAAAAAATGAATAATAGAGGCAAATATTGGCAGAAGGTAGTACTATCAATGCAACTCGGTGTGGATGGAAAACAGAAATTTAATGGCAGAAAAGATAAGATGATTAGCACAAAGGCAATTCTGAGACTATTAATTCTGTAATTTCTGGTATACTAGTCTTAAAAAAGTCCTCATAGAAACCAGATGGTAATTACATGCCACCACAAGCATATCACACACTACACTGTATTTTGTGGTGATACCTTTCTTTCTTCCATCTTACTGCTGACCACATGCCACTTCTGTTCCAGGAGTGCTACACTCTGTTCCGTCTTTGAGCCAGACCCAGAATCATCACGGCTTAGAAGCATGAGCCTGCCCTTGTCAAGTAGTTGATTATAAATCTCTTCCTTGGCTTTGAGCTGGGAATAAAGTTCCTACAAGAAAAGGTATGAAAGGTATCAATAATGCCAATTCCCTGAAAGACGGCCACATACAGATTATGAGCACAGTATGGAAAAGTCCAGAAGGTCTCATCTTGATTAAAATCCTTTCTTTTGGATTCAGTTCAACTGCTGAGCAATTAGGAAATGAAATCCACCAATATTGCTTAATATTAAAATAATCTGCCACCAAGTAAACAATTATTTTTAAGGATCAGAGATTATAACAATAGACTCTAATAATTTATTTCTCCTTTTCCTGGAGGACTTGCCTAGAAATTATGTTGCTTTTTATTCTGAGTACTTTCTTAAAATATTGCTAGTATCTATTGGATTTCTCTAAACCCCACCTAAGTAGTTTTTTTCTTAAGTACGACTGCATCTGAGTTGTGTATTTGTCTTCCTGATACTCTCACTTCAAGTCAATGTTCTTGTGCCCACCGAACTGACCAACTCAAAATTTACCAGTTCACTAATGTATTTCCAGCCAATTCTTCCTTGTTACCACTGGAAGCCTGTCACTACAGGCTTTCAATACCCTTGACTGTGGTAGGGTGTTAAAAGCCTATAAGCAGGGAGCAGTCTGCAAGGTTGTACTATACAGTCACTAAAAAGGCACTACTTTGTAGACTCCCAGATACATGTCTTTCTGTGAACTCAGAAAGGAGATATTGAATATGAAATACTTCTGCTTAATTACCATATGTGTATCAAGCTGTTCCCTAGCAGTTTCAGGAAGTCCTCCTGTGGGCTTAGATGCAGAAAGCTGAGTCTCCATTCTAGTCAGTTCCAAGAGGAAATCTTCAATTTCGCTGTGGAAACCCTGGGCCTTTTGAGAGAAGACGTATCAGCAAGGTCAGCAGTCAATTCTAGCTTCAAAAGTAAACTTTCTAAATGACATAAGAATAATCTATGTTGAGGGAAAAGTTCTGAGCTGCTCGCAGGCAGAGCTGCTCTGTTGCTGAATTAGCATGGGGCCAATATATTTTTTTTACTTTTAGAATCTAGCAGAATCTTTCAGGTCTCACTGTAACATATTACAGATGTCTGAAACAGCTGATGAATTGGTTGACTGAGGTACTATTGAATATGAATATGGAGGGACCTGACTTGATAACTGAATCTGTGGATCAGGTTTTTTATAGCAAAGATCTACTAACTTTGAATAGTAAACAAAGAGACCCATCAAATCAAAATCTGTTCTTTCCAGAAAAGTTCTAGCACAGAAATGACATTCCTTTTTAGACACACGGGGTTCCACTCTGAATAGCTTTTCTTTTGATTTAGGCTTTCATCTGAATGTTGCTATGTGCACAGCTCCACCTACCTAACTGGGACAATCCACGTACCTGCTGCAGTGTCGACTGAAGCTGCTGCTCCCTCTCCTCTGTTTTTTGTAACACTGACTCCCAGCACTGGTTCATAGTTTCCAAACGGCTCCTTAAGCTGCTGGCATCATCTCCAGCACTAGACTCCAGTAGTTCATTGCCAGCTTTGTTGACTGTTTCCACTGTGGCTTGATGAGCCAAAACATCATTTTTTAGAACCTAAAGAAAGTTGAAAAACATAATTTATCTCTACAGATAACTTCAAACCTGGTTCTCTAGGCACACGTAATATCAAAAGACTTCTTTCTGGTGGCAATATCTGGCTCAAACCAATAGGGTTAGAGATGAAAATACTTACATGGTGCTTCGCGAGCTCAACTTCAATGACTTTTGGATCTCCACTTATTGGTCTCTGAGCATCTAACAACTCTTCGGTGTGAATCAGCCAACTCATTAGTTCTTCTAAGGCATGTTGGAACTGGCCAAGGGCCAAGAGAGCACCTTCTAGCTTATGCTACTCAGAAAAAGATACAAAGAGAACAAGAGATTTTTAGAAAATTAGAAAACAGTAGCTAAAAGTCCATTTATGTACTCCACCATTTGCTTTACCTGTCTGTGGGCAATTTTTTCACCCAGGTTCTCCCAGAGGTGTTTGAGTTCTGTCAGTGGTTCTCGTATAATGTCTCTGTCTGTTTCATCAGTAGCTTTTTTTAACATCAGTTCGCCCTGGTGATTGAGCTTTTCCATCTCGATTTGCTGTTGGTAAACTTCCACTTTGAACTCCTATCAAAAACATACTTAATGTTAGCATCCAACCAAGTCTTTAAAAACTATAAAGAAGCAAACCTTCAATAGCCATTTCCAGATACAAACCTTCATTTCATTTAACTGATCTTTAACAGTGTTGAGGTCAGTGCCAACAGGAGGCATGGTGCAGAGTTTAATCACAGTGTTATCTAGCCAGTCAAACATAGCCTAAAATAAAAATACAAATAAGCAGTCAAAAAAACAAAAACGCAAGGAGACAGGAGAGAATTAGCATTATTTCTGCTTATTTATCAGAGATAAATCAAAGTACCATGTGCTGTTTGTTTTTAGGTGAAAGGCAGAGGTGATTTATTCCAGTAATATGGGGATTTCAGAATAAAGGCAATGTTATTGAGATAATATCCAAAATAAACTATAATCAGAAAAGAAAAACAAGTGTGAATAGAAGTTAACATTTCTCATGGCCAGCTAGCAAGCTCATAATATGCCACAGCTACTGTGCCAGGTTGTGCTTCAAGATAACCTGGGTTTGGAACCTCTCGCAAGCAATGATTTTCACAGCAAGGCCATCTTCACTGCATAGCCACCATGAGAATAACTACGATGAACACAAGATGATGAAAAATATGGCAACAAGGGTAAAAATTTGAGTATCAGTACTTTTTACACTTAGAAGTCAGAAACTGGCTAGAAATACAGAAAATAGGTTGTCCCAGGCTTGAGAATGTTATGGTCCTTGTTAAGGCGGTCCACTCTCATGCTGGATTCAGAATATGCCAACACAGAACCTGTTATTTCGGTGGTGATCACCTTATGATTTCTCACCTGAAGAGTATCCTGATACTGCACAGCGGCTTGCATGGCATCCTCAAGCTTTTCTAGCCTCTCTTTCCATGTTTTATTTAAGTTCTCCCAGGCATTATTCATCTAGGAGAAAAACAGATTCTTCAATTAATACCGCTCTTCAGTCTGAGTCCACTAGTATTTCATCAGAACTCCTTATCCATTTCTCCATACCTCATCAATGCTTTTCTTCACTTCAGGCTTCTCAGTTTCTCCACAGGCAAAAATCAAATCTGCTCCAAGGATTCGAATAAACTCCAGTTCCTCATGTAGACCATCTGTCTCTTCCTTAATAGTCTACATGTACATGAACAGAACATAAGCCAAAACAGAAGCAGAACAGAACTTCTCAAACTTTGCAAATGTAATTATATCTCATCAATAGCAGATGTTAAACAGGACCATCAATTTCACAAAAGCCTTTCAACGTTCTTATAGTATTTCATTTATCTAAATAGTGAGGTTTCAGACTCTGGTTATTTATCATATACATACACAAAAAAATATATGTTTCAAGTCTATTTATATATATAATTAACAGTCTATGAAGTGAATGAGCTTCAATAATTTACCAAAGGTTCATCCTTCCTTCCTCCAAGAAGATTATAATCTATAGCTAGAAGTATATTATAAAGACATATATCAATGAGAGTAAATAATATAGTACAAGTTACAAATTTAACTGAGAAACTTGCATAACAGGAATGCTAGGCTATATAATTTTTAAGAAAGCCAGTTCTGTGCCAGATCCTAAAAAGTGGTTCATGAACTGGCAATGACAGGGGTGGGGAGAGGGAGAACAGCTGAAATAAAAGACATAAGAGAGGTAATATCAAAACAGGCTTGGCCTGAACTAGACTGAAAAAAATGAGGGGATAAATGCATTAAGTAAAAATAAAAACCAGGCCCCTAAAAAGACTAGAAAAAGGTATGTCGAAGAAGTGACTGTTATCTTTGGATAAAAAACACAAAATTTATTATCTTTTCTACCTTCTACTCTTTTGCATTAAAGAAATTCACTTGAGAAACAAAATAATGCATATTATAGCAAGGACTAAATTCAGAAATAAAAGCAAAACTGGATTTCCTAAGCATATTACATTAAGTTGAATTAAGTTTAAAACTAATGAGAAAATTAGTTTTGTGTAATGAAACTGTTCTATATCATAATCTATAAGCAATAAAGCTTGTATATATACAAAAGAAATCTACTTTTTATAGATATTTCCTTCAAGTGGAAAATATCCCATTAAACTTAAAGCTTTTAAGGCACTCAGCGTGGCTAAGAAGTTAGTTAACATAATACACTTGGATAAAGTGCTTTTCTAGAGGACAAACAAACAGGGGTGTTTTTTTGTTTTTACCTCAGCAGCTTCAACCTGTTGTTTGATGATGGATGGGTCAATGCCTGGGCTTTCTAAGTCATGGACGATGTCCTGGGTGTCTTTAATGGTGGTCAGGAGAGCTGCCATGTCATACCAGAACTTCTCTGCTAGTTCAAGGACATCAAGGAACTTAATTTCTCGCTCTTCAGCCCGAGCTTTGATGTCCTCCCAGAAGAATACCATTTGATCCAATTTGTCCTGGATTTCTGAGGGTGTAAAGAAGGACTGCTCTAAGTACCTGAAATTAGTTTCATCACAAATAAAGAGATCACAGTGGTAATCTGAAAATGAATTATCATCTAAAATAAAGGTACTGAAAAGGTATAAAACGCCTAACCTACTACCTTATAAAGGAACTGAGATTTCTATTTCTAGCGTTCTGTGCTGAATTTGTTGTTTTCCATGAAAGTGTTATAAAAGGTAGTTATGTTTTATCCACTATTGATACAGCAGTTCACTCATATTAGAGGTTAAAGGAGCATTTATTTCCTGGCCTGGGAATCTAACTACCAATTGTAACCTTGTTTCAATGAAGAGATGTATTTTGAATTCTAAATGCCTTCCAAATGACTTTCTGAAATACTCCTTACTTGGGAACTTTCTACATTCAATGAAGTACTTCTGGTGGGATGCTGGAAGTAAACACAGCTTAGAATTTCTTCTATTGGTTTTCCTTAAAAATAGTTAGATTCATTAAGCACCTTTTGCAGCCAGATCCTTGTCAGCTCCCTGAGATCGCCCAATGAGCTCTTCTCCACGGCGCTTCAGGGCCTCAAAGGAAGGGTGCAGTTTTTCTAGCTCCATGGTTGCACTCTTATTGTCACTGATGCACTCTCTGATCTTCTCCACTTCAGCTGGGATCAGTGGTGGCATACGTAGGCGAGAGGAAAGATTCTCCAGAGTCTCCAACATGGGCTCAATTTTATCATGAAACTAAACAAATGCCAGACCATTAGCCATCACAGCAATACTTCATCATACTTGTGGAGGAAGTGTTAGGATATAACACTAAGGTATAAATCTACTTCTATTTAGGATAACCTACACATAGCCACGCCCAGTGGATGTTGGGTTTGGCTCAAGAACTGTTTTGGGCATAGTACACTACAGCTGACCCATCAGAAAAAGAAAGCAAATGTTTAAGAATCAAAAAGATATTAAGTAATATACTAGAAATGTGACGAAAAAGGGACAAGACTAAAACTGGTGAGAGTCAGTGTGTCAACATTTCAGATGACAGTTGCATGCAACAGATTAGACCAACAAGTTAGATGGCCTCCACCAACTATGTAAGTAGATGGGGAACTCAATATGCTAAATGACTTAAAAATTTAAATTATCATAGCATGCAACTTAACAACCACCGTAGACAATAGTGAGAAAGGAAAATGTTGGCATGATGAAAAAAAATTAAGAAAGGCCAAATCTAACTTCATTCTAAAAAAACGATTTCCTCTTTTCTGGTACTTTGAATAAAATGACTATAATTGGAAAATTTTCATTTACAATCTGAAGCATAGAGGGGAGAAACGAGAGCAAAATAGCTAAGCTTGCCCCCTAAAAAAGCTATCTAAAACCTACTTTGGATTCATTAACTAGAATAAGGCTTATCCACTATAAGTGTCCTATAGGAAATAAGTGGTGGGGTTTCCTTAACAAAATCACTTCTCATCACTTCTTCACTTCTAGGTTTCACCCCAAATGAAACTGGCATAATTAACTGCACTAATAAAGTTCATTCCACTGAAGTTTAGGGAAATTTCCTTTGAGGTAATCTGCTCAATTCTCAGCTTCATAAGAACACCCTAATCCCAAGGGGGTGGGTACCTTACCTCTGTAATCTGTAATGGTGGGCGCGGTCAACACAACAATGAAATGTGACGATGTGGGGAAGACAGGAGCAGGCAGCAACAACACAAAGTAACACATTCCACAATGTGAGTGAGAGATGGGACGGAAGGTGGGGGGAAAAACTTGAGTAAGTACAAATATTAACCAAGAATATTGACTAAACATAGGAAATAAAATACCCAGACATGACAAAAGTACCACTCACAGTAATATATTAGTTGAAAAGTATGTAGTACATGCTTTAAATTCCACTGCTTGTGGTTTATGCTTCTCTCTCACTCTTACATCTCCCTACTCAAGTATCTTTCTCTGAGCTAGGAGCTAGCAAGCCAGTGGCCTCTTGTGTTGTCTTCTAAATCTCAAAAGTAACAAGCCCAATAGTAATCTTTTTTTTTTTTAAATGCCTACAGCACCTGGTATTCCAAGGTGGTCTCCCATCCAAGTACTAATCAGGCCCGATCTCATCAGGCCCCACCCTGCTTAGCTTCCCAGATCAGATGAGATTGGCACATTCAGGGTGGCATGGCCATAGACTTAATCTGACTTTTCTTAAGGCATTTATTACTTTGAAATGAATTTATCCAGAATCATCCCTACTAAAGGATTGTCACAATATCAAGTCTTCAAGGAAAGCATCAACAGACAATATATATCAAATGAGATGTGTTTAACCCTCCTGACAAATGTCAGCATACCATGTTCCTTGAATAAAAATACAGACTGGCAAAGGTTCCTAGTCTCTGATAATGTACCATCAACATGCTAGTCTAGACACTCCTGAGCATAGAAAATACCTGATACACAGATTTCTTGCTTAGACTAAAGGACAGTGGAAGGAGTTTATGACACACACGTACCTGAGCTGACTGGGAAATAGCCTCATCCAGAGCCAGGGCCCGCTGGCGCACCTCCTCTTTTATTTGGGCATAAGTGCTTTCTGCTTTCTGATATTTTTCTTCCACCATTTCTCCCTCTTCAGGATTTAGCTCCTTTAGTTGTGGGCCTATCTTCAGCAGTTTATCAATATGAGGTTTATGTTCAGCAATGGATTCCCTTAATTGCTATGTGAATATAGATTAAAATGAGCATGTTTATATCAGTTTATTTATTTAAATATTTGATCAGAGCTCACGCCAACTTTGGGAGGAACAAAATGAATTACTAAACACCAGCAAGTCCCAGAATTTCATCATTTATCGAGAGGGGAATAAAACATCTATATCTTGGGCTCTGGACACTACCTGATTCTCTAACTGTTAAAAGCCAGTGATGCCTTATCACCCAGGGAGTGTTCCCAGACATATCCTCTCTCACTTTCACCCTCAGATATAAGTTTATCCCATCATCTTCTGTACTCATAAATACTTATGAATACTAATAGTAATTTCCATGGTTTAATACCTGTCTCCCTCCCCAGGCTGAGAGACACTAAGCAGGATGAGCTACAAATAGCAACATTTCTGATAATCCAATCATTCCTTGACTTTACTGCTGACTACCTCTAGTTTACAACTTTCCAGTTATAGGAATGCAGAGACAGGAATAAGCACAAGCCATGAACAAATAATGTAAGCATTAAAAAGTATCTTTTTACAGTGGTAATAGCATTTGTTGAAGTGTCTGCAAACTTCCCTTTCATCTCAACTATATGCAGCAAATGCTTTCTGACATTCCTTCATGGCTCTCACTCCAGCTGGGGCCTAACCGAATGGAAAGAGCCACCCAACCACACCCCTAGTCTAACACCACCCTATTGTCACTGGAAAGATGTTAAATTCCCTAGATATTTACTTAGTTCTTTGTTTACCTCTGCAATATCCAGGTTCCTGGAATTTCCATAATATGTTCTTTAACTGATTCATATTAAAGGACAAAGGAAATAATTCAGATACGTATTTTTATTGTGTAAAGAAATTCTAACTGATTAAGCATTTTATAACATAGACCTTAACACTCAGTAGGCACTAGTAAATATGTTTTTTAATACATTGTGGAGCCCATTTTCAGTTCTGCAGTTAAATGAAACTCAGCATGCTCCTTACCCTCATTTCCTCTTGCTGTTGCCTGAGCTGCTCATGATCAATAGCAGGAGGAGGTAGCTGTGCTATTAGTGTCCGAGTTTCTTCAATCCAGGGGCTGAGCTCCTCGTAAGTTTCCCAAAATTGGTTCACCAAGACCTGTGCCCGCTCTAGACGGGCATAACGCTCTGAATTAAGTAGACTAACATCTTCGTATTGCTGTATTAGAGACTCTGTCTTTTCCTATGAACAGAAGTATTACTATTATAAACTCTTCTAAGAAAAAATGTAGGTGTATGTATACATTAAAAAGTCTAAAGAACAATATGATTTCACTCATATGTGGGATATAAAACTGAATGCAACAAACAAACACGACAAACAGACTCATGGATAAGAACAGTAGATTAGTGGTTACCAGATGAAAGGGGTGGGAGAGGAAGACGGGTAAAAAGCGGTAAAATATTTGGTGATGAAAGGAAACCTAACTTTGGATGGCAAACATACAATGCAATACATATATGACATACTGTTGATCTGTACACATAATTCATTTGATTTTATTAATCGATGTCACCCAATAACTTTTAATTAAAAAAATCTAAAAGAACAGACACTAAAACATTAATATGGACTAATCTAGTCAGATTAAAAGAAATTATTATTTTCTTTATACTTATCTGAATTTTCTACTTCATACATATATGTATTATTTTCGTATCATAGATATTTTACCTGTATAATTTTTCAAAATATGAATGTTTCAAATATAGTAAAATGTGTAAGCACGATACAATAAAATTAACATTTCAGTAAATAATCTTTTACAACTTTCGATACAGCATTACAACAGATCAGTTTAAGACTAAACATCTCAGGGGCTAAGATGAAGTCATCTGTCCATCACGTTTCACTTGTCTTTTTTCCTGATAAAAATGTCTCCACAAACCTGACATTTACGCTTTATATGTTTAGGATGAGTAGCTAAGTCAATTTATAAAAATTTCTGAGGAAATAGTGGTTACCCATACCCTTTATAAAAAACAAACAAACAAACAAACAAACACACAAAACTAGAATACAAAATAACTCTCTTGGCCAAGCCTTTTAGAAATGGGAATTACGTTTTAGGACCTATAAAAAAAAATTCTGTATATGGTTCAGAATAATCTATCATAGATTTTTGAAAGGTAACTCAAAAATCACTCATGTACTGAGAATAAGCAGCAATTTATTATAAAAAAGATGGATTTGTAACATGTTTCACATTACATAGTATGACTGTTTAGACATTTGTGAAGACAGGGTTAGGAATCTGAACTCCTCAGAACATCTCTTAAGACTTTAGTACCACAATCAATAATAAAGGAAAAAAATCTTCTTAAACTATAATTTCACAATTGTATTTCTATTTCACCATAATCAAGACAAGACTATGGTGAATTAATAAATGCAATTTACCTGTAATATAGCTTTTTGCTCCTCTCCACATGTGCCAAAGATTTCACCACGATGACCAAAGAGTTCATCCATTGAATCCTTGTGTCGAATGATGTCAATGGAGAAAGCCTTTGAAAAGTAAGCTACAGTTAAGAAGCGGACCCCAAGCCTGTGTCAGTGAAAAGTTAGATATAACCTATGAAAAGTTCTTTGCTTTAATAAAGCCACATCAAAATTATTCTTATAAAGTTTGATACTTTGCTTACCCCACACATCTTATATGTTTATCTTTTAGTAGCTAACAAAAATATCTTTCCTCCTGAAAATCATCCAGAAAATTATTAACCTTTCCTGGATTAATGAGCCTATTACTCCCTTTTCAGAAAGCAAAAATAATCTCTTCCTCATCCTAACCAAATATTTATAAAATCAATCTCTATCCATATCATGACATTGAATCATTCCACTGGACTTGGAATATTCGTCAGAAACTCTTCTACTTGCTCTAAGAGACTGCTGATTATACTAGCTCAGGACACAGTGGATGTGTCAATGTTATACTTACCTTCTGTACCTGCAGCTGAGCTGTGGTCTGGTCCTGTTCCAGGCGAATTGGACCCAATGCCATCAATTTCCGTTTTGTTTCAGCAACCCAAGCTAGTTCTGCATCAGCAGCTTGCTCATACTAATAGACATATTGAAGAAAAAGGAACATATTATATATGCAGCTAGGGTCTACCTTCTTGAAATTCTAATTTATTCAATACAGAAAAGCCTGGATTTCCAATGACACAGTTTATATCTCACAAAGTAAAGCCAGAACTGGGGAGAATGTGATAAAATCACAAGTCAAGATGCAAACAATTTAGAACCAATTATACTTCAACATATATTAGTTGACCCTATTTCAACTTCTTTATAAAGATGTTATAGAACCCAGTTAGTGGTCCTACAGCTAGCAATGACAATGAAAACTGACATCTTAAAAAGAAATATACTTCTAATCAGAGTTTTTTATGAGGCTGTGCTCTTTCTGCCAATCCTCTTTCCTACTCACACACTGAATAGTAGGTTTTAGTCATGTTTAAATATAAACTTAACATGGCAGCAGACAACTAAATCAAGTGAACTTGGAAGCCCCAAATTCAGTAAGTTTCATACTGAATTCTGGCCAAGATTAAGGTTGTCAATAAAGACACATTGGGGATGCGCTTAGAGTCAGAACAAACTTCTTTGTGGTTCACAAACCATTTGCTTATCACTATAAACCCAAAGAGTCATGTTATATTATTTTTTTGTACCACAGCACATTAATAGGTGCATATCCAGATACAAAGAAAAGTAAATAACTTTTTTAAGAGAGCAGAAAGAAAAAAGATCAAGGGAAATATGACACCTGTGTTTACTGGGAGGGTTCTATTTTTGATGGCTTTGCTATTTTGGTTAGTATATTTGATGGTAATTATAGTTCTTGATTCCTTCCTCTCTTCCATCTAATGTTAAAACTGTTGATTATATCAAACTAAGATTGTAATGTATTTGGATGTTTTGGGTCTAGATATTATATACTCCCATCACCACCTGCCTCTTAGCAGGGCATTAGCTAAGAAGAGGGCTCGCATAGACCTCCTCAAGTTCTCCACTCAAAGGGGTCAAGAATTTTGGGTCAAACCTGGAGCCATCCTCACCTTTACCCAATCACTTCTCATCACTGAAATAATCTGTTGCATCAGATTTACCTTGATCTCATTTTTCCTATTCCTGAGGCTGTATTTTCAGTTTTGTACATCTCAAATATATCTATGCTGCCTAAAAAAATCAATGCGTAAGTGTTTACAAACATTACCTGTTGTGACCTCTGAATAGCAGCATCAATTTCATCCACTCTCTGTCCAACAGTATCACTGACTAGCTTGTACTGCTCATTGGCATCAGACACAAGTTTATCCAGCCCTTCTCTGGCTCTCCAGGGCACCAGCTCTAAGAGTGCACGGCTCACTTCATTCACTGTGTCCAACACCAGCCTGTGCTCCATGACCTCCTTCTTTAATTCCTAAGGAGGGAAAAAGAGTTTTCAGGCCAGATCTTGCTAAATTAAGCACATTAGCAGCTGTGCCAGATAGAAAGTGCTATAGCTGTGTTGGATAGAAAGTGCTATATCTGCCACACATCCCATAAGGGCTTTGACCTCCTTCCTTCACTTATTTCTTCTTTTCTTGAATTTTTCAATCATTCCAAGGCTGACTTTAGGCTTAGCTGTTGCTTAGAACTGTCCATAAGACTTCTTGAGCCAGACTATCCTCTGGGTAAAATAGTGCTTTTTCTTTTTTTCCTCTTTACTTCAAGAGAAACAATAAATACTGCTTTACCCATAGGCATTTAACTCAATAAGTATCTAAACAATATTTCTGTGCCTCTAGAACTACACTAGATACTGGAGGAAAATCAAATATAACCACAAAGTACTTCAGAGACTGACTCATAAAAGTAAATCCTAAAATGTTACATACAAGTAAACCTTTCAGGGAGTTGGGAGTCAATCTGTTTTCTTCTTCAGACCATAACAAGTTTTCTTATATCGGTCTGTCTTTATGTCAAATATTCCTGTCTATGAGTAAACAAGAAAGGAGGCAGGCAGAAATTTTTTGTTTAGATTTAAGGTAGAGTTGTTGACAAACTTAGAAATTTAAGATTAAGGTTTTGACTAAGAGAGAAATTTCTTTTCCTTTTACAGTGTGAAATGACAGCTCACCTTTTGTCTTTGCTGAAACTGGGGTATTTGCTCCCCTGTGGGAGACTGTCCTCCACTGGCTGCCAGCTCTTCCTCCACCTCCCTGAGCCACCCCGTCAGTTCCTCATAAGTAGACTGAAACTTGGTAGCCAGCTGCCGAGCCTGCTCTAACGTTCTGAGGGCCTTGGAGCTAGTGACTGTGATGTCTGTGTAGCGAGTCTTTATTCCGTCCAGTTTCTCTTGGATAAGCAATACCTCTTCACCTGTGGGAGATTGGACACAATTATTCATATTTAAGAGATATAAGGGAGTCTCTTTCTGGGGATGATGGAGTCCCTTAATCCCTTTCTTCAAATTAAGAGCTTCTATTATATATATGCTCTCTCCCTATAACAGTGATCTCACCTAGCATCTCACACTAAGGGAAGAGGAAAATAAATGAGTTCAATCAATAAATGAGTCTTTTCTGAGATTATTAAGATCTGAGTTGACCTGAAGGTATTTCTAGATGTTTTCATAACCTTTCAGTGAATGCTGGCATTTGATATATTAGAGGGCAGGGACAGTCATCATCTATTACCAGATATGAGACAACAACAAAGTTTTTTAGTTTTCAAAAGATTTAGCAGGAAATAGAAACCCAGGCCACCAGCCTCCCGGGAACACATGATAATACAATCAGTGAATATCAAGCTTCTATATATAAAGAGAAGTGGTAAGTATAAGGTGCTTATTTCCTGGATATGTAATTATATGACCAAAGAGGTGCCACAAGATGCATTTTTTCAAAGTACCTGTGGTTTGTTTTAGAAGAGCCTGACCATTTTTAATTGCTTGATCTACATTCTTCTTTCTATTAATAATTTCTTCATTTAAAGCCTGAAAGGAGAGAATATAGTTAATCCTTAAACTAAGGAAGGACAAAGAGAAAGAAATGAGACCTCTTAAGACTAAATTTAAAGTAAGGAGATGAATACCAATTTAGTTTAAACAGCAGATATTTGATTCCTTCATTATCTCTTTGGTTACACCATTAATTACTTAAAATAATTAAATCGGATACTTATAGGGAAGCTTTCCTTTGTATTAAAGAGAAAAGTTTTAGGATTAAATCAGCTTTACCAATCTACTGGGACCAAACCTGAACTCAAGAAAGATAGAGCAGAATTCAGCAAAAATGTCTACTATGTCCAAAACAAAGAGTAAGACAGAAAGTTCAAAAGAAGAGTCAGCAAAAACAGGCAGACTGAAATCGAATCCTGGTTAAAAACTCTCAATATATGGTATCAATGAAGCAGAAGAATTTGATTAAAAACAAAAAAAACCCACTTTGCCTATTTTTACCATCCCCAAAGAAATTTCATAAAAATGAAAAGGGCAAATTCTAGAAATATTTTAAGTTATAGAAATGTGATCAAACCTTGGATACTAGTTAAGCCATCTAGTTTTATGAAAGTTTCTGCTCAAATGGAAAATGAGTGATACATTACATAAGGATGTAAAACATGAGCAGGAACTGAGATGGCCCCTGACTATACTCTGGATCATCATCTAGAATTATTCAGTTTGTTAAATGCCAGTATTTCCATGGATTCATTAGAAAACAGATTCATTCTTAGCAACAAGTCTGTAACTATGCACTTGTATATAAAATAAAGTTGAAATGTTTGGAATAAAAAAGAAACAAAGAGAAACATAAATTACAAAATAACTTAGTTACATAACCAATAAGAATGGAAAACATGAATACCAGGTGGTCAGCATGCTGTTTCTGTAGGACATCCTGTCTGTAATCCTTTACGAACACTGAACTGAGCTTGTCCTCAACCTCAGCCAGCCAATTGAGCACCTCCACCTCATCCTCCCCGAACAGTCTAGCATTAAATAGTGCTTGTTCAAGCAGGGCTGCTTTCCGACAGCAGCGATCTTGAATCTCACTGAATCGGGCCTGCAATGAGTCTAACTTTTCTGACAGCACACCCTGTTCTGCAGAATATGTCAGGGAGGAGAGGGAGTGCCCAATTTTGACTGCCTGGTGCACATCTGTTGCATGGCTTTCTATTTCTTCCTCCAGAGCCTGGAAATCCAGATGGAAAAAATGAATAATGGAAACAAAATAAATAAAAAGTAAACACAAAACAATGAATAACAAATGATGTAATAATTAAATAATAATATAAAAAGTTTACCTACTGAAGGCAAAATAATATAAAAATTGAGAAAAGCTGTTTTTTTGTTGGTAGCTTATTACTTAATATCTATTTTTAAGGATATTTAATATCTGTTTTTAATATCTATTTTTAATAATCTGACCAAATTTTAAATTAAACTTTACCCTCCCTCCAAAACATCTTTCAGAATGTTGCAGGCAGTTTTGTAAATTTCTAGGATTTCTGACTACAGTTCTTTGTTTTCATTTACCATAACCTTCCTACCTTGTGCCGAATGATCTGCTGCTGTATTTTGGCAGTCTGAGTGCCAACAGGTTCTGAGTTAGCAAGCTTTTTCTCTGTGACAGATAAGAAGTCAGAAATAGGCTCAGCTGTCTCATGGAATTGCTTGGCCAGAACCAGGATATCTTCCAGCTGTTTTTGCCTACACAAAAATATAGCACGAGCTGCTTAGGCAAAAAGTCACATTAAGACAGATAATAGTACTATATTCAGTAAAAGACCAATCTTCACTAGGCACGTTTTAAATATTGATAATAAACAGAAAACAAATATATAGATAGCACTTTGCAGTTTTAAAGGGTTTCAAAGACTTACCTTATTTTGAGTCTGTCATAACCTTGTAAAGTAGGCAGAATAATTATCCTACTACTGTAAAAGTAAAAACCAACCTGAAGGCTTAAAGAAAGATTTGTCCAAGGTACCCAGTTAAGTAGCAATAGTACAATGAGTAGGAGAATCAGACTTTCTAATGCTTTCTCCTATGGAATGTAGCCCACGCATTATCTGAACATGTGACTAAAACTAAGTTTAAAAGGGTCAAAAATCATCAATTTTCATTTCTCTCTCTGCCATGGCTACCTTCACTTTTGAGTGATGAGGAGAGAGCATTTAAAGAGCAAAGGCAAACTATGAACTAGAACTCCGTTCCCATCTTCTCAAATCCAGTCAGGCTTCTAATAATTTCAAGCCCCAGAAAATAAGTCTGAATCCAAATTTAAGGCAAAAAATGACCTCAGACTGAATTTACTAACACAAAGGGCAGAACTAAGGACTTTATAGCTTGCTTATAATCTTAAATCTTATTTAATATAACATTAATACTAAACTCAGGTTTCAAGTTCCCTATAGATTAAAAGCAGCAAATTACAAAGGAGAAAGGAAGCCTAAATATTGGAGGCAGCCTGACAAGAAAGAGACAGAAAAACAACTACAGAACTGCATTAGCACCCAGATTTATAATAAAAGGTCACAATGATGACTCTGAATCGTTAACAGTCTAAATGCTGTGTCATTTAAAGAGGCCTGGGAATGTATGATGCATTTAAGTTCAGCAAATCTTTACTGAACATTTACTTTGTGCCAGGTCCTACTGACAAACTTTTCTTAGTTTGTTTATGCCAGTCTTTAAAATACATCTTTAATACATCTAAAGTATATAATCTTAAAGATTATTATTAAACTAGAATTTCATGTATTTCTTAAATGCATTTATATTTAACAGAACCACAAACTAGCTCCTAGATGCAAAAACAGCTAATATTATAAGCCAACAGAAAAGAAATATGAAAAATTTCAATTTCAAGTATTAAAGGTGTTATTTATAAATATGAAGGGGGAAAAATCTGTTTAAAAACTCAGAAAATAACTAGCTGGATGGCAGGAGTCTGTATCTGTCATTTGGAACCACGATTATGCTGCAGCAAAATAAAACAGAGAAACAAGCCTTCTAGTTTTCAGAAATTTGTGGGGCTGAGGCTCATTTCCTGAAGTTACTCTGGTTATGAGGATCATCTCTAAGAACGTACCCCTCTTCAAGATAAAAGCCACTGAACATCTTCCAAAGCACTGTATGAATCATCAAGGAGCTTTCAGAGTACCTCAGTGATATGCATCACAAATGGGACAAAACTAATCTTCTCTGATCCATTCCCAAAACCCCTTTGACCTTACCTGGCTGCTGCTTTGGTGAGCAGTCCAGTCCATCTACTTTCTAGACTCTCCAACTGTCCAGTGATTTTTTCTCTGTCAGCTAGCTCAGCTGACTGGGCTATTCTGCCTCCTTCTGCTTGAAGCATGTCTACTGTAGCCTTTCGATCATCTAGGAGCCGCTGGAGCAACTATTGTACACATGTTTAAAGCAAATAAAAAGTAATAACATGGAGTCATGTTAAAATTTGAAATTAGAATGAAAAGACAAAATTCCATATCCCCACCCCACCAAATCATAAGCTTAATTGAATAACAGAAGTTTTTTTCATCCTGAGGCAAAATCATAAGATATACAACATAGTTCCTACCACCCATATAAACTTCTCATATATTTAAGTTCTTAATTAGTAAAGTGACTATCATCATGTGACTAACAGTAAACTTACTTTGAACCAGGATAAAAAGGCACTGAAATGAAAGTTAAGCCCTGCCCCCAAACCATATATAGATAGAAGCTTAAACATGATACACACAATTATTTAGAATATTGCTGACCCTGAAAACACCAAAAACGTCAAGATAAAGATGTTACTGAAACAATGAAATAGGATACACAAACAAGTAAATTGTTCATTCCACTATATGATACACTAAGCTAGTTGATTAAGGTAAAATGATAAAAATAAACTTCCACCTTTCTTTCCAGGATCACACAAAGTAAGTGAGGATTCTACTAAAACTCCTAAATGTGCTCCTTTAACTATAAGCAAATGTGTTGTCTGCCACTCCCTGTGGCTGTTACAGTTCACTGTCCCAACATTCTCACCTTCTGTTCTTGGATCTGTGCTTTCACCACTTTATACTCAGCAGATGGAGGTTTTTGATTGGCTATGAGTTCCTCAGTGTCTGCCAACCAGCTGAGCAATGGCTCCAAGGCATCTTGAAACTTCCCACAATGCAACAAAGCCTCCTGTAGTTGTGCAATTCTTTGTGCAACCTGTATCACAAATGCAGAGGCTCATTTTAAGAAAGGAGAGAGCTTTTGAAATTACTACTGATCCATTTTTGTAACTACAGATTCCAACTGTTAAATTTTTATTTGCATTCAGGTTCCATGGAAACCTTGAATTTAGATGTCTCTTTTCTATGCCTTCCATTCCCACCTCACCCTTGCAACTTACCTTTTTATTCAGTGTGTTCCATCGAACATTGATTTCTTCCATGTCATGTTCCAAACCCTGCACATCACAGTTTTTTCCAGCACTCTGAATTAATCCCTGGCCAAGTCCATTTACTTGCTGTAATTTCATTTGAAGAGGATCCACCTGTTCTTTCTGAAACATCTAGATAATTATAAGCCAAAGATGATTTAATCTAATGGCAATCAGACCCTCTATATCAGCAGTCCCCAACCTTTTTGGCACCAGGAACCACTGCTCCTGTGAGAATCTAACGCCTAATGATCTGAGGTGGAACTGAAGTGGTGATTGATTCTAGCTTTAGGGAGTGTATGCAACTACAGATGCAGCTTCAGTCTCTCACTGCTTACCTCCTGCTGTGTGGCCTGGTTTCTAATAGGCCAGTACTGGTCTACCAGTAGCGGTCTACCGCCCCAGGGGCTAGGGACCCTTGATCTACAGCACGCAGTGGTTAGTTATTCTTGGGAGATTTATGATTCAACAAAGGACGGCCAGGAGTAAAAATTGAAAACAAGCCACTTGTACAGGGAACCATCAAAGAAACAGATGGTTTCATATTTCAATGCAGTTGCCTATGGACCAGTAATTACAGAGTTATGGCACTACTTAGGTTTTTAGCCCAATGACTCATGGTTTGTTTTTGTTTTTTTTAAAAATTGTTTGCTTAATTTTTAATGCAAAAAATCTACAGAGGAGAGAGAAGCATCAGCTTCAAGGTATCATAAAAGTGTGATGTATGTCAATCCTAAAAGGGACGAATTGATACATGACTACTATTTAGATTAAAAATACCTTGGGGAATAGCTTTAACTGACCTCTGATATATGCAGTGCTCTTCTCTGACTAGGACTGTTAAGTCAATTAGCCAAAACATATTAACAGTGTGAAAAATGCCAACCTCATAGCTTAACCCCCCTGTGGCCATTTAACTCCTCTATTCCAGGGCCACAGACCACACACAGGCAATAATCTTGAAACAGTACTCCTCTGATTACAAAGGGAAACAGGCCAGTAATGCTGGGAAGTGTCCTTAACTTCAGACTCACACTCTCAATAAAATGCAGATGTATGTAAAATATTTCAAAAGTAATGATACTGTATATCCACGTTCACAAAACAAAAATTTAAAACTGTAAAGAAGGTAACGAACAATGTGCATGCTTCCACTGTAGTTAAGCTCCATCATGACTTAGAAATTTCTAAGGAAACAAGAGAATGGAGCTTTTGCCACTCTAAGGAAAAGAATGAAATAAGTATTTGTCCCTAAGATCAGATTTCTATCAAATTATCAGAGGATAAAAATCAGCCATTCCTTTTTCTTCCATAAAAATGTTCCTTCAGTTCCAGTGAGAGAGCTGTCAATTCAGACGGAAGGATGACAGAAAATGGAAGCGGACAAAAATAAATGTAAAAAAAATTTTTTTTAAGTTTGGGTAAGACAAATTTTGGCCTATATGAGACCACAGATCACACGAGGATTGGGAAACTGATTCTACAAAGAATGGTCTATGGCTAGATGGATAAGTGAGTCACCAGGGAGGAAAAGCCCCAGGGAACAATGAAAAATAAAGGTTACAAAGGTAATTACTAGTGGGTTTCATTTTATATTGTAATTTGATTACACCATATTTTGTTAGGCAACACTACAAGGCATTTCAGCTAAAAATGACTGTTTCCCTAACATGGTTCCCAGAAAAAGCAAGTGCTATGATTCCAATTTATATTAAAGATGTTTTCACTGCAGAAAAATCAGAGCAGAGGGACTCCCCCTGCAACTCTCATGTTCTAAGTTGCTTGGGTGCAACAAAATGATGGTGTTAAGATGGAGGTTGGAAAGGCAAAGAAAGCAGAAAGTCAAATGTATAGAGGAAAGATGTCAAGTCCACTGAAGAGCCCCCCGTTTACAAATAATCAAATCCTGTCTCACACTATGGCTGACATTTACATTCTTTCTGTGCTGTCTAATATGGTAGCCACATGTGGCTATTTAAATATTAACTAAAAATTCAGTTACTCAGCCACATTAGCCACATTTCATGTGGTCAACAGCTATGTGTGGCTACCGCCTACTGTAGTAAGTGGCACAGATACAGAATATCTCCATCTTGGCAAAAAGCTCTATTGGCTAGCGATATAAATTTAAACAAAAGAAGTAAAATGTATTTAAATAGCTTAATAATCTCTTTTACACTGAATTCTTTTTTTTTTTTTTAATTTGGATTTACTTTGTTTATAAACATTTCCTATAGAAGCATTAGATTTCTTTGGTTCCCACCTCCACCCTAAGGATTACAATGACAGGGAATGCATACTGTCTCATATTTTCTCAGAAGTTAAAAAATATATGAAAGGAACTCTAAATAAATACTATTTATTTTGAAAACAAGTGAACAGAATGCTAGAGAAAGTAAATCTGAAAACACTTGCTCCTTTCTTTCAACTCTCAAATAAAACTATTTTGCAAACCCAGTGCTTTAAAGACATTAAAATTCTGACTCCTTAGTATTTCAATGAGACCGTGCCATGCTCTTAACTAACCAGTGCTGGCAGACATTTCCCAGAGCAAAATACGAATAAAAATCATTGCAAGGATATAGGATACAACCAGGAACATAAAACAGAAAATTTTGCAAAGAACTTCTAAAAACACTTATATCTTTGGTAATTTCACATTCTCCCAGTTTTCATCCTCATGGATCTTTTTTTGACGCCGTTTGCTCTCTTCCTCTTTCTCTTCTAGACTGCCAAATGTCAGTCTCTGGGGGCAGGGAAAAGGCCCTCTTCTCATGTTATACTCTTCTAGGCAATCCCATCCATCTCTATGGCTTTCAGTGTTAACCATGATAAATGCTTATGTCACTAAAACTGTATATCCAACTACTTTAATACTGCCATACAAATGAATCACAGGCATCTCGAACCTATCCCATTCCAGTATCGAACAGTACTTCCTATTTTCCCCTCGCTCCAAACCTATTCTTCCCTAAATCAACTACTTACTACAGTACTCATCCACTCAGTTGTACAAACCAGAACCTAGAATCCATCCTTGATATCTTTCTCACCCTCCTTCTGAACATAAAAGCCACTATCAGGTCTTGTTGATTCTACCTCCAAGATATTTCTTGAATCCATCCAAATCTACTTAAATCCCTCTAGTCCAAGCCACCTGGACAAGTAACCTAGCAGGACTTTACTCTTTGATCCCCTAAATCCATTCTACACAGAGTAGACAGTGTACTGTGATTTAAAAAAAAAAAAAAAAAAAGCAAACCATTAAGTGTTCTCTGTATTTACGTCAATTATCTATAATACAAACTAATAAAACATAAGATAAAATGAACTCTATAAACCACAAATGATGTTAAGAACATTTATTGTCAGTGTGGACTTGTTTTCTCTAAGCCGAGAGCAACTAAAAAATAAAAGTAAATGAAATCATTTCACTCCCCTACCCAAAATCTCTGAATACCTTCTCAAGGTTTTTAAGGTACAGATCCTTTTGAGGACATCTTTCTCAGTCCCTGCATCATTTGGCCCCCTGCTTACCTCTCCAGATTTACTTCAAGGCACTCTTCCGGAACCCTTGGTCACTGTCTAGCTACTTGGCCACCTTTTAGTTCTAACATGCCAAGTTCTTCCCATGTTCCGTTTCCTCTGTCTGGAATACTCTCCCCTCTGACTCTTTGACTAAATAACTTCTACTTATTCTTCAGGTTTTAGTTTTAAAACCCTTTCCCTGAAATCACACTTGAAATTAAATATCCCTATAATTTGTTATCATGGTCTTTATTTTTTATTCAATACATTTACCATAATTTGTAACTACATATTTATGTCATTTTTGCTTAATGTCTGCCTCACCCACGATAAGTTCCACAAAGGCAGGACCATGCCAATTCTATTCACTGCAGGAACCCCTGGACCTGGGCACAGAGTAGGTACTCAATAAATATTTATCCAGCAAATAAACAAATCCTGGTATAGAAATGGTGTTATTGAAAGCAAACATTCATGAAGATTCTGCTTATTAGCTGAGGATTCTAACCTAATTTTTGCTTAAAGTCTTTTATTTTGGGCATATTTTAATTTTATAGAACCCTTATTTTATACAAAAGGTTTTTTCTTCCACAGTGCTTGGAAACAAGAGTAAGGAAGTCTATAAATGCAAAGAGAGTTTAAATAACCAGAGATTGCTCTCAGTGGGCCTAGACTCCCACTATAGAAATAGCAAACAAATTCTGACATTTTGCTTCTTCTACTAAACTCTCTTATTCTTAGAAAGCTTGTATCTATTTAACCATGTATACATATGTACATTTATACATAGACACACACACACAGAATCTAAAACAGGTCATTCCAAATCACATTCTGGATATAATCACTTGTTAAGTTCTAAGTGTTTGTGTATAAAATTGACAGGTTCATTGCCTCTATGGACCCTTTTGGAAAAAATTAAATCCATATATTTTCTAATCTTGGAAAAACTTTTTTTCCTCAATAATATTTCATCAATTTAGCAAAATCTGTATACTCATATTACCTCTATAAAGATATTTGTCATTTCCATAAATATTTTCAAAATAGACTGTACATTCTTTTAACAGTCCTGACTGTGGCTATGGCTTATAGTTCTTGACTGTGGCTATGGCTTATAGTTCTCCTTTTGTACAAAGGTGCAGGCATTTTGCTTCTATATATTTCATAAAGTAACCACATTTCAATAATGATGAACTGATTACCCTGAAGCTGGCCTACTATTTCCTTCTCCTGTCATTTATATCAGGCAATATGTCTTAAAACGACCACCTCCTATAGTTGTAAGAATCCTCAGATATTACCTAGCCTATCATTTTGCAGATGGAGAAGCAGAGGTCCCAGAGACTGAAAGGGGCTTTCCAGAATTTTTTTTCTTTATGCATATTTGATTGACTCCTTATAAATTTAATTCCTATATTTCACTGACAATTGCTGTGGTCTTTATACTAGAAATATTCTGTAAGATCAAGAATGCTTGTGACTTTGGACAGGTTACTGGGATCTTGGTGTCATTCCCGAATTTGCTAAAGTTCAGAAAACTGAATCAAATCCATCAATATGAAAGGTGATACATTCTAATTTGATGGGATGCTACATTTCTAAATAACTGGTGAAGTCCAAGGTGACACCACCACCACTCAACTGAGGAGGAAGATCTGTGGCAAAATTAGCAGCGTATGGCCCAAAAGCAAATGATTTTTCGTTGCTGGTACCTGCTTGTTTAAGTGGTGCTCTAGCTAGCTAACGCTGCCCTGAAAGAGGTGATGAGAGAACCCATCTTTCTTGTAGCATCCATGGATATTCAGGATACTGACATTCATCCAGGGAGCCAGTCAACAGTGAATGCCTACTACAAGGAAGATATGGTTTCGGGTTCTGGGGATGGTGTACAATTAAAACTAATTCTGTACTCAGTAATCCCTGACTACTAGATTAAACTTCTAACTCTTACATTCCACTCCTTATTACCACTGACCAAAAGACACAGGAGCAGTGAACTACAAAAAGATCATCTCAAAATCCTTTCACTAGGAGTGCTCAAAAATGTGGACACTGTTCCCAACAGCTTCCTAACATAGTCTGTTCTCCAAGAATCTCAGAATGAGGAGCTAAGAGAGACCCAGGAGAACACTAAGCCCAATTCCCTTATTTCATAGATTAAGAAACAAGAGGTACAGGAAAGTGACTTGGCTCAGGCCACAAAGTTTTACAAGATGACTAAAATATCTTTTTCATAAACATTATTATGCCTTATTCTGGCTTTAAGAAACAGGTTTGTATTAAAAAGCTGTTATTCACAGATCTATATATTGTTTTCAACCTGCTTTGGTGAATTCTTTTAACTAACCAACATAACTAATCGAAAGGAGACAGATATTGACAGTGATTGAAATGGGTTATCTCATTTTATCCTCACAAATGAGGAAATTGGAGACTCAGATATTCTAATTTTCCCAGAATGGTTAAATATCCCAGGTCCTAGCCCAAAGTCCACACTCTGGCCTCTACCTAACTATTGACCTCACTGATCAATTAAAGGCCTCTCGATTTAGGAAAGAAAATGCTCACTGTAATTTTCAAAAGCAGAATCATCCTCTCTTTCTAATAATCTTTGCCAAAATGTAAACCAGTGACTGTTTACTTTCTTGTGTTCCTTGGGCTTGGGTTATCACTGAATAAAAAATTAAATATTATAAAGTTTTTGCCAGATGAAAGTAAGGCATATTCTCCCCTTCTCCAACTCAATAAAAAGACCAGAAAAGCCAGGCATCCCAAAGAGAAACAAAGTATTCTGTGCCCTTTCTAATCACCACCAAGTCCAAGAACTTGCAAACCTCATTTTACTCTCCAGATCCTTCAACAAAATGAGCAACAATTACCTCATTTAAATTTAATCCATCAGTTGCAGCCAGAGGCATTATCCCAGAAAGCACTGTGCCTGTCACCTCTTTTATTCCAAATGCTGGGGAATCAAGGTCCTCCGTGATCCACATTCCAGTAGGGGAATCATCTTCTAGAAGAGAAGTTCCTTCTTCTGAGATAGGCACTGAATCAGTGTGGGCAGTATCTCCTAGGAAGGACTCATCAGCAAGGAATGCTTCCTTCATAACAGGTACTGCACCAGTTGCAGGTTCCTCTGGGACGGGCAATGCAACAGCTGGGGCTGCAGGTTCCTCTGGGTCGGACACTGTAATAACTAGGGCTGCAGAATGTTCTGGGGCAGGCATGGCAGCAGATGGAGCTGCAGGCTTCTCTGGGGTGGGCACCACAGCAGGTGGGGTCGTAGGTTCCTCTGGGGCGGGCACTGCAGTATCTGGGGCTGCAGGTGGCTCTGGGGTGGGCACTGTAGCAGTTAGGGCTCCAAGCGGCTCTGGGGTGGGCACTGCAGTTTTTGGGACGGCAGGCGGCTCTGGGGTGGGCACTGCAGTATCTGGGGCTGCAGGTGGCTCTGGGGTGGGCACTGTAGCAGTTAGGGTTGCAGGCTCCTCTAGGGTGGGCACTGCAGTATCTGGGGCTGCAGGCAGCTCTGGGGTGGGCACTGTAGCAGTTAGGGCTGCAGGCTCCTCTGGCGTGGGCACTGTAGCAGTTAGGGCTGCAAGCGGCTCTGGGGTGGGCACTGCAGTTTTTGGGACGGCAGGCGGCTCTGGGGTGGGCACTGTAGCAGTTAGGGCTGCAGGCTCCTCTGGCGTGGGCACTGTAGCAGTTAGGGCTGCAGGCTCCTCTGGCGTGGGCACTGTAGCAGTTAGGGCTGCAAGCGGCTCTGGGGTGGGCACTGCAGTTTTTGGGACGGCAGGCGGCTCTGGGGTGGGCACTGCAGTATCTGGGACTGTAGGCAGCTCTGGGGTGGGCACTGTAGCAGTTAGGGCTGCAGGCTCCTTTGGGGTGGGCACTGCAGTATCTGGGTCTGCAGGCGGCTCTGGGGTGGGCACTGTAGCAGTTAGGGCTGTAGACTCCTCTGGGGCAGGCACTGCAGCATCTGGGGCTGCAGGCAGCTCTGGGGTGGGCACTGTAGCAGTTAGGGCTGCAGACTCCTCTGGGGCAGGTACTGCAGCATCTGGGGCTGCAGGTGGCTCTGGGGTGGGTACTGTAGCAGTTAGGGATGTAGGCTCCTCTGGGGTGAACACTCTAATAGCTGAAGTAAAAGGGGACTCTGAAGCAGGCACTGTAGCACCCGGGGTGACAGAACCCTCTGGGATATCATCCCCTATGGTGGGCACTGCAGCAGCTGGAAAATGTGCCTCTACAGTGACCACTGAAGCAACTGGCATGTCCTCCTCTGGAAAGGGCACCGTAACAGCAGCAATAGCAGGCCCCTCTGGGGCAGGCACTGTAGCATGTAGGGCATCTTCTATAGTGGGCACTGCAGCAGTTGGGGCAGGTTTCTGTGGGATGCGTATCCATTCCTCCAAACCTGGTTCAGTATTACTAGCCTTGGTAATTTGTTCCTCCACCAAGACATTTAGCAATGAATCTGAATCTCTCATTTCTGTCTCCCTTCCCTCCAACGACACCACATTCGGCCTGGGCTTTATGTCATTCACAGTTTCCTCTCTGCTATGTCTCCATCCTCCATCCAGCAGGTGCAGATTCAGAATCTCTGACTCTGAGGACGTCCTCTGAAGTCCCTGGAAGACCTGTTCTGGGAAGTCTCTATGAAAATGTGCCGAGGCTTGGTCCTCCAAAGGCTGGGGTTCATAAACCAGCTCTTGTACTTCACCATGAACTCTCTCCATGGACAACAATTCACAAGGGTCCACATTTCCCAAGAAAGTTGGGCTGTTATTTTCTTGATTAATAACTCCTTGCTCAGTTTTCAAATGAATTTCATCTGTTAGTAAATGTGAACCATATGACAACACCTCTACTTCAGCTCCTGAGGTAACATCTGTTAGTTTATAGCTGAAAGCAGAACTGAGGGGAACCCTCTCAACACACTCTTCAGTGTTCCCCTCAATTTGACTGCAGTCTACCTGGGACAAATTGCCATTTTCTTTGGCCAGCTCAGCTTCAAAAGCTGATAAGTTTTCTTCAGAAGAAGCCCTGTGATCAGAGCTGGGCAGTCCTCTCGGGTCCAGCTCTCCCAGAGACTCCAGATAAGCAGGGTATCTGAATTTAAGTTGCCCTGCAGTTGAGGGGCTAAAAGGCACTTTTTCACTCTTCTCTTTACTAACAGTGGAAGTGTCCCTCATGGTATCAGAGTGGTCAAGTTCCACAGTATTAGGCACCTGAGAATCATCCAGGGCATGAAAATTTTCACAATCCAATCCAGTCTCATAGTCCTTTATCCTTACATTTAAAAGTCCTATGTGTTCCTTTTCTAAGGCAGCCCCTGGAAAATGACTAATTACCAGTGAATTTTCTGCATCCTGGGATGGGGCCAGCCCTTCAAAAGAGGCTTGGTTCTCCAGCTCAACTAGAGGAGTTACTCCTTCACATAAACACTCTTTTTCAAGTTCAAGAAACATCTTCACTGAATCTGTGTCAGAAAGCTGCTCTGAATCGACAGGACCAACAGTGCATTCTAAATCAGAAACAAGATCCTTCAGCTCCTGAGTAGTTCTGTTTTTCAGCTCATCCAGTACACTTTCACCTGTGACAACATAACTGTAATCAAGAGGTATATCCTTGAGAACAGAAGCAGAAGGGTTCTTAGCTTGCTGTAGGTCATCAGAACAATAAATCTGACCAAGAGCTAGGTGGTCAACGGTCCCCAAGACAGCAGCTGAACTGTTGGCTCCATCCTCCACCAGTCCTATTGTGTTTGCTTGTTTTCTTTCTTCAAAAATATCTGCCAGGCTGTTCTTTTCATCTGCCATTAGAAAAGTCTTTCCTCTCTCTGACAGTTTCTCCTCCTCCCACTCCTCCTCAGCCTCCATCATGATCCATCGTTCATCCTCCTCAAACTTTAGTTCAGACTCTGTTTTCTCTCTCAGGCTGGGGGTTATAAGAACATGCAATTCTGGATCCAATAGCTCTTCACTCAGGCAAGGGGAGAGTAGTGGCATTTCCACAGTGCAAGCTGTGTCCCCAAGGGGGTGCTGCTTCTCACTGAAGCCTCCCTTAGTCAAACTTTTCATGGCTCTGGGCCAGGTTGCACTTGAGAATCTGGGTTCCTGCATTACATCTGTGTTACCACTTGCTGCTACAGCTTCTGATTCTAGAGGCTGGAATTCATGGGGAGAGCTCTCACTGTGTTGCTGAAATCTGAAGTCCTGGCAGTCTCCACTTAAGTTTTTCACATCCTGCATTTCTGGAACACCTATGGATCTGGACACATGTTCCAGAGTTACTGACTCTGACTGAGGTTCCCTGTGGTCCAAATGACCACAACTTTCTGTTAATGCAGAACTGGAGTCCTTTTTCTCTTGCAAGGAAGGATTTGAAGCGCCAGCTTCTGAAACTTCACTGAGAGAAGCTTCCATTCTTTCTGCAAATTCTGGGAAATTGGGTGGCATGAAGGACTTCCATGATCTCCTATTAACATTGTCTTTGCGTTCTGCATTTGGTCGCCTTCTGGGTGGAACAGGTGCTGACTTCTGCACATCGCTGCTTAGCTTCAGTGCATCAAATATTATTCTCTCATCCAGTTTTTTACCTTCTGGTGCTCTAGACTCAAAAACACTAGATGCTGCTCCTAACGTACCATTGCTGGATAGACTACTTCCTTCCACCTTTTCCATGGTGTTCTTTGAAGTCTGATTAAGCTTTGACCCTTGGTCAATTTGTTCATTTATCCTCATTGTATCATATATAGACCGCTGTGGAACATAGCAATCCTCTATATAGCCATCCTCTTCTTCTCCTTTCCCCAGGCAGGTGGGGTTCTGCCTTAAACAGTCTGGCCTGCTGAGTGGCTTACCCATTCTTTTTAATCCAGATGAATCATCAACCTTTTAAAAGTTTTTCAAGAGTTCCCCCAAAATGCATTCTGCATAAATTAAAAACCTCTTTACATATTCATAATCTCAAATCAATTAGATTTGTCCTTCAGAAAGGCCTGGAAGACCCACTCTGAAACCACTCTGGGGGAAGTTCTAAGAAGAACAGCTTTTTCCTCACAGGCTAGCAGCCTCATAGTTACAGGTAAGTGACCATTTAAATCAACAAACATAAAATAATTCCTTGTATGGCTTCTGTTTTTAAAAGAGCACTGCTCTTTCCAATTTAGTCAACAACAACAACAAAAAATCACGTGATATTGACAAATCTTATTCAATATCTGTTTCACTCACTTCTCTCCGAGTTGGAAGCAGAGGATTTGCCGATTGTGTCCTTTAACGACAATGGCACAGCCCCTTAGTCTTCATGTATGGCCCAAGCTCCCAAGAATTCCTTTCATGTTATCCTCAGTTCCAGCCCTGGATAAGGAGTCCAGCTGGTCTGAATTAGCCATTCGTCCTCCCTAGTTCGGGTGTTTGCATTTGAACTGAGCTGGTAGGCGGATATTCCTGCAACTTTAAACACAGGAAGTCCTTCATTCGGGGCCAGCTTGGGGCTTCCTGTCTCCAAAACATCATGGCATTGTTGTGGCTCCCAGAACAGCCCGTCGCTGTGACCGCAAAACAAGGCGAGAGGAGCCCGGCAGGCTGCGGCGGCAGCCGAGGGTCTGTTGGAAGGTCTCGCTCAGCGCGGCTCACTCCCCCGCGCCATGCCACTTGCCCCAAGGGCCAAGGTCGCCTCACCGCAGGCTGCAGGTGGCTCCGGGCCGCGACGGCCTCCGGTCCCGCACTCAGGAAGTTAGTTTGTCCCTCCGGCAGCCGAGTGCCGCGTGCTGTGGGCGACGCCTCCCCCGCCGCCGCCAGTCCCCGGCCCGCAGCCGCCGCGCCGTGGGCTGCATGTCAAGCAGCCGCCTCTATTCTCCGCCGCCGCCAGCCCCGCCGTCCTCCCCGCCCGCAGCTGTCACGGTCCCGGCATGCAAACTTCTGGCTGGGAACAAAAGGCTCCGCTCGGGCCGGGCGGGGGCGAGCCCGCCTCCCTCTCGTCGCGCCGCCGCCGCTCGCCCGCCGCTCGCCCGCCGCTCGCTGGAAGCTGGAAGCGCTGGGCTGGCGGGCGGCCCTCCCGCTCCCCGCGCCGCCCCGCCCGGGCAGCCCCCCTGGAAGCCGGAGCGCAAAGCCGAGTGCCCAGGGGAGGAGGGCGGAGGCGGAGCCGCGGCGGGGGCAGGGAAAAGGAGCGACTCAGGCGGCGAGAGAGGGAGCGGCGGAGGGGATTGGAGACCGAGGCACCGAAGGAGGGGCTTCTGCGCGGGGCGAGGCGTCGGAGCCAGCCGCTCGGCTCAGCGAGCCCACGCCCCCCGCGCCCCCAGGCCCGAGGGGAAGCCCCGCCCCCGAGAGGGCGAGAGGAAGGGAGCTGCGCCGCGAGCCTCGGCAGCGCCGCAAATCCCCTGACAAAGGAAAGCCCCGCCCTCCTCCTGCCCGTCAGGCCCCCTGGCCGCCCTCGCTGGGTCCCAACCCGCCGGGCCCAGTTCCCAGTTCAAGGGCGAGCAAACCCAGAAGGGGCGCCCCCGCTGCCTGGCAAGGGCCACTCGGGGGCCGCATCTGCAGGCAGGGTCGTGCCGGCTGCAGCGGGCCGCCTGCCTCGCTCTGCAGCCAAAGGCTGTCCGAGTCCCTCCAATGTCACCTTTAGCGCGCCCCTGCCGGGCCCAAGAACACTCTAGCCTTAAACTCAGTACTTTCCAGGTGTCCCAAGGAATTTAGTCACGCTCACAGACCAAGTTACTGGATAAACTCCAGGTACCTTCTCTCTCCCCCTTCTCAAGTACATGGTCCATTTTCCCACCAGGATATCTCTGCCCACAGACCTGAGTAGTGTCAATAACTGAGGAATAGGGATTGGGGAAGGAGGCAGTGGGAATGCCAGCTACGATGCCCTAAACGGAAACACCTGGAGTCCTTTATTGCTGCCCACACCCAAGGAAACCTGCCTGACCCTCCATGCCGCCAGCTGAAAAGCATGGTTCTATATTTAAAGTTTCAAGACGCAAAATACTAAAGAAAGGTGGCCCACAATCCCGTCCACAGCTTTTTGGCTTTTAGAAAAGACATACAGTCAGTCTCCTGGTGACTGTTAAAAGTACAAAGGGCAACCAGGAAACTGTCCACCAGAGACAGCTACATTGCTGAAGGAGTGCAATACTCTGCTCCCTTTGTGATGGTCATTTACTGAAGGGAAAACAAAAGAGATCTACTAAAATTTTTGAATCTTTGTTGGACCTAGGGTCAATATAGATGGTCAAACTTATGGAAAGCTATTTCTATTCTTTACACAAACACTAAGTGAATCCAACAGTTGGTGTATGGAGATCTAACAGTGGAACCTTGAGCTGGGCCTTAGGTCTACTTAGGGAGCCAGAGGGGTCCTTGGCAAAAATGAGGTATGGGCTGAAGCCTGTGATCAGAATTAAATGAGTAAAAGACTTTTCACTGGCAAAATGATTTACATTTCATTTCTCATTTCCAAAGAGGCTGCTGATCAATTCTGCCCACTGAAATCCAAAAGACTCCCCATCTGTAAGCTGACGGGAGTGGGATGATGATGGTGGTGCGAACTAGACTGTGTCTTGACAGACTTTCTAACTTTAATATTCTTTCGTTCTAAAACTTTTAAAAGAGCTGCCCCCAGAATCCTGAGTCCTCCTCGTCCTATACTGCAAGACACTAGAAACCCTTGTCCTCTGAGGAACAAACAGCAGTAAGAACCAAGAATGCCTGACTTAAGGTTTCAGGCAATATGATCAACAAGAAATATGTGAAGGACTGGGATGTGGGAGGAAGGAAGCTTGTTCTGGATGTCTCCTTAAGCTGGCACATTAAGATCCAAGGGCAGATTTCCAATCAACAAAGAGCTTTCTCACAGTTATTCAAAGAATAGGGTGGCCCCTACAGTGATGACATTCCTGACCCTGAAGGTATTTGAGCAGAAATTCAAGCAATCACTTGGTAGAGATTTGGGGAAACAAATTTACAAATCCTCTATCATTTTGTTCAACGAATTTTAAGGTCCTTTCTAACTGACATACTATGATCTTAAGGCTTGATCAACTTACAAATCTGATACTTAACATTGCAGGGAATCCAGGTTTTAATTTTCCTTTAATTATTCAGTACAATTGGAAAAACCCAGGGAAAGCAAGATCGATTTCACTAGCAAATCTCCCTAGCCAAATACACTCACTTAAGTGTTCAGAGATATCATAACAGACTGTTTATTGTGCCAGGGCCCCTCTGGTTGGAAGAATCTGAGGAATTCTGGCTCTGGACTAAGGGTGGATGGTTATTCTATTATAAAGAATGATCTTGATTTGGAATCACAAACTTCATGGGCAGAAATTCCTTTCCCGTTTCCTCACCATGTCAGTTGCCAATCAATTCAATCTTTTCTTAATCCCACCCCACACCTATTTACCCTATTCTCATCACTCTCACCAATGCTTCAGATTATAATACAAATAAATAAGTGGAGCATTTTAGCAAGCATGAAGTTCAGATTCAAATTACTTTTAAGCTTAAGTCACACTCTCTCGGGCTAAAGTTTAGGACAGTATTACAGAAAAAACCTCCAAAAATTCAAACACAACTCTATAGAAACGATAGCATCAAGTTGACCAATATCCTGCACAAAACAAGAAGGCAAAGAGTGCTTTGCTCCTGACTTTTCTTTTTTTATTCACTGGTATGTTTATAAAGAAATCAAGAGAGGAAGCACAATGTCTCTTTCCTCCATGTCTTTTATCTGTTCATGAGTTTCTCTTTAGTTTTGGTATGTGGAACCCTGCCAATATCCATTGCAGTGACTGAAATAAATACCTGATACAGCTTTCAGACTCTTGTTACCCTGATAGCTCCAACAACAACAAAGCAACAACAATAACAACAACATAAAACATCTTTTCATTGTACATGCTGTATGTAAAGTTTTAAAAAAAGTATGGGGAGCTCCAAAGAACCACTTCAGATGCTTTTCCTACTCCTGTAACCATGAATATATGTGCTGAAGCCAAATTTCAAATTAGTTTCCAGTTAGTTGATTACAGAGTTCAAAGAATTCTCTACTCATTTAGAAATTCCTAAGAACAAAATTTTGTGTCAGATTTTTCTTCAGCGAACTTAGAAGAAAGAACAATCCTGGCCTTTCCTGCTGTCTTCCTAATTAAAGACAGCCGGGTAGAGTCTCTACATACCCTAGGCACAGCTCTCTTTCCAAACTTTTGGACCTGGCACTTTGCCTTGTCTGCTCCAGACTTAAACCACTAGACCCCTAGGACAATCTGGAGACCCCAGATTTACACTTCCTCAGATTTGATAATGCCTTTTCATCCATCCCGTCTCCTGGAGGATTAGTTCTGACTAGAGTAGGACACAGAAGACTGGTTGGATCTTGCACATTTTAAATCTACTAAATGCCTTTCATCTTAAGATCTCTAGACTTTATAAGCATTTATTTAGTAGCAAGTGGAAACTCCACAGTATTAGTCTGTATCTGCTGCGCATCAGTCTCTACCACCCTTTGGTGTTTTTATTATATAAAGATGGCTACTGAGTGCCTCATTAAGCAATAGAGCAAGATGTAAAGCTTGCTTTACATGGGATGCTAAGGATTTTGCTGCTATTTGAGCTCTCATGCATTCCTGAACCCATGAGAAAACTTGCCACACGTTCTGCAGGAACTCTCATGACCCCTGTAAGCCCTTCCCTGCTTGCAGACTTTCCAAAAGACAGTGTATTAATCCCTCTTTTAGCCACTCACCAAGACAGTGCTGATGACAAAAGCATGGGGCTTTGCAAGTTAGAAAAGACCTGACAAAAGGATGAGAGGGAGACAGGCGGAGGAGCAGAGAGGTTTTATGGAGAAAATTAAGTTTACTCGTTAGGACTTGTATATATAGATATGGTAAAGATAAGAATTTTTAAGGAATAGAGGCAGGAAAACTAAAAGTCAGTGTGGCTCGAAAACAAGGTGTATGAAAAGAAAAATAAGAGGCCAGAATGGTAAGTAGCTCAAAGCCAGTTCGTGAGGTCTCCTGAATACCAAACCAAAGCATTTATGCTTTATTAAGAAAACAATTACTATGTCCAGATTTATTTGTTTAAACCTACCAGGAGTAATGAGAATTATTGAGCAGTGTGTGAAAAGTTTCTTAAGAATTTGGGAATGAGTGCTCATTCAGCTGCCATTTGATATATATTTTCTCATTAAAAAAATCCAAATCCTTAATTTATAAATGAAACTTGGGATGGTAAACTTACCTGTCCAAAGTAACAATTCTTGGATTTGAATGTATAGGTCTATGGATGCTGCACTAGTGTTAATATGTAAAAGACAGATCATAAAAATGAATACTGAAGTTGGAGCAATCAGTTAGGAGGATTTTAGGAAAGAGATAACAAAAGCCTAAACTTGTGAAAATGAGGAAGAGGGCTGTAAAAGAAATTGCAGAGACGGGATATTTGGATTTCAAAACTGACCAGATAGCAAGTAGAGGTTAAGGGGAAAAATAAATTTAAAATAATGCTGTAGTATTATTCTTGGATTCCTGAGGGCATAGTACTTACTATAAAATGGCAGCAGGGAGGAAAAAAATATTTGAAGATAATACAGTCAATTTAGAGCATACTGAGTGTGAAGTACTCAAAAGCTACCCATATTGAGGTGTCTAGGAAGGTCTCTCACACAAAAGATTGATGTTCAGGGTACAGATACAGCATTGGAAGCCTTCTCCCATGGTACAGTGAGGGGTCAGATATCCCAGAGTTCACCTGTGGAGTGGGGAAGAAGGCAGGTGACAGAAATTCAGGAATCACATGTTTGGAAGGTAGGAAGACAAACCAAAAAAGAAAGCAGAACAGCCAGAGAAGAGAATGGAGAGAGTACAATGTCAGGAAAGTAAATTGACAGGGGGTTTTAAGAAATGCTGCATAAAGGATGAGGACAATAACTATGACAAGGCCACTAGACTTAGCAACTAGGAAGTCAGTGAATACTTTCAAGAGAATTTCAGCGCTGTGATGGGGTGTGGATCAGATTACAGGAGTTAAGGATAAGTAGTGGTCAGAAGTAGTATTTGTCCTCCCTTCTTAAGGTTCTGTTCTTTTGGCTTCCATTGCACTTTGCTATCCTGACGCCTCTTTTCTAGCCAGTCCTTTTTTGTCTCTTTGGGATCCTTTCCTTGACCTCTTAAGGCAAGTAATTTCACAAGGTATATCCTTGATTCTTTTTATTCATTCAGCAAATATTTACTGGAGTCTACTATGTGCCCTAAACTATGCGAGGGAGAGTGATGAGCGAGATGGGTTAGGAACTCACATTTTAGTAGGGGAGACAGACATTCATTTTAATTCAATTGTGACAGGTACTCTGGAAACAAAGCAAACAGTGCTACGAGAGCATGAATTAAGAGGCTCAATGTGGCCTGGTGGTTCAGGGGAGGCTTTCCTGAGAAAATGACCATATGGGCTTTCACCTGGGACTGAAATAGTCTTTCGAGTTCAAGGGTTACATGACTTCACAACTTTTACAAATTAAAAACTTCATAAAGTTACTTGGCTATTTCCATTTAACAGGTCCCTGGGTTGACTCTCTCAAGGAATCTTGCTGTAGGGGTCCTCTCTCCGATATTAGAAAAGGAGATAGAATAATACAGATGAAAGAGATTTATGAAGACTATCTCTTTCGTTTTGTTACTAAAACAATTCTCATCATTGATTACAAACAGGTAATTTAGGTTTAAATTTAAAGAACTATACCAAAATCAGAACTCTTCCTTCGGGAGTGAATTGTAATATGATAAAGATATTAAATAGTTCATTTGAATGGATACAATAAATTCAAGCTGGAAAAGACCTAAGTTCAATTTCTTTGAATTTGTATCTTCTTCCCTTGACACACACACACACACACACACACACACACACACACACATAAAACCAAATATTTGAAATACATATTTGCTGAAATTATGAACAATTGAGGCTTTCTTATAAAACATCTTGATGTGGTATAAATGTTTGGCAGAAAGATGAATTGTACCTGTGTTTTTGAGCTGCTTTCCTCTGAAATTAAGATGATATTTTCTCCCTTCACATCTCAATGTTTTAATTAATGATTAATGTTAAGAGGTGTCTCTCCCAAAGATGCTGACTTGGTAGTTGCCATTGTATGGCAACAGAGGACAAGAACATGGTCTATGTTAAAAATTAATTAGGCCAAGGACCCTGAGATCATTAAAGCTGATCTGATGGGTTACTCTGAGTGACTGGGGAAGTCACTGAGCTGGTAACTGGCTTCTGGTTAATTCTGGCTGATATGAAAATAACACTGATTTGTAAGTATATAAGCCAACATCAAAAAGAAGAGGTTGGATTCTGATATGAATAAATTAACAATTTAATGAATAAACAAACACACATGTATATGTAAGTATGTATACATGAAGTATATTTAAAACTGTGTTACAGAGTCATGAGCTAAACCCACATATGTATTGCTGCTCTAGGATTAGAAACAAGCCCTACACTTGTTCCCCACAAAAACTGCTCAGGGAGGCTATTTGTCCAACCACTTGTTTCATGGCTTTCATCAAACTAATTTTAGTTTATTCTCATTTGCATTTTTCCAAGAAGAAAAGAATGAACCTAATCTTGGACTGGGCCTTAGATTAAGTCTTCTGGAGAATGATCATCCCTAGGCAAAACTTTCATTATTTTTTAATATAAAATTAGAAAATTTAATATTCTAATTGGTATGTCTGAATAAACTTTTTTAAATAAAAGGATATTATCATTTATTGATCACTTAATATATGCTTAGGGCTTGCATCTACATCATTTAATTCTTATAAAAACTCTAAAGGTAGAACTTATCACTACTCACATTTTATAGTTGAAATAACTATACAGAGGTTAAGTAATTTCCCCCAAGTTCACTCAGGTAGTAAATGATAGAGCCAGAATTTAAAGTGGGATATTTCTGACTCACACTCATATTAAATTTTTTCACTACATGAAGTTAAATGAATTATAAAGACTCTTCTTAATTGCCAACTGATTGCATAAATAACAATGACTCTATTCTGGCTTTCTTTAAGTACATCTGAAGCAGCAAATTCCTTTCTTAGTTTTGCTTTGTTTGGGCTAATACTGAAATGAAATTGTGTTCCTCTAACATATTCTAACTGATAGAAAAGGAAGAGAGCCCAGAAGCAAGATGGAGAGATGAGGAATCTAGGCTAAGATTAAAATTTCTCAGGACACACAAGGAATATACCTCAAGTCTTGCAGAGTAGAAAGAATTTTGAACCCTCACATGGCTAATGAGAAATAAAGAGCATTTATTTCTGCATTTATACCAATATGCTAACTACTTTGAGGGACACAAAAATGGATTTATTGAGATGAGAGACAAATACATATAATCAGAAAATGCCAAAATTAGAAAGTATATGATCAAGGCCAAATGAGTTACACATATTAAATAATCTAGGAGATCAGGAGTGGTGAGCTGGGGAAATCAAGATGGATTTGTGGAGATACAGAACTTTAGTAAGCCTTCAGCTATGGGTAGAAATCAAATAGGTAAAATATATAAGGAGCTTGGGGGATAAGTGAAGTAGATGGTCTATATATGAAATAAGACTGGAAAGATAGTGGAGATCAAAAATGTAGTTTCCAAGACTGGTAAAGAAAAAGACTGAAGGCACAGACACAGAACAGTTCTGAAGGATGCCACCACTTAATTCATCAGATCAGAGGCCTCCTGCATTGATCTGGAGGAAGGATAAGTATTCACAGAAAGAAGGGTAAAAACAGACAGAAGCTAAGGGAAAACCACCTCGGAAGCCGAGTTTTAGAAAGCTACAGCATAATTTATGTGTTTTTTTTTTTCCGTGGGAACCATGTGCGTACACACTGGCTGTCCAATCACACTAGCTTTCTGCATTCTAAACAGAGGATCCTTTGTTCCTAACAGCAAGGCTCAAAAGAGACCGTCTGATAAAAATCACACTGAGATCAGCACTCCCAGCTGGTGTAGGGGCTGATGCCATTCCATAACACACCCTACAGGAAGCAGCTTCAGATACACAGCTGATTGATTTCCACAGCAGGAGCCTTGTGGCAGGGTGGGGTGAGGACTGGTCAAGCATGGAGAAAATTCTTTGGCCACTGACTCAAGTTAGTTTACCAAGATCCTGACTTTATCCAACAGGTCTGTATAAGTCACTCTCGGAACCAACACTATTTCTTAACTAATTCTCAAAAACAGGGAGGAAAACCTCAGGCAGTTGAACTATTTCATAGAAAGTTAACTCTTACTTGTCACGGAATCTGAAGAGGGCAAAATATTAAACCCTATATTTCCAGAAGGAGGCTGAATGATTCTTTGTTGTAAAGTGCTATCCTGCGTATTATATGTGTAGAGGCAGTAGCAGCCTCCCCAATCATGACAATAAAAAAAAAACGTCTTTGGACATTGTCCAAAACTGCCTCCAGTTGAGAATCATTGGTCAAGCATGAGCTTTGGTGCCAAACAGATCTTTTCATTCCCAGTTCTAACATTTACTTGCTGTACGGTTTGAACAAGTTACTTCAAGTCTGTTTTCTTACCTGTAACTGGGACTTCAAATGTCTGATTTACCGGGGATGAAGAGGGGGTGAGGGGTGGGTTAGAGATCATTTAGACTTGGGTCTCTCTTACTGCACTTACTACTACATCACTACCACTGCAATGCTTTGTCTCCCATACTACACTACTGTCTTGAGACTCCAGCACCTACCACAAGGACTGGCACAAGTGCTCTGTAAGGATGGACAGAAAGGAATATGGAACCCCTTACTCCTACCCCCCACAAAGGGATCCATTGACCATAACAACGTATCACTTACTCTCACCCTTAAGTGGTCAAAGTTCTGAAAGGTCCACATTTGAAATCACAGTACTGGTAGTAGAAAAATAGCTTGTGCAGGCCTAAGGAATAAGTGTATCCCATTAATCTTCCACAGCCAATATCGGAGACTGGTATTTGAAAAGCACTCAGTAGTGGCAGTGGCATAATTTTAAGGAAGGTGGGGAGGAAGCACATTCTCCCCATAGCTAGGTTTTTCCAACTCAGACAGCTGAGACCTGGGAAAAATCTGTTTGGCAGGAGACAGACTTTTGGCGCAGTGACCTGACACGACTCCCCGTGGGACTCATTTTATTCCTGGTGAATCAACCAACTCTAACAATAAAGTTCCCTTCAAAGCAACTCATCACACTTCCTAGGGGCTCACTGCTTTTAGCTCGTGTGCTGCCCAGCTAGCTAGCTTGAAAGTGCCCAAGGTACTTTTCTGAAGTTCCAGGACTAGGCTGAGGCTAAGACCTCTTACCATGCATTTCCAGACACAGTGAGAAACTGGCCTGTTCTGCAAGTCTGTGTTCATCTCAACCATGTTCTCTCATCGAATACTCAACAATAAACACGAGTTCTACATGTGGTAAATTCTAGTTTTTCTGGAAACATTTTTTCTTCCTTCTCGTACAAAATCATATGAAGAATCTTAGTTGCAAATGGTATGTGCTGACACTATATGTGAAGGATTTCAGTAAACTGAAATCAAACTGCTCAGTCCTTTCTTCTGGTTGAGGATATATTCGTTTAGTTGCTTTAAAATCCTCCCTTGCTATCAACATTTCCAGACAATTTTGTGAAAGCCATCAGCACTTTCTTGACTACCTTCCATTAGGTTTTCCAACATTCACTGAGGCGTGAGGCTCCTTTAAGATGATGTAAAGGTTGCAATCTTGGGATTTTGTTTGTGGTGCTGGTATTTGAAAAACTAATGGTGATACTTTAAAATGGGGCTGGAAAAAATTCAACATGGAGCAAACTTAAAGGCTCCTTCACCTTCTCCCCACCCAGTTCCTACGGTGGGTGTGGAGAGGATTATTACAGAGCAGTGGAATTCTTTTGGGGGGTGGGGGTGGGCCGGGAGGTGGTCACATAAGGGTTATAAATATCAGCAGCAAGCTGTGAACTCCTGGGCTGAGAACAACTGACAGGCTGTAGTCTCCCCTTAAAGGCACAGAACATGGAGGCTCCCTGAAGTATTCCCACAAAGGAAGCTCCTCTTTAGAAATGCATCATTAACCAACACCTGCATCAATAACTTTAGGAAAAACAAACTGCAGATGCTAGGGCAAGTGTCTAGGAGGTTTTAAACCAGGCACACAAGGATACCCATAAAAATAAAGAATCCAGGGCCTGGCCTAAAGAAAGGCTGACTTAGAGGCAGTTGTTGCTACTACAGACACATAATCAGATTATCAGAAGTTTGCTTACTACATAAATATTTAACTTAATCAATGGACACTTTTCCCAAATGAATGCTGTTTCCCACACACAAATGGCAAATTTCTTCCAAGGTAGTGGTTCTCAGTCGAGGAAGTCTGTTTTCCAGGGGACATTTGGCAATGCCTGGAAGACATTTTTGGTTGTCAGACTGGGGGAAGGGCTGCTACTGGCATCTAGTGGATGCAGATCAGAGATGCTGCTAAACATCCTACAAAGCACAGGACAGCTGTTCAACAACAAAGTATTATCCAGCCAAAAATATCATGAGTGCCAAGGTCAAGAAACCCTGTTCTAGAGCATTCTTTTTATATCCTTGGAACCTAGTAGTTACTGTTGGAGTACTCTTGTTTAAGGAAGGGGAAAAAAAATCAACAAGGCATGCCTACCCAACTTATCTTGGCTGCTGTAAAGCTGGAGATACTTAAACCTCCCAATGACAGACAAGTCATACCAAGTGTGATTTCCTTTCTCTCCAAGGGCAGGTAGCTAATGTTGACCTCATCTGCTTTATTCTCTGGTGAATCTAACAGGCCAAAATGTAGATGGGCTGATACTGTCCTTGTAATTCTATGAAAGGAAGGAGTAAGTATCATTGTGCAGATTGGCAGTCTTTTAGCTAGCTCCATGTCAGGCTGTCTTCCAAGGGTTTTCACATGTGCTCTTAGAGAAGACTAAGCTTGCTTTCCATGATGCAAAAAATCAAATGAAGAGGTTTACAGGGTTTTCTTGTAGCTCCATAGTAAGAAAGTAGCTGCTAATTATATGTAGTCCCTGACCCTGGGCTCTGCTCAACCTGAATTAGGACAGAGAATAGTCCTAGGGAAGGCTGCTACACTGACATCCTGCCAGCCCAGCCTCAAAGACAAGGAAGGAAAAGACCGATTGCCTTAGATGCTTCAAATGCACCACTAGGGGAAGTGAACCTTGGTGAGAAACCTATGGACCCTAAAAGGCTTCCATTTTTCCCACTTGTTTTTTCTTGTCTCTGAGTGGAAGGGTGAGTCTGAAGCCTAGCCTAAATACATAGTAAATATAAATACATATGAAATACGGAGTGCATGAAGGCACATGCAGGTTTCTTGATATGGCTCACCAGTTGGACGCCACCACCACTACACACTTCCAGATTGAAAGGCCAGGCTGGTTCAGGGAGTGCAGGGGAGAAGGTCATTTAAGGCTCAGAATGATCTCAATTTCCAACTACAAAACCTACATAGAGAGAATTTCAAAATGAGGAAAGCCTCTTATTTTCAGACTTCTTCTCTCAATTTCAAGTCTGTTTCTACCCTTCCCAGAAAGTTTACCTTGGGAGAATTCTTTGGCTTAAGGTTCAGTGAAATAAAGGTCTCTCTCCTTTCTTGCTAGTCTCCTGCTATGTACATACAATTCCTTTTCCTCAATAATTAGAGTCTCTCTTGTTCAGGAAAATAGAATTTCCTGAAGAGATTAGCCAAAGTCTTTTCCTTCCAGTTTTCTGAAAACATGCTCAGTATTCTCCTTTATGATTTCTGGAACGATTTCTTCCTTTCTACTTCCAACAGAGCGATGAACCCAGGTAAGTGCCTTGAAGTCCTTGCCATTCCCATTTGCTAGATTCTCATTGGCTGACCAGATTCTATCAATTATTTAGAAGTAATCGAGGAAAGAGCTTTTCCTAGGAATAATGACTTTCAGTTTTTTTTGAGTTCATTTAAGGAGGACATAATATTTCCCATAAGCTAACTGCCTCTCTCCGCATTTATTAGCACTATTGCACAGTGCCAGATAAGACTAAGGTTCTCCACAGACTTGATTCATCTGTCTATTCCAACCATCCCCAATGGGGTTATTAGCTAGGTCAAAGCAGAGCCCGTGTTTCTGTCTCACATTTTCGTATCCTCTTCTCTTCAGGAGATTCTGTCCTGAGAGCATGATACCATTATAAAAAGAAGAGCTGAAACAAAGCTCATGATTTTTTTAAATTGTCTTCATCTGTTTGTTTTCCCTATTGAAAACAATTTTAATCTGAAAGCAGTAATACTTTATGAAGCTGGTGTGAGGGAAGAATAATCTATTGTGGCACAGTAATCCAGGAACTCAGCACACAAATCAAGAAAATGACTCAGTCCTCAGAATGAGTCCAAGAAAACCTTCCTTTTACTCAGCCCCCAGGGAACTGTGGAACTGACAGAGCTTTTCCTCTCTCATTGTTTTCACTTCCTATGAGCTAAGTATGAACTAAGCCACAAGTGTGCTCCTCCCCTCATGACCCCCTAAGACCTTTGTTGGGAGGAGGAAAAACTGCCTCCCAAAGTCTTTGACTTTATAAGGTGGATCTTATAAGGTGGAACCAGGCTTCTGATTTGCATCCCCAACTTGGGGAGGACAGACACAGAGCATTCAACTTTACCACTCTCCTCTCATTCTTCTTTCAGTTTTGCTTTGTCAACACCAGTCCCCTGAAGATAAAACAAACTGTGCAGGTGACCAGCTGATAGTGTCTGGTCCCAGCCTTCACATCTCTAGTAATAGTGATAGGAGGCTTATTCTTAGAAATCAGTGAAACGAGACTGCTATGACAAGCAATTAAAGCAGCTACTGCTCTGAGCACTACTACATAACATACTAGGACACAAATAAAATATGGTAATGTTGAGTAATTTCTCAAACCTTTTAGCAACATCAAAATTCACAATGTCTCTAGAAGCCCATGATTAAATGAAAAGGAAATGATTATCATTCTCAAATCCAAACACTCTATATGCCTGCCTGTGAATCTTTTTTAAAATTCTAGCTGGTATTTCATATAATTTTAACAGGCTTGTTTACTTCATTTTCTAGTTCACTGAAGGCTGGAAGAAAGGGGTAGGTTGCTGAAGGCAGGCCCAGTGACAGCAGTGAAAATAATAGCAGTAAGAAATAATGCCTGATATCATAGTAATGGAGAAAAACCAGAAACTACACACTGTTCCCAGACATATATACATACTACCAATCCAGCCAGTATAGCAGTGCAGAGGCCCTAAACAAGAACTTCAATACAGAACTCAAACTGCACAGCTAATTAGGAAAATTTAATACAAAGCAGCTCCAAATGACACTAATATTCTTGAAGAATCACCACAGGAGAGAATGGTATCGTCTTTTTAGTAATGTTACCCTGCACTCAAAATCTTATGCATAATACAGTATTTAGAAACTTAGGCAAATAAAATTTAAAATAATCCCCACATATGCCACAATCTAGTTGATAAAAATATTTTGAAGCCTAAAAGGATAAGTTTCAGTTTTATAAGAAAGGCATTTAGTTGGTTAGACAGTTAATTCTAAGTAAACTGGATCCAAGCAAATTGGATCAATGAAGCATGCCTGTAGAAGTGTCTTTGCTTTCAAAGAGCTAACAGTAAAAGAGGAAAGAAAATTGCACATGCTGAAGCAGGGAAGACCACCTTGCCCCTGGAGCAGAGGTATGGGAGTCTCTAAGAGGAAAACATATGGACCCATGGGTTTGAATTTTCTCTACCTACCCTTTCCTTATTTGGGTGCCTCAAGTAACCCAAATATGATGACTTGTGTTGCTCCAAACTGCACTATTTCTAAACACAGTAAAGGGCCATTAGCCAATGTCTCACTGTAATGCTGAATATACCATAAACTCCCAGAGAGCCACCTTTCTGCACTTAGACCTTTCTACAAATTTATGATCTTTCTCAGGAACACGTGGATCTGACCTGGTGACAACACCACCTCTCCACCCATGTTTTTAACAGAAAGAATCACGACAGGAAGGGGCTCTGAGAGACAACTTAACTCTGACGGAGTGTTAACTGTGTAAGTGGGAATAATCAACACTAGCGATGGAAATAAAGTGCCAGAAGTATTCTTTCCAAATCTACTCCATGCATCAAAAAGGAAACAGGAGTAGAGAGAGACCTCCAGCAATGGAGTGAGATAGACACTTTTAGGTATTTACAACAAAGTAAACGGGGGCGAAAGGCTCATGCAATGAGAGCCAAGACCCAAAGTCAGTTCCGAGTTCCAAGATCCAGACCCAGACCCAGCAAGTTTGTACTTTGAGTAAACTCCTCTCATCGTCCCCTGTTGTTTTAAATTAGACTCACAAAATCTCAGGACTCAGACAAAGAAAACATTTTTTACAACTAAGGCAACACATCTCAAACTCTACAGGCAGAGAACTTGTATTCTTGAGGAATGTGGGGTGTAATCTTAATAAGCTACTTCCTATAAGTGGAAAATTTCTTTCAAGTGTCATGTTTTAATTTAATCCTGAGAATTTTGCATTTTATTCTATAATATATTAATAATACACGAATAATTTCTCCTTGAAATCTGTAATAAAAATCAACATTTTAGATAGGTGAGCCCATGTTTATTTTATGGCTTCTTATGTCTCAATTTGAAAAACAGAAACCTGAAGAAATGAGCACTGCTATTATAAAATCAGTTAATTTGAAATCGCCAAAATCTCATAAGAGGAGGTTCTTAAGAGATGAGATTTGGACATTTCTTTCTATACCCTTAATTGGTTATAAACACTGAAATAAATTATAATAGAAAAATGTTTAAACCAATTGCTCATAAGTTTAAGAGACTTTAGTTTCCAAAAAGTATGCTTTGATGGTGATGGAAGTGAGACTAATGAAACCAAGGACAGAAGAAGTTAAGATGTATACTCAATCGGTTTCCAAGTTACAAGAAAAGAAATATATGTATTAGATAGGAGAAGACTGAAAAACAAGGGCAAGACTTACTTTAAAGTCTGCTAGTTGTTGGTTGATGATATCCACTTCGGTTCCCACTACCCATTGTAGGGCCTCTCCCTCCTCTGCTGCGGTGGTCATATCATTGAGCACCTTCAATGTCCTATAGAAGTCCTCTACACGCCCCAGTGTCACCTCCAGCTGCTCCTGACGAGCTTTACTCCTTTCTGTCAATTTGCCGCACTGTTTGTTCAGGGCTTCTAGCTCCCTCTTGAGACCTAACATATCTAGAGTCCCCTCTTCTTCCAGCATTTGTCGGCACTCTGCTTCAGAGGCCTCTATGTCTAACTTGAGGGCTTGGATTTTGTTAAGGAATAGCCCTACATCCTCAATTTGGGACTGGAGACTGTCAGTGTCTCTGCCGATAGCACTCATGCCATCTAGCTCATCGTCCAGGTCTGCCAATTGAGAAAACATCTCTCGGACTCGGCAGTGAAATTGGCTGATTCCCTCCAGCTTGTTTTCCATCATCATGCAACCACTGTTCACTCTTTGCTTCACTTCTAGGAATTCTTGCTGGGTGACCTCAGCTTGATGTAGAAGTTGGGAAGCATCAGACCCATCTGGAGCATCTTCTACCAGGCCCTGAGTAAAGTTCCTTAGATAGTCTACCTGAGGCTCCAGGGCCTGTAGCATTTCCTGTTGGGCTCTCAGCTTCTCCAGGTTCTTGTTGCTACAAGCTTGAGAGCCTAGAGCATCAAAGATCTCAAGTTGTTGTTTGGCCCCTTCAACCTTCTTTTCAATATTCTTAAAGTTTTCCTGGAACTCCTTGAGTCTCTGAGTCATTTCTTCGAGTGACCCTGTTTTGGCCTGTAGCTCTTCTGTAACGGAGTCCATGTTCTGGTTGATTCTAGCCTTCTCATCCCGGATATCATCCTCATCTGTTTCTGAAGAATTGATCAGAATATCAGCGGCATTGTTCAATATTTCCAGCAGGGAACGACGCTTTTCCACCTCACTAAGCATAGCCTTTGATCGCAGGAGACTGGACTCTAGCTGCACTGGATCCAGAGTGATCTGGAAATCAGACATCTTGGCCTTACAATCTTCTATCCATGGCATGAGGTCTTCCACGTGCCACTGATATTTCTGAGCTTTCTGCAAACAGTCCTTGAGCTTGGACTGTCTGTCTGTAGTTTTTTTACTAAGTTCTTCCCAATGGCTTTTGAGCTCAAACAACTGGTTTTGTAAAGTCTTTTTCTCTTCTCCAGGAGATACAGAAAGAAGCAGAGATTCTCCTTCAGCCACAATAACCTCATAGGAACCACTGTGTTGGTTAAGGCTCTTCTGAAACTCTTCATTCTCTTGTAGCTGAGACTGTAGCCGCTCCAATTTTGCAGAAATTGGACAGATTTTTGCTTGCTGACTTTGTTTGTCATCCAACCAGGTTCTAAGCTCATCAAACATTTGCTGGAACTGCTGGGTGCTGGCAAGAGCTGCCTGGAGCCTGTTCATGCGATCAGCTGAAATGAGAAATAAATCAAATTTAAATCAATCATGTTTGAACATGGCATTTAAAATGTTTGCTGAGAGTATATGGGCTAATCTTAGGGAAAGGAAACTAAGGTTAATTGAAGGCCTACCATAAAAGAGGCACATAGCTAGGCTCTCCACTTACTACATCTTATTTAATACGCATTTAATCTTGTAAGGTGATCTAACAGTTTTATTTCTAAGCTGATACAAAAGCACAAAATGTTTCCAAAAAAAAAGGCAATGAATTAATGACAAATTTTTTCTTGTACAAGGCCATGATTAAGAAGCCCAGAACATGTTCTAATTTTGTAAATGTGTGTGTATAGGTGCCTGGTATAAAGAAAATAAGTGAGCATCAGCAAGGAATAAATATGTAACTCCACCTATAAGTACATCTATGAGTATGAATCTCTAGGATTATGCTATGTAGTGCTTCACATATTTCTTATGCTCAATCAATGTACAATGACTAGTTCTCACTGTAGCTGAACAAAGGGATAGGTTAACACTATTCTGAGTCTAAAAGATACTGCAGGGTCATTCTAGATTCTTGGAACTACCACTAAACCACTCCTTCTTTTGTTTTGCCATTAATAATGGCAGCAGTGTGCTCTTCACCCCAACTCACCTGCAAGGTCTTCTAAGCCTTTGAGAGGCAGGGCAACTGTTTCCAAACGCTTCTTCAGCTCATCCTTGAGGTACTGCTCACCAATGAGCACTGAGAGTTCATCGCAGAGTGTCTGTGCCTCCTTAATTTCATGGTCTAGTTGTTCCACATCCGATCGAATCTCACTGGTCTCCTCCAATTGCTGCTTTACAGCCTCAGGTTGGGTGCTGATGGCCGACTGGCTACTAAGTCGCTGTCCAACTGCCTTTACTTTCTGTGATAGGTCCTGAAGCAGTTCCTGGTACTGGGTGCTTTTGACAATAGCTTGGTCAATTTGGCCTGAACGAGAATTGAGTTTGTCTGTAAGTTCAATCCATTTCTGATTGATGCTCTGGAGTTCTTTCTGTACTTGGCTGGTGGGTGGAGAGACATCTCCAGGGCCTATTAGGATGCCTTGAGCTGCCTCATTCAGCTGCTCATGCTGTTGCCTGCGTGCTTCAAATTCCTTTAGCATAAACTGTAATAGAAACAACACCAGGATGTTTAGAGAGAAAAGACAGATCTAAAAATGGTGTCAAAACAAAAACTGACTTTGGATTGTGCCAAGTAGTACCAACTTCTTTTGAACATAAACCAGAAAACTCCAAATACCAGGTTATTAGGAAATACATATCATTTATATTGACTGCTGAATAAAAATTTGTCTTGAAAGGATCATTATGTCTATTTTATTTAGTTTCCTTATCAGTCCTACTCTGTTTCAACATCGGTTACTAAGGTCAGCTTTGGTTGGGAAATTAAAGTTTGTTTTCTGGATTGGTACTTATCAGCTTTGCCAGGCAAACTCCAGGCTTCTGAACTGGGCACCTGGATCCCAGAGCCAGTTATATTACTGGCTGGGCTTGCTATCTGAACTCTCAATACCTCTGCTTTTCTTAGTTTCTTTCTTGGAATGCCAACAGCACATACAATCTGTACATTAAAATATAGCACGATTAGATAATGAGCTTCTTTAAAGCTAGTACTATGCCTTTTTATGCTTTTCTACCCATTGCTTTACTCATTAAAAAAGTTAAAATTAGAGGTTCTGGAGACAGACTGTCTGGGTTCGAATCCTGACTGCATCCCTCAATAGCTATATAAACTTAGGCAAGTTTTTTAAAAGTTCTCCAAATCTTAGTTTCCTCTTCTTCAAAATAAGGATAGTAAAGTACTTACTTGGCTATTATAAGGACTAAATAAGAAAATTTATAGAAAGTACTCAGCACTTACAGTGCACAAAAATAAGTAGGACACAACCTCAAGGAATAACAGATGTGTAAATAATGAACCATAGTCAAATATAACAAAAGTAAAAATGTTAAAACACTGATGTGAACATGAAACAGTGAAAGCAAGAAGTAAGATGACAAAAGTAGAGGTGGGCAATCAGGAAAGGTTTCACAGATGACATAATTAAGAATATGTAAGAGCAGAGAGTAAGGCTGGTTGAGGGGGAGGCCCCAGGATTAGAAAAGACACAGGGCTGTATGAGTGTGACATGTTTTGGGAAAAACACATTATCTGGTGTAGGTAGAAACCTGGGTATATGGGGGGAAGAGCTGAAAATGAGGTTGGCAAAACAAACTGGTACTAGATTATGAAAACTCTTTTATATCACATTGAGCAGATATTTGGACTTTAACAGGCAGTCAAGAGCCACTGAAGTATTTTAATATATTCAGATGTATGATTTAAGGAGATAACTTGATAATTTTGTGAAAAAGAGACTAGACAAAGAAGCCCCTTAGGAGGCTGTTGCAATGGTTTAGCCCTGAGATTAAGTGTACCAGAGGCATATAGAATAGAGGAGAAGGGACAGATTTAAAACAGTAGTTCTTGAATTATGCCTGCAGGAGTCCTAAATTCTTTTACAGGATCATTGAGATCAAAACTATTTTTATAATAATACTAAGGTGTTATTTGCTTTTAAAATTCTTGTTCTCTCATGAATGTTCAATGGAGTTTTCCAGAGACATGTGCTATCACAGCAGATTGAATGCAGAAGCAGATATGAAAATCTATAAGAATATTCTATTAAGCTAGACAGTAAAGAGATTCGCAAAGATATAAAACAATGCCACTCATTAAATTTGTTTTTGAAAATTTTTTATATAAAATGTTACTTATATTAATTTTATCATTATTTTAAAATTAACACATATTTAAAAAGTTCCTCAGTATTTTAATACAGTAAATGTCCATAGATAGCAATAGATATAAACAATAAGGGGTCCTCAATAAGTTTTAAGTGTATAAAAGGGTTTTGAGACCAAAATATTTGTAAATTGTCTAAATGGGACTTGATAATTAATTGTAGTCAGGGGATAAAAGAAAGTTTTCCTTCAAAAATTACTTAGGTTTTAATTTAGGGGACTTGGTGGATGGTGAAAAAAAATGCAACAAGTTAGGGTGGATATAGAACAAAGAAAGGTTCTAGGCAGAATTTCATTGGAAATGACATAATTTGGCCTAAATTTCATGATGTTAGGCACTTAAGCCAATTTTTTTGAGGTTTGGTCAGCAGAAAAGATTTCAGTAAAGCCAGAAGATAGAAATTATTGCATTAAGTAATGTGGATGGCTATCACTGGGAATTATAAGTAAAATATGATTCCAATTTAGTCAGAAGTTCATATTCTCACATCACTCATCTAACTGACTGTTAATGATATTACTAATAATTATTGACCATTTACTGTTTGACAGGCACCATGATAAAGACCTTAGAAATATCTCAATTGAACTAAGACTTTAGAGGTTAAATGACTTGCCTGGGGACATATGAAATCTACTTGCTGAGAGCAGCATTCAAACCCAGGTTTAAGTGACTCTAATTTCTTTGCTCGAAAGCATTCAGCTATACTGCTCACCTGGACCTGCTGTTTTTGTGCATTCAGCATGTTGGGGTCAATAGATAGGGGCCCCAACACTCCCATCATCAGTTCCTTCTCCATCAGCCAGGGCCGGAGTTGGGATTCTGCAGCCTGGAAGCAGGCCAGATGACTTGCAGATTCCTCTAGCTGCCTTTGCCGAGCCATTGTAACCTCCGTGGCCCTTTCCCATCGGGAATCTGTAGAGAGGAAATGAGAAAATGTATTCCTTCACTCTCATCAACCACAGGCCTGATCCCTAAATTATGTTCCTAATATACTACAGGAAATGACTTATTTATTTAAATGATTAAATATTTTTTAAAGTTAAAAATAATCTTCCACTAATTTTAACTAAAGTAACAAAAACAGTTTTGTATCTTGATTGTGGTGGTAGTTATATGAAACTACACAGGGAATAAAACTGCACAGAAGTACATACGCACATGTAAACGAGTGCATGTAAAGTATCTCACACTCTAATTATTTTGTAGCCTTTTTAAAAAACTTTCTATATTATGAATATCTTCTATGCCAATAAGTTTTAAATACCAATAAATATTCATCTACATTATAGTTCGATATTATGAACACAGCATAATTTATCCAATCCTTTCACTGACTAGTTAATTTCCCATTTTTCATTTTTATCATCGATGCTCTATTTAGTGATTACAGCAGAATGTCACTCTGACTTGCCCAAGAAAGCCAAACTCCTGACACTTTGAATATGAAATCTCTAAATTTTCCCCCCTAATCAAGCTCACTCTTTAACCATATCTGGGCTTCTTACTTGCTTATGAAAATTAACTAAAAATAATTCCTGCTTTATGATATGTTAAAATGCTGTATTTGCTTTGAAGACAAGCAATTTAGACAATTTTTTAACACCCGTGTGATAACTTACTGAGCTCCTCCTGCATTTTCTTCCAGTTTTCTGCTTCTTGTGAGTTGGGATATGCTATTAGTAATTCAGCTAGGGCTTCCTTTACTTTTTGGATTTTTGGATAATTCTGTTCCAATTCTGCCAGGAAGGCCTAGAAAAAGAACATCATGTATGCCATGAGATTTCTGGATAGGAAACAAAGATGTGAGTGTGGAGGAAACGACTGAAAGATTGGGTGGCTATCAAGGCTCTAATTCTGATTCTATCCATGACTTGTTCAGTGATTTTAAGATACTTAACCTTTCTGCTTCACTTTTTATTTAAAATGAGAACCTAGATGGTAGGATCTAAATTTCTTTTATGTACAATGCATCAGTAGAATCCAAAAAGAAGTAATTGTTAATCCCTATAAACTAAAAGTGTCAAGATACAATCATGATGATGATGACAATAATGTTGATGTAGTTAGAGATATGCTCAATTAGAATATAAGTAGTTTTGGTAAAAAAAAAAAAAAAAAAAACTTAGGTGAGGCAACTCTTGGTTAACCTCACAGATTACAAGGACCTAGTCATCTTACAATCCTTTATTTTTTTATTTTTCATGCCTACAGCATCTGGTCTTTCTAGGTTGTCTCCCATCCAAGTACTAACCAGGCCCGATCCTGCTTAGTTTCTGAGATCAGATAGGATCGGGCTTGTTCACAGTGGCATGGCCCTAGACAGTAAAAAAAAATTTACAGAATTTTCTCTATGGTTTTATTTCTTCTGATCTTCCTACTCCAACGTGTCAAACTTAAGAACGAACTGCAATTGCAGATATTTAGATCCCTCCAAGAACTGGGAAATCACTTGTAGAAGAATTGTTTGGTTTTTAGCATCATACAAAAAATGAAATCACATTCTCAATGAGCTCATGCTTCTGAGGAGGGTTATTCTTTTTCTGCAAACACATCTGGTTTTGTTTCTGAATCTGATTTATAAAAATTTCTAATTTCATAGGTAAGAAGATTCCCTAGGAGAGTTTAGGCATATTCCTCATTTGAAAGTCCAACACACTGCTCATCACGGCCCTGGGTTGTTGGCCATGTCTCACTCTCAGGTCCCTGGGCTCAGGCAAGCACACTGGTACAGCAGTCTCTTCCCCTTAGTTTTTGGAATGCAGCTAATGTAAACAGTACCTTGTTAGATTCAGCTTGGGCTCTCACTGTTTCTGTCTTGGTTGGAGATGAAGAGGCATCCATGCCTTTTAGGATTTCTTCTTTGGATTCCAGCCACTGTAGCACTGAGCTTGTCTCCTTCTGAACTTCCTGCATTCTGCTGAGGACAGCCTGAAGGTTTTCCTGGTGTCCCTGAAGTACTCCCCCAAGTTTCTCATATTTCAAGTTTACGTCTGACATGTCACATTGGATTTCCGTCAGATCTAGTATCATAGAAAAACAAATCAGATTGGGCATAGCTCTCCAAATAACCCCACTGGTTCTTAACCACTAAATTACTCATCAGGATTAAGCATCTCTCCTAGTACTTCTCCTGAACTAGAGATTATCTTCCTGCTAAATCACATAAAAGTTCCTATTTGCATACACAAAGTGAAAGAGCTCTCATTATTCTGCTTTTTGATTCAGCACTATTACTTACATGTATGAATAAAATGCTAAACATGGGAACAACAAAAGTGAGGGGAGTTAAGGATCTGGGGCATTCTTCTGCTCTCTCTTTTCTAAACTACAGAGAAATCAACTAAATGGGAGGTTGAAAGTAGACTAGACTACCTCTAGTATAGCTTCTTTAAAATTCAAAGATTCCCATATGCTATTTTCAAGGTCTTTCTTCACTGGTTTGACCTACTGGTACAGTTTTTATTTCTTTAGTACCTAATTTCACTGGCTGCCAACCCATTAGCCTATAGCTGGCAAATAAAGAGGCATTGCATTTGCTTCTTCTTAGATATTTACCCTCACACCCATCCTGGCAGCAGTTCTTCCACAAATAAATGGGAACATACACAGGTGCAAACATGAACACTGTCCTAACACACCCAACAAAGGCACTGTTGAAATGGCATTCTCACCTTTGCAGGTGTGGTATCCGTTTACACTGCCTACAGAGCTTCCTACAGAGGGCAGTATGGAACCTGAGCAGAAGGACAGAGAGACAAACAGGGCAAGACAAACGTGTTAGGAATACATAGAGGCACTGAATTTGTTCTTTGGCACTCACTTTGAGCTCAGGTATCAGGAAGTTAACACAGCACAAGACAACATACTCATGGAAAGAGACAAATCATTTTAGCTGCCAGGCAAAAGTGTCACTTGAGGTGTTTCAGCTCCTTAGCAGTAATGATTTCTAATCCTTTCTAGAGGAAATCCAAATTCCCTTCTTAAATCTCCAACTTAAATTCTTTGGACCTTTCCCTAATTTTGTGAAGTACTGGTAAAATGGTTAAGTCTTTAGAATGTTATTTGACATACTTTGGAAAGAGAATTTATAATAAAGCCAAAAAGGTTCAACTTTAACATCAATGTTTTTCAACATAATAAAAATGAATAATATGTACAATCAAGGACGTAAAAGTACCATTCTTTTAATAATGACATTAAAACCAATTCTTCTTATATTATTTCAAAAGGAAGATTCCCTATCTTTTCTCTCATGACTTTCTACTCTCCTTCTTAGATAAGAAAACAAATTCTAATTGTCAATAGATTTGGCTCATAAACATTTCCATGAATTCTGTCTTAGGCCTTTGGTTCTGCTTCTAATTACCACAATTTCACCTAAGTTCTCCCCAGGTTGATTTTTTTTGTATTTTGGAGGAGTGTCACAAGTTAAGTAAATATTAGGTCATATAATTATAAAGATTATACAGAAATCTGAAGAATATTCATGATATAATGTTACATTAAAAGGACAGAATAAAACTCATGTACACTGATTTTTCACTGTGAAAAAAAACTCATGTGCAAGTTATGTTAAAAAATGAATCAAACAGAAAGCTCATATTCAATTGTAGTGTGGTGATAGCCAAAGGAAACTGGACTCGTAACTAGGTGAAGAAGGTCCTAGTCAAGACCATCACTAACTCCATATGTGAGCCTTCTTCCCTAGGAAGTGAAGATAATAGTACCTATCTTTTCAGCTTTCATGGGGTTACTGGGAAGAGGTAGAGAGCTAATGTATATGAAAGCACTTTACGAAACAAAAAGCATTACACAAATGTAAGGAACTGGAACATTCATGGTTTTTCACAGTTGAAACAGAACATTGAGAAAAATCAGGCTGGTGATTTTCAAACTGATTTGCAAAGTACCTAAGGAGGTGATCTTTAGGGACTCCGTAAATGTTTGGCTCAAATTTAATATTCAGAATGTATTTTGAACTACTTAGAAATGGCAATAAAACATGCATATTCAATTATGTTCAACCACATGTTAACCCACTAGATATAACCAATTTACAGTTAGTTTTCTCTCAGTAACCATGGAGGGAATGGTTCTAGGGCACCTGCAGATACCAAACTCCACGGTGTCAAGGTCCTTATATCAAATTGTATAGTATTTGCATATAACTTATGCACATCCTCTCATATACTTTAAATCATCTCTAGCTTATTTATACCTAATATAATGTAAATGCTATGTAAATAGTTGTTATACTGTATTGTTTAGGGAAGAAGTAAAAAAAGTGTGTATATGTTCAGTACAGAAGCAACCATCAAAGGCCTAACTACATAGTATATGTCAGCAACAATGTGACATTTTCTCAAATATTTTTGATCTGTTGTTGTTGAATTGCAGATGTGAATACTGAGGGCCAACTTTTTGTGGGAGAGCAAAGAAGCTCCTGATGTATACATTTAAAGTTCTTTGAGTGTCACTGATTGGAAGGTTGTAGCTCTTCACCAGCACTCATTTTACAATATTTGAACTTACACATGTCCATTCATGTACAAAGAAAAACATACAGCATATGTGTACTACATGAAATAAAATGTCAAAAAATTTTGAGGTAAAAAAGAGAGAAAGAAAGGTTGAGGCCCATCTTCTCAGAGCAGGCTCTCATCAGGGTAGAATTGTGTAATAATAGAGTACAGGTCATAATGATGTTGGTTTTGGGTTATAGACAATCTTTGTCCCCAGTGCCAGTTTTAGGTGCCTTCCATGTTTAAGAAAAAAAAATGTGAGCCCTCAATGAATATTCTTGTTGAATTAATGTTGAAACAAGAATTTCTCATTACATCACTTTCAAGCTTATAGTTCAGTTTAATCAGAAAGTATTCTGAGATTGTAGAGTGAAATTTCAAAAAACATTTGAAATTTTCAACCATTTATCTGTGTAAACCACATTTTCTGAATGCAATGCAACCAAATAAAATTTAGAAATAAATTAGATGATGAAGCTGTCAACCAACAATCCTCTTTAAAAATTTTTTATATTAACAAAGATAAGTCTCATGAATGGATTTCATAAGAAAGACTATAAATGAACTTATAAGGGAAATTTATGCTCACATAATATTTCTTTACTTTCTGTAGTAGAGTTCTATATGAAATTTAATTAAAAAAACAAAAAAGAGATTCTGGTGCTTTAGAAAGTTTAAACAGCCACTGATCTAGTCCAGGAGTTAGCAAGCTTTAGCCCACCAGCCAAATCAGACCCTCTCCCTATTTCTGCACATAGTTTCATTGGAACACAGACACGCCTGCATACTTATACATTCTCTGTGGTTGCTTAATGGCAGAGGCATATAGATGTGACAGAGACCACATGGCCCGCAAGGTTAAAATACTTTTATCTGGCTCTTTATAGAAAAGGTTTGCCAACTCCTGATGTAGTCATGTGCTAAGTCACTGAATTTAGAGGTTTATGTGTCAGAATATAAGAATCACCAATTCCCTGAACTGTTGTCATTATTAAATAATTCAATGTTGAATGCAATTCAATACTGAACTTCTGAGGAGTTCTAAGAGATCTTTAAACTTTAGGATATGGCAGAAAAGTAGCCATTCTCAGGAAAAGGAGTGTAAACTTTTCTTTTACCATTTAAGTGACTATAAGAGTACACTAACATCATCTAGTAATAAAACCTACAAGGTATCAATTAACAACCAGCAAATGACTAAGTTCATAATGAATTTGTTTGAAAGACTTAATTTGCAGCCAGAGATTATTCAGGTATCTAGGCCCAATCTTTGTGTCTACTTCCAAGAAATGTGTCAGTCCATGGTGTACACATACTAACTCCTAAATATTAGCCTCTCCCAAGATGTCACACTTATACCACCCAGAGCTGACACCAATATAAAGATGATGTATAGCCATCCATTCACATGTATAAAAGAGAGAAATTCCTCAAGATAGAAAATTCTGTTTTAATATTTCTATGTTCACTTGACAGTTCTAAGTGGGCCAACTAGTCCCTTTCCTTTTTCCCATCACAGGAAGAGATTTTGTAAAATGGAGCAATGTTATACAGCAAATGAGAAATAGATCAGGTTGAGCGGAGAAGACTGCTTCATGGATCCCCATTTGTTCTTATAGCCAACCTTGATTCTGACTTTTATTAAATAAGAGGTCATTACCAGAGGCCAAAGCAAAGAATGAGGTTTATTCTCTATATATTTAAGAGCCTGCACTCACCTGTTTTGGCCTGGGAATCAGGTGCTGTGATCTCCATGATGAGATTTTCTAAAGACGTGCCTGTGCAATTGATTTCTTCTACCAAAGTTCTCTTACTTGTCCAGTCATCTAGAAGACCCTGTTTCAAGGACAAAAAAAGCTAAATGTAACATCTGGGAGCTTTCTCCTCATAAGTGGGGACATCTATTCTTTTATATATACTCCCTAGTTATGATGAATTAAGAGACCATCCTCATATATTGAGCCATTTCAAGATTTTAGACAGCCAGGTATGAAAGAATGATACCTTGTAATAATCAGGACCTTCCCATTGATTCATTCATTCATTCATTCATTCATTCATTATTTAGTGAGTATTTACTATAGGCCAGTCATTGTGTTAGACACTGGGAATACAAAATAAGGATACAGTTCCTAAAACCAAGAGTTCAGATTATCGATTGCATTGTAATATAATATATGCTATTACAGAAATATAGACAATCAGTAAATTTTGAGAACACAAGAGGAGACACATCTAACTCTGGCTAGAGGGAAGAAAGCTCTGAATTAAGACAAGAGGTTGCCAAGTGGCCAAAGGTAACAGCATGCATGTAAAGAATAAAAAGGAAATGACCTCTGCCAAGTAAAATGAGGAGCTAAACAGTGATGTGTAGAGAAATACACAGAATCATAGGCTACATTTGCATTTTCAAGGGAACTTTTTATTGGGTTTAAGTTGAGAAATAATGGCATCTGTTTTAACACTTAAGTAAGTACCAAGTCATATTGTGTCCAAGATGTGAACTACCTTCCACAGTAATAAGATTTTACTCTAAAACAGGGATACCATCCTTGCTTTCAATCCCTTCACACTGAATTCCCCTGATAATTAGTTTGCTTTTGACTTAAAGCTGGAGAACAGCAACAGAGAATGACAGAGAGTCATGAACATCTAGCAAGCTCATGCTGCCTAACTTCATACTGAACCTCATCAATTCACAGCTGCCAATTTTTATTAATTATTCTTGACTCCAAAGAGCCACAGTTCCCAAATTATGCACTGATTCACAGGACATTTTAAATTTTTGAAAGAAATACAGTGACATCTGTTGGACACCATATGAACAACTACTATATTAAGCTGTTTAGACCTGACCACTTGGAAAGTAAGGTTTTCTACTTTTGTTTTTGGCCTTGTGAGCCATGAAAAATTTCTTGAAACATAAGGGTAATGTGAACCAAGAAATTGGGAAACCTCTACCCTAGCAAATTCCTATAGCAAATGTTCCTGGTACTCTTCTATGAAAGCAATCAAACTATTTTCTTTCATCTGCTCAAGATAAATTCTGCTTTACTATGACAATATGGATGAATGCATAATAGTTGGAGGCTGGTTTCAACAAGAAGAGATGTGTTAGAGGTACAAGCAGAGGCCAGATGACTACAAATCAAAGACAGTACAGAAAGACTCTGCAAAGGATAGGAAAAAGGTATCTTACCTTTGAAGGCACCTTCCAAACATCTGATCCTAACCTTTCCTTTATTAGTTGTAATACTAGTTCTAACCTCCTTGATTTCATAATCATATCTAGTCATTGGCTCACATATAATTAATTCTCAAACATATGAGAGGTTAAGCTTCTCAAGGACTGGAGTTTGGCAACTGTCTATCTTTTTATGATGCACCGTAGCATGAGAGGCATCTAAGAAATCGCTGAAACTTTATAAGTACTATTCCCAGATTATTGTTTTGGTTTTTTAAATAGGAGATGTTTTGGTGCTCAGTGCTTGGGTAGGGGTGGGTAGGAATTTCTATATGGATGCAGACGGATAACTTGCATTTCTCATACCACTTCCCTACCACATTTGGAGATGAGTCTATACAGGCTTCTAAACTGCTGTCTAGCTTGATTCCTGGAGACCTTTTTGTTCACTTACCTTCAGGTGTTCAATCTGCTTTTCCAGCTCTTTAGTACTCATGAAAGTCTCTGTAGGTGGAATACTCCCTTCAGTTTCTTTCAGCCATTTCTGGAAGGTCCTAACCAGCTTCCGGAATTCATCCAATTGTTCCTGGCAAGATGACGCATCTTCTTCTCTGTCAGTGAAGATGTTTTGTTACTTGTGAAACTAAGCTGTGTGAAAAGTCAACTTGAACTAAAACAAGGTTCATTCTTGGATTCTAGGCATCAGGTTCCTAACAGGGCCTTTCCTTCCCATCATTTTTTCCACAGCAGCTCTGGTTTAACAACGACATATAATATAGGACAGCATCAAACTAAGGAATCTGTTGCCCTTGTTTGGACATTTCTGAGGAAAGAAGTCTTCAACTTTACTCTAGGCTAAAGTGAAAGTGAGAAAAACTAAAGGGAGCCTGCTAATAAGGTACTAGGATACAGTGGAAAGAATGCAGGTTTAGGATCCCAAGTCCAGCTCTGCTACTTTTTGGGTATTTGACTCTTTCAAGGCCTAATCAAATGCTAATTCCTTTAGTAATTAAGATGCTAAAAAAGATGCTCTAAGGAGTTAGGTTAAGTATACCAATATATAAAATAAATCAAGGAGAAAGAAGAAATCAATTTGGAATTCAGTTTTGGAAATGGCCACATCTATCAGATTTCAAGCCAAGAATTCTGGTTCCTCAAACAGCTAAAAGGTCCTCAGCATAGGAGAAGAAACACAAAGCCTTCTTGCCTTTGTCTGCCTCCCTTCCACTAAATAACCTGCTGCTTATAGTTTTGGTTTGAGCAACTGCTTTCCTCTAATCGATAATGCCAATATTTGCTATTATATTTATGGCTAAACCAAGAGAAAAAGTTTTATCAAGCTCTTAAACCTATGTGAGGCTTTCTAATAGAGGATCTTGGCTTTTCAACAATGAGCAGATAACCTGAAGTCAGCCACCTTTATCATATATTTCCATGTTTGCCTTAAAAGAATACAGACACTCCTCTAAAACAGCAACTTAAATGTGGTCAAAACAAGCAAAGTGAGTGCCAACATAACCTTTAATTATGCCTGGGAAATCTCCTCTAATTTTTCTCTTTATTTCAAATCCTGCTACAATTCTAGTTAGTCCCCAAAATTTGTTCTATTTGGTTCAGCTAGCCTGGGCTTTTGATGAGAAACTGAGCCCCATTTCAGAGAAGGAATTATTTAGTAATATAAAAACCACTAAGCACCAAGTAGCTTGGGTAGCTGTGGCTGAAAGAGGCACTTTTCAACCCACTATGACTCATTAGCAGAGTTCTTGATGCCATAATCATTTCACTCAATAGCAAGAAAAAATTAGTTCCCCAACACTGACCAATGTATTTGAGAATTCACCTTTCTTTAACTGTCTTCAGGAGCTCTGTGAAGTCCTTTTTGAGGTTCTGGACCCTGTCCTTGTGCTGGGACAGGTCCAGTGCAAAGCCACAAGAGCTCATTTCAGTGACCAGATGCTCGAGAGTCTCAAGGTTCTCCTGTTGGTCTTCCATTTCCAAATTGAGCTCCTGTCAAGCAAACAGGAAATGTATTAAGTCCTCTGGTCCTTACAAGTAAATATACACTAAAAGATGGAAGATATACAGATAGCATAATAGAGTGGAGGTTTTTGGAGTAAAAAAAAAAACAAAAAACAAAAACAAAATCCAAAAACAAACCCTGAAATTCAATCATGGCTTTGCCACTTATTAGCTTGTGATCTTAAACTATTAAACTTCTCTAAGGTTCTACAGTCTATCTCTTCTCCTGTAAAACAGGCAAACACACTCTCTCCATTATTATTTAACACTGTACTGAAGATATTAGGTAGGAGAAAATAATTTGTGGCATAAAAATTTGAAAAAAGGGTAAAACTATATTTTCAGATTACATGAAAGAATACTTGCAAACCCCCAAAAATCAACAATACAACTAAACCAAACAATGAGGTAATTCAATAAATATCAGGACATAAAACCAGCATATGAAAATCAAGAATGAAAACTTCATTTACAATAACAGTACAAAAGGTACAGCTTTAGGAATCAACTAACAAGAAACACATAAAACCTTTATGAATAAAACTTCAAAGAACTTCTGAAAGACACAAAAGCAGGCCTGAATAAATAGGAAGATCCATAAAAATATGTGTATGTACGTATACATGCATGTATGAATAGCTTAATTTAATGCAACCCAAATAAAAATACCAACATTGTTTTTTCTCTCTAGAACTAATAAAGTTGATTCTGAAGTTCATATGGAAAAACAAATGTGCAATTATAGCTATGAAAAAGCCTGTAAAAAAAAAAGTAATTAGAAAGACTGGTCCTAGATATTAAAACATACCATGAAGCTTCTATAATTAAAAATAGAGAGCTCGAGTTGGCCACTCCTTGGTCAAATGATTTCATGCATACACTATAACCCAGAGATTCTGCTCCTGCACATACATACATATCCAAGGTAGGTGATCCTTCTCATCAAATATTTCTAGCTCTGTACCTTCTAGGTACGTGGTAGGATTACATTTCACCATAGTCAGATGTGGTCCAGTGAAACTTGTTTTGACTAATAAAATGTGAACATATATGATATCCCCTCTTCCCACTGAAGCAATAATTATGGAAGCAATGTCAGAATGAAATTTCCATCAACCTGAGTCCCTGAGTGACCATGATGAGATAAGTAACCTGCTAATCTGGTTTGAACACGTAATGTGAGTGAAAATTAAAACCTAGGCTGTTTTTTAAAAATTAAAATCTAGGCTGCTTTTAAAGATGGTTGTGACAATTCTTTAAGTTAATGCAGGTAAAGTTTCCAGCATACTGACTAACATATTTTATGCTCAGTAAATGTTGGTCCCCTCCTTGCCCTTCTTTTGCCTTTATTCTGTCAGTCTGGGAGATATATCCTCACCTGGATCTGCTGGAAGAAATGTGCAATATCTTGATCTGGTTGATTTCCAGAGGCCAGTATCCGACTTTTGTTTTCCATGAATTGCTGCAGCTTATCAGAGAGGTGTTCAAACATCTCTGCCTGGGGCAGGAGCTTCTTTAGGGAGCTCTCCTTCTCTTGTTGCTGTTGACAGAGCTGCTCAAAGCGTTGGCTCACCTCCGCCAGTTTGCCCTGCAGCACTGCTGCTGTGGTGCTGTCTGCTGTCTCCATGAATCGGGTCACCATCTCACGGGTGGCCTCCAAGCTGCTCTTTTGCCGAGCAATATCCTGCTTCAATTTCTGTCATCAAGAACATGTCTGTTAGCTCCTGGCTCACTTATTCTAAGATTCTGAGCCACAAACTAATTAACTTCTAATAACTACATGTCTACCTCCTCAAAGAGGGTTGGAAGATTGCATCTGAGCCTGCAGAATACCATACATCTCATCCCCCTAGTTCTCTAACCCATTTCACAAATCACTTTGCTATCACCACTGTTCTTACCGTTTAACAATGGTTTAGAAATTGAGTAGAAATATCTTCACATGGATTAGCCATCACCTCTAAGTTTCATTAGAAGATTTATAGAAATGACTTCTGATACTTTTTCAAAATGATGCAGTTATGAAACATGGCAAATATAACCTTTATGGAAACTCAGAGTCGAGGCCTCACCATGTTAGTGGCCAGGGCTTCTTGGATGACTCCTGAGGACAGAGCTGCCACCTGCTCTTCTTCTAGGATTTTTTCAACTTCTCTGATGGACTGCAACAAGCTCTCCAGGCTTTCTTGGACACTTTGAGATTGAGCAATTGCCTTCTGCAGCAGAGCAGAGCGCTCAGCCAGGCTACAGGAAAGACTTTGGAAATGGCTAAGTATGAAACCTGGAAAATCAAGGCCATGAGAAGAGAGAGTAGAGACTATTTTTGAATTGTGTTTTTAAAAATAGTGTATTTAAATCTCACATTAATTGTAACAACAGACATCAAGATAAGTAGAAGAAATAAGCTTAAAGGGTATTAATATTTGAACCAAATTCAATAAGGATTATTTATTTAGCCCTTACAGAGTGCTAGAAATTTCTGTCATTAGGAACATGTCTGTCCTAGATGCTGAGGACTAAAGATAAATCAAGATAAAGTCCCTGCTTTCTACAAACTTAAAATTCTAAAAGAGAGCACAGGCAGAAGAAGGGACATCACACTTAACCATGAAAATAAAATCCTAAGTGATATTTTGGTACTAGGAGTTCTGTATTGGAAGAGCCAGAAATAAGAATGTTTATTTATCTTTCATATCTTTTTTGGGGTGGAGGGATGGTAGTTATGACTTTATAAAATGTAACCTCTTGGCTACATTTTGAAGCATAAAGAAGATTTCATGATAAGCACTCAATGGTATCAGCTAAGCAACAGGAGAAACTTCAGGGGTAAAGCAATGAAGAAATGACTTGTTTACCTTGGAAAAAAGTAGTGTGTGGCTAAAAAGCAGAATGCCTGGGGAAAAGAGATTGTAGCCAGATTGCAAAAGTACTTCGATGATGCAAGAATGTTCATTAGAAGGTGAGCTATTATTCATGTTTATATCCTCAGCACCTAGCTAGCATCAGATACTTGTGCAACACATTGCGATGCATTACAAAACAGAGGTACATACTAGGAATTGAGAGAGCACTATTACTATTGCTGCTTCATACCTGTAGTTTCTTGAATATGCTTGTGGTCTAGGGCTGGCTCCCCTTCAATTTCCATGAGGTCATGAGCTACTTTTTGGAGCTTTTCTACAGGTACTTGGTGTTCAGCCAATTCCTCCTGCAACTGCTACTTGTCCATGAAAAAGAACAAAAGAAAAATATCTGAGTGAGTAACCAAAGCTGGTTCTAGGAATCTAGAGTTACTAAGCAGCTTATAGAGTAATTCCCAGCTTATCCACAGCCACAGGTATTAAAGTGTTTAGGGATCAGATCTTGTCCAAAGAATCCCAACCATGGTATTTAACCTATGCCAGTATTAGCTTTGCTTTGGGGTACTCTAAGTAATGCAATGCAATGGCCCGTGTCCTGGCTTACCTTTGTTGTTGCAAGCTGCTGTTGCAGAACCCCAGGGTCAGAGGCAACGGTATCTGAGAGGAGCTTCTCCACATTGGCCTCACAAGCCTGCATCCAGGTCTGCAGGCTGTCGGCACTGCTCTGGAACTGCTGATACTGGCGTAGCAGCATGTTCAGGTGAGAGCCCAATCGTGTACACTGTACCAGAGAAAGAAGAGAAAGCAGGCTTAAGCAAGGCCAGGCTAAAGGCAGAAGCTTCCTAGGCATGGTCTAAAGAGGAGCCCGCCTTTTTTACAGGGAACTCACCATCACTACAGTTAGGGGCAGTGTGGGGGCCTCCACAGACAGGGATAGCAACCATCTTCTATGAGTGTGGTCTTCATTGTCTGAGCCATACACTATTCACCTCAACTTTATTATATACTAGGGAAGATTTAGTGAGCCATATAACAAACCACCAAAGAACTATATATCAGGTTGCAGGCAGAAAGGGAATGAGAGATACAAAAGGTGTTCCTCTTTGGGGGTTAGAGGTATTGATAGAAAACACAAGACAGGTAAGAAGAACCGACTAGATCCTACACCTTAGGAGCTAAAGCGAGTTCTTCGATACAGAAGATAAGGATTAACCTTAGATGCTCTCTCCAAGAATATAACCTGTGTACTTGGTTTAAGTTTCCCCCTGTACATGTCCCTAGGGAGTGCACGTCACTCCACTTTCATCACTGGAGTGAGACATATCCCCGATATTGCTAGGATCAGATATTAGCCAGTGCGTCTTCCACGTTTTGCATTTTTGTACAGCTGATAATGACATTCTGCCTATGGTTAATATACAAATTAGCTTGCTCACTATGTCCTCAGTTTTCTGAGCCCCAGAAATCACTCACAGTTGTGTGAGGGCAGCCATGATCATTTCACCACAGGCTGCCAAGAGCCTTTCCCATACCTCTGCATGGAGAGCAGTGTATCTCTCTGTTGCATCTTTCAGCTTGTCCTTCACTAAAGTTCCAGTTGCTAATGGTTCTCTGCCTTCCTCAAAGCTGTTTTCAGTGTCCAGCACTTTCTGTCCTGAGATAGTCACAAATCTCAAGTCTCCTTTGTGGGAAATCACATCCTCTGAGAAGCTCCCTTGCCGCTTTAGCAGGGAGGGAAGGGCTTCGGGGCTGCTGCCCCCCTTATGCATATTCTCCAGCTCCTTCTCAGACCGTTCCAGCCAGTTTTCAAACTCTCTATGATCTTGCAGAAACTTCTGTAGCTCGTCCCGTAGTGTCTGCACCCGCTTCAACTCTGCCTCTGACTGGGCCAGGGAAGTCACATATTGTTCCTTTAGCTGTCCTAGCTTCTCTTGTAACATCTGTCGTTCCTCAGGTGTGAGGTTGTGGCCATGCTGGTCCAGAAATGCCTGAGCTGACTGGGTGGCCAGGATGAAATTTTGCTGCTGAGACAGCAATTCTTGGTGACAGGTCTGGTAAAGAAAAAAAAAAATCCCTCAAAACAAAGGATAAAATCAGTAAGAACACCAAAATAATTTGGTTACATCTATAGCTAGAGATAGAGATCTCTGCAGGTCACTTTTCTAGCTGCTTGGCAATCACCGATATTTCTCTTTCTCTAAGCAATATGCCATATGCTAACCCCAGCTGAATTGACACATATAGAATCTTATAGTTTTCAAAGAGATTTTACACGTATTATCTCATCTGATTTATGGTACAATCTGCAATGTAGGAAGACAATATTGTGAATACTAAAAACTGTACTATGTTTTGACTGAACTCATAAAGATAGTTAAGGGATGAACTGATAATAATGGAAGGTGAGACTAAGTTGGGTGAGCTATATATATGACAATATAATAATTTTTAATTCTTAGCTGTGAAACATGCACTCACATACTGACGAAGATTGTCCCTACTAGAAAGATCTAAGAAAATTAATTTATTAAGTAAACAGTTTATATATTAGTGAGAGTAAACTGTGTTTCTGGATAGTATAGGTAATTTGTATCTTTATGTACATGTGCTATGTCTATGTACTTATAAATAAAACTTTTTTCTATTCCAGTGGGATAATAGTTCTTTCAGAACAATAGAGGCTGCTTTAACAATGTTATTCCTGAGTCTTACAGAAGTCAGTAGGAATTCAGCCTGTGTTCCTGACTATCTGTTTTTGCAACCACTAAAGAAGGACTATAGCCTACTTTTCTTCAGAATATCATCTAGTTTCAATTTGTATCAATAGCAACCTGACAACTTCAGCTTCCAATGTCATCTCAGGGTAGCTGAGTTTCCTTCCCAGAATGAAAATGGTACTTGGTCAGACTGATTGCTGCCAGTGAGAAGTGCCAGGGAGGTCTCTATAACAGCAGCACCATCTCTACACTGTGTTGTTGTTACAAGACTGCCAGGGTCTTGGGGGACACATTATAATGAATCTGCCAAATACAGAAGTGGAATGCCAGAGACAGAAATCCTACTAATACAAAATAGGGCAATAGCCTATATAAGCCCTTCAGCAGAAGCACTCTAGCTAATTCACATTTTCTTTGCTAGAAATGTGTCACAACTAAAATATGTGATCTGTGTGTTTTATAAGTGCCTTAAATATATAATCATCTTTCAATCATGCAATATAATGTGTCTGTGTTGGTTAATGTCCCAGAACATGGTTTATCTGATTGGTTCACTGGTTTGTTTCCAATGTCTGTCATATAGCAGGTGCTCAATATTTGCTGAATGAATGAATAAATGAGTAGCACTATATAGTAAGAAATAGCTTCTTGAGGGCAATAGGGAGCCATCTAAAGGATACACACACACATCTCATTTTAGAAAGATCACTTAGTGTGGAGGATGGATTGGAAGGTAAAAGCCAATAGGCAAGGAGACCAGTAGAAGCTACTACAATAACCAAAGTGAAAGTTGATAGTAGTCTCAACTACAATAACATCTCAGTGGATATGAAGAAGTATGGCTGACTGTGAAAGAGATATAAGCAGCATGAAATTTGATGACTGATTCAATACAGGACAGTGAGATAAGGAAAGGAATACAAGATGATGTCTAGTTCAGGTAATTAAGTGTGAATACAGAAAATAGATCATGTTAATTAGGGAAGGAGTACTATAGTAAACAGAAGTTCTGTTTTTCATTTTGAGGTGCTTGTGGTACCAAGATGTAAAAAGACATGTAATGGCTTGAAGCTCAGGATAAGAATCTGGCCTGGAGACAAATATATACATAGAATTATTTAGTACCAATGATAAGTAAAGTGTTGTGAATGAATGACATTATCCAAAGAGAGTATATTCTGAAAGGTGAGAAGAGGGCTTGACTATTACTTGGAAGCACATCTATATTTCAAAAACTGGCTAGGGGAAAAGAAGAGATTATCAGGGCACAGCAGTGCTATGGAAAGCAAGGGAGAAAGTATTTCAAGGGGTGTGACCAACAGTGTCAAAGCTGCTGAGACATCAAAGAAGATATGGACTAAGAAGTACTCACTGAATTTATGAGTAAAAAGGTTATGGTGACCTGCTCATGCAGAAGAGAGCCCCGAGCATAGTGTGGACAAGCTAACATCCTTACCTTCATCTTCTCACATTGCTGGTCCAGTTTCTCTGAGGCTTGGTTGATCCCCATATAACCATCGGTGGTATCCAAGGCTTGTCTCTCCAGGCTAGCTCCTGAGAGCTGCTGCTTTTGTCCACCAGGTGATCTCGCTGAAGCCACCCAATCTAAGAGAGCATTGATCTTACTCTTGTTCTCTGCCAGTTCCTTGGCTGCTTTACTCTGAAAACCACAGAGTGAAAAAAAAAAAAAAAAAAAGTCTAGTGAGAAGGCCCTAGATACTCAGCAATTAATGTACAGGTTATGTAAAGGGAAAAATTTTTGTGCTTAAGAAAAAGAGGAACTCTAAAATGGTATAAACAGTCTTTGAACCCATAAAAAACGAGCATCTTTTAAATTTGTTGAACAAATAATTATTTAAAACGATCTCTAGATTTGTCTATATCTTATTGGTTTTAAAAAAATGGCAGGGCAGGGGGGAACAAATCCTAGTATTTAAAAAGCTTTATTTTATTAGGAGATGATTTAGTTCTGGCACCTCAGCAAGGCTTCAAGGAATCCTTTCTAGGAACACCCAAGTGATACACTGGCTTGCCAGGGTAAGAGCTAGTAGTCACACTCAATTACCTGACTGTTCCACCCTAAAAGAAACACAGACCTCTCCTATCCTTTTCTCTGCCAAACAGAGCACTGAGTTCTGAAACTAGTCTCTCAAATTCTATTTTCTGACTCTTCAAGTATTTTAGTTAATTAAAAAGTATATGCCAGGTGATACATTCATGTAGTTTAGAATTCATCTTTAGGTATTTCTTGTTTTCTACCTCCTTTGTTGTATCATGAGTTCATGGCCAGACAGAGGGGTCTAATTCAATCTCTGGCGCCAAGTGGGATGCAGAAGGCCATTTGTAACTATTTTCTCCCAGGCTTATCCCAGTGCCATGATTCCCACAGAGACTATAGTGGTAGCTTGGGGATAGCTTTAGGCCCACTAAGATTCCTCAAATGGTTCCCGCTAGCCCTCTGAATTACCAGTCTAGATTCATGTTAGAAACCTGCCAGTTGCTTTTTTCTCCCCAGGGTAGTATTACCCTTCCTCACCAGGTTCTTTCTGACATTAGTCAGAGTACTGAGTACACAGAGAGCAAGACTTTTTTTTGGTGGTGGGGGTGGTAATATGAACTTCCCATCAACTATCCCTGACTTTAAAAGTCCTTTGGGATGTTTCCTGTAAGTAGCTCTTTTTCATGATTTTATGCTTTCTGTAAGGCAATTTTCTCTCATTATCTTGCATTTGTGTAGGTACTGAAACTTTCTTTAAAAACAAAAACAAAAACAAACCCCAAATATCATAGCAGTCTGGTTACCTTTTCAGTCTCCTGCTGTAAGGCTGAGGTCACTACTTCCTCCAGCTCTTTCTGGGCCACCCGTGTCCGTTCCTGGAGAGCCTCATATTGCTCCTTAGCCTGATGAAGTTTTTCCCGAAGAGCTGCCAGCTCCTGGGGGCTCAGCTTGGTTTGGTTCTCTTCCAGGAACCCTTCAATGTCTTTGACAACACTAGCAAATGAGGTGGCACGATTCTGAATGTTGTCCTGCAAATCCTTAACACATGAAAACAGGGATGGTAGAGCCTTCGACTTTGGTACTCCAAAGACCTCTAAGAGTATGAGGACAAAATGACTAGGATGACGTATCTGCGATGGGTGTTTGTCCCTGACTACAATCTGCTTAAGGTTTAAGCCTAAACCAGTGCAAATAAAAGGTCTTAAAAATATTTTTAAGACATTTTTTAATATTTAATTTTCTAAGCAAACTATAAATTTCTAAGTAGATATTTAGTGAAGACAAAAAATAAACTGCCCATAAACATGTTGTAGAACAGACATTATTTTGTAATAAGTTATCCTCAAAGAGACCATTCTTCTATAAAGAAGAGCTGACAACTGGATTCTAGGTGAGTCAAGGCCTGGTTTCTCCTTTATAGTCTCTTGGTTATCATTCCTTATCCTTAAAGTAGCCTTTAAAATCCAGCATGATATGGGTACTGCCTAGTCTACAGCCTCACCCTTCACTAATATTCCCCTTGTTTTGGTCTTTGTAGTCTAAATGGCTCTAGCTTTCTTTCAGTTCTTGAATATGTTGATCTCATTCCCATTTCCACCTCAAGGCTGATGCATAGGCCTCTGCCTGGCATATTCTCTTCCACCTCCTGCCTCTTCATGCATTAACCCTTACATATCCTTCATTTCTTAGTTTCAGTGACACTTCTTTGAAGTAATCTTTTCTGATATCCTAAAGTAGATGGGGTCTCTCTGCTGCATGTTCTCAGGTAACTTTTCCTTTATAGATAATAGTTAAAAATTGTATGCTCATTTTTGTGATTATCTGTATAATATCTATCTGTCTTTCCCACCAGACTGTAAGTTTCATGAGAGCAGGGATGGTTATCATTATGTTGCTAGCACTAAGCACTGTGCCTGGCACATAGCAAGTCTTAATAAATATTTGAAGGAAGAAAAAAAAATGAATTGACTCATACTAACCTTCAAGTCACTTTGGTTCTTCTGTAAAGCAGAGAGATCCTGCTGGGTGGCTCTTCCTTGGTGGCCCACCAATGCTCTTTCCGCCTGTTCTACCCAGCTGCAAAGGTCCTCCAGTTTCTGGTGACAAATATTTTGTTGTTTCTGCAGAGTCTAATTAAAATGCAAAGGGGCCAAGGGACAATTAATATTTTTCATTTTACGAATAAAAGATAACTCCCTGAAATATAAAGAAAGAAGTTTATAGCTTAAGAATGAAAAAGTTGATGAGAGACTAGAAGAAGAAAAAGCACAGAAATCATATTCAGAAAGCTCCCCTCATTTGAACAATCTGTTGATCTGGGTCTATGGTCTGGATTCTCATCAAGGGTAATCCTCACAGGTTTTGGTCCAGAAGCTCCTCTGCCAGATTGTTATCCTTGGAAATGGGGAACAGAGAGCCCAGATACTTGAAATCCACAGATGATAATAGTGATGATAATAAATTAGTGGTTCTGATCAATTCCTCCACCAGAACCAGAGGATGTGGTACATATTAAGTTAAAATATGCAAAATCAGAAGTACTGGACTAGGAAGAAAAATCAAGATACTGGACAATTCATAAGCTAATTGAGCTTCTAGATAATTTAGCTGACTTTATAAATCAAACATCTTACAAATGCAGACACCCGTTAAACGGAATGATTACATGCCAGACATGAGGAACTTGACTATTTTGAGAAGGAAATTCCCCCAAGATTAGCAACTGGCTCAGTCCTTCAGGTGTCTATATTGATACCATAGAGAAAAGTCAGGCCCGTGGGGAGAGAGGGAATATGTTTCTGTGCCTGATCCTTGCTTCAGATCTCATCTCAGTTGCTTGACATTGAAGCACCTGATTGAGCAATTGAGCATGATGTGTTCTCCTGACCGTCCTTCTAAAACCATTTTCCACCAGTTTCTACCTTCTGATGGCATTTTAGTCACCTGCACTTACAAACAGGTGCCCAATTTGGCCCTCTCTCCCCCTCTTTAGGACAAATAGAAGGGCTGTGGAAGAGAACTCCTAAGAGCTCTTCAGCTGTAAAACAGGATCCTCATGAGTTAGGATGGGTGCGACTGAATCTGAAAAAAGCAAAGCAAACAAGTTAACACACAGACGTACACATGCATTCAGGGCAAATATAGAGAAAAGCAGAACATTTCTGACAATAACAAGGTTAATAAACATTGTGAAATTAATTACACACTCAGAGAGAATGTTCACATGCAGTTTTATCACCTGCTGCAGCTCAGGGACCTACCCTGGATCTGAGCTATGTTTTAAGGTAGCTCAGATCAATGCTATTTCATTAATTGTCCACAGGTTACATAAATTCCCAAGTGAGGACACTATAAAATTTCAGATTTGGAAATTAACCTAAAACATTTCATTAGTATTTTATTTCAATTTCAATACAATTGAAACAACTAAGCTGCAATGGGGACAATGAATTGACTAACCTGATTTCCTTTAAGTCTGACTTAAAAGCTCAGTTCTGCTTTGCACAATATTTAATAAAGGGGACCCTGAGATGGACTTGTTAGTGACAACAACAATTCTAATATTGTCTTCCTGAATTTCAACTTATTATTCAAATAGCAGAAATGGCGTAAGCATCATTCTTGGTATTCTAAGGTTATTTTTCTCTTAATGCAATTATGTTTTGTAAGAGGGCTATGATGGAAGGTAGTAGGATTGTTAGTTTTTTTCTCAAAATGTATCACTCCTGCTTCTACACACAGTTTTCCATACTTGAATAAGCTCTGAGCACTATAGTGTGAAGGTGCTGAAAAATAATTGAGATGCTAAAAAAATGATTCTGATTAAAATTTCCTTGCCAGCTGTTTGAAGGTCGCTAAAGAATCTTATTGTTAATTATTTAAAAAACCCCAGAATAAAACTGATTTCAAAACCATTCTTAAGAGCTCAGAGTACCTACATGTTCCTAACAACTTTCAAAAGAATGCTGAGGGGGAAAAAAAGGGCTATGGATGTGACTTTCATTTGTAAGTCAGAGACAATCAGATACAGTGAGGGTAGAGTCTCATTAAAAGAGAAAATACTTGCACAGGCATACAGACATAAACACATTCTTTCACACATACACATAAAACCAAAAACATGGCAAGAAAAACAGCCAGAATAGCTGCCTCCTGGACCAGAACCAAACTGGCCTGATAACTTGAAATTTCAAAATTGGTAAATGCAGGCTCTTAGAATCATGATAGATGGAGTTTGGACAGAAAATCCAAACAGAAGACATCCCAAAAGACAAATTGAGCCCAGCTGCTGGTTCAGTCTGACCTTGACCTGGGCTGCCTGCTCCATTTGTTGAAGATGGCCCTGTAAGGCATTCATCTGAGTTGCAGTCTGCTCCACAAGGTCCTGGAAGGACCTCTGCAGTTCATTCAGAAGCCTCAGCATCTGTCGGTTCTGCTGAGGGGACAAATCCTGGGCATGTTCAGAGATAAAGAACTGAATATCAAAAGCAAGAGCATCCAGCTGAGATTTCCTTTCAGACATGGGCTGTTTCGAACCCTAAGGTAAGTAAGAAAAGAAAGGAAAAAAGAAGAAATAAAACTTCTAATTCTCTGTTGAAGTCGAAGCTCTTGGTTCTAATCAAAGAATCAACATAATCATGAGAAGTTAATTTCCTCAGTATTTTTATGATCGACACTGATAATTTCTAGAGCCAAATCAGCACTGGTAGTCTCTCTTACTTCTGGTCTCTCCACATTCCTCATAAATTACACTTAGGTTTTCTTTACTGCATATTGATTTCCAAATACAGGAATCTTTCATTTATTTATGTTACAGAATTACACTACTGCTAATCCCAGATATCTGTAAAATATATATTTTTTAAGTTTTGGAAAATATAACAAATTTCTGGTCTGAGATATATCTGTCTAATTGTATTTTCTTAGGTTCAAAAATCTATTTGCATTTGTCCAACAGTGAGTTACCAGTAGGTCAGAAGGGAGAAATTACTCAACTATTTGCAGTTCACTAAAATTTGATTTTTACAGTAAATAATGTTACTTATACATTTTAAAACTATAAAGGATTATAGTCAGACTTTCTTATATGTTATATTGCTCCCTTAGAGCAGTAAAAACTGCCTAAACACTAATAGTATCTGTTTTCAGATAATTAAAATGTAATTTTTCCACAAACATTTAGTGACCATCAGCTATATTACACTGGGTGCAATAAAAACAATTAAGATATCTATATCTCTACCACTTTGAAAATGAGAGCAGTCAGCAATCCTGCAAAGCAGGCTGGGAGGGCTTCTTGGATATTTATCAAAAAACCATGCTTCCTTCATCTATGAATACACAGATTTTGGAAATTATCACTAGGGAAACAAGGGCTTTTAGTCCATGGCTCTTTTCCCATACAAGAATTCACAGAAGTTATAACTATGGGAAGAAACCAATGCATGATACGTCTGTGTTTTTATATCTTATACTATGTCATAGAAATTTTTCTCACCCTTGATTCTTTATAATACCCTGTCAGTGAACAGATAGAGTCTGCTACTCTTTCCCCTAATTTTATCTTTAATAAAAGGGTATGAAAGAAGAAGGAAGATCAACTCTTGCAAGATGAAGAGGAATGAAGTTGTATACCAGGAGCCTGACAATGGACAAATCTTTTTGTCTGTTTCTCTTAAGACTGGGGAAAAGGGACAGGACAAAACAGAAGGAGGGGACATTTCTTGTTCTGTTCTGATTTTTAAAAGAATTTAAAGGGAGGGATACCTATAGCAGAAGGAAGATAAATCTTTGTAATATCTAATATTATCTTAAATATACCCACCCCTCGCCAAACAAACAAACAAACAAACAAACAAAAAACAATGTTGAGGAGGAAAACCCTATGGCTCATATGTATCTCAGAACCTTACCTTTCTCTCACTGACATAAAAAGAATCAATTAATTTGGGGTTTAACAATAAAAAGCATCTTTCTAGATCAAGGGTTGGCAATCTACGGCTGCCTAATACAAATCTGCCTGACATTTACTTTTGTACAAAAGTTTTATAGTAACATATACACAACCATTCCTTCATCCGTCTATGGTTACTTTCATGTTTCAATGGCAGAACTGATAGCTTGCTACAAAAATGGATCATTTGAGTATGACCTGCAAGGCCTAAAATATTTAATCTCTGACCATCTACAGAAAAAGTTTGCCAAGCTATGAACTAGATCATTGATCAAAAATTCTCCTGAAATTGGTATATGTGCATAGGATTAGATTTTGGGCAAAACAGAAACAAAAGACAGATACTAGATGCTCAGTTGTAAAGAGGAGAGAAAGTTGATAATAAGAAGTCCTTCTGTAGACTCTCTCAGAGAATAGCTGAAAGAAAAAATAATCATAATCTCTAAAGCTCCCAGGGGTATGATAACCTAAAAAACTAAACATAGCAGACTATTTCTGAAACAGAAAATCAGCCTAAGAAAGATAAGTACAGATACTGGTTTCCCTAGCTGAAAAATAAACTTCATATAACTCAAAGGACAAATAAAACATGCTTGAGAATGGCTAGAGTTTACCTCATACTGTTGGAGACACTGATTCAGGCTGTCAGCATCTGTTTTGTTGTTATACTCCTTGTTCAGAATAAGGCTGGTATTGTCAACCCAGGCTCTCAGATCTTGAAGTTTGCCTTCTAGCTGTTGGTGTTGATTTAACACTCTCATCTAAGAAATAAATGGCAAATTAGATTATAAACATCTCCAAGCCTGCAAAGACTTTGTGGATAAAACAAAAGCTACCTTTTTTACTTCCACAGCATTCTGGAGGTGGAGTAGTCTGGAATTCCAGGTGTCACTCACAGAGCTAAGGGACTTTTGAAGATTCTTGGCATCTTTCTCTAGAGCCTTCAGCAGTTGAGAGGGGACTTCCTGAGGCTGGCTGATAATAATCTGATTCACACACTCTAACTCCTGATTCACCAAGGTAGATAGCTCCTTTAGCTCCTTGTCTAACACCTGAGGGGATAAAGTGGCATTAACTCTAAAATCAAGATTAAAATCTTGCCATCGAAAAAATTGGCTGTGAACACATTTTTTTCCTTATTGATAGGCTTCAGAGCTTCTAAAATGTTTTTATATATGTTCGTTAGTTTACTTGGTTCTCACAATCACTAATCCTTGAGGTAAGCAGAATAGGTATTATAATTCTGAGTTTACAGAAGAGATGCCCTCAGCACTTAAATATAAGTTTTTAGGGGGCTGAGGTCACCTCACCCACATGGTAAGTTAACAGAGCCAGAACCTGGTTCAAATTTTCTGACTCAGTGCAATTACCCTTCTACTACAACCTGCCTCTCCAGGAGTGTTACTGCCTATATCACATTATGCAAAATAAGTCAATCAAAAGGATGACTCTTACTCCTAATTCCAAGGGGGCAGAATCAAAGAACATAAAAATATCCCAAACCAGCTTTCCCACTCAGTTCGTCTACAATATTGTTATCCTCAGTTGAGACACCAGAAATAAGCTGTGGAAAAGCTATGTAGATCTTTTGGGCAACGTCATCCTCACTTCCCCTTTAACCACTCTACCCAAGGCCATACTCTTGCTATTGAAAGAACTAGTAACCTCTACAATCTCTGCCCTCACTGTGATTCCAAATCTGTGACAATTCTTAACTTCCAGTTCCAATAAAAGAGCTACTCTTCCTCCCTTCTCAAGGCTGTCTAATTCTATGTCATCAGAAGCCTCACTTCATCAATCAGTGCTTTCTTTCTCCTGCAACTTCAAGTTCTCCTTTTCTACTGGTTCTTCCTTCTCAGCTCAAAAATCTCAAAACAATCATCTTTCAGTCCATCTCCTTTAGCTAGTGTCCTGTCTCTTTCCCTGCCTACACCGCCAAACTTCTGGAAAGAATGATTTACATTATTTGTTCCCACCTTTCAACCTCCCATTTATTCCCACTGCAACCAAGTTTCTATTCTACCACCCCAATGAAACCGTTCTTATCAAGATCACTAGTGACCGTGAGGCATTACTCCCTCTTTTAGTCCTCATTGTACTCAGTCTCCCTACTGTAGCTAATACTGCTGACTACTCCTCCAGTGAGCCTCTTCTGCTGTAGTTTCTTTGAAACCAGTATTTCCTGGTGTTCTTCACAGATTTCCAGTTACACCTTTTTAATCAATTTTTCGTCCTTTAAATGGTGGTGTTTTTTAATGTGTTTTTATTCCTGAACAGTCTACTTCCTCCAAGCTGGTGGGTCTGGAGAAAGTGTCTCGAAACCTACCTTGGCCTGACACAGCAGATCCTGTAGCTCTGTCAGGCTTCGCTCCAAAGGTTGAATTTGTTTGGTCCTCATTTCAATGTCTCGTAATAGAGACAGGTAGGATACCAGCTTCTCATCGTGTTCTAGACAGAGTTGCCGGTTAAATACATTCTATAGAGGAAAAACAAAAACAAAAACAAAAAACAAAAAACAACGCATTCAGACCTGACATCCTTTAAGTTTGCTTTTCAAAGCAGGATGAGTCTTATTGAAAGACAAATAGAAATTTTTACTACAGTTAGGGTGAGATGAAATCACACGTTACTTTGTCTATGTCTTCTCAAATCAATAGAAAAAGACTGATTTTATTAACTTCTTCAAGGAGCAGAAGCTCATAATTATCACTTTAGCAAAATTTCCAGAAGCTATTCTTATTCTGACTGACTTCAGGTAGCATCACCCCAGTATTTCAAGTCAGCTCCAGTGTTAGTTTTTAACTTAAAACCCTTGCAAATTTCAGAAAGACATTCAGAGCCATTGCCTAATTTCCAACAACTGTGTTAAAAACAGTTAATGGTAAACTAAGTTGCAACTTAGAGAATCATCTAGTGGTATGAAGTGTATATATGCATATAATTATATATGTAAACTTAGTATCCAGTCAAGAGTTTTAGCATTAAACTAGTTATTTAAAAAAAAAAAAATGACAAAACAAAAAACATGTACAACACAACACAACACACTACTGGGAAACTTACTTTAGTTGCTCTGAAGGGCTCTGGGTTTACACTTTCATTTTCCTTTTCTCTGGGTGCAGTCACGAAGGGAGTTTGTTCACTGCCAGGGCTTTCTCTAAGCTTTTCTCGTGGTGTCTTCTCATCCACCTTTATTGTAGGGTATATGAGGGGCATTGTCCTTTCCTCACTGGTCTCCGGAATAGTGCAACTAATGGTGGCATCCGGCTGCCCTGTACTCTCTTTTTGAGACACATCTTGGAACAATTTCTCTGGAAGCGGGAACACCAAGACTCTGGGAACTCCCTGAGTCACTACACCTTCAGGGGACCCTGACATTTCCAGAAACTTCTCTCCAGTTATTTCCTGAGTTGTTACTATTTTAGACTCAAGATTTCCATGAAGTTCACTATCACTTTCGCCATTCTGATTATGGAGGTCCTTTCCCTCTGAGGGTTCCACATAACTGACTTCTTCTGGGTCTATTCTAGAAACTGTAATTTCCGACTTAAGAGCTTTTGTTGAGTCAAAAGGTACTTCTTGGTATGATTTTTCTTGATATTCATTAGATGAGCAAACCACATCTTTGATTTCCTTACTCTTAGAAGTAGCACAGGAATCTTTATAATAGTTGCTCTCCTGTCTGGTGGTTTCTTGGAAAGACTTGTCTGTTTTGGAAATTCGGGATATATCTGCAACTTGGGCTTTTCCAACTGATTCCTGGTAGTGCAATCCTTTAGGTCTTGGGGCCATAGAAGAGAATGATTCATTCTGGGCCCCACCAGTAGTAGTTTGAGATAAGTTTTCTTCTGGTTTTAAAGTCAAGCAGAGGCTTAAATTAACTTTTCCTTCACTGACCTGATTAGAGTTGAAAAATGGTAAAGCATCTTGATTTCTTACAGAAATTCCTCTGGGTATCACTGGAGGAGAAGAGTCTTCAGCTTTACAAATAATAGAAAACCCCAGCTCTCTATCAGTTTCTTTCCCTTTTTCACTTATGGTTATTTTCACTGACTGACTCTTTATATTGGAGTCACCATCATCTTGAATGGCTGTTTCTTGATTTGACTTTGCTTTTGAAAGAACTGATGGTTTACATGTTTTGACATTTTCTTCTATAATCATCTCCTTCTCTGTCTTCCTTTTTTCCTTGGTGTTCACTGCTTTCTGCATTACCTGCCCACTCAGCAATTTGCCTGACATTTCACAATTTGATTCTTGTACTTCTGGTATAATTTCTCCTTGGTTTTCCCTTATTTCTTTAGGATCTAAACCTGATGCAGACTGTTTCATATGAGAAATAATTTCTATTTCTGGCATTATTTTCTCCTGTGCTTCATTTGTACCTTTTTCCATGTTACCTTTACAATCATGACCTTTAGCATCTGAAAAAGCTCTCCTTTTATCTTGATCCTTGTACTGCAATTCATTTAATGAAAATTTTCTGCTTTTTGCCTGTTCCCCATCAGAAACTCTCGTTTTAACATTTTCTTGTACAGACTGACTTTTGATTTGAAATAATTTCTCACTTTCTCCTTTGCTACAACTCATTTCAGCAGTCTGATTACAAGCAGTTAACATTTCCTTTCTTAGAAATTCCTTCTTTAATTCATATACTTTGATTCCATCTTGCTTTTCAATCTGAGTCTCATGGTCACTGGACTCTAAAGTATCTATTTGGATCAAAGTGGCCAGTTCAGGGCTAATAAATCTTTTCTCAACAGCTTCCTTTAAAGTCACTCTTTGGTCATTAAATATGTCAACAATTCCTCCATTTAATACCTGATGAGATGCAATAATTCTGACCATGTTCTCACCCACTAATTTCTGTTCCAAAGCTGATGCCAATGTCAGTCTTTGTCCCGTGGCAATGTCTATGATTCCCCCAGTATTTGCCTGAGCTTCCAGAACCTTTAATATAGATGTAAAGTCTACCTTTCCAAGCTGAGTTGCTTGAGACAATGTAAGTACTTTGTCACTTACTCCATCTTTAATGTCTGAGAAGGGAATAACTTCTAGATATCTCTGTCCGGATTCAATATCAATCTTACATTTCTTTACTAATTCTGAATAGGGAACAATTCTATAATTCTCAGGATCTACAATCCCATGCATCATTCCTGAAGACAATATTGCTTTATTAGTTAACAATCCTTCATTTTCAGCTTCTGCCAAGGTCAATCTCTGGCAAGAAATGAGATCCATGAAGCCTCTAGTCGATGCCTGAATTTCTTGAATTTCTCTTTTCAAGTCTGGGGCAATAAGATCTAATTTTATAGCTTCAGGGAGGGAAATAGTTTCCTTTGTTTCAGGATGAAGAAACTGATGGAGGCTTAAGTTCTCAACTTTTTTGAGTTGCTTGGCTAAATCTTCATCAATGATGCCATGTTTAAAGGCATTATCAACAGAAAGTCTCATCCCAGATATATGGTGAATGATACCTCCATCTATCACCTGCTTTGTCAACAACTGAACGACCTCCTCTCTCTCCAAAAGTCCTCTGTCAATGGACTGCATAACTGTTAAAGGGGCCTTATTTTCAGGGTCCATAATTCCAGTTGTTTCCATTTGTAAGCTAATTAATCTCTCCCTAACTGTTTTTTCAGCACCTCTGCCTTTGGAAGCTTTCTCCAACTTTATAAGCTCTGTCTCATTAGCACTGTCCACCAAGCCAAGATTTGAGGCCAAAGTCACTGAAACCTTTTTGCCTCGTTTCAGGTCAACGATTCCACCAGTCACCACCTGCCCCTCTAAAATTCTGGTGGCTGTTTGTGTGTCAAGAAGTCCAGCTACAACTGCTTCCTTCACAGAGCAGAGTGTTTGCGTACGGGGGTCTAAGACACCACTTATAGCTTTGTCTGCCATGAGGACGTTATGTAATAATTTCTCATCCATCAGCCCTTCGTTGATGACTTCTTCGGTTGTCAAAGACTCACAGGTCTGAGAGTCAAAGAAGCCCCGAAACATGTTCAGCTTTCCCATGAGTTTCACAGCAGTGTGACTGGGCACAATGCCTCGGGCTATTGCCTCATTCAGTAAGAGCTGTTGACCTGTTCGTTCATGAAAGATACCACCATCTAATAATTGTTCAGATAATATATTTAAGGTAGCTTCCTCAAGCAAATCTGAAGGATGACTGCATGACGGGGAAGTTTCACCATCATTACCTGCCTCATCTGTCTTTTCTAACATCATCAGACTACCACCTGCCATGTTTTCTCCTTCTGGACTTTCTTTATGGTCATCACTACCTGAAAGTGTTTTCTTTAAGGCTTTCTTTTTGTCCAGTGAATAAATATTCATGTCATTTTCAGATTTTAGTTCTGATTCTAAATCTAGAGTTTTCTCTACCTGAGATTTTGACTTTTTGCTTTGGGCTTTCATGAGAGGTCTTCCACTTTCACCTGGAATATGTTTAATTTCAAGTGTGTTTGCTTGTCCTTTCTGACACACAAAGGAAGTTTTTCTGAGAGTCTTCCATTCTTCCTTTGGTGTTTCAACAGAAGAAGGATCACTGTCCACCACCAAGGTCACAGCTTCTTCCTCAGGGGGTTCTGTAAGGAGAAATCCTCTGCTGATGTTTTCTCTGGTAGACACTTCTGTCAGGGCTTCCTTTTTGGTACTTAACAGCTGCCTTTTAAACTCTGATTGAACTTTATCTATGACTTTCAAAGAATCAATATTTGGATTTCTCAGTATTTGTTCCCCTATAATAAAAAGGTCCTCTTCAGGGTTGTCTACAAAGAAAACTTCTGTTTCTATAATGGTCTTTTGGCCTTCTGCTTCAGTGCGATTTAACTGATCAGGATATTCTTTGTTATGAGGAGAAAATTGGAGCTCACATGGTTTCACTGTCAGCCCCTCACAGAAAGTTTCTGTGGGTTTCTCACTGACTGATTCTTGTAATTCCTTGGGAGTTTCTAGTCTCTGATGCCTAATTCCAAACACTTCTGGAGGCCTTATTTGATGTTCACCTTTTGCTGTTAGTGTCTCTATCAGCTCACTGTCCAGCAAGAGCAGCCTCTGTCCATTCTGCACATTAATATAGCTGTGAGTCATCAGTTGAAACAACAGCTTCTCACTATGGTTTGCCATGCTCTCAGTTTGGTCCTTGCTACAAGACAGACCTGATACTCCAGGATTAATGTTTAATTTGCTTTGTTCTGAAGAATCTGTTAATTGCATGTGGGGCATCACATCAGGTATGCAAATTGATTTTAAGTTATTGGCAAGATCTTTGTCCAATACACCATTTTCTATTGCTTTTTTCCAGGAACAAATCTCTGTGGTTGCTGGTAGAAACAGAGCTTTAATATGCTGTCGGCCACTAAGGATTTTATGAGCTAGCTCAGTAGACACAATACCTTGTTCCAAGGCATCTGTAATCGGGAGGATCTCACCAGATTCAGGCCATAGCAACCCCATGAATGACCAAAGGGACTCCAGAATTACAAGAGCAATCTTAGCAGCTACCAGATCATTGCTCACTGCTTCATCTATTGTCAGCCTATGCCCAGTGACAGTGTCTATGATGCCTCCTGTCTGAAGCTGCCTTATGAGAATGGCACAAGCCATATCTTGGTCAATCAAATTATGTCTTACAGCCTCTTCCACTGTAAGTCTATGTCCTGTTCTTGGATCTACTATGCCACCAGCAAAAATCTGAGCTTCCAGAAGCCGGACAGTGACTTCTCTATCTATAAGCCCTTCCTGAACTGCACGAAAAATGCTAACCTTCCGGCCTGATTTTAAGCTCACCATTCCTCCTGCCAATTGCTTAACAGGTAGCAATTTCAGCCCTGATTCTTGGTGGACAATACATCTCTGCATCAGGTCCAGCAAACTGATTTTCTCAGCTGTGTTGGGGTCTATCAAATTCTTGGATGATTTCAGGTGAGACTCTAACACTGAGTGAAGCCATTCAGAAATGAGGCCTTGTTGAAAAGCCTCCTCTAGGTTAAGACAGTTCTCATTAGAGGGAAGAATGAAACCTCCGGTTGCCAGGTGAGCTTCTAAGATTTTTAGTCCAACTCTCTCATTGATTATTTTCTTCTCAATTGCTTCCACTACAGAAAGAAGACCTTTGCTCTCAGTAAGCCTGCTTATTAAGAACAGAGTATCTTGTAGCTCCTGGAGTTGCTGGAACATCTGGGGATTAATGAGGTTCCTGGCTAGGCCCTGCTCCAAAGAGAGTTTTTCACTGGTTTCAGGGGCAATAAGGCCAGACATGATAACCTGGGATTCCAGGAGCACAAGGCCTGTGTCTTGGTCAATGAGGCCCTTTTGCATGGCTCTGAAGATGGGAAATATCTCCACTGTGCCTAGGTCAATCACCCCAGCAACTGCTTTGCAACCCTGAAAGAAAAAATGAAAAAGAAAACAAAATTAGAGAAGTACAGCTGTTGAAAGGAGTCATTCAAAGAACTATATTCTATCCAACTCTGACAATAAGATAAACCCAGCCTGGGATGAGCCCTAATAGGAAGAGAATACTCTGAAGCCTGGCAATGTTAATACTAAAAAAGAAGTTTTCTAAATTGCAGAATGTCTAACATGACCAGAAGTTCACAGATTACTTGAGGGATGATAGCATTAAGCATATCTGAGTGATCAGCTCTACAAAGTAGCAAGCAATGAGAGGATAGCTATCTCTAAGACTGAATCATAACAAAAGTTCTTACAGACACATACCAGTTCCCAAAAGTGAGAATTCAACTTTATATAGCAATTTCAAAGTGTTGCAACCCATGCAGAAGACTCTTGAAGCAGTATTTCCCTGCTGGTGAGTTCAGGACTGGTCCACAGGATTAAGAGATATCTAAGCAACTTGACAGCCACACAACAGATGTGAATCTCAGTAAATGCCTGTGTATGTTACTCAAGCAGCTGTTTAGCAGCTGGGACAGTCATACTCTCAGTGGCCAATGCTAACATCTGCCAAGGCAATGACTTCAAGTTAAATTAGTCCTGGGAATTGAAGTAGCAAGTCAAGGAAAGAATAGACTGAGGACCCTTGCCTGTGGAACCACTAATAACTTTTCTTCTGGTCTAGGCTAGAATGGGTAGTAACCACCATGAATATAGGTACCACCTGTTGGGCACTTAATAGATTTACTGAGTATTTAAAATGAGGCTCAGAGAAGTTAGGTAACTTGTACAAGGTCACAAAACTAGTGCGCTCCAATATCAAACCAAGGTCTGACTCTAAATCTTGGGGTGTTCTTCTGCCTTCCCAGTCAAATCCAGAAGAGCATGAAGGATAAGGACAGTAGAGTCACCATCTTACACAGAAATTAGGTCCTGAGGTGAGTGAGTAAGGCATACCTTATACATAGTTTAATTTAGCCTTGCAAAAAAGCCTAAAAAACAGCTCATGAAGAATTCCTATTTTGAAGTCTTTTATCATGAAATAATGGTATTCGGAAATTAAATCATTCACGTGTTTTACCACTTTCAACACTTCATCACTTTTACTACTCTAGAACTTTCTTGCTCTTGTTCACGTTCGTTACCTTAATCTTCTCAGATGGTTTCATCTGTCCTTCTTTGGTCAGTATTAATTTCTGATCCTTATTTAACTTTTACTTATCCATGGAGGATCTTATTGAAGCAATTGTCAATTACTTCCCTGCCTCTTAAATAATGCATTTCACTTCTGTCTCAGTGAGAAGTGCCATAACAGCAGGTACTTTGCCTGTTTAGTGTCTACGAGCAGTACCAGCAATTCAATAAACACTTGAAGAATAAACAGATTGATAAACAGTAAAAAAATCCTTAACATCATTAACTTATTTCCTTCCATATTTTAGAAATGTGCACTGAAGATTTTAAGCTTGATTAATAGCACATTCTAAGAGATGCCAAATGGATAGCAAATGAAGAATAGATTTGGTTCACTTCTCCATCTCGCTAAATTTATTCAAATAATGGAACAACTGACAAATTGTCCATATTATTTAAAATACGTGTCATTCCCCACCTCACCCTTTTTCTGACCCAGAATGTCGAGTTTAAATTGTATAAGGTAAATGTATGTTACATGAATCTATTAGGTATTTAGTCTATCGAGATTGAAAGAAAAGCTGCATTGCCATATGACTCTTCAAGATATACGAAAAACTCTTTTGACAAAATTCATGTAAAGACTATTTGGAAGTAGATAATTCGTTTATAAATTTCTAATTTCTTCTGTGAGATTCACGAAGTCTCAGAATGCTGATATTGAAGAAAGGCCTGGAGTCTAGCCAAAGAGAAAAGACTACAAAGAAAGCACTGAGGTGGGACATAATCCAGAGAAAATCATTTCAGTCCCACCAAACATGGGTATTCTGACCTAAACAAGGAAAAAAAAAAAAAAAAAGGACAAAAAGAGAGGAGAAAAGAAAACATAAAAGGCTTCTACTTACCAGAGTTGCAGGATACGCCTTGGGCAGATAAGAGACAGAGCCTTATGGAGCAGCTCAGCCGTATCGCACACACAGTGAAAGCTTGGTGTTAGCGTCCAGCATGCGACTGTTTTTGTTTTTGCAATAAAGAACCCCAAACAGGTCGTCCTCTTTTCCCTTTGTGCATTTGTGCTTAAACTCCAAAGGGTTAGTGAAACTTGTAAGCAAGGATGTCAGTTAATCAGAACAATACTTCACATGAAACACACACACGGTAACAGGGACACATCATGCTCAATGTAGTGGTGCTCAGCAGCTTGTCTTTCTTTTTTCCTTCCCTTTTTTAACCTTTCAAAATGAGAACTGAATGTTCTCAGCAAGCAATTGTTAAAACTTTTCACATAATCCCTTATATGGTGAAGCAACAAGCCATTAAAAGTGGGCCACCTTACATAGAGAATGCTAAACCAGCACATTCGTTTTGGAAATCTACTGTCAAATAAAACATAGCTGGTTCTGTTTTGTGGTCTTTTCAACTCTAGCTCCTGCTGCACAAATTTCATATGCATGGACCAGAGTCAAAGCATATTTTGTCTGAATATCATTTTGAGCCTCATCTAGACCAAATTTGGTTGCCACATGAGCTTTAATTTTGGCTTGCCTCACATAAGTTGGCCATTGCTTCACAACATAGGAAATAAGCAGGCAAACACACATATATGTCCCAGAGACACATGTATATAATATGGTAGGTTTACATATACACACAAGTATCCAGGAAGAACTTAGGACAACCAGCAGGAACTTAACAATTTTCATATGGTCCAGGAAATGAACATGAGTGGGAGCTGGTAAAGATGTCACATGATAGGATGACTATGGGTAAGGGGAACCAGCGTCTCAGTCAGCGCAGCTAATCTATCAGTTTGCTTTGGAAATGAACATTTCTCATTCAATTAGTAAATATAAAAAAAATTTTTTGTGAAAAGATTCATGGCCTTTACTTCCCAATATTTAGAACTCTTGGCTATCAACTTTTGAGTGACGATACCACAAAGGAATATTCTTATTGCTCTGTATTCAGATATAAAATTTATGTTCTCTTCAACTGCAGTCCGCCACAAAATGGTAGATGACAAAAACAGTAAATAAAGCAGGTCAAAAGGGTTAACTATAAGTGCCTCCTAGTGCTTTTGACTGACCAACACATCATGGAACCCCAGTAAAGAAACACAAGACAAATGGCTGCTATGGTGAGGTTAAAAATTAAGTCACACTGCTCATGGAAAGCTAGTGATCATGACTCTCAATCAGCAAAGCTGTTTTCATACCATTCAAAAGTATCCTCCCAGCATTTGGAGAGTAAAACCACAAGTACCTTTTGCTCAGTCTGCTGGGCCAACTGGCTCTGAAGCTGCTGAAGCTGGTTTGCAGAACCGTCACAAAGATCATGGTAAGCCTTATTCAGGGCATTCAATTGCTCGGATATCTGTTCCTTCTCTTTTTCTAAGAGCCTACAAGATAAAGAATTGAAGCTCTTTTAGAAAAAATCTTTCTCTAAAATGTCCTTTATTGCTTCAAAATCATGACTCCTCTATCTTGGACAATGGTATCCTTAGTCACTGTGGACTCTGGATCATCTAGGTAGAGTTCCACACTCATGGAACACTTTGGCATCTAGCTCAACATTTTCTTGTCCACCTTAAATCAAGTCACGATTCTTGGTGATGTTAATGTTCACATCACCAACTGTCTAACACTCTACACTTGTAGTTCTGCAACCTCTCAATCCAAATGGCCTACACCCATCTCCAGCCCCACCCACACATGGCAAACCTGATCCTGCCATCATCTAGAATTTTTCCACTTCTGAAATTTTAAACTTCAAGAATCTACTACTTGATTATAGCTTCTAATTATAACACTACCTTTCCAGTTCTTTTTTACTCCAATACCTCTTTTAAAAATATTTTAAACAGACCAAAGAGAAGAATATGCCAAGCTCTCATTTACCCAACTATTCAGCTTTATCATATTTTGTATTTTACCAGATTTGCTTTAGATCTCTTAGAAATAAAACATTATGGATATAAAGTCCAATGAGTATTTGTCACCAACCCTGTCACTTTCCCTTTCTCCCCAGAAATGATCACTACCTTGAATCTGGTGAATTATGCAAGTTCCTTTTCTCATTCTACATTGTTTTTGAGAATGAATCCTATGATTCATATTACAACTATCCATCAACTTACTCGGATTTCCCAAGTCTTCTTTGACTCCTCCATTTTCTCTTAATTGATCAGTCTTTCCTATAATATTGTTTCTTCTCTTTAGAGTCCAGACCCCACAGTTCATCATCTCAGTCAGTTCCTTATTATTATTCCTTGCATTTTCTCTTCACTAATTTGATGAAACTCTAGACCAAGACCAATCAAACCACTGGATTTTTCTGTTCCTACATACAGGCTGCTAAGTACATCCAGTGGAGAGGGTGGGGAATCCCACAACCATCTAGAAGAGCTCTTACTGGTTTCCAACCTGTACTGGACTCCAGTGCTTTCTGACAATCCTCTTGGAGGCTTCCCATCCATCCTTTCTTCCTTCCTTCCCCTCAGCATCACTCTAACTTTCATTAAACAAGCTATTTCAAAGAGCGAAATACAGACCACTGGGTACTAATTCTCTCACTTTCTTGGCTTCACTCCTGGCTTATCAACCCTCTATCCATACCTTTCCTGCTCTTTCCCTCAGACCTCTGAGAAAAAGCTGTTCCAACTCTTTAAGGTTGTACTTCCTACCCACTGATGAATTTTATCCTCTAGGACTCCTCTCCTATTATTTCAATATCTTTCTCCCTTTGGTCCTTGAGATGTGGTCCATAAATACAGTTAACATCCTCTGATCTTTTAAGAAAACAAAACTATTTTTCTGATCATTTATATATTCTACTTTAATTACTTACTGTATTATTTCTTTCCTTTCCTGTGGCTAGCTTCTTGAAAGAGTAGTCTAATTTCACTATCACTACCTTCCTACCTCCCTACAAGTGCTCCCTATCATACTAAATCTGACACTATCCCCCAACTTTTCACCAAAAACTTCCAATTTGCTAAATTTAACATATATTTCTCAGTCTTAACCTTCTTGAGATCTGACCATTCCTTCTTTTCAGAACTATTCTCTTTGGTTCTGAGATATGTTCATAATTTTCTTTTACTTTTCTAACTTCCTTTATAGGCTGAGAAGCATGATAAAGCCCTTGAGTCCTTGTTAACTAATCCACACTTATGGTTTCTACTATAATCTCCATCACTTTAGACTTCTCTCATCAATTCTAAATTTATATATACAGCTGCCCTTTAGATAACTTTAACAAAACTTTAAGGCATAAATTAATGTATTAGGTGCTTTCTAATATATACTAGGTATTTCCATTCAGATGTCCTGTGGGGTCTTTGCATTTATAACATCTAAAACTAAAGGTGTCCTCTTCTCCCTCAATCCACACCTTCTCCTTAAAACCTCTTTTGGTTAATCGTGTCACCATACACTCAGTGATCTAATCCGGAAACCAGAAAGTTGTATCTGATATTTTTTGTGTGTCACCAAACCCTGTAAGTTCATCATCCTTAATATCTTTTTAATATTTTTCCCCTCTCCATCTTTTGTCATTTCTTCCCTATATTATCAGAACCACCTCTTAATGGGTTTCTCAGGCCCCTACTCTTGCCCCATGTCAATCCTTTCTCTATTAAACTGTTCTAGAAACCTTTACCAACCAAATCAAATCATGTTTAACATCCCTCCACAAAAGGTAAAATGTGAACTCCTCAGCATGAACTATAAAGGCTCTTTATAATCAGTTCTTGCTGCCCTTAATTCTCCAGCCTAAATTCTCATCACAGCCCTAAGTTTTAGATAGGTAGATCTGGTTTCCCAGATGTGCCATAATCTCTCATTTAATACTTACTTATGACTATGCTTGGCCAGGAAGATCTGTGATGTTTTAATGGCCTCAGAGACTTGTTCCCTCCTGGTTGTCAGCTCCTCTGTCAGAACCTATTTAGTAGAAATAAAGAGAAAAACTTTAAAACCTTAAAAATTAAAGTATCAAAAATGATTTAAAATAACTTTTTTAAAATCCTAGGGGAAAAACCTAGCTTAGGTTAAACTATTACCAATGAGCTATATATAGCTGATTAAAAAGGTAGAAATATAAAAGTCTCCTTAATGTTTCAAGTACTGTGAGTTAACATTTACTGTGTTAACAACTGTTCCTGGGTGGCCCATATGTGACTTGTATTATTCCACCTAATGCATTATTATATGTTATGTGACAGATAAACCTCCTACTCACCTGCTGTTCTAAAATAGCTTTTTCAATGTCTGTTGGTTCTTTGGTCTGAGATGAGGTAGCTTTGCTTTGTGTATTCCTTGCTAGGGTAGACACCCAGCCCAAAAGTTCTTTAAGCTTCTCCACATGTTCTTGTTTTTCTTCTTCTACCACTTTCTAGAACAGGAAATAGAAAATCAGTATGTTGGTCAATGTCTTATTAGACTGGTCTGATTTCAGATTTCCTAAAATAGAGACATAAAAATTACCCAAATCAGTAGGCAAATAAAATAATCTTAAGTTAAATATAATTTACCCCATCTACAGTACTTCTCACATATGACTGTGTGATACTAGTAGCTAAATTCATTATACCAGTGTTGGCACCTTTCTGAAAAAGCACTGTTTCATATGTGATAGGTACTCTATAATTATTTACTGATTTAAAAAAGCCCTTCACAAATAGCATCTTACTTATTTTCTTAATTCTTAGATTTACAGGTGAAGAGATTAAAGACTACAGAGAATAAGTGAGGTAGGTACAGAAATAGAGGAAGATTTTTGCTAAATTGCCCTGGCAAAAGTTGGTATAGGTCAATGTCTCCAAAAGCATTTCTTTTGTGAGTGGTTGAATATGTGGAAACTTACTTTACAAAGACAGATTTCTATAATTACAAAAGATTACGTACTCATTACAGGAAATTCAAACAATCTGAAATACATAATATATACTTCCCTGATCTCATTTCTCCAGAAATTTGGTACATATACTGCTAAACTTATTTGTATATTCATGTTGTGTCTTTGTGGTACAAACAGTTTTTTTTTTACTGAAGTCATGATTACACACAACATTCTAACTTGCTTTTATTACCCAAATAATATATTTTAACTTCCTATGTCAGTTCATCATTTTTAATAGTTTCATAATATTTCATTATATAGAATTTGGATGTTTCCAATATTTCCCTTTAACAAATTACACTTTGTTAAGGATCTCTGTTCATATTCCATTCTTCACAGTTATTCTATTTCTGTAATAAAGATAGGTAGAAGTGAGAGTGTTAGTATACAGTCAATCCTCATAGTTATTAAGATTCCCTATTTGTGATCTCATTAAAATTTATTTGTGACCTCAAAATCAATACCTGTGCATTTTCAGCCATTCCCAGACATGCAGAATGGCAAAAAATTTTGGTTGCCCAATGTTCCCAGCTGGGGTAGAACAAGGTGACACTCTACCTTCTTATTCCAGCTCTTATACTATAAACAAGTATCCTTTTCACAGTCTATTTAGTGCCATAATTTTCATGTTTTTGTGTTTTTATTGGTGATTGTGCTGTTTAAAATGGACCTAGTGCTGTCCTGTGTAGGATCCTAAGCACAGGAAGGCTGTAACATGCCTTATAAAGAAAATGTATGTTAAATAAGCTTTGTTCAGGAGTGACTTAGAGTGCTCTTGGCCATGAGTTCAATGTTTGTGAATTAACGAAATATACTTAATAAGGTGTTTGTAAACAAAAACAAAGAAAATAAGGTTATGCTTTATCTACTGATGAAAAAGTTGTGATCAGTGCCATAGAAACCTAACCCTATATTCCCCCTAGGTGCAGAAGTTCAGTATTTGCTAATGAAGCATTTATAGCAACCTCGTAGAACAGGATAACTGTGAATAATGAAATCAGCTGTGTGTACTTTAAATTCTGATAGATAGGGATAAAGTTTTTACTACCATTTTCAAGACAATTTAGGATCCAATTATCCTCACCTCCTCCTCCTCCAGCCGCCGGAGTGCATCACTGATATACTTTACGTGCTGAGTTGTTAAGGTCACCAATGCTGTGTAGCGAGTCCTTAAGTCCATGAACTATGGTTTGAAAAAAGTTTAGATAAGTTATCTGCCAGAAAGTAAATAAAAATAGTTGAAAATATAAGGAAGTTTTCATTAAGTCACATGCTTAATGAAAAGGTGAGCCCTAAGTCAAACTGGAAGGCCCAAACAAAGGAATCTTCTTTAAGGGAAGAATCTTCCCTGCCTTTCACCTCTTGCGTGATGGCATCTGAAGAGGAAAGCATGCGACGGCGCTTGCCAGGAGATTTCTGCTGTGACTCCACGAAGGCCTTGTATGTCATCAGTTGCAATTCATAGTCCTGAGGAGGAAGAAATTTCACTATGTTTACATAGAGCTTTATAGCTCACACAGGTCATGTAACAGTATCATAGTATTTTACTGCTGGAAGGCATTTTGCTGATGTTTTAAATTAGAGGTTAGAAACATTTTCTGTACAGAGCCAGATGGAAACTATTGGGCCATCCTATCTGTCAGAACTATTCAACCCTGCCATTATAAGTGAAAGCAGTCAAAGACAATAAGTAAATGAAAGAGCAAGGCTGTGTGTAACAATAGAACTTTACTTATGGACACTGAAAGTTGAAGTTCATATAATATTCAGGTGTCATGAAGTATTATTTGTCTTATGATTTTTCTTGCTATTTCTCATGAGCCATACCAAAATAGGTGTGCAGGCTGGATTTAGCCTGTGGATCAGAGTTTGCTGACCCCTGAGTTTGCAGCTTGATGTTTGCTGACCATTCCTTTTCGTCTCACATATGGGAAAAGTAAAGCCCAGAGACAGGAAGTGAGTTCCTGCAGTTAATTCAGTGGGTAAGCAACAGAATCAGTCTTCCAACCCCTAAACCAATGCCTTTCTCAGGATGCTACGTTTCTGTCAGTTCTTTTGCAATCTTGAGAATGCTGCCCTAGTCTCAGCCTTCTTCAACTCTTATAAGGATGGGTGCAAGAAACTCTTATTTACTTTCCTGCCACCAGAATAACTTTTCTGAAACACAAAGATAACTATTTTATTCTGCTTGAAAGCTTTCACTGACACAGAGCAGAGCTTCTCAAATATCAACATGCATAGTAATCATCTGAGGATCTTGTTAAAATGCAGATTCTCATCCAGTAGGTTGAAGATTCTGCATATCTGACAAGCTCTTAGGTGATGCTCCTGATTCAAAGACCACATTTTGAGGAGAAGGAATTGAAGGCAAAGTCAAAGAAACAAAACAAGGCCTTTTCATATGTTGGCCGCAATCTCCCTTCTCATTTTCCACTCACTGCTTCTTATGTACCATATACCCTCTAGCTCTACCAGAATATTTGCTATTTCCTCACATAATCATTGTATAGTCATTCCTCTGTGCCTCTGATTATGCAGTTCCTTTTGCCTAGAATGCCCTGTTTTCTGTTGTTTCCTTAGAAAACTCTAGGCATGAGGAACACATGAAACGAGTTCCTTGTGCTATTAAAAAAACAGTAGTAGTAGTAGTAATAAAAGCATGTGCTATCATTTACTGAATGTATTTTAAGTTTGTGGCACTGTCCTATGTATACATGATCCCATTTAATCTTTGCAATTACTTGGTGATCCCATTCTGTAAATATAGCAACAAAAACTCAGAGAAGCTAAGTGCTTGCTCAAATTCTGAAGCCTGGAAAATTATGAAGCTGGGATTTGAAGTTAATTCTTTGTGACACCAAGTCTTCCGTTATTAACTAAAGAAATTTATTCATTTGAAAACTATTTATTGAGCCTGTACTATGTGCCTCTCATTATTCTGAGTGTTACACACATACTGGGGAACAAGTCAGGAAAAAACCCTGGAACTGACATTCTAGTGAGAAGGCACATAGTAAATAAGTAAATATATAATAATCTTGGGTCATTTTTATTTAAAGATGTTATCAGAGAAGTAGGAAATGGGGGAGCGGATCATGCATAGCCTCATAAACCAAAAAAGGATTTAGAATTTTATTGTGAGTATGATATTGGATAGTTTTGAGCCAGACGGTGACAGGATCCAATTAACTATGTTTCATCTATTATAATGTACACATTTTCCCCACATTTTAGTATCTCTAAAATCAATGGCATTTGCATAGTTGGCAGAGTTTCTTCTCTTTTGGTAGAGCATAAAATAATGGTAGGGCTTATAACCACTGGTGTCTGAGATTCCATGACATGCAGTATGTTCTATAAAGGTAAGTCTGTTTACAGTGTGGGAAAATAGCCTATTAGCATGAGCAGAAGCAAGAGATCTGCTCAGAGGTACTAAAACAGTCTAAGGAAGATTCCTCACTTGAATATAAACCAGGGAAATGGTGAATGGGTGGGTAATGAGAGGCAATCAGATCCAAGACATATTGGAAGATGAAGCTAACTTGTTCACAGACCAAACAGAAAGTTTAAGGCAAAGAGAAGTGTTAAGGATGGCTCATGGGTTTTGCCTCAGCAAATAGGAAAATGGCGATACTATATCCTGAGATAAGCAAGATGGTGAGAAGCATATTTGAGAAGAAAACCCAAATGTTGTATTTTTGACTTGGTAAGTTTAAGAGGCCTGTGGGTCATCCAAATGGAGACTCCTCAAATCATAGCCGATGTCTGGTACCTCTGAGCATCCCCAAATGCAGAGTCATGGGAATTATACACCCGCACTAACAGAAAGATGGGGCCAGCCTCTAGTAGAAGAGCTCTGCTGATTTGTAGCAACAAACCTATAGTGACAATGCAGATCTTTCTAAGCTAGATAAATATGGTCCTCTTGGGACATATAAAGTTACCTTTACAATAGTGGAGTACTGCTGGGAAAATTTTTGACACTGGTCCAGTTTTATCTGATTTCTCTCAATTTCTGCAAACAAATCCTAGGAACCAAAATATCATAACATTATTGTTGTCATGACCATCACTGAAACAGCTAAACATCTGTTAGGTTCTAAGGCAATAATTTTCAAACTATTAGCTGCAATGGGAATCACCTGGAAGACTGCAGAAAACACAGATTCTGGGTCCCACCTCCAGAGTTTCTGATTTGCTAGGTCTGGCTTTGGGTCTGAGAACTTGGCATTTCTAACATACTCCCAAATGATGCTAATGCTGGTAGTCTGAAGTCCACAGTTTGAAAACCACTATTCTGAATATTTTACATGTACCGCTTTATTTACAATAACCTTACAATAACCTTATGAAATTGGTTGAACAAATAACAGACTATGATTATTTTATTAATGAGGAAGTAGAATTTGAGAGATTAAGTAATTTGTTCAAGGTCTCATAAAAAGTGAGCAAGCCAGGATGGGATCCAGGCAATATAACTCAACTTCATATTCTTAACTATAATGCTAAATAATAAAAACAAACAAACCCCAAAATACCAATAAACAAAAACTGCTTTGAATGAGATCATTTTCTTTCATTCACAGCTTTCCCTGGGTTTTCATTTCCCCCATATTATAATCCAAGTAAATAAAATGTAATATCAAAGAAAGTAAAACAAGATAATTTTAATCTGTTCATCTAGTGATTTTAATACATACTACAGAAACCGAGGATTAAAAGGGACCTTATAGGTCCTCTGGTCTAAATGCAAAATCAGTATCTTGAGATCATGCTGCTCGAACCCTTTTCCGAAAAGGGGGCTTGAATGTATTGCCATTTGAGGGGAAGCTTAATTGTTAGCATATCATCATCTCTTTTTATGATGATCTAACCTCCCCACACCCCTCCCCCTCACCCCATCCCCCATTGTGACTTCCAAGGTGCTAATGCCACACCCACCGTCTGCTGGCTGAGCTGCTCTGACAGCACTCTGCTATCCTCTGCCTGGCCTGGTTTCATCATTTCCTGCTGGGAAGTGGTTTCCTCAATCCATCTGATGAGAGTTCCATGGCAGGCTCGGTAATCTCCTAGAACTTCCTGGATACTTTTCAGCTCAGATTGGCTGAAGGAGCACAGAAAGACTACTATCAGATATCTTGGTATCCATACAATAAAGTAAATGAAGCAATTCCTTTCTTAGCTTATGCCTCCAGTTATGCGTGACTACAGAGGATACATCTTCAAGGGGAATAGCAACACATTTGCTGAGTGAAAGCTATGCAAATACCCAGTGCCCCACCAGGTAAAAAGTGAGTAGAAACCAGTTGTGCCCTGCTGGCCTTGGAAGCTGCCTGGGGCCTAGCATCCCATGATAATCCTTGTCAAATTTTTGACCTAGGTTGCCAAGGATTACCAGGGTTGCCAATAGGTAGTAATGGCTGTACACTTCTGTCCTCTGTTCACAGAGTACCTGTTAGATTACCCCAGCTATGATTTATGAATCACTAATTTCTTGGGAGGACCATGGGAATGGGGTCAGTAAAAAATTTACTGTTAATTCAGTAACAGTTTCTTATACCACTTTTGATAGTCTAACCGGCCTTGGAATAATAAATCAATTATAGAGAATCAATCCAGACTTACACAAATTGTGATAACTCCTCTCTCCATATATTTGCCTGCCTAGCCTAGCTTCAGATAGGTTGGTTTCTGTCTTTTCTAACTCAAATCTGTCATCAGAAACAGGGCCTTAAGTTATAGAAATAAAAAACACTTTATTAACAAATGAAAAGGAAGCAAGAAACTATGTAAAGGTCCACTATGAAAATGGCTCATACTTAGATTCCAAACTAATAAAAAAAAGAACTAGAACTCAGGTTCTGTCCCCAGCTCATCTTTCCAGTCTATATTCTAAGACACCATTGTCATCATGGCTTAACTGGGTAAGACCAGGGACACCACAGGAGAGTCACAGTTTAATTGGACCATCTCTGCTGATTCAAAAGCAAGCCTCAAGTCTGCTTCACGGTTGGTGATCCCAATTTCCAGTCGCCTCTCCTGCTCAGAATTAATGCTGTCATTTAATTTCTACCTCTCCCTATCAATTCTTACCTTTAAATGTGAACACACAGGTATAACTCAATTTTTGTTTAAAATATAGTCCCTGAACCCTAATAGGAAAAAAAGTGAGACTACCACTTACCGGGTCTCAAGCTGGGCAATGACCCGGTGCCAACGCTCCTGCAGCTGGGAGCCTTTTTCCTGATAGCGCTCCAAATCCAGGTTTCGCTCTGGGGTCAGACAACTCAGCTGCTCTGCTACTGCTTTGGCTTTGGCAATTTCCTCATCCAAGACTGAAAACACTGAATTCCTGTCCTTCACATCCCTAAGCCAGTGCTATAAAAACATAAGTACAGGTTAAATACATTCCATGCTAAAAAGTAAAAAATTCAGACTAAGGTAGACCTCGGGGACATGGTCTACAGCTGGCTCCATATTATATTTGTGATTCAGAAACTCTGCCCTACAAAGTTTGTGCCAGAAATGCCACCACAGTCCTCATGCCCACTTGGCAGCCAATGGCAGGCAGTACAGTAAAGAGAAATGAGCAAATAACTTGTGTGTGAAATCTGGCTCCACCACTTATAAGTTATAAAACCAAGACAAATCACTCACTCAGTCTGATCTCAGTTTTCTCACCTGTGAATGGAGATGAAAATCTCTGCCCTATCCACCTCACAGACTTGCTTGCGAAAATCAAATGAGATGACAGCTAAGTGATTTACAAACTTTACAGCAAAACTATTAATTGTATTCAATTATGCCTTGATTTTACTGGGGAGAAAAGAAATTGGCATAGTTCTTCATCTCCCTTTTCTAGCTAGACATATTCCTCAGTCTCTCCTTGGAAACCATATTAAAATATATTAAATATGATACTCTGCCTAGCTCAAATGCAACCTTAAGTCAGTGGCATGCCATCCAAAACTGTGTTTCTCTGCTAACCCGGAGTAATGGGTATGTTAAGTCAACCTCTAAGACACTCAGGACAACCAACCCGTAACGTAGAGCAATGGGACTCCAGAGCTGAGAGATCTGCTGGTACTGCTTCTTCTTGACTTAGCTTAATTTCATAACCTTTGACCAATAGTTCAGCGTCCTGGATGCTACGCACTATAACATCGATTGTCTTGAGCCTGTGAGGGTAAAAATCACCTTCATTAACTCACTCATTTTAAGAGTTGGGCCACAGACCTGGAGCACTATAAAGAAGTTCAGAAAACATAACTGCCAAAATCAATTTCATCATTACTAGATGATGACAGTTTCATAAAAAGAGAAAGCATGGTATACATGCTGCCAGTTAAAGTTCTAAGTAGCACTGGACATGAACACATGTAATGAACTCATAGGAGAAAAGACATGAGGCCAGAAATCCACTCAATACACTGAAGAGTCTAAGATCTGTTATTCCTCAAGAGAAGACCTTCAAAAACCAGTATTTAGTTGAGATTAAAATTTTTCTTTTTATTCTTTTTATTCTTCAATGTCCTTTTTTCTTTCTTTTTTCCCAGAGGCATCTAATTAAACAGAAATGAGGTAGAAAATAGTCCTAACACTGCAAATCAACTCCCACACTGGCATTTTGTTCACTGCAGCCCATATGAATCCACTCCATACTTGGAACTAAAACCAAGGTCTCTTGTCATGCGTGCATGCTCTTCAAGATCTGCAATCTCTCTGGATTGTTCATGAAAAATCTGGATACTTTCCCTTCTCATCCCCAAAAAAAACATTGCCTTTTGGACCCAAATCCTCAGTTTACTCACTTGTTCAGATAAACAGTGGAGAGACCAAATATATGGTCCATTTTTTCCACCACCAGATTGAGTTCTGTGCGCAGAACTGGGACACTTGAACCAGATGGGGACTGATGGAGAAAGCTGTTGCATTTCATGGAAACAGTCTCCAAGTCTGACCTCAGTTGCTGCAAATCTTCTTGGGTACGCTATCAAGAAAAAGACATACAACAAAGATGGAGACAGAATGAAACAAAGAAAGTAAAAAGAAGTCCTTATTTGTAATAGCAGAATATTGAAACCAACCTAAATGCCAAATATAAGAGAGTGGTTGAATAGACTATGAAATATCACTGAAGGGCACAGAAGGGAAAGAATACAAACTAATTTCTGAACAAAGTATCTGGATTATCAACATACCTTTAGGCTAATGACAAAAAGAACTAGAAATAAACTAACTTCAGTTAACTACTTGTTTTTGTAGTAGTATGAGTTAGCAGTTCTGAAACTACAATCTGTACATTTTAGAATTAAGCAATAAGTAAAGTTGTTGCAGATAATGTGAAGTAGGTTTTTAAGTCTTAGGGAAGGGAAAAAGGAAAGGTTAAAATAAGTTCTGTGGTATTGGTTTGGAAGTGGGTGGAGCTAGGTGTGTGTGTGTGTGTGTGAGAGAGAGAGAGAGAGAGAAATATTGATCTATCTTTGTGATCTATTTATATGTATATATACATATGATCAGATGTTATGTATAGATATAGGTGTATGTGAATAACAGGGTGTATGTGTCTGTATATGTATATGCATATATTGTTGTAAGTATGTATTTTTCTAGCTCTACTTGCTGAGCAGTTCTAGAGCAATGACACCCCATCAATAATAAGCCCACTCAGCACCCAGATCTTGGTTTCTAAATAATATTCACCACCTAAAGGAAGTAGGACTCCTTGAAGAAATGGCTGATTCCAGGGTTGGGGCTGGCAAGATGAACCTGGAATACTCTGCTTTGTTGAGAAATAATAAAGCTCTTAAAAAATAATGATGACATGTTAAAATGACATAGAAGCCAGCTTGAAGGGGTTCCCAATGGCTAAATTTGGAAATATTTGAACATCAAAATAAAGATTGTAGCAAATTACAAACCACTAAATAAAATAAGAATCTGTAAGTCCATACTGACATAAAGAAGGAAGAAAGGAGAGAGGGAGGAAGGGAAACTCTTCTCTTTTTAGAATGGAAATCTTAAAATGTAAAAGGAATAACAGAATTGGAAAATCACCTTTTGGCAATAGACTAAATCAGTCAAGAGTCAACAATAGATGCTAAAACTAGTTAGTGAAACTTTGATGTAAAACAGGTTTTTACACAGTCTCGAGATATCTTCCCACCAGATACTTAGTAATTATAAGGGGAAAATAGCAACAAGTGATAAAACTTATCACCACTAGTGGGACAAATCAACATCACATGCCTCCTGATATCATGCACCAAGGACACAATATCACTTCTGTGGCATTACTGCCAAAAATGTGTAACTTGTACCTAACGATGAAGAAGCCTCAGATAAACAAAAATAGAGGGACATTCTACAAAATAAATGGCCTACACTCTTCAAAAATGCTAAGCTAATGATGATGAAAATCGAGACATTGTTTCAGGTTAAAGAAATCTAAAAAGAGAGCAACTAAATGCAATATGTGATACTGGATTGAATCCTGTACCAAAACACTTTTTTTTTTTGACAAGGGGGAGAAGGTGAGGCAGGAGGGGGGTTCTACCCCAAAAGGCATTATTAGGTCTGCTGATAAAATTTTAATAACGTCCTATATCAATGTTCATTTCTTGATTTTAATCATTATCCCATAGGAATGCAAGAGACTATTCTTGTTTTGAGAAATGTACGCTGATGTACTTAGAGATAAAGGAGCATCATGTCTAGAGCTTACTCTTAAGAAAAAAAAAAAGATTATTATTTTGTACACATATATGTAGAAGCAAATAATAAAGCAATCATAAAGAAATGTTAACATTTGGGGAGTCTAGGTGAAGGATATATGAGAATTAAAAACTTTTCTGATTTTTCTGAAACTATTTCAAAATAAAAAGTTAAAAAAATAAAACGTCCTTTAGAAGAGCTAAATATTGAACTTTATTTCTTAGGATGGTCTTGCCTTATTTCTTAGGATCCATAATCTCTTGCCACTAGATTCACTCTGAAAGCATTTACTTGGCAACCAGCATTTATCTTGCTCATAGGGCTTACCTCTTGCTCTGCAATCCTTAATGCACTGTCCTGCCGGGCATCTTTGTCCATTCTAGAAATAGCTGGGGTCTGAATTCGTTTAACTAGCCTCTGTTCACACTCTTCCAGGTGCAGTCGGATATTCTTCAGCTCTGAAATGTACATCTTGGCCACAGTTTCCTCTTTGTCCTCTGTGAATGCATAAGCACAGACCATTAAGCACCATACCAGATATCAGCAAACCTGGGAACAACATATTCACCTTCAGACAGAGGACACCACTGGTTCCAGCAGACCTGATATTCCTCCACCAATGAAAGAAGGCCTTATATGGGGAACCTTATGCCTGATTCTAAATTCCCTGCTTTATATAACGATCTTTAAAAATCCAAACATGTTATTTCCACAAGAAAACATGATAGGTCAATTAACAACAGAGACTGAAATATGGCCTCTTCTTCCATGATTTGATTTTGAGAATTCATCTCTACAAATTTTTCATTTTAGTGGTGACGCTACTTTCTAGTTACTATGATCGGTCTAGCGGCACCCTTCAGGGCTCTCATTCCACCAGTCCTCTCCCTCTTCCCAAGGCACACACCATTCTCCATGGATTTCATCAGATGCTGGAAGTGTTTTTTACAAGCCTCCACCTCCTCTTCCAAGCGCAGACGATCAGCCACTGAGAAGAGCACCGAGTCAGAGCTATCTTGCAGAAAGTCATCACAGTGGGCCTGAAGGTTCTTCATAACCTGGTGGCACTCCCCTGGTGCTGACGATCGAAGCTAGAGAAGGAAAGCCATAAGAAATTTCAGTAGAATGAAAACACAAATATCTCTCCCTCTCTTTTATTGACATATAATACAGATGCAAAATAGTGCAAAACCATAATTGTAAATATGTTGATTTTTTTTCACAAATTGAACTTGTCCACATAATCAGCATTTAGATTAAGAAATAGAACATCACTAGCATCCCAGAAGCACCCTTCGTGCCCCCTTGGACATAATCTTTAATAACAGTTAATTCACCAGTATTCCCTTTACTGCATATACCTATGCAAAAGAGATGCTTGTCCTGCAGTATGAAGAAGACTATGGCCTTCTCTCACCTCCAGGAAGACCAAATATGTTATTTATCTCACTGGGAATTTCTTTAACCATTCAGGTTGTTGTTTCTAGTTCCTAAGATCCTTAGGCCCCTAACCCTGAAACACTATCCCTGACTCCCCATTATTACCTTTGAAAAAAGTTTGGCAGTAGGATATGAACCTGGGGTAAAGTTATCACAATTACCTTTTCCAGGTTCCAGGTCTTTACAAGGTCAAGGTCCTTCCTTAGATAGTTCCAGGAGATAAGGCTTTTGGTGTTAATGTGTAGCTGATGCCAAAGGGTCATCACTTTTTGATAAGACTGCTCCACTCTAGAAACACAGAACCTGGTTACAGCTTTTACAAGACTTGAACTTCATATTAGAGACCCCCTCAGGAAAAAAAAATGTGATTGCCTTAGCAGAACTGAGCTTTTATGCTGAGCAGAGAAAGGCAACAAGTCAAACCTAATAGCACGGTAATGTTTAGAACTAAATTGAGATCCCCAAACAATGTGAATTTGCTACGCTATTAGTTATAGTATGTAAGCACATATTTAGTAATCTCATAAGTGTTACTTGAATGCAATATAATTACGAGAAGTCAGAAAGGAAATACCCAGGGAAAACAATAAAGTCACGGTAAAATAACTGCATTTAGAATTGCTGAAAATAATATCAACCTTTGAAAAGTGATTTGCTATGTTCTATATATTTACAAAACTGCTAAAATATTTGGAAATTCATAGCAATTTAAAAAGTTAATCTGACACATAAAAAGAAAACTGCAGTATGAAGACCTTGAAAAGAATTTTTTTAAAGCATTTATGCCTAATTCAATTTCAACTTCTGGAAGACTTATAAACACAGATACACAGACATATTCAACAAATACCAACATATCTTGAATTTCTTCAAGTTGAGACATGTCAATATTAAGAATAAGATAAAAAACTAAAAGCCAGGATTGTCAGTTAAATAAAAGACATTAAACACATTAGTTTATCTTCCCTTTTTACAAAACTCCCACTAAAATGTCAGCAAAGTTGAAATAAAAGTCAGGAACTCTCAAAGAAGAATAAAAAAACAAAGAAATATAAAACAGAAAGAAAAATAGAGACTCTGTTCAGAAGGTCTAACATCTGACAAATTAGAGTTCTTGAAAGTAAGAACAGAAGAAACACAGAGAAGAAAATAATTAAATAATCCAAGAAAATTTTCCCCAGCTCTGAAAGATATGGGTTTCCAGTTTGAGTTCAGGGTTAGCATTAAGACTACCCCAAACACAGAGCATTCCCTCCACAGATTAAAGACAAATGGAAGAATTTAAAAAACTTTAGAGATAAAGATTTCATTCAAAAGGTTCTGTATCATTTCCTTCAAACTGTTCTGTATCATGACTGTAGTGGGGGATACACAATTCTATGCATTTGTCAGGACCATAGTATTACTCACTACAAAGGGAGAATCTGACAGTTGTATAAAGTATTAAAAAAAGGAATGATAAAGAATGAGAATGGTACTGTACTTCTCAAGAGCAAACACTGGAAGCTAGAATCTCCCCTCAAGATTTACAGTGATAATAATTTCCAAAACAATTCTATAAATGACCAATTCATTATGAAGGGAAAAGAAAGACATTTTCAGACATGAGAGGTCTCAAAAAAATTTATGTCTCATGCACCCTTTTTCCAGTAAGCTACTGGAGACTGCACTCTTTTCAAACCAAGGAATAAACCAATAAATAAGGCTTGGTTTCTGGGAATCAGAGGGTCCAGCACAGAAGATAGGTAAAGAAAATCTTCAGGATGAACATGAAGTGAAATGCCAGGGAGGCAGTACTGAAGCAGGTCTACACAGCAGGCCCAGACTGGAAAAGGAAGATAGAATGATCCAGAAGAAATGTTTCCAGGAGAAAATAAAAATTATCTGTGGTGTTTGGTCATATTGAGAAGCCTTTTACAGTAAAGTAGGAGAATTAGGGAATAAGTTCATAATATACAAATGTATAACTAAGCAAACTTAAAAACCAAAGGATTATCATCTCTAAGGAAACAAACAAAATAAACGAAATGATTTATTTATACACCCACCCATTCATTCTTTTCTTCAATAACCACCTACCGAGCACCTACTTTGTGCCAGGAATGGTTCTAGGTGCTGAGGCTATAAAAATAAATAAAACAGACAAAAACCTGTTCTTTTAGAACTTCTAACAGGAGGGGAAAGGCAATAAACAAATACATAATCTATTAGGCAGTATTAACTGTTCTGAAGAAAAAAAGATGAGTAAAGGAGACTGAGAGTGACAGGCAGTGAGTGAGCGGCGGGGGTGGGTGGAGGCGAGGCTGCATGAGGGCAATAACATGAATTGAATGAAGGGAGTGAATCGCGTAAATACCTGAAGTAAACAGAAGCAGCACAAAGACCTGAGGAAAGAATATCTGTGTGGTGTTTGAGAAATAGGAAAAAGATTAGTGACTAGAACTGAGCACAAGCAAGGAGACTGCAGAAAATGAGTTTAGAGAAGTACAGCACAATGGGGTATGTCTTAGCTATAAAGAGTTTAATATAATAATAGCACAAAAAGAATCAATTTAAACAAAAATTGTGACATAACTACATTTGAAAGATGAGAAAAGGAAAAGTATATGCAGGTGTAGGTGCAGCAAGCTAAATGTTAATTTCTTAGAGTTTAGTTTCCTAGAGGAAACTAAAGTTGAAAAAATCACATTATTTAAAAATTTGGAGTTAAAACCAAAAAAACTGCCCATTTAATCTGGGAAGCAAAACTCTGTGGTGGAAAGATGATTGCTAGTTTTTATTATAAACTTTGTGGTATAATTCATCTCTTAAAAATATAAATAAAAATAAAGTAAAAAATATATTACATTAATAAAATACAAATTAAAATTGCTATCTGTAAAAATTAATCTTCTAAGTGTAAACTGTTTTACAACCAAAAATGCTTTTTAAAAGAATTATCACAGAATATATTTCAATTGAATATAAGCATTTACTAAAAATCTACTATGTAGTTGGTAGTGCAAGACTTGATATCTTAATAGGAGGTCTTTCCCTAATGAAGCTTTAAAACTTGATTGTTCTGTTCAAGATCACAAATGGAGAGTCATCCCTCCATCAGCTGACCCAGAGCAAATAGTAGAGGTGGCAGTACAGAGTAGAAGCTGAGCAAAGTTACCTGCTGGCCATCTCAATGGCATCCTTATTGGGTGAGGGGATGAGGAAGCAGACAGATGGCACCATTGCCTCATTCCCTGTGGGGCTTATTACTTTCCACTTGGTCCTCTGTGAATTATCTTCCAACACACATTCATCATTCTTGCAAATAGTGATCTGAAGAGACAAATTTACAAGTTATTACTAATGGATAAATCAACAACCCATTATTACCTGGAGCCTGATCCCAAAGCTATGAAATCTTTAAGAAAAAATCATTTTGGAAATCTATCATCACTAAGAGTTCTTGATTCTGACAAAAAGATAACGCATAAAAATAACACAGGAAAGGTTGTGGACATCAAATAAATCAAGAAAGCAAGTGTTTATTAAATGTCTGTTACACGTCAAGTAACTCAGTATATGAAGGGTAGAAAGAGACTGTAAGACCTCCAAAAGCCATCTCTGCATCCATAACCATTAGGGTAAAAATTAAAGGGCCATCAATACAACTTTTCTTCTGCAATACTTCCTCTTCTTCCCTTCCTGTCATCCCACCCAAATCCCTGAATGTTTAAGCATTTGGAATCAATAATTCTCTCCTGGGAAACAAGAAACCAACAGTATTATCCTTATTTTACAGACAGAAATATTGCGACAGAAAAGTGCAGAAAAGTTCATTCTTTTGTGTAACAAATATTTGAGCCCACTACATATCTGAAAGTATGCTAGGTTACTAGAGACAAAAATGGTAAAATGGCAAACTGACGCACATTGTCTATATTCCACAAATTCTGGTGGGGTATAGAGTTATAATATTGTGTGACAAATGAATTTACCAGGAAATGAATACACAAAAGGGATGTGAGTCTTGGCTAGTGAGGTAAAAAAAATTACTCTGTCCTTGAAGCCACATTATGAAATTTAGACTTTCTAAACAGAAATGGGGAATTACTGTAGGACTTTAGCAGAGGAGTGACATTTTTTTGTAAAAAATTGTGCTAATGGTTAAGATGAAGAATGCATTGAATGCAGAGGCTGATGAAATGATCCAAATGAAAGAAATTATGGTGTAACTTAGGGCAGCAGCAGCACGGACAGAAAGAAATATATCTAAGGGATACTTATTTACAGATTAGTGTTGACTAGGTAATCTTACTAGCTAAGGGGTTAAGTGGGAGGAGTCAAGGATATCTCTCAGATCCTACAAAGTACCATTCCTGTCACTATTTAGGCAACTAGGTAGATGGCAATGCCAATCACAGAGGCAGGGAGCAGATCAAGATTGTAGAGATGAAGAATTTTTTTTTTTAATGATAAAGATTTAAGCATGTTTAAGTTCTAATTTTTAAAAACTCTATCATTTGATTTTTTTCCTTATAATCATAAATGTAACTTAAGGCTTCCAATCTCCCTTCCTTCTGTCCATCGCCAGAGGGTAAACCTTTCTGCCTCCTTACCTCAATCTGCCGATAGTCACAGATGGCCTTTACAGAAATGGTGCTCTTTAGCATGAAGTCGGGACTGCGTGGCTTTAGCTGAACAATGGTTTTTGATCTTCCAACAAGACTGGCAACGGAACTCTTGGATTGTATAAGCTGCTCCTTCTCATCCTACAAAATGAGAAGAAAATTCAAAGGACATTAATGTTGTTACTCAGGGTGAATAAGTCAACAAAGAAAACTGAATGCTCCACTCCCTCAAAGAATGCCATTTCTCATAGGGATCCTTGATGAAGCCATGTTAGAATCACAAGGATAAAGAAAAAGAGAGAATATTTCTCATCTTTTACCAAGTACTTTTGGACTCAAAATTTGCAGCTTTCTTCCTGTGCCCTTTCAATGAACCATAAAGCCGCATGCAAAATAAATAAATAAATAAAACAAAGAACTTCTAGCTGTTAAATACAGCTATAAAGCTAACAAAGGATTTCCCCAAATCAGATTCAAAGAACATGGATGTTAAAAACAATAACAATGTTGTTATTGTTTTACTATTATTCAATTTCTCACTGGTAGAAGCCAGTTCTTGCCTTCTGCTTAGGGAAAGCTAGAGTTATACGCTTTAAAAATTTTTTTTAAATTATATCTCCCAAGCTCTACCACAAATGTTTTACTTTCTTCAATTGAGCCGAACTTGCTACAGAAAGATCTTATTTCTTCAACCAACAGTCTATAAACCAATACTGTTGGTGAAGGCATGACAAATGATTTAGGGTTTACTTTTTAGTATCCTGCTATCCCACAGTCATGTCAATTTGATTGTTTTGAAAAGCAATGCCATGCAAAATTGAAACTCTCAAGTCTCTGCAAACCCAATTATCCTAAAAACTAATGAACCTCTTGTCAAAAAAAAAAAAAAATGGTAGCAATCTACTACCAATTCCCTTAGAATGAAAGATTAACCAGGATGTTTTAAGCCCATTTTGAGGTATAAAAACTCCCCAGAAGAGGGCTTACTTAGGATGGAAGTAGATGTAATGAGAGTCAAGAGTTAATAATGTTAAGAAATGCCATTAAAGAATTAAGAATATACAAGTAAAGAAAAAGAAATGCTTAAATAAACTACCTGTGCCTGTCCCCGGGAGCATGATTGGAAGAAATACAACTTTAACTTATTAGTTAAGAAAGAGGAATGAAATATATCAGGGAGACAGCCACATTGTTCCATACGTGAGAGCTGATCTACCCATGTCATTGTCCTTGCAATAAAGATGTCAATTTCTGTCTAACCCACAGCCAAACATCTCAAACTCCAGAGACCAAGTGCTCAGCATGGTAAAAGTTCTGAAAGAACCAGAAGCCAGGACAGATGCTCCCGAACCTGACGGACAAGCTGAGGACAAGCTGAGGAGCAGACCCAGGTGACTCCATGCCCCGATGACGCCGCCAACCTGATGCCCCTGACCTGGAGAGGAGGGAACAGAGCAGCAACCCTCGAGAAGAGAAGATATGACAACAATTGCAGAGAAGTTACCCTATGACAGGAAAGTATTCTGTGAAAGGGAGGAGATAATAGCCAAGGATTATTATATTCCTCCTTCATATTTGAAGTACCTCCAAGAGAGAGACATTGTAGAGACAACATCTGAAAAGTCAGGTTTTACCCTTCATTCCAAATTAATTAAATTAACAGGTTACTTGCCCATGTGAAACACTGAATGTAAACCCATTTATAGGTTTACAATATTTGAAAGTGTAAAAAACAAACAAAAAAACTAATGTTCACAAATGCCCAAATTTCCACCCGTGAAAAAACACTTTTGAATAATTCTGGTTCTTTTATTTATAATATTTTATTGAAATGCGAGAATCCTCTAGCTGCTCATAAAATATAATTCTTCAGGAAATATAATTATCTATTACATACATATTTCTATCTCAATTTGAGATGTACCTTGAGCCCTGTCTTCACAACTCTATATAATATACATTTAATAATGTAAGTAGTCCTGATGCTAATTTCATTACCAGCACTCCTGAAGGAATAATTCATTGGAGAAAATAAATATAAAATTGATTTGGATTAAAACTGGATAATACTATTTTTAAAAAGTATATATTGCTACATAAATAAACTGGATACTACTGCATTACATATAAATAAGATTTTAATGTTGTCCTCAATTAAAATAAATTTTCTAGTACTTCATCATTACCGAAAGAAAACCGCCAAGGAGGAAAAATTTGGCTAAGGTCTAGTTCATTTGAGTTTTTTTGTTTTAATTCTCTTTTCATGAGAGGGTGAAAAAGAATTTGATGTCAGTTAATCCCTTTTAACCCTATTTTTCATGCTCTACACTTCATCTTTGGCTCCCACTATTGAATTAAAATAGATAAGAACAATGCAAAGAAAATTTTGAGGAACACGAGGGGGAGATGAAGAGGCCTTTATTTCAATAACATACCCAAAGGAATCTTATTAACAACTTCTCTAAGGAAAGAAAGGAAAAAAGGAAAAATAACAAATCGATTAAACTCTATCTGCATGTGACCCAAACATTATAACAACAACCCACTGCCCTGGAGCTTTCAAGGATATAAACAGCAGCCGCTGACAGTATTTACTCTGTTTCTCAGAGTGTTTCTGTAATCATCCCACTGATACAACACCCACCATGGAGTCCTGAAGCAAGTCCTCAAGGCGGGATAAGCTGGTGTTATGGTCACAGGAATATTTTCGTTTGATGGAGTCTTGGAGGTTCCTCAAGAATGACTCCAGGTCCCGTGCATCACTGAAGAACTGTGGGGATAGAAAGAAGGGCATCTATGCTCAATATGTCACAACATCAAGATCTTAACTGAGCAAGAACAATCTTACTGTGCAGAGCTGAGCAAAGCTGATCACTCTCTCCTGGAATAGTGATCGTTCATTACAAAGACCACAGAAGTATAAACTGGAGGTTTTATAATGCCATGACCAGGAAATGTTAGTGGTAATGAACACAAAGGCTACTGAACTCTGTGGGAAAGCCAATATGTTTCAGCCCCTCAGAAACCGCTGCTGGTTCCTCTTGACTTCTGACCAGTGACAGCACGTGGCGGTGAGGCGTATTTTACAAAAGTCTAGGGGTTGAGTGATTAAATGTTTGAATTCATTGATTATACTGATAGGGTTATTTAATTTAGGACAAAACCAAATAGAGATAATAGCTTATTTCCTCCTCCCAACCTCACCTGAAAACAAGTAGTATTAATCTTCAAGCTGTGACAGATTGGAGGAAAAAAAATGGTCCTGATATTTTACAGCTCTTCTTATCAAGAGATGGAGTTTATTTCTCTTCCCCTTGAAGCTGGGCATGGCCACATGACTTCTTTTGGCCATTGACACATTAATAAACATGACAATTCAGAAACAAGTACACTGGGGCTTACCTTCTCTTGTTGCTATGGAACATAGACACTCTATGTAGAAGCCTAAGATAGCCTACTGGATGCTACATACTTGTATATAGACTTGTACCCTACATACCCCAGCCAACTGTCAGACATGACAGTGATGCTATTTGGGACCAACTAGCCCCCAGCTTGCCTGTCAGCTGCCTGCAGCCATGCTTAAGCCAGGCAAGATGAAAAAATCCACTCAGCTGAGTCCAGCCTAAATTGTCAACCCACAGACTCATGAGCTAACTAAATGATTATTGTATTAAGGAACTAAATTTTGGGATGGTGGTTTATACAATAGAAGGTAACTGATGTAGATGAGTTTTTAACCTCACCTTTCCCATGCATATGCATGTACACACACACACATACACACAATCTCTTACCAGAATGAAAACAAATATTCTTCTCATCCTCTCTGATGCACACACATATGCACACAGACATGGACACAGACACAAATACAAAGTCCACATACCTGAAAGTAAGCAGTATTTTCTTTCACATGCTGTTCAACACACAAGCACAGCTGCTTCATCCACTGCAACTGGGACTGGACAGCAGCACTATAAGCCTGCAACAATCAAGCACACAGATGGAAGGGCATGAGTTTAACAGATCCAATGTATATGTGCAATGCTCTCTTTTAAGTACAACTCTGCTAATGATGGAGAAGCCAAAAGAAGATAAGTGGAAATACTTGACTAGCAGCTGCTCAATGCTTCCCATAAGAGGCTTGCTTTTAGCCAACATGGATTTGTTAGAAGGGGTTACATAGAAAAGGCCTTTTCCACACGTGGTTGCAACCAAATGATCTGGCCATCAAAACCCAAACATAAATAAATCCCTCCTGGATTACTCCACTGTCTCTCTTCTCCATGCAAAGGAACCACACCAAGAGGCAGAATCTGTCTAGATAGATATTTCAAAAATTATGATCCAAGTCACTTTTCCCATGAAGTTAGAAGTCAATATCTATTCTTGTTTCTTGTAGTATTCTCCTTAGACCATCAAACTGTTTGCGGTCTTTTGAGGGCTGGGAAGAAAAGGGAGAAGACCCAAGACAAGTGATCCTGACACTTCTAGCTTTTTCGGCACAACGAAGCCTCTGATCTAAATATAACATCCACTTCTGAGCACCTGACCCTCACATATTCTCAAGTCACATACCTCCACAGTCTGTTTGGCTGGATGGTTCTCAAGTGAGAGCAGCTCTGCTGTATCTTGTAGAGACCGAAATACATCCTGTTTCTCCTCTAGTTCCATTATCAACTCCTGAAAATTGAATTCAATTTTATGCAATCAGTGCTATTAAGGGAAGAGTAGCAATAAAGAAAATACTGTGTTCTCTGCCCTACTTTAAAAAAACCTACAGCTTTCTGGCTACAAGAGTGGTGCCAAAATGAGATGTATAAACAGTACATGCCAGAAGATTTCAGAGAAGAGCAAAAATGCTGGAATTACTGGAGAATGATTCACAAAGGATATGGGACCCATGCCAGACCTGAAAAAGTGGGGGAACACAGGATGAGCACTGGACGCAGAAAAAGGTGATAACCTGGCTAACGTGGCTAGTTTGTGTTAGCACCCACCTAATACAGCACCTGATACTCCAGAGGATCTGTATCACTGACCAGGCAGGCTTTGCTCAGACTATCCCCTTAGCCTGCAGTGCCCTCCTCTGGCTCTAAATTTCATTAACGCATAGACCCAATTTAGATGCTAGCTCTTCTGTGAAGCTGGACACTGATCCTTACCATCATATCAGACCCCTTCTCCTTTATACTTTCCAAGCAGTTTATTTATAGCACTACCACAGCCTAATTTCCATTCTTATACAGACTGGTTATGGTATTATTGGACCTAGTCTTTCTTCTTTTCTTCAGAAAGATCATATGCCACTCTAATCAGGAGAAGCTTATTTTTTCTTTTTAAAAATTAAATTCTAAATTAATTGAATTAAAGTATCTAAAGTATGTGTTAGTAAAAAGTTTCCTTTTGCATAAGGTTTACAAAATGTTTAAAAATCCTGAGATGTAGAAATACTAAAAGGAGCAATACTACCTCTCCTTACTTTTATACATTGTTCACGGAAACAAATACAAAGCATTGTCTTATAGTCTAATGTTGAATTTTCCTTCCCATTTACAAATGAAGAGATTGAACCAAAAAGATTATTAAATGAATTTAAGAGAATTCAGCATTTGTGAGAAGAGCATACCTCAGTTAAAAAATACTAAGCCCTATACCAAGTCCTTTGCTATTTTAGCTTATTAAATCTTACTCAATCTTTCACATAACTCTTTGTAGTATTATCCCATTTTAAAGGAGATTAAATGACTTGTCCAAGGTCACAGAGCTAGCTAATGGAAGACTAAGATTTTGAAGGTAGATCTGTCTCGCTCCAAAGCCTGAAACTATATTGCTTTTGACATGACTCAACTTGCAGGCTGCTGCTCTATCCACCCAAGATGCTGCTTTTCTAAATGTATTCTAAATAAATTCTAGGGCTCGATTTCCCTCTCTTCGTGTACACTTCTCACATGTACAGATGCACTAAGTAGGATCTCTATTTCTACCTAGCAGAATGCAAATCTAGAAACCTAAGCTCTCAGCAGACTAGCTCTTCTGTTTCCTTCTGTTGCTATTACATAAATATGACAGGCCTGTTGTGCTAGACTCACAGAGAAGTAATTTTTCTTGGCTGAAATATTGGTATTGTTGTCACTCCAATCATATGCTAGTTCTTCCTCCTCCTTCTCATTCAACCAAATCAACTCTGCTGTAGCTCTGGAGACAAATTTATGCAGGCTCTGAAGGTGCCTCATCCGGAAGCTAGAGGTTTCCTAGACAAAGCAAGGATTACAAGGTTAGACTACCAACTTCTCATCTAACATCAGAGTAAAGAATAACTCCAGAAATAAATTTAGCCTTGCTTTTTTAATCTCTAGGTGGTTCTTCATGGACTTATATTTAGTACAAGTTTGGTATAAGACTCCCAGAGCCCCTGTCAATCCTAGCTAGAAGTCAGAACCCACCAGGACTTATGGGGCTCTCTGGAAAAAGAATAATCGTGGGTCTGTCCTACTCTGGACAATCTGGAAAGACAGGAATGAAGAACAACAGATAGAAGTCCCCTCCCTATCAATCTCAGACTTTTAGTTTTGGTGTCTCAAAGCACATACAGACACTGCTTTGGTGAAGCATGACAGCTGGGTTAAGCTCTACTTACCTACCGTTTTCTGGGGCAGTGATTTTTGATCCATTAAGAAAATGTTATAATACATATGAACAACTGCATAGTAAATAACATAATCTAACAAAACAGGACCAGACCAAAAACTTTCTGAAGTAGGGAAAAGAATTGTTTGTACAAAACCAGATTCTTCATGAACAGACTGTAAGAGAGCTAGTGAAACTTACCTTCAACTTACAATACTGTGTCTCCAGCTTTCCAAGAGTTTCAACATAACTAGTATGAAAATTGTGAGACATTTTTCCCTGGTAAGAAAGGAATGAAATAAGAATACATTAAAAAAAGAGTAAGTACTAGGAATACCAGGTGCTGTAGACATTAAAAAACAAAAAAAAAGAGTAAGTAAACTATACTATGGTATGGTTTCAACTATGTAAATGCTATGTCTGTGCATGGGTAAAGATTGGTTACTCTAGGGAAAAAAAACAAAACAAAACAGACAAAAAATCTCTTGTCTATTTTATAGCTGAGAGCAGCACTAAGTGAGGAATAGTTCAGCAGGATGAATACAACCAACAAACCTCTATCTTGTGCTTCCAGTAATTCTGGAAGGTTATTAAGTAAAACCTATGCCTGATGATTCCCAAACCACTCAATTGCTATTTTGAAGGGGAAAGATGAAATAAAAAATGAGAAGGTAGAATGAGTGAGGGAGAAGAGAGACTGTATAGTCTCTCTGAACCAGCTTTCTACTGCAGACAGAAGAAGTGGAAAGAGCATCAACTTTTGGAGCAGAGGGCCTGAGTTTGAAAACTGCATCCACTATTTAATAATTTTGACTTTAGCTTTCAGTATTACTTTTCAGTGCATAACGTTCTGGTTACCTGCCCCACCCCATTCTCCATAATGGATTCTGACTGCCACATACCTCATACAACCTGGCCTCTTTGACACTTAAGCCCAGTTCTTCAACACTGGTATGAATGTGCTGCTGTGTTTCCAGTTGCAACTCCACACTAGGCAGGTCATTGCCCCACTCTGCTCGCTCCAGTTTCATCTGAAAAAGAAAACATACAAATATAATAATTTACTGCTATGTTGGCAGAAGAAGAAAATTGTCAGAATCAATGTTTAGACAAGGGGGCTTGGGGTAGGATTGGGCAAAAGGACATCTTAACCATCTCCATCATGGCCTCTTACATGAAAATATGCCGTAATCACCCCAAGAAGCTGGGGACTAAATCCCATTAGCTGTAGCAACAGAGGCAGCCTTTTGCTACTACATTATGGGAATACATTCCTAAATTTACCAACCAGAAAAGTGTTTTCATTTCCCTTTATGGAGTCTCTTCATTTCACAATTGGAAATGAATATAAAAAATACCTGAAAATATTAAGCTTCATTCATGGCATCAACTGTTGGCCAACAAATTTTAAAACATTAGCTTGCCTTTGAATGTTTTTATTTATTGGTACATGGGGAATCCATTATCAGGAGATGAGAAGTTTTATTTTTGTTTTTTTTTTTGTTTGTTTTGTTTTGTTTTTAAGGTGAGGCAACCCTTGGTTGGCCTCACAGATTTCAAGGACCTTATCAGTTTATAATCCCTTTATTATTTTTTATGCCTACAGCACCTAGTCTTCCTAGTGGTCTCTCATCCAATTATTAACCAGGCCTGACCCTGCTCAGCTTCCAAGATCAGATGGGATGGGGCTTGTTCAGGGTAGCATGGCCATAGACAGGGAAGAATTTCAAACAAAACAAAAGGGTTAGTAAAGCAGGACAATATTGAACTTGAACTAGAATACATGTAAATAGTTCCCCTTAGGGATATAAAGTACAGCATAGGGAAAACAATAATATTATAATAACTATGTATGGTATCAGATGGGTACTAGGTTTATTGGAGTGATCACTTCATAAGTTATATAAATGTCTGAACACAATGCTGTATACCTGAAGCTAATATACTGCATGTCAACTGTAACTAAAAAATAAATTTTAAAAAATAGTGCCTTATTGTGAAACACAGCAGCTTTGCTTAAATGTAAGAGCTAAAGCCAAAACAAAAAGTGAAGAATAAGCTTCTTTGCCAGTGAGAAAATTTCAGAAAAGAAAACTAAGATTTATAGCTTCTGCAACTTCTCCCATAAGCTCCCACTTAGAGCACAGTTAGCTGAAGAGTGCAGATTCTCAAAGGGCTTCAAATTAGAAAAACATAAACTATTTGGTGTGAGATTTTGAAGATCTGAACTAATCCTATCCATTTAAAATTTAAGAAGAAAGGTGTCTGGGTCATAGACAGCATCGTTAAGTGAGGGAGTCTATACAAGCAGCGTAGAGCAACTTGGTCCCCTTAGACAAGCTGCTGGACCCAGTGAATCTTAGCATGCTATATAAGCATTTGAAACATATACCCACCTGCATTTCTTCTACCCAAGACAGTAGTTCATACACAAATCGGAGATTGCCTTCATCTTCAGAGGACGAGACAGACACAAGTTCAGCCCGAGTCATGGGCTTTCGGAACCAGGAGGTAGAAGAATGGGTTCCCTTTGTCAAGGGTTCTGCCTTCAGATGAGTAGTGGTTAAAGTAGAGGGTGGAACTAATTCAAGTGAAGTGAAATGGCCCTTCCGGTACAAGTTTGTGCACTCTAGACGCAAGGTGACCAGCTCATCCTGCAGACGCATGACCCTAAAATGAAAAATAAGAAAGAGACTTATATTTGTAACATACTTTTTAAATTAAAATCTTCCCTATCCATTTGACAAGGATGAGGTAAAAATAAAAAATGAGATCATATCAGGAAACATGTTTTGTAAAAAAAAAAAAAAAGTTTTATATGAATGTAAGGTGGCATTATTAACATCTTTATCATTTAGAGTTGCCTTTGAGGCAAATACCAAGTTATAGTGTTAACTGGAGGGAAGCAAATCAACACCATTTTATATAACTCCTAGATGCTAAATGTAGGCCTTTGTCTTAGCTCTGTACAAACTATGTAACTTGGATGAATCTCATCCCCTCTGTAGGTTTGGGTTTCCTCCTCCATAAAATGATACATTGGATCACCAGCAGTTCTAAACAAGACGTGGTACCAGACCCCTGGGAAATCCTGCAGGTACTTAGTGGGCGGGGCCTGCAAAAGAGGAAACTGTCCTCCACCATGAGAATTTTCCTGCCAAAATACCTATAGTATCCCCACTGCAGCACTGGCTTCTCAGATTCAAGTTACAAGATTTAGTATCTGATTCTTGACCCATGAATCTCAACAGTAAGCAAACCCTCCATTTGACTCCCATGCTCCTCACCTAAAAGCCAGCTCTTCTAGCTGGTAATAATTCTCATCCCGTAGGATCTGGAGATCCACCTGCAGCTGCCTGATGAGACCTTCACATTCCTGAATGTATATGATGACATCTGATTCACACTGTACTGGTTGTCCTGATTCCAGGTGAGCAGCATCCTGAGAAAGAGAGAATAAGAGTAGGAAACTCTCACTGCTCCTACCCACTAGACCCAAGGAAGCCAAGGGGTGCACTGCAATTCCAATAGTAAGGAATTAACACAGCTGGATTCTTCAATGGTTAACTTCAATCATTAGAACTCAGGGTGAGAAGTGGAAAACATATGACATAAAAAGTGAAACAAAACAGAGGCTTACAGCCTGCAGTGTATTCTTAGCTAGTGTTAGTTTTTCTTCACAGTTCAAAGCACCATTCTGGATTTTGTTTGCAATCTGTAGCAGCAATTCCAGCCTAAAATAAGATCAGAAAACCACAGTCAAGTTATGGCCCAGTAAGTTATGTCAGATCCCCTTCAGGCTCTGGACCCACCTCTCTACAGCTGGTCGAAGTGACTTCTCTCGCTCCAGCATTTCGATGATGAGCTTTCCCCATTCTTCTTCTACATCATTAGGGTGATAACCTTGAGGCAGTTTAATTCGGCCAAATTCAATCCACACCTGAAAAACCCAGAGATATCCTTTTAGTCCAATACATAGCCATGCCCTCAAGCTCCCGTTTTAATTTATTCTTCCCACATCACTTCTTGCTCCTTTACCCAGCCATTCAGCAGTTCTCCTGCCACCGCCCCTGCCAATGTCTAATAAGAGAAAACAACGGAACATTTAGCAGTATCACACCTTGAGGTGAGAGCAAAATAATCACCTCTAAAATGCAAGGACTACCTGCTCTATATCCATCCATTTCTTCTACATTTTACATCATTCTCAATAACCACCATTATGGAACGGTCAAATGCCTATCTCTACAGCTTCAAATTCTCTAGGAATCACAATGTGAATGAGACTCTCTTCCTTTGTACCCCCCCCCACCACCACCCAGTTCTAGGGAAATTAGCTTCCCTCTAAGAAACAAGAAAACTCATCCACAAAACTAAAATTTCTGAATAAATATATGCCATTTTTCAATTGGCCCTTTAAAAAAATATAGATGGTTGCTACTACCCCGTTATCACAAGTTTTCAAGACCAGCCTGAGAGTGATGCTAGATTTGCCACCTTGAGAATACTGTTGTGAATGCAGGTTGGAAAGAGGATGCAGGGGCTCTAACAAAAGCAACAACAGGGCAAAACAGCAAACCTCAAATCTCAGCAAAAGATAAGCTTTCTTACCTCTAATAATTTATATAATTCCTCGATTCTTCCTTTTTCTCTCTCCTTGGCCAGAATTTCTGTTTCTTTGAAGTGTATATACTGGTTATAAAGTGCCTACAAAATTAATATTCAGCGAATGAATGAATGAATGAATGAATACAAGCAATCTGACCCAATTTTTTATACCACCTCACTCAAAAGCCAGCAGCAACAAGCTCTGAGACTTACTCCCTAGAAAGAATTTATAAAAAAACAATTTAAGTCCATGACTTTACCTTTAGTTCAACAGGGTTCTGGGGAAAAGTTTTATCTGACATCAGTATTGTATGCTGCTTGATCCAGGGAATGAGGGAGTCCACTCGGCTTTGGTATTCTTGCCACTTGGAGTCTACCTCCTAATGCCAAAAGGTAAATATCACACACTTTCCAATTAGTGGTATGTAAAACGACCACAGGAGAAAATGGCTCAAGCCATCCTAAACCACATAAAATCCTTGCCCTCTAATTGCCTACCCAGCTGCTCAGTTTAATGCTCAGTGTCACAGTTTCAAAGTCCCTCCCTCATGGGCTCTCAAGAAGGGATTCAATTTCCTGATACCTAGACTAATGTAGGCTAGATGCTACAATTAGCAATATCTAGACTCATTCCCAGGGACCACAGACAATGACCATATATAGAGACCATGGTGTGGGTTCAGGTTGCTCTGTATAAAACTGCTCTGGAACACAGTCTATGTATACATATTATATAAATATAAATAAAATGAGTGCTTTAGAAGCATGGTCTAATCAATACATTCTACCCAAACAAATCAAAGTCAGAAAGTATCTTAAGAATGTGTTCTTTTACCATAGCATTGATCCCTTCTCCACCCTCAGGGACTTTAGGGAAGGCATCATAAATTGAAGACACATAAGTAATCACAGACTTTTCATCTGGAGATGGCACATCCACATCTGAGAGAGAAAGGGTAAGACATTTCTTAGAACCTTCCAGAAGGAACAGTGAATATATGCTACACACAAACAACTTTAGTTGACTCTCACCTTCTGCATCCAGTAGCCGGGTGACCCCCAGTCTTTCTGCCACTTCGAAAGCCTGTTCCAGATTCTCTCGGTTACTCTGGATTTGTACTCTCTCCATGTCTACCAGATCAGGTCTGTAAAAGTTCACCAAGGTACATGAAAGGCCACCATCTACACACCACACACCAAGTCCACACAAAGAAAACCACTTAAAAGTACTCAAAGCTGAAAAACCCTCATTGAGTTAGAGAGAAAGCAAGAGGTTTGGAAAGGTACTAATTCCACTTTAGATTATAGCCCAGAAGCCCAGTGTTCCCTAATTCTAACCTTATACAACAGTAGCCTTGCTGGATTTCATGGAAAATGTATCCCAGTACAGAACAGAATAAAAATTGGGGCATATGTATGACCACTAAGAATGTACAAATTTTGATTTTTGTCATTCAAAATTCCTGTCTTCCTCATTAATCTCACTCTAGTCACCTATTTCTCAGCCACTCCAAGCAAGCCCCAGCTTCAGGCCCCTTACTTTTGCTATTTCCTCCAAATAAACACTCCCTCATGGCTCTGCTCCAGAGTCCTCATCAGAGAGGCCATCTCCAACTACCCTGTCAAAATACTACAATACCATGACTCTCCATCCCTCCACTGCATTTACCACTGAATGACAGCATGTATTTGTGTATTGCCTAATAAATAAATAAATAAGCTCCATGAGAGCAATAATTTTTGTTGTTTTATTCACTGCTATTTGAGCCTGGTGCCTAGAACACTAGGAGTTTGATACATATTCCTTTTTTTAAGCAAATAAAATAAATCAGAATCTTGACTCTTGGTTCAGGAGGAAAAGTAACATTAAGACTAACTACAGATGAAAAGAATCCCCTCCAAGCACACTAAAATTTGACTGTATTTACCTGTATCTGTGAATAAGGGCATTAAACATCTTCCCATCACTCCAGCAGGAGGAAAAGTTGGTGCATTTGATTCCTGTGTAACCAGCTGTCACCTTCTGGGTCCATAGGAGCAGCTTTTCCTTGGCTGACATGTCTCCTGACTCTCCACTAATGTAGATGTCAGAGATCTGCCAAAAGACAGGACACAGAATAACCTCTTCTTCATACACTATGGTTCTGAGAAGAGGGAGATCCAAGGCTGGCAGCAACCCTGACATATATTCATTCTCTTTGGTTAGTCAAAGAAATGCAAATTAAAACCAGGAGAGATTACTTTTTCACCTATTAATTAGAAGTATTTTTTTATTTTTAATAAATATTTTTAATATTTAACATTGGATGTTCTCATGTACTACCACTGGTGAGAATATAAATGACATAACTTCTCTGGATGGCAGTTTTGAATCAAAAGTCTTAAAATATACATACACTTAATAGAAAACCATCAGAGACATGTGCAAATTTTATCAAAATGTAATAAACCTTAGAGCAGAAAGTTATAGAGCTTTAACTCTAATAAGGGATTGATTAATCACATAGTATATATGCATAGAATTCTTTGTAGCACTTAAAAAGGTGTTAAGAAATTTTAATGACATAGAAAAATAATCACCATATTTTATGAAAAGAAAAACACAGAATATATATAGTAACACTGATTTTATATAGATATAAACAATATATATTTAACTATATATATGAATAATGTATGTGATAGATGCATATATGTATATGAGTCTAAACACAGGAAATACACCAAACTAGTCATCATAGCTATCTCTAAGTCATAACATTATGGGTAATTTATATTTTCCAAATTTTCTATATCATGTGCATTTTTATAGAAAGAAAAAAAGCTATTTTAAGAAATTCCCAAAATCTATCATAGGACCAACTTTGAGAGATGACAGTGTGGGAGAGAAGAAAGTACATGCCGTTGATTCCACACAGATCTGGGTTTTAATCTCAAATCCAAACTCGAACTCAAGCTGGACCTCAGCTATAACACTGGGAGAGTGAGAAAAACACCTATTACTTTTTTAGGACTGCTGTGATCATCAATGAGGTTACACAGAGTAAAGCACCTAGCCCAAACACAGGGCTGTGATCAACAAAGTGTCCCTGTTGCTCTTTCTTGTGCAGATGATGGTCTTCCTTTAATTTTTACTTGTCTAACTTCCATGGCACTAATACAGCCTGTGTCATAATTTTATTAAATTTTATCTTGCATTATTGACTATTATTTCATATATTTCATCTTATCATGGGGAGTTGACACCACATCTTAATATTTGGAACCATCTAAAATTGAATAGCAGCCCCCATTAGGAAAAGCTCCTTCACACAGGACATGTTCAAGCAGAAGCTAGGACATCCTGGAAGAAATCACCTCCCGCTCTGAGACCCAGTGATCACAGTCCTTCTGTGTATCGCCCATTGCACCTAGCGCTGTGCTGGTCATATGGGGTTAGGTCTACTTAGAACCCTGAGACAAATTACTTTTATGACAGCAAACTTACTTAACAAATTCAAAGCAGCATGTATAATCAAACAAGTTTGGGGTAATATTAATAATGGTTGTCTCTCCTGTAGTGGGACTATGGATAATTTTCTTTTTCTTTTTTTCAGACTTTAAATAAAAAGTAAGCATATCTTACTTTTATAATGAAAGCTATAAAATCATTTTGTCAATAAGAAAAAGCATAAGCCTTTGGATCAGACAGATAATGCATTTGAAAGGAAGGATTAATAACTAAGAAATGACCTTAGGCAAAATTCTTAAGCCTCTTGCACTCCATCTTCCCCATATTTAAAGCAGAATAATGACCTTCACTTTGGGTCACTATAAGGATTAAATAAGGTGATGTAGGTAAAGTCTCTGGTGAATATATATTTCCTTCCCATAATAATAAAACAGCATGCCTAGCACAATTTTGGGGCTGGGTGATTTGGGCAGGGAAGGCAGAGCATGTCAACAGAACACCTGTCTCTCAGTTGTCTCCATCAGGTATAACACTGTGCAAGTAATAGCCTCCCTGGTGACCAGTAAAAGAGACAATCACCAATAAGGCACTTCCGAGTCTCTGAGTGAGTACTAAATTTACAAACTCACCTCATAATAGGTTGGATTCAATGTCAGAAGACATTGTAAAATCAGAAAAAAACAGGGCCAGGAACTTCTACTAATACTTTATTTAGTGTAAAAGAAAGCTGCAGACTAAGAAATCTTACTAAAAGATCTGAAGAAAGATTGAGAACAAAAAACTATGGGTAGCCTGCATGGAGTCCAGAAAAAGGAAATCAGTATGTTTCCTCTAAGACTATGAGAGAGAGAAATGGTGGCCTAACCAGCACATTCCAGGATTCTTGTTCCCTTGACAGGTACATTTCTGCAGGAGAAATCAAGCTGCCAAACTCTGATGATGCCAGCTAGTAATATCATCCTGCAAATCTCTTCTCCACCCACTACCTCTCTGCTCTGACTCCATGTTCACCTGACAACCTTCAGATTATTACTTGCTTCCCATATCATACCCTAAAGCAACAAAATGTACTGAGTGGCCGATTCAAATACTGTTATTGCTTAGCAGTTAAAATTCATATTGTAAATTAACAAATTTACATCAATCAATCTCTAACAAGTATGATCACTGTCAAGTCAATCCCCTAAAACTCAATCTACTCTGAGTAAACTGGGGTAGGGACAGGAAAGAGTTATGGAGTTGCGAAGCTGAGGACTCAACCATGGATGATAGATAGTACCCAAGCCATCATCCTGTGAGTACAGGGAAAATAGCCTGACCCTAGTACCAATTCTGTTGCAGTTCTCCTTAACATTTCCAGCTGCTTGTTTCAATGGCTAGATACCAGCCACCACTGACATATCCCAGTACTTTGACTGTAGCCACTTCATATACATATTAAGACAAAACATGGTTGAGAAAAGAAAACAGGAGATTTGTTAAACTAAACACAGATAGAACTTGAATAAACCAAGTGAAATCTTAATGTTTATGTTTTTTACCCCAAAAAGAAATTCCAGTTAATTAACTGACATTGTTATGTCCAGTGCAAGCACACTTTCTCTGATGGTATCACCTACCTGCAAATCACAGTATCTTTGTATATTGCACTGAAAATGGCTCAGTGAACAGCTTCACTTCAAATTTTCCACACAGAGAAGTGTTTGGATCGCTCAAGGAGAAAAAAAAATACCCTGTTTGAATTAGGGCCCTGCCTAAACTGTGAACTGGATGAGAAAAATAGGATTATCATCACAACCACCTCAGTAATTAAATTTGGCTTTTGTCCATCTCTTCAGTTAATATTCACATATGATATGCACAGTGCGGTCCTTTGGAATACACAGAAGCTTTTACCTTAATCTCCCAAATGCAGAAAACCAGTTTTAGTGTCAGGGAGCTTTCCCCTTCATCTAAATTTTTAATGGAAAACCATTTGGAAAGGGAGAAAAGCCTCAATACTATTCCAGACACATGCACATCTACCTGAATTCTCTTTCAACCTACACTTATCAGGGCTTGACTAATTCCCTCTCTGAAGCATATCTAGAAACTTACTGTGTTCTTAGTAATTCAATAAGTATTTACTGAACAACACCTCATCTGTGCTTAACGCAATTCCAGGCACCATGGATAACAAAAAAACGTCAAACATCAATGTTCTTGAGTAACCACTAATGTTCTAGGATGTATTTAAGTTCTTGGTATCTCATGATAAAAGTACATCCTTGAGCCTCAAGCTCAAGAAATTTAGTAGAGATAATGTGTTATACAGAGATTAATGCTGATACAGAGGTAAATACCCAAACAATACCAAGGAACTTCTCTGAGATAACAATATCTATGCTTAGTTTTAAGATATAAGTAGAAGTTAGCCAGGTGAAAACGGGAAATATAAAAATAGACATGACTGCCCTGTAAACTTATTTAAGACATGTTGTACTGGCTGAAATAAGGCAGACCCCAAATCTTCCCAAATGACAACAGATGGATGAGAGAGCAGAATTTGAGGAAGGGAAGTGTAGTCCTCTTGAATACGTAAACTTGTAGAAATTTATATATATATATATATATATATATATATATATATATATATATATATATATATATATATATACATGCATATACATACATACATATTTAAAATTAAGCAGCATTTAATACAATAATTTAGTATTAATGCCTTTTCTACTTTTACATTTCATAAAACCATGTTATTCAAACTCTGGAGCTTTGACATCAATAAAATCACGTAAAAAAATAAAACTATAGTTTAAGTAAATAGTCTAGAAAACATCCTCTACATTCTTTTTAAGATTTCTGAGATTTGATAGCACTTTTCTGAATCCATGCAGTCACTAGAAATTTCACCCCCAACCATAAGAATCCAGTTACATAACATTGTGTTAGTCTTTTATTCATTCTGTTGGTATTTATTTATGATTTCCATAATGTAACCACTTGCTGTGTGTGTTTTATAAGTGATATGAGTGATTTTTAAAAAAGATTTTTAATATGATTACGACTTATATACAATTACATTCAACATTTCAAATTAGGAGGTTATATAGTCCCAAGAACAATAACAAATTTTCTTAGATTTTTGGACTCTCTTTTTTGTTTAACCAATTATATCAGTTGATCTCTATAAAAATTGATATAAATTGAAAAGCAAATGGTGACCCAAATTCATTCATCTTTTTTGATGAACTGACTATAGTTTCACCAAGAGCCCAGTAACAATAAATACTTTATAAAAAGTCAAATACAAAGAGATTCCCTTTTTTTCTGAAGGCTTATTTTAGAGGAGAAGGGGATCTTCCCTTATATTTAGTCATATGTGGTAGCTTACCCGAAAGAGTTATACATAACTTAATGCCCCCAGAGAACAACAGTGATATAGTAAATAGTAATGTCCAAAAGAGGATACACAGAATGAAAAATTAGTATGGCTGGAGTGATAAAAATATTTCTGAAGAAGTATGAGTTAAATTCATACTTGAAGGATATTATAGAATAGACAAAAAAAAATCCAGGTAGAAAGTAGATGCAAAAATTAGAAGTTGAAATAAGTTGAAAAAGGAATAGTAGATGGTTACGGAGTCGACCTATTAAAAAGGAAGGTTCAAATTGGGGACTGATAGGAGAGAAGATTAGATTAAGAAGGGGTTGAAATACTAGGTTTAGGAGTTTAGACACTGTCTATGTAAGTCTCAGGGAATGAGACTAGATGTAATTAACAAATAGATCTTGATTTCTAGCTGAGCGCAAACAACTACAAAGAATATATCAGATTTTGAAAACTTTCACTCAAGAAGCAGGTGAGAGCACAGAACAGTTCATTACAAATGCTTAGCTAGAAGGTGCTAATAACAGCTTTGTTTCACCAACATCAGAGTTAGGTAAAAGTCAGGGGTATTCCTTTCAGAATCTTGGAAGTCTCTCCAGTGAATATTATTAGAATGGAAATCCTAGGTCAGAGAATAAAGGTATTTTTCAATTCTACTAAATAGTTTCCAATTATTTTCCAAATAACAGTACAATTTATACTTCTACCCATAAGGTATGAAGAGGGTTTTTGCCACTCTACATCCTTACCTATACACTAGGTATTCTCAAACTTTTCATTTTCTGCCAATATGATGAGTGTCAAAAGTATCTTATTGTTGTTCTGATTTCTATATCTTTGATTACTAGTGAGAAAGAAGCGTGTATATGAGGCATTTTTGGTTTCCTTTTTTGTGAGTTGCTTATTCCTGGGCTTTCCCCTATTTTTCTACTAGGACATATTTCTTTTTCTTATTTGTAGTGATTCTTTAAATATTATTATTAACATTTCTTGTGCTTTACTTGTATTAACCTATGGAATTCTCGCAGCAACCCTGCAAAGTATTATATACTATTCTTAACCTCAGTTTACAAATGAGAAAATTATATCACAGGGAATTTAAGTAACTTGCCCCAAGGTTACACTGCTAATGAGTAGTTGAGTGGAATTCAAACTCAGCCAACTTGGCTCCACATTCTTAACCCATTACTCTTATACTACACTTCCTATATTCTGAATATTAGTCCTTTTTTGATATATGCATATGACAATTTTACCATTTTCTTAACTGTCCATCTGAAATGAAAAATTCCAAATATATACAAAAAGAGACAGAATGGTATAATGAACTGGGTACCCAACACCCATTTCCAACCACTATTAACTCATAGCTCAACTTATTTAATCTGCACTCCACCCACTTCACCCTTCCCCTATTATTATGAAGCAAATTCCACATATATCATTTCTTTCATAAACACTTCAGTATGTATCTAAAAGATAAGAACTATTTTTAACATTACCACATCATCACTGTTATACCTAAAAAAGATTCCTTAGTTATATTTTTAATTAAATTTTTTTAAAAGAAAAAACATCTTTTCTTAAATAGCTTTAACTTTAACTTCAACTGCTATATTCCTCCAAAAGTATCATCTACTTAATTTTGCTTTCTTCTTGCAATATAAAGCCAATATTAGTAAAAAAATATGTGTGTGTGTGTGTGTGTGTGTGTGTGTGTGTATGTATATATATATATATATATATATATTTAAAGAGGAGAAATGGGAAAGGAATACTTATACCCTGAAAAGGCTGAACCCAGAAAACATACCAACTGATATTCTTCTCAGCATACCTAGCCTCCAATGATAGATTCTACTATCACCCAAAATTGTAAGGACCATAAAGGTTTGTGGCAAGGAAACTGGAATAGAGCCAAATTCTTCATTCAACAGAATCCATTAATAGTGTGGGAAGATTAGCAGTAGGAGCCAAGATAGGGAAGAAGGGTTTTCAACAATTTTCCTTGCTCACTCCATAAGCCAGGTGTTGAGGACACTGATGGCAGCTGGGAATAGGAAGTCCTGAAAGAAGGAATGGGCCAGAGAAGGCCTTGGTCCAATGTCAAAGTACAAGACTGTTAATCCACTCTCATCCAGCTCCAAATCCTCATCTACTTGTCACTCTGAAAACCATTTTTGTCAGTTGGCCCCTGTCATCTTGTATCTGTTAACTACTTCCTGACAAGGGAAGAATTAACTATATTAGTATATTAGGTAAATCAGAAAGCAGACAACTTATGTTCTATTATCTAAATGCTGTGCTCAACAAGAATTAGACTCAGTTCCCATTTATTTCTATCCTGTAAAGAAACAAAACACATTGCAAAGTTTATGACCAGTCATAGCTGGGTCCCACTCCCATTGACATACCCTGGTCTGATCAACAACAGAGACAATGCGACCTGAGTTATGCCAAGGACAGATAACACCCTGAACTTCAATTATTCTCTGAGGAGAGTTACTCTAACATATTAAAAACAAAATGAGCATTAAAAAAAAAATCCACTCTGTCCAGCTGCCAGCTGTCTCCTCTTTAGGAAGGAGTTAGTGTGTGACTAGCAGCAGCTGCTCCCCTGACCCCCATGTCCTCCCAGTGCTCTCACAACTTAGCAGAGGGAATTCAGGCTCCAGACAGATGCTCTTGCTCGAGTCTCAGCACATTTTATAGTACTGCAGTGTCAGAACATGCTGCCTCTTTCTCTCCGGCTGCTATTATCCTCAGGCCTTCTGAACAGCCTGCCAGTGAAGGAGCAGCTCCCTGGAGATAGCCCCTTCAGAGGCCAATGAGGGTCTCAGGCCCCTTTGGCCTTAGGGACTTGAATTCCTCAGAGATTTTACACTTATTTTGAGAAGTTACTTCTTATCTGTCATATGAAATGGCCAGTCTGTGGTCCCCACATCACACAATGGACACAGAGCCTCAGAAATGTGTCAGCCATCTGAACTGACAGGTTCTCAGCCTGGCTATACAGCTGGATAATCTGACTATGCCTGCTCTGAAAGGGTAGAATGGATGAGATGTAGAGCTTGGCTGCCTCCAAAATGCCATATACTAATCTGATTCACATAATGAACAGTAAAAGAAGTCACACGACTGTCAAACTACTGACCACGATCTAAAGGTCTTTCTGACCAATCTTTTCCTTAAGACTCTTCACAGAGTTGTTCAGAACCTTCCTTCCCCAGTGTGAAAACCCCATATTGAAAGTAGCAATGGTCACCTAAGGTTTCCACTAGGAGTCTCTTAAAATTTTACACTCCAAACTTTTTGAAAATCTCACACTCAATTATGAGCATGCATCTTAGATATTATGGTATCTCCACAACTTCAACTTTAATGCTAGAGGTATCAAAAGAGCAATCAGTTTCGCAGTTGGTTTTATCCCCAAGTACTCTATATCCATTCCACAGAAAGATAAAAGCACAATTTGACATTCTCTCTCATTTGATGAAATTCAAATAATTGTACACCCCACCCCAGCCGCCTCACTGCCTTCCTTTCCACCTTCTGTCTTCTCTCTCTCTCCCTCTCTCCTTCCATCCCTCCCTCCCTCTCTCTCTCCCTCTCACATGGAAAATCCCAAGGAGGTCTCTTGCCCAAACATATAATATTTTTCTATGGTCACTTTTCTCTGCTGCTGTTGGGAGACTCCAAACTCTATAATAATAAAGGGCACTGAGATGGGCCTAGCCATGAGGGAAATTCACCCCCCAAAAGGGCATTTTAAACACAGATCAGCTTAAAATTTGTGTATCTCCTTATTTCATGCTATTGGTGATAAGCAGGGCACCAGCAGGTAAGCCACATCCCTGCCCTGCAGACGTCAGTCTCAGTGAGGAAAATACCCAGCTTCATCTTCCACCTCTTGCTGCCCTGAGATCCTAAAGCGTTTATTTCTTCTGTTGTAGAGGCTGCCATGCCAACAAAAGTTCTTCATCACTGGTAAATAATAACTTGTCACCTACACAATCACACACTCACAAGCCAGACCCTGTGCCACTCAGGGTCTTGCTGAGTCCTCCTCCCCTCCCCTCTCAGTGTACACATCTCTTGAATTCTCACTTGTTCACTGACCCTAAAAACATTCCCAGCACCCACCACCATCACTACTAAGACCACCAATGCCTCACAAACAAAAACTTGTTGGAGCTGTAAACAAGTCCAATCAGATAACCAACTTTTTCTAGCCTCAGACCTTCAAACTGTCCCAACTCTCTCCTCTGGATTAATCTCCAGATAACTCTATGTCCCTCTCCTTTAATGCCAGAATTAGGAACCAAAGGAGGATTAGTCCTCTCCACTTGCACAAATATTGAATGAGAGTTGTCACTAGCAGTGTCCCTGCAGGAGTGGGATTGCATCAGCTCTTGTAAGAACATCATTCTCTCAGGGAGAAGAGCAATTACACGAAGATAGCTGCTTCGACCCTCACCCCTTTGACATCCCTCACTCCATCTCCACTCACTTCAGGCTCGACTAGGCCTCCATTATCTTTTGTGCCACACCACAAACTTCTTGTGGCAGGGAGGCTATATGAAGACCTGCCTGAGAGTTAAGTGTTAACTAGCACTGAACCTTGAGAGAGAACCCCACCTAACAGCTTAAGCAATTATGCTGCATGGTTACCCAGAATCAAGGATTCTCCAGGGCAAGACTTGGTTCCAAGCAAGTCTTCTAGGGGCAGACCTGAAATAGATTCATTTGCCAAGCCCAAGAGTCACTAACTCCCAGTTCTTGATGTAGGGCGTAAGCTTGAGAAGAAACCCCAAGATCCTCGCTGCTCATCACATTCTAGTAAGTTTGAGGGCCAGGAATCCAAACAGCTGTCTGCGCATCCCTTGGACATGCCCACCTACCTCCTCCAGACCCCACGATGGGGTGTGGCTTGCCTCCAAAGAAAGGGTGCCATCCTCTTCTGAGAAAGATGTGGAACTCTTTTCAGGTTCGGTATCTTTAGGTTGAATCCCATGTAAGTGATGTAAGTGCGGCCCGTCGCTGCCATAGCCAGAAGAGGATGGCAAAATGCTCACAGTCATGCCACCAATGGACAAATCACTGTGAGAAGTAGGCAGTCTAGGACCCTGGGGGTGCACTTGACTCACGTGGACAGGCTCTGCGCGACTATGGCCACTCGACTGGTCCAGTAGTGATGAAGGGACAGAATACTCTGCAATCCAGGAACCTATTTCAGGAGCACTTAAAATATCCTTAGTTCCTCCACCCACACTCCAGCCCTCTGAGTCTTGATTTCCTATGTTGGTGGGGCAGTCTGTCCTGGGAAAAGCGCTGCTCTCATATCCAGGCTGAGTATCTGCTTTCTCCACTGCAGTCTTTCCTTGCAAAGGCAGCAGCACAGCCCGGCTGCTGCAGGATGCTGTCCTCGGAAATTCCACCAGTTGGCTCACTGACTTCTCACAGTTCCTTTCTGCTGGGTTATCAAGCAGGTGAGCGATGACAGTCATCCCCTCTTCTAGGGAATCCCAGACCCCTTCAGGAACTGAAGACTCATTCCCTAGCAAAAGGTGGGCAGTCTGGATCTCGCCCTGGAATTTCCCCTTCACCTGCACAACCATTCCCTGATCTCCAACTTGTGAGTTGGAAGCAGAGTCCCCAGGAACGAAAATGTCTCGGGGGGGATGCTCTACACCTCCCACTCCTTCTTCCTTTTGGAGATTCACTATTAACTTCGTTGGGGTTTCAGTCTCTTCAATGACTCCAGTTCCTTCTATGGGTTCTTCCTCAGGAGACAGGTCTGGAGTAGGGGTTTTCTTCCCCCTCCACTTCCTTTTGAACCGAACTCTTTTCTTAGGAGATATAGGAGCCTTCTCGGGAATGGCTACTGAATCTTTCGGCTCCTTAACACAGCCCAATGAATTTCCCATCGCTTTTCTCTCCTAATCTCTGCAAAAACACAGCTAAGCTGGTCCTGGGAACCCAGAGAAAATCTTGGCTTCATCGGATTAGATGCACATTTAAAACATGCACTATGCCGGCAAACCCTCCAATTCTTTCTCCCTCCCTCCCCACCTCTGTCTCTTCCAGCCGCTGCTGATTCAGACAGCCATCTTACAGGCTCAGAGCTGCAACAAGACAAATTCAAAGCATCTCACTGCAGTTCAGAAATCACTTGACCTAAAAGCAGACAGAGACCGGATTGGCTACAGCTCTCTCTCTCCAAATATGAGGTAATTGGAGCACTGCCCTCAGAAACACAAACAGAAAGCAAAAAGGAGCTAGAAACCAAGGGAGGGGAGAAATTAGGGAGGGGGAGGAGGAGAGGGAGATTTTAAGAGTAAAGAGAAAAGGGAGGAGGAAAGAAGAGGCCATGGGAGAAGGTAACATGAAAGAAAGAGGAGGAAGTGGAGGAGAAAGAGGGAAAAAGCAAATCAGCGCTGCTGGTACCAACTAAGAAGGGATGGGCCAAGAAGAACCATGGCTGGGATGCTGCAATTATGGCCCCCAGACTTAAAAGAAAATAGATTTCATTTGTTGCAGCAAGATGTCCATAAGAAAATAACAAGCAAGACAGATAGATATATTTTTTATTTTTTCAGTTGGCAATAAAATTATTTTAATCAAATTATAACCTAAGAGAGACCAGAGCCTAATCCTCACAGTTAAGAAAAGAAACAGGCTTTAAATATCTAGCCTCCTATAGCATTAATTTGGAGGGGTGAGGAAGGGAGGGAGGGAGAGAAAGGGAGGGAGAGAGAGATCTGTTAAACCTGCTGACCAAAGACACACAAAAAAAGCCAGAAATCGGTCCTGAGCACAGTATATGGACACTCAATAAAAAAGACACCACTTCTAAAAACCACAGAGAAGCAGCATCTCTGCTGAACAATATGTGACAATACTGTTCAGCAAAATGTCTGCTGCTGGTGCTAGCTAACATTTTTTTAGCATTTATGTGCCAAGCCAATGTGCTAAGCTATGGATTATCTCATTTAATTCTCACAGTAACCATAAAAAGCCAAAATATTATTTAACATTTGACAGGTAAAGAAAGGGAAGTTTTAAAAAGTTGATTAGTTTGCCCAAGGCTACAAAGCTGGTAAGTGGCAAAGCCAGAACATGAACTCCTGTTTTTTAAAACTTTTAATTCAACCTCATGTCACACTATCGTCTAACTCTGGCAGAAATGGGAAGTCCGTACTCAGTTAAGTAAAAAAGGAAAATTCCTGCTGTTCTGAACTGATAACTAGACTTATAAGGACCAAGAGTTCAAACAAAGAGATAACACTTGCTATTTGGAATAAGAGAAGAAGTTGAACAATGAGGCCTAGATAATTTATACTTAAATTGCAACAAGGCAGAAGTCTAAAGTACAGGTCTAAGATGTTGAATTCAAAAGTTATGTCAATGGGATTTGCCTACTCCAATTTTTTAGTAGTGTCTAACAGATATCACTAAAAATCAAAGGACTGAATGAAATGGAAGAAAAGACATTATATAAGTTTCTTCCCAGTTGCAGCTGTTTAGTCTATACCAAAAGGATCCAGACCACACAGCAGAGAGAAATAACCTACCTGGCTCTATGTCAGCCCTAAAGATTTGTATTAGTACAACCCTATCCACCTCTCCTGGAAACCTGAAAAATGCCCTCTACAAAAGGAAAGTATTAAGAAGCCCTAAAGCAACAGCTCTTACACACACACTTTTGAGACCCAACTGGTTCCCCGTCTGCTTCACAAGTGCAGTGGGTATTTCTTCCCAAAGCCTTTTCCTAAGGCTAACTGTAAAACTGTAGCACCATCTTATGGCCACAGCCAGAAACAAGACAAGGAGAATAACACGGGACAGAAACTTACTAAGACTACAGGAAATCATTTAATTAGCAAAAAAAATCTGGCATTCTAATATAATTCTCTTGGCTGGCACCAGGCCTTCATTCCTCTAACAAAGAGAACTGGAATTCTGGAAATTTTAAGATGCACACCCTAAGGCGTAAGCTTGAATTTTATTCATGAAATACAAGCAAACCAAATTCCTGAAAGTGATCACCTCAGGGCCAAGAGAGACAGCTGTTTTATGACTGCTGCTGCTGGAGAGTTTTTCTGAGAAGGCTGACAGAATTGAGCATATTTACGTCTGAGAGTATTTTCTTTTTAAACTTCTGCATATGTCGGCCAAATCAAGCCTTTATTTCCTTCTGCTCCAAAGGAAAATTGGCCTAGGAAAGGAGTGGAGAGATTTTAGTAGGGCAGACAGACCTAGGTTCAAATTTCCAGCTCTGTTAACTTAGTAGCTAAGTAGCTTAATTTGCTAGGTGATTCAGTTTCCTTACCTGTAAAATATGGATACTTCCTACTTAATGGGGTTGTAGAGAGTCAATGAGACAATGTCCATAAAGCGCTTCGCACAGTGACTGGTCTACAGTAAATCTCTTTTCTTCCTATGTGTTATTGGAGCTAAATGGTTTGAGATACTCCACCACTGCTACCACCACCAGGGTCCAAAGTTTGAGTGCTTGTTTTCTTTTGCAGGTGCTCTGCTTTTACTATTTAAATAAGTTAACTCTGACCGCCAGGACTTTCCCCTGGGCCTGTTTTTCATTTAGCCTGAATTCTTAACAGGGGACCCGCTGCCTACTGGGAAAGCGTTTTTAAAGCCTACCAATTCTTCAAGTCCCCTCCTTTGGCTTTTTCTCATTAACTGTTTACTCTCCATAGGTCTTCCATAGAGACAGCCAGAGTAAAGGAGCTCATTCATTTATTCATTCATTCTACAACCCTGAATGGTGCCTCATGCCAAGCACTAAGTACCACAAAGTACACAAAAATGTGAACCTCAAGTCTACCCAGCTAAGATCACTCCTAACCTGAACTCCCTGAAGTGTTTAAATTTCTGAGTGCTAGACATACATTGTATTTAGTAAACATTTGAGAGTTGGAAAACCAATTTTGTCAGATTCTGACTTTCAAGAACTTATCTTTTAGAAAAACTGTAAGTCCTAACATGTTCCTTTAAATAGGCTTGGATGAAATCAAGCAACAAGAAATCCTATTATTAGTATCGGGATGTGTAATCCAAAAAGTCAGTTAATCTCTGTGTTTCAGTTTGCTCATCTGAACAAGGGGACAGAAAAATAGATTTTAGAGTCTGTTTCTCTGGTCTACCTACCCCACAGCTTTGAGACCATATTCATTAACTATCCATTCATTTAACAAATATTTATCAAGTGTCTATTCAATGCCAAGCAAAGAACAAAATACAAGAGACAAAATCCCTGACATTATTAAGCTTGCATCTTAGTGCAGGGATCCAGACTACAAATAAACATATCAAAGAGTAGTAGGTATTATCCAACACAACAGTGTCATACAGTGCTTCTGAGAGCAATTTGGCAAAATAAAGGAATGTATAATGTATACAACCCAGCAATTCCAGTCCAGGTATCTATCCAAAAAACCCTCTTTCCTATGTGCAGAAGGACACATGTACACAAATGCTCACTGCAGTAATGAATGCCTTCTTCATATAATTAAATAATAGATGGCAAATAATAGCTCTGCTGCACAGCTGCAGGGAGCTGCACTCACATTATAGTCTACATAAATTCGTTAAGATGAATATATTAGGTCCTCCTTTATCAACATGAATAAATCTCAAAAACAAAGGTTAGCTTAAAAAAGATAACAGGATATGTAGAAGATACTCTTTGTGTCAAACATAAAAACATACAAACAACAGCACATATTTATGATTATTTCCTCTGTCATAAAGGTACAAAAGCATATAAGGCAATGATACACATCAACGTCAAGATAGCATTAACCTGGGGGATAGAGAGCAAGAAAGTTGGCAAAATGTTTTATTTCTTTAAAGAGAAAGAGGAAAACAATCTGAAGCAATGTAACAAAACAGAAACATCTGTTTTGTTTTTAAAGTGACCACACACATGAAGATCTGTTGTATACTTTTCTGGGTACTTGAAATTTTCATAACTAAAAACTAAAAAACAGAATCCTTACTATTTAGCATATATATTTTTAATATGTGTTAAAACATTTTGGAAATCATAAACCTCTTTATAAAGTTATCAATACTACCAGTCACATCAGTATTAGCAATTTTTAAATCTGGAACCAGCCTCTCCTTCAAATGAACACTCCTTTTAGATGACAACCACCACCCATATCTATAACATAATCAATCCTATTTCATTAGCACCAATAATAGAGATCAACTATAATGAGTGTTTTACTAATCCCCTAACATTTGATGATTCTACTCAGCATTTCTATTTTGCTTTATAAAGCACATGTTCTTGGTGAGAATAGCTAATAGACACTCCATAATAAAATACTAGAAAACCACAGTGATACAGAACTAGCAAAATACATATCACACCCTATCTAAAGCAAGACAAGGAGGCTGAAGGCTCTCTTTAATCCTTTATCAGCCAACCAAAAGCTTTGCAGGCAGGGACCTTTCCCCACACTCCCAAACATATACCTAGCCTAGTCATATAGGTAAAGAAAGGAAATCAGTAGGAAAAGCATCTGGGAAAACACTTTGGCATCAAAACTTCCCTCAATGAGTAGACAAAACAGGCATTCAGCTACGCTGAAACAGCAAACAGAAAAGCAGGAGCTAATATACATCCAGAAGACAGACTGAGCCAAAGCTGTTTATATCTTTCAATAAAACTGGTAACAGGGCAGAAAAACAGTGGGCTAGGTTGAATGCCCTGGAAATTATAAGATCCATTAATAATTATAACAAGTTGCTATGAATTACTGAGCACATACTAAATTCCATCTACCTGTCCCATACCTCCCTGATTCTTTAAACGTCTATCAAGTTGTGTATGTCTCTTCTCACTCCCTCAAAATTATATAGTCAAACTGGACTGAGTCTGTGTCTAGTTCAATTTTGTATCTCCCACAGACTCTACCCAAGACCTTGCTCATAGCTGGTCCTCAGTAAATGTTTGTGAAATTCAGTTAAAGAATACATTTTTCTACAAACAAAACCCACAAAGAAATATGATTTCGTCCCGTGCTGGCTATTATCTAAAGAGCAGACCACAAATGTTGGAGAGGATGTGGAAGAACCCACATACATTGCTGGTGGGGGTGTAAATGGTATGGCCACTTTGGAAGACAATTTGACAGTTTCTTAAAAAGATATACAAAAACTTACCACACAACCCAGTAATTCTACTCTTGTGTACATATACAAAAGAAATGAAAAGACCAGTACTACTCATATATTCACATCAACACTATGATGGCAAAAAAACGAAAACAATCCCAATATTTATCAACTGCTGAATAGACAAAACACAGGGTATCTTCATACAAAAGGATACCAGTTGCAATAAAAAGGGACAGAATACTGATACATGTTATGACATGGATGAACCTCAAAAAAAAACATGGCAAGAAGCCAGACAACAAAAGCTCATGTATTTTATGATTCTGTTCAGATAAAATGTCCAGAACAGGCAAATCCATAGAGAGACAGAAAACAAGTAGTTACTTGAGGTTGGGGATGGGAATGGAGAATTGTAAATGAGCAACTGGGATTTTGTTGCAATGATGAAGATGTTCTAAAACTGGATTACAGTGACTGTTATACAACTCAAAAACCATTGAATAATACAAGGAAAATGGGTCAATTTCATGATATGTAAGTTATACCTCAATGAAGTTGTTTTTTTAAAGTATGTATTTTCCTAAAATAAACAAACAATAGAATGATAACCAGAAAAGTTTTTAAAACATTAGCTAACTATAAAGGAAAGAAACAGGATGGAGGAAGCAGAGGTGGAAGCTAGACTTTTTTGAGTATAACTTGTACACATTTTTAAAAATTTCCCTTTGGAACAATGTAAATATGTAATGTATAAAATATAATCTACATAATGTAAAATGAAATTGAAAGGGAGCAAAGCAATCCCTAAAAATTGAGAGCAAATATAAACAAATGAACCTAATAGTGTATTAAATTGATGGCTTAACAACACAGAGAGAAATTATTTCACATAACTTTAAATTACATTTATTTGTACGTCCTTAGAAAATATATACTAAGGACAAAAATAAATGCAAAGAAATCACATACTTCTTAGTAATCATATTGTTAATAACACTGATATTGTTATTTTGATTCAAATATATTACATGTATTACACATGATTTTACAGACATGTGTATGTGTGTATGAAAAAAGAAATACGTAATATATTACTGTTGTTAGGATCAAGATTTTCAGCCTATGGAAAAAAAGGACTATAGGAAATGAACACACAATGTAAACACACACACACACACACACACACACACACACACACCCTTTACTGTTAAAAATGTACAACTGAAACATTGGATTTCGTTAACCAATGTCACTATAAAAAATAAAATTAAAAAAAATGTTTAAAAAAAGGACACAAATATAAAGTCAAAGAAGTTAAAATAAAGCTCTGTAATTCTAAATTTGATTAGAAATATCTGTATTAATTCATGATTTTTTTGAAAGAGAAAAATACAAATATTGGCTAGCTCTGTCTACAGAAAAAGCCTAGAAACAATGATCAACCAGTAGCACTCAGGCTGTCAATAAAGAATTAGAGTTCCATGAAGAAACTGCTAATTCCAGGTGTAGGACAGGAAATAAAAAGAGAATGGAACATCTCATCACACAAGAAAAAAAAATTATCAAAGACTATGAGGATCATGCCAAAGGACTCAGAGTCAACCTAAAAAGGCTCTTATTGGCCAAAGATGAAGCTATATATAAATAATTTTTTAAATTGATCGAATGTCCAGGTTTTTCTTAAATTGAGCAGTGTCCAGCTTTCTCCCAATCATCTCATTTTAGAAAAATTGTGGTCTGAATCAGAATCCAAACAAGGTCCACATAATTATACACACACACACACGCACACACACACAAATGTGAAGTATTAGGAAGTGTTATAGCTTTATGTGATTGAAACACATTTAAGTCTGTTAAAAAATCCATGAGTCACAGTGATAATAAGGGGGAAAAAATCAACAAAGAAACTGTCATTAGTTACCTCTGGAGAATCTTAAAGAACCAAATATTTATTCTGAAAACTGGTAAATAGAGGTAAAGACAAGAGGTAAATAGAGGTATTTATCTTTTTTTATCTTGCCTTTCTTGCAGGAGCTATCTCTCTAGGTAATTAATGTTGTGAAGTTCTTGATACAAGTATTCTAGCTAAACTATGAAGAAAGAATTACAGAATTTGAGTATCACCATTTTGCCAACTAATGAAATAATAGAATTAGCAATGATGATCAATAGCTGCTAAAACTATTAGATGAGAGCTAACAGGGAAAGTAGAATGGATGGATCAGGCTGATAGCACCTGACCTCATGAAAAGACAGTAGACATTATGTGCCTCCTGATGTACAGCAATGAAAGTATACAGTATAGCATTGCCATCCTTGCCCTGCCTCACCCCAATGAACCTGAATGCATCTGAGCCTCAGGTCTAGAACTAAACTACCAGTTTATAGGCAATACAATAGAGGGATGGAGGACACTGTGAGAAAACATGCCAGAGATGCCATCGGCATCTTTATAAACCTTACAGGATAAAAGACTTGGTTTCTTCAACAAATTGTGAAGGGAGTAAAGGGGGTAAAAAGAATGTGGTAGGGATTTAATGTAATATGTGGACCTTGTTTTGGATTGATTCAAACCAATCATTTTTAAAAATGAGATAACTGGAGAGATCTGAACACTAATCAGATATTTGATGATTTTAAAAAAATTATTAATTGCATGCTCAAAATACTATGGGTTACTTTAAAAAAGGGTATCTTTCAGAAATACACACTGAAATACTTACAGATAAAAGTATATAAAACCTGGGATTTCTTTCAAATTAACCTACTGGGGTTTGGGGAATGGATCAGGATATAGAAAAAATAATACTGGCTATGACAATAATTATTGACCTAGATGATGGGTAGTTCTTCATATTATTTTCTCTACTTTTATAAATGAAAATTTTCATAACATCACAAATTTTTAAAGAGAGAAAATATTTTCCTGATGGAGCTCTTCAAGACGGGAACAGACCAATTTCCCCCACCTCCTCTGTCCTAGAAATGTTTTAATTAGTCAATTCAGTGCTTGTTCCTTAGCCCCAAAGTTTTCTTGCTAAAGAGGTTCTGTTGTAGTCAGGGTAAACAGAGACAGCAGACAGATTCCTCTTACCTCACTCCTATGAGACTAACATTGGGCACTCACAGGGAGGGCAGGTTTGTGGCAAAAATACAGTTTCTCTGAAGAAACAAAAACCCTCCTCTGTTTATAAGAGTTCCAGGGGGGTAACTCTAGTCTTCTACAAAAGCTCAACAAAGTTTCTGTTTCCATCCTGGGAAGGAAAACCTGGCCAAGTTCTTGTTCCTGGTTATCCTTATATCCAAAGCATATCTGAGGCCACCCTGTGGTTCCACAAAAATACGTTACCTCCGCACTTCCTAAGCTTACCCATGCTGCCAACTGCCAGCACTGGCTCCAAACCAGAGCCTCAAGAAATAAGTCCTAAACTCGGAATTTTCTCTGGTCCTTAGGAATTCTGGTACAGCGCTGTTCTGATTTCAACCAGCAGGTGGCGCTGACTCTCTAACTAGGACATGACAGTGGCCTCAGTACCTGGAGTCAGTGCCTTGAGATGTTTGTTACCTTAGCCTTCTTTCCCCACCTGCCCCAAAAGTGCTCTAATTGATGAGTCTCCTGTACAGCAATTGGGTATGGGAAAGCTGTCTGAGAAATAGCTTTTTTAGTTTGGCTAAAGTGATTCTAGATAGTCTTTTTATAAAAATAGTGCTCTACTTACTTGAAAAGGCTTTGTCTTCTTAGAAGGTCATGTGACCATGTTAACACTACCAAGATGCCACTGCTCTTGGGTGTGTTAAATGCTACAAGGCTGTACTTATGAGCACATATACAAACCCAGCTACTAAGGTACTTGCTATGGACTAAATGTTTGTATCCCCTTAAAATTCATATGTCGAAGCCCTAACCCCTAAAGTGATGGAATTTGGAGGTAGGGCCTCTGGGAGGTTAATTAGGTTTAGGTGAGGTCATGATAGCGGAGCCCCTATAATGAGATTAATGGCCTTATAAAGAGATGAAGAGACATGAGATCTCTTTCTCTGCATGCACACACCAAGGAAAGGTCTTGTGAGGATATAACCAGGAAGAGGGCTCTCACTAAGAATCCAACCATGCTAACATCCTGATCTTAGATTTCTAACCTTCAGAACTATGAGAAATAAATTAAGCCACACAGTCTATGGTATTTCATTACAGAAGCTCAAACTGACAAAGAGAATGCTACAATTAACCAGGCTTATTTTAAGAGCATTAAAGTTGAGGGAAAGTCTACATCAAAGCAGGATTATAAATCTTCACTCCAACCTCCTGAAGCCTCAAAACCAACCTCTCTCCCTACCCCTCATACTCTGAGTCCCTAAAGAGTTAATTTTGACTCAGCTGAGCCAACTTCTAATAACCAGACTATCAATGACAGGACCAAACAAAACAAGTGAAAAATCCCATTTCATCATGAAAATGATTAGGAAGTTCTGGGTTTAGGCTGCAATAGCTTTGAGTCCAGGCCAATCCTTATCTTCCTTTCCAACTCCTACTCTTACCCTTGTTCACTGCCAAATACAGAGAAGGAAAGCTCAGTGTGCCTGTGGAAGGCAGTGCAACTTCAAGTTCTTTCTAAGCCATATCCAAACCAAACAACAGGGATCCTAAGCTTCACAGACCCTACCTGGAAGTGCAAAATAATGGTCCATATCAGGCCCAAGGTCAGCTTTGGGTTGCCATCTGTGATGTCATCATTACGAATATTCACTAGTTTCACCTGAAAAACAAACAAAATCTGGTCTCAGAGTACTGTGACTTTGATTTCATTTTTATAGATTTTCATCATTTATTTGCAGTTAAATTAATTTTTTGGTGTACAGTTCTGAGTTTTAACACATGTATAGATTCATGTAACTACCACTGCAGTCAGGATAGCAGCACAGTTCCATCGCCCCAAAAAGGTGACCTCGTGCTACCCCTTTGTAGTCAAACCTTGCACCCACCAACTCCCAGCAACCACTGGTCTGTTCACAGTTTTGCTTTTTCCAGAATGTCATATAAATGGAATCTTTTGATACTGGCTTTTTTTTTTCCCACTCAGCACAATGCCCTTGAGATCCCCGTCCAAGTTGCTGCATGTCTCAACAGTTTGCTCCTGTAAGTGCTGAGTAGTCTTCCACTGTATTGACATTACACTGTGTTTACCCATGTGTCCACTGGGCAATTATGAATAAAACTCTTATATTCGTGCACAGGTTTTTGTGTGAGCATATGCTTTCATTTCTCTAAGGTAAATTCCTAGGAGTAAGATTGCTAGGTCATATGGTATGTTTATAGCTGTATGAGAAACTGCCAAACTGTTTTCCAGCATGACTGTACCATTTTGCATTTCCAGCAAGCAACCTTGCAAGCACATGGCATTATGAGTTGCTTTTTTATTAAGTTATCATAGCTCATTTTTCTTTCTTTCTTTTTTTTTTTTTTAAGGTAAAGGGGTAGGGGTGGGGGAAATGCCTCTTCTCCCTCATCAATCTTTGGCCTGTTCTGGTCTCCATTTTCCCTCCATTGCCACAAACTTTGTGGCAGATATCCCCACCTGCCCGTGACTCACTCTTATAGCATCTGCTTTACTCCTAAAATCTCAATCCAACAACACAGTGTGCAGAGACACACAGGCCCTCCCCTCTCTACAGTGACCAACCATCCCAGTGCACTAGAAACTAAGGGGTTTCCTGGGACATGGGACTTCCAGTACTGAAACCAAGAGTGGCCCAGGGAAACCAGCCTACTTCCACCTCAACCCCTGTGAGCTTCTCAACTCCTGTCATACCCTCAGGGAGCTCCTGTTCAATTGTGGCAAATGTCCTTAAGCTGCCCTGCCCTCCCTTTATGTCTTTAATTGAACTGAAGTCTGCATGTCTCTAAAGAACTGTAGTTTAGACATCAAACAGAAGCCTCACTTCTTCCTTACACTAAGGATGACCAGAACCATGGACTGAACACCTGTGTCCAGCCAAAATGCATATGTTAAATCCTAACACCCAATCTAATGGTATTTGGAGGTAGGACCTTTTGGGGTGACTAGGTTATGAGATAAAGATCTCAGGATGAGATAAATGCCCTTATAAAAGGGACCTGTTACCCTACCGTCATGTGAGGACACAGCTAAAGAGCCATCTCTGAACCAGGACCTCACTACATACTGAATCTGCCTTGATCTTAGGCTTCCCAACCTCCAGAAGAGTGAGTAATCTGTTGTTTATAATTTACCCCGTCTATGGCATTTTTGTTACAGCAGCCTGAATGACTTAAGACACCTGGGAAAGTTCTTTCCTTTTCTGTGTCTCAGTCACTATCTGGGTGTGGGAGAAGCTGCCTTTCCAGTTTCAGAGTGAAGTTTTTGTAATCACTAATCAGTAACAACCCACAGTTGGTTGGCTGGCAGTATCGGCCTGGTCCATATTCCTCAGTGCCCCTCCCTCAGCTTTCCCCTTTAATTCTGAAGACCATCTCCCTGGGCCAATCCACCTCTACCCTCTGCTAGCCCTTCCTTGATGTCTTCGGCACCTAACTCCTATTCTTCTTTCCTATCTCATCTTCTGCCATCTTTATTGGAAATTTTAGCACCCATCTGAATGACTCAAATATCACCCTGTCTGCACAATCCATCCACCCTCTCAATTCCAATGACTTTCATTTTTATTCTGCTTTGAATGCCTCCACAGCTACAACTTGGACCTTACTTTACCAAGAACTGTTCTAAAGTGCTCTCTGCCCTTCTCTGAGTCTACTGTGCTTACCTGTCCACATTTTTATTCTATCATAGTAATCAAATCTACTCTTGATCCTTCAGTCTTCTGGCCAATCAACTATTCTCTACTTACCTTCCACATTAAGGCCCCCCCTCTGGTTTCCTCTGACTCCACACATAGACATTTCAGTGCTGGTTTCTCCAGTACCCTAAATACTTCAGCCAACAATTCTACTACTTTTCATTTATCAATTTATTTCAACAAATATTTATGAAGTGTTGATTATGGACCATTCATTGTGACAAGTGATGAAGATAAAAATGTTAAGTAAAATTATGTGTTCCTGTCCTCAGAGAGCTTATAGTGCATTATAGCAGATAGAGAAGCAAAAATAAATATTATACTAGAAATAAACTGCTTTGGGAGCACATAGAAAGAGAATTTCCCAAGTTAATGAGGATTGCTGATAAGAGTGACCAAAACTGAACTAACTCCTAAACTATGCATACCATTTAATGTCATCTTGACCCATGTTGTTGCCTAGCAACAGTAGCTTTCACAAATCTTTCCTATACAGCTCTCTCTGAGCAGATGAAATTTCTGACTCCCTCATTTGTCTTCCTCTCCACCACAATCTTTATCTCTCCTTCTTTCCTTTTTCCTTCTTGTATCTTAGAAGAGCGGAATTTTTTTTACCAACCTCCTCCCTACCCTACCCCTATCCCAGCCTTAAACCTTGGCAATGACTAAACTGTCCTCCATTTCTATAATTTTGCCATTTCAGAAATGTTATATAAATTGAAAAAATACAGTATGTAGTTTTTGGAGATTGGCTTTTTTTTACTCAGCATTAATTTCCAAGTTGTTTTGTCTATCAATAGTACACTCATTTCTGTTATTGAGTTGTTGTTTTATATTTGAATGTACTTTAGTTTGTTGAACCATTTTCCCACTGCAGAATGAATGGACTGTTTTCAGTTTAGAGCTATTATGAATAAAGCTTCTATGAAAAATTATGTAGAGGTTTCTATATGAACTTATTTTCATTTCTCTGACATATGCCTAAGAGCACAATTGCTGGGTTATTTAGTAACTGAATGTTTAGTTTTATATGAAACTGACAAGTGGTTTTCCAGAGTGGCTGTATGATTTAACATTCCCACAAGCAATATATTTGTGATCTAGTTTTTCTGCATGTTTGTCAATATTTCGTGCTGTCATTATTTTTTTATTTTATATTAGTTTCAGGTGTATGGCATAGTGGTTACACATTTATATAATTTATGAAGTGAAGAGAGGCATTTTTTTTTCTTTTTCAAAGAGAACCACACTGGCTGTGCTCTGAATCTCATCACTCAATCCCTGGACCTGGTCCCATCAATCGGGAAGCAATAATGGGAGGAAGGTTAGTACATAGAAAACAGCATGGACAGTGGAAGAAGCATTAAACTACATGTCAGGAGACCTGGGTTAAAGTCCCAGCTTTGCTCTAACTTGTGTGATATGGGGCAGGTCATTTCACCTATCTAGATCTCAGTTTCCTTAGCTATAAAATGAAAAAACTGGACTAATAGATCTCTAAGGTATCTCTAGGTCACTTATTTCTCCTCACTCTCATTTTCAGCCTTCTTCTTCACTGGCTTCTCCTATATATAAAAATGTGTTGCTGTCTTCCTTTCATCTAGAGAGGAGAAACTTATTTTTTCCCTTCCTATATCCAGGTCCAATATACTCTAAATACTTTTCTTCTCTATTAAAACTGCTCTCGTAAGTCACCAATGCTTAACGGCTAACAGCTTCTCCTCAGACCTGATGTGATACCACCCCCTCATCTAATTTTCATGATAACGTGATAACATGGCACTCCGTTTTTTCCTTTTCCTGGGTGCTATACCTTTTCCTCACCTTCTTTGCTGGTTTACCTTTCATCTTCCTTTTGATCTGCATCTAAGATGGGTCCATACAGTTCAAACCTTAGCATCTAGCTCTTCTGTTAAGTACTCCCTCTCAGGTAGGCCACAAGCCCAAGCAAGGACCACCAAATGATTTGTCCAGCCATAATACAATTGCTCACTAGACAAGTAAGACTCAGAACTCGGTCAGTCAGATTTAGCAATTACCGAGTGCTTACTAGGGGCACTGAGAACATCCTTAAATAGGAACCGAACGCCAACAGTTCCCAGCAGAATGGGGGAACGCACGGGACACTCTCACCTGTCGCTGCTTTAGGAAGTCCAGGGCAATCTGCACATTCTGCAGCCTATGAAAACGCATCCTGCCCTTTTCCCGGGGCTGCAAATAAGCAAAAAAGAAGGAATGTTTATTTTAGCTACACCAATTTACCCAGGCGGACCACTTTCCTCCTCACACCAAGGACTAAAAGACCACAAAGAATTCATCGTGGTTAAAGCCAGGCATGGGAGCATTACATAAAGCACCTTTCAATGGCAGGAACTGTGTGTGTTTCATTATGCTCTCTGAGGCCTCCAAAAGGCTTTGTTTATTGACATGATTCCTATGACCATAGTATGTTTCAGCCACTACCACTGAATCAGTACCGCAGCTCTACAGGTTCTTCTGTAGTCATATGTGGCAGAACTTGATTCTGGATGTGAGATTAATGAGAACAAAGACTTTGGCCCTATAGCCCCCAAAACTGCTGTTAACGTCTATTGTAAGGGAAAGGTGGAAAGTCCTAATTGTATATTGTACAGTAACAAACAGAGCCAACCTTATTGCAAACCTGGTAAAAGATTAGGCTAGAGGTAGCTAATTTTAAACTAGGGAGTGCTCAATAAACAAGTGAAAAAATCCAAAATTAGAGGCAAAAATCAAGAAGAAACCTATTTTCCGGGAAGATGGGTGTTAACATAGGAAAGCTACCCCAGTATGAATTACCCAGAGCAAACAAAAGCTTAATGGTGGAGGGATGTTCAACATGATAATCCAAAGAAAAGTAGTTTCTGCCAGTCACTCAACCCTGGATGTCATACAAATCACAGTAGGGAAGCCTATCTGCATCTGGTGCTTCTGATGTCCTGTCCACAGCTCAACTACTATCCATCCAAAAGTGCATGAAGTCATTTGTCCAACAAGTACATGCAGGGATGGTTATCTACCTCTGGAATGTTTTCTCCCACTCACTTTCCACCATTGCTTTTATTTTCCTAAAACTGGGACTAAAGCATAGCTCTGGCTAGATTATACCCAATTCATTTGTAAATGCCAAATTAGTACTAATTAAAGGTTGATAAAAATATAAAACAAATCTTTTGTGGGTGCCTGCACAGAGGAAACCCTCCCCCAGGTTGAAATGGGAAAAAAAGTAACCCAACACATGGAAAAGGTAAGTGTGGAAGGATCTCTCTGGGCACCCCTCAACACTACTAGGCATCACTCCCAAACTATGATAACCTACAGATGTTGAGGCCTCTCTGGACAACAGGATAACTTTTTAAATCAAAAGTTTAGAAAAAAATTCTTACCAAAAACCACTTCTGAGCCATTTCAGCTAAATTACTGATTATATATTAATTACTGTGAATATGGCTTAGAAAATGACAAAGCCTAAGAAACTGAAAATTCTAAGGCAATGGGAAAAGAGATCAATGAGATGGAATGGGAATACTATCTAATACCTGTTTCTGGAGAAAGATCAGGGGCTATAATTTACTGCAAGCAGGACATGCCCCTCCCCTCCACCACACTCTAATCTTTACTCCTATGTACACCAAAAATTAATAACCTTAAGAACATGCAAGTTAAATCTCTGTTCTCTATTGCACCTAGAAATGTTATTGACCAAGGCAGAGTATCTCCATGCAGTGAGTGATTTACAAACAGCAGGCTGTTTTGAAAACAAGTGACATGGTGTGTGGTGAGAACCCAGGGGCTACCTAGAGAGGTGGAGAGAGAGTATCAGTTAGTCTAGATGAGCAATTAACTTGTCATGCTGTCAAACTTTCCAAACTTCTGCAATTTGGACTCACACAACATAGCAAGGCCACCAGAAAGCTATGGGTCTCCAGGTCACAAAGGGACTTGACACCTCCAAACACCATTATTCTTTTTGTGCCAACCATTCTCAAATAAGCAAAACAATTCCCACTTCGAAATCATCTAACAGTAGCAAGAGGCACAATTAGTTTTAACCACTTTCTTTGGGATCCAAATTCCCAGGCGGACAGAAGAGAAGGCAATTGGTAACTGAGCTATTGGAGACCTAGAGAACCTCAGACTCTCTGATGGCCCTGCAGTGCCAGCTGGGATGCTGCATCCCCAGGGGGACCTACTACATCATCATCATCTTCCTCCTCCTGCTCCTCGCTGTTTGTGTGGCGCCAGGAGGGCATGCTCACCAGACGGAGGGTCTTCAGCCCTGCTGGCTCCTTTGGCCACCAACCAAGGCAAAGACATGACAGAGTAACAGGAAATTTACAACACAAAAACGAAAAGGAAATGAATACAAAATTTAAACATATGAAAATAAATATGAAAATACCCTTTCACCTCCAAACATGCAAAACCAGAGCAGATGGTTTTATTGGACACATCTTATGTTGAAACACATCTTCAATTCTCCAAGGGCCACCTACCCTCTCTGCTTTTATGAATCAACTAAGGGATAAAGAGATAATGTGAATAACTGTGAAAGAGATATTTGAATGGTTTTAAGATAATATCCTATGATAAGCTTCATAAACAATTACAGGTTTTCAAAGGTTAGGAAAAGAAATAAGGTTGAAATCGTTTTAACCTGTTTTGCAAGCAGTATCAGCAAAAATGTCACTTTCCAATATAAAATCACTACAAATTCATCAAATATACTGCCCAAGTTGCACAAAATATAACTTGGTGAGCAGTGGAAGTTAAAATTTCAATTACTTATGAGATTTATAAATGAGGGGCAGAAAAGAACTAGAATTCACCATGTGCTGCCTGTGCTAATGAAAGCATCTATCAATTTGAGGCATTAAAAATTATAAAATTATTTCTATTGCAAGGCAAAATAGATGTGAAACCAAAACAAAGGGACCACAGGAGGCCAAGTTCAATCCTTGAAGAAGCTGAATATTACTTAAGGAATAAGGTCTAACATGCCAAATTCTGTTCTAGAAACACAACAAACAATGACTAAGAATTCACCAAAGGCAGTGAGTGGGCTGAGCTTCCCAGACTACTCAAGCTGTGCATCTCTCTTCAGTTCTCTTTCCTCGCAGATGTTTCCAGTATTCAACCCACACAAAAGTATGCTGTCTGTGCTACTAGAGATAAAATAGAAACTGCACAGGATCACCCGCTTCCATTAGGCTCAAATATATGAAACAATGCAATCGCCAAGTCTACAACTCTCAACTAACAAGCCAAATCACACAGGATATGCCCTCAGATATGTGTTTCCCGCAAGCAACGTTTAATACATTGAGAGGAGGAAGGCATAATTAATTATCCAAGGAGCCCAAATGTACTGCATCCAGGGCTATGCGCAGGTATCAACTTCAGCGTTTCTCCAAACCTGTGAGACTCAGTAAATCATAGAAGGAAGAGAGTAAGGTGAATTGGGAAAAAAAAAAAAAAACTCTAAACACCTGGGCTTTCATATGTAAACTTCAGGTCCTTAGCTGAATGTAGAAAATTAAACAATTCACAATAAATGGAAAAATGGGAGAAGTCTATATAGAAATAGACATTAAAAAATGTTTAAATATGAACCTACTATTCCTGAAATATTACTAATATCTATAGATAAGATAAAGAACAAGTAAGGAGGAAACATAAAGTTGTGAAAGGAATATAACTGATACTTGAATCCATCGTGTAATGAGAATATATGAGATACATCAATGTAAATTAAGATAAAATTACATCATTTGTAAACTCTATGTCACCAACAGGGCTACACCTGCAAGGTCACTCATTAGGATAAGAGAGCAGCTCACCAGTTTGATGCCCGAGAGGACCTCCAGCAGAGAGATCAGGTTATGGCCATCACGCAGATCTTCGTAAAGATCGTTGATGTGCTTGCGGACCTGGGCACAAGAGTAAAACAAGAGTGCTTTTTATTTGATCCTGAATTATTTTATTATCTACATAAGAATCTCTGGTCCAAAGTAAAACACAAATTTAAAAGTTTGAAACTGGAAACAATGATAAAATTCAGACACTTTTAGGTTGTGGTACAACACATGAAATGGTAACCCTTACCAGAAGTATATATATGTTTTTAAAATTGAAGCCAGATCTATTACACATTCTAGCCAACCCTGAACAATATTCTAGAAAGTATGGACAAGAAGATGGAGAATCTTAAGCATCGTGAAACATCTCAGAAATTATTATGGACCAAAATGTGGTACAATGGCCAATGGCAGGTAGATGAGTCCAGAGGAGCTAGAAAAGCCTTCCAGAATGCTATGAAGGAAACTAAAATTTCAGGTGCCCCATGTTTCATGGGCATACATCTAATTTAATCCTTGTCTTACCAAGTTCTCATAGCGAATTTGAGGGTTATTTTCTTTGGGGGAAAAATAATTCCAATTTTATACCTGAAACTAAAGAAAAACAAATTTCATTTTGGAAAAATGTGTGGTTAAAGTTAAACAATGTGCTAAATGCTTTACACGTTTTCTCATCTATCCCTCACATCTATAAAGCAGGTTCCATTATTATTCCTATTTATACAAGGAAACGAGGCACATAGTGGTTAAGAAACCCGTCCAAAATTACAAGTAGAAAAACTGGTCTCACTCTGGTCTTTTGGAGTCTAGTCTCTGCCATTAACTACTATGCTTTATAAGCACCATAATCTCATTTTATTTACTGAATCCAAATAACTGCACTGTGAGATTCACTTATTACCCATATTCTAAAAGAGAAACTGAGGAAGCTGAGGCTCTGAGATGCCGAAGTCACATAGCTTAGGTAAGTGGCAGTAGGTCTTTTGACTCATTCCAAGCCTACTGATAACTTCAATGAGTGACAATTACAACACAGAATCAGAAGATTAATGGAAATTACAAGGAAGGGAATTAATTTCAACATAATTTTCTAGACAGCAATAAAAAGGGCTACTTTCAGAAGCAGTAAATTTCTAGTCACTGGAAGTTTTTCAAGCAGGGATATTGGAATTTCTATATTTGCAAGAAAAACTAAAATGTAGTCCTTTCCAATTTTAATATTCTAGCATTCAAAATGGGAAGGAAGTCAGAAAAGATAAAGACTAGAAATACCTGGGAAGACTTCCTGAAAGAGAAAACACTTGAAGGGTTATCAAATGTTTTGATAGAAAGAAAATGGGAAAACTATACAAGACAAGTTACAGAGGTAGAAACATGCAAGGTATGCATGCTTGTATGTGTGTGTGTTAAGGAATAAGGTGACAGGTAGATTACCCGATTGGAGAAATGGTTCATGATAAACTACATAACAGCTTTCAAATACTAAAAGAACATGTCTTCAATTTTCTGTGCTATTCACAATGTACTCACTAAAGACATGATACACTTTTTAGTTTAATCTGCAATATCTACATTTTTCTCTATCACTTTAAACCTAGACAATGAACAAAATAATATGCCCAGTTCAGACTTGTACCATTTGTTGATTTCCAGGATGTAAATATTCCCAATGACCAATTTCAAGCTGCTAATATAATATCACAGAATGTGATGTTGCAAAGACATGTACAGTAGCACACCATTATATAATATTTTCATCACAGAGATACAGACATAATTAACTTCAAAAGTACAGACAATAACATGTAGTAAAATAATTATGAAGTGATGAGTTTTCAGTAACATTACTTTTACTTTAAATAGTATTTAATTGTACATTTAGATAATTTAATTTTCGGAATGTACATGCTTACAAATCAGTTCAAAAAATTCCCCCAAATGTGTTATTTGCCTCTGTGAGCCCACATAAGCTGGCTCCAAGACTTCAAGACCTTTCCCTCCAACGGGTCCAAAGTTTCAAGCTTTGGGCCTGGATCAGCTACAGTGTATCACTAACAGAAACAAACAGTCACAAGGGTTAGAAAGGAAATGAATTTGATAAATTCAGTTTTAAACATGTTGAATTTAAAAACAGCAATAAGAAGCTACAAATGGAAATTTTCTTACAGCAGCTGGAAATACCAGAATTCAATCTGGGTCAGCTGAGAACTTAAGTTTAGAAGTCATATGCATAGAGGTGCTAGCTAGAGACATGGGAAATGTTGGGCTTTCTGAGTTAGGGACAAGAAAGAAGAGCAGAGTGCTAAGGACTGAGCCTGAGGGAAAAGCCAAAATTAGAAGGCAGGAATGGAAAAGTAATCAACAAAGGAAGAGGTGGGGGTGAGGAAGCAGTGAAAGAGGTAGGAAATAAACCAAGAAAGTGTAATCAAGGAAGGAACGAACACGAGTATCGTGATCATGAGTATCGTGATCCCTGTGAAAATCACTACAGGACAAAGAGGATGAGAGCTAAGAAAGGGATTTTTTAAAATTTCCTACAGATGTGAGTGTTTTGTGAGACTAATTTTCTAGAGCGTGGTAGAATGCAAATCAGATTATAAATAAATGATAGATTTTTTTAAGGTCAGAAAATGTTTAATACTTGGTGTTAAGGATTAAGAAGTAAACAGACAACAATGAGGGATTTATTTTTGATAGTTATGACCTGGATATAGGCTATTAAAATTGAGAATGGGCATTGAATAATTATTTAAATAAATTCTAGTGGGGTTGAAGACCAAGTGAGATCATGTTATCAATAGAATACTAAACACCACAGAAAACTGAAAAGAAAAAAAAAAGCACTTTGAAATGTAAAATTAACTTCACACCAAGGTCCCAAAACTTCCTAAAAATTCCTAAAAACTTCCTAAAAATACTTTACACTTGTGAATAGCAAAATTCAATGATCTTATAAGAAACTTATAGGAGAACTAGCTTATTATATCTCTCAGTATTTGTCTGATTATAATAACTAAATAACTATGAAAACCAACAGAGAGGGATATAGACAGAGGTAATGGAGGAGGGGAATGCAGTGAAATTTTTTTCCTGGATAATTTTTAACAACAGAGAACAATAGTCTGTTTCTGAAGTTCTGCCTACAGAAGGATAAAGAATTAGCTAACATTTACTAGTGCTTCTATGTCAGAAAATATTCAGACGCAGATATGGCATCAGGAGGGCTCAATTAACATTCTAAAATCACACAACTAGTAAATGGCCAGGCCGATCAAATCTGCCTCACCCTAAAGTCTTTACCTCTTCTGCACTGACCAGGCTGACTCTAAAGTTTCCCACAAAATCTCTTAAAGAAAAGGTCTTTAGAGGCAGCCACATGAAGACAAGAGTGCCCAGGAATCATCAATATGTATGTTTCTTTCCAACAAATAGTCATACTACTCTGTCAACAAATAAGATGAGTGAAAAACTTCAACTATCCAGGTCCTTGACTGTTTGCACTCCCGGTGAAAATCACTGCCAAAATTAGTCAGTGCCTCTAAAGAATATATACAAATGGCTAACAAATTCATGAAAGATATTCAATATCATCTTTCCATAAGGGAATCCATAAGAAAAATGTAAAGTAAAACTATAATGAGATACCACTTCACATCCACTGGGATGGCTACAATAAAATGAACAGATAGGTATTGATGGGGATGTAGAGAAACTGGAACCCTCATATACACTGCTGGTGGGAATGTAAAATGGTGCAGCTGCTTTGCAAAACAGTCTGACAGGTCCCTAAACATAAGCTACCATTTGGCTTAGTAGTTCCGCTCCCAGGTATACCCAAGAGAACTGAAAACATGTCCAGAAAAAAAAAAACTTGTATATGAATAAATGTTCATAGCAATATTCATTGTTCACAATAGCCCCAAAGTAAAAATAACTCCAATATCTAACAATCAATAAATGGATAAACAAAACGTGGTACATCTATATAGTGAAACATTATTCAGCAATAAATGCTGATACATGTCATAACATGGATGAACCTTGAAAACATTATGCTAAGTGAAAGAAGCCAGTTACAAAGGAAAGGGCCACACATTGGATGGTTCCATTTATGCGATATCTAGAATAGGCAAATCTACAGATAGAAAGTAGATCAGTGGTTGTCTAGGGGTGGGAGAGAATATAGGAGAGTTAAGGGTGATGACTAAGGATTATGGGGTTTCTTTTGGGGGTGATAAAAATGTTCTAAATTTGATTGTGGTAATAGCTGCACAACTCTGAGAATATACTAACAGACATTGAATTATATACTTTAAATGGGTGAATTAATATGATGTAGAAATTAAATCATGAAAAAAGCTATTTTGGAAAAGAAATGAATAACTAAATTTTGAGAGATCAAGTCTATCCTAACCAAGGCCAATCCTACCCAATCCCCTGTGCATTAATAAACCAAGGAAATCTCTACTCTCCCAATATTTTAAAGATTGACTTGAAGTTATAAAAAAATAAACAATTTCTGAGTGGTTAGCAAAGGGAATAAATTGCACTTTAGTGCTTGGAATCAGAATCTGAGCCCAGAGGACTTTAAAGATTACTTCACTCTAACACTCAGTTACATATGGGAGAAGTGTGGCCTGGAGAAGTTAAATAACTAGTGTAAGACCTCTTAACTGGGAAGTGTCAGATCACTCTCTTCTGACTGAGTTCAATATTCTTTCCCTTCACAGGCTTCCATGATGCTTGAAGGGTGAAATGACATATTATTAACATTATTAAGTTATAAAAGGACTTCCAAACCCTCCCCAAAAAACCGATTATCATGTAGTATTCTTTAACACATGCAGAAAATATGGTCTAGAAATGCTTTTCCTAAGACGGTTAAAAGAAAATACAAGCAGCTCAATTTCCTTGATCCAAACTATGCTGAAGAGCAAAAAACAGATTAGAGGAGAAAGTTTTAAAGAGAAAAGTATGTTAATTACTCTTGTCTACAGTTACTGAAAGGTACAGGGAGAGTGAGAGGGAGCCTGGTAACTTCAAATGGATTTACAAATTTATAGATTTCTAAACCATGAGAGGGTTATTTTGTATCGATTTAGTGGCCAAATCTATCCTCAAGGAATAATGCTAAAAAATCAGATTATAGTTGGCCTAGACTTTTTATTCGGGGTAGAACTGTTCTCAAATGGAGAGAGTAAGAGTGGATCCCTTTTAAGAGGGAGAGAGGGGAGCAACGTGTGAGGCTTTTTGCGGATAAGAATTCTATCATCTCTCCATTTAAGAATTCCTTAAGTTTTGAGAAATCTAACAGTGGTACCAGCCATCCCTGATTAACAAAGATTCTCTGAGGATGAAGATAATTCAAAAATCCTTAAAGGGGAGCTTTACTTAATAGGCAGGCACTTATGCACAGGAAGTAGAGAATCTAATCCCAAATGTAGGCCCAAAACTTTCAGTGGGGGTTGAGATGTGCTTAGAGTCAAATCAAGCCTGAAAACTCAGGTCCAGGCAGATAGCCACAAACCACCATATAATCACACTTTGGTAACAAATGCGACACTCCTCACCCCAGTGTCTAACCAGCACTACGTTGTCAATCTCTTAAACACCACTGTTAGTCTTCTTCTGACCTTTCCCACAGACATGAATAAGCACAGAGGTGTGAAAATACACCCAGCATTTAGGGAGCAGGGAGCTGTCTCATGTGACTACAGCAGAGGCTGCACAGGAGAGAGTGCCTGCCTGGAATCATCAGAGCTGTATACTACCCTGTATTCAACCAGAGGGCCTCAAACAGAAAAATTGAGAACATCAGCAAAAATTTAGAGTTTAAAAACTTTTGCTCATTCATCAGGAATTTTTAACTGAAATCCAGAAGACCAGTGGCTTCTAGATTGCATACATAAATAAAAAATGAAACAAACTATTCCATCTGCTAGATTAAATACTGGCCTTTCTTTTCTACATACAAACTTCTGAAGTCAACAGGAACTGACCAGAGAAAGCATTTCTCTTCCTTCTTACAAACTTGAGCTCTCTGTTCTGTCTCATCCTCTCACCCTTTCTTGAAGTTCTCTCTGAGGGGATATACCTTACCAGCTACTAGGACCTAGATATATGGCAAGGATAATTTAAACAAAACCTCATTAAATCCTAAATTTTTCATTTTTGATGGTTTTGGCATTTAAGCAGAATTCTTGGGTTTATAGGCTTGTATTCTAAATTAGGTTATTTATATAGTTCAGATGCTTCCCTCCTTAACAAACCTCTTTTAAGACTGAATCGGCAGTGTTCTCAACTAATAAAGAGGAATTAATTTGCTTGATCCAGAACAGATGGATATTTGGGAATATGAAAGATTCCAGGTCAACTACATCTAGAACTGGAGAGACTTGGTTGTTTTGATCTTACATCAGTCTACTTGATGTACTTGGAGAGTACAGCAAAGGATGCCTGTGTTATAAAAAATAGATCTCAATACTTAATTCTTAGCCCAAAGTTCAAAAAATTCCAGTATGTGAGAAATGATTCTGATTAGCAGTGAATCTCTCTCTCTCCCTGAAATATCTCAAGATGAGAAAATGCCATTGGAACAGTAAGGCTGGAAGTCTGAGAAGAGATGACAGATAGCTCTGGCTAGCCTCCAATTTCTAACAATACTATGATATGTTCACCTAGTTTCTCTCTCCCTGGGCCTCCTGTCATCATACAGCACTGAGGCAGAGGTCCAACAGGCAACATCAGCTACAAATGAAAAGCAGGGAACCAGAGGATTTGCATTCAACTACAGAATTTAGAGGGACAAGCTCGAGCCTGGATAAATTCAGTTCTTCCAATTATTAGAGATGAGGTATAAAAGCAGAGCAAGCTGGAGGCATAGTCAGTAGAAAGGACAAGTACTTTTGGTAAGAAGACTCAAGATTGATCGTTAGCTCCATTCTTCACTAGCTGTGTGATCTTGAGGAGTCATTTCATCTTCCTAATTCTCATCTTCCTTAATTGTGAAAATTGAAAGGAGAAAATACCTTGACCTCCCCCAGGCTGAAGTCAGAGAAGAATGTCCTTTATAAGCCATAAAGCATTATCAAAATATTATTCACTCATGGCAACAAATACTTATTGGGTACTTCTTGTTTCCCTGGTGCAGTGCTTGGTAGAGAAAATAGCATAATACAGTCCTAGCCCTCCTAGCCCTCAATGAGAGCTCTAACAGAGGATGTCAATGTGTGAACATACAAGGCATCTCTCCAAAGTGGTATGGAATAGAGCTGAAGGTGCAATTAATTTAGCTCAAGGGATGAAGGTCAGTCTTAGGAAGGCAATACTGAACCTGAGCCTTCAAGGGTAAGTGGGTGATGGCCAAGCAGAGAAGCTAGGATGTGCCTTCTGGGGGGAGAGAAATGAATAAACCAAGAGATATGAAAGTATATAGTGTTTAGGGAGCAGTGGGTTGTCTTGTGTAGCTACAACACAGGCTACACAGGGGAGAATGCTTGGAAATAAAAATAGACAGACCAGAACCGGCTGAAAAGGGTTCTGCATTATGACAGAGTTACATGGCATCAAACTAGAGGCAACTGGTACACACTGAAGAATGAGAGAATAGCAGTTTTTTCCTCCCCTTTCTTTGTACTTTCTCTCTGTCTGTCTCTGTCTCTGTCTCTGTCTCTCTCTCTCTCTCTCTCTCTCTCACACACACACACACACACACACACACACACACACACAAAATAAAAAGAATATCTACCTTCAAATTATAATCCAGCAGAAAGATAAATGCTACAGGTTATTATAACAGAAGTATGTAAGGAGTACAGGGAAGGGCATAAAAAAAATGGTCATCAATTCCATGAGAGTCAAGAAAACTTTTATTAAGGGGTGTTAAGTTGCTGTTACCCAGGTAGAACAGAGTTGGAAGAAAGCACAAAGGGAGCAGTGAAAGTAAAGATATAGAATCATAAAGTAGCCTGGCACACAGTTCAGAAAAAGCTTAAGGTATGAAGGGAATTTGATGCTATGACCCGGAAAGGTAGGCAGAAGCCAGTGCCAGTACTGAAAAGGTGAAGAGCGCAGGTTCTAGACTTTAGGTTGCCTGAGTTTTAAAATTTCAGTTCTGCCTCTTTGTAGTGCTGTGACCTTGAACAGCTTACTGAACCTCTCTAAACCTCACTGTCCTCACATAAAGAGAATATTAATAGAATCCACAGCATAAAATCACTGGATTAAATGATATAATCCATGTGAACAACTCAGTTTAAAATGTCTGATGCAAACACTCAATAAATCACAAAAATTATCATTATCATTATTATGGAAAACTTTATTAGAAAATTATTATAATGGTCAAGGCAAGAGATTAAGAGGTCTTGGACTAGAGAAGAGTAATAGGAATGGAGAAGAAAAGTCACATGCAACTCTTTCTGAGTTGGAAGTGATTGACTGGAGTTGGTGATAAGGGAGAGATGATGGGCAAGACAGAATATAGTATGATTCTAGGTTTCAAACTTGGATAGTAAGATACATAAGTGAAAATATTTAGCAATTTGGGATGGGCTGAGTATGGAATATGTCTGGGTAACATCCAGATGAACATGTCAAGTACACTAAAATATACAGGACCTTGGCTTAGGAAAGAATGCAGGAAAAGGTTCTGTCATTACTTCCTTTTCCATATCTTATAGTTAGAAAATCGTCCTCACCTATAGTCCCCATTAAACAAGTGGCCCTAAGGAGCCACGTCTGATTTCTGTGGCCATAATTTACTAAACTGTAGATGGACACCTGACTCATGGAGGAAAAGGAAACCTCAACCAATCAGGTTGTTTGTGTTTGTGTCTTTAGAATTATGTAGCTGTGGGGTTTGCATCACCATTTGAGGGACAGTTCACACAGAAGCAATGGGAGATGTGCAGAGAAAGGAATGTAAGAGACATACAGAAAGAAATAAAAAACGAGGGACTACAAAGCTTCAAAGAAAGAAAAAAAGAGAGTAGCTACCCTATAACGTTTAGTTTTCATAAAGCCCAGATGCATCCAGATATCAATCAGACCCTGTGAGATGGCCCTAAATCCTTTTCTATTTGTGCTTCCTTGCATTCCATGCAACCAAACAATCTCCATGACTAACACAGAAGAGGAGTAGTTAGAGGAAGAAAAACCAGTAAAAGAGGCAGGAAAAAGACATTCATAGAGAAAAGAGGAAATTCAGGAAAAAGCAGTATTATGGAGGCCAACATAAGTGAAGGTTTTAAGGAGTATTAAGTTAGTCAACAGTATCAAGTGCTACAGAAAAATCAAATAAGTGGAAGACAAAAACTAGACTACTGGATGGCAATTAAAAGGTCACTGGTGACCTTTCCCAGAGCAGTACTTACGATAACTCAAAAGCTGTTTTCAAATCTTTCTGTGTGCTGTGGGGGGCTTTTTTTGCTCGATAGGTCTATGAGATTCATTCACGTTTTTGTATATGAAGTTGTTTTCTCACTGCTGTCTATTTTTCTACTGTACAATGATACAAGTATTTACTCATTCTACTTTTGATAAATATTTGGGTTATTTCAGTTTGGGCTCTTATGAACAAAGCAGCTATAAATATTCTTGTACATATGTTTTACAAGTCCTCATTTCCTTGAGGGTATATGCTCATAAATGAAATTGCTGAGTCATAGTGTATATAATTTCTGAAAGTATTGTTTTCAAATCTTGACGGCCACATTAGCCATACTGTTTATCCTTAGGTGGGCCTTTAATATGTCTCTGCCTTGGTTTCTCCTCTGTTTAAAAATAAAATCTTCCCCCCATATTGTCCTAGCCAAAAAACTGATGAGTAAAAGTTTCTATACTATTATGACTACATTCATCATCTAACGGAAAAAAAAAAGGCCACACATGTATCCCCATCAACTTGAACACACGGCAAGCAATCTGAACTATCTGAGAGAAGGGACTAATAGATCCAAATTAAAAGCAGCCAGAGGTGCTAGGGCAGCATCTATGAAGCAGTCCTACCTTCATCAAGTGCTTGTTGACCCATTTGGTGAACGTTTTCTTCTGAACGCGGTCCCGTTCATCTGTAAAGGAAACACAGAAAGCACTGGCTTAGCACTACCTGGGCAATAGATTCCATACCTGTTTCTCCAGGACCATGGGGACAATTTCCACATAACTGTGAGACAGTATCTTATTGTTGGGAAGGTTTGGCCTATCTGAACTTCCTCTTCTGTAATGATCACGTTGTTACTTTCAAGGATGACACAATCATGTGCCTTAAAAATCATGTCATGGCAAAATCTCCTTAGCATCATAATTCTCTGGGAAGCAGAGTGATTCCCTGCTTTCCCCACAGCAAACTCCAAAAAGCCAAAGCTATGAATACCACCAACAGAAAGGGTGGAGTGGCCTCGACATTTAGGACACTCATGTTGCAGTGCTTAAATCTCACTCTTCTTACACCATTCTGCCTGATCAATGCTCTCTACTCCTCCCCTTTCCTACCCCAGTACTTCCCGCATTCTAATTTCCTCACCAGCCATTAACAGCCAGCCAAACTCTCAAAGTTGCCCAGTGTTCCCTCACTGCACAGCTCCTCCCTCCCTTCCTTCTCCTAAATCTTACAGAGCCCTCATTTCTTTGTAGGCAAACACTCCTTCATTTTCAATTTTGTTCACCTCTTTGATACAAACATGACTATCAATACTTGACAATGACTGCTCCACAGAGGCTCAGTCCGGCAGAAGACTCACTTTCTCCCACAACTGCTAATTGCCCAGAGCCATTTTCAGAATTCTGATCAGCCTTATTCTATTTGTTTGAAGCCCAAGCCATTCCCTCTACCATCTTGTTCAAACCCTCCTCAAAAAGTCATCAACCATTTTCTGTTGCCTACCCCCCACCACATGGCAAATCTATCTTAACTTTCCCTGACAATTTGGTTCACATTTATTATTTGGCAGGATCCCCAAATTACTTCAATATATATGTTGACGATGTATCAGAGCCCAGTTGGCTCCACTGACCTTCATCTCCTAATCATATTCAGCCACATCCTTTCTTCAAACATACCATTTGGCAGTTACCTTTATCAATTTCTCAAACCTCCTAATCATTCTCAATCTTCAATCACTCCATTCTTATTTTCTATTTATGAAGAGCATCTAAGATTATCCCCGTCTATATTACACAATATGGTTAAGCAACTCAAAGCTGCCTTCACTAATACCCCAGGGACTCCCACTGCCTAACATTCTACTACTTTGTTAACCATGACAACATCCAAGCCTGAATTATCGACATTGATTAACTCATCCATTTCTTCTCCAAGTCAGAGAACATTTCAGAACAGAGTGGCAGAATTATACAAATCTGGTTCACTAGTAATTCATATAAACTTCACTTACGTTTTCTCTCCTACTGCCCAGTTATTCCCTTCATTCTAATTCCCTAGTAAAAGCTACACAGGGGCCATTCCAAACAATGCCAACACTCTCTTTCTACTTCCAGGTAAATGCACATCTGCTTACTTTTCTAAGTTTATAACCAATCAATAGTCTTACATTCACATCCTTCCTTTTAGCCTTGAATCCTTCTGTGTTTTTCAAGGAACAATTATCTCTTCCTATTATAGGCCACAAAACTTAGGAATTGGAATGAACCTTAGAAGTTATCTAATTCCCTGTGGATACACAAATCTCTCAACAACAAAAAATCATTATGTTCAGAGTTGAAAAGTATGTCCAAACCTTGCATACATCTATAATATTCCTGATACTTAAAATTTATAATAGAGAAGTCACTATCTCATAAAGCAACACATACTAATTTAAGTCATAATATGCTTCATAAATTTTACCTATTGGCTTTCATTTGGAACTGTTATAATAATAGTTTATAGAATTCTGTAAGCATTTGAAACCAGGATTTTTATTAGATTTGACCACTGTCATTCCAACATATGTTGATCATTTGATCTTTTTAGATGCTGATTCAATTATCCAACATCATCATCTTTCCAAGGCTGTATCATATGCAAAGTGAATCAGCTTGCAACTATAGCCTCATTTAAATCACTGACACATTGCTCATACTATTCACTTTCTCTTCACAGCATGCTTTTTTCTTCCTTTCCACCTCTCCAAATGCTTATTCTTTAAAATCTAGCTCATTCATCCACTTATTTATTCTTTAAATAAATCTTTTTTAGGGACCTAGGCTGCTTGGAACAGACTATGTTACAAAAAGTCACCACAGTCCCTACCTTTAAAAGAGATGACAGTCTAGCAGAGAAGAAAAGTAACTTTAATATAGTCTGATAAATGCTATAACAGACTTAAGCACAGAGGGCTCAAGAACATAACACAAGTGGTTAATCCAACAGGAGAAGGGGAGGAAAGCATGGGAGGTTAGTGAAAGTTTCTGGATAAGTGGCTTCAATTAAACCTTAAAAGATGAGTTGAAATTGACCAGAAAGAGGAGAGACAAAGTTTTACCTAATGGAAATTCATGGAGAGAAGAAGAAGTTTATGTTCAAAGAACGGCTCAGGATTAAGGATGGTTGACAGATAGGGAGTGTATTAGCTCATGGTGAGAATTAAAATTAGATAGGATGGCTTGGGCCAAATTATGACTTTTCATGAGAAGCTAAGGAGTCCAAACTTTATCTCCAAGAAACTGACAAGGGGAAAGTAAGGGGAAGCATTGAAAGATTTTAAATAGAATGACATGATCAGATTTGTGTTTGAGAAAAATTACTCCAGCAGTCTTTCCCTTCTCAATAGCCTCTTTGTTCTCCAAATTTTTATGGTAGTTACTATGCTAATCATTCCATCAGCAATTATATAATTATACAGAGCTCTGACTTTTAATACACTATTCTTACATCACCAATAAGATCATTCATTAACTCCTTGAGGAAAGAGATCATGCTTTACTTTTTTGTATCTCCCACAGCTTATAACAGGTAAAGCTCTATATAATAAGACCTAAAACAAGAACAAAAACTTTCTTGATTGGCCAATATATGGTTAGAAGACTGGCTAAAGAAACACATAGAATGAAACCAGAACCAAGTTACCTACAAGAGTCGAGTCCCTAAGTTAAAACCCCAACACCCCAACAAGTATCTTCACCATGTCAGCTGAGACATGCTGACATGACAGAAAAACAAAATTAAAGCTAACTAAAAATTCTGCCCACCACATTTTCACCAATATCAGGCTGACTCTGCTTCACTATATTTATTGCCTTTATAACCAATAGTCTTTTTCTAGCTGTACAAAATTCTTACTCTGAAGTTATAAGTTTTCTCTTATTATTCTTTTTAGAATTTCTTTTATCATAAAAGTTACATATGCTTGCCGTAACAGGTTAACAATATACACATAAATGGAAAAGAAAAAGTTAACAGATTTCCTTTTAAACTAATCAATATTTTAAAGAGGTAGAATTCATATGATTTCTTTTTCAGTCCACTGCCCTTATTTCTTTTATCTGAAGAACTAGCAAATTGAATCTTTTTAATTTTACTATTCATAGTTATTCTGCTCACCTACCAAGCCCTCCCATGGGGATAATGGACTCGGGAAACCTGATGGTCTCATATCAGTCATGCTTCCAAGAGCTAAAAAACTGACTTCCAATTGAGGGAGAAGAGGTCCAAGTACTTATTCTGACTATAATTGTAAGGGCAACATGATCATAAGCCCTTCCCAAGACCAGTTTGCCTGCTCAGAGCTGAGCCATAAGTTTCTAAGAAAAGGTTTTATACAACTTTGCCCCAAAGCTGGAAAATTCTTTTTTTAGGGTCCTATGTTACACCCTCATCAATTACATGAAAGTTCTTTCCTGATTTAAGCATCAGGACAAGAGGATATTACAGAGCCTGGAGTTTAAGATCTTACTTTTTTAGCATGGGAATTCATTAGGGAAGCCAAGGAGCAACTTTAATACAGACCCTCAGAATGCTCCAAACAGCCCAGACTTGCAAAGTTAATAATAAGTCTAAGCTTTGACTCCCTAAACATAAATCCCTAATTTAATTCCAGGTCCAGCAAAGATCTTTCTGGAGGTAGAATTTTCAGAAGGTACCCTTATATGAGAGGAAAACAGTCAATCACAGAAAAAGATGTTTCTTTTAAGTTCAGCCCCACCAAAGGCTATACACTGACAAAGGAGAACTCAACCCCTCACTGGGAAATTCTTAAGTTGAATACACTGAGGCACCAATTAATCACTTGGGGGTTACTTAATTAGAAGGATTCAATATTTGTTTACAACTTTAAAACCTACCATGATTTTCTTTATTTTCATTTTACTGGCAGAGATATCCCTCCCTGTAAGCTAAGCAAGTCCATCTACCTAAAATATGGATCCCATTTCTTCCCTTCCCCCCAGGAACCTTAATCCAACAATTATCCCCTAACTTGTATATCTTGTAGCTTTCACCTCTTCTTTTCCCTTGGCTTCCTGAACAAGTATGATGACAATGCTCACTGTCTCCACTTGCTCACATCTTACTCTCCCAGGTAACCTGGCTTCCAGCCCTACAAATTCTCCATAATCATCTAATTGCAAACCCAGAAGACACTGATGATCATTCCTTCATCTTTTAAACCTATTCTCCCTCTTGACTCTGAGGCTCCATTCTACCCTGGTTTTGTCCTTCCTCTTTGGTAGTTCCTTCTGTTTTGCCCACCCTTAAATGTTTACTCATCCTTACTAAGCTTTTCTTCCTTTCCATCCCAGATTACAAGTTCTTGGGACATCCACTGATCCAAGGATCCATTGATGGGTTTGGAGAGAAGGGTGTTACAAAACATCTAAAAGTGCATGCAAAACATAGTTTTTCACACACATGCACAAACAAAATAGTTAAGAATAGCTGTTCTCTTACATTCTCCCAGACTGATTTCATCTACTCCCATGATTTCAACTACAGCCTATACATTGATAATTTCTAAATCCATATCTTCAGTCAAGCCCTTTATCCTAAATACCACTCTGCGTCTCCTAAAAGTTTGGACACACATTTTGCCTCCTAAAAATTCCATGCTCATCTCAAACTCAACTTATCAAAAACTGAACTCTTCTTTCTTCCTACTTCTAACAAGTTTTCCTGCTATAATCCATCTGTTATTTATTGAATGTTTATGTCCCTTCCCCTAACCCTCCAAATTTATACGTTGAAACCCTAACTCCCAATGTGATGGTACTAGGAAAGGAGGCCTCTAAGAGATGATTATGTCATGAGACTGGAGCCCTCAGGAATAGGATTACTGTCCATATAAAAGGGACCCCAGAGAGTTCTCTCATCCTCTTTCTACCATCTGAGGGTACAGTGAGGAGACAGCCTACAACATAACCTACAATGTGGCCCCAGCACGTCATGTATTATTTAAAAAGCAAATGAGAAAAGAGCCTTTGTTTGCTTCCCTAAAGACTGAAGAAAAATCACAAGTGGTTCAACCCCAAGAAGCACCAACCGCCTGGAAATTTAAAACTGAGATACCTGAGCTGACAGAGAAGGGAAATAGAGAGTCAGAATAAGCCTGTTCACAGACCTCATGGAGTCTACAATCTAGTGGCAGAGACCAACATGAAAATAATTAACAATAACACCAAGCAAATAATACAACAGATACAAGCTGCATAAAAAATCATGCTGATAAAACACAGAGTTAATTAATTTTGACAGAGGGTATAAGAGCTCATGGAAGGCTATGGCATTTGAACTAAACTCTTGGGTGACAAGTAGGATTTTGGCAGCCCAAAAGGGGGTTAAAGAATTCTGAACTGAAGGAAAAGCACGAGCAGCGGTTCGAAGAACGGTATAGCTATGCACAGTGTACATTCAGCAACATTATGAGAAAGGAAGCTAGCAAGGTCAACTGAGGTCATGTCACTCCAGAAAGCTGGATGACTATGTACTTAATTCAGTAGATAAAAAAGTACCACTGAAATTTTTTGAACTGAAAGGTGTTTTGAAAAGATTAATTTTCCATTGGACTGAAGGCCAAACTACAGCAGAGAGATAGAAAAAGAACCAGTTAGGGGTCTACTCTGACAACCAAGAAAGAAATCTAAGATCTTGAACTAGCGCAGAAATAGCAGGAATGTAAAGAGGGCAGGCAGGTCCACATGATAATAGCCCTTAACTACAGGACTAGAAGTGTTCAAGGGAGAATTCAAGATAAAATAATTCTAACGGTTCTAGTCAGAACAACTGGGAGAAATAAGTACCTTAAGATAAGGAAAATAAAAGGAGGCACAGACTGGATGAAGGTAGATTGGGTGAAGTAGGAAAAAAATGTATTAGCAGGATCTTCTGGCAGAGAGTTGGAACTTTAGGTCTATAGTTCAGAAGAGCAGTCACTCTTGAGGGTACAAGGTCTGAAGCTAATAGTTGACAGCTGAGATTGTGTAATAGAACAGCCTGTTTTGACAAATCTTCCTAAATCACCACTTTGCCCATATTACCTCTCTATTCAAAATCCATTAGTGGCTCCCAGAAGACCAAAGGATCAAGCCCAATTCCTTAGTTTCCATAGCCCGTTACAATGCTATGAAATTCAATTCCAGTTTTTTATTCACTAAGGTTAAGTGGTTGGAAGAGATAAAGACATGGCCTCTGACTTGAAAAAATTTACAACCTTCTCTTCCAACTTTATTTTTACACTCTCCCATGTGTGACTCAACTACATCCAATCTGATCTCATTGTTTCCAAACTCAACTTTCACATTCTTGCCTTTGTTCACTCCTTTTCACCTACTGGAATATCTACCTACTCTCCTCTTCTTAGTTTATCTAATTTAGAGCCTCCTTACCAGGTCCTCCTGAAGTCTCACTTCTTTTACACATTTCTGGCTATGCAAGCCACCTTTGGATGCTTATAGATGCATGTTTATTCAATTTACTTGGTACCAAGCATATAAATACTACTGTTAGCTATCTCTATATGTAAATCCCATTTTTCTACTTCTCTATCTGAACTTTTAGGGCTTTGGAGTCAATAATCATGTTTTATATTTCCTTATATATGTAACATTTAGGACAATAGTAGTAACTCAAGAATACTCATTCATTTAACAAATATATACTTAGAGTCCACCGTGTGCCAAGATTACATGTATAAGGACACTTTAAGAGGGTATTTTCAAAGTCAGACAAAGAAATATTCTCAAATAATAATTAAAAGATGGCTTTTCAGCAGGGAGCAGGGATTTCCATTTGGATGTCCCCTCTACAATTAGCTCTCCTAAATTCTTGCCACATCTGGACCTAGAAGATTTTGCACCACTTAATGTAAACTCAAAAATATGCTGAAATGACGATCAAGCAACTGTCTCACCAATAATGCATAATGACACCAGCATTATAAATGATTCCTATCCTTGTTAGTATATATGTCAACTTTAAGGAGATAAGACTGACCTAGGTATTTACTGCATTTACTTTGTGTTGACAGGTACTATATGCAAAGCCTGTCTTATTTAGTATTTGATTTAGTCTTCATAATTCTATCAAGTATGCATTATTTATCCTTGTTTCATAGTTCAAATTGGTGCTCAGAAAGGCTTCTTGATAATTTACCAAAAGTCACATAATAAGTAGAATTAAGATTCAAATCTAAGTCTATCATGGACTTTTAACCACCAAACTCTACTGTTACTATGGAATTATTAGAAGGCAACACAGTATCATCTTATATAAAGAAGGGAAGAGGAGAGGTAAGAGCTATAACTATAATAAGGATGCATGAAAGGCTTCTATCATCAAAAATTGTGCAGATTCAAAATGTCTCAGACTTGGGAACTTGAGGAAGTGATAACCCTAGAAACTTCAACGCAAAATTAAAATTTTATGTTATTTCTTAGGAAAATCTTAACTTTATTAATGATAATTCTTTGCACTATTGGGAAACAGAGAACACAGGATTAAAATAATAATAATAATAAAGCCAGAAGAAAGCATTTTGACAAAAGAAAGTCACAGAGATGGAGAGAAAGGCATATAAGGGAAGGGAAGAGGGAGAAAAGAGGCATATAAGGAGAAGGGAAGGGAAGAGAAGAGGGAGAAAAGCTCAATAGTTTCTACAGTATTTATTGGAGTACCACATTCATGAAAACTAAATACGTCACAGATACAAAGAGATACAGAGATTTAAGAATCCTCAAAAAATTATGTTAAAAATGGAGAAATCGAAGTCAAGAGAAATTTAAGAACTTAATAATGTCACATAGGAGCAGAATCAAAACTACAACTTGAATTCCTGGCCTCTGGTCTATGGTTCTTACCTTATGGGACACTAAACTCCCCCTCTGTGAGTCTGAGATTCAAACTGTAAAATAAGTAGTTTGGGCAAAATCAATGGTTTCCAAATACCAGTCTGTAAACCAGTCATACCAAAATTACCTGAGGAGCTTACACTGGTCTAAGTGCTTTAATTTCATATACTCCTCACAATGTCTCTATGAGTTAAGGACTATTTCAATCTCCCTCTAGCAAATGACGAAATGAAGGCATAGAAAAGTTAAGCAATTTTTCCAGTTCCTATAACAGCTAAATGGTTAGAGCAGCAGCCCCATGCAGATGATTGATGCCAGAAGTCCATTTTCTTAACCATAAGGTCCCACTGCCAGGGGAATAAATAAGATAGGATGCACTGGGGATATGTTTTTGCTCTGAAACTTTCAATAAAGATTCTAGTCTTCCTTATACTTCTCAGACTACAGAAAAATAAAAGGCGGGGGGAGGGGGGCTTCTTATCTCCAGGCAGATTCTTTTCTTTAGATTCCAGAGAAGAAATCTTAATGCTACGAAGATAGAAAACTAGACTACATAGCAATAACTGACTAAAGCTGCCCCTCCCTGTGCCCCAAACACTATTATAGTACCAGCTTTGTTTCTCAGGAAGCGCTTAAATATTTGGCAGTACTGGCCTAATAGTCAAGAGACAGGATCAGAACCTACTTGGGTAACAATTTTGTTCTGAGTAGAAAATCAAAAGATATTAGTAGATTATCAATCCAAGAGTTCCCAAACTTAGCTTTCACAAACCAATAAATTTCCTAAAATAAATCAGAAAACCTAACATTGTCAACTTTTTATTTCTCTAAATAAGGACATCTAAAAACAAGCTACCACTTAATAATTCTTTCATAATTTTTTGAACATAAAAATAGTAGGAAGGGCAATTTCAGAATAAAGGGCAGTTCTTTAGGTAAGTTTAGCTTTATGAAAGACACATTATATTTTCCTTATCTATTTATTTTACCCAGAATTGATGAATTAATATCTCATTTCAGTACCAATCTGTACATCATACAGTTAAAAGCTGAGGAAACCTCTGGCCAAAAAGGCCAGGCCACCTGCTCAAAGTCACAGAACATTATTTAAATGAATTCTTCTCCTTTATCAAGACAGATCTATGTCACAGCCAATAAGACTTTCCTCCTGGCCTCCAACTCTCCTTGATGTTTCAGCCCCAGACCATCATCAATCCTTTCTTCCTCATAGCTGGCAGAAGACAGTAAGTGTAAGAGAATGAGAAATCAGCTCCAAAGAGGAAACATAAGCCATGACTCCTCCCTTCTCCCCACCCCACCCCACCCCTGCTCCCGTTTGCTCAGAGGTAGGCTCCGTAAGCAACCAACTTCTGCTAAAAATACACCCTGCACTTTCAGAACTGTGCAACTTAAACTTAAAAGTGGTTTCCTGATATAGGCAGAAGCGTGAGCATGAATTCAGTCTCTCTAAAAAAAAAAAAGTCCCACACCCAAAGCTTAGGCTCTTAACTGCCAGTCACTACAAGCTTAAGAAGTTCCCCAGGAAGTAGGGCTCCCCAGCCTATTCCACCGCACATTCTAACAAGCCTAAAGGTTGTAATGCCTGCAAGGCTTCAAATCCCATGCAATCCTATGAGTCAACGAGAGCAAGGGCTATCTGGGACTCTCAGGACCAGGAAAGGAAAAGGACTTCACATACTAACCCATACAGCACATGCGGCAAACCAGGTGGGCGTTGAACTCGTGTTCATCTTGGTAACTGGGCCACATGGTGCCCCTGTATCTGCTGACCTCACCTAAAAGGAGGGTGTCCCAAAGGCCCACTGGCTAGTGGCCTGTGTACCCTCTGCAGCTCTTCAAAAAAGGCGTTGAGATGAACAGACAGCCAAAGGGCTGTGTGAGGAATAGAGAAAGACAGAAGTACGGAGAAGTGGCTCCACCTACCACTTCCTACTGACCTCCTTCCCCTCTTAAGGTCAGAGAAGAAGCTCCTCCCTAGGGCACTTCCAAAAACTGGGTCCAGGTATTCAGGCAAGTAACATCCTATTTAAAAGCAGCACCAGCTCAGAGGTTTCAGATCAACAGCAGCATGCAGAGGTGGCAACTTCATATGTAAAAGTCTAGCCGAGTTATTAAGTGAAGAAGCCTGAGCAGATAGAAGCTGGTCTTTGAGCAGAGCAGAAGCTTGTGACCTGGTGAATCTTAAGACAGTGGCAGGAGAGCTGGTGAGGTAAAATGGTTTACTGCCAAGTCAGGAACAGTGCATCCATTGCCCAATAACCTGCTCGTCAGGCTTGCCTCTTCTCAGGCAGAAGTACATATAAAGTGTTAACCAACTGAGAGGATCCCACAATGGAAGACACTATAGTAGAGCAAACCCATACACTGTCCGCTGCCAACAAATTTCTAGGTTCCAAAGAGAGCTTCATTTCCCCACATTTACAACTGCCCAAAGGGAAGAGTCGTTCACCTCCCAATTCTACCTACTTTATAGGGTAGCTCAGCCCCAGTCAGCCTCTCAGGAAGATTAGCACCTCAGATTTCATCACCTTCAAAAATACCGTTTGCTTGTTGCTCCATTCTTTCCCCTCATCCAGCCAGGAATGTCATCCCAAAGTCTCCTTCCTCTTTCCACGCCCCCCAACTTTGTATTTGCAATCAGCACACTTGACTCAGCTGTGCCAGAAATCCCTTTATCCATCAGTGGAAGCCTGCTTGCTCGTTGTTCAACTTGTTTTCTGAGCCTTGGCTAATTGTACCAGACACTGGAATGCTGACAAAACACAATGAAGGGCTTTTTCTTTCCGACAGCCTAGCCCATTTATTGCTTCTTCATAATTCTGACCCAACCAGGGGACAGAAAAGCCGAGCCTCTCCCGATGTCAGGGAGACAGACACCCAGATCCTGGCCCCATACCACTCAGAAAGGCTCCACTAAAGATAAGGGCCTAATCACTGGCCCTCTGCTCCAGGTCCCTAAATAGAATGACTTCTTCAGGCTAATGCTACTTCCAATCCTGTTCCTGAAGGCAGGGAGGGAGGGGCAGCACCCAGGAAAGCAAGTTTTCAGAGATAATCCCTAAAGACTGCACGTGGAAAAAAAGTAAATCAGAGTTTGCCTAGCAGGCCTTTCTGATAAAAATGACCTGAGACCTGCCTCAGTCCCCTGACAGCTTCCTTCACTCCCTACTGGGCATCCCTCCCACCTACAACTGCTAATAATCCTGTTACCACTTACTAATAACGGTACTCCCAGCTGACTTTATCCCTCCTTGACTAAGCTCCCAGTCACCCCAATAACCTGTGACAACTCTCCTCAGTTTGTTCCTCTTAATAGACTCTTCTTAGTCAACCCTGGAGAGGAAGGGTCCTCTTAGAATTTACTTGGTCCTAGGATAAGAAATGCATAAGGAATAGGGAAGAGAGAATAGGAAGGAATAAACATCTCCTGATTCATATTTAGTAACCTTTTCCTTTATTAATTCCTCAAATGCAGTCTATCTTTTGTCTTTATATCCCAGTCTCTAACAAACTGAGAAAGCACTCAATAACCTAAGCTAAGTGAGCATCTGAACTGTTAGTTCAGAGGTAATGTGCTAAAAACTTTAAATATCATTTTATTTAATCCAAACAATTCTCTAAGGAAGGCATTACAATTTCTATTTTAGAGATGAAAATACTAAGATTTAAAAAGGTTAAATAACTTGACCGAGATTATAAACTCTATCCAGCTCCAAAGCTATGCCTCCTGTTATACTCTGCTGTTTCTGAGAGAGACCTAAACCAGAATAACTAAACTGGGGTGGAGGAGCTGTTATGTATAAGGAGGTAGAACATTCTTAGGAAGGTTAAGAAATAAAAACACTTGACTATGACCAACTGGAAATTTAGGGCATGTTCCAAACAAACATGTGGGGCTATTTCTAGAAATACTAAATAATTTTACAGTCTCCAAAAATCAAAATAATCATTACTGGTTAAGGGTTGAAGAAGGTGAACCAAAGACTGTCTTCTCAGTCTGCTGGCATCCAAACAGAACCTTGCTCCTGAAGGCACTGCAGACTGAGAAAAGTATGGGAGTGTTGGGGACAAGGTCAGTCTAGCTGCCAGGAGACAGGCCTTCCCTTCAGGTTCCTAGGAGGTCCTGAGCCTCAAAAGGGAAGCTCCTGCTGACAGCAGAGAATAGACTTTAAGACAGTCAGCTCTTAGTTATCCAGAGGAGACCTACCTGTATAGTAATTATCCAGGCCATTCCCCTTTGTTTTTGCTCAACCACTAGTCATTTCATAGTTCATTAGATATCCGGGGATGTAAGAAGTAGGAAAAGGTGAGTCTGGCTGCCACCTGCAGATCTTTAAAATGTTGAGTAGAGGGAAGAGGTTCAGGCCAAGATTTCTTCATGTGACCAGAAGTTATCTGAGGATTTGCAGCTACTGGTTTTCTTATAATAACACAGAAAATTTAAGTTATATATTTATTTTCTAAAATGCCAAAATCGCCCACTACTAAGGATATTAAAGCTGATGCAGAAGTCTTTCATTCCTTCTAATATGTAAGATAATGATTCATAATATAACACTAACTTTTTATATATTCCCACATTGGCTTCTATCACATTTCATTTTTCATTTAAAAAAAATTTTTTATATTCATTATATTAGGGTCATGTGTATAGCAACTTCTTTCACATTTCTTAATACCCATTTGTAAAGACAAGCACTTAAAATTTGTCCCAGCATCCCACAAGAAAATATTGTCAATATCTTTTGTGTAAAAAATTATGATAGCAGAAAAACTATATAGTCTTTACCATATGCAAAATGTGTCCTAAGAGCTAACTCAAATCAACCATGCAGTATTATTAACCTCATTTTACAGATGAAAAAATGGAGGCCCAGATATATTACTGTCATTCTGTCAGTAAAGACTAGAGCTAGGATGAATACACAGGCAGTCTGACCCTAGACTCTCAACCTGTTCTCAACCACAATTCCACAGTGCATTCAAGTATGGGCTAGATGCTCACACTTCCAGAATCAAAGAAAATTAGAGACCTTAGTCTTTTTTCTTCTCATACAGATTAAAAATCTAAAGCCCATGGGAATTAAGTCTAACATCACATAGTAGTCAAACAGAGAGTCAGAAGTCAAAACCCAGATCTTCTGACTCCAGGTTCAGTGGTCTTTCTACCATACTGCACAAAACTAAAAAAAAAAAAAAAAAAAAAAACCTAAAAGAAAAGAATGAAGACTGCACCTTAATAAAAACACCTAATGCTTTAGTTTTTTGAGCAAAGATATATTCAATACATGACTACTTATTTAATGTTTATTGAGTGCTTATTATATGCTTAACAAATTTTTAGATAATACAAACAGAAGATGCAGTTAATGTCATAAATAGAGAAATCAAAGTTCAAAGCAATCTCAAAAAGCTGCATCAAATCTCAATAGGGAAAAATTTAACTAGAATACCTATAAGTCTTATGCTTTAGCTCAAGAAAACCAAAGGTACAGCAGTCTCTGGAGCAGAGACAACAATCTGTGTACAGGGTTTGGCCATGTTATAACTGATCTTAAGTTTAATATAATTCAACAGTGCAATAGAGCTGCTTTAAAAAAAAAAAAAATGATGATGGTCCAGATCCAGGAAGTTGGTCCTCCTAGAGGGATGTTGGAAATGGAAAAAACGTTACAAGATTGGATTGTCCAATCCTTTTGTTTTACAGATAAAGAAAACAAGACCCTAGAGAGGAAAAATGTTGTCCTTTTGCAAATACACAAAAATGCAAACGTTGTTCTCAACTAACTATAAAGTTCTTTTCTTGTTTATACTGCCACAATGTGAGATATTAATAAACTAAAACACAGGTCAACTCTATATCATTCAATTAATATATACTGAGCATCCACCTCAGGCCACACATCAAGTTATGCCATGCTCTATAAATTCACAAATGAACAAGACATAGTTAAATTACTAGTTTACATCTAATGCTATCTCAATTCTCTCTTTATTAGTTCAGGTAACATTTACTGACACCTATTTTGTCTGACACTTGAGAAACTGAGATGCATAAGAGTCCCTGTTCTTAAAGATCTTATAGTCAAAAAGAATCTAATTAGTGAGGAGAGAGACAAGCTAAGAGAAATGACAATACAGGTTTGAATAAGAAGTACTAACGGTGTGCTACTAGAGCACAGAAGAGTAAATCTTATTTCAGTCAAGTCTGGCTTTCCTGAGGTGCTAACTACTTACCTTGAAGGACAAATATCAAGTAGTCCAGTTAAAAAGAGGGTACAGGCATTTCAGGTAGAGATCTACAAGTTTTTAAATGGCGCTAGAATACTAAGTGCTTATGAGGCCAAGACAAGAAATGAAACTAGAGAAATAGGCAGGGTGCAGAACATAAAAACCCTTTCATGTCATGCTGTAGAGTGTAAAATTTCTTCTAAAAGCATAGAAGAAGCATTGACGGATTTTAAGCAAAAGAGTGACACACCTCTGTATTTTAGAAGGATCACTCTGGCTATAGTTAGAAGACGTTGAGGGGTGGGTATGGAAGTGGGCTGAGAATGAATGGGGGAAATAGATTATTTCAACAGTCCTCAAGAGAAAAAAAATGAAGACACACACAAAAAAAGTCGGAAGTTCTGGGAATAATGAGATAATACATATATAAATGAATATATGGACAGGATGTTTTGAAAACTATTTAAAATTCTAAATACTAATTGATCACTAAACTCTTATAAGAATTATACGGCTTCAGTACAAACTGTCTGTGTCTTCTGTATCTTTCTGACATCTGCTGAAGAGATGGTGACTTGGGAACACTGTTGTAAAAGCCACGTATCTTATATAACCAGATCTTGCCAATGGAACCATAATACCTAGGAAAAAATAGCTAAGGTTAGCTAAGGGATAGTGATCAGTAATTCCTTCCCCATGTTTCTGCTGCAGTCCCTTCACCTGCATGCCTGTGCGCGCGCGCACACACACACACACACGCCACTGCATTTTCAAAGCAAAAACAACCAGTTTAACTGTCTAAAGGGAATACAAGAAAGATAAGGAGTTAGAAAATCATATATAGTAATGAAAAGGAAGGTCTCTAGGCTGGAGAAAACAGTCTTCAAATACAAGCTAGCCTGATACCTAGAAGGGAGAGTAGGCTTGATCTTAGCTGGGCTGAATTATGTACTAATGTACATAAGTTACAAAGATGCAAATTTCAGCTTAAAAAAATTTCCAAGTTATTAACAAAATGAAGAGCCCACAATTTGTATGTTTAACAATCTGGAACCTTCAAGCAAAAGAAGAATTATTTCTGACAAGAGGACTAAGAGGACTGTTTAATATGTAAGGTCCTTTCCACCTCTAAGAGTAAAATAGAAGATGTTATCAATTTTAAGGATGGAAGATTTCAGAAATCTATACAGTGAAGATTTACTAGAACACAGTATGTTAGAATTGCAGTGCTGAAAGGAACCTCAGGAATTGTCTACATGGGGTTTCTACTCTGAAAGAATACTTTTGCAAACAAATCTTATATGGAACTCAACATATAGGATAAATAAGTGCAGTATTTAATAGCATAAATCAATCATAGAGGTTCAAATTTATCTTACTCATGTTAAAGCCAAATAACATAACCAAGCAGGTAATTTTGATTGGAATTAAGAGATTAATTACAGTTACATCAGCCTGGGCTTCCAATTTATGTTATGTTTTACTGCATTTAAAAAAAAAAACTGATTTACACAAATAGAAACAGTAAGTTTTACAATTTGCTTGGTAATCTCAGGGTTTTATTCAGATAAATTAATATAAGAACCTGAAATAGCAAAAATATGTTTCAAAGTTAAATACTTTCAATATCTAAAAGCTATGTACATTCTTTATGATATGTAAACATGACTAGAAAAGTAGGGCAACAAGCACAAAAACTTTTCGTACTCACATAGAGCCAATATTACAATGGTATCACTCAGTAATGTGTTGCCTACTCACTGTTATAGGAGTATTTGAGCCCATACAAAAGAGCCTTGCCCAGAGCTTAGTAGGCACAGGACCTATGTTCTGCAATAAGTGTACACACTGCCAATTAAAAAAAGACGAGAACAATCTTCACCTTTTTAATCAAGTATACATTTATAAGCAGTATGATAAACTTTATTCTGGTGATGTTTAACTGGTAGATACTACATTAGTGTAATTATTTTAAAATACAAATTAAAATAAACATCTTAAAATTGGATTTATAATAAATGGGTACAGAATCTCTTAAGTACTTCTGTGGTAGCTTTGGTATCCATAGCCTCCGATCAAAATACCACTGCTCTAATTTTATGGATAAACTAAACATAGCAAGTACATTCCCAGTATAAGGTACCAGGATCAAAGTTGTTTCATAGAAATAAAAAGGCTTTTACAAAGTATTTTTCTTTTTATTGCAATATATTTTATGGCTGTTTGTGAAATTAATATTTCTAAAATATAAAAAAGTAATAAAGGACTGTGATTCTTAAGTTCCACAGAAAATTCCATACTGAAGATAAACTTTTAAAATATTAATCAATATTAATGATTGGTAGTTTAGAAATGTCATTACAATAACACATAGGGAAAGGAAAGCAGCAGCTTCTGTTTAAATAACATTTCTTTTCCTCGTGATGTATGAAATAGTATACAGGGCTGAATAACTCATAGCTCCCTACTCTGTTCTTTCTAAGCTCGAATACAGGCTTGCATTTCAGAAAAGCCACTTTGGGGGACCTTTTAAAACACACCACCATACAAGCAAACATATTTCTAAATGTCCTGTTTTTGCTGACATAGACACACACTGGGATCTGAATATTTAGTCAAAAGCTTTTCTAGGACTTACTGGAAAAGATGCTGGGAATGACTAAGTGTAATTCTAATTCTGTCGAGCATTCATGAACTTTTAATAGAAAGCTAAGTAATGTCATCAAATCTCCATCTTAGCTTAAAAGACATCAAGTAACATGTAGAGCAATACTTAGTCTGAAGGTAGTAAGCAGATCACAATGACAATACTGAAAGCATTGAGATCTAACAGCATACTCCAAGAAAAGTTAGGCTTCATTAATCCTCAACTATGAAGGTTCAGAATCAGCCAAACATGGAGCTGATCCCAGCACTGGGTGTTCAAAAGTTAAAAGAATATAATGTAAAGAACAGCAATATGAGATGAAAAAAGGGTCTGTTACCATTTTTAAAATTTATTTTTAATTTTTTTAATACAGTACCCAATTCCCTGGGGAAAAGCACAGTTAACTTCCTTACATTGAACAGAATGACTTGAATACACATAAACTGTAGAGGTGCCTAAGGGGAAAGAAACAGTTTTAAACATATGAAAGAGAACACAGGCACCCCAGTGTTCCAAGATGCACCTCAGCAAGGATGCCACTCAACCCTTTCCTCTCATTGACCTTTCCTCCTCTGCTTTTTCTCACCCCAAAATACACCAACTCCAAAAACTTTTCTAATCCCACAAGTTTTCCCACATCTATACCTGGAAGAGAGTGACAGAGTTATTATATGCTTTTGGTTAAAAACAAAGATCCAAAAACCACTTCAATAGTGAGAAAGTAAGGAAAGGAAGGGGTTGATTCTCTGAGGAAAGACAGAAAGAAGTCAGTCAGTCGAGTTGCCACTTCCCTCAACTTCCAGCCCAGACATCACCTCACCAAATCAGCACCCCCCCCTCAGCCAGATTGCCTCACAGACCAGAAAGCAGCCTAGATCCCAAACTGGTCACAGTGCAGCCCAATTTCCTCAGTAGGTCCACACACATATTCAAGTCTGACAGCACTACAGTTAAAAAGAAGTACTGGCCCTTTAAGGAAAGCAACTGGGAAGATCTCTTGTCTCTTACCCCACCCTCAAAAGCCCCACAGTAGATTTAAAGAATAACTCAGTAACAGTTACCTGCTCTGCCTCTGGCACATCTCTTCCAGTATAGAACACCAGCAATTCCAAGAACGTGAGTCAAAATAAAGATGGTTAACGGCAAATAAGTTGAATCTAAGAAAGGCATTTCCAGGCCCGTCCTTTCTCCTCCACTGAGTTAGCCACAAGCCCAGAGTTTGGTGAGGGCTTCCTAAATGCCTTTCTCCTGAGGTTACTGCTGTCCTCTACTATATGCACAGAGGCAGAGGCAGCTCAGTGTTGTCAGAAACTTCCTGGCAGCTTCTCCTCCATCTCGCCTCTATTTTTCAGCAACCAGTAGTAGACAGGGACTAAAACTGTTCAGTGTGTCTCAGACAAAACCCAGGAAACAACTGCCAGAGGGGGAGGGGAAAGGGAAGGAGGAACAAGGAGAGTGAAAATGAGAGCCTAAGCTAGTGTTGAGCTGACTCAAACTCTATCTCTGGCATCCTCTGTTCAGCTTAAACAAATAAACCTCAGACCCCTCTACAAGAAGGGAGGGTGTCAGAGGACGTCACAGTCAACTTTCCATTCCCAGCCTGGATGGAATGCCAGACTTCAGGATGAAGCCAAAAGGAAAAGGTCATGGAAGCACTAGGGAACCACTTTCGGAGAGGAGGCAAAGTGCACAAGGATGTGTAACTGTCCACAAGTATCCTGGCACAACTGGAGGACAATCCTTCCACACCTGTAGCCCAGGGGGAGGCAAGGGACCTGAATGCCACTGCAGAGAGGTCCACATACAGAACAAGATCCATGAAACAGACCTGACATCAAAGTGTAGTGAGGATGAGCAAGAACAAAAATTCACCTAATTTCTACTAGCGCTCAAGAGAATATCAGAACACTCAATAACAGTAAAATACAATGTCTTCCACAAAACTAAGGCCAGCTTACAAATGAAAATTTGATATGTTGCAACAGCAGCTGAATACCCTTTATCACTACACACCTACTACAGTGACTAAAATTCCAAAAAGTGGTAATATCTATTCTTGGCAAGGATATGAAGTAACTGGAAATCTCATACACTGCTGGTGGGGTTATAAATTGGCACAACCACTTAGTCTGGCAGTTTCTTATAAAGCTAAGCATACACATACCAGATGGCCAACCAATATCATGCCTAGGTATTTATGCAAGAAAAATAAAAACGTGTCTACACAAAGACCTGTATGTGAATGTTTACAGCAGTTTTACTCAAAATAACTAAAAACTGGAAACAACCAAAATGTTCATCAACTGGTGAACTGATAAGATTGTGGCACATCCATACATGGAATACCATTAAGCAATAAAAAGGAGCCAACTACTGAAACATAAAACAGCATGGATGAATCTCAAAAGCATTATGCTACATGAAAGAAGCCAAACACAAAAGACTACATAATGTATGATTCCATTTATATGACATTCTAGAAAAGCAAAACTATAAGGATAGAAATCAGGTAAGTGGTTGCCAGGGACTAGGGGTGAGGGAATGGAACTGACTACTAAGGAAGACAGGGAACTTCAGAGGGTGATGGAAACATTCTATGTGTCAATGTGAATGATGGTTCCACAACTGTATACATTTGTCAAAATTCACTGAATTGCACTTCCAAAAGGGTGAGTTTTACTGTATATAAATTATACTTCAATAAATCTAACAAGCACATTTAAAGGCTGGAAAGAACCTGAGAAGTCTGCATGACCTAAATTGAAAATGCAAAGGTCTCAGAGTACCCGTACAAAGGGTCCTTGATGGAAGAACTAATACAATAAGAACATTTTAATATGGCATCAAGACCACCTACAATTCTGTTCTAATCTACATTTCATTCATGAAATATTTACTGTGTACTATGGGCCAGGTGCTATTCTAGGTACTGCAGACATTGTGAACAATGCAAAAACCTTGTTCTTGTGGGGCTTATATACTAGTATGAAAATAAGACATAAAATAAATACAAGTAAATATATATTTTGTCACATCAATGCTGTGAAGAATAATAAAGAAGATGAAAAGGAGAAGGGAGTGCCAGAGGAGGAAAGTTCCCAGTTTTATATATAGTCATAGAAGGCATCTCTAATAAGTTGACATTTGAGCACAGACCTATAGAATATGAGCAAACAAGTAACATGGCTATCTAGAGAAAGTACCAAAGAAAAGAGCAAGTGTAAAGGCCCTGAGGCAAAAGCAGGTTTAGAATGTTCAGGAAACTATAATGGCTGGAGCAAAAAGAGAGAAAGGGAGAGTGTTAGGAGATGAGGCCAGAGAGGGGGTTCAGATCACCTATGGCTATATAGGCCATTTGTAAAGACTCTGGCTTTTATTTTCAGTGAAATACGAAACCTTTGGAGGGTTTAATGTGACAGAGTGACATGACTTAGGCTTTAAAAGGATCACTCTTGCTGCTATATTGAGAACAGACTACTGAGAGGCAAGAGCAGGAGAAGGGAAACTAGTTAAAATCCCATTATAATAATCCAAATGAAAACTGAGAAATGATGATAGCTGAGACCAGGGAGTGGTGGTAGAAATGCCAGGAAACTGAGTGGAATCACTTAGGGAGTAAACAGAGAGAGAAAGGAGAGATGAAGTTCAAGGACTAAGCTTATAAACTTTCCAATAATAGGTTGGGAGGAGGAAGAATCACCAAAAGGGATTTATAAAAAGAGAAGCCAGTGGATTAGGAAAATCAAAAGAACTGCTGTCCTAGAATCCAGGTGAAGGAAGTGTTTTAAGACACAGTAATTAACCATGCCAAAGCTGTTACTGTGTCATACTGAAATTGAGAACTGAACACTGAATTTAGCATGTGGAGGTTACGCATGACTTTAAGAAGGGCAGTTACGATGACATGGCAGAGAAAGGCCTGACTGGAGTGATTCAAGAGAGAATGAGATTCATGGGGATGTAATGTACAGGCTGCTAATTATAATTAATAATGCTGAATTCCATGTGTGAAAGCTGCTAGGAGAGGATCTTAAAAGTGCTCTCATTACAAGAAAAAAAATTGAGTAACTATATAAAATGACAAATATTAACTAGGCTTACTGTGGTGATTGTTTCGAAGTGTATACAAAAATCATACTGTACACCTAAAACTAATACAATGTTATGTCAGTTACACCTCAATTTAAAAATAATTTTAAAAAATCAGATATAAAAGAAAAGAATGAGGAGAAATTAGTAACAATAAGCAAAAACAACTTTTTCGAGGAATTTTGCTGTAACAGTAGAGAGAAGGATGTAGGGTCAAAAGAGAAGAATTTTGACATGTGAAATACGATACGGAGTTTGCTGAAGGGAATAAGCATTAGACAGGGAAAATTGATAGTGCAATCCTAGTGGACACTAAGCCAGAGCTCCCTCTAGAGCAGTCTCTCTTGTGAAACAGAGCATTTCGTTCAATATTCATTCCATTAAAAAATACAGAGCATTATGTTAGACAGAGTGGACACCAAGATGATAATGACACATCCCTTACTGTGGAGACGATCCAGAGCTGGGACAATCAAAAAAGATGGACTTGCTTGGAAGAGAATTTATTACAATATACTATACTAACACTATAATATACTAACATTTATTGAGCAGCAACTAGGAAGCAGTTTCACATCTGTTACTTCATTTAATCCTGATAATATGCCCCAAGAATCCCCATTTTAGAAATCAAGAACTTGAGGCTCGGAAAATTCAAATTATTTTGCATATTCACAAAGTAAGAGAATGAACTGACATCTGAATTATCTGTCTGATTTCCAATCAATATATTTTACCACACTGGCTCCCTTTGCTAAGATGTTATGGCAAAATAAGTACACCAACTTGAAATTAAACAATTTTAGGTATTTCTATGTTTAGAATACTTTCTCTTTGGAAGGAAGACTTAAACTATACCTTTGCTCTACATGGCTCTAAGGAAAGAATCTCAACTTCAACTCAAAACATTACAGTGCTACTACTGTCTATATCACCATTATATAACTGTCTTTTTGCAATCTTATAAATATCCTCATCATGTTTCATTGCTCAAAGTAAAAGCCATTTCTCTACCTTATTCTGCTACCAGAAGCTACTGTAAAACTGTCTTAATTAGAAAAATCAAACATCATACTTGTTCCACTCAAAAATACCTAGAAAATTCAAAGAAAAAAAAATCCAAAGCACTCTAATATCAAGATTTCTTCTGAATCTACCATTATTAATTAACCGTTATTAATGAAAGGTAGCCAAAGTCATTTACTCTTCTTAAGATCTTCATAAGACGGCATCCTATGCCTTGGATACACAATTTTTCTACATGTACGTATATTTGTTTGTTTGAAGGAAGAAAAAAGAGGGGAACTGCCTTAAAAAAATTTTTTTTTTCACTTAGCAAAACTAAGATGAATCTGTATGCTGTCATTTACAGGAAGTGGTTAGAGGCTGGCAGGAGGGAGTGACAGTTTCTTTTTAGAGATCACTTATTATACAAGAATGGCCATTTAAAGTCATATTTAGCACCCCCCAGGATATCCCTTGCTAACAGCCAATAAAATGGGCAGGGCCCCAAAGTATCAAAGACTCTTAACTTTGTTAAGATTTTTAGACCAGGTCTCTCTAAGATTACTTCACTCACAAGAATTTAGGATAGTCACCCACAACCGTTACCCACAAGAAATCTCAAAACAAGGCAATACCCCAGAATCACTTTAATGTTTGTGACGAGCTGAAAACAAGTCTGTGAGAGGGGAGGCTGTATGTTTTATTCATACTGCCATGGAGTTACACTTGGTTTCAAAATAGCACATCCATGAGACCATAACTTCAACAGATACAGACTAAAAATGTAAGACCCATTGCGATTTAAATTTCTGAACTCTAGATAAAGAAAAATAATGCTTATAAAGAGAGACTTAAAATAACGACAAATATAGCTGAGATTGTGACTGATAGGATGGGAAACCTTGGGCTTCTGGGACTGGCAAGATTCAGGCATCCAAACCTAGCCCTGAGGTCTGTCACCTGTCTCCTCTCATGAGTCCAGTAGGCATATAACTACATATAGGCAAATATGTGTACTTCACAGAAGCTAACTGGGAAACATCACGACTCCTGTCTCTAATGTTAGCAATGTGGGATTAAGACAACAATTAAGATGCAAAGGCCCAGAATGCCTTTAAAGAATATTCTACAGACCCAAATGTCAATAAATACAAAAAAGTTAGAAAAAGCTCCCAATTTCTTGCTCAGTAACCTAGATGTCATGAGCATTATAGAAGTATGGCAATTACAAAATCAGTCTTAAGCCAGTCTGCCTGGGTTCAAACACAGGATCTACCACATGTGTCACATTAGCACTTTAGGGCAAGTAACTTAATTCACAGACTTCAGTTTCCTGGCCTGTAAAATGATGATAATAATAGTACCTGTCTCATATAGTTGTAGTGAGGATTAAATGAGTTAACTCATTTAAGGTGCTCAGATAGTACCTGGCACACAATATATACTCAATAATTATTGACTACTATTATCACTATTTGGAGGAGCAGCAAACCAAAACTGACCACAAAGACCTCTGAATACTGTTCAGACTATAGGAACCCTTGGTAAACTGATAATTTACCTAATCTAAATTGCCTAACCCCAATCCCCAATGCCAATCCTGTCCTCTTCCACTGTGAGATTAATCTCCCTGAAGCATGCATAATAACTGGCACACCTTAAATGCTCAATAAATGTTTGTTTGTAATTTCATTTTAAAACTTTCAATTCCCCACTGTAAGCAAATTAACTCCAAAACTCTCTGACTTTACAATATTTCCTTAGTTTACCCTAGAAAGTATATCCTTCCCATCTCCACATGTCAAAATCCCATTCCTATGGACCAGCTGAAAGCCAATACCTCCACAGAATTTTCCATGGAATAGATTCCCTCTATACCAGTTAAAAGTAAACTTCTCCCCCTCTTAGATTTATATTATACTTTACATGTTTCTCTCATGACGTTTAGCACTTTCTACTTTATAATATAGTTGTGTGCTTATTTTTACTCCCTCACTAAAGTTTTTGAAGCTGAATAAATTCTGTTCTATATAAAATTTCGTTACGAAATAACTATTTGTGGAATGGGTGACTAGATAGACAGATAGATAGATGAATTAATGAATGAACAAGAGAGTTTAAAGGGCACTGCAAAAGCCAAAAGTTTAAGAGGGAAACATACTAGAAAGAGCAAAACTAGGTCAATAAATCATGAAGATTCCCAAAATAAAAGCAGTTATTGGGAAAATACACATTTTGACCACAAATACATACACCAGAGAGAGCAAATACCTGGACAACTATACATCTTATGGCAGGAATAATTCAATATGCTGTTCTAGATAGGTCTACACATAACATACTAACAAAGAGGCCAAGCCACTTTTAACACTGAAACTTCCAAATCTATCTGGGAATCTAAGAGAAAAAGTAACCAAAACACTACTATAAGTTCCGCCCTTCCTTACAGCTGGGAAAAAGTCAATTTCTTGATCAGAAATTCCACTTCTAGAAATCTATCCAGATATGGATTCTGCCCAATATCCAAACTCTGGGTGGTCTTCTTGTCCAGCTCAGCAACTGAAGCTCTTACCTTTGAAAAGAAAAAGAAAACGGAAAGTAAAAGAGTAGAAGTAGAAAGTAAAGTGGGAAAAGCTCTGATGTAGCACTTAGAAAACTCACTCTTTAAACCCAAATGCCTTTCTCTCTGCCCAGGACTCTACATTTACTATAACCTGTTAGCCAAATCTATATTTAAATTTTGACTTCACAGTTTTGAACCAATTATTTAATCTCTTGAATCCTCAATTTCATCATCTGTAAAATAGGGGCAACAAAATTAGCACTTTGCAGTGTCACACTAAGGATTAAGCAAAAAAATGCATGGACTATTTGGCACACAGTTAACCCATCAACTCATTAGCATTAACTATTATTATTGTTACTATACTAGAGCATTTATGCCTAGCAAGGCATCAAGTCATCTTTGGTGGCCAATGAAAAGAGATAAGTCAAGGTAAAGTGAGTGTTACTCAACAGTGCTAAGCCACCAGCTCAATGAATAAATCAAATTAGGCTTCAATGGCATTGCTTCAAAAAGGGAAAGGGCAAGAATATTTATTCTTAATATCCATAGTACTATTTAAAATAATCCCTCTCTTTTGGATTCTGACCATTTCCACCAAACAAAATAATAAAATCTAGCTATTAAACTTTTCCCAGGAAAGTCTGGTAGTCACTATCTTAAATAAATAGAGAAAATTAAAAAAAAAAAAAAAGGAGCTCTATGGGGATTGCTTCTAAATATTGCCAAGGTTATTATTTTTGTCCAGAAATATCTCTTATCCCAAGTGAATACAGAGTGAAAGAGAGCATCTTAATCCTACCCAACCTGCATGCATTTTTAAATACTTTCCAAATAAAAACAAAAAAATGGTCTAAATGGGAATACATTTTTTAGTGTGGTTTGGCTAAGGAATACATGATCCACTTTAGTTTTCCTATTGCTCAGGATTCTTGTCAAGATTAAGGAATAAATGTACAGTAGGTAGGTATACGCCAGATGCTTAATAGTTTTTTTTTCTCGTCTCCTTTCATGTGTGTGTGTATTTTTTTTTTTTAAGTTGCTCTTCAAATCTTATTCATAAAACGAATTCCATTCTCAGCTTTGGTTTCTTCACATAGCATTTGAAATAATCTGTTCTTTAAACACTCAATAGATCCACAAAGTTCTTAATACAGGTTTGCATCTTTTGTTTCTACTCTAATATATATATATTTTTTTTTTTAAAGCACTCAATGTACAAGGATGCTACAGTAACAAGAAGGAATCTGATCTCCCAAAGATTAGTGAGTTTTTCTCATTTAGAGCTTAAACCCCCAGTGACCTCTACTGGACAAAAAGATACAGAAGACTGAGTTTTATAACCAAGACAAAGAGATTTTGTGATTGCTTTTATTCTAGTGAAACTCTCACACATAGAACTTTCATTACACAAGCTCAAGCTTGCCTTAAAACCCATACACATCCATAACACAGAAGGCAACAGAAGTAAAGCCTACTCATTCCATTCACAGGAAACATTATCATCGCAAAGTTGGTTGGCTTATTGACAGGCCCAACTGGATCCCCGTGTCCCTAGCTTTGTGATGAGTCCTTACAGATAAAAGAGCAGGCAGAAAAGGAGCAGTCACTGGCACACACCTCCTACCTCTGAATACCCTGCAATTTTTCCATTCTCGGAGCTGACTCACACTCAGCTCGGCCAGACTGCCAGACAGCAGTCAGGGCCACTACATGTGCCTGGTGAGTAATGCTTCCCCCATGCATCCTCTCAGATGCTCCTGACTTAACAAATCATAAAAGGAAATCTCGGTAACAGTTTTAAGGGAAGAGAATGCATGCCCCGTCCTGGAAACGTGGATTGTTCCTCTCAGATGCCCTGCAGGGACTCAGAGCTATAGTGAATTCCCCCTTACGGCAGCCAGATGGCAATGCAGAAACAGGCAAAGGCAAAAACATCAATGAGTACAATAAATCCTGACTCTAAAATCTGGGGACAACAGTTTCTATTTTGGATAAAACCAAAAGTGATGGGCATGCAGCAGAGCCCAATCCAGCCTCGGTCGGTTATGGTTCATTCCATTATAAACTTCTTGTCTAATGAAAGCTCTGCCTAATGGAAACTGCAAGCCAGCCCCCAACATCAGACCATCTGCCATTATTCAGCCTGACACTGTGAAGTAAAACCCTAATGAAAATCAAATCTAGGAGGAAGAGAACAGCCTCTTAAGTAACTGCCCACCCACCCTTAAATGCCCAAAGTAGGAGATGAAGAAAAAAATGGCATCTAGATTTTGATTAGTGACTGGCACACTTATTATTCATCAAATCTTAGACAATAGTTGTAGTTCAACTTTCTCACAATAGCTATTCCTGAAGCATCTAACCCCTCTGGCCTGACTCTCTGGAGCTATCTCAAACATTCTGGAAATAACTACCAAGAGGTAGACAACGCAGGGAAACAGAGAAGGATCTTGATAGAAAAATTTACTTTAAAGATACGCTGGACAATGATCCTTGAAGAATTATCAAACAGCGAAACTTTAATTAACTAGGACCCAATTAAATTGGGTCTGTAACCCAAATACGTATCACTAATTTTTAAAAATTTTCCTGAAACCAGAACACTTTCAGTACAGCTGCCTACGTTTTTTTCCTCACTTATAATCCATGAATCCCTGATACCTTGGAAGAAAACTATTATCTAGCTCAATTTTAGACAAAACCCAGAATATTCGAGATCCTGATTTATCAAAAAAGAAAGAAAGAGAACCTATGACTATTACCTATGACAAAAATACCTAATTACTAAGATCAAAAAAAATATGTACAAAAATTTTCAACAAGAATAAAACAAAAGTACACTTCGGTTAACCTTGTATTAACCAGAATATTTAATTAAGCATGTATCATATTTTATCGCTACATTTAGCAGCTTGAGAATTTGAGAAGGAGGTTATATTTCCAGCTTTGTCCCCAGCTTATTATATAGCTGCAGGATCATCTACTCACACTGGATCTGTTTATTCATTCATAGAATGAGTTGTCATTCTAGATCTCTAAATTCTTTTCCAATTCTAAAATCCTGTGGTTCTGGGAAATATTTAGTTGCCTAAGTTCTATGTTAATTGTTAAAATAACAAAAATAAAATTACAAAACCAGTCTTATAATGTACTGTACTTTAAGAGCTTACAATTTAACTAGGCAAGTGGTATGTATATAAACAATTACAGCATAAAGCAATGTATACTATGTTATCAGGGTGGCAAGACCACAAGAATTCAGTGAACAGAACTTTAGGAATTCAGTCGGTGGGATGGTCATTTCCAGCTAGAGAAATTTAAAAATTAAAAAGAAAGGCTTCCATGGATGAGGCATATAAGCTGGGTCTAGAATAATATGTAGTATGTTAACAGTCTGAAATGAGATGAGTAGACATTCCAGGAGGGAAGGTGGCATGAGCAAGAAAATAGAAAAAAAGAAGGCATGAGTAAAGCTAGAGCACAGGGTTTGTGTATTCAAGAAAGAAAAGTTGGAAAGATTTCACTTCTGCCATCTTTACATTACACGTAGCCAACTTAGCATGCACATTTATCTCCATTTCTTTCTGAAACCTTAGAAAAATGATAGCAAAGGAATAAAAATGGCACAAACCCACATGAAAGAAAACATAAACAAAATCTGATAACCTGAAGAGTGAATAAATGGTCACCAATTTAAATTTCAGCTTTCTCTTTCTGCTAAGTGCCTGTGGGGAATGAGGGACGATACGAAACAAGGTACACTGTGCTGCAGGACTCAGTCTCAGGGACTGGAAGCAGCAGGTACCTCTGAAGGCTGGTGGGAAGGGGGAGGAGAGCTGCAGGGTGAGGCTGAAAGCAAGACTGGTTGAGTGTCTTCAGGCCCTCAGAGGTGAGAAGTGAGGTGCCTCACTGAAAACAGGGAGGGGTATTAAGTGAAATTTGACTTAATAAACAAGCCTCTCCCTCCTGCTCCACTGCCCTGCTTGGCAACCCCAGGGCTCTGGCTGTCTGGCTTAAGAGGCCCTAGACAGGAAATCAGACAATTCCTCTCTGGAGAAAAGGATCTCTCCTACCTGGTCGTTCATTTAAAAACACACTAATCAACAAGTCCCACCAACTAGATTTTTAGGGGCTAACTCATAAATATAAAGATGAGCAAAAACATCAGACATTTTAAGAGTCTCTAACATGAAAGACAGAGACCAAAATGAACAAACAGAAACTTGAAACAAATAGAGACAATACTGGATGCAGAGGAAATCATTGAAGGGACTGTAATTAATATCCTCAAAGTCCTAAAAGGCAAAATTGCCACAAAACAAGAACAAGTTGTATAAAAAGATGGATGTTCAGAGAATAAAAAAAAAAAAAAAATTACTCAGAAACAAAAAAAAATACAGCAGAAACAAATAATTCTAAAGAAGTGCTGAAAGACAGAGCTAAGGATCTTTACCATAAGTTAGAACGAGAGAGAGAACTGTAGAGGGGGAGGAGAAAAACCAGAAGATCCATCAAAATCCAACATCTAACTAACAGAAAAAAAAAAAAGAGAAAATGGAGAAAACAGAAGAGAGAAAATTATCAGAGAATTAATAAATGAAAAAAGTGTTTTCAAATAAAACACACAGAGAACTCAACTCAGTAAATTAAAAAAGATCCTCACAACCTCATCATAATTTTCAGAATAGGGATAACAATAAAATCCTAAAACCTATTAAAACTAAAACAAGTCACAATCAAATTAAAAAGTAGAATAAAGACATTTTAAAATAGGCAAAATCTCAAAAATATTTCTCTCTCATGTTATCTTTTCTCAGAAAGCTACTCTAAGATAATATATTCCAATGAAGAGATAGAGTAAACCAAGAAAAATGAAAGCCTGAGATCCAGGCAACATGAGACCAAAGATGGAATAGAGATGAAGGAATTTCCTAGTATGATGGTGAAGATAAGACCCACCCAGGATGACAAATTTACTAAATGCTTCAGTTGGAGAACAGATATCTCCTAGGTGATATCTCCGAAAAAGTGTTGAACCAAAAGATTATTTGATATGTTACAACATATTTAGAGTTGTCTTAGAGTTTTGTGGGAGTGTGGAGATAGGTACATATAATAGTAAATAAATGAGAAAATAGGGCAATTAGTTCCAGGAAAAAGTTAAAAGGTAGTCAAAAAGAAAATCAGAAAAGAAAGTCAAAAATAAAATGTAATTACAGAATACTATGTGGCTCAGGTTTAAGCAATGTAATATAATAATCTAAACACTGAATACCATGCAATGGTAATAATGTGTGACAATGGAAAGATGGGGAAGAAGTACATGTGATAAGGGGACAGGGATGAAAGAACGAAAATCTAATCTTTTATAGTAGAATATCAACAGATAATGTCTAAAACTGAAACATCAAGAATCACTAATATAAGGGTATATTTAAGAAATGCAGTGAAAAACACTAAAAGACAGTGCTAAATGACTTGGAAGTAATTTTCAGAGGTGAGGAGGAATGGTACAGACTATTTTTGTTATATACCTCAGTGATATTTGACCTTTTAAAATAAGAATAAATCTAATTTTGATAAAAATAATTTTATGAAAAGTTGGGCTGGATTATGATGGAAGGTCTTGAATGAAAACATGAATTTGGATTTTACCCTAGGTGATAATGAGCGCTTAAAGAAGTCCTTTTCCTCCTCCACCAAAAACAACAACAACAGAAAACCACTTCAAAGATATTCTAAATCCCAGTCCCCATATCAATTCCCTTAACATTCTAGTTAATTGGCGCATCAAAACAGTTCTCCCTTACCACTGTTCAACCTCTTAATTAAAGGCATTTCGTTCATAACCTAAGGGAGAAAGGAGGCAGAACATGCCTGGATCAAGACAGCTCCTGCACATACTCATCTGACTCAGTGGAATCAGGTGGTGACTTCTGAAACAGCATTATCACAGATTACCCTCAGGGCGGGGCTCCCAAATCAAGTCCACCTCAGGGATATTTTTCCCTGGGTTCTTCAGCATTTCCGGTTGAAAGACGCTTCTAATAATTTGTTACTTCATGGAGACATAAAGGGAGAAGCACAACTAGCAGGGAGGAGGAATACTGCCCAGGAAGTCCAGCACTCTTCTTTAAGAAACAAGTTATCAGACTCAGTCCCTCCTGGTTCACGTCCTTCTTACCCTACTCCAAAGATCAATTTTGGTGCTACAGTGTACTTAATAATATTTTCCAAAAACAGAACTCAGGACCAGTCAGAAGGATGCAACAATTAAAGAGAATGCCAAGTAATAAGTAAAGCTTTTCTCCTTCCATTCCAATTTCGGGGGAATTTTTTCTTTGTTTTTCCTTTTTCATCTTGCTTATGATGTATCTTAAAGAGTCAATGTCTTCTGCTTTTTGGTGGTGTCCTATGCTACTTAAAAGTCCCTCTCTCCATGCCTGTTTCAGATGAATGATTTATAAAGCACAAAACCAGTAAGTGATAATGTTGTTTGTGCCATCTCTCCCCAGATATTCCTTGAGAGACCTGAATCCTGAGGCATTGTATTAGCAATAAATATCCCTTCTGTCTTTTTGTAAACTGCTGATTTAGCCTTCAGCCTCACAATGACAGAGTCCGGCAATGCTAAGGCACAGTGGTGACCTGGAGCACTCTCTTACAACCTTAGTATAAATGGGATACTGAATAGTTAACCAACTTTAGTGCTTTGCGATATGAAAAAAAAAAATAACAAAACTTATTTATCCTTCCTCCTGACTGTAAGTTTCTCCAATTCTGCAGTTCTTCCATAAACACCAGGGAGAGTCCCTAACTCAAAAAAAGAAAGGAAAGGAAAGGAAAGGAAAGGAAAGGAAAGGAAAGGAGAGGAGAGGGGAGGGGAGAGGAGGGGAGGGGAGGGGAGGGGAGGAAGGAAGGAAGGAAGGAAAAAAAAGAAAAGGAAAGGAAAGGAAAGGAAAGGAAAGGAAAGGAAGGAAGGAAGGAAGGAAGGAAGGAAGGAAGGAAGGAAGGAAGAAAGAAAGAAAGAAAGAAAGAAAGAAAGAAAGAAAGAAAGAAAGAAAGAAAGAAAGAAAGAAAAGAGAGAGAGAGAAGGGAGGGAAAGAGAAAAAAAGGAAAGGAAAGGAAAGAAGGAAAGAAGGAAGGGAAGGGAAGGGAAGGGAGAAAAAGAAACTTAATTGAGGTTAAAGCAAAGATACAGCTCTTATCGAAATGCTGGACAGATCCAGCGTACTTTTGACAATAAAGTACCTCAGATTTGACCTCCTGATATCCACGCAAGTTCCTATATCTAATAAATCAGGATAAATGCCACACCTCAAGCCACCATGAGCATGTGAGGTTTAATTCCAAGACACAGACCCTACTAGCCATGAGGCTGATGCACAGAATGCAGGAACACATACACAATCCTGGCACAGGATGTCTCACCCAGACACAAACACGGTACACCCAAGACAGGCATAGACTTGACCAAATGCTCTGAAGGAACGTGAACAGCACTGCCCACCCACACCAGGGATCATGAGAAAGGAACTAAAAAACAGGTGACGTTTCTTATGATCTATGCTAGTCAATCATTCTGACTGCCCAGGCAACCGCACTTTGCAATCTCCCTCCTGTGCCTCAATCAAGGTTCTTGTCTCCACCTGCTCCTCTGACATCATCCTGTCATTATATTTTCTTTGAAATTCCGTGGATGAAAAATGAGTCATCTCTTCCTGCCAAATACAGGCCTAAACCCCTTCCAGGTAAGTCATTCTTTTAAAGTCAATCCTCTGAGGGCAGGGCACCTCCTAGCGGCTCCTCCAGCTACCGTTTCCACACCTCCCAGGAAAGAATGCTTTAGACCAAGATCAACAGCCTGCAGGAAAAATGTAAGAAATGAAAGATGTGAGGTTCTTGGCTGAGCTGGGAATAGGACCTGGAACCCAAGACATAAATTATCCATTTCAGTGAGATACACAGTTGAGAGAGTAAGAAAGACCTGAAGTAGGACACAGAGTGTCACACTTAAAATTTAGAAAGGCTTCAATCTCAGAGCATTCACATTGAAAGGTTTGGTTCCTGATAAAGTGCCATTAATTATTCTGCAAGAACTGAGTGCAAACCTAATTTCTCACCTTGAAGTGCTGAGGTGAAAGTAATCTCCCCAGTACTCAAGACAGTGATGTTCTAACTTCAAGATTCACAGTGGCAGGAATAAAAGGCTGAGTACAAACTGACAAAATACTATTTATACATACAAATCATCCTAAATATTTTTTATAACAGTTTTACTGAATTTAATTCACATACCATATAATCCATTCTTTTAAAGTATACAATTCAATAATCTTATTGAATTCACGGAGTTGTGCAACCATCACCAGTGTAGCTTTAGAACATTTCATTACCTCCATTAGAAACCCTATACCCATTAGCACTCACCATTCCACCATTCCACTGGCAACCACCAGTCTACTTACTGTCTCCATGAATTTGCTATTCTTTATAATGAAATTATACAATATATGGCTTTTTGTGTCTGGCTTCTTTGACTTAGCATATTTTCAAGTTTGATCCATTTTAGCATTAGTACCTCATTTAGAATATTTCATTCCTTTTTATTGCTGAGTAATATTCCACTGTGTGAATATGCCACATTTAGTTTATCTATTAATCAGTTGATGGATTTTAGGTTGCTTCCACTTTCGAGTTATTATGAATAATGCTGCTAAGAACATCTGTATACAAGTTTTGTGTGGCTATATGTTTTCATTTCTATTGATGTATACTTAGTGGAATTGATGGGTCATGTGGCAACTCTTAACTTTTTGAGGAACCACCACATTGTTTTCCAAAGCAGCTGCATTTACATTCCTGACAGCAGTATATGAGGGTTCCAATTTCTTCACATCCTCAGTGTGTCCTTTTGAGAATAGCAGCCATTCTTGCAGGTATGAGGTGGTTTTGATTTGTATTTTCCTAATGACTAATAATGTTTGAACATTTTTTTCATGTACTAATTAGCTATTTATATATCTTCTTTGGGGAAATAACTATTCAAACTTTTTGCCTATTCTCCCATTCTGTGGGGTGTTTTTCACTTTTTTAATAGTATGCTTTGAAGCACGAAAGTTTTTGATTTTTTAAAAATTTTTATTATTTATTATTATTTATGCCTATAGTACTTGGTCTTCCTAGGTCGTCTCCCATCCAAGTACTAACCAAGCCCAACCCTGCTTAGCTTCCAAGATCAGACATTGGGCTTGTTCAGGGTGGCATGGCCATAGACCATAGACTGTGGCTCCACTGGTGCACAAACGCAGAACCTTCTGCATGTAAAGCAGACGTGCTGACCACTACACTATGGAACCACATCCAAAGTTTTTTATTTTGATTAAGTCCAGTTTGCCTATTTTTTTCTTTTTCTTTTGTCACTTGTGCTTTTGGTGTCATATTTAGAAAACCACTGTTTAATCCAAGGTTGCAAAGATCTCTAAATTTTATCCTAATAGTTTTATAGTTTTAGCTCGTACACATAGGTCTATGAGCCATTTTAAGTTAACTTTTGTATATGATGTGAGGTAGGGGCCCTACTTCATTCTTTTGCATATGGATATCCAACTATCCCAGTATAATTTGTTGAAAAGACAATTCTTTCCACATTGAATTGTCTTAGGACCTTTGTTAAAAGTGAATTGACCATACATATACTGGGTTATTTTTGAACTCTCAATCCATTTCATTGATCAGTATGTCTATCTTATGCCATTACCACATATGGTTGATTACTATAGCTTTATAGTAAGTTTTCAAATTGGAAAGTGTGAGTCCTACAATTAAATTTTCTTTTTCAAGATTATTTTGGCTACTATATGGATCCCTTGTGTTTCTATATGAATTTTAGGAGCAGCTTCTCAATTTCTACCAAAGAAGAAAAGGAAGGAAAGGAAGGAAAGGAAACGGAAGGGAAGGGAAGGGAAGGGAAGGGAAGGGAAGGGAAGGGAAGGGAGGGAGAAAGATGAGAAAAGAAAAGAAAAGAAAAGAAAAGAAAAGAAAAGGCCAGTGGGAATTAAGAAGGGTTGCATTGAATCTATAGATCAATTTAGGGAATATTGCCATCTCCTTTGGGTTGCTACTACACCTACCAGACTAGAATAAAGACAAAGAATAGGATAACTTTATACTATAATATATAAACTATACAATTAACATTATATAGTTAAATAGGCAAAAAGCTAACCAAAGGCACTCACTTTAAAGCCTAGCATCAACTATGACCTTTTCAATCACACAGCAAAGATCCCACTTTCAAACATAATTAAATGCCTACTATATGCACCAGGCAATGATCTTTACATACATAACTCTAATGCTAATTCCTAGTCTCCAGTAGGAACTGTCACTCCCATTTTACAGAAGCGGAAATTGAGATTTACAGAGACTAAGTATTTGTCCAAGATCACAAAGCTAATAAGTAGCAGAGCTAGGATTCCAACCCAAGCATCTTCAGTTCCTTATCTGGTGCTTTTCCCACTAGTTCAGTGGCTTTCCAAATAGTCCAAATCTCCCGTCCATGCTTCATACCAAGATTTCAAGGAACAAAATACACAGAAGGGCAGCCAAGTCCTATTCCAACTCTTTTCTGAGTGGAACTGGTTTTCCTAGACCAATTAAAACAACATGAGGGGTCGGGGGAAACAGGCAGAGGTGAAGGTGGAGAGAAGGGGAGAGCGAGAGGAGGTGAGGGAGGAGGTGAGGGAGGAGGAGAGGAAGAGAGAAAGATGGGGGAGAGGGATAAAGAGAGAAATATGATTAAAGACAAAGAGGGACATCATTAAAGAAGTGTGTGTGGGAGTTCACCTTGCAGCTAAAAATGAACCTGAATAAAAGCAAGCAGCCCTGGCCAACAAGATAAGATGACTTCAGTCAAAACTACAAACTTTTTTTTCCTGATGATTTCCATCTCTCCCCTGCAAACAGAAGTTAAAATATTATTTAAGCACTGCTTAATCATTCTCCAGAAGTTCACTGTGGTTTAACTTCTTATATTCGCATGCTCCTAGAAAACCCTAGATGGGAACTAAAGAGACCATCAAGAGATTGTTTCAGGTTGGGCTAAAGCTGACAAGAAAGCAGAAGGAAACTTTCAATAAGCATAAGGCTCCACTTTACCAAGCCGGAAGTTTTATATTAAGTTCACGGGACACCTGTTCCTTCATCTTTCCAATCTGACACCTAATTCATGCCATGGCCATGGCTCATGAACAGATTCCACTGAATAAGACGCCAGACCAAAATTTCACTCCTGAGGGCCAGGGCTTTAAGACTACTGGAATGTGCCTAGTAAAGCCTTGGGGGTGTCTGGGCAGCTGAAAGCCTCCACGAGGGAATTCAGTAAGGACAACTGCTTTCCCTCAACCCGAGGTTGTCAATTTAAAAATAAACCTCACTGACCCTCATGCCTTAAGAATTATTTGAGAAAGAATGTTGTTGAATCCAGCAACTATTTGCCCCACTGGGGTGAACCAGAGAGAGGGAAAAAGAGAGAAATGCTTATACCCCTTCTCAAGGAGTCTGATAGGACAAAAATGATGAGAGAAATCCCAAGTCAGCTTTCTCAAGAACAAAGGCTCACAAACTACTGTGTATTTCTATATGACTTGTATTTTCCGATTTTAAGAAGGATATTAGAGCATGTGCAGCATCTGTGAGGTACTGACATTATGTTCAGTACGTAAAGTATTTTTAAAAGGAAAAACTACAGTGTATCTGTAAAGCAGTTCACGCAGGCCCTCTGTGCACTGCCTGTCTTACTGGGGACAAGAATTTGTAAACAGAGGCAGTGGGGAAGTGGGGAATAACGGTTTCCCTGACAGCCTAGATTCTGAGGAAATCCCCTTCTCAATGATCCCATTTCTCAACTTGATTAAAATAACTACCACCCAGATTCTTGGAAATTGCCATTTTCCTTATTCAATTGGGAGCTTTATCACCATGGCACTGCAGCCCTTCTTTACAGTTAAAGAGCTACAGGATTTCAGCATTATTCTTACCCAAATGATTCTTAAGACTTGCCGGTCACTGGGAACAGCCTAAGGGCACTTCAGAAGGCAGTGGCTCTCCATTCACTATAGCCCCTGGTAGATACAGCAAAGTAAACAGTGCATAGAGCATAACTGAGATGTTTCCACAAAATCACCTCATGGAGCTGACTCTCTGAAAGGTTATATTACCAATGCCAATTAGAAACTGGGCATGGGGCTTGCAGTCCTACCTTTGTGCACGCAAATCCCCCTACCACTACCACCTTCCCTCTCTCCGTTAGCAATAAAAATGTTATAAATGACCACATGTGGGGTGGCTCCCTCTCTGATGTTCCTTTTCACACAGCAAAAGGATGACAGCCAAGGCCTACTGTAGCTATTTGTACTTTAACCACCAATATGGAAAACTGTTACACAAGAAACTGTTAGGTAGTCCAACACCTGAGGCTCCACAAGTCAATCATCGTTATTGACGTTTTTGTTTTATTGAAGGGTTTTAGTGGTTCATTTTTCTGTTTTGTTTTCTCTGGAGCAAAGGAGAAACATATGGGCTAGAACTAACCCATTTCCCTTCCTTAGGATTGAGACGGCAAGGACTACAGTTTTGACCTTTGTTACAATGTGATGCTTTAAAACAACAAAAGCTGAAGGAGCTGACGATACTTAAGGGACTGGTTGGAGCAGGGTAGCAATGACCAGAACAAAATATATGCCCTTCCCAGCCAGAGGCTCCTAATGCCTCAATGTCTGAAAACACTTAATGCATAAACTTTTCCCAAGCTTGATGAATTGTGTGATTTGCATGCAGCAAGAGCTATCCTTTGCAAATCATTTTTCTAATTAGTTTTTTTTTTTTTTTCTGATAGCCCCCACTGCTCAAAAGAAATAGCTGAGAGAGGGGGAGGAAGAGAGGGGAAGAGAGGGGAAAGTAAGGGGAGAGACCAGAAGAGACTTTAATGCTTATCAATAGCTCCTAGAAGGAAGAAAAGGGAGGAAAGGGTATAAAGAACCCCATTTCTTTCAGTGAGTCAATACAACTGGACCTTGAGACCCTGGGAAAACCCCATCTTGACCTATCTAAGGACCAACTAGCATTTAGTGCCCTGTATTTTGGGACTGTTCCAAGGTCCCAATTAACAGTAACACCATCCCCTCCACATCTGTGACCAAATCAGGACAAAAGAAATTATAGCTTCACTGAGGTATCTCCAAATACACCTACTACCTTTTTTACTCAAGTTAAGCCAGGGTACTGCAAGCCCCTTGAATACAGGGGCCAAGTATGTATTCCCCAACACCTAGTCCTGTGACTACAAAGAGTGGAATTCAATAAATGTTTGTTGACCTTAAAACTGCCCTTCTGTGTTACAGCTGATTCCTATGCAAACCCTCACCCTCCTAGAACTACAGTCACCCATCTCCCTTGTTTCAAACCTCTAGGCCAGTGACAGTGATTCCTAGTCCTCCAAGTGGTATAAACAGCTCTAAGTTTCCAGACTATCCCAAGAGATTTCAAACACATCTTTGAAATGGAGCTAATTTTAACCCTCTTGAAGTTCATATTGTCTAGCATTTTTAAGGAAAGGAAATGAAATCAAACTAAACAAAAGTCACAATTCCCTGAAGGCTGGGAGAAAAAAGAGTTAAAAGTTCTTACAAAGGACTGCTCCTATTCAAGGCTTTGAGGGCATGCAATGTGATTCAGAGGAAAGACTATATATATGTCAGGAACCTGGGTCATGGTTTCAGCTCATCATTAACCAGCTGTGTGACCCAGGGAAAATGTCCTTTGACCTCTCTGGGTGGGCTCTGCTCCTCATCTATTGCTTTAGAATACTATGAATTTGGAGTTGATCCAAGAACCAACTAAATATCCCGAGCTAAACAAGTATGGTTAATAACAAGAATTCATTTCTAACTGGCCCAGCACAAGCAGAAATTTTCTACAGGAAAATGACCTAAAGAGGGAAAGTCTTTCCTAATGACGAAAAGAAAGGACCTTCTATACAAGGGATAAGAATCAAAAGTTAGTAGAGGACCTGAGAGGAAAGTGAAAGCTATGACTACAGAATTTAAATGAAGACTGTGAGAGGTCTTCCCCTCCCACTCATTCTCTCTCCTTACCACTCTTTCAAGAATCCTGAACTCTGAAAATAATTAAGAAATGCAACACACGGACATACAAATAAGCATTCTAGACAAGAGAACTGCTGAGAGCTATGAAACAGGTTTAGAAGAAAATAAGAATTTACGAAATGGAATAAGACAGAACACAAAAACGTATACATAGGAGAATCACAACACACTTACATTTAACCACACAAATTTGACCAGAGAGAGAAATAAATTAAACATATGCAGAGGTTTTCTCACAATCCCACTAGATGAAGTTTTACACCAAGGTGAGGTTATGTCCTGGGGTGAAGATGAGATGACTTGAATCCGAGATGTCAGCAAGTCTCAGTTCCCATGTGCCTCTGCATTGTAAGCACCTGAATTATGAATATGAATCTAGTGTTTGAGATTACTTATTTTCATCTAAAATGTCCCCTAATTACAGGCCAATTATACACAAAACTATGTTTATATACTTGATTGATGGGTCACTTATTTTTCAAGGATAATTTTGATTATTTGAGATTTTCACTTTATGTGCTGACTTTAGAGCCTGGTTTCCTGCAAGAGGTAAGATGAGACTTCATCTTATGCGAGAGGAAAGAGAAAGAAAACAGAAGTGGAAATCCTTCCTAAACGCTAAAGACAATATAGGAAAGGGCAAGAAAGAGACAACAAACTTAAATTTCTGGGTCACTTCCTTAGCCCCTGCAACTTGGGAAAGAAGGTGGTAGGTAGCTTATAAAAGAGCCCAGACAGAGGCTTAGGGTGGATCACTGAGCAGGTTTCTTACTCATAGCCAGGGAAATACAATGGCCAGGCACTTGCTCAGAGCTTCCACTAATAACACTCCCAGCCCTGGTACTAGAGTCACTGTGACCAGACCAGCCCCAAGGATGCCTGCTACTTCCCTCACTACTGTATATTTGGAGGACCTGGGGCCCCTCCTCTACAGCTTAGTTCATGCTCTCCTGGGATGCAAGAAACCTCACTATCCTCAGACAAAGACTGAGAAAATGGATAACTTCCTATAGTCATGACCCACTCCCACTCCACAAACAGGAACTGCTTTGTCAAAGAGTAATAAGTTCCTCCTAATGAAATAGATTCCCTTGCTGACATTCAACTAAGGAGTCACAGAGCCTCTATGATGTGTCACATAGAGAATAAACCTGTGTCTTTGCCTCAGACTGGTAAAGAGATGATGCCTAACGTGAACATTTAGTCTAACAAGGCAAAGGCCTGACTCTGAAAGCCACATTTGGAATTAGTGATCTGGAAAATAAAGCTACACTCAACATTTGCCATAGATATTTACTGAAATAGTCGTAGATATTTACTAAAATAGTCATTGATATTTCCTGAGCACTTACTTATAGTCCAGGCACAGTTCTAAGTACTTTCTATATATTATTAACTCATTCAATTCTCATTACAATGCAGTGAAAATGGTCCTATTCTAACCCTCACTTTCTAGCTGAGAAACTCTGGCCTAAAATAAAAGTTAAGTAATTTGCCCAAAGTCACACTAAATGGTAGAGCAGGGTTCAAGTTGAGATCAGCCTCGCAGGTCCTTCGGGAACTACTGTTTTGGATTGATTTTATAAACACAGGAAGAAAGAAAGGCTAGTAAAAGCAGTCACCAAATATTGGACAGACTTTATTTTTTTTTTTTCTCTCATCTCTGCATAAATGAGTGGCAAAGCATGATTAAGTATCTCCTAGTTCTATTTTGCTATCTGTCCTTCCCCCAAATCCTTCAAACGACACCTTCAGCAGCTCTAAAGTCTTCCCACAGCAGCTTAAGGAAGAAAAAAAAAAGAGAGACAGAAGAAGGCCTTACTCAAAAGCCCTTTTCTTCTGGCAAACAAAAGGCCTTGGTATTTCCACAGACAGACTAGTTTTTCTTAACCCTAACCAAAGATTCTTTGGCAGAGAAAGAAATATGAAAATGTTAGGCTTGTGGGAATGGCTTGTGCTTTAGGCTTTTGTACCCCACTCAGTAAAGCCAGCCCACTGAAACACAAACATAGCAGCCCCTCAGTAACTGTAGGCCAATTCAGTTAGCCTAGAGTTAGGGAGAAATAGAGAGCAGAGTCCCCATTCCTTATGGTCTAACCTCTATTCCCTATCCCTCTGATGAGGGTTAAACCATTTTAAAAGTACACTAGAAAAAAAAAGACATCTGAAGATACAGACACATAACATATCAAATTCTGATAGTGAAAGAAAAACAATGAGGTAGGGGAAGACAGAAGGCCTAGCTTCCGTGTTTCTCACCCCACATAAATAATTCAGAGTTTAAGCACTTTCTTAAGTAAACTGTTAAGATCTGGCAATTGTTTCAATGGCTTACTCCACTCAACACTGGGTTTCAGAGGCATAGTATGGCACTGAATGGCCTTAAGACGTCGACGTTTTCCCAAAAGGGTAGAGAGAAATTAAGTCTATTTTATATAATAGACCAGTAAGGGGAAAAAAGGAGGGGAGACAGTCTGCCAGAAGACAAGCATGCCCCAGCAGCTCTAATCCCAGATACAACTAGACCAAACTCAGAATCTGTGACTCCATCCTTTGCATGAGCACAATAGCATTACTATAGCAAAGTGCCAGAAGCATTTACACCTAGTCAACAGCATATCATGAACAAAAACCAGTCTGAAGACATCTCCTAGCAGCCAGGTCTCCATTACAGTGGAGAACAGTAGCCAGGTATGAGGAGTCTCAGCCGGCTTAGAAACTCCCTGCAGTAAGCAGCCCAAATTAATGTGTGATTACTATCTATAATGGTACCATCCTCCTGAGGTGTTAAACCATGAGGTAATAAGGCATCATGTGGCTCAGGATTCTGAATCATCTCTGACTATCCTGGAAGTAGGTCCTACTTGCTCTCAGGCAGTATCAAAGGTCAATAGAGTAAAAGGCACTGCTCAGCCAGGCTCAATCACTGGCGAGTCTCCAATGTCTGGCATATAGTAGGTTCTCACATATATGTTGAATGATTAATGAATAAAACATTTAATCTTCAACTGCTATAATCAGTTCCTTCCTACACACAAGGAGGTAGAAGGAGTATCAGAGAAAAATTCTAGACGGTAGAAAGAAAAACTTTTCTTTTCCCTGGCAATCAAGCTCTTCTGTGCAAAGTATAATGCTCCCTTCTATATAAAATTCATTACCCAACTGTTCTCTCAGAGAGAAACAGGCCACACTATCCTGATCACGGACAATGGTTCTTCTGCAGCTGGTGTGCAACATACAGAGTCCTCTGAAAGATGGCAGAGTACAGTCAGGGAGATGTCCACTGTAGCAGTTTTTGTAACAGCAACAAGTTGGAAACAACCCCAACAGGCAACAATAAAAGAATGGCTAAGTGAAGCCATTATCAAAATTACATCTTATTATGACTATAAGAAAACACTAAAAAACTTATTTGTTACTATGTGAAAGATGCCAGACACAAAGGCCACATGTTATATTATTCCAATATGAAATTCCATGATAGGCAAATTAGAAAACAGATTGGTGGTTGCTAGGGGCTGGAGGAGGGAGGTGCTGAGGTGGGTGCTGAGGTGGGTGCTGAGGGGTGGGGGAGGTGGATGGGGAGTGACTGCTTAACGGTACAGAATTTCCATTTGGAATCATGACAAAATTCTGAAACTAGATAGTCGTAACAACTGCACAACCCTGAAAATGTACTTAATGCCAACGAATTGTATTTTTATATAGTATAATAATAAATTTTGTTACATGTATTTTACCACAATATAAAGTAGATTGGAAAAAATACATATACAGACCAAGATTACAATTATGTACAAGTAAACACGGACCAGAAAGGAACACAGACAAATTACAATATCTCTTAAATTGAAATGGGACTTAATTAATGCTGGACAATAAATAAAATTCAGGAAAGAATAAAAATGCCAGAAGCACATAGCCGGACCTAAAGCCATAATCACAAGCCTGCAAATAAGTGCCTACCAAAAGGGGGACAAGTTACATAGCTCATAGAGGTGTCAGAAAGAACAGCAGGTGTGTGTGCTATGGGGTAAGGAAGAAAGGTCTCAGGCCCTCAGCAGCCCAGTACTCTCTAATCCCCCTTAAAAACACTCCCTAGGGCAGAAGAACCATCTGTTTCAACAAAGCCTAGAGCCCTATAAGCATATTAACTCTTTCAGTGCTGATCTCCTACAGATGGGCTTCAACCCATATTAAGTGCTTTTAATTTTTAAGATGCCTCTAAATGTTAGAACATAAGCTCTCCAATGGAAGAGACTTGGCCTGTTCTCTTACATATCCTTAATGCCTAGAATAAATTGTTATTAGTGGATACTCAATAAATGATTTTCTGACTGAATCCATTAAATGCCTTTTCCCTATAGTAACTGTTTCATCTATGCCTTATTTTCTAAAATCTCCCTCTTCTTGTCATTTGTCCTCAGAGTCTGGCCTGGTTTCCTCAAATTCATTTGACTAATCAATATCTGTCAGCTTACAGTATGGTATAACTAGTCTCCTCACTGTGTGGTTTATTGCTGGATCCCAATGCCTAGCACAGCAAGCATAGCACGTGCTCATATGTGATTCACTTTAGTCACCACACTTTCTAAGTGCTCAGTAATGAGCACTTAAACTTGATTAGGTATGAACTAGGTCCTGTGAGAGTTGCAGAAATATAATGTCCATGAAATAGTTTCCTCAAAAAGCTTACAATTTTTATAAGGAGACAAAACTAGAATGTGGAAAGTGATATGAACAATGATAATCAAAGTCTTCCTGGAGAAGAAAGACCTGAAGTGGAGAAACGGAGAGATTTGAGTTAAGTGCAAGCACCAGGGCGTTCCAGATAAAGAGAACAGCACAAGAAAAGGCCAGAGGAGAGAATGAATGAAGTCCTTCAAAGCACAATGGAGAGATGGACTCGTTTGGAGGTAAAGGTGTTCTAGGAAATTATGTGAGACAAGCCTACATAACTGAAGCATGTCACAGCACGAAAGGTCTTACTTACTTTGGGTAATAGAAAATACTACGAAGTAGCTGGTAGTGTTAGCTGGAAGGGAGAGGCAGGACACAGCGAACAAAATATGAGGTAATTGCAGTGATTCAGGCATGAGGTGATGAGTGACTAGAGTCATGGCAAAGGGAATGGGAAGAAAAGGGCAGACTAAGAGAAATTCTGAAGAAAGAAAAGAACTTGATGACAGATTAAAAATGAGGGTTGATGAAGAAAAAAGAGTCAAAAATATCTCCAGGGTTTCTGATCTCGGACACTGGAAGAATGTGAGCATAACTGTCAAAAATGGAGACTAAGGAAAGAGAGCCAAGCCTCAGCTTGGTTTTGAAAATACTGAGTTTGTGGTGATATCCAAGTATAGATGCCCTGTAGGCAGCTGGAAAAAAAGAGACTAAAAATCTAAAGATTTTTATGCCCATAATGAAATATTATTCAGCCTTATAAAAGGAAATCCTGCCACATGCTACAACATGGATGAACTTGGAGGACACATTATGCTAAGTGGAATAAGCCAGTTGCAGAGGGGCAAATACTGCATGATTCCACTTATGTGAGGTATTTAAAGCAGTTAAACTCATAAAAGCATAAACTCGAATGGTGGATGCCATGGCTGGAGAGAAGGAAAAATGGGACGTTGTTGTTGGGTACAGAGTTGAAGTCATACAAGATGAAAAAGTTCTAGAGATCTGCTGACAACCAACATGCAAAGAGCTAACAATACTGTACCATACACGTAAAAAAATAAAGAGGGTAGATTTCATGCTATGTTTTTTTGCTACAATTTTTAAAAACACCTAAAAAACTGAGAGAGTTTAAGCAGAAGACAGATGCGGGACTGCGTGATTTAAAAGAAAAACTGAAGCCAGAAGAACTGGCTAGAGAAAGAAAAGGTCAAGAGTAGCATAATAATAATGCCAGTTATGTTTGTATCATATGTTTATGTGCCAACACTGTGTTAGAATCTTTCCCTATGTCATTCCATTAATCCTAATAATTTTATGTGGGAGATATTATTACCTCCATTTTACAGATGAGAAAATTGCAGCTCAAAGAAAGTGAATCACTTATCCCAAGTATCATAGACACTTAGATTTTAACCCAACCCATCCCAGATCCAAAACTCATGTTCTTCCCACCTCACCACACTGCTTCATCCCTCAGGAAACTACCAGAGTAAGAGTTAGAAGAAAGAAAAAAACCAGTAAAGGCAGACAAACATCAATCATGATGATAGGTAAAGGAAAACTACGAAATTCCCTCACTGAAGATAAAGGAAGAGAATATTTTAAATAGGCAAGGAAACAATCAACAGCGTCAAATGCTAGCATTCCCACGCAAAATGAGGTCAACACTCCAAATCCACCTGTAAAAGGTCATGTAAAGATGAACTGGGCCAGTACTGACGTCCAGAGAATTTCAAAGAAACAAGCCCTAATCAGAGCTAAATGGGCTTCTTCTCACCCTCTTATCACTGACAGACACCTGGGGCTGCCCATCACTCGGCTACTCCACAGGAGTCATGCTGAAGAGAATCATCTGACCAGTCCCAGGAAATACCAACCCAAACACAAAGCATTGCACAACACAAGGCTGGGTTCAAGTTGAGCTGTGGGAGAAATGGAATCTCCACCCCAGCTATACACTTCAACATAAACTTTGTTTCTAAAACCAAACTTCTTTTTGAAAGATTTCATTTGCTTGCTCTCTTTACTACTTCTTTCATCCTAGACAAACTAAAATCAGGTATATACTGGTTCACCTGCAGCCCCACTTCCCTATTAAGTGATTTTACACACACACACACACACACACACACACACACACACACACACACACACACACAAATTTAGTTTATGTCATTCCTCTGCCTTAAAAATATCTAGTGTCCTGAAATGCCTACCATCATTCCTTAGCCCTTTATAACAAAGACTCGACCTTCCATTCCAGCCTCATCTCTCTCCATAAACAACTATCCATTCTCCCCAGCTTCCTACTTTAGAATACTTCTCATGCTTCCCCACAGGAAACAGAGACTTTCACGAATCCATTCCTTTGCACAACCTGTTGTCTTCCCAGAACACCTTTTCTCCTTTAACTGGAAAACTCCTACCAACTGCAAAATTCAGCTCCAACATTAATTCCACTGTAAAGTCTTTCCAATCACCCACCATGCTGCCCCTAGTAATCACTCCACCTCGTTCTACAGCACTTTGTTCATATTTCTATTATGGCACCTGCCATAAATGTTACATATGTGTGTGTGTATTTATATTTATATATGAACATATATATAAACACACACACACACACACACATATAATCTTCACTAGACTGTATGTAGGACTGACAATCCTTCAGGGACAAGGGCTGTCATTAATCTTTGTATCTACACTGTCTTGTTTAGGGTCTGGCATACAGAAGGTTCCCGATGAAAGAAAGGAAGAAGGATATGGCAATTTCCAGTGAAAGATACAAGAAGCATGGAACATTACCAGGAAGTGAAGTAGTGAGTTGATAACAAATTGTAAAAAGTGATCTTTCAAATCAAAGGACCTCAAGGTACATCAAACCAGAAGAGGTTCTTGCTACTCCACAATGAGCTAAAGATGCTCTTTAGCAAGTAGTGTACATTCAGAGGGAGCATCTCCAGTTGTTGTAATGAATAACACACACAATTAGTATTACTAGCCCGGGGTTTCTCCAGAAGAACAGACAAAAGAAACTGAGGCAGAATATTGCAGATAAGAGCTTTAATCCCTTAATACTAAAGCCTACTTAAAAAAAAAAAAAAAAAAAAAAAAACTCAAGACCTAGGATAGGAAAAAAGTGATCTTTTATTTATACTTTGTTAGGTACAAAAGCTCCCTCTTTGAGGAAAGATAGCGTAATACTCATCTCCAATTAACAAAAACCACAGAACTACCCCCACACATTTGAGTCCAGAGTGCTAAGCATTACACCATAGAACCCCATATTCCTCACACATTTCAAACCAGCAGCAAGAGAGGCCAACCCCAACGTGAATTTGTGCTGATGCCCCTCTTCAGCCTCTTCAGTGACAGGAGTAAGCCCCCAAAAATATATAATTAACAAGAAAATAACTTTAACAGTACAAAACTGTCAAGCATCCAAACAAGTACAGGATTTACTCAGGATCTATAGGTGCCTACTGCTGAAAAAGGTGTTGGCAGGCAGAAGCACTCAGACTCCCAGATTCCTTGTAGTGAAGAGAATTGCCCCATTGTGATAGGTTTGCTTAAGGGCTCTGGGAATAGGAGGAGCTGATAGTTCTCATTGTAAAGGATGCAATCCTGTTGGTGACTCAAGCCACTTTCCACTATCCTGGCTGCTGCAAAGACATTCTTGTCGACCCTCTTGCACACAAAGTCCCACACATGTGCCTCCTTCTCTCAGGCCTCAAGCTAATCTCCAAACACCCACGGTCAGTCTATCATTAGTTAGAAAATCCCACAATGTCTGCTCCAGGATGTCAATTTTAAGTCAGAAACAAGATTGTATTCTCACTGAGTCCATAATTTGACCCTGAGGCTGTCAGTGAAGTAACAGAAGCTGATTTGTACTTGACTACAATATATTGATTTAAACACACAGCACCAATTCCACTTCTTCCAGAGGCAGACACCTACCCATAGCAAGAGGACATAGCTGAATTTGTCAACCTATTATAGTTAAGCTGGCCCAATTTACTAGCTAGGGGCTAATGCATTAACAGCAGGAAAAGAAAAGAATCTCAACCTCATTCTAATCTGGGGTTTCAATGTGGTATTTCTAAACAGCATTGATTAGGTCATTCTTGGTACCGCTGTTTCCTGATCAACAATGACGAATCTCTCCCAGTACAAGAGAAAAAGGTACTATGGGTGGGAGGATCAATGAAGCCATTTAAAAGTCTGGAGCTTTTGGGAGAAAAGCTTCAGAGTAAAACTGTGCAGTGATGTGATAACATGTGGGAGCTGCTAAGTAAAAGAGACACTAGGCACCTATTCCATAATGAAATTAACTGAATAATAAAACATCTGAACTAGCTGGCCATTAAGCTTGAAGACAAGGCTGTCCCTAGATGTCAAGGGGCCAAGAGCTATCAGAGAGGTATTCATTGTGTTACAGGTAACTTTTAAAAGTGAAATAAAGTTCAAAACCAATATCCAGAGCTTTGAATATATGTATTAAGACCAGTAATTCCATTTATAGAAATCTATCCTAGAGATGCACAGAAAAAATTATTTATAAGGATGTTCATTATCATGTTATAATAGTGAAAAATTAGAAATGCACATGCCCATACTGGAGAATGTTAAAGAAATGATTCTTCCACCTGAGGATCGGCTGTTAAAAAATGATGTTGTAGACAAATACTTTTAAAAGCATAAAAAATGCTTACAAAATAACAAACAGCAAGAGAAAGAACTTTATTACAATAATAACATATATAAAAAGAGCATTTTATATAGATATGGATAGAAAAAGACTAGCTGGAAATATAAGAAAATATTAACATAGTAATCTGTAGCATGTAGGTAGGTTTTGGTGGGGGTTTTTTTGTTTGTTTTTCCATGCTTTCTATAAAGACAAAATAGTGCATCTACTTAATGGCAGGGGCAAAAAAAAATCTGTTTTTCCCCCTAGCATTCTTCATTAGCCACATTGAAGAGAGAAAAGAACATCCCAACCCCCCCCCCCCAAAAAAAAAGGACTCTCCTGAGGGGTACTTGTCAGGTGTGAGGGCTTATCCTGCCTGCCCAGACAATGGGACTAGGTGCCAGGCTTCTAGGCTGGATGACTAAGTGGATGTCCAAAGTAAAGCTAATACAATAAAGATGATTTGACAAACACATCAGAACTAATGGAACCAAACTGAGTGCATGCTTCTCATTTATTACCTTGTTCAATTAACAATGCTGCTGCTGCCCAAAATATACCTGGAACCCCTCATGAGGAACTGCTCACAGAGTAGTACCATTTTCCCAATGTTTTCAAGAGCAGTACATTTCCATTCTTTCAGAAAATTTAATGTTTCAAAACAGCCAATCTTGGATAATATCATTCTGACCAAAAATTAGGTTACGATTATAAAATGACTACAGAGTTTCTTATGGGAGTCATAATATGGAACTGAAGAGAAAAACCACAAAAAGAGATTTTATAGATTTATACAGCACAGGCAGCATTGTCAGAGTATTTTTTCTTAACCTCCTGTGTTGACTACTGAAGGACATTTAAATATATGAGTTTAGTTCAATTCCTCAAATGCTTCCTAATATATACCAGGCAGTATGTTAGGTAAGGAAGATAAAAGAATGAGACACAGTTCCCACCTTTAGCAACAGTATAACAAATGTCTCCTGGGCTCTTAGGCCCTACCAGGTGTTAAATTACCATTTCATGTAATCCTCACATCTGGAGGTAAATTCTACTACCATCCCCATTTTACAAATGAGAAAACTGAGGCTTACAAAAGTTACAGAAAACTTGGCCCAAAGAGTAAAAACTAGCAGGAAAATTAAATGTTTAATAAAACAACTTTAACAATGTAATATGCTCTAAAGTATGTTTAAAGTGCCGTGACAACACAGGTGAATAAAAAAAGAATAATCCTACCTAGGAACGCAACAACAGCAACAAAACCATGGGGAAAAGTGAGATTGAGCTAAACACTAAAGGATGAATACAAGTTTGGTACAAGAAGAAAAGGATAACAGTCTAGGCAGAGGGAGCAGGACAGTCTATGCAAAGGAAGAGAATGATGAAAGTGCATGGATATTTTGGGGCATTTTTTTTAAATCATTATTCATAGACTTAGCACAAGTTTTTCTTAGTAAAGGCTAAAGAACCACTTTCTCATCATTACCACCTCCTTGCTGCCTCCCAAATTAAGCCCCAATTACCAGTCACAGCACAGGACTGGGCTCTGCTAAAGAGCAGTAAGTTGGGTCAACAGTTTGACCAGTCATTCCTACAGGAGAGGTCCACCTGGGCAGAAATTATTCAATGGCTATGGTTTTTGTCAGCCTTGAAAATTAAAAGTTAAAGCCTTCCAGAAGCAGCAGCAACAGTAGCAAAGGAATATATTGCACAGCAACCCTGGCATTGAAGCACCAAAGAGTCCCTGGAAACTGGGGACTAGAACTTTAAAAGACTTCTACAATGTCTCTATTCTCCCACTGGGCTCCATTCAACAACTACTCACTAGATGGAGGAATGGCTGCAACCTGAACCATGTAAGAAAAGCAAAGTCAGTAACTAAATGAAGAGGAGAGCCAACTACCTCTTTCTGTCACCCTCTCTGGAACACACAGAGATACAGGTAAAATGAAAAGCAGCAGCTATTCACCATAACCAGGGGACACAGTGGGTGAAAGTCAACCCACAAGGGAGTTTGACAAAGGCAATGGTTTGCATGTAATTGCATAGCAGCCCAGGGTTCTCTAGAATGTTATTTGTCTAAGACCTATAGCAACATTCTAGAAATGATAACAAGGACTGAACCAAACAGCCACATGCCCCCTTCCCAAGAACTTTCCGACCTGGAAAAGGTATGAGAGAAGGAAATTAATCAAATGCTTTCTTTGGGTGAACAAGACAAACTGCTGTATATTATCTGTATTATATACCTTATCCCATAAAAACTATTATACAGTGTATATAAGTAAGTGAAGAATTAGAAAACAAGACACAGCTCCAAGAGACTAGTGTGAAGCAAAAGATCTATTGCCCTCGCTCCAAAGCACCAAACTGCTACTCTCCCCCAGAGAGGAAGGTGCTCAACTGTGTTTGATACACACACATGGTCAAACATGGGTATTTTCTCCCAACTCAGCATGGTCCCTAGCAAAACAATACAGCCATTTTGGCTGCTATACTTCCAGGCATTATTATGTCCTTAGCAGAACAGATGAACCCTGCTCCATGCCGGCCAAGCCTTGGGTATACCACTGTAAACTATGTTATGGGAGTAGTATAAGAGCTACATTGAATACATGTAAAGTGCTTAGGACAGTGCCTAGTCTATAACTAACATTTGCTGAATGCTTGCTGTTATTATTAATATCACTAATGCTGTTGTCTTCCAGCCTAAACCATCATAACTATCCTATGGTGAGATCAACCTGTGAATGGGTGACGAAGGCTACAACTTCCCAGTCAGACAGTGACCTGATCCAGCTCCTGGACCACAGCAGGCACTGTGACTCAAATAAGTCTCCAGGATGGACAGAAGAAAGAAGAGGTAAAACATTTAGTGAACTCTGACTACGTATCAGACTCTAAACTAAATGTATATATCCTCTTGTTTAATGCCTATAGCAGTAAGTGTTTCAGAGTTCATCTTAGAGGTACAGAACCAAAATAACATGGCAGAGAGCCCATGTCTGGAGTGGAGTGGGAGCTGTACTGCTGTGGTCTTTTCTCTGATTTTGGCTCCTTACGGAACACTCCCCATGATGGCACATCTTGTCTATTCATTCCTATAAATGTTTTTCATTCATTCCTAGTAAAGACAGAGCAAAGGATGGAGGGAAAAAAATAATCGTATACGTGGGCTAAGAAAATGAATTATTGCCAAGCTAGTTTCAATATAACCTCTTCTAAAAGCAGAAATAACCCTTGTAGGATGCAATTTCAAACCTCTACAACGTTGAGAAGATCAAATCAAGAGCTTTTTGTTCCATTAGCCCCACTGAGAAAGTCAAGAGAGGTAGAGGAGAGTAGGGACCAAAACAACTCCTATTTAGGAAGGAAAAAAAAAAAAGGATTCCATCTTCCATGCATGTTTTACAGGAAGAAAACAAGGGTCCCCCACCACCAGTTATATCTGCTCTTTGTTTCTGAAGCACATACAGCAGAGGAGGAGAGTTATGAGTGGTAGAGTTTCCCGAGAACATCAGGAATCTACCTAGGTCACTTCTAAACCTGATCCACACAGGCTGTGGCCATCCTAGTGTGGTTAACTGCTCATCAAAACATTAACACAAAGGGGAACCAAAAGAAAAAATTATTCCCCAATCCTATAGATAAGTAAATTTCCAATAGTTCCATCCACCACCTGTCTATCTTCAAAAAGTTCTGGTCTTTTATCAGTAGAATAACACTAAGGGTAACAGGGAACTCAGTGTCCAAGGAGAGGAACTGTTTCTTCTACTGAAGGCACATGCATGTTAATTAAAGTTTGATAATCCTTCCAAGAGTTTTGTAAATGCAGGAGGGAAAAGGCCCCTGCTATTAGGTGGGCATCATGCCCAGGAATATTGAAGGATCCCTCTAAGACAAGAAATAGTGCAAAAAAAAATGGGGCTCTTGTATGGGACAAGGGTACATTCTTACACCTCCCTTCATCCCCCAATAAGGCCCAAGAAGAGTCACTAAGAAGGACCACTGGTTTCTGTCCCCCATCTCTCAGCATTCCTCATGAGTCTGGATGAAGAAGCCCAGACTCTCTGCCCTCTCAAAACTTCCTGTGACAGGAAAGCAACAGTTAATGTCGCTCATTCTTGCTAAGACCTGTCTGATGCATGATGAGCTTTGAGTCCTGAATCTAAAAGTGGTTGGCTCCAGCTGTCAGAAGTTCTGAAAAAATGTCTGTATGGAATGCAGAGAGAAAATGGAAGAGAAGATAGAGATAACTGAACAGTACTTTATAGCTGCAAATCTCTTTGTGACATATAAAGCTCTTAATATATACGACCTCTTAGAAATAGTTTTTCAACAGATAAAAAAGTAAAATGTCTATTGACCCTGGTGTAACAAGAATCCAGATCTCCTGCTTTCCCCTCAACTCTAAAGAGGGGACAGATATTCCACTTTACAATATTTTCCTCTATCTTCCCCTACTCTTTCCACACCCCACGGTTGCTCTGGATCCAGAATCCTGACTGCTAATGAAAAAAGGAGGGTTTGAGCACCTTCCTGAACAGATGGAAATAAAACCACCTTTTAACTGGAGAAAGGGAAGCAAAAAAGATTTCATTCATTTTCCTCCTTTATAGTCAATAAGAGTGCTTCATTATCATATCTGAGCATTTTTCTCATCTACAGTTAGTGAAGAGTTTCCAACCATGCAAAACAAACACTATTCTCTTTAAATACCATTTTAATAAAAAGACACCTCCTTTTTAGTCATTGATTTACCCTTCGTAGCAGCATTTCTGGCCTATGAACTTGCCTCCTCCTCCCCTACAACCACTCCTGACTCCCTGTTCTCTCCAGATGGGCCTCTGACTCACTGTAGACACAGACAAGTGGAAAACCTGGCCCAAGAAACCTAATTACACCCAGATGAGGCTGCAGAGCCCAATGGCAAGAGCCCTCCACCCACACTGTCTAGAAAGTGCCCTGGGTTCTGCTGATCTCATGACAGTAGGGGACATTTCTTCAGTGCCCATTCAGGCCAGAGAACAGGCTGCTGCTGAAGTAGCTGAGAGGATTCCGTACTACTCACTCACGATCACGTTTACAAACTCTTTCTCTTCCATGTAATTGCCTAAATGTGGCCAGCTTAGAGTAAAAAGGCTTTCTAAGCCCCTAAGGGATTGATGAAAAGTAAAGATCCCGTATAAGACAACAACAAAGGACAAACAGCAAGGACAAAAGGCAGGGAGCCAGAAGGCTTGTAATACCTCTAAGGTTGTTGAGTCCCTCCAGGAACTTCTGGTACTTGTAAGCATTCATACCCCAGCCCAGCTGTGTTGGTTCAGTGGCTGGAAGTAGGCGCCATGGAGCACTGACAGCTGAGAAGTGAGACTTGTATCTACTACTGCGTCTCCTAGCCCCCAAGGACTGGACTTTGACCACATTTATAAGTGACATCACCAGAGAAGCCTCATTGCATTACAGCCCTTTGTGTACCCTCATTTGTTGCAGTGAGCGGAAAGACCTCCCTAAGAGAGGCCAGCCCCTCCTCTGTACAAATGAGACAAGAGACCACAACAGCCCCTGCCTATCATCTGCCTCCTCATCTGCCACCTTCTCTCTAGACCCTAGCCCAGGCTCCCCTGGGATTACTGCTCCTCTGGTTTAAACTCTAGGGAGAGAGGCTTAAATGCTTTCAAGACACCAGTTCGGGGCTCATCTAACATTTGAGAATGAAACCTTTAAAGGGCCACACTTGCCACAAGAATGTAACCATAACAGGAGCTTCTGGGCAAATATCACATGACAATGGGGCAGGTTTTACAAAATAAACAACCAACTCTGCACAGCAGTCATGTTTACAGACTGGAATACAGCCACACACACACAGGAGACACTGCACATCAACACAGTCCAAGGCTGGGAGAGGAGAGAAGCAGAAACTGTTAAGCCCACTCCGTAAGTGCTGAAAGCACAGTTCAAGAAGGCAGGACCTTCTCTATAGTTAGGAAGAAAATGCAGCCCAGACAACAATCCACCTGCTCTCTACTCCAGGGCACTATTTCACTCAGCTGATTTGCTTTTAGTAAGTTCACTAGCTGCTACAAATTTCATTCTAGCCCATTAGCCTCAAAAAGATGAGGCCTTCCATCCCCCACAACTGCCCCATAGTTATAGGCTCTTAGGATAAGCTACAGATTATAATCAAAGAAGAAAAACATGAAATTTCTACAGCATGTTTATTATAAGAAATTCAAAGTGGTCCATCTGCGTTATTATACTCATTTTTGAAATAATTTTTAAAATAAAAAAACTGTAAATTTTCATTTACAGATGAGAAAATAGAGGTTAAGCAGTCTATCAAAAAGTCACACATCAGGCCAATGAAATAGCATGGAAAGAACCTATGTTTCCCAAACCTGAGCTTGGTATTCTGACTCATCTTACTTTGGCATCCTAGAAAACCATGGGCAACTGAGTCTGACTCCATTGTATAACCCCTCATAAGAGAGCTACCCCTCTCCCAGGTTTGAAGTTTTTCAGAGCAATGTGCCATACAGGCTGCTATTCAGTGACTTGAAGAAGAACTGACAGTATGCCAAACATAATGTTCCACAAAACTCCCAATTATGCAAGTTAGACGCAGGTGGAGAAACTGTAAGTAGCATTGTGAAAACAAAGAGGAAAGAGAACTTAGTATGCCTGTTTGAAAAGATCAGGCTAAATAATATTAATAGCTATTAAGATAATGGAAAGATAAAAATTTAAATGCTACTGGTCAATCAACAGTATCAACCAGGTTGCCAGCTACTATGTGCAGATCTGAGTATTTATTAAGAGTCATGGGGGATACAATACATGATTCCCTTTCTTAAAGAACAATTTAATGGGCAAGATTAAAAGGCCAAAAAGGAGTTTAATGCTTACAGAGAGCATAAGTTAGGCAGTGAAATACAGTTATTTAAAAAAACAAATATAGATTTTACAATATACTACTGTGAGAGTCAGTATCTCTGAGGTCACCTAATTCAACACACCAGGTGCTTTTGAGTGCTCATCTGTGAAATAAGGCTGTGGATGAGAAAGACAAACATTAAATAACAGTTCAGATCATGTGTGTCCATTTCCTGGTTTTATTTCACCATTTCTCTAGAAGAATATGGATAATAGAGTACAGTGGAAAGAACTTTGGTTGCAGAGTCATGATACCTGTATTCCAGAGTCTATCTCAAGATCTAACTTTGCCACTAATTAGCTATGTGAGCAAGAGCTCCAAATTCCTATAAAATGCTAGTTCTTAACTTTTCTTTTTAGGTCACAAATTCCAGGGAGAACCTGATGAAAATTAAGGATACTCTTCCTAGAAAAAGGCACATATTCACCAACCCACAAACTTTTGTTTACAAGTGGAGAGGGGTCAATGAACCACAGGTAAAGAACTTCTGAACTAATCTCTAAGACCTCCTCTGTGCTGTGATCTTAAAGCAATTAACACAGTACAATCCAAATCTAAGTACTGAAAGAACAAGGTGTAAAGAAACAACCCATCAGCCAGAGGACAGCTGCGTCCTCTTGCTTTAATGCCACTGTAAAATTCTATCAGACACTCCTCCTACCTGAAGGAGGAAAAGCAGCCCAGATGACAGGAGTCTAATGGCAGGAACAACTGACTTTTTAAAATAGCCACTTGAACTAACTGCATTTAAAAGACAACACATGCTAGTTTGTCATTTCCTCTGTGGGTTTCACCATATCAGATAAAAATTAAACAAAAACAAGGATGTTTGGAATGATTAAGTGAGTGATGGTTCCAATGTGAGGCTCTTAGGAATGGCGGTGGGGGAGGAGAGTACAGTGGCCTGGACTCCAGTTCTTGCAGACGATGGACCTTTCCCCAAAATCAGAGCATTCCAAAGCACCGCCGTCTAACATGTCCACACGCCCTTTGTGGCTATTCACCTTTTATCCTTCAATGGGTCCCACAAGGGTGAACAGTGAGATGTAACATCGGGTGTAAGAGAGATCCTGCCCTAAATTCCAGACAGAGAGAGACAAAAGTGAAGGGCTTAGGATCTGGCAGTCCAACAGGAACTCTCTGGCCAGCTGCTGACAAAGGAAAAAAAGAAAGCCCGGCTGTCTCCAACAGCCTTTACCAAGGCACAGACACCTAAGAGCTGAGTGGAACTTGACTGAATGCAGGCAGATCAGGAAGTCCAGACTACAGTGCATGAGGTGTGGTCCTTAGGCTTCTAACTCTATAATGCCAATGTCAGTTAAAAAGAAATACCTGCCCTGCCCTGCCCTGGAGTGGGCTAAGGGATGCCACAGCACAGGTAAAGAGAAAACCTGAGTCAGGTTCAGGATGTTGCTCCTAAAACAGGCAAGTCTGCCAGCAGAGAGTTATAACCAAGGAGAAAGTTCTAGGCCCATGAGGAGAGAACCTGGAGTTCTCACAGTTCCTCCAAACCATCTATAAATCAATACCTCCTATAAATCCTTCAAAGCAATCTCTCTCCTAAAAACAAAGGTCCTCCTCCCACAAAGCAATCCCATACACCCCTCACTAAATCTGGACAGCCAGTTGAAGGAATTCACCTAACCACTCATTCCACATACATCTGTTGCACACTCACCATGCACCAGGCACTGACCTAGGTGTTGGGAACACAGAACTCAGAGTCTAATAAGAGAGAGCAGGACAAAAAAGGATTCCCTCTGTCTCCTCAGATTGAGGGAAAGGTCATGAGTGGTCAAACTGAGGGTACAGCAGACTTCCAAGGGTTCATTCTCTACACCAGCCCTGAAGACAAGAGGCTCAGAGACATGAAAGGTAACTCTCCTCAGAAATACATCCATTTTCTTTGAGGCAGAACTGACATAAAGACAGCCAGTTGCCATTGTTACCCCAAAGCAGCTGCTGACCCAGGAAGGCAGCAAAAATGTCTCCGGTGACTTAAGATGCCAGTAACAAAAGCAGGTGCCAGGTTCATGATCCTATTCAGATAAAAACAAAGATCACTTTCTTTATTGTCTTCCCCTGGCAGCAGTGTCTGATGCAGAGTGGGATTGAATTACACCTTGTCCCTCTGGTCTGCTAGAGAAAATGAGTTTGCCATCTGAAGAAAGGGTTGTGGCCAGGGCCAAAGCTCTCTCTGCAGGGCTGAGGACCAGAAGACAGAAGTCTGATCTCGTGTGCTTAGAAAGAGAGGACTGAAATGGCATGACCAAAGGAGGCCTGCATGGAAACAAAGAGCTGGTTTGGCAACAGGGCCTGACAATGAGCCCATGCTTTCGGCCACACATCCTCAAATCACCTCTAGCTCCTTGATCCTTTCCTTTGTGTCTATGTGGTCCATGGAGAAATGAGTGAATCCCATGAATCCTCTCCTCCCTATGGTCTTTATGTAATACTATAAGACCAAATAAGATAAAAAGGGCTGAGCAATTGGGAGGGAAAGCAAAAATACCTGCTCTTCCAATGAATCTGTACCTGAATCACTTCAGATTCTAGCCCTACCTAAAACTAAGGCTCCTTTCTAAGTTTATAAAATCATAGGATAATATAAATGCCTCACTGCTGGGAATTCTGAGGACCGAAATAAAAGATCAGAGGCAAGAGTCACCTACCACTGGAATGAGGTTACAAACCCCTGGAAAAAAAAGATAAAAGGGGAGAAAATCGTATTTCAACAAAAGCATACTGAAACAGCTATACATATCCAGGTATAATAGAGAGCAACACAAGAATAGTTTCTCTCTCCAACTCTACCAGGACCCAAAGAATATAGGTGTATTTCCAAGTCATTTAAAGCAGGGATCCCCTACCCCTGAGCCACACACCAGGAGGTGAGGGCCAATGAGCAAAGCTTCATCTCTATTTGCATCCGCTCCCCAACGCTAGTTATCACTGCCTCAGCTCCACCTCAGATCACCAGGCATTAGACTCTCATAGGAGCACCGGTCCCTGGTGCCAAAAAGGCTGGGGACCGCTGAATTAAAGGAAGGCGCCTGCCGAGAAGAGCCATACTTAGTTATTCTGACAAACCTGGGTGTGGGGGGAGGGGTGCTTGCTGACTCGATTCACCTGGGCTCCTCCACCACCAAATAAAACAAGTCTCCAAAAAGACAGGCCACCAATTTCCGGCAGCATTCTTTTGTTGCTTTGAGCAGAGGAAATAAGCAAAATAAATATTTTTGAGAAGTCAGATTCTAGACACTAAAAATAGTACAATGGAATTTTTCTCGGAAGCTGTCTTTTGCTAACAATGAGGTTATATTAAAAAAAAAAAGTCCAAGATAGACTGTATAGTGTTGACTCCAGGATAGCAGGGTATAAGCTCTAAGAAACTTATTACTCTTGAGTCCAATATAACATTCCATGGGAGGACACCAACCACATTGTTATAGAGGTGCTAAAAGTACCTAACTGGCAGAACCTCAATAAGGGTGTCAACATCTGTTTAATGAGAAGTGAGTATATATGTATCTGCTATCATATTATCTATACTTATCTTTATACTTGAAACATTCATAATAAAAAATTAAAACAATGGCTGAAACTGTCCATCAAATCTATAAATATGCAGATCCTTTGACCCAGTAATTCCACACCTAAGAATTTTTCCTAAAGATACACATATGCAAAGCGACAAGTGTACAACAAAGTTTTTCATTATAGCATTTTGTAAAAAGCAAAAGATTGGCAACACACTAACTGTCCATCAATAGGGAACTGGCTAAATAAATGATAATATAATTCATATAATAGGAAATAAGCATGGAGCAAAAAAAGAGGTCTATATAGGCTGACACAGTTTTTATGTGCTGATATGGATGAATCTTCAAGATATAATAAGTGAAAAAAACAAGGTCAGAATAGAGTGTATGTTAGCTCTCATTTATATTTTTAAATAGAGGAAGAATACATAGAATTTAGGTTCCGTAAACATAAGGATTTTTACTTGTTTTGTTCACTGTTCATCCCCAGAGCCTAGCATAGTACCTGACACACACCAGATACTCAATAAAAATTTGCTGAATTAATTTCTTACTAAGATACATAAATGAATAAATGCACATAACATGTCTGGAAGGCAGCACAAGAAAACTGATAATACTGATTGTCTTCAGGGAGGAAAAAAGAATGGCTGGGGTGAAAAGAAGATTTCTCATTGTGAATCTTTCTTTCTGTACCTTTTGAATATTCAATTATGTGACTGTGTTACCTAGTCAAAAAATAGCTGGAAGTTTAAAAACCAAAAATGTGAGGTTCTGCATCCTGATCCCAGCACAGCCAATCATTCTCACTCAATCATTCATACATTCAACAAGGCTACCCTGTGTGCCTGCCCTCTGCCAAATTTGTAGAGCAGTGAGATGAAGGGCCCAGAGTCTCTTTCCCCAAGCAGTTTACAATCTAGTGAGGGAGCCAAGCAAGTGACCCAACACCTAATGAAGTTCAGCTGATGCTGATAAAGTGCACAGAAGCAAAGAGAAGAAGCGTAGGGAAGGCTTCTGAAAGGAGACAAAGCTGGAACTGGGACTTCAGGACTAGAGAGAATTAGATTGATGGGGACAGAAATATTGCAGACAGAGGAAACACTATAGAGACATGAGAGAACATGATGCATTTAAGGAACTTAAAATAGTTTGATATAGGGCACTCTCAATCCTGGAAGAATGATAGCAGGACATGAAAGCTTTGCATGCCATGCTAAAGAAATCAAACTTCACCCTAAAGACAATGGAAAGTCATTGAATGGTTTAAGCTTGGGAGTGATGATTATTTTATGACCAGACAATAATTTTAGAAAGAACATGCTAGCAGTAGTGAAAAGAAGAAGAGCAAGGCAAAGGGAGGGGAACAGTTAGGACACAATTAGGTTATATGCTGAGAAACAAGAAAATCCAAACTAAAAAAGTAGAATTTGAAATGGGAAGAAAGGAAGGGATGTGAGAGTTGAAGTAAAATTATACAGTATTTGATGACTGTTTCATTTGAGTTGGGGTGAGGTGGGGCAGATAGACCAAGAAAAGGAAGATACTCAATTTGCTTGTGAAGATACTGCCTTAAATAAAGGAACAGGGGAGAGAAAAGCAGGTTTCCTGGGGTGGAGAAGGGTTTAGTTTGGAACATGCTGAGTAAAAGATACCTATATACAATATCCCAAAGACGTTCTCCCTCCAGTACTGAGATATAAGTGTCTGGAGGTCAGGAGAAAGACCTAGCTGGGAGATCTGGCCTAGCAGTTGAAGCCATGAGTATAAATAAGGTCACTCAGAAAACTAAATAGAGGGCCAAAAACAAAATCCTTGAAAACATCTTTCTTTAGGGAAGATAAACCTGTAAATGAAGAAAGAAAATCAGGGAAGGATGAGGTCACAAAAAGTTAGGGAAGGAGAAACATTCAAGGAAGATGGAGTGTTTTATATTAGTGTCAAGTACCACAGAAAGGTCAGGTTAAGACCAGGGCTGAAAATTACCATTGGATTTGGCAATTTGGAGGTGATTGGTGACCCCGACAACAGCAATTCAGGAGAGTAGAAGGAGCTCTTAAGAATCTTGGGGGAAACAAAGAACATGTCTGTAAAAGAGGATTCTCACTTAACATCTCTTATTTTCCACTTCCCCTTCCATAATATATTTGAGTGTTATTTTAAGTAGGAAAATGCACATAAAATAGTGTTAACACTATTAGGTGTTATGTAGTGAATGATAATAATCCAATGTGCTACTACTTACTACTACATTAATGTTGGTTCCATTTACTCCATAAATCAAATATTTGTGGACACTTACATGCAAAACACAGAGCTGGCAATGTGGGAGATAAAATAGTTTATGACACTGTCCTAAACCTCTAGAATCTCATAGAAGAAGATAAAACATACATACGAACAGGATATGAAAATACAATATAAATATTACAGAAAAGAAGTGACCATTAGTATTTAGGAAACCAGGAACTTATTTCCAACAGGGTGATCAGAGAGGTTTCCTAGAGGACTCTGAGGTGGGTTGTGAACAATGGGTAAGATATAAAGCAGACAGTGAGTAAAGGTGCTCCAGGAACAGTTTTGTCTAGCTTAGATGTAAGGAGGTAGTTGGCAAGGATGCTGGAAAGGTTATTATGGAGAACTTTCAATACCAGGCTAAGAAAATGGAGTCCTGCTTCTCTGCTAAATGCTGCTCTGCCGTACCACCTGCCTGTGGGGCATTTCCACCTGAGCATACCACAGCAACTGTAACTCAAGTTATTAAAAGTGAATCCACATCTCCACCTCCCTAAGTCAATGCCTCCTTTTAATTTCCCACTTTGAGTAATGGCACCATCCTTCATACAACCCACTATCAAGTCCTACTGGTTCTTCCAAATGCCTCTCAATCATCTTCTTTATTCAACAAGTCAACCTCTCCTGTCTAGTCCTTACTACCTCTCACCTGAATTACTAAAATAGCTCAAAAGATGGATTTCCCTCCTTATCCAATTCATGTTGCATTTGCTATCAGATCAATCTTTGTAAAACACAGCCTAAATTAAATCATTCCAATACATAAAACCTCCAATAACAACGCAAAACCTACCACAGGAAAAAAATCTCAGTGAAGTACAACTCAACCACATGGTATAACTTTTGTGGAGAGTCGTCTAGCAAAATATACTAAAATTTTTAAAGGTGTGAAATGACTTTTCACTCAGTAATTTCACTTTTAGGAACTTTTATATAAAAGAAATGTGGCTATATGTGCAAACACACACACACACACACACATCTCACTGTTTACAGCATCAATGCAAAACTACCTAAAGTCCAACAACAAGGGGCTGGCTCAAGTGCAGTGCACCCATACAAGGGACTACTGGCAGTAATAGCAACTATTATATGTATACTTATTTAATTTTATTTTATTATTAGTTTCAAGTATGCAGTACATTGGTTAGACATTTATATAGTTTAAGAAAAGATCCCCCTGACTGTTTTTTCTCTCCTCTGCCTCTATACCGAGCTATTACATTAATGCTAACTGCATTCCTTATGCTGTGCTCCCCATCCCCATGACCATCTATCAACTATTAATTTGTACTTCTTTAACCCTTCACCCCTTCCTTCCAGCCTCTGGACACACATTTTTGACACTGAAGGATCTTCAGATTAAAGTATGTAAAGAAAACAAGTTACAAACAGTATTTTTTTGCAAAATATGTATTTAATTACACGTATATATTTGCAGAAGAAAACATCTAAAAAATTAAGCAAAATGTTTACAGTGGTTATCCCAAAATGGTGGGATTTTAGGTGGATTTAATCTTATGTTTTTTAAAATAATTTTCATACAATAAACATGGATATTTTATGAAATAAAAAATGGAAGAGAGATTCTACCACAATATCCAATAGTAGCATAGCTCTTTCAGACTTTCCAAACATAATTTTTCTGGAGATAGCAGGAACTTTATATACAATCCAACAATTCAACCAATTGTATGGCACCAAAGAAACTAGGATGAAGAAGTACATTGTTCCTTCAGTGAACTCATGATCCAGAGGAGCCAGATAATTAAACAGATAACATTAAAATAAGATGATAAATACTATTACAAAGGGATGTGTAAAGTACAAAGGAATGAGAACTCAGATGAGGTACATTAAATTTTTCCCGGTTGGGGTGGGAGGAAAGAAGCTGAAATACCACAAAAAAATAGTTAGTTTTGAGCTAGAACAATTATTTTACTGAATGAATATGAGTTTGTGCAGCAGATAAAGTAGAAAGAACATTCAAGGCATAGGAAACAGCATAAACAAGGAACAAAACTTAGAATCATACAAATGTTAAGAAGTCTGAACTGTACCCTGTGAAGAAACAGAAGGCAGTGAGCACCGGAGTTTTTAAGAAAAGAGATATCGCATGATCTCTGGGAGTAAGCCAAAGATGATGAGGATCTGAAATAGGGCAGTGGGTCTAGCCAGGATGGATGGGAAAGGATGATGGTGAGATGTTTCTGAGCTAGAACAAACAGAATTTAGTGTCCAATCAGAAGCGAAGAATACAGAAAACAAAAAATAAACAAACAAACAAACCAAACTGAATTTCCTAGCTTGGGCAAAGAGGTGGAGAGTGATACTGGTATCTGAAACAGGGTGTATATGAAGAAAAGCAGGTTTGGGCAGGGGAAATAAGGGGATGATGATTAGCTTAGTTTTGAATATGTTACATTAGAACTTCTGTTTACTTCAAAGTGGAAAGGAACAATAGTCATTTGGAAACACAAGTCTGGACCTCAGAAAAGTTCATATTTAGAGATTTTTGATTTGAGAATCATCACTGTACCCATAAGGCTGATAAATGAAATCTGGTCCAGAGAGAGAATGCAGAGTTAAGTAAACTGGTCCAGAGAGAGAATGCAGAGTTAAGGGGAAAAAGGAGGTCCAAATAGTGTTAAATGCTGTGACAAGGTTACACGACAACTGAGTAATGAATAATATTGCAGCTCATCACTAGTGAGAGTAAATTTGGTTGAGTTGGTGGGCACAAAAGCCAGGCTACAGTGGGTCAAGATGTCTAAAGGAATATAAGAAAGGCTATTAAAGAGGTTTGGAGCGGGTGGTAAGGAGGAGAAAGTTAGTTTGAAGAGAAGACCAGCTTAAAATAATTTCTCTTAGGATAGAAAAAACCTGAACATATTTATAAAGTCACTAGGTGGAAAGAGACTAAGAATACAAACTATGTACACACCCAGAGGCCTGCCCCTGAAATATGAGGAATGAGGTGAGGACTAGAGAAGATCATAGATAAAGTGAGAGAGAGAGCTATGGAAAGTAAAAGGCTCAATGACTTGAGAGTTTACAAGGTGGGGTGGAGTAGCAAGTTTGAGGAGAGTGGTGAAAGTATGGAATAGCTGCTGGAAGGAAAAGGAATGAGAGCCAACCAGAAGAGAACAGAAAGATTTCAGGGCAGGGCTGAAAGTCAAGCTGTGGCTGGACCTCATAAATATGTAAAAAAGTCAGTCAGCACAATGTTATGCAGTAGAACTCAATAGCCCAGTGAAGAAAATGAACATGGGTCCAGCTTTGGAGAAAGGAAAGATGGGTATGACAAAAAGAGATGAGAAGGCTAGTCCAAGTGTTGTTGTATAGGACAGGTAGGGGAAGGAAGGACCCGGTATAGGGGCTGACTGGGAAATGAGCAGAGACCAAGTTTCATGGCAGAAGTGGAAGAAAGGAGGCTGTGACCAGACTCTGGGATTTCTAGGAGTGGAGCCATTTTAGGCCAACTCGAAGACTTTTCCTAAAGAAACTTAGCTGAGACAAAACTGATGCCATGCTGACTTCTAAGCCATGCTCTGATATGTAAACTAGTTCTTCAAATGGGGCTGACACATCAAAGGTAGTCTGAAAGAATTACAATGAAAAAGTGGCAGGACTGAGTTCTAAGCTTCTTCCAGATTTGATCTGGATCTCCGGGCTCAATATCAGTAACTATTCTTTTTATTGACTGAGAGGATCATAAGAGTTGTCATGTGTGTGTGTGCATGTGTGTGTGGTAGCTGAAACAAACCTTTAAGAAACTGCCTAATTGCTAGTTGAGCAATTCCCTCAGGGTCCTGGAGCCAACTGATATAGGACAAGGGGTCACTGTCCCTCTCAGAGCCTTGGATCCTTCCCCCAGTACTGAAGTACAACAGTAAGTACAACAAATAGAGCATAATAATCACATTCAACAGGGAAGTAGAAGTTGGAGTCTGCTAATAAGGTAAGTGACATCTAAGAAGTGGGAAAGTGAGTTCACTTCTTTTCACTGCAAAAAAAACCCAAATCTAACCTTTATATCACAAGGACAGAACAGTCTCAACAAGCTACTCACTCATTCCCTAAAGATCTGGGCTTCCATCAAGCCTAATATCCCAGCCTGCCCCAAAAGAAAAAGATCCAATTCCTCTCAGAGGGGCTGCAAACAAACCAGAACATTGCCATCAAAAGGCTGGCTTATCGTGCTGATTCACTCTAAGTGTTCCAACTTCCTTTCAAACTTTCTCCTATCACCCAAAAGACAAAGGGTAAAATTATAAAAGGTAATTTCTCTTATTAAAGTACACTAATAGAAAGAGAAAGATTGAGAATTCAAGAGTTGGTTATCTGGATAAGCATCTGGAATTTGGCCTCCCATCAGCCTGCTCACTCACTCCATTTGAACTGAGATGGACCTACTGTGTGAGACAAAAAAAACTAACCAAATGTTTGTTTCATGCAGATCTGGTCCACCTTCACTCGGGTCACCGCCTTCTTTTGCTCATAAACACATAATTGTCTCTAAAAAAGTAGGTCAGGGCCTTGTGGAACAAGCTGGAGGGGCAACTAATTCCCAGCCTATCACTCCAACAGGCCTGGAGAGGCCCAAGCTGTGTCTAGGAGACCAAGACCAGTCAACAGGGCACCATGCCAAGAACACTCCAGGTGCTCCAGGCGGCAACCTGGCTACTGTCATTCCTAGGTGGTGATTCAGCAAGCTGGGAAACCAGAAGACGCCCAGGATTTGGGGCTGAGGCTCATGTGAGTCCCAAAAAATACTTGTCCCACTCTAATGCCTAATGAGGTGTCTTGAATCATCCCTGAATGGGAGGGCAAGCGTTTGAACAATCAGAATGCTAAACTTTCCCCCACTGTCCATATGGTCCCTTCTGTAGAATACCGAACATTGCTCAACCATATATGGAGCTGTCTGAACTTCTCACTCCTTCTCCCAAATATTTTCTTCAGGATACCCAAAAATAAGTACTACTCACTACCCATTGGCTAGAAATTATATTCTTAGCACTGTAAGATGTCATTTGAGCAGACCTGATGAAGAATGGGTTAAAATTTTTTTAATAGGATACATCTTGTTCCTGAGCCCAAACACTCCATCCATCCAAAACTCTAAAGTGAAAGAGACTCCCTCTCTAGAGCCCCCTCAACTCTAACTGGCTAGTTCACTAAATATAGGATATTGCTTCAAAGTCAAAAAGAAGGGGCCCAGGCAGATGAGGCAACACAGGGCTGGTAGTTTGGGAAATAGCTACCAGAGAGCCAGCTGTCCAGCTGGCTCTGGAATCTGAAAACTTCCAAACCTAACAACTGCTTTTCTAAGCAAGAATCAAAAGAATGTGAATCAGCTGTGGAGGATAAAGGCTGCAGAGTTCAACTTCAGAAGCCACTACCAAACCATTTCCTTAGCCATTGTTCCCCACAAAGAGCAAACTGCCATGAATTTCATCTCCGGACCAGCTACCAGCTCTAAGAAAGAAACAGGAAAAGGAGTTAGTTATCTCTTTGACCAACAGAATGCAGGCATCTCTCTCAATATTTCTCTTTCTCAATATCTATCTACCTATTTCCCACCGTGTCCCTCTCTCCTTCCAATTCTCTGGTTATAAAGCCCAAACCAATAACAACCTCAATCTTTCTAAATTCTGACAATATAACTTTGCATTATGTTCTCCCACGTACCTGTCCTCTTCCTGATCTCCCACTGCTTCTCCCACCCAACAACATACATGCACTTCACCTCTAAGATACTTTAGAGTCAGAATCACAATAAATACCTGACTTCAAACCATTTTTATTTTTTATTAGATTTAAGTTGTCTTTGTAACTACACTGTAAAATCTACAAAAGAAGGAATGAACCATGTCTTAACACCACTATCGTAGCTAACACTATGTTCACCATGAGCCAAGAACCATTCTAAGCACTTTACATGTAATACTCTGTTCAATCTCCATAAGAACCCTATGATGTAGGTGCTATCTGTACAGCCACTTTATAGATGAGAACTAAAGCACAGGGAGGTTTAAGAACTTGCCCACTTTTATGGTAAATGGCAGAGCTTAGATTCAAACCCTTTTAGCTTAAATCCAGAGTCCATGCTCTTACTACACTTTACACAAGCTGTCCAAGACCAACAGCATCAGCATCTCCCGGGAACTTGTTAAAAATACAAATTCTCAAGCCCGACCACAGACTTACTGAATCAGGAACTAGGGGTGTAACCCAACAATGTGAGTTTTAAAAAGCCCTCCAGGTGATTCCTGATGCAGGCTAAAGTTTGAGAACTGCTTTAAGAACCTTCACAAACTGCTTCTGTTTTTCTTTGAGTCACACCAAAGACAGAAAGAAGTCTAGGAGGAACTAATAGTTTAAAAACATCCTGAACAACCGATTATGCATAATGTTGTTAAGGGTGCATGTAAATTCTAGAGTGGACTGTCAATGTAAAACCTACCTCTGCTGCTTACCATCTGTGTGGCCTGGGCAAGTCACTTAGCCTTCTGTTTCTGTTTCATCAAGTATAAAATAGAGATAAAAATAGTAACTACCTTCACTTAGTTGTTGGGATATCTGAACAAGTTAATATCATCTTTTATTAACTATAGTCTTTGGTCCATTTTACAATTAAACAAATTAAATTAAACAAATATTTATTAGGCATCAATGTGTCATTGTGCTGGGCACATGCATTCATCCATCAGCATCTCCCCAACCCATAAGCAGCCTTTCAACACATGTTTATTGATTGTTGCCTTATATGCAATACTCTGTACTATGGGATATAAGGGTCACAAAAAAACAAGGCATTAATCCTTCCTTTAAGGACAGCACAAAGTAGTGGATGAGCAACACAACTGTAACACATAGTAGCGAGGGATAAGAACCATTAAGATAGCATTGTTCAGTGGAATGAAAATGCGTTTTGAGGTCATAGGATTTATATTTAGTCCTAGCTGTGTGTTACCTCTCAGGCCAGTCAACTTAACCTCTGTGAGACTCAGTTTCCTCATCTGCAAAACAGATGTGATAAACTATCTGTGAGGCTCAAAGAAGCTAACATGTGAAAGCATTTTGCAAAAGGCTGTGTAAATGTTAGTTGAAAGTTATGATTAGTGTTACTTGTAGTTGAATTTTTTTTAATACTATGTAAGTTCACAAAGATATGACTTGTACCTGAGGAATTAGGAAAGGCTGCACACATATACATAATGTGACATTTGAGATGTAGGTGGAAGGACAAATAAGATGTAGAAATGAAAGGAAAATCGAGGTAGAGGAAACAGCCTGAGTAAGGCACAGGCACAGAAGTAGAAAAACACAGGGCATATACAGGAAGGGCACGAGTTCATTTTAGCTGGAATGTAAAGAATAATAGGCGATAACATTAAAAATGTAGGTAAAGGGCAAACAAGGGGAAAAAATGAACAGATCCCCCCACCATAAGCATCTTTGATAATTCAACTAGGAGTAAATGATAAAACAATTGGTTAAATTAGTGTTTCAGAGTTACCTGTGAAGCTGAAGTACCCTGCACATGTTCTGCTCCATTTCCCTGAGCTGATGAAGAGCCAGATATCTTGTACGTATGGAAAATTGAATACCTATAATTATGTAGCTTGTGTGGGGGCCAATCTGAAAACAACGCTGTTATTTCTCATCAAAATTTCCCACTGGAAACTCAAGAGAGAGACAAGCTCACAAAGACTATTTTGGCCTTTAGGACCTTTCAACATCACTATTCAAATAAGGAAAGCTATGTTTATCTAACACCAGCTCAGCTACAAAATGAAGTAGAAAGGGTTCAATCTTCAGCCATTTTTCGAGTGTTTGTTAGTACCACTATTCAAATAAATATGAAGTGCATTCATTTTGTTTTGGTTTTTGTTTGTTTTCATTCATAATTTTTGTTCAATTAAGTATTCCAACAAGATCCTTGAATGACAGGTAACACATAGTCTAGAGTAGTGCTAATTTGTTAATATAGAAATTGAGGTTTCCAACAGCTTGTTTCAGACAAATTTTTTAAAGATTTGTGTATGTCAACACTGCTGAATGAAATAATGTACTTTTAATCTAGAAATTCTTGCTTGCCAAAGAGTATCGGAAAGTTAAAAAATTTAACAAACTTTGAAACAAATCCATTTTTAGTCAACCAAGAGTAAATATAACTTCTCAATCATGCCAAATATCTTATATTTAAAAGCTAACTGGCAGTTTTACATGAAAATGCATTGCATAAGGGAAAAATATTAACTTCAAAGGAACAAGTTAAAAAATCAAACTGAACACTCTTGTGCTTGTTTTACTGTCATACAAGTGCCCCCTACTGTCGTTCATATTTAATCTATGTTTCTCTAAGATAGATTCTTTTTTATATATTCATTTTAAAATCCTTTCCTGAAGTGGCCTTCACAAACCACAAATATAATTTAGTCATATGTACTTATACAATCATAACTGACTAATACTGTGATCCTTACTAATTTAATATAAAATTTTTTATTATATTGACAACATAAAATCATCCTGAATAGCTTTTGAAAGGTAACTAGTATCTAGGCATTGGAGGTTTGAAGCAGGAAATATGAAGGTAGGCCAACTTGGTTGGGAAGTGAACTGAGGGAATGTGTCCCTGTGTCCATGACAGAGTGGGGCAAAAACCCCAATGACACTGCAGTCCCCTGAAACAGAGAATGGACTGGGGACATATTGGTATAAACCATCCTCTACCCACAACAAATAAACAGCAGAGTCCCCATATAGGGATCCAGGAGTCTGCTTCTCAGTCTCCAATTTCTATGTCTAGCATAAACAGCAGGATACAGAACCCTGGGGTCTTGGACTTTTCCAGGTCTATCTTAGGCCTGGTGATGGGCAGAGAAGTCATAGCTAGAGAGTAGTCTCTCTTCAGAATTTTGGTAGAAACTGCAAGAACCTGTCCCAGCTGTCGAGATCCTCCTGCTAAGGTACTTTATGCTTCAGTCACCTTGGAGACCTCTCCCATCATCCTAGGGACTCACTGGGGTTAATATATATATATTCTGGTGGTAGGCTGGGTTAAGAGGGGAGCCAGAGGATAAGATGTACCTCCTTTATTGTATTAATTGTCAATGACAGAATATGTACGTGCATATACATATGCATATAAGTGTGTGTACATATATGTGTATATGTATCCTACAAATCCTACCTTGGCAAGCCAGTCTGGCACACAGCTGGCCATTCACTGTGCTTACCCCATGCCTGTACAGCAATTTCTACTCAGCCCCTGACCTGTGGCAAAACAAACTGAGTCTAGATATGTCACACCAAGGGTCCCATTTCATAGTATGAGCAGAGGAAAAAGGCAGGGAGGCAAGGCTATCAAGCTATAGGCACTACCAACCAGTCTATCCTTGGGGGAAAAAATTAGGCTAGAAAGCAGTATTTGTTCCCCTATAGGTCTGCCAGGCCCGGGTCCTTTGTACTGGTTCTAGTGTCAAGCTCCTATCAAAATGGGTCCCACAACCGAAACCTAGAAAGATGAAGTCAACACACAAGCAATAGTTTCTTTTTTCACTTCATCCCCTTCCTTACAGTTCTGGGAGCTCTAACTATACAGAATCAACCCAACATTACTATTAAAAATAATCATATTGTTGGCAACCCAAAAGTCTATCAATGAGTGAATGAATAAAATGTGGTACATACATACAAAGAAAGAGCACCCAGCTATTTCTTTAAAAGGAATAAAATTCTGACAACACAGATGAACCTTAAAGATATTATGCTAAGTGAAATGAGCCAGTTGTGAAAGTATATTTTATGATTCCACATATACAACGTGTGTAGTAAAATTCAGAGACAAAAAACTGAATTTTGGTTGCCAGGGGCTGGAGGAGGGGGTGGAAATGGGGAGTTATTGTTTAATAGGTACAGAATTTAAGTTTGGGAAGATAAAGTTCTGAGTATGGACAGTGATAATGGTTGCAAGACAGTGTGAGTGTTCTTGATGCCCCTGAATTGTACACTTAAAACGGTTAAAGTGGTAAATTTTATTATGTATATTTTAACACAATAAAAAGTCATATTATGACTCTTACTAATAAAAAGCTATAGTTACATACCTACTTAGTGCCAAGCAATGTGCTTTACATATATTAATTCATTTAATCTTGACAAAAATCCTCCAAGATAGTTATTAATACCAACATTTTGCAAATGAGGAATTAGAAAAAGCACACGCAGCTCAGAAAGGTTAAGTGACTGTCTAAGATCACAGCCAGTATCAGAACCAGGATTCCAATGCCTACACCTTTACCACTGTAAAATGCTTTTCATCATCAGGAGAAATTTATCTGATAATATAAAATAGCTACTAACTGCAAAAACCCTGGAGCAAGGAAAAAGGGCACCTGGTCAGCAGCAGAGATAAAAGGAAGAATTTCCAATGATGCACCAAATAAGGACATTTCCATCAATGACGGACAACATATAGCATATACAATGGTGGTCCCATAAGATTATAATGGAGCAGAAAAATTCCTGTTGCCTAGTGATGGCATAACCTTTGTAACATTATAGCACAACACATTACTCACATATATAAAAATACAGCACACATAATTAAGTACAGTACATTAATACTTGGTAACGATAATAAATGACTATGTTACAGGTTTATGTATTTACTATCATACTTTTCATCATTATTTGAATGTACTCTTTCTACTTATAAAAAAAAGAAGTTTGCTGTAAAACAGTATGCCATAAAAACAAAACAGTAAGCCATATTATGCCAGTAGCAGCCTCATGCATCTCATGTTTATTGCCTTACTTGATTGCATCACTTTCTCTTGTGTTTGATTTAATCTCATGATGTTTTGTACAGCAACATGCTGTACAGGCTTGTAGCCTAGAACAACAGGCTATACCATATAGCCTAGGTTTGTAATAGGTTGTATCATCTAAGTTTGTGTTAAGTGTCCTCTATGATGTTCGCACAATGAGGAAATCTCCTAATGACACATTTCTCAGAACCTATCTCCATTGTTGAGTGGGGCATGAGGGTACTGTTGAAAGTTAGGTACGTGTTCACTGATTCCACTTATACGGCTATTCTTCCTCTGTTGATCTCTAAGAACTTTAAACACACCGTGTAAAACCTAGCCACGTTAAACCCCAACAAATCTAGGAAACACCATTTGTGTTAACCACAAAACCCAAAAATGACATTTCTCTTAACATACCAAGCAATGTCCTATTTTGTAAGAACTTCTCCAAGGTCAACAAAGAAAATCTAAGACTGTTGCAAAATTAAACCCCAGCTCCCCAAACACTAAGCAGAGTGCCACTAGAAGCAAAGGGGATCACGATGACTTCCTCCCCACTCTTCCCTTTTCTATCCTCAGCTCTCAATCCAGATAGATCAAGAACAGGCTAGTCTAGATGGTCAGACAGCTCTTGGTTAGAAAAACAGAAGCTGCTATTTGGGTCCACAGGTGGAGTTACTTCTTAATAATTAGCTGCCACCTCCACCTCCACCTCCCCCAAACCCACACACACCACCAGAGAGGAAGCTGCAGGGTCTGCTTGGGAAGACTGGGAACAGGAAATCTGGATGGCTAGATTCCAGTCCCAGAATATGTCATTCAGTCAGGGCTCAAGGGTGCATCCTACCAGGTTCCATTCCAAGGGTGGTGTCATTTCCACCAGGAACTAACAGTTGCTCCCCAGTTTCAGATTTAGGCACTAAAAGGATTGATCAGAGGATGTGTAAGAGTGGAATCCACAGCATGTAGGTCTCCATGAGCGACCAAGCTTTTCTGACTAAAGTAAGAGAAGGGGCTTTACCAACACATGTCAGGTAGGAAAGAGATTCAAAGCGATCCCTTTAGGTTCCGTGCCTTTCCCAAGGGAACAAGGAAGCCTGGGCTCATGTATATGCTTTGAATTCCTCAAATGAAAGCCATTCTGCTGAAAACAAAAGCAGCTTCTATCCTACCCCCATATCCCAACTGATTTATAGTCAGCAAGTGTCTCCTGGTACTAAGAAAATATGCTATCAAACAGGAAATGAAAAAATATCCATTTCTTCCAGAAGGAAGGGTGAGGGAACAAACACATCCCTCAGACACAGGAAATCAGCTGATCAGAATCCAAGCCAAGCTCAGGGAAATGACTGCTCTCTTCTCAAGGCAAGGGGGTTGTGCAAAGCCTAGTTTCTATCAGGCTTCAGTCATTCCTTATGTAAGAATTTTCAAGCCTAGGCCACCTTGTTATAGATATTTACTAGTTAAAAGGGAGAAATGAAGGCATCTCATGCCCTAAAGCCAATCAAAAGCGCATCTTCACAAACGTCCTACTTTTTGCTCGTGGGCTAAAGGAAAAGAGCTAAACAATAATGTTTGCACAATACTCAGAGAAACCTCAAGAGACATTTGTCAACAGCTGCAGGTGATCCAAATATGTAAAGTCTACAACCACCCAATCTGAGATTGTGGCTTGGTGCGGGATATAAACCAAAGAGGCTGAGACTTTCTTATTTGCCAAGAGCAATCTAACAGCTTTATATTTCTACAGGGCCTGGCTAGCAGGGGCTCAGATTTTCTTTCCCCACCCCCAATCTAATCCTGAGCCCCTCTGAATTTGCAGAATCCCTCCATTTGAAAGAGCTAGGCAGGTATCTTTGGTCTCTGCTACAAAAAGGTCACAGTGACTTGTACAAGGTTATTAGCTAGTCAGATGAAACTAACACCACTTCTAAATGCTTTCCCATGTAAAGGAAGGCTGCAAAACAACTATTTCTCAAGAAATTCTTAGGCAATAAAAATTTCTGTGTCCTACCTACAAAAATTCCTTTCTTTATCTATCTCCCTTATCCATCTCCACTTTATACTATTATCTCCCATCTCGATATGCCAAATATGTATCTACCTGTAGTCAATGCATTTAAACCTTCCCTCCACTGTTCAACTCAACATATATTTATAAAGACTTCAAGTTGGGTACTCTGTTAAACATCAGAGACATAAAGATGAATGAGATGCTATCCTAGCTCTCAAGATGCTCAGTCTTATGGAGGACAGAAAGACACACAAATAACTGTTAGTCAAAGAGATCAATAACATCAAAAAGGAAAAAAATATGTTTAAAATTCTTTACTTCTCAAGCCATAGCATCTAGGGAGGCTTGGTTTGCCCAGTAAAAAGAACCTTCCTCTCAAAGAACCTCTGAAAATATTTTTACTTTCTTTATTTCCAACTTAACATCTCCAAACAATGCTGCCCAAAATGCCAAGGCTGTATACTGGTACATGTAAAAACAAGAACGTCACCATCATGGAAGAGAACTCTTGAGTCAGCTCTCAGAGGAAGCTCTGCAGAACCACACCCAGGAAACAACCTGAACAATGAGGTGAGTGTACTCACTTTCCCCCCTGTTCACCCCTCCCAAAGCCAGAGAATGGGACAAGTAGGAAGACTTATCTGAAGGGGGAGAAAGAAGTAGACACCAAAACCCACATCATCCCCATGGACCAAAACCCTCCCAACAAGACAGTCTCAGTAACATCATAATGTTTAATGAGCTACAAAAAGTCATTTTAATATTGTTAGTCGCTCCAGACTAGTCTGCAGTGAAATCATTCCACAAAAAGTAGAGAGGCATCTAGCTTAAAACAATGTTATTTTTTAAAGGGTGTTTTTAAAAACAAAAGCCCAATCATTACAAATGTATTAAAGTCTTACTATATTTATACTCTGTTCAAAGCACCATTAATTCTCATTTTCTGATAATGAGATATCCACTAATAGAGAAAAAAATCAAGTCCAAGAGTGATCTTTTCACCTTCAGGGCAGCTACCAACCCCCCACACAAGACTTGCTCTGGGTCTATATTACTCAGAGTAAAAGAATAAAGAATGCAGTGAGGCCTTTCTATCAACAAAAGACTAGATCCCCATATTGGAAGGCAATTGAAACTTGCCTTGTAAGCCACAGAAGACTTAAAGCTATCATGCTCCATTTCCTTTTCTCTACCTTCCTACCATCTGGAGAGGGCAGAGTGGAGGATAAAAAGATTACATTTGATGTCTTCCAGTAGCAACCATTACTAGTAAATATAAGGAGATCCTGGCAACCTGAAACATCTATGGATGATAAGACAAACAAGAGAAAGAAATATCTCCATCCCTTGCCTCACTGTGACTATTCTGCATTTCTTAGATTTCCTAATTCTAAACCAAACCCTTCCTCCAGACTCACCCTAATGAGAAAGCAAGTAGCTGGGTGGTACAGTTTTATTGCAAAGAAAATAAATGGCAATTAATAACTGGTTTGCACCAGAGAAGCTGGTTTGACTAATCAGCCTACTGGTTCGAAGTAGCTTCTCTCTGTATTACACCAACCTTTTATTTATGTTTTTAATAAAACCATATCCCCATGTCTAATGATGTATTCTCCCTTCCTTCCCCTTGTCAGACCTCCTCCTACACCTCTCTTTTCCCTAGTGTGGAATCTGAATCCCATTCATTAGAGGAAGAAACATAACCTGTTACACAAGTATTTCATTGGCTGACACTCCTCTCAATAACACACACCACATTATGACAGGCAGCCAAGATGACGTCATCAGCTGAGTGTTCCCCCAGACTTCCCACTCTGAGCACCTAATCTTTAAAAGGGTATAAAGTACTAAGAAAATCAATCACATCAACATTTGGTAAATACTAGCTAAATGAAGGGCACTGTGCTAGGCAAAATGAGGAATAGAAAGAAAACTAAATCATCATCTGTGAGCACCAGAAGCATAATCTAATTGGGCAAATATATGGGAAGTTAAAAAACAAATAATAAAATACAGCATTACATGGTCAACTGACTATGAATAAAATATAGCATCACATGGTCAACTGACCATGAGTGGCAGAAGTTAATGCTATGAGTGCAGGATAAAAATAAATTGTCACAGGATTAGTATGGTTTGAAAAGGATCAATAAGAATGGGAAAATTGAGCTGAGCTCCGAAGACCAGGATTTCCCTAGCAGAGGTGGGGAAAGGTCTTACAGAAAAGGGGATGGCTCTAGCAAAAGTACAAATCTAAGCACCAAACAAAGGCTCAAAAAAGCTTGATGTTCAGCAACAAAAATAAATAAGAGGCGAATATAAATTAAGAGAATTTGTCACCAGGAGGCTATCCTATAGAATACTGGTAAAGAGTTTTTCAGGCAGAAAAGAAATGATCTCAAATGTAAGACTGGACATTCTGGGAGGAAGGAAAAGCAACATTAAAAAAAAGGTAAATATCTGGTAAATCTAAATAAATACTGTTGCATAAAACAACAATCATAATTGGGTTTTTATTTACTTAATAAACAATGAAATATACTAAAACATTTGCATTAAAAATAAGTGGTATGATAAAATAAATAACACATGCATAGAATATTAAAGCAGAGAGAAGTGGATAATCCATCCACTTAAAAGAGCTCAAAAAGTCATCATTAAAGGCATTATATTTGGAGTGCATCTGAAAGGATACATTTTTCAATAGAATAAACTTAGGAGGACTTTTCAGAAAGAGACAGAAATATGAGCAAGGCACATAGGCAAAGAAACAATCTGAAGTGTGAGTAAACTGCCATCAGAGGGGCCTAAATACAGCAAAGGATTATAAGAGTATCAGGCAAGAAATGCAGCAAGGAGCCAAAGTGTAGAGGGCCATGTCTTCTAAGAAATTTCGCCTTATGCTACACTGGCCCATAATCTACAATCTCTCTCACGTGGCCCTTCACAATACAAGACTGCTTTTCACAGGGCATGTAGGTGAAGGTCACCTTCAGAAAAAATAATAAGAGGTCAGAATGTGAGACAAGAGGAGACATGACGACATGAAGGAGCAAAGGAGAGAGAAGGGCAGTTCCAAAGTATGTCTGGCAAGAAAAAAATCTAGAAGAATACACACTGAACCTTTACTATGGGTTACCCTGACAACTGGAACTAGGTGGAGAGACGAGGAAAGAGAATTTTTATTTATTTTTGGTACTGCTTAAATTTATTATAACAAGCATGTGTAATTCTGTAGTAATAATAAAGAATCAGATAAATATAATAGGCCTGTGTTTTTCCTCTTCAGTTCTAAAACAGTATTTTTTGTTTTAAAGAAACTCCCAATGTCCCACACCTGACTAGGGCCCCTTGGCAAGACTTAAACCACTAAGTAAAAAGTGCCAAATGAAGTCACACTCCCTTTCCCACTCAAACAATAAGAACTTACAAGAATGGAAGTAAAGGCCAGTTCCCTGACCCCTTAAGTCGGCATGATTCCAGAACTAGGGGTTTTTAGAGAAAAAAAGAAGACTTGGCCAGACAGTTCTATTCAAGTAAATGAAGGGAAAGTATAACACCATGGTTAAGAGCTGGATCTCTGTTGTCCCACAGAGCTAGATTTGAATGTCTGCTCTACCGTTTACTAGGTGTGACCTTGGGCAAGTTATTTCACTGGCTGAGCCTCACTTTTCTCCTCTGTGAAATAATAAGATCAACTTTACAGGGTTTTAATAAGAATTAAATGGGCTAATATATAATATAAAGTGCTAACACAGTCCCTGGTGCGTAGTAAAAACTCAACCAATGGGAGCTATTATTATTACTATTATTTTTATTAATCTATTCAGCCCATAAAAGAAAGACATCTCCCATCAAGCTACAAGTCAGTTCATCTCAGCTCTCTTCCCTAAATGCTGCCAAAACCTATGTGCAGATTTAGCAGGACAGGGAGTGTACCTGGATTCTTGCTGTGTCCCAACCAAGATAATCTTAGTAAAAAATAAAAAGTCTTAAGAGACCAGCAAAAGTTAATTTCAAATATGCTCTTCTCTCTACATTAGAAAGTAGCTAAACATTCTGTTACAGGTTGAATTGTGTCTCTAACAAGATGCTGAAGTCCTAACCCACAGTACCTGTGATGTGACTTTATTTGGAAATAGTCTTTACAAATGATCAAGTAAAGATGAAGTCATTAGTTTGGAACCTAACCCAATATAAGACTGGTGTTCTTTTAAAAAGAGGAAATTAGGACAAAGAGCGAGACACATACAAATGATTTATAGGCACAGAGAGAGAACACTATCTCCAAGCAAACTCCTGAGGCTATCAGAAGTTAGGAAAGAAGCCTAGAACAGATTCTCCTTCAGAGCTTTCAGGAGGAACCAACCCTGCTGCTCCCTGATTTCAGACTTCTAGCCTCCAGAACTGTAAGACATAAATTTCTGTTGTGTGAGCCACCCAGTTTGTGGTACTTCGTTATAGAAACCCCAGAAAATTTATAAACCACATTTTTAAAATTTGCATTTATAACATTATAAATTATGTATTTTCAAAAGGAATTTTAATTTAAAATAAAAAGGTGAGTTATTGAAAAATGACAGGACCTGGTTATATGCACACTTCTTTCTGTACTAATTCTCATCTCCCAACAATTAGAGTACCATCATGGAAAAAAGACATTAGGACCAAGAGAAATTCTTACTCCTTTTGAATCTAGTATATCTGCTTCTGTAACCATCACTGGATGAACAGAAAGCATGAAAAAAAAGAGAGCTCATGTATACTGAGTATCCATTGAGTGCCTCACATATGTTAGGTGCTAATAATACACATTATCTTACTCAAACTTCACAATGTCCCTGCAAGGTATGAACTATTCTCCCCTTTATTAATGAGGAAATCGATGTTTAGAAAGGTTAAGTTAGTTGACCTACATGAAACAGCCAGGATTCAAACCTCTTGTTCTCAACTACACCAACTTCCGGAAACAAGTACTTTTGAAGCAATTCTCTAGATAGGATTTCCCACCAAATTTTTTATTTCAATCATTATGTGTTGAATGAATCAGTGAAGAGACCTTAATAATCTTATCTAATTCCTCCCAGTTTTACGGTAAGAAAACTGGCCCAAAGAAATTAAGTAAATCAATGTCACAAGTTACTGGAAGAATCAGGTACCCAACCCAAGTCTCCTGATTTCATTACACCAAATAAGTTTGAGGACAATAGCAAAGTATGAAAAGGGCATGGATATTAGAATCAGAATGCTCGATCCAAATCTTGGCTCTGTCATTTACTGGCTGTGTGATCTTTGGCAAGTCACTTAAATTCTCTGTTCTGTTTCCTCGTCATCTGAAAATTGAGATGCCTTTCTTGTAAGTATTAAATAAATTACTGTATACTTAAAATAGTGCCTGGCACATTTATTTGTTCATTGCTGCTGCTATTATTAAATAATGCTAAGCAAACACCAGAGTGTGTGTGTGTACACACACACACACACACACACACACACTCATTGACTACAGTTTTATAAAATTGCAGACAAATGCACTCACTGAGCAATGGAGAGAAAAGAGAGGGGGGAAAAGGCTGTTTATTCCTGTAAATTTGCTTAATTTAATTATTATTAATAACATTTGAGTATTTAATCTGCTCCAGGCTCAGTATTTGCTGCATTCTGACATTACTAAATCTTACTAAATCTAAGACACCATCAATTGCAAAATGCACCAATATTTCATTTATTCTCCCCAATAGCCCTATTAGGTAGAGTTCCCCTATTCTGTGGATAAGAAAATGAGGTACAAAGAGGTTAAGTAATTTATGCAAGGTCACACAGCTAGTAAATGGCCAAACCAAATTTCAATTCCAGGTCTGTCAGACTCCAAAGCTTGCACTAAAACACTTAATCACCAACTCAGTGCTTCTCAAACTTTAATGTGCACAGAATCACCTGGGAATCTTGCTAAAATGAAAACTGACTGAGCAGGTCTGAGGTGGAGCCTAATGTTCCGCATTTCTAACAAGGTCCTAGGTGTTGCAGATGCTGCTGGTCCTGGGATTATCACCCGGTGCCTGACTACTGTGCTTCCCATTACAACTGCTCCCCATCCTGGGTCTCCATCCCCCTCTCAGCAATCTGCTAATGTAAAGGGCCTTAACTCCCAAAAGACAGAAAAAAAAAAACTCCTAATTAAGCCTTTGTTTCTCTGCCACTTTCACTATTCCTCTTCCCTCCTGGGCCACCTCAGCTCAGTCCATACTCTCTAAGGTAGGCTACACAAAGCTACCTGAGAGGAAACTAACAGGTTGTTCAAAATGAATGGCTGTGGTACTAAGCGGACCTCTTAGTGAAAATAATGTTAACCTGATGCTTACATGATTTTGGGTGACGAGGTGCCAATTCAAAGTCCACATCACGACTGTGACTCTGAATGGTGAGCAAATGCTTCTGGAATAAATTGGAAACTAATGATTATTTACTCCCATCATTTTTCCGAAGATAATAGGTGTGACCTTTCCCTACCCCCACTCTGAGCTCTGGTCTCTGAGCAACACGGGTAATTACGAATCTGCCTACTTACTACAGAAAGAGCTAGTTTCAATTGGGTTCATTCTTCCCTTGCTCTACCTGTCCTACATTTTAGGCTTCATCTTTGGGCCAGAGAGCACTACCAAACACACTCAGAAGTGACTGCACTGCACAAGAGTGTGATATAATCACCTTTCTAGAGTTGTCCTGGATGCACAGATTAAAAATGAAGTCTGAAATTCATTTATATGTGATATAACTGAGTGGAGGTATATAGCACTATGCACAGCATAGGACTGTTCAACTCAAGAGCCCTTACAGACTGCTATTATTACCAGAGCACCAGTGCTCCATGAGGTTGTCCGTAAACAATTTCTGCTATTCTACTTGAGAAGCAGTTACAATCAGACCATTTTCAAGAGTAGTCTGACTTGAAAATCTTAAAGCAACTTAGACCACAAATTCAAAAATTATATTATACTTAAGGTAAGAGGGCCTATTGCCAAGTGGAGTTAATCAGGCTTGGGCTCAAAACCCAGTTCAGTCACTTGCTAGCTGTTTGACCCTCGGGGAAGTTATTTGGATTCTGTCGGCCTCAGTTTCCTCATTTGTAAAATATACTAATGTGATTGGACCATCACAGGATGTCATCTGTGGTAACTAAATAAGAGAAAGTATCTGGCATTTAGTAAAGGCATCAATACATATTAGTTTCCTCCCTTTTCCTCCCCCATACATGCTCATAAAAATATACAGCTAAGCCCATAATGCCCATCAGTATCAAATTACATAAAGGAAATGTGATTAAGTGTGGTTTCATTAAAAAAGCACTACTCATCTGGTGAGGTGATCTGGCTTTAACACGAACTAGTTATATGACCTTGAGCAAGTTATTGAACTTTGCATGTCTCACTATGAGGAACAAAAGTGAGCTGAACTGATTTCTAGTTCATTCTTTAAACAAATATTTACTGGGAACCTACTGTATACTAGACACCCTTCTAGTTGCTAGGAATACAAGAGTTAAAAGATAAAAATTTCACTCTCAAGGAGTTTCCATTTTAGCAAGGAGGAAGAATCAGATAATAAACTTAGTAAAATACATTAAATAACAACAAGGAGTTCCAGGAGTAAGGTGAAGTAGAATTATAACATTCCAAAAGAAAAAATGAGTTAGGGAAACAGAGGTGAGGGGCTTATACAGTTCTAAAATTCCATTAAATGGGAATTAGAAGATCATATGTATATTGTGCATGTTACAGTTCTCCATTTGATTGTAACACTGGCCCTTCAGCTCCTGGAAAGGATAGATTATACATTTAGTATACACAAAGCATTTAGCACAGAAGCATCTCATACTAAATCCCAACCACATACTCAGATTAGAAAGCCAGAGATCTAAAAGGGTCCTCAGAACATCTGGTTCAGTTTTCCGTCTTTGGCAAATGAATTAAACTAACTATCCATGAGAGTGCTCTATTTTCTTCTTGAAAAATCTTAAGAGCAAAAATGACAAACCATCCTAACAATCTAATGTTATTACCCTGAGGCTCACTGGAATTTCTCCTATTATTATTTTAAGCTGTATCCTCTTATTATTTAGATTGATTTCATGCAGTGAACAACATTCATAACAAATCTATGTGTACACCTTCATTTATCAAACATCTCTCTACTACCTTTATATGTCAAGCACTAGGCTAGGAAAAGAAGTGTGGAGAGGAGATAACCATGTAAACGACCAGACCATAAATCCTCTGTGATATGATGTGCATATCAGAAAAATAAACAACCCAGGTACCAGGGAGGAAAGACATTCACCACATAGAAAGATAGAGTATGGCAAGGCTTCCAAATAATAACAATTATTAGTCTGAACTGTATTGAAGGGTAAACTGGAATTTGTTGGTAAGTGAGGTTAATAAGCGAAAAGGAATTCCAGGCAGAGAAAACAACATGGGCACATAGAGATATTCTCCAGCCTGGCATGCTAAGGAAGCTAAACATAAATTCATCCTGACAATGAAAAAGGAAGGAAAATGAGGTTACAAAAGTGGGCAGGTATTAGACCATCACGGACTTTGTTGCATGCTTGGTCTTTATTGTCTAAGCAATGGAAACCACAGAGGGTTTTCAAGGAGCATACATACATATTCTCAACTCAGAAAATGAGATGTAACCAAGAGGAGGAGGAAGAGGAGAAAAAGAATGCAGGGACAACATATGTAGGCAAAGGGAATCAGGTAATGACAGCAACAAACATTGTCTGCCTTTATTATTCCCTAATATCACCCCCATATCTATCTTCATACCACCTGTGCTACTACTGCCTCCACTGCCTCACCCCTTCCTAGCAGCCATCAAAGGATGATCAGAGAGGAGGCTTGAGAACTGGGAATCTAATGCTCCCTCTATCTTTCTCTCCTCAAGGGAAGGCGGAGGGAAATTCCAGCCCAAAAGATCCCCATTCTTCCTAATAAAGGCAGTATCTCATGAATACTGTTATTGTATAAATTAACAATAATAATAAAAACAATGAACCTGTCCTACAAGAGAGGTGAGGATCTCAAAGCATCCCAAATACACTGGTCTGGTCTCTGTTTTCCAACTGTGAAACTAACAGAACATGAAGTGGGTCCAACTTTCTTTCCCATCTCTAGGTGCCCCAGACCAGGCCAGACCAGTTTCTTTCCGACCCAACACTGACCCCATGGCTCATTTGTGGGGTGTTTATGAGCACACAAGTGATTGCAGTAGGTCTGGGATGAATTTCTTCATGTTACAAAAACAATTGTACCAGAAGACCCAAGTCTTCCAAGTGTTCCAGCCACAGGTTACTGGAGAGTGAGGCACCCTGGTAGGAGTCTGTCCTAGCTGTTTGGAAAGAGAACATGGCAATACAGTCCTGCATGACTGGAAAGAACATTAGAGAGAAACGGCCTGGCACCAACGCACTACTGATGGCAGTTCCTGTGCCATCCTAGTTGGAACAAAGATGACTTTGTCTCTGTCAATTCCCTCTCCCTCTGGAGTAGGTCTCATTTTCAGGATACCTTGGACTGTGAAAATGATAGCTAAATGAGTAGCCATCCATTATTTGTTCAACTGCTTACACATTCTTCATTGTTTTTACCATTTGTAATGTCTATTGTATACTGTAAACTCCTAGAAGGCAGACCAAGGGTTTATGAACTCTATACAATGTTAGACACTACAGTACATGCAAAGAGACTCTAAATAGAGGCATTTTTGCTGATGGTGATGACAAGAATAGTAGGAGTCCATACATGTAGTGGCATCCCCCAGAATAGACCACCCACTGTAATATGTGAAATCAGAGGAAAAGGGACACACCAGTATACATGCGCACACACACACATCTTTCTTGTAGAACATAGAAAGAAACTGTACCAGATAAGCCAAGCCAGAGACTGAGACAAGATCAAAGATTCTCCAAATTAGTGGAGACACACCTTCCACTCCCTAGAGTGACTCATGTCAAATCTATCTGATACAGAGTCCAAATTTACAAAACAAGGAGCAGAAAACAAGCCACACAGTGGGAAACATGCCAGTTAAGGACCAAAAAATGCAGAGTATGCCAAAAGAGTAAGAACTAAGTCAGTTCTGAACCGGACCTAATACATTAAGAAATATCCTCTACACTAGACTAAGGGTGAAGAAAAAAACAAGCAAGTAGAGGACAAGAGAAAGAGTAACTAAAACTCTTTTTAGATATAAAGTTCAGATAAATTCTGAAAGACACTATCATGATCTGAGAGGTAGTGATTATATTGAACCTGTTAAGGTTATGGCAGGGAGCGTTCTGAGTTATGAGAACAAATACATCATGTTAGTTTGCTGTCCACCTGCCAAAATAAACAGGGAGGAGGCTGCATCTTCCACAACAGCCACTCTGTCTAGTCCTGTCAAGAACCTGGGTCTTCACAAGCCTGGTCTGATGAGAAAAGGGAATACTAATTCCGCAGTCTTCATGGAAAGCACAAATGTTTCTAAGCTCAACTACTCCGGGGAGAATAAGTGAAGCTAGCCTGTGAGATCTATGCAGAAGCTAAGCCTGGAGTTCGCTCTCAAACCAATGATTCTTGTACTCTCCATATCAGGTAGTGAGATGAGGATGAAAGATCACGGGTGAGAAAAGCCTCTTCTACAGTAAGAGTCAAGATACCTCTGACCTCAAAAGTCAGATTAAGTCAACAAATAGATAAGAATCAATTTCTGCCTTGCACTTTACTAAATGCTATAAAGGGATGCAAAAATTACATAAATGGTTCCTGCTCTGAAGGAGCTTACAATTTTGCTGGGGTGACAAAAACAAGCCAGCCAAAGATCAAGCAGATGTTACACTTTTTACAAGGACTCCTTATTCTTCCATCAAACCTATGCTGGAAAACTCTGATCCTGGATCAATCCACCTGTTTACTTTCTCAGTATCTACAACCAGGTTGTTGAGTGCTTCTGGTGCTAGAGGGAAAGAGAATGCATGTACTTCCACATGCACACATGTAAACACACACACAAACACACAGCTTCTACTCTTAGCAGATAACTTCATCCCCTACTTCACAGAGAGAATAAGAGCCATAGGGGAAATCTCTCAAGTTCCTACACCTCTAATCAACCAGCTTGAACAAACTGCACTCTTGCCTTCCTCTGTTTTTCTCATCAGGCACATTTTTCTTTTGATTCAGGATCCCATGCTCCCATTAATTATTGTCCCCCTTAATTTTTATTATATCACCCCTTCTCTGATTCTTTCCAAACAGCACTTAAACAGGCTTAAGTCTCTCCTATGTTACAATAAACAAACAAAACTCCCTCCACCCTACATCCCCCTCCATGTGCCTTCCTCCTCTCTGTTGCTTCAAAGTCCAGGTTTCAAAACTGACTCCATTTCTGCACTTCTCATTTACTTCTAAACCCATAACATTCTGGATGCACTTCCCACAGAAAATGCTCCACGTAAAGGTGACCTTTATGTTAGAGGCAAAGTCCTTATCTTGCTTGACCTCTGCAATAATCTGACACTATATATATATAACCTCCTTCTTGAACTCCCTTTAGGTGCAGCATTTCCTTCAGGGGCTACTCTTCCTCTGCTCCCAAAAGCACTCTCCCCTTGGAGTTCCCCTGAGATTTTGTTTCAAACCTCTTCACACTGTACACACACTCTTAAGGAATCCTTTTGTTCACAGTCCTGTGGTTTTGATTTGATAAGCTGAAGGCTGCCTCAACTATAGCTTTCTGAGCTCCACATTCTATACAACCACCTACCTGCTAGACAACCCTATAGAGCATCCCACAGAAACCTCAACCCCAAAGCAACCGAAACTGAATGGAGTATCTTTCCCCTGCACCAGCACTGCTACCACGTCACTGCAAATAACCTCCCTTCTCTTATATTCCCTATTTTAGTTAATGACAGCACTCACCCACACAGAAACCCAAGCCAGAAACCTGCAAGTCTCCTAGGTTCTTCACTTTCCCCTAATACATCACATTCAATTAGTCAGCAAAACACATGAATTTTACTCCTTAAAATTTCTTGATTTGCCCACTTTCTACCTTACTACTTCTACAACCTTAGTTTAACCCCTAATCACTCCCTGCCTAAATTACTAACAACCTCCTAACTGGCCTGTCACTAATCTTGATGCTCTCCAATCCTCCTCATAGCCTTTCTTGTCTAAGATCCTTCAATGGCTTCTAAAACCCCATAGGATAAAGTCCAAACTTTAAACAGCATGACACAGAAGTCAATTAACTTTTCTCACCTCATCTCATTTCTCCTTCCCTCACATCCTACATTCCAACCTTACCAATACCCCATATTCTCTCTCCTCAAGCTCTCTCATCCCCTTACTTTCGTTCACACTGTCCAGAATGCCCTTCACCTGAACTGTTTTCCCAGAGTACCAAACAAATCCTTTAGGTGACAGCTCGGTCATTTCCTCTTGGATGCCTCCCCTGACTCTTTCTCACCCTGGCTGTAGTGGGTACTCTTCTTTACTTCCAAAGCACAAACATTTACCTACATGATAGCACTCCCTACACTGGTGGTAATTGTCGGTTTACCAATATGTTTCCCCTCATTGAATTGTTAGATAGTACAGATGCAAGGACATCTTAGTTTCCTCAGCCTTTTGCCTACTGACTGGTTCAGAAAAGACATTTAATAAATGTTTATTAATTGTGTGACTGAAGGGATCCTTAAAACAATCCCCCCTGACATCCTAGGAGATTAGCAGTTCAAGATATAACTGAAAAATTTAGGAGATTTAAGAGGATTTCTTATGCAATTCTTGGCAGGTATTCCTAGAAGCATATAATGACGTTTGTCCAGAGTGGCTAGAATAGGTGTTCTGGAGCACACAGCATTGCTAATTTATATGAGAAGACTTAGAAACACAACCTTGAGTCATAGGTTCAAATATACAGCCCTATCTAACATGTTCAAAATGAAGAAAATCTTTAAAAGAAGACTTTAATGCAAGAAAAAAGAAGACTTCCTGGAAAAGCCATGAGTGATAATTAATCTTTTAAGACAAAATATTCTAGGAAAGAGTTAACAATGTTATTATCTAAATTGAAGTCTCTATACCTGCCCAAAATATCTCATGGATACACCCTTCTTCTCTTTACCAACTCTCTTTGTCTAACCTCATGACTCAATTACAACAGTGGCCTCTTGAAGTAGATCTCTACTTTCATCCATCATTTATATAGCCACTACATTAATCCCACCCACTGTATAAAACTGAGTTTCCTCATACTGACATTCAGGATCTTCTCTCTTTACCCCTAATCTTAATATCATTCTCTCAACACTTCTAGGTGGCCACCCAACTCCCCACTAATGTTACCTTTCCCCAACTCAGTATCTGCTTATAGGCAGTAATAGAATGCAGTATACAAAGTGAGCTTATATCATCGTTGTCAACTAAAAAAGTGGCCGCCTTCCCAAAACATCCCTTCTTATCTGTCTCAATCCAATATTATCCTGCAAGTTGAAAACCATCTAAACTTCAATAGACACTTCAAGGATGCTCAATCTTTTCATCAACACAAAGGAAATTCAGCAGTACAACTGGCAAAGCGCTTGCCCAAAGAAAGATGTTGAGTGACCAATTAACTTGTCCTAGGCGACCACCAAAATCATCCCTGATGACTGGACATCTCTGATGATTGACTGACACATGGTCTTGCAGAAGAAAGCAATTTTCAACAGAAAATGAAAAATAAATGTTTGTGCTCAATGAGAGCAGACTTACACTATAACACAAGTGGAGCCACAGCTATCAGATCCTACGCTGGCCAAAAAGGGCGTATCCTTGAGAACTCAATTCTGTTCAGGCAGGCACATCTATCTATATTGCTCTGCCTGCCTCTCCACCCTCTCCCTACATACACCCTTCTCAACATATGCACAACTAAGGAAGGCCTATTATCTAAAGCTACATATACTTTCCTGTATTTTTTACAATTTTCTATATTAAACACATACTCTTATAATATGAAAAGGAAATTATTTTAAAATATAACTTGAAAGTGTTGATTGCCCCTTTTCCTGAAGACAATTCCCTGTCAATCAACCACGTGAAAAAAATACAAAAAGTCCCTACATTATAAGCACATAAAACCTCAGGGAAACAATTCTAACAGATGTGAGGCAATACAAAAACACAAAATAGTATACAGTTAAGAGACTAACTGAGAGGTAGACATAAGAAATCAGAGAAAGGAGAGAGAGATCAATGTCTGATAGAATAATGAGCAGTGGGAGAAAGCTGCATGGAGGACACAGGTCTAATGCTTAGCTTTAATACAAAAAAGAGGTAAGATCTGAATAATTAGAAAGAAAGGGAGAGAGCATTCAAGGAAGAGAGAATATAAAAGCACAGAGGCAGATATGAGGACCTAGGGGGAAGGATTACTACTGAGGCCTGCCCAAAGGGAGCAGAGAGAACTGTGTTGGGCATTAACAGTTGACATAATAAATATGCACAGCAAGTCAAATTATGAAAGGACCTGAAGCCGAAGACAAAGAATAAGAGATTCATTGTAATTTATTCCAGGAACTGGGAAGTTCTGGAAGAAAAAGTAATATTTTATTAGAAGTAACAAAAAAGTTGGAATGAACATTCTTAGATACTACAAGCCAAGTCAACAGGCCTGAAAGGCTTCTCTAGGTCAGGAAATTAGTAAATGCCCCTGGTAGAAGCAAGACAACAGACTTAAACTCCAATCAAAAACATGAAGAGCAAAAGCAGGAGCTTTAGCACACCAACAAGCTAGTCACAACATGGCTCAACATATAATTACCAGAAACTGAAATGGCCAACCGTGTTTAATAAAAGGTGTAAAGCCTGGGTGTTTACAAGACCACTGAGAAAACACTACAAACTTATTTTGCAATCCATAATTATTTACTTGTGACTTTTGATCTTCAGATGCTTCTTTTCCCAGACATGTACTCTTAAGTATTCTTTCTACCATGAGCTCTAAAACCTGAAATTGGCACTTAAAAATACTAGGACAATAACGCGTCAGCTGATGCATTTCCCTGGCCTGTATTATGTCAATAACTAAGCAAGACCAAGACCAAAGCAGTAGCTCCCATAAGTACTGTTAGCACATGCACACATTTTATGATTTCAACAGCATCAAGGTGGCCAAAGCTTGTGATTTCCCAGCAGATGGACTTGATTCACTTTCTGAATTAACAGTGTCCATGTCCCGAAGTAGCAATTATTTTACTGTTCTATCTAGGAGCTATCCACTCCAATTCAAGAGTTGTGTTCTCAAATGGAACTTCAAAACTGAGTCTACATTTAACCAAGAGGTTGCATCAGAGTATCACTTAGGTAAACAATACCAAATCCTCAGCCTACATTTTCCAACCAGGGTGTTAACAAAACTTTATCAACTTGTACTTCATTTCTTTTGATAAGAATTTCAAAGTGATGTATATACCATGAAACCTCTCCCATAAGGAGAAAAAAAATTCTCCACAGATCACATATTTGTAAATGTAGGCCATATAAGGTATATGACTTATAGATCAGAGACTAAAATCTAATAATACTGACAAAGCATTTTCATAATTATCTCACTTAACCCAAGTCACTACTCTGATTTTAAAACTTCCTTCTGTGATACACTGTGAAACCATCTTGAAGTCTGGATTCTGGTGTTTGGATAATAATTTAAGTCCTGTGCCTAAATTTACTCATGTACTTAATACCTTCCTTACAGGATATTATAAAGGTCAAATAAGATAATGAATATAAAACTGCTTTGTAAAATAAAAAGCATTATATACATGAAGGTTTTTCTAAACATTAATGGCCTAATCCTTATATACTCATGAATCCCAAGGAGTTAATATTATCATCTCCATTTTAACAGACGAGAAACACATTAAGCAACTTTTCCAAGGTCACACAGCACAAATAGCAGAACTAGGACTGGAGCACAAGACTAAAAAAATTCAAAGCCCAGACTCTTTCTACTATATCATGCTGCCTTGCTGGTTTTGTACATTAAATAACATGTATACCCTTTACTCCTCCCTGTGCAATAAGTTGTGTTGTTTTCTGTGATATGATGAACAAAATCAGTCCTAACTAGCTTTGTATAACCCATGACACCTAGTAAAAACTCTAAGTTTTTAAGTACCAGATCATCCATATTACCAATGTCAAAAGGTGAATGTTCTCCTTTATTTCTAGTCCAGTCTGGCACCTAAAGACTCATTAGTCTTTAGCGCTTTGTGGAAACAAAAAGTCTAATTCCACTTGAGCCAACTTACGTATTACCTTTTCTGCTTAACCAACCACCATGAACCTAGATTGTGTTTGTTTTTAAGCCTCTTTTCCAAAATCTAAAACTATGCCCAAATGTGGCCAGGTTCTTCAGTAGACTTTGTCTCTATCCTAGAAGAATCAGGTCCTGGTTCTCCTATCTTTCTAAATGTTCCCTTCTTGGTTTCCTCTGGTGTTCCTAAGGACCTCATGTACAGAGAGGGAAACTTTGTGATTGGTCCATATCATCAACTGGATGGAAAGTCCTCAATACAATGCACTTCTCTTTTGTCTTCACATTGACCAAGCAATCATCTGATTACTAGCTTTCTAAACACTTTGGTACAGAAAAATGGTGCCCCAGAGAGCGATGCTAAGTGTTCCAATCGCTGGACAGGTATGTCCTCTATTGTAAATTAATAAAATTGGCATACCAATTGTTGCTTTTTAAAAAACTTTCAATGACTGACTTCCCCATTGCCCATAGAATAAAGCCATAAAAGAATTTTTACAAACTGTATTCAGGGTCCTTAACAGTCTCATCTGCTTCCATCAAAACTCTAGCCCTTTAGTCACACCCAACTACTCACATTCCTCAAAGCCTTCCATTCATTTTCATACCTTCATGCCTTTGCACATGCTATTCGTTCACTCGACTTCTCCCCTCCCCACTCTCCTCCATCTGACCAAATCCCATTCATCCATGAAGGTGCTCTGTAGTGTCACTTCCTTTGTCAAGTCTCCCAACGAACACCAAAGAAAGATACTCATCCCTCCTCTTGCTTCCACAGTACTTTATACATACCTCTATTCTAGCACTTAACATAGTATCATAATTATGTGTTAACACATATCTTTCCTTTGCTAAATGTGAATAATCAAGGGCAGGAACCAGATTTCATTAATAATTCTCACATCTCCAGGGCCTAACACTCTATTACCTCTAAGATATTTAATAAATATTGGAGCATTGGAAGAATAAAGGACATCTTGGCTCTTTTGGTTGCTATCCACTTTGAACTGTTAGGATCCAAAGTTATTACCTAATACCTCCTCCTCTTGTTTGCTGGCTAGTCAGGCTCTGAAAGAGCCTCTGGGATATTTAGGAAATGAGAGTGTTTATGTCCATGCTGAATCATCTAATCCTGCCAAAACTATGCTTACCACCAATACACAGGGAAATGGTTGCCAGGCACAATTCTGGAAAATCCATGCTTGACAACCATTACTAATTCAGCTATAATATACTGCTCTACGCCCTTACACTACAAATGCATCATTTTCTTTCTCGAACCTTTGCCCCTTCTAGGGGCAGTTTATGTAGCTGAAAACATTAGTTCTCCTTCTGAATACAAAAGTCCTGTTTCATTTGTAGAATGAGGTACTACAAAATAATAGCAGCAGGGAAAGAGATCCAAGTAATTTGGTGACTAACCAATGAAAGACTAGAACCCCCATAGTCATCAATATTTCCCCAACTCTCTCCAAATCAAATTCCTGGCTTTAACCTCACAAACTACTTCCCCCATCACTCTACTGATTCCAGCTTAGACAAAGAGTTCTCCTATTAAGGTAGTAAGGCGTATTTCTAAGTCTGGAAAATGCAGGAATTCCATACAGCATAGTAACAAAGGCCCAGCCCAGATGCTAATCCATCCTGGCTTCCCAGTGAGAATGGTGCAATGGGGAGGGAAGAGAAATTCTTCTGCAGCTACCATAGAGGAGAATGCACAACCTCATTCAGCTCAATTTAATTTACTTGGGCCAACCATTTTTGATTCATTCCCCATCCCTCAAAAAAGAGATCTGTTCCTAGGAAGGATCAAATTCCTATACACCTGATCAAAGTCCTTCCGAGGAAAGCCAAACTGAGTGAGACAGCTAAAGCGACTCAACACAAGAGGCCTCTCCTGGAACAAGCCCCACTTCCCCCTTCTTTCCTAGTTTCATTTGCTAAAATACAACTTCCTTTCAGCTGGAGGCCATCCAGTGAGGTACTGAGATTTCTTCACCTGTTTTTGTTTTAATTCTGCTGATTTTTCAAGCTGCCACAGCCTGAGACAGGCCCAGAGTATACTCCCTCTGAAGTGTTGCTCAAAAGCCTGGAAATGAAACTTAATAGAACCATTCACTTAGCATTTTTTTTCAATGAAGTTCAGCAGCACAATCTAACCTCTTTGTGTTCGGAAATGAACCACATTTCTTAAAAGATCACAGGGGGTTGAAAGAAAACTTTGCTGCAGGCAGAAAAACCTGGACAGCTTACAGGAGCTGATGCAGAGGGAACAAGTAGAACTCCTAAGCTGGTCCGTGTTAGCATTGCATCCATTTTTCTCTCTTTCCCTCCCCCACCCCCTCTCTCTCTGCATTCCCAAGCAGAGCTCCAATGGCACAAGGAGAAAAAAAAAAAGGAGCATTTTACAGCTTCTTCATTAGTTTCCCTTCACTGGGTAGGTGTCGTAAACAAGTATGCTGGACTCAGTAATAAGGGCTGAAGTTTCCTTGCCTTCAGATGAAAAGAAACTAAAGGCCCAGTCACAGCTGGATCAAATGGGAGAAAGTGCTGCCTATGTAGTTTCTGGGAAAGCCTCCATGTCTGTGGAAAGCACAACTGCCACACAAAGCAAAACCCCAGAATTGGCTGCTAAAGATCAAAGCTTGGGCCTCCCAAGGCCACCCATCCCTGGCCTCCGCTTCAGGGGCAGCTACAGCAGTTAGGACGATGCTGCCCCCCCGCACCTTCAGGCCTGTCAAAACTTTCTCGGTCTACACTCCAAATTTAGGTGAGGCGTTAACTTGCGGCACTGCTTAACAAGAGAGCCTCCGGGGGCCGAAATCCGAACTCTGAGACGAATCTTTATTTTTGAGAAAAGAATAGACCCCCGCTTCGGTCAGCCTCAAAGTGCCCCCCACCACCACCACCCCCCGCCCCAAAGGGGATGGGGCGGGTAGGAGGCCTCGCCACCAAAATGCACACTCACGACACTAGCCCCAAAGAAGCCATGCGGGTTCACGACCCCGGCTGCCACGCGACTGATGGGAGACTGAAGGAGACAAAAGGGGGCGAGGGACCCAAGCCGGCACGCAGGTGTCCGAGCCTCTGCGCCGAAGACCCGCACAGGAGGCAGGAAGGGGACGCCTCGCTCCCGCCGCCACTCCGACTGCCCGGCCACTGCCCACCCACGGCAGGAGGGCTCCCCGGCCAGCTCCCGGTCTCGCCTCCGTCCAGCTGGGCCAGAGGAGAAGCAAACACCGTAACCGGCGCTGCGGAAGGCGCCGTCTGCTGTGGGAGAGGGTTCCCGATCCGCGTCCGGATTCTGTAAATAGACGGGCCCCGAGAAGCGGCCAGCCCCGGCGCCGGGGTGGGCGCGACCCCGCCCGGCCGCCCCACCTGCAGCGGACCTGGGAGGGCCGCGCCCGCCCGCCTGCCCGCCCGCCGACTCCGGTTCCCGACGAGCCGCCGGCGCCGGCCGCACCTTTGTAGCGCTCCAGCACATCCTCGTACGCCTGCACGAACTCCTTCTCCTGGCTGCGGTTGACCGGCTGCTGCCCCGGCACGTAGCCCGCCATGGCCGCCCGCGCCGCGCTGGCCCCGGGCCGCGGCCGACGCCGGGTCCCGGCTCTCGCGCTGAGGCGGCGGCGGCGGCGGCGGCGGCCCCAGCCTCGGCCCTTTGTGCGGCGGCGGGGGTCGGCGGCCTCGCTGTCGGCTCGCGCTCCCTCCCCGCCCGCCTCGCCCGGCCCGGCAGTCCGTCCGCCCGTCACTCGGTCAGTCAGTCAGTCAGTGAGGGGCGTCCCGCCGCTCAGCCCGCTCGCGCCCCGCCGGGCCCGGCTCGCGTTTCCGCCTCCCCGCCCCCCGGCCGCGCTCCGCCCTCAGCCCGCCCCGGCGCGGCGGCGGCGGCGGCTCCTCCCGTCAGGAGCGCCAGGCCCGGCCCGTTCCCCGCCCCTCGCTCCGCCGCCTCCGCCGCCGGCGGGTCCTGGGCGGCCCGCGAGGATCCCCCCGCGGCCGCGGACCAGCGCCCGCCCGGGACCGAGGGACCCGAGCCCGGGGGGGGGGGACGGGGGGCGGTGTCCGGCCGCCCGCGTCCGGCCGGGTCGGAGGTCCCACGCGCGTCAGGCCCGGCCGCCGCCGCGGGGCCGACTCCACACGGCGGGCGGAAAGCCGCGCTCAGCGTTGACCTCCACCCAGGCCTGGGACAAAGGAGGGAGGCCCCTGGCTGTGCAGCGAGCGACTGGGGAGAAGGACCTAGAGAAACAGAAGGGAAGGGAGAGATGCCCGAGATCCCCGGGCCGGACCGGGTCAGAGTGAGGACAGGGGCGAGACCCACACACGCCGGGCTGCGGGGTGAGGCCGAAGGGAACACCGAGACCACAAAGAACCCCAGGAACAAAGGGTTTCCAGAAGCGGAAGAAAAAGAACTCGTAAAGGAGAAGGCAGACCAAGCACCACGAAGTAAACTAGGCCAAGGATGCGGAGCCACAGGCTGAGGAGTGACGGCTCCGAGAGGAGTGAAAACAGGATTCTAACTGCACCGTGGGTGAATCGGAGCAGAGACCCTACAGGACTGTTACACTGTGACAGCCATTCGAACAGATTTAGATCAAAACGGAGAAATGTGGGAACCGCAGATTGAACCAGGACTGTTAAGGAACAAAGAAAAGGATTCTGGAGGCTTAACTAGTCAGGGAAGAAAAAGGAAAGAGAATGATCCTCTCTATTAGGGGGAGGGGGGAATGTAAAGAAAGGAAACTGACAAATATAGGTAGAGATTTATGTGGGACCATTTGGAGGAGGACGTTCCCAACATCACCTGATCCTCCACTCAGCTGTGTATTCTTCATTCCCAACATTAAGATTGTGCTACGGCCAAGAGCTGTGAATGAGGAATTTGGGTAATTGCGGGTGATCTTGGTGCCCACATCGACCCCCAGCCAGCCAACATCCTCTTCAGCTTCATCAAGTTTGTTAACTCGATTTTTCTGGGGGTAGAGAGGTGGTTGTGAGTAAAAAGTTAGGCTGGATGATCTCACAATAACAGCACAGTAACAAGTTTAAAAAAAAAAAAAAATTCATGGGACATTAAGCAGCCAAAATTGAGACTTGGGCTTCCATTATAATTCCCATTCTCTAGCTTTTTAGGGAGCAGCCTCTTACCCTGGGGAGCAAGGCCTGCATCTTGGTACACTATGAGTAGTGCCAAGTATTTGGTCAATGCTCAGCACATTAATAACAAGAAGAAATGATGCTTTTCGTTAATAGGCGTACACTGGTTGTTTCCACAACACGCCATGATCAGAAATCGAATGAGCAAGTCATTAATCATAAATTTTTTCATCAAGTTTTGCTGGCCTGCCCAAGTTCTAGGCATAGAGATCTTTAGGGAAGGGACTACAGAAGAGGGACAGGGAGGTTCTTGGACAAATGCTCATTTCCTCCCAGTTTAGTCCTTTGTGCTTAAAAAAAGATAGTTCACAGTTTGGTGTCAGCTGCTAATGAGCTCAATCTAAGAAAAGGAGGTGAATAAGCTTGAGATTTATTCGTTTTAAGATAAATAAAAGGCTTTTAGTAGAAAATGCAGGATGAAGAAGATGGTGATTGATGGCATAAGCGCATTTTTCGTAAACAGAGAATATAGAAATGCTAACTCTGGGGATCTTGACTGTGTCAGTGCTGAGTCATCTGCATTTCCCATATTATTTTATACCAGTAGGGCTAAGAAGGCCCAGAAATACTCTCATGCACCTCCACCCTCACCCCCAAACAGACATCTGCCTCCTGATTTTTATTACAATAACTAGAAAAACCCATCCTCTTCTGGAGCTGCTACATGTGCCACTTTTTGAGCAGATCCCTTAAGAATTGTAAATGAGACTCACCAAAGGTGAGGAAAGAAAGGGCAAGAAGGGAAAGAGAGTCTGTTCTGAAAATCAATCAGGCTTTGTTGAAGGCTTGAGAGGTTTGGGGGCCGAGGGCAAGGTGTTGAGATTCCTGTTGAGAAACATGGTAATCAAGGAAGAAAGTTCTGGTTTGGGGTGTGGCTGGGGGACTTCTCAGACTCAAGTAGCTTTTCAGACTCAAGATTTGCAATTAAAAGCTCCCATGAGATTTTGAAGTAAAGCACTCTTCTAATGAATGGAAAGGGGGAAGTCCACATGTTTGGCTGATGTTCCTGTTTTCAGAGAAAATTTTACAAGGACAGAGGAACAAAGCAACTTCTGGGGGGATGGGAAGAAGGAAGCCTAGGAAGGGGAGGTTTTTTATTTTTTCCAAGAAACAGTCTAAATTTGTAGCCTGACCACACAATTGGGACAGCTCTGAGGCTTTCTTCTCTTAGTCTATGATTTTCCTTTGCTCCTGATGGTGAAGCTGCTGTTGCAATTCTAAGGGGGCTGCGATGGAGAGCAGGAGGCTCACGTACTCAGAAGGGCATCTAGTGGGAGGAAAGGGTAATACAAGTAAATACAGCCCTATTTTTTTTTGGTGGGGGGCGTGTCCTCCCCCACTTAAGCCTTTCAAGTGCATTTTCCATAAGGCCCAGCTACTTTCAACTTCAGCTCCTCAAACATGCTCTCTCACCTCAGAGCCTTCCCGCCTACTTTTCTCCCAAGATGTAACCCTTCACTGCTCTCTTCTTTTGACCTGGCTCATTCCAACTCTTGCCTCTGCTGAAATTCCCACAGGCAAGCCTGCCTTGATCCCCAGGTTTAGTAGGTCCTACCCCTTATACTCCCCTTTGGTAATATCTTCCAATCTTGAAGTTATTATTTGTGTCTTTCTTTTTCTCTTTCTTTCTTTCCTTTTCTTTTTTCTTTTCTTTTTTTAAATGCCTACAGCACCTGGTATTCCTAGGTGGTCTCCCATCCAAGTATTAATCAGGCCCAACCCTGCTTAGCCTCTGAGATCAGACAAGATCTGGCAAGTTCAGGGTGGGATGGCAGTAGACTATTTGTGTTTTTCATTCTTACTAAATCATTAACTCCCTGAGGGGTGGGGCTGTCTATCTTGTTCACCACAGGATCCTTAGAATCTAGCAAATGCCCTAGCACATATAGGACACTCATTAAATATTTGTTTAAATTTTTTATTAAATTCATGAATGAGTGAACCAGATGACCCTCAAATACTCAGCTGCCTGTGGCTTCTGACTAAGCTAGAGGGCCAGGGTATTTAAGAAGAAAGTATGCTTATCTCTCACAACATTGTCTATTTGTGCCTGGCATTCAAAGTCCTCTAATTTTGACATCTACCTTCCTTTACAAGCTTATCTCCCATGATACCCTTATGTTCAGCATTTGCTATAATCAAACTCTGAGCCTTTGCTTGGAATGAACTCCATCCCCCAGCTCCACCTACTGAAATCCTACCCATCATAAAAGCTCATCCTACATGATTTGAAGTTACTTTTAATCAACCCAGGTAGAAGAAGCTCTTCCCCAAATCCCAACAGCATTTTCTTTCCACCATTCCTGGAAACACATCTGTGCATCACTGTGTCTGCATCCTTAACTTCCTGGTCCTTAGGTTCTTTGAAGCAGAGACATCTATTTCATCTTTCTTCATTATATATAGGGCCTAACACAATGCTTTGCACCTAGTAGATGTTCAATAAATATTTGCTGAAGACATGAACATCTCACTGAAGACATATGGGGGTGAGGAATGTGGGCTAGATCTGTGATTCAAGACAATTGAGAACCCAATTCAGTGTCTACTCAATGCCCAAGAGCTGAGGGCACTTCATGTGCAGTGACAAAAGAGGGAAGTGCAAAATTATTTCTCCTTTTACTAGTACTCCTCATCCAACCTCTAGAAGGTTTACTTCCAGGACTTTTTCAGCTTGGCTCATGCTGCATTATTTTACATTATTTTACATTAATTGATACATTATAAATAAATTCTTTGCTAGTAGGGTGTGTGTGTGTGTGTGTGTGTGTGTGTGTGTGTGTGTGTGTTCATTCTGTCTGTTCCTCCTTGCAGGGATAGGCTGTTTCCTCCACTTTTTATGTTACCCAACAGTAAGTGGAACCAAACACAAGGGGCTGCTCCAAGCCCTATCCTTTGGCCAGCTTTTGGAAGAAAATCATCTAGTCCTAGACTCTGGAGACCTGTCTCCAGTCCCAGCCCCACCAACCTTTCAGACACCTGAGCTTTGGCCATCCCAGCCAAAACTCCCTTTCTGCCCAGCTGCTGGAAACACTAAGCTTTGCCTCAAGTTCCCAAATTTGTTCTGGGGTAGGAAGTCTTTGCCCACTTTCATGCTGCCCTCTTCTGTTCAGAAAGTGCAACATCATTCATTTAAGGGGCCAGGATGGTGCCAGCCACCCAGGAAGACAGGATCTCTGCCACCAGCAGCCCAGCACCCTGTCACCATAGCAACCCTCAAAATGGTTACTCAGCCATCTGGGTTACCATAGCAACTGGCCAAATCTCCCACCTCAGCCTCTCCCTAAGCCTTTTCCCCTGGCTTGTCAGAGCCAATGCTAAAGAATCTCCAGTCCTTTCCATAGGAAACGGGCAGAGACTGGACCCCTGATAGGCAGCTGTCCCCAAGAGGCTTGGAAAACCTCACCAGCCGGGGTTTGAAAGCACAGTGGCAATAATGGGTGTTAAGGCACTCTGTGAACCTTGAAGTGTAGCGCAGATGTTAGCTATTATTAAACTACTGTTCCTTGTAATGGGGGCGTCAGTTAGGTTGCCCTAGGCAGAGATTGTGCCATTCCCAGCTTGGGCCCTCACTGACTGGGAGACCCTAAGCAAGTTACCGAACTCTGCGGGTTTCTGTGTACTGTAGCACATCTGCCTTCTAAAGTTGTTTTGATGATTAGGTCAAATAAAGCATGTAAGATGCTAAGCACAAAGCCTGGCATTTGGAAAATATCAATAATAGCTAGAAAAGGTATTAGACCCTCTGTGAATAAAACCTCTGTGCATGTTTCTTGATTCTCTGGAGAGAATCAGGCTGAAGTGAGCCCTGCTCACTCAACCACACCCAATCTCCCTTCATGTTCTGGGGCAGGGGAGGGTCTCATCCAGTGTGACTCCTTACCTATGAAGCTCCCCTCCACTTGAAACAATACCTCCCCATCCAATACTGCCTCAGGATGGACACCCCTGCAGGGGCAGTGACGGGAGGCAAACCCCTACAGAGGCGGGACAAGCAGTACAAATCCTGGAAAGGCTCTAGAGAAACGGTGGCTGCTGCTGTCGATTAAGATCAGGGTCACATGGAACAGTTTACCAGCATTAGGGCAGGCCTGGAGCATAGGCTCCTCTCTTAAGGATAGAAATTCTATGATTTTAAAGACTTCAATCCTATTGTGTCTCAGCTTCAGTCTCTCAAGACTGGATCACTTAAATCCATTTTCAGGGTACTTTCTTCTATTCCTCTGGCAGGGTCCCAATTTAAACCCAGGATCCAGCCTAGCTCTGACCCTGCTCACACTTTAGCTGTCTATGTTCTGGAAAGACTGAAGAATCAGACAAGCAACACTAGAAGAGACACACTATGCCTGGGGTCCTTGTGTTTAGGAGTGGACTCTCTCATGATGCCTCTGAAAAATGGGTCAAGTGAGATTGGTTACAGTCTTCTGGTACGGCTGCTGAGTAGATAAACCAATATATTTACTCCTGGGGGGAAAGTGGTATAGTAGTTTAAACCTTTGGGGGGGTACAAGTATGTGACCCCTGGAACTTTTGTCTTTATAATTAGGGAGGCAGGAGTGGGGTGTGTGAATGAAATAAAATTGGCCATGAATTGATAATCCTTGAATATGGGTGATGGGGGTTCATTACCCTATTCTCATTACTTCAGTACATGTTTGAAATGTTCTGAAGAATGCAAGGGATTTTGAATTAGGCCAACTCGAGCCAATATGAATGAACAACTCCGGAGGGCATACTGCACACGTTGTGTTCCAGAGGGCACCCTGCACATTTAGCACTGCTGACCCCCAGCTCCACTCTGCTTACTGTATGATCGCAGACAAGTCCTCTAACTTTTCTCTTTTGTAAAAGGGGAGAATAGCAACAACTTCCCAGGGTTTCCGAGGATTACATGATATGTGTAAAATATGTCTGGCACACATCTAGGACCCAATACACAGCTTTTCCAGCTATTATTTACAAGGGGATCCCAGCTGGCATCAGCTCACAGAAGCTCCTGGACTGACTCCAGAGTTCAACTCCCCAAACCACCCTCTAGATTCTTTAATTCCTAACTTCCACCAGCTGTTTTCTCTTCATTTCCCTTCGTTCCTTTCTACTGAGGCCAAAGAAAAGAGAGCAAAAATAGAAACAAGCCAACAGGAATATACCCTCTCTCTTCAGGTTGTTCTAGTAAACCTCTATTTTTTTCCCCAAGTCCAAATCAAATGTTACCACTGCTCTATTCTAAGAGTGAGGGCAAGGAGTAGGGAGAAGCCCTTATTCGTAACTTCCTCATAACTCTCTTTGGGCTTGCAGAGTACAGAGCTCATGCCTTATTCTAGCTGCCTTCACAGAAGGGAGCTGGGTTCTGATGCCCAGTCTGAGCCTAGCAAAAAAGAAGTCATAGAAATAAATATTTGTTAAAGGAGCAAGTACATAATCAATGAATATGCAAAGGGGTGAATCAATACATTCATCAATTAGTGAACAAGTATGTGAAGAAATTATATTAATGAGAATAGCTAATATAAACCAAGAGCTGACTGCAGAACAGGCACTGGGCCAAGCGCCTTACTACTACTGCTTCGTTTAATTCGCCCTATAAGACTCTGCACTCTTGGTCTCCCCATTTTAACCATGAGAAAGTGAGGCTCAGTGAGGTTAGTAACTTATCAGGGTCACTTAACTGGCCAATGAAGAAACCGGTACTCTAACTGACTTCCAAAGCCATTCCCTTGAGTAAATGAATAGAAGAGTGAGCAAACAAGGAAATTAACAAAGGAAGGAAGAGGGAAGGGGCGGGGGCGGGGGCAGAGACACATCCCCTGAGGCTCCAGGAAGAATCCTCCCCTTGACCACAAGGCAAAAAACCTGGTACCTTCTGAGGGAGAGGTGAGGCAGAAATTTCAGCCCATAATCATTTCCCAAGTTACAGGGGCTACCAGACCTTCTCTGTAAAAGCATCCAAAGTCCAGGGGGAAATTCCAGCCAGGTGCACCAGTTCTGCTATTGCAGGAGAGCCAAGGCAGAGCCAGGAAGCTGGCCAGCTTCTACCTGACAGGTGGCAACAAGTAGACCCAGGGCCAAGTCACAGCACGTCCTAGCCACAGCAACTGACCAGGCTCAGAACAGCACTTTGGTGATGATGGATTATTAATACTCACACCCAGGTATATTCACAGACTTTTCTCCAGGGGGAAGACTGCTGAAATAAAAGACAAATGCAGCCACAGATCCTGCTGCATTGTCAGCTCCTCTGATGGCATCTAATCTTAAATCCTATGAGATAGAAATGGCAGCCTTTCACCACCACCAAATTAACCAGTCCTTCCTCCGCATTCCTAACCACAGTCTTTAGCTACTCCAGAACAAAAAGGCAAGTCAGACTTAAACCTTTTTCCTTGTCACCTGAGCAGTCACTAAAAAAAGCATGATAGTTCACCTCCAGCATAAACATAATGCTTTGCAATGCTGCAAACGCCTTCCCTCACCAGCTGGGGTCCCATAGGGACCCCTAACTAAGCTCGGAGAAAGGACAGCTTGGCTGTCTTTTCTGCTGCCTGCACAGAATTCTGCCCACATGATCATTTTCCATCCCTCTAGCTACTGTGACCCAGATTCACTTTCAAAAAGCAGGGGCTGAGCTGGTGGTATGTAGCTACAATTCATTCTGCCCCACTTTCAGGAAACTCTCCTGCTCATCTCTCTGCTATTGAAAGCAAGCTCCAGGACAGGGCCAGGGACTCTGAAGACACTGCCAGGAAAAGTAGACAAGCTGAGACAGAGGGAGCCTCCCTGGGTGCAAAACCTGAAAAGCTTCAAGGCAAGGAAGGTTGTCTGTTCAAGAGTAAGAGTTCCCAATGTAATTGTTTTTATGGCCCCATTTCCCACCCCTGTATTCCCTTCTCCTCACCATGGCTTGGCCAGGAAAATATCACTTCCATATGCTCTCTGACAAAGCTCTAGAGTGAACAAAAGGAAGGGATGTATCTAAGAGGCCTAAAGCCTGTTCCTTGCTTGCCTGGAAAATTGCTACCTTTCTAGAGTCTCCACCCTTTCTTTTAGCTACCCAGGGAAGTTACAAGGAATGACACTGCTAACGCAGTAACAGGCATGAAAACTTGTGTTTGTCAAGCACCTTCTGATTCTCACTCAATGATCATTTGAAGCGGATATCATCATCTCCCTTTTACAGATAAAGAAACTGAGGCTTTAAAAGATAATGTTGTTTGTCCAAGTTTCCTAACTCTAGATCCAGTTGTCTCCACGATGCCTTGCTCATAGCTGGAGCTAAACTCATTTTTTTAAATTGAATGAATGAACGAGTGAGTGAGTGAGTGAGTGACCAAGCACAAAAGTGCCTTCCAAGAGCTTCCATCCTGGAGGACAAACGCATGGGCACAGAAGGGTGGGCTCCTTCCTCTGACCTGACCCGGGTGATCCAAGCTCTGCACCCCAGGGCAGGCCCTTGAGTGACTGCAGCAGCTGAACTTAGGCTCTGAGACCAAGAGAAAACATTGGCATTTGGGCTACATTTAACCATCCTCACTGAGCCTCTAGATTCTAGAGCTGACACTCAGAGATCCTGGGGCAACACAAGAAAAGGTAAGATGGACTCCTGACTACAATGAGCACCAGATCTAGTGGGGCAAACATGCCTATAAACAATGAACTTTTAATATAAGACCAAGTGAAACAAGGGTTGGGTAACGATATAACTGCCACCTGACGAGAGAGATCAGGGAAGGCTTCCTGGGGGAGGCAACACTGGAGCAGATGCTGGGGATAATGATTTCACCAGTACCTGCTGAGGGGCTCCCAAGAATGAATTCTATAGCTATTTTCTACTGGCTAAATAGGAGTCAGTCCTTAGCCCTGAGTCACTGTGCCGCCTCTTTCATAATACACACAGGAATGTAATTATTTTTTCCCTCTGTCCTCTCAACTCGACTGAGTTCCATGAAGAGGGGACCACATCTTCAGCCATCTCTGAATATCAATGCCAAGAACAAGGAGGCCCCTGAATACGGGATGCCAGGATGGGTGAATACCTGATTGATAGGTGGATAGTGAATTCCTCCAGCACCCAGTCCAGCCCTGAGCCCAAAAGTGATCCCCTCTTCCGGACACTTTACTGCCATCTGCAGGAAACTTGTCATAATAAATATACAAATCTACAATGACAAGTATAAATGGCTCCCCCTAGAGTCATGCAGTTATACAGCCATGTGACATTGTCCAGCACTGTTTTCCCCGGCTTCCCACAAGCCCTTCTTTCTTCCCTCCTTTTCTACCCTGTGGAGTTGAACTCCTTGTTAGAGTAACTTCCCCATCTCCCTAATTCCTTGTTGTCTCCTATCAATAAATTATTTACTAAGGACAGAGCCAGAGGAGAAGAGATCTTTGTCTCTGCCTTTTTCTCTAGGCCAGGATCTTGAAGTCTCTCCCAGAAGTGACCAGAAGGTCACTTGGGTGAGTCTGGAGGCCAGGTCAGCTATTCAGATTGTCACCTTCAGAAGATTCAGGCTGGCCTGATGGTCAGGTCTTTCCATTACCTAAGGAAATGGAAAGAGCACTATACTTGGAGTTAGAACGTCTGGGTCCGCCAGTCCTGTGTGACTATAGATGAGTCTCTTAAACCTTCTGAGCCTCAGATCCTAACATGTGTCCTAACACACGTAGTTACTATGAAATCTCTATGTAAACCATAACACTGATTAACAAAAACAAAGCATTTACATTAATGACTATTGTTTCATTTCAGTGTGGCTGGGCTTAGAGCATTGAGAATCGAGCTGGCAAAGAAAAGAGTAAATGCAGGGAAAGGATGAGAATGGGAAGACTCACATTACAGCGTGCGTGGAGCCCCTAGAACTTCTTTTGACTTTGAAGAATGAGATCAGCAGTTTTCTCAGCCCTGACATGCCTTTCTGCTCTGACATGTGTGATCAGCAGGGGTTTACCATCAGGCGACTCGAGCCATGAGACAAGCTCAGGACACCAATGGGGCCAGGGAAGGGGGAGATCTCTGTAACTCTGAGACTGATTCAGACACCCCCACTTGGCTTCTTAACCCAGAATCATAGGGAGGAGAAAACTGCAGAGGCCATAGCTGCATTCCAGTGTAAGGCTGACTTCATTTCCTCCCAGAAAGAAATTTCTAGCTTCTGAGAGCCTCAGAGCACAGAGGGTCTCCCAGAATTGTCTCTCCTGCACCTCACAGGAAAGAATCCCTGCAGAGTAAGGCTGCCTGTTTAATTACTCTGCTAGAGGCCCCACCACATTCTAAAATCACAGGAAGATTGCAGCCAGGCCCTGAAGTAGCAGTCCCGCCTCCTCTGCTGCCTCTCTTCTCTCCTGCTCAGGAAACACGCCCAATTGCAGTGCACAAGTTATTTTTAACCACGGCAGCCTCCCCATTTTCAGCCTCTCTGGCCCAGCCCCCTCCTCAAGACAGTCATTGGCAGTGTCAGGACATAAAGAAGATCAGTATGGATGCCTGAAACACAGCAAAGCCCCCGCCGCCCCTTTGCTCAGTGTTGCCCAGGCGCTCCCTGGCGATCAAACCCCCTGGAGTCCACTCCTGTTCTGGACTCAGAATGTTCAACAGCAGGTAAATCATCCCGTGGGGCTCCTCAGAGAAGGCTGGAAGGGCAAATGATCATAAAGGGACCTATAAGTGTACATGCCTGACTGTGGGGGCGAGGGTGGGGGCAGCACAGCTAGAGGGCATAAGGAAGAGAGGAGGCCTCCAAGCGGCCACTTTCAGGAGAAGGAGGGGTTTGTGAGTCCAGGAGCCCCTCAGCTGTGGCCCTTCAAGACTGGAGACTAGTAAAGTCCTTCCTGCACCCAAATGACATCTCTGAAAACTCTATTCACTGGCTGATGCCACAGGCCCAAAGATCTTGAGAAGAACCAGAATCCTTCTTCCAATGGCTCCCTATTGCCCAGTAAAAAGAGTTCAAATTCTCCAGCCCATCTTCCAGGTCTCCTCCCTTGCAGCTCACTTCCTCTAAAATACTTTCCTGATTACCAGAGCCTACAGTATCCTCTCCCTGTCTAGCTTGCCATTACGGCCTACTGCCTGTTCCTGAATTATAATCTGTCACATATTGTCCTCTAAACACTCCTTGCACCCATTCAGTCATTCAGTGTTGATTGATCTCCAACATGCACAAGGTCCTGTGCAAGTAGCTGGGGGTTGAAACATAAACAAGACAAAGTCCTGAGGGAGTGACAGGCGCCCTGTGGGATAACTGCTATATTGTACAAGGGAACACAGAGGAGAAAAAAGTATGAATACAAGAGTGGAGGAGGGAGCTTTGGATATCACTGGGACATTAGGGACAGAGGAGGCGGCACTTAAAGGAGGAGGCGGGGTTCCCAGCACCTTGCAAAGAAATTAAAGCACAGAGGTCTAATCCTGTAAGATGTACAGTTCTAGGCTCAAGGTATAGTTAAATGTGGCAAGGTGCTTGTGGGTACAAGGTGAAGCTGAAGAGGTAAAGCTGGGGCCTGATTTTACTGGATCTTTATGAGGTAGCCTTTATTCCACAGGCAATGATGAGGCAATGAGGGTTTAGAAGCAGCTAAGTAACAGGATGGGGTTTGCATTTTAGAACAAAATCTGTGTTAGTCATGTGGAAGGAGGACAAGTCTAAAAGGAGAACTGTTAGATGGTGGGTGGAAGGTCCAGGTGAGAGATGATAAAGTGGGGGGGGGGGCAGGATGCATTATTTGAGAGACACAAAAGCCCTAGCGACAGTGGCCTTGGTGATGAATTGAAAGTGGGTGATGTCACTGAATTAGCTGTGAGCACTGCTCTGTCTATCTTTCTGTCTGCACTCTGGCACCAGCGCCTGCTGAGATGCTGAGCACAATCCATGGAGGCAGCTCTGGATGCCTTTGGTGGGAGCAGCCGAGAGAGCACTTCACAGTTACCCTCCCTGAGCCAAAAACTGTGCTGAGAGCTTTACCTACATTCTCTAATACTCAAGGCAGCCCTGCACAGAAAGCTTTCTTAAGACGAGGAAAGTGAGGCTCAGCCAGGATAAGAGACTTGCTCAGAGTCACATAGCTGGTCAGGGGCAGGGCCACAATCCAGTCCCTTGCCTCTCTAACTCCAAAACCTGTGCTTGTAACCACTGCGCTGCACTGCTCTGCTGCTTGATGAGGAAGCAGGTAACTCCCACCACAGGAGGAGGCAGCCCCAACCCTTGCACTAAGGCCAGGCTAAGCGTGTACCACACCTTTTGAGGGCAGTGTGAGTAAAACTGCCCTCTCCAAAGACTTTATCCCAAGAAATAACATAAGTCAAGTGTTATTATTCATGAAGATGTTCACTGTGGCACTGTCTATTATGGTGAAAAAGTAAAAAATGAGTAGGATTTTTAAAATCATAAAATATTATACAGTCTTTAAAATGTTAACTATAAACCTAACGTGTAATATGGATAATTTTTTCGATATAAAAGTCAGATCCCAAATGGTACATAAGCCACAAAAGCAACTGCATGGAACACATAACTGCATGGGGATGAAGGCAAGGAAAAAGCTGTGAAAATGAAACCAGGTCTCACGTTAGCATAGACAAATTAGGGTGGTAAATTTTCCTCTTTCAAGTTCTGCTTTAATGTTACTTCATCATCTCTCCTATAGTCAACATAACACATCTAATCCAGAGAGCCCTGGGTTGGACCCCTCTCCTGCTCACCCAGCCAGCGCACACTGGCCCATTCTCTCCTTCAGCCTAAGGCACCCAGCTCACTCAGGGCCACTCTTACCAGCAACTCTGACCACGGCACGCTCTGCAGGGTCCAGCACTGAATCCTGGCTTTTCCGCTTTTTCTGCTCATGTAGTGGCAGGTTCCAGGGTAAAGTGTCCCCTGGGGGACAGGGAGACAGGCTCCCTGACCGCTCACTCCTGTAAGACCGTTCACTCCGACACGACCGCTCACTCCGGCATGACCGCTCACTGAGCGTTTCTTCATCCGAGGAAGACATGGCCCAGATGGGGGCTGCAGCAGGAGGGCCTGGGGGCCCCAGGAGAAGTGACCTGGAGGAGAGAGGAGTGCATGTGAACATACTGAAGGGGTTGCATAAGGAACCCTGGGACTTGGGAGGCAGAGGTTCTAGCCTCAGTTCCACCATTGATTTCATCTGTTTACCTCTCTGAACCTCAGTTTCTTCACCTGGAAAAATGGAATAATGATAATACAAGACTAACTTAAATCACAGGGTTTGGGGGAAATCACATGAGGTAATATATGTGAAGATCTCTATAAATCTTAAAGCACAGTAAAAGTTAGCTCTTATTACTAATAACTGCTAATGATTCTTATTTGGTACATTCATTTGAAGGATTAAGTTTGTAGGTCCTATAGATACAAAAATGAAGATTCAAATTCTTCTCCACTATTTACTAGCTGTGTGACCCCGGGGAAGCCATTTAACCTCTTTGAGCCTCAGCATCCTCATCTATAAAATGGGGGTGATGATAGCACCTAACCTGACAGGTTTGTTTGCAAGGCATAAATGAGATCCTACAGGTAAAGCACTTAACGGTACCCAGTGTCCAATAAGCACTTAATAAACAGCATCTATTATTACATTCCTGTTCTACTTACCTCCCAGAAATGTTAGAAGAGTAAAATAGGGCAACAGATGGGAAGTAGTTTCAAAAAGCTAAAGCATGATCTCAATGGAAGGCATGAAACAAAGCATTAATTGGAAGAGGTAGAAATTCCTTATTTCTCCCATTCTGTCTCTGGCAGATATATTAGGAAAAGTTCTAAATGTGAAGCAAGACAAACCAGGGTATAAATTCTGGTTTGGCCACTTACGATTGCTGTGGTCTGGGGCAAGTCTCTTAACCTCTCTGAGACTCAATTTCCTCATCTGCAAAATTGGGGGGTAATATTTCACCTTAGATGATGTTTTAAGAACATAGTGAAACGCAAATGTAAAACTGGCCAGTGCCATGCATGGCACACAACAGGCATTAGATAAAATGTCCATTTGCTTATTCCAAGGGCTGTAGGAATAAGTGGCACAGCGTGGGTGGTGGGGGGGAGGTGGTACAGAAAGTCAGTTTTTCGGGTCAGTTTAGCTAGTGGAGCGATCTGAGTGGAAACAATCACTCTGGGGCCAGCTGGGTTCCACCAGCCAGACTGGGCAGCCTTCCCTCAGCCAGGCCAAGCTTACTTCCCAGAACCATCTGCTACATATGGCCCACCACCCCAACAGCCCCATTGGAGCCTGGATGGTGCATGCCTTCAGCCTCCCGGAAGATCCCATCCGACGTCCAGCTCAATTAACCAGCTCTCACTGTAGCTCTAGGGTCCAGGAGACCGCTGACTTTCTCTTATGGAAAACACCTGCACACAGAGCTGTATGGAGACAGTGAGGTGGCCTAAATGACTGGACACCATGGGTCTCTGGGCACAGCTCCTCCTGGACTCTGGGAATCTCAGCCCTGAGGCAGAAAGGGCAGAGCCAGCCTCCTGGGTCATTGGCAGATCTCTACCATAGGCACGAAATGGAAACAGATAACAAAAGAAATATCACGCTGTGCAGACAGCCTTGGGCAGACAGAACAGCCCTGCCAGGGCACCTCCTGGCCAGGAGCATTTGGGCCTCTTCCCATGGAACATCAAAAAGGGACCAGGCCACAGAAGGCGGAAAGGAAAGAACCCAGGTCCTGGCACAGCTTTACCTTTTATCCTCGCATTTATCCTCTCCCTTCAATTACCTGCTGGTGCAACCTCCCGCCTCTTATATGGCAGGTCAGCAGGTGCTGAAGAGACTGCCCGCACCCCGCAGAAATTCAGGCAGTGTTTCCATCCCTACCTCCAGCCCTGGGCAAGAAACGCCTCTCCTCCCAGACCACCTGCTTCATCCCAGAACCGCCTATTTCTCCCCAAGACGCCCATTTTACTACAAAGGCCCGCTCATCCAAGGCGACCTCCGGGAGAAACCGTCCCTCCCCGGCTATCCTCGGGCCAGTCTTCCGACCCCCACAAACACCTGTTTGACCTCGGGGTCTTCGCCCCACCCTTCGGTCACCTGAGTCACTCCATCAATTCCAGATTCACAGGAGCGCGCGCCCACGCCCCCAATCCGCCGCGAGGGCCGCAGAACGGGTCCGCGTCGGGCAGCTCACCTGGAGCTTCCCGGTGTGGCGCTCCCCCGGCCTCGCCCCCACCCGCTTCTCCACCGCGGAGGCCGGGGCGCGCCACAAGCCAGGGGCGACACGGGTGGGCCCGCGTGCCCGCCGCGCGCGGCTGACAAAGAGCGGGGCCGCGCCATGCGGACGCGCGACCGGGAGGGACCGGGGGGACGCCGGGGCGAGCGGCCGAGACCTGGAGCCGGAGAGCGACCTGACTGCTGTGCCCGGCCCTGCCCGCTCCCGCACGTCTCTCCCCCCGCCCGGATGGGCGCTCAGTGTCCCATTTTTCCGGGAGAACAAGCCTCTCTCGGGCCCGGGCAGCGCCCGCCAAAGGACAACCCCAGCTCCGTGCGCTCGGCGCTGGCCGGCGCCGGCCGCGGGGCTGCAGGTGCGAGGCCGGGCCGGCCTCCCCGCCCGCGCCTGTCAGGCCGCCTCCCCGCCGCCGCCGGCCGCCCTGCAGGGTCAGGCACGCGCCCCGAGGCACCGACAGGAGGCTGCCCCGCGCCCCGCGCCCCGCGCCTTACCCTGCGAGCCCGAGGCACGGAAGACCGGCCGGCCGCAGCGGCGGCGGCGGGGCGCGCCCAGGCTGCAGCGCCGCGGAGCCGAGGGGAGCCGCTCCCACAATGGCCGAGCTCAGGCGCCGAGCCCCCCGCCCCCCGCGCCCTAGCGGCGGCGGCTGAAGCGGAGCCGGCGCAGCCGCCCAGCTCGCTCCCCCACCCCCGGCGCCGACACCGCCCCCCGGCCCCGACACGCGCTCCCCCCGCCCCGCACCCCACCCCACCCGCGCCCGGGCAGCTGCCTCTCGCCCGCTCCGCGCTGACCCCGCGTCCTCTTGATGCTCGAGAGCCCTCTCTCCCGGTCTCTCCCGCGACCGCTCCGCCCCCGCGGCCGCTGGCGTCTCCCGGCCAACTCACGCTCCCACACTCCGCGTCCTCGGCTCCCGCGCCCTCTCCGCCCCGGCCCCGCGGCCGCGCGCTGACCCTGGCCTGGCTCTCCCGGCCCGCCCCCTGGAAGCTCCTCGTGCCGGCGCCCGAATCGCTCTCCCGGGCTGCTGGGCTGTCTCTCTCAGTCCGTTTCCCTGCCTGCCCCCCTTCTTGCCCTAAACCCACATTCGGTCCCGGCTCCTGGAGCTCCCGCTCGCACACAGGGAGAGGCTCTCCGCCGGTCCACGTACCCGCCTAGCTTCGGGAACTGATCGTAGGAGGGACCAGGAGGACCCATATTCCCCGCAGGCCCCAGGAAGGAATAAAGATTCTTGTTTAGACAGCACCAGCCCCATTCAAAGCCTTGCAAGAGGCTTCACCCACTGTGAAAACATTTATTGACCTCTTCTGCGTGCTCTGCCTCATAATACTGAAAATAAGAGCCAGGAATGCCTTCAGTTCTCTCATAGTTCAGATAAATGAATATGCCCATAGAAGAGAGGGTATTTGCCTAAAGTCACCCCATTAGTAATCTACATCGCAACAGCTACTATTTGAGCCTACCTCCTGGGGACCTTGCCAGGTGTTTTACCTAGGTTATGTCACATCTAATCTTCACAACCATGTTCATCCATTTAACAAATAGGTGCTGAACATCTACCACTTGCCAGGCTCTGTGCTAGGCGCTAAGGATACGATGATGAACAAGATGCATCTGGCCCCTGCCACCGACTCCACTGGACTTAGCAGTAAAGATAGATAGAAATCATAACGCATCCCATAAGGTAGTATTATGATCTTCAATTTCTGGATGTAGAAAATGAGGTTAGATGATTTACCCAGTCATCTAGGAAGAAAATAACCAACACAGGACTGGAATCCATGTCTTCAGACTCCATATCCTGTGTTCTTTTTTTAACTGTAACTGTTGGGAAAATGTGAGTTGGACCAACTTACAAAGGCTCTTGAATTTCAAACTAAGAAATGTAGTCTAAATTATATGTTTATGAGCAGCCAAGGAAGGTGGAAAGCAGAAGAGTGAAAGGTAACCCAAGGACAGGTACAAGGTGGGTGTGAATGGTTATGCGTGGAGACTACTGCAATAGTCCCAGCAAATGTAATGAGCTCTGATCCCAGAAAGGGACAGAGGGGATGGGAAGGAATCATTTCTACACTCTGAAACCTTCTGTTTGCATTCATTCCCCCACATTAAATAAGAGAAAGGAACTACTGTTTACTAGATTCCTACTAATCAGTAGACAATGCCTTGGACATTTTGTGTATATTATCTGATTAAATCCTCTTCATACTCCTGTGCAATAGGTACCCTTACTATCAGCATTTTACAAAGAAAGAAACAGAGACTTTGAGAAGTTAAATGACTTACTAAAGCCCACAAAGCAAACTAGCGTTGAGGCTTTGTTTAGAGCCCAGGCCTGTCTCTAAACCTCATGCTATAATTGTCACTCTCACTGTCTGGAGCCAAGTTCTTTGATTCAGCTAAGTGTTCCCTGGACCACAGGTATCTCTGAGATTTCCAGAGAAAGGCCAGGGGTCTATAATTATACCCTTAACCATAGCTAGACATCACCCCACAGAAGCCTGCAGAGGCTCTGCCCAGGAGAATTCTATAGTCTGATCTGAAAGTTCCTATGGAGGTGGGCTGAGAGACCTTGAGGCAGAAAGCTGAAGAGGCAATTAATAAATCATCCTCAGCTTAGAAATAAGTGCAAAAGCCCTTCCCTGGTAAGAGAGGAACTTGGGTGCCAAGCAGGGAGACAAACTGAAACATAGCAAAAGAGTATGGAGCCTGGGCATGGAAATGAGTCTCCACAGCTGTGGGGATCTGTGGGCAGGGCCAGCTGGGAGAGCTCCTGGGGGAGAGCTGTCAAATCACCTAGGAAGCCTGCAGTCCCAGTCTCTCTGACTAGAGCGCTTTTAAATATTTCTCTCTTCTCCAATCTCAGTGTCCTTCCCTAATCTGACCACCAATCCTGTCCTGAATTATTCATGCTGTGGGCTGTGAGAAGGTGAAACTTCTGGAAGCTTTCAGACCTCAGGACTTAGGACATTCATTTGTGTTTCCCTTGAGCTCTAGCTCCAGCAGTGTTACCCTGGGATGGAGCTGCTAGTGAAATGTGCCAAGCTTTTTGCAGCTGGCAGCCACCCAGTAACCTTGGGCTACTGGGCTTAGATTCATTTCAGCAATCTTTTATTGAAGAATACTATGTGCTGAGGACAGTACTGGGTTTTGTCGGGAACACAGAAGTGAATCAGATCAAGTCTTCATCCTTGAGGATTCACAGGATGATAGAGGGGGCAGGCACTTAAAAATTATTCCCTTCTATAATGTCCTTTGGGTCTTATAAGTGTTCCCCTCTACTGTCCCCCATTTTACCCACTGAAGGCCTCTGCTAATTTCCTCCAGAAATTACTTTGGAACTAGGAAACCTTGCACCCAAACAACTGAGCAAAGTTCTCTCCTTGGAAGGAGGCCGAAACTTCTTAGCCATGTACATATTTAGAGTCCTGAACTAGGCCCCCAGACTGCTGCGTTAGCCCCAGCTTTCCAGTTGCATCAGGAGAATGACATTCTCTAACCCATCCTTTCAGTAAGCACTGATTTAGCATTGACTCAAAGCCAAGTGTCAAACTTTGTGCTGCTAGTTCAAAAATGCATCAGAAAGATACAGCTCTTGTCCTCATGCTGCTCACAGTCTAGGTGGGGAGATAGACAAGCAAAAGGGCAGTTATACTTCAGCTGATTCCGTCTGAGATGAGAAAAGTACAGAGTACCCTGAGAGAGAGCACTGAAAGGAAAAGGGATACTTCCTAGAAGCCTGCGGCCAGGTAATTTTACCAGCCTTTTCACCCTTGTCTGTCTAGGTCCTTGCTTGAATGGAAACTTTCAGTCTTCTCTCTTCACTCTTCCATATTGGCTTCTCCTTCCACAATCTTCCTCTATCCCAACCTGTTCCTCTGGACCATCTAGAATCAGACAGGTGTCCAACTGAAGGTGAAAGTGAGAGAAATATGAGCATGGGTAGGGGCTGCAGCCCTGTGAAGGTAAAGCTACCCAAACAAAGGAAATATCACAGAATCCCCAAACTGGGAAGAACCTTAAGGATTTCTAAACTCTGCCTAGAATATTTTTTCTCTTATCTTTCTCTGATTGATTCTTCCCATCTATACACCGATATCATCCATAATTGTATACCATCTGAATCTCCATCTCTCATCTCTCTCCTTTGAACTCCAGACTCATATTCAACTGCCTCCTTGACATCCTCTCCCACCTAGATGTCTGACAAGCATCTAAAACGCAAATTGTCACATACTTCTTGATATCTGCTCCCACCACTCACAAAACTTCCTCTCAGTCTTTGCCATCTTATAAAATGGCTCCACTACCCACCCATATACTCAAGTCAAAGATCTAGTTGTGACTCTTGATTTTTTTCTCTCATTTCTCTCATCCCCATCAGCCAGATCTGACAAACTACCTCTATAATGTATCCTGAATTCATCTGCTTCTTTCACTTTCCTATTACTACTTTAATTCATTGCTCACCTGGACAACTGCACTAGCCTCTGACTGGTCTCCATGTTTCCACTCTTGCTTCCACCCCCATTTCAACCCATGAAGCAGCCAAGAGTGAATCTTTTAAACTATATATCATGTCATGTCTCCTAACTCACAGTTCTAATTTTCACTTAGAATAAAATACAAACTCCTTATAATGGTCCATAATGCTCTACACAATCTGACCCTTGCTTAGACCTAACCTCAAGATGCCTTGGTTATTGGTTTTCAACAAATCTGTTTCTATGAGTTTGGGGTTTTTTTTTGTTTGTTTGTTTGTTTGTTTTTCCAGATTCCACATATAAGTGATACCATGCAGTATTTGTCCTTCTCTTTCTGGCTTATCTCATTTAACACATTGACTTCAAGTTTCATCCAAGTTGTGGTAAAAAGCAAAATTTTCTTTTTTCAAATGTCTGAATGATATTCTCTTGCATATATATACTGCATCTTCTTTATCTCTTTATCGATCGATGAACACTTAGGTTGTTTTCATATCTTGTTTATTGTGAATATGCTGCAATAAGCATGGAAGTGAAGATATCTCTTTGATATCATGTTTTTATTTCTCTTGGATACATAACCAGGTATGGGATTGCTGGATCATATAGTAGTTTAATTTATTTAGTAATTTTGAAAACATCCATACTGTTTTCCATAGTGGCCGTACCAATTTACATTTCCATCAACAGTGCACAAATATCCCCTCTTCTCCACATCCTTGCCAACACTCTTTATCTCTTGTCTTTTTTATGATAACCATTCTAACACCTTAAACAAGGGAGGGACTTAATCCAGTATGCATTGTAGAAAAACTCACTTTGGGTGCTGTGAGAATAGACTACAAAGAGGCTAAATTGAGTGTGAGAAAGCCCCTGGTAAGTGCCAGTTAGAAGACATTTAAACGTGTCCTTGCAAGATTGAACAAGATCTTGCACAACATCGATAGTGAAGATAGTGAGAAGTTCATAGCATGAAGGTACTTAGAAGAGCATCAACAGGACTGAAGGATGAACTAGATGTGAAGGGTGAGGGTGAAGAGGTGCTAAGAATGACTTCCACATTTCTTCCTCAGACAGATTAATGGTTTCTTGCTCTTAGGTACTATAGAAGGAGCAGGTTTTGGAGGAAGATGCTGTGTTCATTTTTAGACATGCTCCCTTTGAAGTGTCCTTGGGCTACCCAGTGGAGATATCTAGGTCTAAAGCTCAGGAGAAATGCCAAGTCTGGGAATAGACTGGGGAGTTGTCTGTGTAAGGATAGAAAGTAGATCCATGTTGAGCTCATGGACCAAAGGAAGAACCCTGTTCTATGTCAACAATTAAGGGGTAAGAGGGAGAGAAGAACTCAAGATAAGTAAGAGGAAAACTAGGAGAGTGTCATGGGACAAGAAAGAGATGACTTTCAACAAGAAAGAGGTGGCCAAAAAGTTGAACACAAAAAAGACTGAAAATAACATGGACTAAGACAGTCAGTGATGGGCTTTTCCTCTGTCCAGAGACTGGTTTTGGCATGGACATGTGGCCACTTCAGACTGGAGAGACACAAAGAAGATTGGTAAAGAAGATTTCTTACTCCCAAAACGGTAAGGAAGACCCTCCTGCTGATGCTTTCCTCTTGTTGTCATTACTGTCATTTCCATTATTGTCATTCCAGTTACTTGGCTCAAGAGACCTTTGGATTTAGTGACATTAAAATATGTCAATTAATTAAACAAGTATTTATTAGGTACTAACTATGCATCAGGTACTGTTAGAGGAGCTGGAGATAGAGTGATAAACAGGAAAGAAGTATCTGCCCTCTCAAAACAAATTCTAATGGGGGACACAGACATTAAACAAATAACTAAATCTGCAGTGTATTGCAGTTATTAGTAAGTATGGGGAAGAAGAACAAAGTAGAAAGAAAAACTTGACAGTGGGAGCTATGATTTTAACTAGGGTAGGGTGTCTGGGGAAGCCTCACTGGGGGGGGGGGTGATTTTGAGCAAAGACCTGAACAGAGGAAGAAAGGAGACCTGTGAACATCCAGAGCAATGCTGTCCAATAGAAATATAACATGAGCCAATGTGTGATTTTAAATTTTCTAATAGCCATATTAAAAAAGAAAAAAAGCAAAGATCAGTAGTTGCCAGGGGGTTTGGGGGAAGGAGGGATGAATAGGCAGAGCACAGAGAATTGTTAGGGCAGCAAAACTACTTTGTATAGTAGATGCATGTCTTTATACATTTGTCAAAACCCATAGAAAGTAGAACACTAATTAAACTATGGACTTTACATGATAATGATATAGTAATATAAGTTCATTGATGGTAAAAAAAATGTAACACTGCGGTGTGGGTTGTTGATAGTAGGGGAGGTTGTATGTTTAGGGGAGTGGGAAATATATGGGAACTCTGTATTTTCCACTCAATTTTGCTGTGAACCTAAAACTTCTCTAAAAAAATAAAGTCTATTTTTTAAAAGTAAAAAGTAACAGGTAAAATTAATTTTAATAATATTTCAATTATATAATTCAAATATCAACATATTTAGTCCTCACCACAACCTACATATCTAACATATCTTAAATACTATCATTTAAAAATATAATCAGTATTAAGCAAACCATTAATTAAAGATTTTATATTCTCTTTTTTTGTAAACTAAGTCCTCAAAACTCTGTGTGCATTTAATACTTGTGGCACATCTCAGTTTGGAGTAGCCAATTTCAGTTACTCAGAAGTCACACGTAGCCAGTAGCTTCCATGTTGGACGGTGAGCATAGAAGAACATTTCAGGCAAAGGAAATGGTAAGTGCAAAAGTGCTGAAGCAGGAATGGGAAGAATAATTTTGTGAGTTTGAGATGAGCCATCAGGGACAGAAAGGAGTAAGGGGTAAGTGGGTGGAGTGGTAGATGAGGCTGGTTAGAGAGAAGGGCAAGAGCCAGGCCCTGGATGGCCTGGTACAAAGCAGTTGGGAATTATTCTACGTGTGACTGGGAAACCACAAATGGGGTCTGAGCAGGGAACATGTTTTGTCCCTTTGTGACATGAAATGAACCGCAGATATTCTTTATTGTTATATTGTTTTTAATTACAGAGGAGGCAGTGTGGGGCTCTATATCCCTCTTGGGCTGCACTGGGAAACCAGCTATCTAGTTTCACATTTGCAGACTAGAGGCCCTGAGACAAAGAGACCTGCACCAGGATGCACAGCGAGTCTTTGTTATTGCTGATTGGGCATGAGCAGAATCAGCAGACTTTGGGGGGTAGAAGCAACCCTGGAGTGGGGTGAGGAGTAAGAAGGAGACGGAGAAGTTTGGCAGTGAAGGGAAGGAGAAATGATAGGGTAGTAATGTGGGATGTAGAGTTGGGGGTTGGTTTGCTTATTTGTTTTTAAGCAGGGAAAGATTTGGGCATGTTAGAATACTGTTCTGAAAATAGTAGTAGAGAGGGAGAGGTTGGAAAGAATGGATCATGGATGGTGTGAGGTTACTGAAGAGGTGGCAGGGACTACCGTAGAGCAGGGGAAGGCTAAGCAGTGATGGAGGTAGACCTGGGGACTTGTTGTCAGGAGAATCAGCTGCCGCTGTTCCAGCCTTCCGCAGCCCCTGTCCCTCTGTCATCTGGATTCCTGGGACCTGTGCGCTGTCTTCACCCTGCTGCCCACTCTTCTCTTTGCTTGTCATTCTCAGGCTCCCCAGATCAGAGATGATCCTGGCAGGGACTGCTACCCACCATCTGCCACTTCTTCATACTCTCTGAGTTCCTGCGCTCCTGCTAGGAAATGCTATTTAGAACCTGCTTTTCTTTTACACTCTTCTATTCTCTTGTCCCAATTCCTGGATGCTGAGTCACTCTTCCTTCCAAGACCTCTACATGAGCCTCCTGGTTCTGACATACAAAACTCACAACTACTATGTGTTGAATGCTTACAGTGTGGGCATGGTACTACATGCTTCATAAATATCAGTCTATTCAGTCCTTACAACTCTACAAGGTATGTACTGTCATCATCCCATTTACAGATAAGGGTAAGGCTCAGAAAGGATAAGTGTCTTATGCAAGGTTTCATAGGAATTGCAACAGGAAAGGTTTGCCTGAGTCTGTAAGCTCCCCAAACTGACCTTATTCTATGATGCCATACTATCTTTTAGGTGTCAGGAATAGAGCTAGATGCTTTGCTGATCTTTTCCCATGTGGTTAATGGGCTATGATATAAGCAGCAAAAAATGAGGCTTAGCCATGGGGATTGGTTCCAAGAAAGAATGTAAACTTTACAAAGGCAAGGGTGGTGCCTGTTTGGTCACTGCTATAACCCCAGCTCTCAGAAAAGTATTTGGCACATAATAGTGCACAATAAATGTTCATTGAATGAACGAATGAATGAACGAACGAACGCTGGCCTTTGAAAGGGCTCATCACAGCACTGAGATGAAATCTCATAAGAGCACAGGTAGGGACCAAGGGCCCAGAACTGGCCCATAACCAAGTTAAAGCTTGGTTATAGGAAAAAGACAAAGGTCCAGCATTCTTCTCTAGTTCAATGCGAGGGATCTTGTAAGCTAAACCTAAGCCAACCAAGGCATTTCATTTCTTGACCACAATAATCAATTCAGAGAAAACCACATAAATAGCTCCTTAGTTCTTTATAAACAACTGCATATAATTCCATTATGTACGTGGATCATAATTAATTTCACCAGTACCCTATCGATGGACTTTTAGGTGATGTCAAATTTTTTGCTATTACAAACAATGCTGCCATGAATCTTGTATAAATGTCAACTCTCACAGATATGTCATATCTGAAATATAAACTTCTAGACGTGAAATTCTCAAAACAAAAGGTGTATGCACTTACAATTTTCATAGATATTTCTAAATTGCTCATATTATGGTTGAAGCAATTTATACTGCCTTCTAAAATGTGTAAAAATATCTGCTTACCATATTCATGTCAAACAGTATTACCAATATTATCCTTAATAGTCCGATGGGTGAAAAATGAAATGCCATTCCAGCCTTACTTTGCATTACCCTTATGAGTGAGTGTGAGCATCTTTTCATGGGCATCAGAGGGCTTTTTCTTTAAATCCTACTGTTTAAAAAAAATCTCTAAAGCAAGAAGTAAAAATTTGCTTCTACTTCCAGATTCCAAAAGCAATTACTGTCAATGTATTATTGTGTATCTTCCAGACTGTTTCTTAATTTCACATAAATATATTTATACAATTTCATTTAAAGAAAATGTGTGTATGTTTATACATAAAAATACTTGCATTTTCTTTCTTTTAAAAAAAACCTTTTGCCAATATTTTATTTGTTATTTTAGATGCCTTGTTTTTTTTTTTTTTTTTTAATGTAGAACTTTTTGGAGGTCTGCCTCTCCTTTTTTTTTTTTTTTTTTTTTTTTTATGACTACCTAAAATGACATTTGGGGCATCCATAATATAGTTTACTATTTCCTCTTTGACATTTTTCTTATTTCCAATTTGTTAAATCCAAACAACACTACAACAAATATTCTTCTTCATGAATTTTTATGTACATATGCTATTATTTCTCTTTTGGCTTATTCTCAGAAGTGATCTTTGGTTGCTTTAAATGATAAACTGCTCTGAAGCTAAATAGATTGGTCTGGGATGGGAAAGGTTCCCATTTAAATATGTTATCTACTGTCTTCAGCACATAAAACAGGTCCATTTGTCAATTTGTTCTTAAGTATGAACTTCCCTTCATATCATAAATAGCTGTGTGTTTCCCTGAACAAATGGCATTACGATTAATCAAGAGCGAAGGATTCTTAAGTGGCTGCTGGTCTCACTGTAAGGATGGAGTTAGACCAATAGAAACGTCCTGCACTCCAGCTCACAGTCTAATAGGGAAACAGGATGTAGAAAGAGAAATAGTAACCCAAATGATACAAAGATTAATCATTCCTGGTGCAGACTTTCTTCTCCGATGTCCTGGAGCATTTATTCTCTAGGACAGAGAGAATATAACCTAAGGTTGGTTGGTTGTATGTGCTTACTCCTTGGACTACAAGGAGAGGAATGGCTCCACATAAGTGAGTGAGAGGCCATCTAAATTATGCCATTATGCTGGAGGCTAAAGCTGCTCTCTCCTCTGTATCGTTTGATAAACATGTACCTATGTCTATTCCCTGTCAGGTGGTAGGGAGGCAAGGAAACCCTTGCAATTGAAGTGCTAAGTTATCTATGTTGCTTTGCAAGGTATTGGGTGGCGAAAAGTAGAATATTCCAGTGTTCAGCCTAGAAAAACTCAGGCTGAAAACTGATATATTTCGTTTGCTGCACATACTTTTGTTTTATTTTTGCTTTTTAACTTAAAAAAAAAAAACTTTTTTGAAGTGTAGTTTACATACAATAACAAGCATTCACTCATATTCAGAGTCTGGTTAGATGTGATTTGAGAGCTGTATCCACCCATATAACCACTCCCACAATCATAACATAGAACATGTCCATCATCCCCAAAAGCTCCCGTGTGCTATAAAACTTTTTAAAAACTTGTTATTTTGAAATAATTATAGATTCACAGGAAGTTGCAAAGATAGTACAGGAAGGTCACCAGTTTTCCCCAATGGTTACATCTTATATATAGTACAATATCAAGAGCAGGAAATTTACACTTGTACAATGTGAATAAGCAGTTCTGTGTACTTTTATTACCTTTCAATTCCAGCAACCACCGTTGTAATCAAGACACAGAACTGTTCCATCACCACAAAGAGCTCTCTCGTGCTGTCCCTTTATAGTCACACTACCCTCCTCCACCACCTCTATTCCCTGGCAACCACTAATCTGTTTTCCAGCTCTACAGTTTTTTTTTTCAATAATATTACGTAAATGGAATTATATGGTATGTTACTTTTTGAGACGGCTTTTGTCACTCAGCCCTTGGAATCCACCTACATTGTTCCTGTATCAAGTGTGGTCCTTGTCATCGATGCATAGTATTCCATGGTGTATTTGTTTCCTACAGCTGTCATAACAGATTAGCACAAACTTGGAGACTTAAAACAACAGAAACTTATTTTTTCATCGTTCTGGAGGCCATAAGTCCTAAATCAAGTTATCACACTCCAGTCTCTGCCTCCACCTTAACATGGCCTCCTTCATTATATCGGTGTCTTCGCCTCTTCTATCTCTTATAAAGACATTTGTCATTGGATTTGGGGCCCACTTAGATAATCCAAGATGATTTCATCATGAGATCCTTAACTTAATAACAGCTGCAAAGACCGTTTTTCCAAATAAGGTCACATTCACAGATCCGGGAGTTAGGACATAGGCATATCTTTTTTGGGGGTCCCCATTTAACCCACTATACAAAATATGAATGTTCCTACTTTGTTTAACCATTCATCTAATTGAGAGATATTTTGGTTGTTTTCAGGTTTTGGCTATTACAAATAATGCTACTGTAAATAAATAATGGATTTTCATGTGGACATAAGTTTTCATTTATCTGGAATAAATAAAAAGAAATGAATTTTCTAGATCATATGGTAAATGTACATTTACTTTTAAAAGAAAACGTCAAACTATTTTACAGAGTGGCTGTTATCATTTTACAGACCTACTACAGTGTGTGAGATTCAGTTTCTCTACAATCTCACCAGCATTTGGTATTGTCACTATTTTTTATTTTAGCTGCTTGCATAAGTGTATAGTGATATCTCATCATAGTCTTAATTTACATTGTCCTAATACTGATGTTGAACATCATTTCATGTGCTTATTTGCCATATGTATTGTCTTTGATGGCATGCCTCACCAATCTTTTGTGTATTTTCTAATTATGTTTTTGAGGTTTTTTTACTGTTGAGTTTTGAATGCTCTTTACACATTCTAGATTAGAGTCATTGGTCACATATGTGATTTTTTCCCTGCCACTCTGTATTTTATCTTTTCATCCTCAACAGGATCATTTGTGAAGCAAAAGTTTTTCATTTTGATGAAGTCCAATTTTTTTCTTTTTTGAAATATGCTTTTTGTATCATCTCTAAGAACTCTTCACTGTGCCCTAAGTCCTGAAGATTTTCTATGTCATCTTCTAAAAGTTTTTATAATTTCACAATTAAACCTGCGATCGTTTTTATTTTTGTATAAGGTGTGAGGTTTAGTTGGTAGAGTTGTCGCTGTTTTCTTTTTTTCCCACTACCTTTCCTCCACTGAATTTCATGGCTATTTCTGGCCTCTCTATTCTGTTCCATTGATCTATGTGTCACTCCACTTGACAATACTGCATAGCTTGATTACTGTAGCTGTATGATCATTCTTTATATTGAGTACCATGATTCCTCCCAGTTTATTCCTCCTTTTCAAAATTGTTTTAGCTATTCTGGTTCCTTTGCCTTTACCTGTATATTTTAGAATAACATTGTCTATACCTACAAAAAAAATCTTGTGGGGATTTTGACAGGAAATTCATTAATCTTATTTATAGATTTGGGAAAAATTGACAACTTTACTCTGATGAGTCTTCCAATCCATAAATACAATATGTCTTTCTATTTATTTAGATATTCTTTGATTACTTCAAAAAACATTTTGTGGTTTTTATCATATGAGTATTGCACTTGTTTTATTTAGTTTACATCTAAGCATTTTTTAAGTGACTGATATTGTATTTTTAATTTAATTTTGGTGTCCATGTGTTCATTGCTAATATATAGATATACAATTGATTTTTATATGTTTATTATGTATTCTGGAACCTTGTCAAATGTACTTATTTATTCTAGGAGTTTTTGTTTTGTTTTTAAGATTCCTTGGAATTTTCAATGTAGACCATCATGTCATCCACAAACAAGAACAATCTTATTTATTTTTTCCCAGTCTGTATGTCTTTTATTTTTTTCCTAGTCTTATTGCATTGGCTAGAACTTCCAGCTCTTTGTTGAATAAGATTGGTCAGAGTGGACATCTTTGCCTTGTTCCTGTTCTTAGAAGGAAAAGAAAAAGTATTGAATTTTGTCAAGTGCTTTCTCTGTGTTGATAGATTTTTCTTTAGCCTGCTAATTTGTTGATGACATAATTGATTTTTTAATATTAAACTAGCTTTTTGTTCCTGGAATAAACCCCGCTAGGTCATTGTGTATAATCTTCTTATATATTGCTAAATTCTATGGGCTAATATAAAGAATTGTTGTATTTATATTCATATTGAAAGATATTGGTCTGTAGTTGTCTTTTTTTGGGGGAGGGGTTGTCTTTTTCTAGTTTCAGTATCAGGTAATACTGCCTTTATAAAATGAGTTAGAAAATGTTTCTTCTCTTTAATTGGTGTTAATTCCTCTTTAAATGCTTAATAGAATTCTGCACTGAAACTTTCTGTGCATGAAGATTTCTTTTTGGAAATTTTTTAAATAATAAGTTCAATTTCTTTAACAGTTATAATACTACTCAATTTATCTTCCTCATATTGGGTGAGTTGTAGTGGTTTGTGATTTTTGAGCACTTGGTCCATTTCATCTAACTTGTTAAATTTAAGTGGGCAACATTGTTCACAGTCTTCTTTTATTAGCCTTTGATATCTGCAGATCTATAGCAATATCCTGTTCTATTCCCGATATTTGTAATTCCTGTCTTTTTTTTTTTTGTCAATCTTGCTATAAGTCTGTCACTTTTATTGATCTCTTCAAAGAAACAGCTTTTGTTTCATTGATATTCTGTATTTTCCCCCAATTTTTTGGATTTCTGCACTTATACTATTTCCTTCTTTCTGCTTGAGCTTTGTTCTTCTTTTCTACTTCCTTGAAGTGGGAGCTGAGGTTATTGATTTGAGATCTTTTCTTTTTCCTAATGCAAGCATGTCGTGCTATAAATTTCCCTCTCAGCACTGCCTTACCTAGAGCTCAAACATTTTGATTTGTTGTATTTTCAATTTCATTCAGCTTAATATACTTTTTATTTCATTTGAGACTTCCTCTTTGACCCACGGATTGTTTAGAAATGCGTTACTTAGTATCTAAGTATTTGGAGATATTTGGGGAGGTTGTCTTTGTTACTGATTTCTAGTTTGAGTCCATCATAGTCAAACACTGTAAAATTCTAATTCTTTTAAATTTGTCGAGGTTTATTTTATAACTCAGGAAGTGGATGACCTTGGTGTATGTTCTATGGGTGCTTGAAAAGAATGTGTACTCTTCTATTGCTGGGTAGAGTCTTCTATAAGTTTTGATTGCATCCTGCTGGTTAATGGTGGTGTTTTTATATCCTTATTGATTTTCTATCTAATAGTTTTATCAGTTGCTGACTGAGAAGCACTCAAGTCCCCAACTATAATTGCAGGTGTGTCTCTTTCCCCTTTCAGTTCTATCCATTTTTGTTTCACATATTTTGCAGCTCTGTTGTCTGGTGCATTTACATTTGCTGTGTGTCCTAGAATGAAATGATCCTTCTTTCATTATGTGACATTCCTCTCTTGCCCTAGTAATTTTCTTTGCTTTGAAGTCTATTTTATCTCATTTTGTTATAACCACTCCTGCTTCTTGTGATTGTTTGCATGCTATACCTTTTCCTATCCTTATACTTTTAATCTACCTCTATCATTATATTTAAAGGAAGTTTACTTTAGACAGTTATTTTTAACCTGCTCTGCCAATCTTTGTCTTTTAATTGGTATATTCAGACCACTTACATTTAACAAATCATTGATTTGTTAAGGCATAAGTATGTTTTGTTTCGTTTTCTCTTTTTTTCTATTTTTCATTTCTCTGTCTTTTTCCTGTGTCCTGTGGATTACATCAGTTGTTTTTAGAATTACATTTTATCTATTACTGTTTTGGGTATATATTCCTGTATAGCTTTTTCAGTGGTTGATCTAGGAATTACATTATATATACATAATTTATCGGTCTACCAGTGTTGACATTTTACCAGTTCAAGTGAAATGTAGAAGTCTTACTTCTCATTATGTCCTTTTACCCTCCCTACTTATAATGTAATTGTCTTTTAAGTATTGACATACATTGAGAGCTACATTAGACATTATAATTTTTGCTTCTACTGTCACACATAATTTAGAACACTCAAGAGAAGTACATTGTATATTTATATATTTGCTCTTTCTTTTGTTCTTTTTTTCTACCTGATGTCTCAAGTTTCCTGTTACCACTTCTTTTCTGTTCGAACTTCTTTTAGCAATCCCTATAAGTTAAGTTTGCTGGCAATTCATTCTCTTAATTTTTCTTCAACTGAGAATGTTTTGGTTCCTCTTCTTTTCTGAAGGTTGGTTTCACCAGGTATTAGATGCTAGTTGCCAGTTCTTTTTTTTAGCATTTGAAAAACATGTCACTTCCTTCTGGCCTCTACAGTTTCTGACAAGAAATCATTTGAATTTTCTCTCTAAATGTGATGTATCATTTCTCTTTGGCAGCTTTCACGATTAATTTCTTTGTCTTTAGTTTTTAGTTTCCTAGTAGGCCTTCACTGATACCACACTGGCCAGGAGTGGGTGGGGTACATCCTTTCTTCTCCCATGTGGCCTCTGTGGGCATTGTGGGGCGAGATGGCCTTATTATTACTGATGAGTGGTAAAAGTCCTGAGTAGATAACTAGGCCTCTTCTGGCACTACTCTAGAGTAGAGGGGAAGTGGTGCCTCATTACAGCCTGGCAAGGGTATAAATCTAGTCTTTCCAGTTGGCCTTGGCTGATGGGAGTAGACATAGGGCTGGAGTAGAGGGAGTATTATCTAAATGTCTGTTTTCTAGGCTGCTCCTTTTCTAATGTTTTGACTAGAGAAAGTAGGTTTTTCTTTGGGGCTTTTGTCTGCATCCATTGGCATTTTTTGGATTCTTCTCCAGTACTCAATCTGACATATTTGAGGCAAAACTAAAACTCAGGAAACTCACTACTCAATTATTCCTCGGGTCTTGAGGTGCTAGCCAGTCTGCCTTCTTCTCCTTCAGGATCTTCTTGTGTTTGTTTTCTATATAACATTCAAGGTTTTTATCTGTACTTAGCAGGAGAAATAGTGAAAAGTACATCTGTTCTATCTTTTTAAAACCGAAAGGTGTTTTCCACATACTTAAAAAAATTAAAAACTATATTTAAAAAGCACCTGTCATAAAAATATATACGTTGGATTTTTCATGACACATTGGAAGATAAATCATCCTGGCCTGCACTTCTGGCTGGGAACAGCACATGGAACTGGGCATCTACTGCCCCTGTAGATGAGTGATAATGAGTTTACTGTAGGTCCCGTCCCTCTTGAAATGAATATATTTATACTTACAAAAGACTTGTATCCCTAGTTCTTATATTACCATAGGACTCTGAACTTGCTCCCTCTGTATCAGAACTTGTGTTTCATCTCCAGGAAGTGCTGGCCACAACAAAGATCGAATGTGACACCAGAAGAGGAGTCCCTGGCAAGATCCTTAAACATTCTGCTACATCATTGCAGAAATGTTGTCTCTCTCCCAGCACAAAACTCTATTTTAGCACAAAGTGTTCCAAAGTGGTTACAGTAAAAGAAAAAAAAATCCCCTCTCTCATTTCAGGAAACAGCTAGCTCATTCCTCCTCTTCAGAAACCCCTAATCATGAAATGACCCGGAGTTAAGCTCTCGGCCCATTCTCGTGGAAGCACTAAGAGTGAACCAGTTGGCCCATAGAAACATGTTAAGTCAGCAGAAGCCTTGGATTCTCTCAGTGGCTGCAAAGCGAAGCCCTGAGGGGAGGTAGCTTTGTGTTCTAACAGAGCAAAGAATGCATGTTGGTAGCTCCAGACAGATTGGTGATCGTGGCAACGTGGAATTTTCAGTCGGTCCAAGGAGAGGCCTGAAAATGCCCTATTTCTCATCATGAGTTCAAACGAGTAGTTCTGGTAAGCTGGTCAGCTCTACCATTTCAGTGCCCAAATTTGTTGGCACCAGTGGGGAGGCAGAATCCCTCTCAAGGCAGATGTTTTCAAATGTTTGCATTCACTGATCCTTTTCAGGGACATAAGAAGACTTCATGAGACGCCTGGCCTCTTTGATCTAGTGTAGTCTGGCATCTTCCTCAGAAGGAACTATCAAGAGCAAGGCACTGATCTTCTGTTGCCTGAATCCTCACTCCGCCCCGTACCCAGCTCATCACCTCTGGAGTTCTATGTGCAGGAACAGCCACTGCTGCTTCTGACTGGAACTGAGGAATGATGAACAATCTCTTTGCTCCTAAACCTACCCGGGCTCCCTAGTGCTGTCAGTAAACTCTTGTCCTTACATTCATGGCTCATCTCCTGCATTCAGTTAAGTCTCTTAGTTTCCCTTTGGCCATTCCACATTTGGCCCCCATGGTTCTTGAACTTTTTTTGTTTGCAGCAGATGTGAACACCTAAACCATTTCACAATGGACAACCTCTGGCTGAAGAGGAATTAAGGGATCTGCTAATAATCCCTTCCCACCTGTTTGAAAACCACTGCTTGAACCAAATGATTTTGATCAGAGTTGTTCTCAAATACTTCTATGCTTTTGCTCATGCAGTATCCTCTGTCTATAATACCTGGTATCTCTCATGTCCAAATCTTATGTCCTTTAGGGCTCAACGTGTTTGCCACAAAGCCTGCAGCACATCTCTGCTCCCTATCCCCACATCCACTCTCACCCCACAGAGCTTTCTCCTTTCTCCGAGCTCACACAGGACTTGTGTTTCCCTTGTGGAATTGAGTACTTTCTACCATGAACTGATTATTTGTGTCCACATTCCATCTCTCACTGGCAGGAACCATGCTCTATCATCTTTAACTCTTCCACAAGGCCTAATATAATAGCTTGTACTTGGTTTCATGCCTAATGCCATGGCTTGAATAAAAATGTTAGGTAAATGAAAATAGGCTGGCCAATCTCAAGCTTCATCCTGTGAAAGAGAAATTTCTATCCTTTTCTTTCTTTTTCAAACCGTGTAGTGTAGAACAGTAGGCCCATGAGATGTGCTTCATCAAAAATGGATTCTATCACAAAATATGATTAGACTACATTCTATATTCTAAATAGCCCTATATTCTAACTTTTTTCTTGGAGATCACAAAACATATTAGCATAGTAAAGACTCTAATAAATTCTAATGCTAAAAAAATAACTTGGTTTACTCAGCATTACTGAACTTCATTTGACCATTTCTAATTCCTCCAAAGGATACCTATTGACATTTCTTAGAAGTACACATAGGAAATGCTGATCTAGATTCCCCTCTGGGCCTCATGTTCTCTTTCACATGACCAAAGATGACATTTAAGGAAACCTGCTTTAAGTCAGACACAGTACTTATGTCGAATGAGACTGTAACATCTTTCAAATTGGGGACCTTTTTCTGCAGGTAATCATCAAGAAAAGGGACTATTCATAGGAAAGGACTAAATTTATTACCTGTTTGCCTTCCTTCTGCAGACAAGCACCCTGTACTCTTAGGTAAGATTCCTCAGCCTGGAGGTTACTGCCCCAGCTTGGATCCTCCTGCCTTTTTAGGTTTTCTCCTTGCTTCACTCCCCCCATCCCCACAAACATCTAATCCTCGCTCCGAGAATGGGGCTCTTCCTCTTCTCTGAGCAGAGCTTCTGCTTGCCAGTGACCACACTTTTGCCCATCCACACCTTTGCCCATTGAAGCTCTGCCTGAACAGCCATTCTCACAAGTTTACTAGTGAAAATCCTGGCCACCTCTCAAGCCTCAGTGCAACCTGCACTAGATTAGCTGGAATTTCATAGGTCAAAGACCTTTAGTGCTAAAAGAGAACTTAGAAATGATTTAGTCCAAACCCTTTGTTTTAGGAAATAGTGATTCAAACAGGCTTACGTGACTTATTTGAGAAAGCTCAGTAAAAAGTAATTCAGGAAAGAGTTCCTCTTCAGAGTCTTTTAAAAGTTCTCTCCAGTTGTTATTTATCATGTTTGAATTATAAACTTCAAGTCCCTCAAAGGACAGAATTTACTTTTTATCTCCATTACTAAGTCATAATGCTGTGACCAGAGAATACAGATAGATGTGAATTCAATATCTTTCAAGAGTGTGAGTTTTGGAGTCAAGTAAACAATGACTTTAAAAACCAAGGTAACATTTACAAATAAAATGTACACATTTTAAAGAATATAGTTCTATGATTTTTGACAAATACAAACACTTGTGTTAACTATCACCATATAAAAAATGTAGAACATTTCCTTACCCCAGAAAGATCTCTTGTGCTGACTCCAACTCAATCCCCTTCTCTCCTCCCTCCCCACTACCACTGATCTGCCTTCTCCTTTATTAGCTTCTCATAAATGGAATCATACAATATGTACTGTGTATGGCTTCTTTCACGCAGCACAAAGATTTTAAAATTCATCCATGTTTTTGCATGTTTCTGTAGTTTATTCATTTTTATTGCTAGGTTGTATTTCATTATATGGGTATACCACAGTTTATCATTTGGGTTTTTCACTCTTATGAATAAAGCTGCTGTGAACATTCATGTACAACTTTGTTTAAACATATGTTTTCATTTATCTTGAGAAAACATCTAAAACTTCTTGGTCATGTGGTAAATGCATGTTTAACTTTGTAAGAAACTGGAAAATAGTTTTCCAAAGTGGCAATAAATACGATTTTATATTTCCACCAGCAATTTGGTGTTGTCAGTTTAAAAAACAATTTTAGCCATTCTATTGGGTGAGAAGGCTCATGGTTTTAATTTGCATTTTCCTGATTAATGATATCAAGCACCTTTGAACATGCTCGTTGACCACCTGTATATCTCCCTTTGTGGAAATATTTATTCAAATCTTTGCCACTTCAAAAAAAAAAAAAAACTGAGTTGAGCCTTTTATTATAGATCTTCAGAAATATCATACATACATGTCTGTGTAGCATGTGTGTACACACACATACACTCTAGATATAGGACTTGTCATAAACATCTATTTTGGAGATTTCTTCCAATCCAGGTTTGCCTTTCATTTTTTAAATGTCTTTTGATGAGCAAAAGTTTTAATTTTGATGAAATCCAATTTTTCAAATTTTCTTAATGGTTAGTGATTTCTGGTCTTTGTAAGGTATCTTTGCAAACCCAAGGTCACAAATATAGTCTTATGTTTTCTTCTAAAACTGTGCTGTTGGTCTATTTTCAAGTTTACTGATTCTTCCTTCATTTTCACTCAGCTACTGAGTCCATGCAGTGAGTTTTTTGTTTTGGTTACCCTATATTTCAGTTCAATAATTTGAGTCATTTTTTAATTTATTTTTCTACTTGCTGAAATCTTTATTTTCAGTGGAGTTTGCAATTGTTTAAGCATTTTTATAGTGACTGCTTTAAAACCTTTGCTAGATAACTCTAACATTTAAATTTTGTTTTGACCAGGTTTTCTCATTCAAGTCCCTAGTTCTTGGCATAAGTGGTTTTCTATTGAAGCCTGGACATTTTGATATTATGAAACTCTGGATCCTATCTAAATCTTCCATTTCAGCTGGTAGTCACCCTACTTAGTTTAGTGTGCAGGTCCTGGCTTAATTTTTTGAGCTGTCATTCCAAAGATGATTTAGTTTTCAGAGTGTCTTGCAGTGATACTCTGTTCTGCTTTGTTTGTATGCTACCAGAGTTCGACGTGAAAGTCTGTGTGGTATTCCACACTGAAATTCAGTTCTCAAATATTTGCCATTTAATTCTATTCGGTTTGATATGTGGGCCATTCAGTAGTCTGCCTAAGACTTCACATACAGGTTTAAAGAACCCTTTCCATCAGTTTCCTCTCTTCTAAAATCCTCCTCTGGATGGATGTGGTTCACCTTGTTACTGCTGGGTGGTAGGAGTGGGGTGGCATTTCAAAGTACCAGGCAGCTTTCAACATGGCAGTTTGCTTCTTCAGAGTGAGTAAGAGTGAGCGAGAGTGAAGCATAGAGAGCCAGCAGGATGGAAGTCACAGTCTTTTGTAACCTAATCTCAGAAGTGACATCCTATCACTTTTGACATATCCAATTATTAGAAGAAAATCACTGAGGGAACCACATAGAATGTGAATATCTGGGGATGGGGATCACTGGGAGTCATTTTAGAAGCAACCTACCAGTCTTCTTTAATTTCTCTCATTATTTTCTAATTTTAAGACACATTGAGAAGACAAAGCTATCTTTTAATTATTTCTTAAGAAACAATTAAGAAATAATTATTTAATTATTATTTATTAATATGGTTGGGTTTAAGTATACCTTTGTATGTTTCCTTTTTTATCTCATCTATTTCTTGTCCGTTTCTTTTCCCCTGACTTCTTTTGGATAAATCTAATATACACAGTAAAATACACAGCTTTTAAGTGTATAATTCCATGAGTTTTGATGTGTACACTCATGTAATCCCTATAATCAAGATATAAAACATTTCCATCACCCTACATAGTTCTCTTATGTTCTTTCCCATTTAATCCCCAACCAACTGCCTCTGAGGCAATTACTGTTTTGTTTTCTATTACTAGAGATGAGTTTGCCTGTTTCTGCAATTCCTGTGAATGTAATCATATAGTCAAAAATATCATAATGTATCATAAGTCAGACATATACAATGTGACCGGATTTTGAGATTCCCTTCATTGGCTTGTTATCCCTCTTTGATCTGTCTTTGATATCACTGAACCTTTCTCTTGCTGTGTCTAATTTGTTAACCCCATCTAGTGAATTTTTAATTTAAGATATTGTAGCTTTCAGCTCCAAAATTGTAAAGAACTTCAGTTTTCCGACCTTCCTGTCCCCCAATCTCAGTTCCATTCTGTACCACCTAGGTGGTCAAAAAGATATAGTCCTAACTATGCTTGTTCTTACTGAACAGGGGTCTGGGAGCTGGCTCCTTGCTTTCACTGGCTCATAACATTGCTGCCCTACTTTCTAAAAACAAACAAAAAACCACTATAAAGGCATAAAGTTGGCCACATATACAAAGACATGAGGCTAGATTGCTTTGTCCCACAGCTGTTTATGGTTATCTGATGTAATTAAAGGCTTTTGATATCCCATAAAGACATCAAAGCAACACTTCCAACTAACAAAATTAAGTGTTCCCTATCACTCATGTTTTACCTGTAGGTAAATATAATCTAACAGGATTTACCTTCCCTTCATTCTACAACCCTGAGCTCAGGAATAAAAGATATCTTTGAATGAAAGAGCATGTACCTACTTTAAGCTTTGATTAATATTCGGCTTTCCTCTCTGGCATTTTCAATTGGCCTCTGATTTTCCATAAGTATGTATGTATTTACAGCCACCGAGACTAAAAATTCAGAAAAGTTTGTGTGTACAGAGCACAAATTAAAAGAAACTAACACAGGGCCACAGCACAGAATCTTGCTGGAAGGACTCCAGCTGGCTTCTCCACTGCAATTGATAAGTGAGTCGTTTTCAAAAATGCTGCTTGGCTAAAAATTTGCTCTTTAATACAAGGAATGAGGATGATCCTGGTCGAATGCCAAATCAAATCCCATATTTCCAATTTTGAGACTAGGACACAATGTACTTTTCCTTTTGAGGAGAACCTCATTTTCAAGCCCTACTGTTGATATATATGACTCAAACTGCTGCAAGCCTAACAATAAAGAGTCTGAAAGAGAAATTACAAAAACAATTCCATTTAAAATAGCAAAAGCAAACAAACAAACAAACAAAAACAAAAACAAACCCAAACAACCAACCAATTTAGGAATTAACCTAACCAAACAGGTGAAAGACCAGTACAATGAAAACTACAAAACACTACTGAAAGAAATTAAACACATAAATGAAAGCTCTCCCATGTTCATGGCTTGAGACTTATTAAGACATCAATATAACCCAAAGCAATCTACAGATTCAATTCAATCTCTATCAAAATTCCATTATGTTTTGAAGAAACAGAAAACCCATCCTAAAATTTATATAAAAACTCATATAGAAACTGAATAGCCAAGAGTCAAAAAGAACAAAGCTGGGGGAATCACACTTCCTGATTTTAAAACTTACTACTAAGTTACAGTAATCAAAACAGTGTGGAACTGGCATAAAGACAGACATATGGACCAACAGAATAGAACACAGAAATAAACCTTCACACATATGGCCAAATAATTTTTAACAAGAGTGCTAAGACTATTATAAGGAAAACAGTCTTTCAACAAATGGTGCTGCAAATCTGGATATCTACATGCAAAAGAATGAAGCTGGACCCTTACCTAACACTATACTAAAAAAATTTACTCAAAATAAATCCATGACCTAAAACTGTAAAACTTAGAAAACATAGGGTAAAAGCTTCACAACACTAAACACTGAATTTGGCAATGGTTTCTCGGATATGACATCAATGGCAAAAACAAGACAGACTGGACTTCATTAAAAACTTAAAATTTTCTGCATCTAAAGACACTATTAGCAGAGTAAAAAGTCAACTTACAGAAGGGAAGGAAATACTTGCAAATCATATACATCATGCACCTCTTAACAAGGATATGTTCTGAGAAATGCATCATTATGTGACTTTGTCATGGAGTATACACTTACACAAACCTAGATGGTACAGCCTATTACACACCTAGGCTACATGGTATAGCCTATGGCTCCTGTTATAAATCTATACAGCACTTGTACAGATCTATACTGTACTGAATGCTTTAGGCAACAGTAACACAATGATAAGTATTTGTGCAGCTAAGCATATCTAAACATAGAAAAGGTACAGGAAAAATATACAGAAACTAAAAAACGATACATCTTTAGAGAGCACTTACCACGAATGGAGCTTGCAGGACTGGAAATTGCTCTGGTGAGTCAGTGAGTGAAGAGTCAATGTGAAAGTTGAGGACATTACTGTATACTACTTTAGACTTTATAAACAGTACACTTAGGTTGTAACACTAAATGTATAAACCAATGTGAGATTAAATGAAACATAAGAGAAAATGATGTAATCAAGAGATGCAGTAAACCTGATACATGAGGTTGTTGCTAGCATAACACAGCACTGTTTAACAGTAAACATTTTTTTAGAAGTACACTCTAAATAATAAAAAGTAAATACATGTCATTTATTATTAACTATTAGATATTATACATAATTATATGTACTATACTTTTATGATTGTCAGCATGTTTGTTTATACCAAGTTTGTTATGTTACAATGGCTACAATGTCACTAGGCGATAGGAATTTTTCAGCTCCATTATAATCTTATGAAACCATCTTTGTATATGTGGTCTTATTGACTGAGACATCTTTATACAGTGCTTGACTCTATCTGATAAGGAATCAATACCCCAATTATGTACAAAACTCCTAAAACTCAACAACTAGATTAAAAAATAGGCAAAGGACTTGAAGATATTTATCTGAACAAATTAAGCAAATAGGCAACAAGCACATGAAAAGATGCAACACTAATCATTAGGGAAATCAAAACTACAGTGAAATATCATGTCACTTCCATTAGATGATTATTAAAAAAAACAAAACAGAAAATAACAAGTGTTGGTGAGGATGTAGAGAAATTAGAACACTTGTGCACTTTTGGTGGGATGTAAAATGGTATAGCCACTGTGTTTCTCAAAAACTAAAAATAGAATTACCTTGTATCAGGCAATTCCACTTCTGGGTATATATTCAAAAGAATAAAAAGCAGGGTCTCAAGGAGATATTTGTATAACAACATTCACAGCAGCATCATTCACAAGAGCTAAAACATAGAAGCAACCGAAGCATCCATCAAGAGAATGGATAAGCAAAATGTGGTATATACATACAAAGGGATGTTATTCAGCCTTGAAAGGAAATTCTGACACATTATGACATGGATGAACCTTGAAGATATTATGCTAAGTGAGAAAAGCCAGTCACAAAAAGAGAAATACTGTATGAGTCCACTCATATGAAGTACTTAAGAGTAGTCAAAATCACAGAGATAGAAGGCGGAAAAGTGGCTGCCAGGAACTGAAGGGGAGAATGGGGAGTTATTAATGGGCAGTTTCAGTTTTCCAGTACAAAGAGTTCTGGAGATGGATGGCAGTGATGGTTGCACAACAACGTGAATGTACTTAATGCCACTGAACCAGACACTTAAATATGGTTAATAAATTTTGTTATATTCTACCATAACAAAAGTTGAAAAAAAATGCTGCAGGATATGAAGTTTCAATTATATTCTCAGCACATATTAATTTTCTAAGGTTCATACCTTTCCTTCTATATCCGGACTTTCCTTTTAAAAACATGTTTCTAAATGTGTCAGTTAGAAGTACTAATAAATATACAACTGAAGTAAGATAGCAAATTGAAACAATGGCAGTCTTTCTTCAAAATTAAGTTATCTGAACTGGGCATTTTCTTAGCCTCACAGTTAGACTTCACAGACTTTATAGTAAACATACAACCACTGTCTCTGCAGCTTCTCCCTCTAGGCCCATCTGTACTTCATGGAAAATAAGCCAGAATCAAATCATTAAAGAACACTGTAACTTCTTAAGTTGAGTTACCATTTTTAAAGTACCTCATACATATTAAGCATTCATTAAATTCAACTTATTATTCCCTAGATGCTAATTTTAAGGCACAGGTAGAGGCATTTTTCCAAACTTAAAAAATTGGTTGCAATCTCATTATAGAAAAGTATGATCCAAAGAAAATAGAACAGAATTAAGCAATCCTTTATTTTTAGACATTTTCACAAAGAGGTTGTCAGTATGTTAACTTTCCAGTGGAGAAGAATAAACATGAAAATCAGCCTCCAGCCATCAGCAGCAGCTCTGCTCAGGGCTTAGAATCTTCCTTCCCCAAGTGATGGGGTGGAGGCGTGTACTTTCCCTCCTTTATTAGCTTATCCCGTTGCTTCATGATGGCTCTCAGACGTTTCATCTGTCAAAGGAAAAAAGTATTTAAACTAGGGGAAGATATGCACCAGAGAGTGAGGGCTGGAGAAACCAAATGACAGTTGGTTTCATTTTTAAATTGTAGAAGCTTTTCATCTTAGAGGGCCACTGAGAAGAAACCCAGAGTCTTTAAAGAACTGACTTTAAATCATGTCTCAAGCTTTTAACAAATAAATTTCTGGTATATATAATATCTCCCTGAAAACCAATAATGAAAATATTCCTGTTATATATGGAAATACAGTATTTACAAAAACAGTAACAAATAGATACAGGTCAAAAACCTTCAAGAGGCAAACTTGTGCATAGTAAAATCTTTTAAAATATTAAAAGCTGAGATCATCTCACAGCATATGGATTCCTGACTTCTCTATGTGAAGGTGGCACTGCTGCTGGTGACTGTTCAGTGGGTATGGATGATGCAGAAATAGACAATATCAAGTCTCTTTTTATTTTTATTGAAATAAAAGACCTGGTATGTGCTCAGCTACTAATCATTACTAGTTGAGCCCTGAGTTCTGCTTCTTCTCAGATAGGACATTCTCAGCAAATGAAAGCCTTGATATGATAAGACTGAGAGCAATAATTCAATGGATTCTGTGACATAGAAAATATACTAATTCTGACTGCATTATTCATCTGCTCAAAGCTCAATGGCTTCTCATCTTGCTGAGAGGCCTACCTCTCTGACTTTATGTCTTAACACTCTCCGTCTAGCTCTCTCTTTTCCAGCTCAGGGACCTTTGTACTTCCCGTTTTCCCCTTGTATTCACATGGCTTGCTTTCTTCAAGTCTCAGCCAAATGTCTTTTCTCATTAAACTCTTTTCTGACCACCCTATTTAAAAGAACATCCACTTAGCTCTCATGCCGAGCTTTTTATCTTTTTCCTGTTAATTTTCCTCAGTGCATTTATCAACACCTGACACACTATTTTCACTATTTTGTAATATGTTTGTTAATTCTCCCTCTACTCATATAAGTTCCATTAGGGCAGGGTCTTTTTGCTGTTTTCTTACTGCTATATTTCTGGTGCCTATAATAGTTCCTGATATAATAAGTGATTCAAAAAATATTTTTTAAATAAGTAAGTTTTCACAAAAGCATGAAAAGTTAGTATATTCAGTTAAACATCCCATTAACCTTAAAGAGAGTCAATCAGGATATAACTTCGGTAGAATAACTTTAGGTATAGTAAATACTAACATAAACATTAACCATTTTTAAAAGACCGCACTCTTAACATTTCTTTATTAAAGAGTTTCCCAACAGACGACTAGTCATGGTTGAGCAATGAAAATAATATGTACCCAATCTCTCCCTGAACTAGAAGCAATCACCACTTAAGTGTTGTATATAAAAGCACAGGCTTCAGAGCCATCATTGCCAGGTTCAAATCCCAGTCAGTTCCAAAACTTACTAACTAGATGACCTTAGGCAATGGCTCTAATTTTTCCTCAAGTTTTTAATTGTGTAAAGTGGGGAACATAATAATAAAACATCTCAGGATTGTTGTGAGAAATAAATGCCTTATTACATGCTGGGCACTTAGAACAGCGTTTGGTCCTAATTCCCTGATTCACTAACTTCTTCACCTAAAGGGAAGTATTTAGTCATTTAGGGTGACCTCTAAAACAGTAACGTACCTATTCATAAATTCACAGGATTAGGAAGTGACCTTGGAGCAACTCTTTAATATTTCCAGATAAAGAAATCAAGACCAAGAAGTGACTTGCTTGAGGTCACAAAACTAGTACTGGCAGAACCTGCATCAAAATTCAGCTTTCCTAGCACCCAATTCAATGTTCTTTTCACATCACCACACTGCCTCCTCTTGGTGTAAATTTTCCATGATGAGTAAAGTCTTAATCTGAGCAAGAAATAATAGGTTCGCAAGAAGAGAAGTTAAGACATACGGTGAACTAAATAGGTGGTAGGTGGCCAACCATGACCCACTCACTGTCAATAATATATACTACATTATAATATTACTTACTTTGTAATCGATATTCTTGCAGAGATCACTACAAAATTATTACCTGACACTCTCTCATTCCTTTCAAGTTTGGCTTCACTTTATCCAAATGCCAACAGCAGATGTTAAAAGGTAAAAATTTAAAATTTTGATACAGATAACTTTGTGATCAATTTAACTGAAAATCTAAATTGTCTTCCTAAACTCCAAGGAATTAGGAGTAATAGAAACATTCCTATTTGTTAAATCTGGAGCACAGAAATAGGTAATACAACAGACCACACCCAAAACTTTTTCTAAGGGAGAATAGGGCCCTTTATATTAGGCAACTCATTCAACCCTTGAGGAGGCAGACACCATACTGTTAGCATCCAGTCTTCCCCCTGCATTTTTGGTTAGGCTCACCTAAAGCAAACACATTAACACCTCCATCTTCCCCAGAGTAGAAATGAATACATAGATTGTTATATTAGGTTCAGTCCAATTGACCTGCCAGGTTTTAACCTCTTTCCCAATGAGGGTTCAATGAATTTGAAAAATTTTTACCCAAAGATTTTCAAAGACAAATATCCAAGACTGGTTGATATTCTTTGCTTTATTGCCTACTGCAAAAGTAGAAAGAGATACACATAATTTCTAATCCAATGGCTACAGCAAGGTACAATGCTAAGGAAAATATGTGAGATGAAGAAGGACACTAAGAACAACAGGTCCTCCTCAGATCTGAAGGCATTTGACTTCCTTGACATGGTATCTAAATAGAGGCATTTTGCCACAAAAGTCTTGCCAATTCACACTGGGCAAGTTAAGACACTACCCAATGACCAATTAAAAACACTGAAAATAGCCCCAAAGAAATAAGGAATTAATTCAGTTCCCATCTCCATCACTCCCTCACCGTTTTCTGCCGAAGAAGACATTCTACAAAATCATCATATTCTATCTTGCACTCTTTCTCCGCACGGATATAACCGATTCCATGTGCACATTCTATCCATTCTTTTTCAAAAGCGTGGCACCGAGATGAAAGCTTGTGAGGCTGCTCAGCACTTTGGATTGACAACCAGCGGTCTAAGTCAACACCCAGCCTTTTCTGTATATCAAAGAAAGGCATGGCTGAAATGGAAGATAAGAAAAATATAATGTCGAAAAAGTGCAATCGAATGAGAAATTTCTAAGTAAAATACGATAATTATGATAAATAGTCCTCTAGAAAGATATTTTACACTATTCTCCCAATTTCTTTTCACCATTTTTTCATTAGATTCTTCAGTTTATGCTGGGTAAATAATTTCTGTGCTTTCACAAAACACAAAGAAAACTAGAACTAAAAAACAATGTATAAAAATCCTCTCTATATTGATAGTCATTTTTATGAGTCAAAAAGTTTGTTTTGATTCAATATCCCAATTCTTTCAGACAGATCTGAAGAAATATCTGAGAACAAAAAAGCATAAGCATAGAAACATTTTATATTATTCATTATCACTTAAACGACTCTTCTCTCGAAAAGACATCCTGACACTGCTGTCCCTTCTCTTAGTAGTGCATCCTTCTCAACTTCCCAGAGGAATGCTTTGTATGCCACTGGAATGGACTATTTATCTGAATTTCTCTCCTACTAAACAATAAATGCTGTAAGGGCAGGGACCAGGTAGGAATTCAGTAATTGCCTGTTGAAAAAAATTAATTTAAAATAACTTCAGTGTGCAACAATAAACAGATAATTAAACCCAGTATCTAATAAGTAGAATATGATAGATATTGGGGAAAAAAGATAACATACATGGGACATATGTTTTAATGTCAAATGAAGAACAGGACTACAATAATGCCAAAGAAAAACCGTCTGAAAAAGACTAGAACAAAGCACACACAAAAATGCCAATACAGCTATGTATAGCTGATAGATTTACAGGTGAATTTAATTTTTAAAATTTCTATCCATTCCTTCAGTGATTTACTGAGCAATAACGTTTCAGGCACTGGGATGGAAGCAGCAGCTGCAATGTAAGTGCTAGGATAAGATGCACAGCGAACAGGGGACCCCAAGGAAGGAACACAACAGGGTTCAAGAGCTCGAAGGAGGAAGCACCAACTCTGCCCAGGAAACTCGAAAATGCCTTTTATGATGCGTTGAATCTGCCAAGTGCAGGTCAGTGGGCAGAATATTCCAGTATTCCGGTCCTTCAGTTCCTGTCGCCTCCTCGCACAGCACGAGTTACAGCCGGAGGGGCTGGGTATGTCGAGGGGACACTGCGGACCCAAACGAAGCTGGAGCGCAGAGGACAGGTCGGGGAGAACGAAATGAGCAGAAGCGGTGGGCAGGGCAGAGGTCACGCAGGGCCTTGAAAGCCGGGACCAGGAGCGTGGGCTTCATTCAGGTCACGGAACAGAATGCCAACGCGTCAGTCCCGCAGAAATCTAAGTGACCCTGGAAAGAGACCGAGAGAGGTGCGGTCTACAGGCTTTGGTGACATTGGCCGTGTGGACAAAGGAACGTGGGAAAGCGGGAAGTAGGCCCCGAGCTCGGGCCGGGGAGGATGGACACCCAGCAAGCCAAGAGCAAACTAGTTAAAGAGACCTCGGAAGAAAGCTCCGCAGGCTAAGTTACCGCGCAGACATACGCAGGCCCTACCGTCCGCCTCCCGTGCCCTTGTCGCCTCGCTGGCCGCCGATAGGGGATGAGGACCGGCCTGGGACGCGGGGAGCTGCCGCAAAGGACGCCTGCCGCAAAGGACGCCTGCCGCAAACGAGGTCCGCCGCGCGACGCCGGCTGCGCGACCCGCGGTGGGCCGTCCCTGCGCCGTCGCGGCCCGGAAACCATAGCAACCACGCCCGCCGAGCTGCGCCTGCGCCGTCGCGTGCGTCGGCCTCGGGAGATGGAGAAACGGACCTTGCCTGAAGAGCTGGCTTCGAGGCGGCCGGGCGGTGATTCAGCTCCTGCTGCCTCCACGCACTGGGCCTAGCACCGTCGCGACAGCTGTGACTCGTGAGACACTTGACGAAAGCCACACGAGATAAAAAAAAAAAAAAAGCGTCCCCTCCGCCTCCCCGAGCGAGGTTAATCAAGCTCATGGGCTGGGGGACCACCCCCCCCCAGGGGGGGGGTTTCCAACTCTGGCTTCGCCCCTTGAGGCTGGCCCTGGGAGCGTTTCTTAACCTCACTGTGCCTGTTTCCTTAAGATAAAAATATTCTCTTAAAGGTATCAGTAATACCCACAGCGTAAGGTTGCTTTGGGGGGTTAAATAAATGCCGTGGAAAGCAGAGGCGGGTCCTGGAACGTGGGAAGCACTCTAAGGCAACCTTAGTTGCCAGATGGCTCAGCTTCTCAAGTTCGCGGATTCGTCCAAGTCGACGAACACCACGATCCTCCTGTTTCAAAACCTCCAGTGGCTCCCTTTGACTACAGCTCCCCCGTCCTCACCCCCCCCGCCCCCCGCGAAGTGCGGTGTGTGTTAGTACCATAGGGTGTGTGCGATGATACATTCGGGGTGTGAAAAGAAGATACTAGAATGTCTCTAACCTTTTTAAATTGCCATTTATGTTTATAAAGTGCATTACGTCACTGCAGTTGTATATATAGCTTGTAAATAACTGTTTGGAGGTTGAGCAAGACATTTTTCAGGTGTTGTGCTCCTAAAAACGTTTAGAGAAGTCCAACCTTTTCAACCCTTTCCAACCTCATGGTCCAAAATCCCCTGCCTAATGCCCCAACCAGGAGTTCGGTTGTTCCATTGTATTACAGTAAAAGTTCTGCTATTCACTCTCTGATTCCCCCACCCCCCGCTCTGGAATGACACCATTTCCTCACCATCTCCATTTTTGCATACCAAATTCTTGCGTCAGCATGGGTGTGAGGGATGTTGGTATAAGGTCTTCATCTACCACAAATTTTGGGAAACTACATCTCCAGAAACCCCATCCCTGACTGATGTTGCTATGGTGACACCAGCCCTTCTGGATTGTGTTTACTGTGATGTAACTCAACCTTAGAGGAGGGTTGTTGCCTCCTTCTCCTCTGCTCCCTTCTTCCCCTTTACCTTTCTACTGTTGTGCAGATTCTTTGCTTCGTGGAATTGTGATTTTACAACAGAATTAAAAGATTTTGTGTGCAGGGAGGCAAGCCTCAGTGGTTGCTTCTTCCATTTTCCATTTGGGGAAACTGAGGCTCAGAGACCTGATGAAACTCTAGGCGTTCACTGCTGCGATCTGCTCTTCCCAAACATAGCCTTGTTTCCATCTTTAAAACATAAAAGTGTGAGAATTGAAGGCATCCATTCCCATCATTCTGAAAATTAGCCTCAGCTGTGAAGATGGTCATAGGCTGTCTGAAGCCCCCTAGTTCTCCATTCACAGGACTTTTGTCTTTGACTGGTAGGATCTCCTCTTAAACATACCTCTGAGTCATTAACATTACTTTCCCATAGATAGGCCATCTATCATTTAGCACACTGGGAACTTTAGGCCTGTATCTGATATACTGTCACACAGATTTAAGTAAATTGGGTAGCCCATGGATCCTAGCACATTTGGGGAAGTCAATGAGTTTGTAAACTTGCCCCCTGACCCTCACCTGCAAGCCCAGAGCTGTAAGGTAGAGGCAACAAAACCAATAAGCAAAGTAACCTGAAAGACAAAGTAACGGGTTTTAGAATATAATGGAAACCAGAGTGATCATTTAACCTAAAAAAAGAAATGCCATTTGGGGATGGAGAAAATATCAAGTTAGAGATGCAACAGAATCAGGAACCACTGAAGCAAACTGAAGTGGGGAGGAAGTCTGTGTCAGGCTCACAGTAGCAGAGGTAACTCAATGTTGGTAAAAACTTTATGCCTAGAATTAACTCCCCCCTTTCTGATATGTGAAGCTGCCTCTTGGCTTTGATTAGGCTTCCCACGTGTTATGATTACATGAGGATAACACACTATTAATGCCAATGAGGCAGTCTGCTGCAGCTGAACGTATTTCTCATCATAATTTAGCACACTGGAGTCTGACTTTGTAGACAAATATGGTTTTCAGATCAGGGTTATTAAACTACCTGGAGGAACTCTGCCAGGGCAGCTGAGTATCCTTCCCCATGAAACCCTGCTCTCTCGCTCTCTGAAAGCACAGAACACTTATCAAAGCAAATTTTATCACATTTCTACTTAGAGTGTGAACTTCCTTAGAGTAAAGACTGCATCTCTTATCCTGGCTACAAAAAGACAACCTGCAGAAGGTTTAAAATTACTTGATCTGAGAGTTAAAGAGTTTCAGGCAGTGCACTGGCTGGAAAAGAGTAGCCCCCTAATTCATTTAGTCACTCATCATTTAGGAACCAAGAGGGATTAGAGGGAATAGATAATACCTCAAGGTGTTACTAAGAGCTCTAAGAGCCACTAAGAGTGGAAGAGTCATGTAGATACATAAAGCATTATACGGCTTTAGAAAGGCATAAAATGAAGTGCTATTTAAGTAGTACTTCTTGGAAAGATCCTTACAATACAATTTAGGCATCTAGTTACTCCTATTACCATTTTCTTCCAACACTTTTAAATATTAAATGAAACTGTTTACTAGTTTGCCTGTTTTGCCTCACAAGAATGTAAATACCACAAGAGCATGGACCTTGTATGTTGAGCTCAGTGGTATAGCCCTAGGGCCCAGAACAGTACTTGGCAAATAGTATGTGCTCAGTAAACATTTATCAAGAACTTAGAAGATATCAGTAAGGCTTGAATGACTGAAAAAACTGAAAGCCAATATTAACATGTCTTTCCCAACTTAAGTCCCATTAACATGAAGGAATACTGAAAGACCAGATTAACAGCCTTCACAGACAAAAGCTCCGATGAGCAAAAAGTACACAAAAATGTGCACTTCTTGAAACTGAGCATCAGGAAGCTTGGAACGACCTACTAAGGCCAACTAAAAGGCAGCAGAAATATAAAAATCATTTTCTTAAAAGCATAAAAAGTCTAACTAGGTAATGAAGAATTACTGAGCCAAAATCTGTATCAGTGAACTGAGAGAGCATAGAACTCAAAGCTGCTCTTTCCCGTAAGGCATTTATGAATCTGGAAGAAGCCTGAGTTGCATTTTTAGAAGGCTCACAGACTGAAGAGGACAAAAATCAAAACCTAAGACCAATTAAAGGTGGGAACTCCCACCACGGATACCTTTAAACTAGGATTTAAGCATTACATTTTCGAGAGACAAGTAAACAAAAACCAGTCTGCACATGAACTTGACACCTGGTTGTTTGCCATCTGGACAATCTAGAGAACCTCCAGCCTTCGATCTGAATTAAGGAGGTTTGTTAATATTCTCAGGCACAGGCAACAAAAAATCCTTCCTAGAGGTAGATACCTCTTTACTTCTACAAATAACTTTCCAAATATACTCACAGATAACCTGGCATAATGAGACAAGACACTATCAACAACAATCAGTAAAAGCAAGAAACCCACGAAGTCTTCAGGTCTTGAAATTTTAGAAAAAGTTATATCTTCCCTCCAATGAAGTGCTAATTATTTGAAAATATGATAAACTTGCTCCTTTCTTCCTGAAGGTGTCAACCTTATTCAAGGTCCAGTTTCACTGTAGCTACAGAAGACTGTAGGACTCTCTGAAGCTATTTTAAGCAGCAGAGAAGTCATCATTCCTGATGAACAGTTAATTAACTATCTTTAAACTCATGTTATTTTCTGATAAAAACAAAATCCTCATAAACCACTTTTGCATCTAGAATTTCAAAATTAAATATGCCGAAGATGAAATAACTAGTCACTGTAAACCTCCCCACCTCCAATAGTATGCTGTCCCCATCCTTGAATTACTGCTCTATAAACTTCATTAGCTTTTTTTGTAACTCACTTTGGCAATCAGTTTTCACTTGTAAGCAGTGGATTTTTTCATCATACCTCAACCTGAGGTGTAACTCCCTTAGGAATGATAAATTAGGGCATGTGTCCACCAATCCATGATGCACCGAGTTGACCTTGTTTGTGGGCTTTTTCAAATGCATATCAATGCTACACAGCACACAGACTTTTCTGTAAGGGGCCAAAGAGTATTTTCAACTCTGGCCCATACCATCTGTGTCTCTGGAGTTGCAGTGTGAAAGCAGCCACATGCAAACTCACAGGTGTGGCAATGTGGCCACTAAAACCTTATCTACAAAAACAGGCCAGTTTGCTGATCCCTGATATAGTGAATAACAAAATACAGATTCACTGAAAGGCATCACTGAATTCATTTGTCATTCATCTTTTATTGTTTTCTTAGTCAAACACTTAAAAGTACAAATTCTAATAAGAGAAGGTGAAACAAGGGGCTCTTCATACTGGAAAGCTGAGAACCACTGCTGCTGAAAGGAAGATTTAAGTCTTCCGTGCTTGAAGACCACTGAAAGAAACCTACTGTAACATTTTCAAGTGCATATTCTATATCCCAAGCTGTGCTAACTACTTTCTTTACATGGGCTATTTAATATAATCTTGCATTTGAAAACAAAACCCAATGATGTACATACAATTACCCTTGTTTTACAGATAAGGAAACTATGGCTCAGAAAGTTCAGTAACTTGGCAAGGCTCACATAGCAAGTTAATGGCAGAGCAGACTAAATCCTAGGGCTACAAACATCCAAAGGCCATTCCTTTAACTACAATATTAGCCAACCAATCCTTCCTGGTGGGCAGATTAGACTCACCACGTGTGGAAGTTGGCCCACATTCTTATATCTCCTAACGTTCTCCTTGGGGAGTTCCTAACAATTGTTGCTGCCTCAGAACTTTGGAACTCTGCTGTACCCTCTGACTGAGGCAGGGACACTTATTCCTTTCATTCCCATTAAGCTTAAGACTTTGCTAAAAATAATAAAATTAAAATGATAAAAAAAAATTAACTAGCTCACTAGATATGGCTGTTCTGCAACCACAGGTTCTGATCCATCTTTGTCTCTGCAGGTTTACTTCTTCCCTGGGCATTGACCTATCTCCAGGGACAAAGACACTTCTCTACCTGGGATCGTCTCTAAATTCAAGTCCTAGAAATCAGGAGTTAGGGGGACATCCTTTTGCTAGTCTTTAAGACCTACCTTACAGGTCCCCATAAGACAGGTCCTAGGAAATGTCTTAAAATAGTAAACACGTCTAGTCCCTTTGGAGGAGATCCTAAAACCCAGCCATAGTGGTGTGGTTTTATCCTGTGGTCCCAAAGGGCAATCACATCATAATACAACAGCCTGATTTTTCCTTATAGAAACGCACTCTACTTGCCAGCCAGAAGCCACTTAGGAGGAATGGAGCTAACAGTTGCAATAGTGAGTGGGCATATCACACTGATTTTGTAACAAGACTTCAGTCTGGCAGCATTCCCTAGTCCTGGTCCATCCTTCAGGACTTTTGATGGCCCCTACAGCTGCCCTTCCTTTGTTGTGGTGCAACTATCCCACCGTAAGGCCACTCCCATTACTGCCACTGCTATGCTCCTCTTCCAGGAACTACCCTGGAAATAGAAGAGATGAAACAAACTGCCCTTCAAATATGAAATATAATAATTCTTTAATTATCAAAAGATCACTGCTGGGCTTTAAAAAAAAGTCTATAACTCTTAAATGTAGTGAATAGGAGAAATGGTTATAGCAGCCTCACATAAATTATTTTAATAAACATTATCACAGTATTAAGAAGGCAAGGTAAACAAATAGCTTAAGTATTTTATTTGTTTGCAACTAAGCTTGTTAACACTATATAATGAAAATGTACAAAGAATAACGTTGCAGTTTTTGGTTAGATTTAAGTCAAAGACATTCATTAATAAGGAATCTTCCAATGTGAATATCCCAGAAATTTCTCTAAACCATCTCATCAGAACTGTCACTGAATATCACCTTACTTTGGAAGGTATTGGCATACATTTGAATTAAACTCAGAATTTTTCAAAATAAGCCCTAATAAAAAAAAAAACAAAACTATTCTATATTCGAACTAAAACAATTTTAATAGAACTTTCCTTTCCAGAAACCATAATAAATGAAACAAGGCATTTTGTAAAATGTGGTCCTGAACAAGTCACAGTAAAAAATAAATGTGTACTTAACTTCCACCTCCTCAAAACAGAGGCTACTTTCTGTTCCTCAGCCTTGGAAGCAAGGTGAAGAACAGTCTGTAAGCAACTTCGGGTAGGGGGTTGCCAAAACAAAGATCAAGCAGTTGAACATGGACACTTGTCAAAAGATTTTGGGGGAAGCTGACCAAAGGATCCAAATCTACCTGTGATAGCTGATACAAAGGTGAAGTGGCTCCTCCCAAGTAGCAGTGCCATCAGGGCCTGGCCCAGCCCCATGCTCAACCTATGGTATGCTCCCAAGCAAACCCAGATGTTCCTGATTCCGGGGAGACTTTTTCTTTTCAGAGGTTCAGTGTCCAGAGGAGCTCTTTGTGTGAATGAGGTGAGCACAGACTCCATGTGGGTATTTTAAGGCTTGGAGTCAAAGTATTCTTCTAACACGGCTAGGCAAGAGTCCATGTGTCAAACGGCCTGTCTCCGGTTGGTTCTAATTCCTTACCACACATCTGTAGACCTAGGACCACAGAGCTATGTCATCATAATCACATCTAATGTCCATCCTAACGTATGATTCATATTCTGTGCCTGGAAACAGTCCCTGTATTTAACAGTAATACCTACACATAAAACAACCCACTGTTACAACTTATATGGTCACAAAACATTAATGATCTTCTGTAGATCAAGAAAATGTTTTTAACCATAATTGTCGTGCATCAAATTCACAGCCAGGATCCCCAAGATCAAAAAAAATTTGCACAATACAAATAATAACTTAAAATACACATACACACATATACACACACTCTTTCACACACACTTCTTACAGAACTGTGCTTGGGGAAACTCCATTTGTTGAGTGCCACTGAGGGCATATTTTGCTAAACTGCTGCTCCAGGTATTGTTTGGAAAATCTATCACAGTAGGGCACAGCTGTTTATTGGATGAGCAGAAAAGAAAGATATGCTTGTGGCAACCAGAAAGTTTTAAGGTCTTTCAAGTTGTATAAAATGGACCTGCAGAAACATTTAAGTGTTCTCAGGATGCAAAGTTGGAGTTGAAATGTGATATCAAACCAGTTGCAAAAAGTGTACAGCAGCCATCTCTTGAGGTCAAACCTGGTACCCAGATATGCAAGAAAGCTTCAGGACACATCTATAAAGTAGGAATAAAAACAAGAGTGTAAGAATAGTAAAAAATATAGTGTTGTGCTTTCTAAATATTAACTAATGGTAAATGTGATAAACTGCATTAAGGATATGGGTCATCACTTAAATTCTCAAGAATTTAAGAAACCTGGCTCTGTTGTTTTGTTTAGATATACAGCTATTTATAAATTATGTATTGAGTAACTGATAGTTGCAAGATGTTTAGAATTAAGAAATTCTGACCATACACTTGATAAGTTATCCTAAAAAAATCAACTTTCATAAATTAACGGTTGAAACTACTTTTCTGAGGGGAAGGCCAGGCAATAAACAAATTGGCACTGGAATCAGACTACCTAGGTTTCAACTCTGGCTGAATCACTAGCTTGGACAAATTATTAACTTCTCTGAGTGCTATCTTTACCTGTAAAATAGTTCCTTCCTCATAGGGTTATTGTGGATGAAATCAACTTCGTGAGGATTTAAACAGCTTAGCACAGTGCTGTGCATGAAAGTATTCTTTACATGCTAGCTATTATTTTACTTCATAGGGTCTTTTTGCTCTTAGGATATAAGGTAGTTTCAAATTTTTTCTCTTGGAAGTTGGGAAAGTCAAAGAAAAACTTGGTAATACTTACAGCTTGTGGGCCTTGTCCCATATCGTCGCATAATCTGATCGTGTGTGAATTTCACAAAAGATTCATATTGTTCTGTGAGGGGAAAGAAAGTATATACTATCCCCAGTAACTCACCCCAGTTTTTCAAGAATCAATTGTCAGGATTATATCTAGCTTCCCTGTTTAATTCATCCATTCTCAGGCCCTCCTTATAATAATCACTCTGATATTTTTACTTCCTCTTAGATCCCAGAGCCAAATCCCTGGCTCCTAGATTTGGCTACTGACCATCTATAACGTAACATTTTCTTAATAATCTCGCCTCTGCCATAACTCTATCCCCTACTAATGGCCTTCCAAGATACAGACAGATACGCTCACTACCACAGACAAGCAAATTTTAGGACATCGCCTATACGATGTGATGCTTGAAGCTCTTTTCTGCACTTTATCATGCTATAAATTTCAACATACTGAGTGAAAGAGGTGGGATGACTATAAATCTAAGAAAAAATAACTAGTTGTAGAGTTCCACAGAAGAACCCTCCTAAAGGGAAACTCCTTAGACAGAAGGCTGTCTGACATCTGTGAACACAAAAGTAACTTAGAGCCAGCTGGTATGAACAATTTGGGAGGGGTGTAGGAGAGGGTAATAACATACTGGTTTCTTCTTATAATACACGTTAGTATATTAAGAGATCAAAAAAGGTCTACTACAAAGAAATCCATTTAACTCTGTTGCTAAATCAACAGTTCCCAATTTAAAGCAGACTTATTAACATTCTGAGGAACCATGTGGTGTGGGTCACCAGATTAGGAAACAAGTTACAGGAAGATGATGTTACCTAAAACCTCTCTCTGATCATAACACTGTTCTTTCACTAAACAGGTACTTTCTATTCTTGATTTAGATCCCTTCCTTTCACAAAGGACTCTAACTTGTTGCCATCATTAATCACTCCCTTTGTTCTTTCCTAACCTGTACTTTTCAAACTCTAATATACCTCCAAATCACAGGGTACCTGACTTCCCATATCCACAAAGTGACTCCCACCAGGAAGTCTGATTTCGGTGGGACACTGGACTATATACACCACACTTCCCAGCCACCTGTTGAGGGTCAGCACTATCCTAACCACCAGTTTACAGGCCAGCTAGCCCAAACAGACTACTCACTGCCTTTGTTCATGTGGGAAATTCTCAACAGAAAAGTTTGGTTTATCTTATTTTAGATATGTAAATGAAAAATCCTCCCATATAAAAAATAAATGAAATGTTTAGAACCATCAAGGGGAGTAACTTAATACAACTCATTAAACCTTCGTGCATAATGTCCTACTCCTATATTACCATTTACTTAACTGGGGTTAATACTCACTGAACCTCATGAACAATGGCACAGTCACTGCCTCAGCCTACCTGCTAGTTTGGTATTGAGGATTTGCTCATACTCCTCCCGAATTTTATCTTCATAATCTTTTAAGAGACGCTCACATATTATGCCAACTTGTCGGAGAGTAAAGGTGGGCTGGTCCTTCTTCATCCAGGATGAACCTGGCCAAAAGACAAATCTAGTTTAATAATAATTTTTAGTTCTAAGGTTCTAACATCACATAAATAGTCCTAAGATATAAGTGTTTTTTAGAAATATATTTTCCACTACTTTACATGGAATATTTTCACAAATTTTTCTGAGTTTCTGACGTTTGTTTTACAAAGCAAGGAGAAAAGTATGTTTAGTAGGAGGAACAACATGTATTCAGGTATACTAGCTGATTTGCACAGAAAAACAGTTCTGATGCCATAACAACCTGAGCTCAGATTGAGGAACATTTGGTGAAAGACAAGAACAAAAAATTCAAAGCTGATATAAAGCCTCTATTTTGGATTAGGGAAAGTAGAGTCACAGCACAAGAGCTACTCAGATGCTTTGAGAACATCTAGATCTATATTTAACCAAGGTGGTGCATCATAATTGTCTGTGAAATTAACAACAAAAAGATACACATTCAGATTTAATTCTGCGGTAGGGCTTGGGCATATTTTAAGTTCCACAGGTGATTCTGGTAGGAAAAATTTAGAAGTTTGACACTTAGGAGACCAAGTGACTTGCCCAATATGAAAAACTGTTAGCAAAGTCATTGAAGTATGAATGGAGACACTAAGGCACTATAAATCTCATCCTTGATCCCTTTTGAAATGTTTGTAAGATAGTAAATAGGAACACCAAAATATCCACTGGAATGCCAGAAAACACGAAAATCGACTTCCTATTCATGATAAAGGCAGCAGCTCCATTGATAGCCCAGTTCTGAGTTGTTATTTAAAGCTTAGCCTGGAATCTGCTTCTTTGATCCTTAGCATATGAACTATTTAATACCATAAAACTTATTTTTTGCTTAAATCAAATTTTTTTTCTCTACAAGTGATACCTGACCAAAACATCTAGCCAATTATTATTTGTAATTGCTTCTCTACCCATAACATATTCTATTACTTCAAAATTATATTACTAAAATCTTGAGAGAAAATGGAGACTTGCTAACTATTACCACTGAAAGGTCTGTCATTCATGTATGTGCAAGAGCAGTTAGAAAGGATGTTGTTCCAGTCAAAACCTTTGGGTTATAAGACAAATTAAAAAATTATTTGTGTCTACGGCCATGCCACTCTGAACATGCCCAATCTCATCTGATCTTAAGCAGGGTCAGGCCTGGTTAGTACTTGGGTGGGAGACCACCTAGGAAGACCAGGTGCTGTAGGTGTAAAACGAACAAACAAACAATATTTAACTTGGTGAAATTCACATAAAATTAACTATTTTAAAGTGAAGAATTCGATGGCATTTAGTATAGTCACAATGTTGTACAACCACCACCTCTATCTAGTTTCCGAACATTTCTACTATTCCAAAGTAACAACATTGTTATTCTACTATTCCAAAGTAACACCCTTTAACAATGACACAGTTTCTCCCCATTCCCTTTTTCCCCTCGCTCCTGGCCAATACCAATTTATGTTGTACAAAGAGATAATTTTTAATCAAGGTAATTTTAATTCTTAGAACTACTAAGTAGAATACTGTGAGCAAATAAACTCCGGTACTATTAAAGAAGACAAGAGTTCACCCCCTCTGGAGATGTTCAAGCAATTGCCTGTTGACTCTTTGCAGGATATGGCAGGCAAGATTGTTGGCTATACTACGTGACCATGAAGATTTGCTCCAACCCCAAGATTCCATTTTTGAGCACAACCTCTCTAACCACTTGTCAATGTTACACAGCAATGCTGTCACACAGCTTTCTTCTATGATAGAAATGTACTATAGCTGTGTTAATACAACAGCAACACATAGCTTATAGGCACCTGAAATGTGGCTACAGGATCTGAGAAACTAAATATTAAAATTTTATTAAATTTTAATTAACTTAAAATTAAACAGCCACATGTGGCTAGTGGCTATGGTATCAGACACTGCAATTATAGAGCATACTGTTGCATTGGGTGGATGGAAGCCCAATCAAATCAATCTAAGGTCTTTTCCAATTTCACGACTCTATGGTTTTAAAGTATTTATCAGTAGTAATACATACAATACATACACTTTACCAATTTTATTACTTTAGACAAAATCAATTCTAGATTAGAAAACCATCATTTTAGTATTATTTACAAAACCTTAAATGCATTGTGCAAACTAAAGTGTGCTTACCTGGAGAACTAGGTGCTGTGAGTGCAGAGGAGTGAGGCTGACTTTCTGAAGTACAAGCTTCATTTTGATTAAGAACAACTTCTAAATGTCTCCACCTCTGATAACGACTATATTCTTGTTTTATATTCTGAAAAATTTGCTCTAAATAAAAAAGAAACAAACCTGAGCATTTACTATCATTTCTTCGAACTTCTTATCCCTCTGTTATACTAACAAGAAAAATGTTTATACTGAATAACACACTCCTCCTAGAACCCCCAAAATGTGCCCTCTTACTGTTGCTATTTCAGCAATACAGAGAAATAGCAGCTATTTTGGCATAAGCTACCCAGACAGTTCCCTTTGCTTGTTTCCTGTTACAACGAAGACCAGACCTGCTGTTTGCTATAGGATTAACTAGAACAACTTATAGGGGGGTAAAAAAAACCCTTCACCTAATAGGGAGCTGTTTTTTTTTTTAATTTCCTTCAAGTTGCACAATTTCACAAACTGGAACATTAGGGGTAAGTCTCTTACAACCTAAGACCTTCTAACAGTGAAGTTCTCGTCTTGTTTTGGACTTGAGATCTTTAGGGAGGAGGAAAGTAGAAATTACTATGTTCAAAGACGGGAAGCCCTGAGATTTATTTATTCCTTGGAATTGATGATCTGTACTTACAAATTTTCTGATCTTGTAAGAGGCAATATTTGGTAGGATTCAGATTACTATTCTTAGTGAAGTTAATCATAAACCAAATTTAACATTATTAAAAGGAGTCCAGGATACACAAATCACTAACCACTTTGAAGTATACTCCTAGAGACAACAAAGAATCTGGAAGAATGTGGTTTTCAAGTTTTGCGATTTTGTGGCAGTATATTCACTTTCCAGATATTAAAGCCTCCTTATCAAACAAAAGCCAGAAAAATTTATCAGCCCCTCAACTCACATTATTCGAATTTATATTTTGCTATAGCCATATTTTCTTTAGTGGGGGAAGTGTTAACAATACCATTTTGCTTCTTCCCAGCTGTGTGACTATGACCTTGGGAAGTCATTCAGGCTCTTAGGCTAGTTCTGCAATATAAATGTTAAATGCCTGCCCAATAAAGTCATGAGAATCAAAATCAAAAATATTAATAATTCCATGAGTGATGGTACAGCACAGGAACTGACATGAACACACAGTTGCTCTACATATCGCTAAATTCTGTTAACAGTCAGCCTAAACACTGGAACAAAACAGTAGAAGCAAAGCTTTTCTGTAATACTATGAAGCTCATATTTTAGATCCTTGACTTTATGAAGTCTTTGCTTCATCTTTAAAATGTATTATTCTCTAAGCATACACTTCCAGATACAATACAAGGTTGTAAGGAACTACAAAGACTTGAAACAAGAAAGGACAAGTATGAGGACAATTCTCGTGAGAACAGAAGGCCTTTGATAAACCTCTAACTTGTCTCCTGTATGGGCAAAGTGAACAAATGGAAAGATACAACTCTGAGGCTGATAGAAGAACTAGGAAGTCCAAGAATCTAAACATGGTATGCACAGGAGAAAAATTAGGAAGCAGATGTGATTTTCTTTTCAAGAAGGCCACATAAAATAAGAAAAGGCATTTTCTTTTTAACAGAGAATAATTTCAATCCTTGCCTCCCATTATCATGAGGTTGTACTTCCAAGTTATATCAGACTAAGCCCAAAATTTTTCCAGTTCCATCTCCTACTACAACCCAGTTGCATGAAACTATCCTGGGTTTTCTAGTCTTTGCTTAAGCAGTTTTGCTTTCCTTGCAATGGGGAGCCACAACATTAAGACCCAGCTAAAATGCTACCTCAATCTGCAAGTTATTCCCCAACCCTCAAGTCATGAGCAATTAGTTGTTTTGCATCTAGACTCACTCCATGTTTACAGACATATCCATGAGGTCAGCAAGCCCCTTGTATGCTTGGTATCCACCTCACTCATTTAAGTAACAAAAGACTTAATTTTATAGGCCCTTTCCACAAAAAGTGCTGTGACACATATTTTTTTTAAGTGAAGTTTTAAAACATAATTTCTTGACCATTTCTGAGAGAACTTAAAAACCCTTGTGGTAACAACTAGGATGTTACAAAATGAAGTCACTGATTTTTAAATTCACTTTTCTATTAGTTGGCTTTATTCTTTCTATTTGTATAGCAACTAATATTTCCTACCCCATTCTTTCTAATCCAGAGGCATCCTTTTCTTAAGCCAAAGCATCAAATAATGAATTGTTCATACTTTCATGACAGAACCATATTCCAATAAGCATTAAGAAACAAATGGATATTTTAAATAAAACATTTTAACATAAAAATGTCCAAGAAGTTATTTTGCATAATCTATGCAAAGATTAAATTTTAAGATTAATTAAAAATCTAGTGACCCCATTATAGCATTTTGCCATATTCAGGTTTCCATATACATTCAGCAATCATTTACTAATTATTTGCTGTAATGTGAACTACAATAGAATTAGTCTAGAGGGTGGTACTGGAAGAAATAAAACATTTACATGATATCCATAAAGGTAGATAGGGCAAGTATTAATTTTATTTTCAGAAGAGAGATCCAGAAAAATTACGTGGCTGTCCTTGTCTATCTGCAGGAGTGGTGGAAGGAAAAAAAAAATCACTTTAACTGGGCAACTACACCCCCAGCTTTGGAAGCGTTCTTTACAAAGACCTTCTGCAAACATTCATTCAGTACATAATGCTTTTTGCAACACTAGGTGGTTGTGGAATTTAAAGTAGAACAGAGCTCCTCAGGGAGCTGGGTCAGTCAAGTAAGAGATGGGAGACTTTAAAGAAAGAGAAGGGGGACACGATGGAAGGCAAGGATACAGGCAGCCAAGAGGGTCTGGGGGTAAAAGAGCAAAGGCAGAGTATGTAAAATGTATAAAAGACTGATTAGGTGAGATATGGTTATTATAGTTGATAAAGTTTTTCAATGTCAGCATAAAGAAGAGGTGACCATGAGTAAGGATATATAGTGTCTAGGAGAGCTTGGCTGAGAACTGCAGGAATCTTGGTTGGAGAGGATGAGGGCCTGAAAACTGCATTGTGGATACAGGAGGAAATAAAGCCTAAAAACACTGGTAACTGAAAAGGGGTGAGGAAACAATGATTTTAAAGCAACCCAAGGTTTTGCTTATGCTTAAATAACAAAAAAAACACACAAAGAAATGCCTTGCTAAAGTCCAGTTTTGAGACTCCCCCCATTTCCGGGAGACCTTTAAAACTGCTAAATATTAATTCTGTTGCGCTTTCTCCGCAACTCCTGCACAATGTTCTTTTTTTCTCCTCCGTTTTTTTTTTTTTACTTTATTGTCACACCAGCTCTCCCCTTCTTGGCCAATGTGGAATCCCTTATTGAAGGCGAGTCTCTCTGCTACGGACTGTTGAATTCCTGCTTCCGGAACCTCTGTATGTTCAAGGATACTCAAATTCTAGCCCACGACCTACCGATTTCCAGCCATATATGGTACAAGACAATAGCCATACGATCAGAGAACACGGCCAGTCCCTTAGAATGAGTCAGGTTGAACTCGGATTCCACGACTTCTCGCGGCGGCCTCTGGTCCCTAAGGACTTCTCGAATCCAGGTCCCCCTACTGCCACCGTCGAGCGCTGAAGGAGAGCACGCACTCGGGCCCATTCCTAGTAACCGGCCCCCAACCCCCATCCTCCAGGCCGGATTCGTGAGTGGAATCCCATTTGCCGCTGCCCACCGGATCCGCAGGGCGCCGCGTGCGGGCCCAGGCGGCGGCGGCGGGGACCCGGGAGGGCCCCGAGCGGCCAGAGGTCGTCCCCCCTTCTCACTGCCGAGCCCTCCAGGCTCTCGAGCTCCGGGAAGACCGAACACCGACACTGCGGCCCCACTCCGCCGCCCGGATGTCTCCCATGCCCGGAAGCGGCCAGGCCCAGCGGCACCCCAGTTCCCTTTTCTCAGGGCAAAGAAGGGGGTCTGTGGGAACGAGGCCAGCGTCCACACCCCCCCGCCCCCCAGTGCCAGGGCCTGGCTCCCTGCCAGGCCCGCAGCGTCGGTTACCCGGGGTGGGAAGGCGCCGCTCGGGGCCGGGCGGCGCGGGCTGCTGCGGGCCGGGCGGCGGGGTCTGCATCGGCGGCGGCGGCGGCGGCTCGGCGTCCGGGGGCCTGAGGCCCGGAGTGGGGCCGGGCAGCGGGGCGCAGCGCCGCCGCTTCGGGGAGCCCGGGCTCAGCAGCGCCGCCTCGAACTCCATGGGCCGCTTCAACGTCGCCCCGCACGCCATGCCGCCGACCGGCCGGGGACGAGGGGCGGCCGCGCTGGGGCTGCGGCCCGACGCGCGGCGCCTCAGCCGAGAGAGCGCACAGCCGAGCCGGCTCCAATGGCGCCTCCAGCAGCCGGCAGCGGCGCCGGCCCCGCCCCTGTGACGTCACGGACGCGGCCACCACCCGGCAGAGGGGGGAAAGCCGGAAGAGGGCCGCCCCGGGTGGTCCGTGAGCGCCGGCCCGGCCCAGGCGACCCCTGCTGCAGGGATGGCACGGCCCAGGCGGAGAGCGCGGTCACTAGGCAACCAGGGGAGGGCCCCCACCCCCGCCTCCGCCCCTCCCGGAGTCCCATCCCCCCCACGCCTTCCCCAGCCGGCGCTCCCGGGTGGCCTCTTAGGCTTTCGCACCTGCGCGGCTCGGGCATGGGGGAGGGGACAGCTCGGCGGGGCCTGCGGAGAGCCCGCGGGGGTCGGTGTCCTCAGGTCCTGCGACCTCCTCTTATCTAGTCTGGTCCTCGAGATAAAGGAGAGGGTGACTCTGAAACAGGTCCTCCAGGGCATGCCGTGGTTCCTGGGAAGTCTTCCCTTGAACAGAACCCTTGGTCTGAGGACGGGCTTTAGGAAGTACACCAGTCTCGTGAGGTGGTGTGCGACGTCGTGTGTGTGTGTACACTTTAGGATAGACGACCAATACCTTCATCAGCTCGTGAGAGGGGTCTGCTACTGAAAAAAAGTTAAAAACAAACAGAAAACACCAGCTTCTTCAAACCATCCAAGACCGGTGTCAGCTGATAGCTGACCTGATAAGCCAGTCTCTCCATCCGATCTAGCAGCTCAGGTGCTTCCTCAGTTCTTTCCGAATTCTCGACGGCAAGGCCATTGTAAAGTGCTTTTGATATTGAAGAAAGACACATAACAGGAGGGTTCTGCTTTCAGAAACCTTTCGGGAGGGCTGTGCTTGTATGGTTATTGGGGAGCCAATGCTTTCAACAAATCTTGAATGGGATCTGTGATCCAAAGAAAGATAAAACCTTTTCATAACTATTCACATACATTACATAACGATGACTACTGGGATCTGTGTGCTTCAAGAACAATCGGAATTTCAGATACTCTCTTCTAACAGGTGATATGCTGGATCAATGTGCCCCAATATTTGAGTTGGAGAATATGGACATACTATCTCAGTCCCATTCTTTGTCCCTTTCTGTTGCTTTTCTCTGGGCCCTCCCCAGTTTCTCCAAATATAACGATGCAAACATAGGTCAAGGGTTTTATTTTATTTTGTTTGCATTTATGTTTGACAAATAGCAGAAATAATTCTAAAATGCTTATACACAATGGATGTAACATTTATTTTATCTCTTTTCCATAAGGACATAAAGAAGTTTACAATAGGCTAGAAAACTAGAAATAGGAACTTAGGGCCAAAGAAAAAAGATTATAACTATCTTTTAATTATGATTATCTGGGGTGACACATGATTGAATTTGAAATTTAGTTCTGAGCTTCCTGACTGTCAGGGTAAAAATGAAAACAGTTCATTTTGAATAGATTTTGTCATTTGAAAGGAAATAGTTCATCAGGGGAGACAGATCATAGTTTTTTTTTTTTTCTCCACAGCACTAAATTCTAAGGTAGTTTCTTATATGACTTTATTAGGAACCAGTGAATGACATAATAAAGCAGTCAAGAAGATTTGGACAAATGCAAAAGCAAAATTCATTCAGATATTTCTTGTTATGTCCAATAAATGCCAAAGGCATAAAAAGCAACCTAGTGATGGTTATTTTTTTTTGAGGGGCTTGTCTAATGTGGTCTGAGGAAATTGCTTCCTTGTGGTCTAAGCTGGTTCAAAGTTAGAGCTTAGAAGGTTTAAAAGTTTGTCCCTTGGGTCATCATTCTAAATAGCACTTCTAGCTAGCGTTTTGCTAAGTGCTTGGATAGTCACACTTTTCTCTGTGATCCTTTAAAACTCTGACCATGCCTTGTAATATCAGTGTTTTAAAACGAGAAGTTATAATTTATTTACAAGTCTGTGCTTCAAAACTAGAAATTCCTTGAAAATGATAACCAGGCTTCATTCTTCTGTGATTCCCCATCTTCTGCATAGTGTTTGAATACAGTAGGGGTAGGCACAGAATAAATATTGATCGAATGAATAAATGGTAATTATTTCAAAGTTGTTCTCTCCGTCCTTAAAGCTGATCGTTCACATTGCTGAATGAGGGTGGGTTCAGATGATTCAGAAACCAAACAAGGTGGTATATATCCTATTATGTTGCAGTTGACAGTAGCCCAACCAGAGAGATGGTTTTGAGAGAAGCAGATGGGCTTCTCTGACAGCCACTCAGTGTGGTGTCTACTTATGAGGTCACCACAGTTCAGATCTACTTTACTTTGTGTATCCAGACACTTGACTGGTGATATACACAAGCCATGTGCGTGTGCATGCACACACACACACATTACTAAGTACCTTTCATGTGCCAGGCCCTATACTATTAGGGATGAAGGTACAATGGTACGAAAAGAGACGCAGTTCCTGCCCTCGTAGGGCTTCCATTCTGTTAGAGATGATGCACATTAATCAAACAATCACACCAAGAAATAAACAATTATGAAATGTGACAAGTACTATGAAGGGAAAAAACAGGGTATTTTGAGAGAGTACAATGGAAGTCTTTCTCTGTCTTGGAGAACAATGAAGACTTCCCTGAATAAGTCTGATTTGAGGCAGAGATTAACTAAGCAAAGAGAAGGTGGGAACATCCTAAACTGAGAAGGCAGTATATCTAGAGTCCAGTGATAGAAGAAACAATAATGTGTTTGAAGAATCAAAAGAAGTCTAAAGTGGCTTTAGTACAGAGCATGAATGCAGAGTTAGGGGAGAAAAAAACCTGGTGAGGAGTGAAGAAGGCAGGAGCCTGAGCATTTAATGCCTTATTGGCTGTCATGAGATTTTTTACCTTTATCTTAAAAAACAGTAGGAACAAAGGAGCTTAAATATGATCAGATTTACATTTGAGAAGATTCCTGAGAACAGGTTGGAGGAGAGCTGGGAGTGAATAGAGCAGTAAAGAGGTTATTGTATCTGTCCAAATGCATGCCTTATAGCATTAGTTTTACAATATTACAAGGAAACTCCCACCTCCTGACATACAAAGATTCTTTCATATTTCCTCCTTGTGGGTGTTTTTATGATGGTGTACCCTCTAGAGAGCTCAGCAATAGGTCTGAGATTATTTACTGGTGCCAGCAGGTGTCTGACCCAGGGCATAAATGGCCTAAAGTTGGGGCTGAGGATGAAAGGAAAGAAGGATACTATCTTCCAAAATCTTCCAGGATTCTTTCTTAAAGTTTCTGAGGTAGTCGTCTATATTTGCTGTCTCCTTTTGCATACCTTCCACCCACCATGCATCAACCCATACCCATCTGATTTCTGCCCCTCCCATGCTACTAAAACAGGTAAAGTCACCAATGATCTCCAAGCTGTGGAGGAAAGTGGACTGAGCAAAGTTTAGAAGATGAAGTGAATAGATGTTGGTGAGCATTAGGTAAGGAGGTGAGAGAAATGGACTCAGGCATGACTCGTAGGCTTCTGGCTTTCTCAGCACCATTTTCTGAGGAAGTTTTCATTAGACAAAGACCAGACTTGAGAGAAATATATAAATATGGTTTTGGACATTTTGAGTTATGGCTTCCTTTATAGTATCACTTGGGATTCTCAAAGATGTGTGTGTGTGTATGTGTGTGTGTGTAAATATGTGGGTCTGGAATTCAGGAAAAGTCTGGATTGGAAAACAAATTAGAGCCATTGGTGTAGAAATGGTCATTGAAGTTGTAGGGGCAGTTGGATTTGTCTAGCGTAAGAATTCTTAGCCTTTCTTGTGTGTGTTATTAACTCCTCTGAATGTTTTTAAGTGTATATAATAAAATACATATGATTATAAAGGTGATTAGTTATATACATATTTCTAGATAGTCTATCGATATCCATTGGCTATTCATTTGATACTGATAGGCTACCTGAAAATATGTAATATATATCTAGTAGATATTAGAATATTAATAAATGATCTGGAACTGTATAATATAAAGGGTAAAAAATGATTATTGAGATGGGAGAAACATACTGCAAAGGAAATTCCAATTATAGCCTGAAACAAAGAATACCACTTTATCTGAGCAAGATTTAGGAACTGAGGTGGGAGTGAGGAGAAAAAAAATGGTAAAAACCCATCTAAAGGTTTCATGTGACTGGAGAATGGGGAAATAAAAGTATTCCAAAAGATTTTATCTTGGGAGAAGGAAAGGAAAGAAATTAAGCATCTCATAGGGCAAACAGTTTATGTATTTTTAAAAAATATAACAACAGTAGCAAAATATGTGTGCAATAATAAGTATAGGGAAAGGAAAAAAAATCATATGAACAATTTAAAAGTGTGGTAGAACTCAAACTAACAAGAATAAGGGAGAATAATGGTAATTTCATAAAACCAGAGAAATCAGCAAAATAAAATAAATAGTAAAATAGTATCAGTTGGCAGAACTAAAGTATTATCAATTGCCATTAAATGTAAATATACTGAGCTATTTCATTGAAAGACAAAGGTTGTCAGATTGAGTTCAATATAAACCCAATTATGTACCGTATATTAGAAAAAAAGATTTCAAACACAGTGATAAAATTGAAAATAAAGGAGTGGGCAAGGCATATCCAACAAATGTTAAATAAAGGGAGAGTAGAAGAGGCAATGTTAACATCAGGAGGAATCTTAAAAAATAGCACTAAATGGGGTAATATGGTGTAATAATGAAAAATATAATTTAAGAAGTTTTAATAATCATAAACTAAACAAGATGACAACTAAATTTATACAGCAAAAACTATTAGAAAGGCAAAGAGAATGTAATAGGAATACAATCATATTATGATTAAACAGATTTTGTACTGAATAATAGGCAAGGACATTGAGGAATTGAATAATTGAATAAACAGATTGGATTTATTAGTTATTTATGGAACATAATGTCTATTGAATAGAGAATATCCTTCCCCCCTCCCCGCCAAATCAACGTGTGTCATTTACAAATTAGACCATATACTTGTGTCACAAAACATTAACACATATTTTAAAAAGCAAGTTTACAGGTCACACTTTAATCATAATTTGAAAAATTAAAAATATAATAAAAGGTAATAAGAAAACCTTTGGATGCCTAGAAATGAATAAGCATACTCTTAGAAAATATAAAAATCAAAGAGATAATTAAAAGTGAAATTGTAAACTATTTAAAACCTATAATAAACAGCAAAAACTGAAGTCAGGGGAAATTTTATAGATTTATTGCCTTTATTATTGAAAATGAAGTACTAAAAAATCCATTAAATTAAAACTTGTCTTAGGAAATTTGAAAAGGAACAAAAAACTAAAAGAAAGTAGAAACAGATTATTGATAAAGGTAAAACTGAAAATAAACTAAAACACAAAAAATAGTAAAAAGAATGAAAAAATCTGAAAGCTTTTTTAAAAAGATAACAAAACAGATAAACTCCTTAAAAGATTCACTAAGAAAAAGAAAAAATATTTGAGATTAGAAATGAGAAAGAAGACAATCACAGATGCAGAAGATATAAGAAGCATTATAAGAGAATACTACTTGCAACTTAATGGCAACATTCGAAAAGTTAGAAGCAATGGATAATTTTCAGTTAGATTATAAGTTATGCAAATTAACACACAAAGGCAACTAAGTGAAGTGAGGTGAGTTAGTGTGTTAATTAAACTGATTATGGTAATCATTTCATGATGAACACATATATTAAATCATCACATTGTAGGCCTTAAAAAGTCATGTTGTACAACCTAAGTAAATTTTTTATTTGTCAATCATACCTTGATACAGCCGAGAAGAAAAAAGACACTTTATCTACACATCAGTTTATGTGTAAACTGGAGGTGCTGGAAACATTTTGGTAAAATTTGAATATGTACATATAATTTAAAGAGAAAAACATTTGAAAAAAGCAACTATTTTTCTTTCACATATAATTTAAAAAAAAAAAGAAAGAAAGAAAATGTAGAAGATCATAAGTACAGCCTGGGTATAAGGATAGTCCAAGGTGGTAAACTCAAAAAAGAAAGATCTACTTGACTTCATGAAACCTTTAAATAAATTTTAAAACAGGCAACAAATTTGGGATAAAAAGCAATAGAACAGAAAATTAATATTTATAACATAAGATGGATTCTCACACACTGGTAGGAAGGGGACTGACAACCCCAAAGAAAAATGGACAAAGGATATGAAGAAATAATTCACAAAACAAATCTGAATGGAGAAGAAGTATATGAGAAACGCTCAAGCTCCCTAATAGCTGGGAAGCTGCAAATTAAAGTAACAATGAGTTATCACTTTAGACTTAGGAGACAGTGAAAGTTTAAAATTCATATGTTTATTGCTGGTGGAATTGCTAAAAAGAGGCATTATTATATAATGCTATAAATTGGTACAGCCTTTTCGGAAAGCATTTCAGTAACATCTATTAAAAATAAAAACATACCCTTTCACCTACAAATCCCACTTCTGGGAAGACACCCTATAAAAGGAAAATGCTGGAATATATTTACATGAAATGTTTATTACAGCATAATTCACAGTGGCCAAATGCTGAGATTAAAGAGAACATTCATCTTTCAAGCAGTGATTGAACAAAGTATGGTACATTTAATGCAACTATTAAAAACAAGTATGTAAATGCAATGGTAGGATTTTTAAAAAGGAAACCAAGGTATAAAAAAAATTATGTGATTGATTAAGATTGCATAGCTACTAAGGAATAGGGTCGGGATTCAAAAAGTATGGGTCCACAGTCCAGGAATTTAATCACTATACAATGTTGCAATTGGAGGGGAATTGAATAGGAAGTTGGTAGAAGATGGCAAATAAAGGAGAAAAAGAGAGATATAGCTAAATATCATGAATATCAAAGGAGCACACAGAACAAAAGGAGAATAGTCATCTGGTAGCAACTGTTTTCTCCCAGGCCTCTAAGACAAGACAGCAGAAGCCTCAGTTCCTAACTCTCAATATGGTATGAGAATGGTGACTTCATAGGCCACCAGAGGTCACTCCGGCTTCCTTTGTTGGGTTACAGAACCTGTTGAGTCTTGGCAACAGGTACTACAGTGCTTTGGGTCTTCTTGCCCTCCAGCCCTGAACTGCTCCTGTGTTTTCTCTCTACTGATATGATTCTGACTGCCACTTCCCCTAGCTGTGGCTGGTTCAGCTACTACCCTTTCCAGAGATGGGAGGGAACAAGGCCTCTCTTCCCACTTCCATAGAGCAGTGATGTGGTCAGACCTGGAGGTCAGGCAGATGCAGGGTCAGGTAGCTCTGTTACTGATCACTTTATGTAAGCCTAAGCCAGTTACATCTTCTCTGAGTTTTAATTTGCCCACCTGTAAAATCAACCTACATCACAGATTAATTATAAGAATTATCTGAGATAATGTATCTCCCATGCTTAGCACAGATCTTATTATTAACAAAGAAAGTTTCTCTCAGTGCAGGCACTTGTATTCATCTAGTTTTCCTTTACTTTACAACTCATAACCTTTCTTCCCAGCATTTGCGATAAGACTCCAATAAAGAAAGAAGTTAGCCAATGAGCCAACTGTTTTGCATATCCTCTAAAATAACTTTGAAAAACTGTGTACTACTATGCATTTGTTTAAACTGACATTAATTTTTTTCATTCTAAGATTAAATATTGCAAAGGATAGGATTTCCAGTATATTGCAAATATCAAATTATTAAATTAAAAAATTATATCACTGTTTGAGTATGTTGAGTGGAATCTAAATAGAATGAAGTGGTCTAGAATGAGCGCTCTGACCAATAAGGGCACTGAATCAGTGCTCGGATCACCTAAACACATCTCTTTATGAGGCATTTGACTATGCATGAAACAGCAGACAGAAAGCATAAGCAAAAACCACGAGGTAATAGCATCTGGGAGAAAGAAGAAATCAAGAGGGAGCTATAAGGGAAAAAAAGAGAAAAGCCATCAGTAGAAGCAGTAGGGAGAAGGAGGGTCAAGGATAGAGATGAACTGTCAGGAGGATGGAGGAGTGACTTGGGCAGAAAGCAGTAAATGACCATCTATGGGTGGGGGAGGGGAGTGATGACTGGAGTTGTTTTTTATGCAATAGAACTGTTACTGTATCTTAAATGGCAAAGAACAAGGGTTCAGTTGCACAAAGCCTGATTGTCCAGTTCGAGGTGTTTTTTATGGTCCTTATCTCTGAATCTTAACAACAGTAAACTCCCATTTCCTGAGGCAAGCTGGGAATATGCCTTTGTTTCCTTTGGTCTGAAAGAGCTTATAACGTAGAAATCAGCACCAAAGGTGAGGTTATAAGGAGCAGACCTTCAGAAGTTGGGAAGGAGTGAATGTGGCAACCACAGTAAGATGGTTAGCAGTGAGAATCTTCTTTCAGTTAGTTGCTGGATAGTGTAGCCATTAGGAGTATAGACACCGGAGCCAGGTAGCCTGAATGTGAATCTGCCTTTGTGGGAAGATTTTGGGAAAGTTTCTTCACTTCTCTGGGCCTCAGTTTCATCCATAAATGGGATGTATTAGTTTCCTACGGCTGCAGTAACAAATGGCCACAAACTTAGTGGCATAAAATAACAGAAATTTATTCTCTCACAGTTCTAGAGGTCAGATGTCTGAAATTTGTTTCACTGGGTCAAAATCAAGATGTTGGCCGGATTATTATCCATCTGAAGACTCTAGGGTAGAATCTGTTCATCGGCTCTTCCAGTTTCTGGTGGTGACTAGCATTCCTTAGCTTGTGGCTGCATTATTTCCCTATGGTCACATTGCTTTTTCCTCTTCTGTCTGTGTCAAATTTCTCTCTGACTCTGCTATACACTTATGCGATTGGATTCAGGGCTCACTTAGATAACCCATCTCAAAATCCTTAACTTAATTATCTTTTTCCACATATGGTAATATTCTGACACTAGTGTACTGTAACACAATTCTGGCACTTTTCATCCAGAGTTACTACAGAATCCATATGTTAAAGGGTGTGGTTCCCAACAAAACTGTTCTCACTTCAGATGACAGCTGTACTTCAGTCATTCCCAGGTCCCTTGCACTTTTGATCAACTGGCCATAAATTTTAGTGTTTCTGCAACCTCCTGAAGTTCAGTAATAGGTAGAACGACTCATATAAATTAGGAAAGTGCTAAATTTACAATTACAGTTTTATTATCAAGAATACTAGTCAGGACCAGCCAAATGAAGAGACACATAAGGTAGGGCTTGGGAGGGTCCAAAATGCAGAGCTTCCATGCCCTCTCCCTGTGGAGTCAGGGCACATCACTCTTCTGGCACACCAATGTGTTTGCCAACCAGGAAACTCTACTAAAGCTTCACTACCCAGAGTTTTTATTGAGATTTCATTATATAAGCATGATTGATTGAATTATTGGCTATTGATTGCCCATAAATCATTGGTTGAACTTGATGCTCTTCCTCCTCCTGCTTCCTCAGAGGTCAGGCTGATATCTCGTATGCATGTAATATCTAATTGTTGTTTTTGATTTACATTTCTCGAATGACCAATGATGAATGATGCTGTACTTCTTTTCATGTGTTTATTGGACATTCATATCTCTTCTTTGGAGAAATGTTATTCAAATTCTTTATCTAATTTTGCATTGAGCTGTATGTCTTTGTTATTGAATTATAAGAGTTCTTTATATATGCTGGACAAGTCCCTTATCAGATATGTGATTTTGAAAATATTTTCTCCCATTTTGTGGGCTGATTTTTTACTTTTTTTAGTGGTATTGTTTATGGCACAACATTTTTAACTTTGAGGTGCCCAATTTGGTGTAATTTTACTTTCATCGATTGTGCTTTTGATATTACATCTAGGAAACCATTGCTTAATCATAGGTCTAAAGATTGATTACTATTTATCCTTCAGGAGTTTCATAATTTTAGTTCCTTCATTTAAGCCTATGAACCACTTTGAGTTACTTTTAGTGTATAGTGGTGAGGTAGGGGTCCAACTTCATTCATTCGCATATGGATATCCAGTTGTCCCTGTAATATTTGTTGAAAATTAGTACATTTTGAGCCAGATGTTCAACAGTTCCAGAGTGCTAGATAGACACAGAAAGTCTTCTTGCCACATTTCATGATGGTTCTGAATTTAAAAATTTGCTTTGAATTGGGAAAACTAAACTAAAATTTTCCCTTTCTTACTATAGGTGATATAACCAGTTAACTCTAACTTAGATGTTTCAGCTTGTAAAATTGTTCTCATCAAGTCCTCAATGTCTTACCTTGCCATAAACAGCAGATCATTATAGAGTGCCAATCTGGGTTGTTGGTTGCAACAATAGAAGCCAAAAGTGGCTTACGTCAAGGTAGAAAAGGAATTTGTCAGAAGAATATTATGTACCTCACAGAAAGAGAGGGAAAAAGGGAAAATCAGGCTTGGAAAATGAACATAAAGCCATTTGTCTGGCTAAAAGAAGCTAGACAGCTTTAATCATCTCTTACCACAGGAAAAGTATATGTGCTTCCACTGTACCACCACTAGACATTTGTTACTGCTAGACTCTTGACATCATTCCTGCAGCCCTTTATAATCTCAAATTGAGTTTTTGTAAGACTCCAGTGTCCCAGATATGAGCATCTTATTAGCCAAGCCTCAGGTGTTGGCCCATGGCCTAGATGATAAGAGAGAAGGAAGGAAATACCAATGTCTCTTCAAACTTTTATAGTACAAGTTGGGCTTCTCCATCAACTAAGACCCATAAATGAGACCTTCCCTCAAAATATAAAAGGTATTCAGACATGAGATGGCCAAGGAACAACAAGGTAAATAATAAAAACAGTAGTCAAGATTTATTGAGAGCTATTTATGTACAAGTTTTACACGTGTTAACTCTGTTAATGCTCACAACAGCATTATGAGTAATGGTAAATTAAATAATGGTGCCTGAAGATATTTATTTCCTAATATCTAGGACCTGTGAATATGACAAAAGGGTGACTATTACCTGTTTATAATAAAGAATTTCACTGGCCTTTGTCTAGTTATGTGAATTATATGTCAACAAAGTGTTAGAAAAATTTATTAATACATGGTAAAATTGCTATGGAAGAGAAATCGACTTCACCATGAAGGTGGGCCCATGGCCACCAGCAGTTCCAGACTTGCATAATCACAATTTTTTAACCAGAAAGAAACAAAAAACATCTTTCTCCCAACTGTGCTTTGAAAAATCTCAGGGAAGATGCTGATTAACCTGTCCAGGTTATGTTCCGCCCCTGTGTCCCAGGGAAATCACAGGTTTGTGATCAGAAGAGGGAGATGAGTCTGGGAGGACAAAAAGGATTCCACTGTAGCATAGAATGCATGCAGACTAAATTGCTGCAAAAGTTGCCTAGGGAATTTTGGCAGAATCTGAGAGAGAATCTAGGAGCTTGACTGTCAAGGGTCTTCCAACAACAAACAGCAAGTGCAGTTAGATCAGGCTTGTTTGTTAGCTTTGAGGAATCTCAGTAGAAACACAAGATTTAAGGGATCAATTAAGGCTGTAGCCACACCCTTAATAGCTTGCAGGGCTGTGACACAAACTTGGAGCTAACACTCTAGCCAGTGAAGATTTTGGAACAATGTAGAGGAAGAAATTCAAAGGCATAAAAATTATACACATAAATTGTATAATGTTATTAATCAATATTACCCCAACAGATTTTTTTTTAATTCTGAAAAAAAAGAAGAAAAAACTTTACACATATATACACATGAGCAGATAGATAGATACAGATACAGATAAATAGATACACAAACTATAGCAGTTATTTTTTGGAAATGAACTTGAAGATTGTCATTTTTCACTGTTATCATTTTTGTATCATTTAAATATTTTAAAAATATTTTATATGAAATATTTTTTTAAAGACTGTGTGAAAAAGAAATGAAGTTCTCATTGCTATTGGATTGTCCCTACCTGGTGTTTGGTTCCCCAGGACTCCTCTCCCACTGTTAAAAGTAGATGGGAAAAGAAAAACAGCATTTTATGGTCCATATATGTAAAACAAAAGAGATGGTTATATAGACACACATGCATGGATTATTTTTGGACTGATAAAAAAAGAAACTGGTAAAAATCAGTGATTCTTGGGAGGAAACTGGGGAATTGGAGGACAGACGTGGTAAGGGACTTTTCATTGTCTTGTGGTGATAACGTTTGAATTTTCTTTACCATGTGAATGTATTGCTTATTTTAAAAAATCTGTTTTAATGTATAGCATTCAGAGATTGAATAAGGTGGAATGGGTGGTATATGAGGCAGATAGAGTATGTGCACCAACCCCTTCCTATCTTGCCTTTCTATACTGCAGAGAATGGAAAGCTAAATTGCATTTCCTAGACCTCCTTATAGGTAGGTCTCCAGATGTGTTTTAAGTTTGCCAATCAGATCCATGCCTAAGGGGCTTGAATCTGGAACTGAGTTAAATGGGAGGAAATGAGAATTTAGAATGTCATGGTTCTGGAACCAACAGCTCTGGCAGTGACTTCCTGTTTCCCAGGTCTTGGCTAAGATGGTGTGTTCTTTGAACCAATAGTTAAGACAGTGGCTTCCTAATTTCCCAGTTTTCTGTTGTACTGGAGATAACAGTTTTCTTAGTGGTAGCTTGATCCTGACTTAAATCAACCCTTATTCAATACCCAGCTCTAAGTATAGATCATTACGACTTGTGAGTCTTGTTTACTGCAGACTCTGCGAGATATACTGGCACCAGTCCAAAGTTGATGCCCCTGGCAGGGGTGGTCTTGAAGGTTAAGGGTGTAATGGACACTGTTGGATACTTTATTTGGGCCCGCAGGATTTGAACACCCTGTCCTACATTTAGAGAATTCCTTCAGGTTATGAATCTGAAATATAGCGCCTATTCTCCTCTGCAAAAGCTAAAAGTAGTGAGGGCTTCCTTTCCCACATCCCTTGCTAGAGCACTGGGATGTGGCATGGGCTCTGCCAGTCAGGCACACATATTGCAAAGCTAGCTAGACAGACTGGTTTCAGGAAGTTCAATTCCTGGAAAAGAAGTGACTGCGTGGGTGGTGACGAATCCAGTATTCAATGCTAGTGGCATCACTGGTATAAGATGCAAATCTAGAGCTTCATAGCCATGGTAGTAGTATCATTATCACCAGACCAGTTTTGCAACTTGACTTTGGCTGTTACTCATTGTGTAGTCCAGAATATGACTCTTCTCTTCAGTCTTCCCATTGATTCTATGAGCTACTTAATATCCCTTGAATACTTTTTTTTTCTGCTTAAAACACTTAGGTTTGGTTTTTATTACTTGCAGTCAAGAATCCTGGTGCATACATAGAAAAGACAAATCCTCCCACTTGGGTAGGGTTTCTGCCAGAAAGATTTGCAGTTTAAGGAACACACTTTGCATTAACAAAGTATGGCAATAAGTAATAGCATATATTTGCTCGTGCTATCATATATTCTACTTCTATCAGTCGGTGTTCTCCAAATGTATACATACATATGTATGACAAATTGGCTCACATGATTAGAGAAGCTGAGAAGCTCCACAATCTGCTGTCTACAAGCTGAATGGAGATCCAGGAGAGCCAGCAATGTAATTCAGCATTAATCCAAAGGCCTGAGAACCAGGGTTGCTGATTAAATCCCAGTCCAAAGGTCAAAGAAGACAAGATGAGATGTCCCAATTCAAGCAAGCAGGAAGCAAAAGGGGTGGATTCCTCCTTCCTCCACCTTTTCTTCTATTCAGGACCTCAATGCACTGGATGAGGCCTGTTCACATTGGGGAAGGCCATCTTCTTTATTCATAACTTTTCCCTTGATTATACTTTTAAATTCCCTCTTTAATTCATTTCAAAATTAAACATAATTAAATTATATTTGATAGGTAATAATAACAATATTTGCTGCTTCTACTTGTTGGGATTTGTTTTCTTGTGTGGTTAGAGTCCTTATTATTATTATTATTTTTTAAATTGTGAGTCATGTTACTTGAAACTTTGTGGGAATCTCTGAGGCCTGGGTTGAAATGGCATTCTTCAAGAGAGAGTTGGGGTTTGCTTCTTCCAGTCACCTATAGGTCCTAATCATCAAGAAATACTTTAAATTTTCATCTTGGAGTATTTGAGGATTCACAGATAAGGTGAGTATGTTATGTTGCTAGGTAAATGCATATTAGTGGAGGTATGAGTCAGAAAATTCTCAGGAGAGACAGTTTTTTGCTTGTTTATTTTTTTATTTTACCCTGATCCAAGGCTAGGACAAGACAGGCCCACATCCCCACTGTCTCTCTAGTTTGGCAGGGTTTATTTTTGTTTGTTTTAGTTTACTCGTAGTGGTTTTAGGGCTTAAGGATTCTCAATCTTGTCTTCAGATTTTATTTCCTGTATTCAGGTTAAAGCTCCTTCACCTCCATGTCCCATGAAAACATAGGTCCTAGGTCACTAGGGACCCATACATGCCCCCAGGGCAAATAGGGCTCTCATAATTGCTTACTCCTACAGATTCCTTACTTGCCAGCCAAGGTCAGGTATGCATTAAAAATTTTTTTCTTTATATTTTATTTTTTTATTATTATTTTTTTTAACTTCCACTGTACTGGGTTTTCTGTGGATGGTTAGTATTTTTTCATAAACAGAATCTCTATTTTAAAAATTCATACTAAATTTCCGGAGGAAAGCTAATTTATTGGGAAACATATTTTTCAGCTTTTCTAATACATTTAGGAGAGAATTCATCATTTGGGAAACATTCTTAGGGAGTCTGGAATAATACAGGTAATTTTATGCAGCCTTGATTATATATGGCACCTGGGACCTCAGAGCTGTCTCAGGTGCCTGTGACTCACCTACTGTTTTACCACCCACCACGGATTATGATTCAGACAGGGAGCTTGTTGGCTAGAAACCACAGAGACATAACTTGAGCCTTTGCCTGCTAAAGGAAGGAATCTTATCAATACTTCCTAGTTCGAAAGTTCAGCAAACATTTATTATTTCTTACTTTGTATCATATTTTGAGCATAACTGCATGGGTACAAAACTGAAACAGAGGTTATTGCTCTTAAAGGATTCATAGTATCAGGGTGTGCCTTTTAGCAGAGAAAGAGAAAGACATATATAGAGATAATTTAAATACACTGGAGTAGGTGTTATGATGCGAGTAAAATAATAAAATATATATATTGGTATCTGCCCCCAGTTCCTGGCACAAAGCCCCTAAAACCCTTGTAATTTACCAAGTGATAAGAGTAGTAGGAGCATCTTTTGTTCTAATGAGATAACTCTGAGTGGGCTCCTGGATGGGGCTGGTCACCAGAAAGACCAAGTCATGGTTAGAGCTTAGAATTTTCACCCCTCACCCACTTTCTAGAGAGGGGCTGGAAATGGAGTTAATAATTGATCATGCCTATGTAAAAAGGCCTCTATAAAATCCCAGTGGTATGGGATTCTGAGAGCTTTCAGGTTGGTTAACATCCACATACTGGGAGGGGGACCCAACTCCATGCGAACAGAAGCTCCTGTGCTTGCAACCTTCTCAGACTTCGCCCAATGTATCTCTTCACCTACCTGTTTATCTGTATTCTTTATCATATTATTTCATAAACTGGATCCTTTCATAAATGTGTTTCCCTGAGTTCCCCCAGAAACTCTAGCAAATTAATTGAACCCCAAGGGAGGGGAACATGGGAACTTATGATTTATAGTCAAGTTGGACAGAAGTTGCAGGTAACCTGGGGACCTATTACTTGTGATGGCATCTGAAGGGGGAGTCAGTCTTGTGGGACTGAGCCTTTAATCTGTGTGACCTGACACTATCTCCAGAAAGACAGTGTCAGAATTAAGTTTAATTGTAAGACACTCAGCTGGTGTCACAGAGAATTGTTTGGTGGGAAACCTCATTCCCCACTTTTGATGACCCATAGTGTCAGAAATGAAGTGTTCTGTGTGGGTAGTGAAGGAGACACAGAGGAGGGAAACACTGGGTTTTCCTCCAGATAATGTGGTAAGCTCAGAGTGCCGTGGAGATTGGTTTATTCTGCATCTCCACACAAGAACTCTTTAGCTCCAAGATTAATGTCTTTTAGTTTCAGCTATAAAGCAGAGACAAAGTAGGGTCTTCTTATCCCCATTGCAAATTTTTAGGAAAGGGAGAAGAATTGGCCTCCCTGAGTCTAATGTCCTCCTTCTCTAGTCCAATCATGGTGACCAATGTTCCAATAACTATGACCAATGTTGATCACAGAATACATAAATGATAGCCAGAGTCCTGAGAGATGGTGTGGGGAGGAGCTGTTCTCCGAGAAATGGGGTTGTAGTCAGATTCTGCACCACTCAAACCCGAATCAATTCTACCTCTCTCCTTTCATGTTCTTCGAGCAGCTAAGAGCTTGCTGGAGAGAAAAAAAAAAGCCACACAAATATTTGTAGAAATTTAAGTTGAAACATCTAAATGGGAAAAAAATATTTTAGGCCTCATGAGAGATAGGGAGGGATAATGCTATGTTGGGTAGCAATGTGGAGAAGACTGATTTGCTGGTTCAAAAGGGACAATCTTGGTGAAGTCAACGCAATCCAGGGTCAGGTTCTGAATTTTGCAAGCTTAGGAACGTGAGCTTGTCAAGATCTTTGAACTAATGTGATTTGTAGGTACTGATTCACATTCATGAGCTCCCCAAACAACTGATATACAACTCCTAAATAGAAATTTATTAATTTACAAAATATATTTATGTCAGCCCTCCTCAGATCTGTTTTGCAAATACCTTTTTGAAACCCAACTCAATACCACACCCAGTGCTGGGTGCTGGGGACATAGAGATAAATAAGATACAGGCTTTGCTCTCTAAGTGCTTCCTAAATATGTGTATTGGGTATAGGCAGACACCTTCACTTTCTGAAATTACAGAGCTGGGAAAGAAAAATCACAATTAGGAAGCAGCTTGTTGAGGATGAAATAAGACAAAAGAGGTCGGTTTCAGGGTCGGAATGGTCAGCTGTATCTCTGACAGCCTGGGTCCAGCTTTACTTGGTGGGGAGAACTAGATACTGGAGTTGACCTGGCACAGCCACCCTCCTCTGTGCAGCTCTGTGACCAAGAACTGCCAATGTTTGTCTCAGGTGCTCTTTGTACTTCCATGACTGTCCACAGCCCTTTTGAGCAGGGGTCAAAAAGAACTCTGCCTTCTTTCAGGAGACATTTTCCATCTTATATGAAAGTTTAACCTCCAGTCCTGGGGGTCAAATGGTGTTGGTGGCATTCACTCTGGGTCTCAACCATTTTGCATTGACCTGACTGTGATAGCACCGGGGACAGGACTTGCTTTTCTCACTTTCTCACTTTCTGGGGGGCCTCTCACTCCTGCGTCCTTGTGGATCTGAGTAGATTCTGGTCACCCCTCTGTGAACTTCTACATTACTTTGGTCGTTTTTCTCTCCTCCTAGCTGTTTTTCAAATATGTGACCATTTCCTTCAATCTTTTACCCAACCTTGATCCCTCCAACTCCTAGCAGGTGACCTTACCACCTACTTTAGCTAGAAAATAGGGGTGGGGTGCACTGCCCTCATATGTAGGTATGAGCTCCCACAAAACACCTCAGCTGCCCCTCTCTGCTGCTTCAGGCATCTCCCAGCCTCCTGCCTTCCTTCAGCCTACTTGTTTCATCCCTCACCCGCCCCCCACAGTTCTCATTACTTTTAAGGCACCTTAGTCTTACCTATGGCAGATAGTATGGATTGAACTGTGTCCCTTACAGCCCCAATCTGTATGTTGAAGCCCTAACCCCCAGTGTGATGTATTTAGAGATGATGCCTTTGGGAGATAATTAGGTCATGAGAAGGTAAACTCTTCCCATACTCACTAAGCCCCACAGTGCTATCCTCTGAGCATCTATTGAATCTGGCTTCCCTCCAGAGCACAACCAGATGCAGAGTGATAGAGACCACCCTGCTAAGGTCTTTCCCCAGAGAGCTGAGAACAGAAGGCAGAAGACCCAGACATAGAGCAGGAGGGTCGGACTTGGAGGAGGAATGGAGTTCAGTGTCTCCACTATGGAGAAAGAGCAGAGAGGCTGTCACAGGCTGCCTGGCTCAGGCCCAGGCAGGCGGAGGGGGAGGACTCATTCATCCAGGGCCAGCCCAGGAGTGAGACTGCCAGGGCTGGCTGGCCGGCCTGCTCAAGGCTGGGAGGGGATTTCCTCAGGCTCCCTCCCCCAGTGCAGACTGCTGGGAACCTGTCGGGCAAATTTAGTTCTGGGAGGGGCCAAGGAGCGTCTCTCAGGGTGGGAACGTCAGGGCAGTAGAGGCAGCCCCCTGGCCCAGGCCACCTGGAAGGAGGAGAGCAGCCGGTCCTGTCTGGGACGCCCTTGGCCTCCAGAGGGAAGGAGGTAAGCTGCGGGAGCTGGGAGCGGGTGGAGAAGGCCCCCTTTGGGGACAAGGGAGTTGGTGGCAGGAAGCATGGGGACAGGAAGGGAGGCAGCCTGAGGGCTAGTTCGGGAAGGAGACTGACTTGTAGGGTGCTTCCTTGGCAACCTCCCTTTCGAAGTAACCTTGGGAAGTGGCCGTTTGGGATCTTGTAACTTTCTTTTCAAAGTTGGCAAAATGTTAGTCCACAAGTCAGGAGGCTGTTTCTTGGCTTCTCCCCAGGAACAAGGTGGGGGACCAGGTAATGCTCTTCTGCTTCCTTGCCCTGGTCTTCTTTTCCCTTCATCACATTCTCCCCAGTAAGCTAACCCCCAACTCCTGCCTCCCAGTGTTTTCTTCCCACCAACTGAGCTCGTTCCTAGTTCTCCTGTGCTGCTTGTTTTCTGTCCCTATCCAGCGCACTGGAGACCACAGCCAGGGAAGACAGTCTCTGCTTTCTTCCTGCACTTCACCTCCCCGGCGTTATTTGTTTCCTTCTTCCTGGTACGGTACATGTGAAGGATATCATTCATTCATTCATTCATTTGTTATTATCCATTTGTTTATTCACCATTGTTTGGGCATGCATCTGGATTTTCTGGGGTAGAGGAACACACAATTTCTGCTCTATCTGAGAATAAGAAAACTGAAACTTATTTCACAAATGTTTAATGGTCCTCTGTAAGTTGGTGGGCAATGTGGCATAAAGGAAAATTATTTTAGAGTCACAGAGACACTTGGTTTCATATCCTATCTCTCCTGTTCTCTTCCTGAGCCTCAGTTTCCTCATCTGCAAAGCGGTATTATTATGAAGATTACATGAGACAATGCATGTCAGCATCAAGCCAGCACATAGTGGGGCCTCAATATTCATCTGTGTTCTTCCCTTCTTCTTTGGCCCCCTTCCTACCGTGTCTCTCCTTAACCACCACCTCCCTTAGGCTTATACAGATTTATAAGACAACCCCTGGCCTTGACTTAGGCAGATTTGTAAACACAGAACTGCACTGTGAAGAAACAGAGGCCAAGAAGGGGCTGGGGTGAGGCTCCTGGGAGTCTGAAGCAGAGATCAAGGCCGGGACCTGGAGCTGGAGGGAGATGTTGTCCCCTGCAGGCTGTACTATTGTGTTTCTAAATCTGTGTACTCACACTGAGCAAATGATGGGAACTACCAGTTCCAAAAAACAACTCTGCTTTTAAATATATTATTTTATTTAATCATAGCCCTGTTATATTATCCTCGTTTTCCAAATGAGGAAATGAAGATACACACAGGTTAAAGGATTTGCCTAAGGTCACATGGCTAATAATTTTCTCTGTATCAGAAAGAACAAAAGGACATCATCAATCCCCAACATCCTAGACACTGGCTTCATACTTCCTGTACATCCTTGCTCAGGCCTGCTTCATCTGCGTGGGGAGGAGCACATTCCTTCTCTGATTCATTAATTCATTCACTCATTCATACATTATTTATTCAATCAAGTGCTCTGTTGGTCCCAAGAGGGCAGGGACAGTGTCTGTTGGTTCACGGTTGTATAACCAGCAACTTGTACGTTCTTAGTATAAAAATGTTTGATGAATCCTTTGTGAGTTAATGAACCCAGCAAATATTTTACATGCATTCCATGGGCTCCATAATAGGGATTTGAAGATGAATAAAACAGGAGTCCTATTCTTGGGGTGCTCACAGCCTTTGTGGAGGAGATGGTGGTAATATAAAGATGACAATAGTACCTTAGACAGGAACAGAGGTTGCTGAGGGAACTAAGAGGGGCATTTAATTCTGCCATGTCTGCTTTGTTCTCCACTGTATCTAATGCCCAGTGCAATGGCAGGTACATGGTAGATGCTCAAATTGGCTTTGCAGAGGAGGTGTTTAGGACAGAGCCTTGAAGGGGGTGTTAGGACTTCACCAGAACAAATTGGGGAAGGAAGGTATTCTGGTAGAGGGAGGTGTGTGAAAAGGCCTAGTGGAGGGAGAGAGCCAGAATTGCTTAGGGGCTCAGTATGGCTGAAGTATAGGGTGTATATGGAGGCATGGCAAGAAATGAGAGTGGATAAATAGGCAAGGCTCAGGTTGTGAGGTCCTTATGTGCCTTGCTTTGGAACCTAGATATTTTATCAAGGGCACTGGGTAGCTATTGAAAGGATTTAGCAAAGGGAGAACATCTGGTTTGTATTTCAGAAATGTGGTTGACGCACAAGGGTAGAGGAGATGACACCAAGTTCTCCAGGCCTGATAGGGTCCCTATCTGTCTGAGGAAATAATCCTGCCTTTTTAGGACTTCAGGATGGTTCATAAAGGGCTTCCTGACTTGTCTTTTGTCTTGATCTATGGGGTGCTTGGCCTCAGCTATAGGCTGGGTTGCAGCTAGTCTATTCTTCCTAATAGAAGTACTGAAATTTATGAATGATTTACATTTGTACAGTCTGGAGCAAATTCAGGGATATATTGCTTACTTATCTGTAATTCCTGTGCTTTCTTAAATTAAATAGAAAGAGATGGAGTTTTAGATGGGACACCAGGAATTATACCAAGCTCTGAATGTGCCCAGGGAGTGTCAAATATACCAGTGGCCCTAGGACTGGGGTAATGTGGACATGGATAGTTTTAGGGAAATCAGTTTCCAGATTGTCACATTCCATAGGTACTCTTTCCTGAAAGTAATCTGCTTATCTGGATTTTTTTAAGTTCTCTTTTTCAACTCTACTTTCATTATTTTCCTTCTCTTTACTAGATCCTCCCTGAATCTTTCTATGGTACGTTTCTTGGGGATTATTTAATGCTAATTATGTGCCTGGCACTGTCCTAAAGGTTTTATAGTGTAATAAACTTGTTTAATACTCATATCAGATCTATAAAGTAAATACTTATGCTGTTTTTACAGATGAGGTTCCCAAGGCACCCAGAGGTTTATTTAATAAGTTGCCCAAGGTCACAGGGCTATTAAGTCGCAAAATCAGGACTTGATCTCTATACTTTTCCTCTATAACTTTTCCTCTTAACCATTATGCTACTCTACCTTAAACAAAAGCGCTTTAGCTCTTTATCTATGTGTTATAAAATTAGAACTGTGGGACTTGAGCTTGTTGTCATGGGGATGCAAAGGAACTCATTTGTTAGAAATTTTTAGAAATGAAGGTGGATTTTCTTACAGACAGAAATATTCTGGTTTGGTTGATTGGTTTGATAGTGAGGACTGCTTTGACAATTGGATTATATGGTAGACAATTTTGTGGATGAAAGAGGAGTCATATTCTAAATTTGACAAGCTCAGGGGAGGCCAGCATGGGCGGCCCTACAAACTCAGAGACCGAAAGTAATTACATAGGATGGTCTAAGCATAAAAATTTTTAATGAAAAGTGGGCATGACACGTAGTCACATCTTACGCCTGTAGCTTTGTTGACAAAAGTCAATTTTCACTTTAAGTGAGCTTATCTATTTTTTTTTTTTTTTTTTGGATCTAAGATAACACACCTTTGAAATGTCATCGTACTCTCCTTTTCCAGACCCCTCAGGACACACTCATTGCATTAGAGCAGTGGTCCCCAACTGTTTTGACACCAGGGACTGGTGCTCCTATGAGAATCTAATGCCTGATGATCTAAGATGGAGCTGAAGCAGTGATGCTAGTGCTGGGAAGTGGCTGCAAATACAGATGAAACTAAGCTTGCTTACCTGCCACTCACCTGTTGTGCGGACCAGTTCCTAATAGGCCATGGACCAGTACTGGTTGGGGACCCCTAGACTAGAGCATGAGACCACAAAACCCCTTATTGTTATCTTGTTACCTTCATACCATTTTTATTTGCTATAAATGTTAATTATTAATTATCTTGGACCCACCACTGTGAAAGAAGTATATGTCTATTTTACTTTATATTCAATCTAATAGATTTTACCCCACTTTGCTTTTTCCCATCCCCTTAATCTACAACCAATGGATTTTATGTAACCCCCTTTAAGTCTCCACCTTTCACTCTAATACATAAAATAAGCTGCAAAATTGCCATTTTCTGGAGCACTTTCTCAATCCATTGAGATTTCGCTTCCCAGCAATTGTCAGTTTGGCTCAGATAAACTCATAAAAATTCCCTATAGGTTTGGATGTTTCTTACATTGACAATTTCCATAAACTAAAAAACTAAATCTTAGCTCCCAAGTTTGGGTGAATATATATCTAAAGCATGTCTCTAATAAAGACTGTGCCAGAAAATTCTGCCTTGGAACAAATTTTAACTTGAGAAAAATAATTTTAGTTATTAACTTAAAAATGTATGAGAGGGTCATAGCTTTTCCAAAATTTTTATGGGGACTCATGAACAAAAAAGTGAAGACTTCTTGTATACGGTGCACATAATATCACTGGCTATATGCATCTTGGTGGGGATGAGGATTCTGATCAGGTGAGGTGAAGTGGCTTGTCCATAGGTGAGCAAGGGCAGAATTGGAGCAACAAGCGGAGTTGTCCGACTGCCATTGTTTTAGTGTTCTTTCTACTACTCTATACTTCCGTCTTCTTTCCTTCTTCATTTACATGATGGTTTATTAGGAAAGACTTCCAGGGAGGTGTTATTCATTATAAAGGAGCTAGCCTCGTGTATATGTGTTGGTGCATGTGAGGGACAGAGGAGAAGAAGTTAGGTAGAGGGAACAGCAGGTGCAAAGACCATGAGCCTGGACAGTGTGGTATGTTCCTGTGACAGAAAGAAGGTCCTGTGGTATGCAGCATAGAGATGTTGGGTGAGGCTGGTAGGATTCCACAAAGAAGCAGGAGCCAGGTCATGCAAGTCCTTATCAGCAATGGTAAGGATATTGTTTTTATCTTGAAGATGATGGAAAACCATTGAAGAATTTTAATCAGAGTCATATATTCTGATTTACAGTGTGTTGTGTTTTGTTTTGGAGGGGATAGGAGTGGAAACAGATGGAGACTAATTGGGAATCTATTTCAGGTGAGATGCCTCCATCTACTTTATGGAGGGATATAAAGAAGAACAGTGTTTGGGGGAAGGTAGAATGGCATAGGATGTCATTCTATCTTCTAGTTCTGAGGAGGTGTGTTGGTAGCTATGGCTGTATAACAAACCACCTCAAAACTTAGTAGTCTAAAACAACAACCATTTCATTTTGTCATGATTCTTTTCAGTTTTTCTGCTCTCTGTGGTGTCCGCTGTGTTCATTGACTTGGTTGTTTCTGACTTAGGATGGTTCAACTTAACCATTTTTCGACTTTACAATGGTGGGGAAATGATATGCACTCAGTAGAAACTGTACTTTGAATTTCGATCTTTTCCTGGCTAGTGATATGCAGTACAGTGTTCTCTTGAGATCCTGGGTGGCAGTGAGATGATTTTGCTGAACTGCAGGCTAACATAAGTGTCATGAGCACATTTAAGGTAGGCAAGGCTAAGCTATGATGTTCAGTAGGTTAGGTGTATTAAATCCACTTTCAACTTACTATATTTTCAACTTACAATGGGTTTGTCAGATGTAACTCTATTGTAAATCAAGGAACATCTGTATTCAGTTAGTGGATGAACTGGGCTGGAAGATCCAAGAAGGCTTCATTCATAGGTCTGGCATCTTGGTGCTCTTCTATGCGGCCTCTCTCTCCATGTGAGTAGCTTGGACTTCCTCATAGCAAAGTAGCCTGAAATAGTCAACCCTCTTATATGGTGTCAGACTTCACAAAGGAAGGAGAATTCTAAGAGGAACAAAAGTAGGGGCTGAGATCTCTGGAGGCCTGGCCTTGAGAAGTACCCAACTCTACTTTTGCCATGTATTATTGGTCAAAACTAGTCATAAGGATGGCCTAATTGCAAGGAGGGGAGGGACAAACCTCATCTTTTAGTGGGAGGAATGGCAAATAATATGCTTCCTCTTTAATCTACAACACTGGGCTTCTGGGAACTGAGTAACCATAACCACCCTGATGATGCTGACCCATTTTAAAATCTAAATTGCAGTATTCTATGTTGGAACAGTTTGTAGGTCTTTATTTCTCACTGGTTAGAGAGAGCCTGGGGAACAGTAGGTGGCTGTTTTTTTTTTTTTCTTTTTTCCTTGTGTTTCCAGAGCCTAACGTATACAAGGCATTGAGAAAATGCTTGTCCAATGAATGCACACATCATGTAAGAATTCATTGGTTATCAAACTGGGATGTACATAAGAATCCCCTGGGGAGCTGTTAAAAGGCATGCAGATTCCTGGGCAAGACCCCAGAGCAGACTCTCTGAGTTCAGAACTCTTGGGGAGAAATTTTTAGTTGTGGCTGCACATTAAAAATACTGATACCCAGGCCCTAGTTCCAGAGACTCCAATTTCATTGATCTAGGGTGAGCTCAGATGTCAATACTTTTTTACAGTATTTTCAGACAATTCTGATGTAGCCAGGGTTAAGAACCACCACCCTAAGATTAGAACCAACTGTCTTTGTCTGACATCCCCAGATGATTTTGATATAGGTGGTCTATAATATGTTGACCAGCTATCCTCAGTTTGTCCAGAACTGTACTAATTTTAACACCTCAAGTCCCACATCCCAAGAAATCCTTAGTTCCATGCAAACTGGCACAGTTGGTCACAATCAACGGACCACTATTTAAGAAACACTGTAGATGAGGCAGTGAAAGAGTTTTGAAAAAATACCTACAAATAGCTAATGAAAGCAATGATTCTCCCTCTTTACTGAAGGAACTAATGTAGTATCATAATATGCTATCAGAGTCAAGTTCTGGAATTAAGGAGGAGATGGCTCAGGGTCAGGGTTTTCCTTCAACCCTGTGTTCTTGTGTGCTAAGTCTGTTTATAAAGTTAAATAGGGTGTCCATCTCTGAGAATTATTCTGGACTGTATTCCTCAGTGTACATGAGGCAGCTTTGAAAGCCCAAATGCAATCAACAAGGAAGATACGTTGAGGATAGTATAAAATACAGGATGAAGTTCTTTGTCTCTATACCAGTGTGTATTATTATTAGTATTTTTCATATTGTAATAGGGTAGTAAAATATATGTAACATCTTAAATAGCTCCATGGAAAGGCAGTGTGGCATAGTGGAGAGCCCAGGATTTGGCCTAAAAAAAAAATGGGTTGGTGCCCTAGTTTTGCTGTGACTAGGTATGTAATCATAGGTGCCTCTTTTTGCTTGGTTGTTTATCTGTAAAACAGAAATAATAATGATGTTTTTGTCCCAGAGAGCTGGGAGGACCCACTGAAATAGTATAAGTGAAAGTAGTTCTGTAGACTGGAAAGGAGGTATTGTGATTGTCTTGGAATGGGAGAGACACAAAGAAACTATTGTGCTGAGTGGCCTTGCACATGACCAAGACCCTGGTCCCTCCACCCTGAACCATGGCCACGGTTGTGGGATTCCGAAGAAGCTTTTAACTCATTGTGGGCATGCAGAGATCTCAGGGAGCAGTGTCCCTACCTGAGTTGCCCTCACAATTTGAGGGCAAGTGTGCTTTGTTTCAAGAAGAAGAAAAACTTTTGGAAGAGAGGGTTTGTGAAGGCATTTTATGTTTTTAGATCTTTTGTCTATTTATTCCAAGTGTATCCTCAAAGACATAGCAAAAAGAAACAACCATAGCCACTAACCCATAATATTGAAAAGCTGGTTCTTAATTTGTGTAGCTAAAAAAGCACTCTTTCAGGCTATAACCACAGAGATTGCTACAGTCCTCTGGAACTGGGAATAATGATGGTTTGCACTGTGATGAAGGAGGCTCTTACTCTTTGTGGCCCAGAAGCCCAATCTGTGGCCTCTCCAATTACCCAAGTTGCCTAGCAACACCACCAAAAGCCTCCCTGCCAGGCCCAGCTGGGCAGCAATTGGGCACACCCAGCATAGCCTGCTGACCAGCCTCCTGCACTCCCAGGCCACATCAAGACTGCACTCAACCTCGGCAGGGGCCCGCCTGGTACCGATAAATGAGTGTGACCAGCTGTTTAAAAAAACAGTTTAGATATTTAGAAACTACTTGTTTGAATGCAGCTAGGAAAGCAGCACAAGCTAATGATCTAAAATTTCTTCTGCCTAAGAGGAGTTGTCCAAGGTGGTGGTCAGTGTTCTCCTGAGTGAGGTGAAGAGAAGAAGGTGAGCCTTAGTCCTTTGGGTTCTTAGATTGGCAAATCCTTCTTTTCTGGGATGCCTGTCTCCACCTGGATTCTCTGCGGTAGACATGGGAGTGGTGGGGATTCCCAGCTCCATCCCCAAGGCTTGGTGACCTGCTAATTCTTCTATAGCTCTGTTTGGGAACTCCTGAGGTCTAGTTTGGCTCAGTTTGGAGAGTTAGATGAAGAAGTGGGAGAGTAGGGGTAGAGGGAAGGATGGGATGGAAATAATCAAAATAAAAATGTACACTTCTTTAACACTTGGTGTGTAGAAATCACAGGGCAGAGGACCATGTGGAGCTTTTGGAGTCAGATGTCCTGAGTACATCCCTGAGCCCTCCTCTCACTGGCTGCATGAACTTGATCAAATTCTCTGGAGGCCTGAGTTTCCTTATCTATAAAATGAGGACATTATCATCCTACCTACAAGATTGTTGTGGAAATTAATGAAAAGAATGCTCATAGAATATTTAGCATGAAACCTGGCACAGAGTTAGTGCTCATTATTACAGCGACTCTTATTATTTCATTTGATTCTTACAATAATTGTGTAGGATAATGAGGGGAGGGAAGAGCTCTATATTATAGCTGAAGAAACTGAGGCCCAGTGAAATTAAGTGTGGATGATGGGGGTAGAACTCAGAGCTTTACAGTTCCAAGCACTAGGAACGGTGGTTCTCAAAGACAGGCCACTAGCCCTTTTGTAGCCATTATAGCATAATCGTTCCACAGGTTGCAGCTGACAGCTCAATGATGGCGGAATGATAATGGGGTGGGGTGGGGGTGGGATGTATGTGCAGAAGAAAAGAGTGGTGGGAGGTGCTTTTCAATATGCAATGATATAATAGTTTCTGTGGTGTGGGTAAAATTCTTTCCTGCCTGCTCCCTCCTCTTTCCCTCCTTCCAGTACTCTTTTAAATAAGCTTTTTATTTGGAATAATTTTAGATTTATGAAAAAGTTGTTTACCCTTTACTCAGAAACAAGTATTTTCTGAACACCTGTGTGCCAGAAAATTTTTTGGCACAAGGAATACAGCAATAAAACTGTCTTTGTCTTCCATTAGAAGGTGAGAGTATGTGAGATGGAGTGGACCTCGGAGATCCTTAGTTTATGATTCTCAAAGGTGCTGCTGCGTCCACTTCATTGGTATACTTGTCAGAGATCTACTAAATCTTTTAAATTAGTTTCTTCAGGAATGGGGATGAGGAATTTGTATGAAAACAAATGTTGAAAAAGAAGTGCCTGAAGGGATTCTAAAGCATAGCTGGTTTGGGGAATTAATGGTCTAGTACAGACTGTTCATGCTGAAACTGTGCATGTGAGAGAACTGTTGCTCAGAACTGGGAAAGGATTTGTTCCAGGTCACATAACCAGGAAGTGGCAGAGTCTAGACTAGAAAACAGGTCTGCTGGTTCTGTGCTCTCCTTATACTATGTTTCCCAAACACAGAACAGGAAATGAGTTTACTTGTAACAGGAAGACCCCAAATAAAGTTTCGAAAAGTTTCCTGGCTATTCAGGTGTATGAGTTAGGTTCTTGGTTGCGAGTGACAGAAACTGATTCTGGCTGATTATATCAGTAAATAAATGTTATTGAAAGGACACTGGGTAGTGAAAGGAAAACTATTTCTCTACTCCTGCTCACACTTCTGGCACCAAATGTGAGTTTTCTACAACAAACAATTTTGATTGCTTAACTGCCCCACAGATTAAGGGCTCAGTCTCATAAGACTGCTCCCCACTTCAGATGCCAATCGCAAGTCTGGGTTTCCAGCACTTCTGACTATACATTGAGGGTTTCTATGTTCCCTTCCTCAGGTTCAATAATTTGCTTGAACAGCTCACATAACTCAAGAGATGATTTTACTTACTACTACCAGTTCATTGTAAAGGAAACAGCTCAGGCACAACCAAATGGAAGAGACACATAGGGCAAGGTGCATAGGGAAGGGGATGTGGAGCTTCCACGCCCTCTCTGGGTATGCCATCCTCCCAGCACCTTGATGTGTTCACCAACATGGAAACTCTCCAAATCTCTTTGTTTAGGGTTTTTATGAAGGTTCCATTACATAGGCACGACTGATTAAATTACTGACGATTGGTGATGAAACTCAACCTTTAGCCCTCTCCCTTACCCAGAGGTGGGGAATGAAAGTTCCAACCCTCTAATCACATGGTTGTTTCCTTTGGCAACCGGCTCCCATCTGCCAAAAGTCACTTTGTTAGCATAAAATCTAGTAGGGTTGAGAGGGGCTTCTCTCACTCCTATCACTCAGGAAATTCCAAGGATTTTAGAAGCTCTGTGCCAGAAACAGTAATGAAAACCAAATATTTATTTCTTGGTATATCATAATATCACAGATAGACTATAAAATCACCAGAAGGCTGTAGAAACGAGGTTTGGGAAATAAGCAGACACTAAAGGAGATCTGGCACCTAGAACTATGCACAAATCACATCACAGAGCCAGGTTGGCAAAGACAGCCTCATTGCTGTTGCTGTATGCTCACTGCTGCAGCCATCATCAAGGACACTGCTGGCACTGGATGCTGGATGCCACACTGATCCCAATGGCAAAGGCTGGGTACCAGATATTGCTGCTACTGCTTTACAATGGACTATGTAAAGAATTTTCCCCATCTCCAGCTCTAGCATCAAAAATCCTAAGCAAATCCAGCTGCCGGGTAAAGCTGAAGTCACATATCTGAGCCTTAGCAGCTAGCTGTCTAGGGACCTAGGAAAGTGAGTGTTGGTAATTTTTAGCTTCTGTAGTGGGAAGTGGTCCCTGCTGCCCACCAAGATTCATAGGATAAGGAATTTTCCAAGAAAATTGACAAATGATCACTATATAGGCATTATCAAAAGAATACACTTTAAGTCCTTGACATTATAGCTTTCTTATTTCATTAACTACTCTCAAAACCCAATGTAAATGAAGGTGACCTGAAAGACTGGCTTTTCCTGTGTCAGTCATTTACTAGTTAGTGAGCTAGGCCTACTGTTCTACCTTGACATCTTGCATGACTAACTGTTTATTCTCTACTAGTGATAGCCTTTATGTAACCTGCACATAAAATCTTTGTTTCTTGTTAGAGGAGTAGAAAAGACTCATAAAAAGAAATCACTTGTTAGTGCCAGAGATAGAAATGAAAAGAAAGTGACTTTTTTTTTTTTTTTTGCCATAAAGAGAAGTTTTGGATAAATTGTCACAGAATAGCAAATTTGGTGGTGTCTAGGATCTCTGATATCAATAGATCCCCATGTAGGTCACATAAGTACAAGGAAAAGTTCTTGGGAAGTGGTTTTAGTGAGTGCTTCACCCAGTGCAGAAACTGTTCTTTGAGAGAGATTAAACTACCAAAAGACAAAAAGAGACACAACTAAGTTTTCTTTTTCTTTTCTTCTTTGGGACCTCAGCTGCAAAGCGTTGAGCCTGGTTAATTCTCATGTGACAAATTTTATAAATAACTTTACTTTGGCATTTAAGAAAGATTTAGGTTCTGAAACAGAATCACTTAAAACTTTCTTACTCTAATTTACAGCATAGTTTTGGGAGACACTATGTGACCTATAGTGAATGAGGACACCTGAGAGGTCTTTGGAAAAATCCCTTGCTGATGTTGAGTCTCCTCTGTAAATCTCCTTATGAAAATTTCTATTTCTACAGGTTTTTTTTTTTTTTTTTTAAGGGCGGATGGCTATTCTGGATAAATGAGCACAGCCCTGCCCTTCCCAACCCTTGGCCAACACACAGGTGCCATGATTCATAACACAAACAATGCTTCTACCAGATAAGTCAGGAAGTAGGGAAGTTGGTTCCTCTTTTCCTCTTCTGAAGAATACTTGCCGGCCATGAGGGGAAGGAAAGTGTTTGGTTCTTGCTGTGCAGGGGAAACAGCTCCATCTTTAACCAGAAGGCTATGAGTCTTTTCTGCAACTCCAATATTCTTTCTAACAATCTAACCCTGGAGGTCCCTACTAGTCGGATGAGAACATTTCACAGCAATGCTATCCCATTTTGGTGTGTGTGTGTGTGTGTGTGTGAGAGAGAGAGAGAGAGAGAGAGAGAGATTGAGATTTCAACAAAGAGTAGGCAGCCACTTGCTACAGATAAGAGGTAGGAGGTGAAGCAAAACATCAAGCCAGTATTAAAGAAAGCTCAAGAAACCTGCATGATCTTTGCTTAGTAAGAAAGTACTATCAGTGCAGTAAATAATTCCACTCAACGAGTAACACTGTGCTGAGTGGCCAAATAAATGATACTTTTATAACTCTGCGAGGGTGTGATCATGGCTGACTTGTTTTGAGACTCCTGCCCTATTCAATTAGACCTCCAAAATTCCTGGTAATACAAAATTTTCAGGTACTCCATCCCAACTTTGACCTACAGAGGTCACATGCATGCAGGGACAAAATTAATGACATGACCTTAGACTAGACTTGCTTTGTGAGGCCTTAGGGAGGGAAACCTTCAACCCACGAGCAGAAGTGCTAGTGAGCTGATTGATTAAAGTACATTTGGTTCTTTGTAATTTTTTACTACTCTAATGGTTCTGTACAGAACTTCTTTGAAATATGCTTTGCATACTTGTTCAAATTCATTTGTAGGATAGATTTCTAGAAGTAGTGTGGTTCTATTAAAAAGTAAATGCCTTTCCTACTTTATAGATACTGCCCAATTGCCTTCCAAAAAGGCTACTTATTATGCTCCACAAACTGCACCTATTCCCACACACCCTCATAAATATGGATCAGTTTATTTCTTTGTTGCCAATCTGGTTGGTCATGTTTTCAAAGTGGTGAATTCTGCTCAGAAATTCAAGGGTGGGAGCAGAAGATAAATAGGAGTGAGAAAGATGAGGCATGTCAGTGACTAGAAGCAGCACCTGTGAGTATCCAGCACCGGATGCCGAAGACAAGATGAAACAGGGAGAGGCTCTTGTTCTCAGGGAGCAAGGCACACTGACAGGTATAGAAGTCAGAGTGTGACAGTGACTGACTGAGGTAAAAGAAAATGCTGCAGTCACTACCAACACACTCACCTGTTAGAGCCTCAAGTAACTGGAACTATACGTGGGATCCCTTTACTGTACATGCAAAGGAAGAGAGCAGATAGCAGTGAGTCCCAGCAAAACCAATGGGTCAGATATCTTTGCAGCACAGGAAATATATTTTACTAAAATATCTAAAATTGGGCTTGAAGTTATAAAATTTCTGGAAATTTCGAAATTGGGAGAAAAGAGAAAATTGAGGGGGAATGTACACCTCATTTTTCTAGTGCCTTTTATAAAGTTGTATTGTTAACAATGTGGAATTTTATTTCTTCATGAAATGAACATGTATGGTGTTAAAATTTATAGTAGGGTTTATTAACAAAATGTGAATCGTCCCTAACTGAACTTATTTTTAAAATGCTTTAATATTTGTGCTTAAAGCTGCTGATCTTAAATCCACACTTCCTTGCCAATTATGAGAAGTGACAAAAAGATAGAAATAATCATCAATATCCAAGGAAAATTAACAAAATAGTTATGTCTATGGACTGAACATCCATGCAAGGCTGGATGAGTGTGAGGGTAGAAGATGTGGGGAGGGAAGGAAGAAGCCTTTCCAAAAAGTCACTGGGGAAAATAAAATAAAAGGAAAATTCTCTTCTTCCCTAGATTTAGACTCTAACCTACTGTCATGAGGAAACTTGCCTGATGAGATACATTTGAAAACACATTGAATTTGACTTGATTTCCATCTATCCACACATTCATAGCCAATCATAACTAACAACTATGGACTGTTTACTATGTGCCAGATACTATTCTAAGTGTTTTACATGCATTATCTCAAAAATCTTCTCAACCATGTTCAGGTAAGTGCTATTATTATCCCCACTCTAAAATGGAATCTGAGGATTTCCCAATAGGTTAAACATAGAATTACCATATGACCTAGCAATTCCACTCCTAGGTCTATGCCCCAAATAACTGAAAACAGTTGTTCAAACAAAACTTACACAGGAATGTTCATAGCCACTCTGTTCAAAGTAGCCAAAAGGTGGAAACAAGCCAATGGCCTTCAAGAGATAAACAGATAAACAAAATGTGGCATATCTTTCTATTCAGTGCAATATTATTCATCCCTAAAAAAGAATGGAATACTGACACGTGCTACAACATGACAAACTTTGAAGACTTTTACTAAGTGAAGGAAGCCAGACACAAAAAGTCATATATTGTATAATTCCATTTAAATGAGATAACCAGGATAGCTAAATCCATAGAGACAGAAAGCAGATTAGTAGTGTTTGCCAGGGGCTGGAGGGAGGAGGGATGGGTGACAGAGAAGTTCTGGAATTAGATAGTAGTGAAGGTTGCACAACATTTTAAATGTACTTAATGCCACTGAATTGTACAGTTTAAAATGATTAAAATGGTTAATTTTATGTCATGTATATTTTACAACCATTTAAAAATATAATTTGAGGCTCAGAGAATTTAGGTGATCTAAGGTTACAGCTGATATGCTGTAGAGCTGTGTTTTAATCTCAGTCATCTGGCTCCACAGGTCATGCTTGAAAAAGTAATTATTTTGGGGTCACTTGGGAGGTGTAGATACATTAAACTAAGCTGAAAACATCCGTAGCATTAGATACTGTTTATTAAGTATACATTGGTGACAAACATTATATTCTATCTAGTCTTCACAATGACCCTGAAAGTTTAATGTTACTGTTTAGTTTTTGTATGTGTGTGGTAAAATACACATAATATAAAATTTACCATTTAACTATTTGTAAGTGTACAGTTCAGTAGAGTTAACTACATCTACATGAGCAACCATTACCACCATCCAGCATTTTTGATCATGGAAACTTTTGATTGTGTGATTTCAGTAGTTTAACCAGGAGTGAAAAAATAACAGATCCAACCCAAAATGAGAAGGACAGGACAGATAGCACCATGGCACAGGGAGAGGAAAGAGAATGTAAATCAGGCCTCACTGTTGTAGACATGCTGCCCAGTATCCTAGTATCTGCCTGGTACCACTTGTTGTAATTATACAATTATTTGTGTAATTTTTATTGACCTCCGTCTCTTCCATTACATTATAAACATTTTGGAATAGAGATGGTGGCCTGATACATAGACATTTATTGAATAAATAAATGTCTGAATGACTGAATGTTGAGGATTGAGTTCAAGGGAATACTGGGTGAAGAGATTAGTAGAAACTCAGCCAAGAGTTTTAGGTGTCAGAGAGTTATTGGGAAGATGGATTTCAGCAAGGTGATGCTGTTCCTGGAAACTAGTAGGGAATGGCCTCTTTAACTCAAGTATGCTGCAGGATAGGCAGCAGTGGTGTTTTAGAAAGGATGTTGATAATTTCGAAAGAGAAGATATAAGTTTAAAGTTTATCAAAATTATGCGATTTTTTGGGATATGGGTGGGAACCTGTCTTTTATCTATAAATGGAGCTACAAATCCCTACTTCCTGAGGTTGTTGTGGGAGCCCAATGAGTCAATAGATGAGACAGTCCGCAGAATAGTGCCTGATACATAGTAGATGTTTAATAAATGACTTGATTCTGAATCAGAAACCTAGGAGTAGAAGCAGGATGAAACTAAGAGGGGAAAGGAGATTGCTCAGTTAAGCTAGACAAAACTGAGTTCAATTATGCAGTGTATGTGGTTTGGGTTCTGAGACACAACACCTTCAGGGCAAAACTAATGTTTGATTTGAAAGTAAGTGGCAGAGATGAAGGAAGGGGTATACAAAGTAGTGTTGCCTCTTCAAGGCTCCAGTCCATCCTTTTGGGTGGTGGGAGTAGATGAAACCAGAATTTACCCCTGGGAACCCTGTCCCTTGTTTGGAAAGACCCTAGCACTTTATCACAATTACACACTGGTGATGAGGGTATGGATATTATGAATATTTGGGCATACAGCAGGTCTTCAGTTGCCTTCTATTAATATACAGTAAAGGCTTTGGAAACCAATAATTATACCAGAAAACTCAGGAAAGAACATGGTCTGAGGACTGTGGTTTTCCCTGATATTCATGTCTCTTTCAGGTGGAGGTAGGACCAAGGACGATGGCTGCGGCTCATGATTTGGAGATGGAGGATGTGAATATGAATATGGGTAGAGACATAGAAGAAGAGCTGGAGGAAGAGAAGGAAATGAAAGAGGATGGAAAAGGTAAAGATCCCTTCAAGAATAAAAAGGTCCACAGGATTGTCTCAAAGTGGATGCTTCCTGAACATGTCCGAAGAACATACTTGGAGAGAGCTAACTGCCTCCCACCACCAGTATTCATCATCTCCATTAGCATTGCTGAGGTAAACATGCTGGGTGGTGGGCACTAGTGTGAGTACCACTGGGAAATTGCAAATGAACTGGAGTTTAGATCAGATCTAGGTAAGAGACTGGAAAACGTGTAAGAAGAGAGCTTGCGGGTGGCATGTACAGCATGCACATAATGTAACCTCACCCTCTCCAGAGTTCCCTCTCCAGGTTTTTCCTACATTCCCAGTTATTCTTAGTCAAAGGTTGAGCTTTATTTTTCAGACAAGTCCCTTGCCCAGCAGTGACTATAATTTCAGTGGCTTCACTTCATTTTAGCTGGTGGGGGTTTTGGAAACCAAATATTCTTGGGATTGCAAATTGGTTTGATTGCATGGACTGACTTAGATTGGCTGGTGAGCCATATGTTTACAAGAGTTATTGGCTGCCTCCAAAACTTAGTGGGGAAAAAAATGGGATCCTCTAATGATGTCTACAATAAGCAGCATGAGTGTGTTTTCAGACTCATATCCAGTCAGTCCTCTTGTTTTCTCAAAGAGGTACAAGGCCTGGAGATGTGGAATAATTTGCTCCAGGTCACGTTACTTAGTGACTGAACCAAGACTGGGCTTCTCCTGAACCTCATCAAACTTAGCTTTTTCTCCCACACCATGAAGTCTCATAAAGAAATTGGCAGAGGACTTCAAGGGCATTTGGAAGTCCTTAATGTAATCCTCTTAATCCCCTCTAATGCCTCAACTACCTTATTAGGGACTATGTTGGTCAGAGTTCTTTAGAAAAAACAGAACCAATAGGATGTGTTTACATACACATCTATCTATCTATATCTATCTATCTATCTATCTATCTATCTATCTATCTATCTATCTATCTATATCATCACCTACCTACCTACCTACCTACCTACCTACCTACCATCATCCATCTATCATCTATCTATCATCTATCTATCTATCTATCTATCTATCTATCTATCTATCTATCATCTATCTATCATCTATCTATCTACAGATATATTGATAGAGAGGTATTAATTTAAAGAATTGGCTCATGCCATTGTGGAAGATTGGCAAGGTCAAAATCTACAGGGTGGGCAGGCAGACTGGAGACCTATGGGATAAAAGTTGCAGTTGGAATTTGAAGGCAGTCTGCTGGCAAAATTCCCTTCTCCTCAGAGGGGATCAGTCTTTGTTCTATTATGGTATTCAACTGATTGGATAAGGCTCACCCATATTAAGGAGGGTAATCTGTTACTCAAAGTCTATGGATTTAAACATTAATCTTCTCTAAAAATACCTTCACAGGAACACAACAGTATTGTGGTCTAGCCAAGTCGACACATAACATGAACTATCACTGGGATCTAGCCTCTTATGGCTCAGATAAAGATAAGACTAACCTGTAAAAGATTCCTGGGAGAAGCTTTTGTCAAGATTGTTTTAGTTGGAGAGACATACCTCTAAATTTTCTCAAGGGTTTTATTGTGAGACGACCTGCAATTAGAAAGCCATCAGAATTCTTTCTGCTTTTTTCAACATTCTACCTAGTGTTCTCCTTTTAGCCACATGTCCACACTATGTGTCTGTGGTGGTGGTAGGCAAGAATGGGATATGGTCACATGATACAAAACATGATGGCTTAGAAAATGAGTGCTATAGACAAGGCAGTTTTCCACAGAAGGATCGTGGGGCAGGTGCTGAGATACCTGCCTGTCACAGGAAGGGCAACGTTTTTAGTAAAAACTATTTTCAATACATTTTTTATTTTGGAATAATTTTAGCTTGATAGAAAAGTTACAAAGATTGTAGAGAGAGTTCCTGTCCACCCTTCACACAGTGTTTCCCAGTTAATATCTTATATTTCCATAGTACATTTGTCAAACCTCACATTGGTATATTAATATGGAGTAAACTCCAGACTTTGTTTGGATAATTACCAATTTTTTCATTAATATCCTCTTTCTGTCCCTCCTGTACCCGCCAATGCAGGATGTCACATTGCATTAAGTGCAGTGCCATGCCTTCCCCGTCTCCTCTAATCTGTGACAGTTTCTCAATTTGTCTTTTTTTTCATGACTTTGCTAGTCTTGAATAGTACTGGACAGGTATCCTATAGAATATAGGATTTGTCTGATGTTTTTCTCATGATAAGAATGGAGGTATTTGGGGAAGAAAACCAAAAAAGTGAAATGCATTTCTCTTCACATTCACATCACATCAGGGAGCAAAGGACATTCCACCTGATGTTCCTGATGACATTAGCCTTCATCACTTGGTTTAGGTTGTGTTTGCCAGGTTTCTCCACTGTAAAGTTACTGTATTTCCCTTTCCCTACTCTATTCTTTGGAAGCCAGCAGTGACTTAATTTCATAGTAAGTTGTAAATGAAAGACCAAATGGTGTAGGCAAGAATGATGAGGGCAGTGGGTATTTAAGAGGAAAAAAGAGGTTCAGAAAGAGTCTTTGCAATTTGGGATAGGGCTGCCCCTAATCTCTGAAGGAAGTAGGATATTACCACAATTACATGGTCAAATATACAGCAGGGAAATTTAATTCCTGTCATCTTCTGAACACATGCTACAGAATGTCCCACTTGACAGCTAACTATTTGAAACAAAAGTAGTGCCCAATGGGTTTTAGAAGGGCCTCTGTGCAGAAGGTGTGGTTAATATCCATGACTGTCCCTCCCTGTCAGCTGGCAGTGTTTATTTACTATGCTGTGTGGAAGCCTCAGAAACAGTGGATCACCTTGGACACAGGCATCTTGGAGAGTCCATTTATCTACAATCCTAAGAAGAGGGAGGAGGCCTGGAGATTTATCTCATACATGCTGGTACATGCTGGGTAAGGAATGACAGTTAAGTCACTGATGTCAGAAGGGACTATCAGTAATTGTAATCCTTAACATTTGTTTAGTGCTTTACCATTGATAAGGTACTTTCATGTCTATAATCTTGTTTGATGCTCACAGCAACCCTAGAGGCAGATGTTACTCCCACTGTTTTATGTCTGAGGCTTAAGGGGTGTAGTTATTTGCTCCTTGTCACACTGCTAAGTTTCAGAGAGCTAGGGCCTCACCCCAATAGTGCTGACTCCAAGTCCAGTGTACTTTACATTACATTATAACTGCCTAATACTGGTATGTATATAGGAATATTAATGAGAAAAGATCAAATCATTACCAAACCAAAAACATGTCCCCTGGTTGTTTGGCATTGTTAAATGTTCCCCTTAAGATATGAAACATCACTCCCCACTCTCTTTGCCCCATTGCACGCTTTAAAAAAATTAATTCATGAATATTTTGATGAATGTATAATGCTATTATTCATCTAAAATAATATAAACAATAGGAGATGCAGTATCTGCCTTTTACTTTTGCTTATAGTGCTTAAATGCTAATAGCCTTTTATGACCCTGCTCAGAATCCATGATTCATTATGTCCACTGCAGACGATGGACAGCTTGCTGCTGGCTCCAACTCTCTGGTGGACTTCTGGGGTTTCAGATGAGGCCAATTTTATGGGACCTAGCCAGCCCTGAAACTTGGATGACTGAAGCCTGTGGCTAAAGAGCATTCCATGGCAGGATACAGGGCTCAGAGGCTTGATAAGTCAGGGACAAAACTGCCCAGTTTTTGTGGACACTTCACACTTTGGTTTTCCATTTAACAAGTATGTTCTAAGCAATTGTGGCTCCCGCACTCAAAGAATTTAAAATGATAAGGGAGGAACAGTTAACTAACAATGCAAGGCAGTATAATATTATAATATACAGCAGTTACTTAATCTCTTTGTGCCTCAGTTTCCACATCTGTAAAATGGGGTAACAGTATCCACCTCATAGGGTTGCTGTGATGAAATCAGACAATGGTTATAACATAATTTTTACAGTGCCTGACACATATTAAGGCACCCAAAAAGAATGTGCTAGGCTGTGTAGGACATGTCACATATGGGGTTGCATAAGTTAGGAATGCTTTTCGATGCAAGTAATGAAAAAATCTAACAGGCTTAAACAAATGAAGGCCAATTTTTTTCCCCGTGTAAGCGGTACACAGGTAGGTGTTTCGTTCATCAGTTTAATGAAGACAGGACTCTAGGTCCTGTGCCAGAACTCCTGCTTTTCCCTTGGCATTTCTTTCATGGTTGCAAGTTAGCTGCTGTGATGCAGCTAACCCTACTGAAAAGAGGTTAGGAAAGTTAGTATTAGCTCTTCCAGCCTCACTAGAGGAGGTAGATAAGGGATAAAGAAATGGATGTTGGATTAGCTATAGTAACATGAACAGAAAGAGAGAAAAATCAGAATTGGGATAGCTTCACAGATGACATGAATTTAGGTTGGACCTTGAAGGGTGAATAAAATTTGGATGAAAAAAATAGTATTTCTATTTCAGGTATCTGATAGGATCTTATCTCTCTGCTACTCCTACTCTGGATGTTTAGCAGCAGAAAGAGTGCTTGTGGTGATTCTTTGGGATTTCTGTGCTATTGGTCACCTGTCTTCAGGCTGTTTCCAGAAGACAGGATGGAATGGATGACTTTCTTTGACCTTGTTTGTTATCACAAAGTCTGCATATTTCCAAATCTCCTATATGCCTGAGGTCTTCATAAGACTAGTATAACTGTCCTTGCTAGACTATTCTTTGATGAATTACATGTTACCTTTCCTATGTCTGTGAAGATGGCTTGGACAGAGTTATGACTGGGTGCACACATGACCATAAGGGTAAGTAATCTGTCTGCCAGGTATGCCCAGGGAACCTCTTTAGTGATCTGCTGGATGGATATCTGTTAAGTAAATGATAACGTAAAACAATACAAAATATGCTGCACTTTGTGGAAGATCCAACGACTTTGTTTTTCAACTTTTTGGTTTAACCTGAAATCTCTTTAAGAAAAAAAAAGCATAGTGCTACACAGAAACTAAACTGAGGATTACTCTAATAGGGGTATTTATCATATCACATTCAGAGATTTTCCAGAGATCCTTGTGGGGTGTGATAAGCAAAATAATATGAATTTTATTTTAAAATATTTTTACCTATTTAAAAACTATAATAAAAAACACTTGTACTCCAATATGTTACATGCCAAATTGTAGTACATGGGAGATAACTTTTGCTAGTGTTTCTAGGTAATTTTTTTTTTATTCTCACAAACCTTTTTTAAAAACTGAAAATGAGGTTACTCTTGCCATCTCTGTTTTATTATAGAACATTCTGAGATGACAAGAGAAGTTGTGTAAAAATCTATTGAAATGTAAACTCAGTATGAGTGAATTGGCATTCTCTCAATACTGTGCGACTGAAACAAAATCAGATGCTAAGGCTGACATAATATGGCAATTATTCTCTAAGCCCAATTTCAAGTTTACATTCCTTAAGCTAGCCTGTTTGATGTTATCAGTAATTATTATTAAACAGAATTTGCAAAATAAGTGCATTCTCCTAAAATACCCTTTTATTGGTTTTCCATATTGAAGTTCTTTGTAAAATTTTATTAAAAAAAAAAAAGACCTGCTAAAAAATTAGAAAATGGAATTCAAGTTAAGCAAGTCCTTAACTAGAAACCACACTTCAATGCCTATTGCTCTCCCAAGGAAATAGCTGCCTGGGTTAGAATATTTGACAACTGTGTTTGTCTCTGCAGAGTTCAGCACATCTTGGGGAATCTTATTATGCAGCTCATTTTGGGTATTCCCTTGGAAATGGTCCACAAAGGGCTCCGAGTGGGGCTGGTGTACCTGGCAGGAGTGATTGCAGGTTAGTGTTCCAAGGGCAACATGAAATCAACACCTCCGGACTCTTAGTAGGTATAAAGCAAAGGTAATAAACATCGATAATGGGCTTCTTATTTAAGATGCATTGTAATACTAATATTCGCTAGGAAATCTAATAAGCCTTGGAGATAAGTTAATTAGAGATATTAGAGAAAAGATAGGCATATAGAAATAACTCATTATGACTATTCTCAGGTAGCTATCTCACAGACAGAGTTTTGAACAACTGGAAAATGAATAGTTTGGTACCTGGGTGCATATGTTGGGTAAAGGCCTAAAGCCAGATCATGAGGGCCCTTATGTGTCAGACCAATGATTATGAAAAGTAACATGATCAAATTTTCGTTTAAGAAAAATAAATTAAGAGAATTTAGAGAATAGTTAAAGAGGTCCAAAGACTGAGTAGGGACTAGTAGCACACACCCGTAATCTTTAAAATTGGGTGAACCTAAGATGATACAATAAAGTATGGGCAGAAAACATCAGAATACTCATCTATCTATCTATCTATCTATCTATCTATCTATCTATCTATCTATCTATCTATCTACCTACCTACCTACCTACCTAACATCTGTCGTCTGTCTGTGTCTGTCTGTCTGTCTACCTACCTACCTACCTATCTACCTACCTATCTATCTATTTATTTATTGGAAACATTTTTTAAAGTTCAATGTTTCATTTTGAGGCAATTACAGATTTCAATGCAGTTATAAAATGTAAATACCTAGAGGTACCATGTACCCTTTAACCAAACCCCACGATGGTAACAGTTCGCAAAATTATAGTATGGTACCACAGCCAGTGTATCCACATTGATACAGTCAAGACACAACACATTTCCAATACCACAAGCTATGCCCTCTCCCCCCCCCCCCACCCCAAAACCCTCCTTTACTCCGGGCAACCACTAATCTGGTCTCTATTTCTATAAGTTTCTCACTTTAAGAATGTTATATAAATGGAATAATACAGTATATAGTTTTTTGGGATTGGCTTTCTTCATTCCGTATAATTCTCTAGAGATTATCTAGGTTGTTGCATGTATCAGTTCTTCATTTTTATTGCTGAGTAGTATTCCATGGTACAAATATACCACCATTTGTTTAACCCTTTGCTCATTGGAAGACATCTGGGTTATTTCCAATTTTTGGCTATTGCAAATAAAGCTGCTGGAAACATTTGTGTACAGGTTTTTGTGAACATCTGTACAGAGTTTTGTGAACATGAGTTTTCATATCTCTAACATAAATATCCAAGAGCACAGTTGCTGGGTTGCATGATAGTTGCAAATTTAGTTTTATAAGAACCAGCCAAAGTGTTTTCCAGAATGGCTGGTCCATTTTACATTCCTGCTACTATTGTATAAGTGATTTAGTTTTCCACATCTTTATCAGCATTTGGTGTTGCCACTGTTTTTCATTTTAGCTTTGCTCATAAGTGGGTAACGATATCTTATCATGGTCTTAATTAGCTTTCCCTAATGGCTAGTGATGTTGAACATCTTTTCATGTGCTTATTTGCCATCTGTATCTCTTCTTCAGTGAAATGTCTGTTCATGTCTTGTGCCCATTTTCTAATTATTTTCTTTTACTGTTGAATTTTGAGAGTTCTTTATATATTTTAGATCCTAGTCCTTTACCAAATATGTAGTTTGTAGATATTTTCTCTCAAGCTGTTGTTTGTCTTATCACTAACAGGGTCTTTCACAGAGCAAAATTTTTTAATTTTGATGAAATTTAATTATAAATTTTTTTATAAATCATGCTTTTGGTGTCATCTTCTCCTGTTACCTTCTCAAAAAAGTTTTATGTTTTACATTTAAATATGTGTTCCATTTGAGTTGGCTAATTTTTATATAAGGTGTGAAGTTTAGATTGGGGTTCTTTTTGTTTGTTTATTTGCCTATGGAAATCCAATTCCTTCAGGACAATCGTTGAAAAGACTATCCTTCCTACATTAAATTGCTTTTGCACCTTTGTCAAAAATCAGTTGGCAGTAATTGTGTGAGACTATTTCTGAATTCTCTTTTTTGTTCAATTGATTGATGATCTATCCCTCCGCTAATACCACATAGTCAATACCACTGCAGCTACATAATGTCTTGAAATAAGTTAGAGTAATTCCTCTCATTTTTTTGCTCATTTTGAGGATTAGTTTATGAATTTTTTCCCTTTTTTTACAAAAAGATGGCTATCTGATTTATTGACTTTTTTTCTGGGATGACAAAAGGTTTTCAGAAGTAAGCTATCTAACAGATGTTAAAAAACAAACACAAAATATGTCCTTTTGAGGACATAATGTCATTTTCTCTTAAAGAGTAAGAATGCAACTGCTTTGCCAAAAATATTCATGCTATGAAACGGACATTTTGAAAACTGATCTTCGGAAATGATTCCATTTTTATGTGATTTTGCTTCTGGGAATGATGCAATAACTCTTACAAATTCTCACTTTAAAAGCTGGGAAACAATTTCTTAATTTTAAAATTTCTCAGTGAAGTGTTTTAAATTTATTTATTGCAATTCTTCCTGGTTAGTTTGCAAGAACCAATGATTGACATTAGGAAAGGTGGGAATTAATAGCCAAATTACAGCAAAATTTTTGTATAATTAGAGTAAGTACAGCCAACGATGCTGTTCTTCCTTTTTAAATTATACATTGTTTAAAAAGTTTTATATTTTGGCTATGACAATGATTCAGAAAAAATTTCTATAGAAAAGTAACTGAATTTAGAAATATACAGTAGTCCTCCCTATCTGTTAATGATACCTTCCAAGGCCTGCAGTGGATGCCCGAAACCACAGATGGTACCAATCTCTATATATACTGTTTTCCCCTATACATACATATCTATGATAAAGTTTAATTTATAAATGAGGCACAGTAAAAGATTAATAACAATAACTAATAATGTAACAGAAAAATTATAACAATGTACTGTATTAAAAGTTATGTAAATGTGGTCTCCCAAAATATCTTATTGTATTATATGTACAGTGTGGATATGCTGGACAAAGGGATGATTCACATCCTGGGCTGGATGGAGCAGGATGATGTGAGATTTTATCATGATACAATGGCACTCAATTTAAAACTTATGAATTGTTTATTTCTGGAAATTTGAATGTAATATTTTTGGACTGTGGCTGACTATGGGTAACTGAAACTGGAAAGTGAAACCACAGATAAAGGGGGACTATTGTATCTGTATTTCTGTGTCATGATATTTAACCAGAATTTAAAAAAAATAGGATACTTATTTAATAACACTGCTCATTGAAAGATTTTTTAAAATTTAAAGACTATTTTTTAGAGCAGTTTTAGGTTCACAGCAAAACTGGGAGGAAGATACAGAGATTTTCTAGACACCTCTATCCCTGCACGTGCACAGCTCAACATCCCCCATCAGAGTGGTACATTTCTTACAACAGATAAACCTACACTGACACATCATCATCACTTAAGTCCACAAAACATAGGGTTCACTCTTGGTTGTGTATATTCTATGGTTTTGGGCAAATGTATAATGACATGTATCATTATAGTATCATAGAGTATTTTCATTACCCTTAAAATCCTCTGTGCTCCACCTATTTATCCTTCCCCCAAACCCTAAGCCCTCGCAACCGTTGATTTGTTTACTGTCTCCATAGTTTTGCCTTTTCCAGCATGTCATGTAGTTGGAATCATAGAGTATGTAGCCTTTTCATATTGGCTTCCTTCACCTAGTAATATGTTTAAGTTTCCCCCATGTCTTTTCATGGCTTTAGGATTGTTGGTGTTTCTTTAATATCATTAATGAAGTAAAAAAAAATAGTTTTACTTCATTAATTAATTATACAATATAAAATATTGTGTACTTTACAGGTCCCATCCTTTAAAATTCAATTTTTGTGTTTTTAAAAAACAAATTAGTGCAGCAGCATACATACATGTAATTTATAAGTCAGTAAACATACCATATATTATAGTGGATAGTTGTTAGTTTCCTACGGCTGCCATCACAAAGCACCACAAACTGGATGGCTTAAAATGACAGAACTGCATTGTCTCACAGCTCTAGAAGCCAAAAGTCTGAAATCAAGGTGTCAGCAGAATCATGCTCTCTCCTCTGATCCCTTGCCTCTCTCTCCCTAGCTTTCTGTGATGGCCATCTGTCCTTGATATTCCTTGGCCTGCAGATATAGCACTTCAATCTCTGCCTCCATTGTCACATGGTGTTCTCTCTTTGTGTGTTCCTCTCTCCTCTTCTTATAAGGACATAGTCGTATTGGTTTAGGGGCCCACTATACTCCAGTATGAGTTTATCATAACTAATCACATCTGTAAGAATTCTATTTCTAAATAAGGTCACATTCTGAGGTGCTGGGGGGAGTTAGGACTTCAACATGTCTTTTGGCGGTGGGGGCACAGTCCACCCATAGCAGTGCTTAAAATTTTTTTACCAATCAAAACTTTGTCAGCCTCCTAGAGCAGGGGGGATGGAGAGCGGGAAGCAGCCATAAGATAGAACTGGCAAGACTTAGTGACAGCTCCCCATCCTACTCTCCGCCTACTTTTGTGGGTCCTGTTTACTCACCTTCTAGTTCTGTTTCTGCACACACCTTTTTTTTCCTGACCTTGAAAGTCTTTTGTGATGGCCAGGCTCTGCCTGACTCTGGCATCTACTCTCCTGTTTCCTCCACAGCATGATTTCAACTTGTGGAATCAGCTCTGCCCTAGTTTCAGAGAAGGGAAAACATGAACAACCTGTTCAGATCCTTGCCTATTTTTGCAATGTCTTGGCAGGTATCTCTTTAATATTCTGGTATATCTTTTACACTGCTGCTTGGGTCACCTTCCTCAAACACAGATTAGATCATATTATACCCTTCCCAGAACATTTACAGAGGCCAAAGAAAATCAAAATGTCCAACATTGCTCTTTATTACCCTCCACTGCCTGGCTCCATTTCCACTGCCTTCCTTCTCTCTTTCTTTCTTTCTCTCTCTCTTTCTCTCTCTCTCTCTCTCTCTCTCTCTCTCTCTCTCTCTCAGAATGAAGTTCTTTACTAATGTCCAAAAAAGAAATTATACATGAAGATGTTAGGGGAAGATTTGATGTAAAATGTCCTTTTTTAAAAATCTTTTTTTTTTTTGAGGTAAGATTGATATACAAAAATCTGTACATATTTAATGTGTACAGCTTGATGAGTTTGGAGGTAAGTATACACCCATGAAACCATCACCACATTATCTACCATAAATATATCCATCACCTCAAAAAGTTTCCTCTTGCCCATTGTTTTTCTTAGTTTGCTTTTTTCCTAGATTCCTTCATAGGTAATATAATTCTAGTTTCCCTACTCTTGCTCCTGGTAAAGTGGTCCATGGATCAGCAGCATTCGCATCACCTGGGAGCTTGTTAAAATGCAGAATGTCGACCCCACACCAGACCTATTAATTAGAATCTCCAGTTAAACAAACGTGTAGGTGATTGAGAAGCAGTTCAGCCCAGGGCTCCCAATCTGACTGATCATCAGAATCAACTGGAGAGCTTGTTACAGCTGATGCTATTCAGATCCCACCCAGATCTACTGAAACAGAACCTCTGGTGATAGGGCCTTGGAATCTGAGTTTTTTATTTTTCTGTTTAGTGAGATGTAATTGACATATAATAAACTGCACATACTTAAAGTGTACAATTTGATGTTTTGATATGTGTACATAAAAATATCATCACAATCAAGACAATAAACTCATCAATGCTCCCCCTATCTTGCCCACCTTTGCCTGGTAACCATGGATCATTATAAATTAATTTGTATTTTGTATTTTTTGTAATTTTATATAAATGAAACCATAAGTATGTACTCTTTTTTTTGTCTATGTTCTGTCACTCAGCATGATAATTTTGAGATTTATCCATGCTGTGTATATCAATAGTTGATTCCTTTTTATTGCTAAGTAGCATCATGTGTATACAAGACTTTGTGTGGACAAATACATTAATTTCTCTTGGGTAAATACTTAGGAATGGAATGGCTGGATCCTATCATAGGGTGCACTTAATTTTTAAGAAATTTGCAAACTTTTTAAATAGCTTTACTGAGATATAATTCATCATACAATTCACTCATTTAAAGTGTATAATTAAAAAATAAAGAGTATAATTAAATGATTTTTTGTTGTTGTTGTTAATTCACAGGGTTATGCACCCATCATCATAAACTAATTTTAGAACAATTAGTTCTTCGAAGAAACACTATACCCATTAGAGTCACTTCCGACTGCTCACCCTATAGCCCTTCTCTGGCCTTAGGCAACCACTAATCTACTTTCTGTCCCTTTAGATTTGCCCATTCTGGACATTTCACATAAATGGAACCAGATAATCTGTGGTCTTTTTTACTTAGCATAATGTTGTTATCATTTATCCATATTATGACACATATCAGTGCTTCATTCCTTTTTATTACTGGACAATATTCCATTGTATGAATATACCACATTTTCTTTATCCATTCATCAACTGGTAGAAATTTGGTTGTTTTCACTTTTTGGCTATTATAAATAATACTAATATGAACATTTGTATACAAATTTTGTGTGGATGTTTTGGGTATATACCTATGAGTGGAATTGTTAGTTCATATGGTACAAAGTGCTACCATTTTACATTACCAAAAGTTGTAGCTCCTTCACATCCTCAACAACACTTGGTATCATCAATCTTTTGAATTTTAGCCAATCTATTGGGTGTATAATGATATCTCATTGAGTTTTAATTTGCATTTTTTAATAATGATGGTGAATATCTTTTCATATGCTCATTTGCTATCCATATATCTTCTTTGTTAAAGTATGTTTAAATCTTTTGCCCATTTAAAATTAGATTCTATTCCTTATTATATATTCTGATTACAAGTCTTTTATCAGATATGACTTGCAAATATTTTCTCCTAATCTATTGTCTTTTCACTCTCTTAATAGTATCTTTTGAAGACTAGAGGTTTTAATTTTTGATTAATTTATCAGTTTTTAAATTTTAGAAATTGTGCTTTTCGTGTCATAGCTAGGAAATTTTGCCTAGCTCAAGGTCGCAGAGATTTTCTCCTATGTTTTGTTCTAGAAGTTTTATAATTTTAGGCTTTACATATAGGTCTGTGATCCACTTTTATACACAGTACAAGGTATACTAAAGGGTTGCTTTTTTGCATGTGGATATCTAATTGTTCAAGCATCATTTGTTGAGAAGATGTTACTCTATTATTTTCTCATTTGCATTGTTTTCAATGAGAAATCATTTAGCATCTTTGTCTTTTTTATGATGGCTATTTTTTAAAGGTTTTCCCTGTTTTGAGCTGTGTGATTTTGTTGTGCCTTGATATGGTTTTCTTCATGTTTCTTGTGCTTAGGGTATGTTGAGCTTCTTGGATCTGTGGGTTTACAATTTTCATAAAACTGTGGAAAATTGGGCCATAATTTCTTCAAACATTTTTTTCTGTACTTGCCTTCTCTCTTCTTTTTTAGGGGAATCTATTTGTGTGTTTTTTAGGCTGCTTGAAATTGACCCACAGCTCAATGATACTATATGTGTTTTAAAAAATATTCTTTGTGTGTTTCATTTTGGATAGTTTAGCTGCCATGTCATCATGTTCACTTATCTTTTCTTCTGCAATGTCCAATCTGTCAAAATCCCTACAAGTTTACTTTTTCACCTTAGACTTCATCATTTTCATCTTTAGAAGTTTGAGTCTGTTTTATATCTTATATGTCTCTACATTTAAACATATATAGTTGTAGTAATTATTTATTGCCCTAATCTGCTAAATCTAACAGTTGTGTCAGTTTTGGTAGATTTTAATTGATTCTCTCTCTTCGCTATGGGTCATATTATTCTGCTTCTCTGAATATCTAACAATTTTTGTTTGGATGTTAAACATTTTAACTTTGAATGGTGAATATTATTGAATTCCTATAAATATTCCTGTAAATCTAATCCTTGGAATATTATTGTATTCCTATAAATATTTCAGTTACTTGGAAGCCA